>JAIXHY010000009.1:1349117-2683388 GCA_020449905.1 Globodera pallida | reverse complement strand
TTTTACGCTCTCTTTTGAAAATAAACAAAGCCTAGGCTACGGTGGATGAAAAATAAGCGATATTCACTGTATTGGGAGGGAGAGCGTTGTCTCAAATTTTAAAATTAAAATATCGAATAAATCTATAAGATTTTACGCTCTCTTTTGAAAATAAACAAAGCCTAGGCTACGGTGGATGAAAAATAAGCGATATTCACTGTATTGGGAGGGAGAGCGTTGTCTCAAATTTTAAAATTAAAATATCGAATAAATCTATAAGATTTTACGCTCTCTTTTGAAAATAAACAAAGCCTAGGCTACGGTGGATGAAAAATAAGCGATATTCACTGTATTGGGAGGGAGAGCGTTGTCTCAAATTTTAAAATTAAAATATCGAATAAATCTATAAGATTTTACGCTCTCTTTTGAAAATAAACAAAGCCTAGGCTACGGTGGATGAAAAATAAGCGATATTCACTGTATTGGGAGGGAGAGCGTTGTCTCAAATTTTAAAATTAAAATATCGAATAAATCTATAAGATTTTACGCTCTCTTTTGAAATAAACAAAGCCTAGGCTACGGTGGATGAAAAATAAGCGATATTCACTGTATTGGGAGGGAGAGCGTTGTCTCAAATTTTAAAATTAAAATATCGAATAAATCTATAAGATTTTACGCTCTCTTTTGAAAATAAACAAAGCCTAGGCTACGGTGGATGAAAAATAAGCGATATTCACTGTATTGGGAGGGAGAGCGTTGTCTCAAATTTTAAAATTAAAATATCGAATAAATCTATAAGATTTTACGCTCTCTTTTGAAAATAAACAAAGCCTAGGCTACGGTGGATGAAAAATAAGCGATATTCACTGTATTGGGAGGGAGAGCGTTGTCTCAAATTTTAAAATTAAAATATCGAATAAATCTATAAGATTTTACGCTCTCTTGCCACAAATTTGGCATCAATAAATGCATTTTGTGCCAAGAAATAGGCGAAATTGGGCCACAAATTTGGCATCAATAAATGTCATTTGGTTGCGCGTGTAACGCTCGGGGCGATCGTTGAGCACCGTGACAGAGGCACCGGCCAGAAACAGATGGAACACGCTGAAAAGGCCAATTGGACCGGCGCCCTCGACGATCACATGCCTTAAAAGGCATTTTTATCACTTTTGTGGCCATAACTTTTTTAAACATTTTCCAATCACAAAATGTTAGCTTAATGAGAACTTGAACTCATCGCGTGTTTCACCAAAGCGGTTCAGATTGAAGAATGTTATAAAGCTTTCGACATTTGACGTTCGGACCGGAAGCGTTTAAAATCATAATTAATTTTATTAATTAATTACTTATGTTTGACATCATGCACCGATCGGGTTTGCTCGTGTTCTTGCCACATCGCCTCGTTGATCATTTCGTCCAATTTGGCACTTTGTACTTTCGCCAATTCGTGAATATTTCGCAATGTGTTGTACTGCTCCAACGGGCTGACGATAAACGTGTAAATGTTTAGCCAGGAGCCTTCGCCCTCCTCTGACATCAATTTGCGCATAAATTCCTTACATTTCATCACCAATTTGTGTTTAAAAAGCGATGGCACAGTTTTCGTTTTGTCCGCATTTTCCTTTAAATTATAATTTTTATTTATTGTATTAATGTTATGGGCTTAAATTTAATAAAAATAGAAATTGTAAGTGTAAAAAATACAATTTCTTTGTCCAAATGTTCTTTTTTGAATGTTTTCGCTTCAAAAGTTTCGCTTTTCAAAAACGCGTCGTCGTCAAATTGTTTATTTTTTTTATTTAAACTTTTGACAAATTGTTTAATTTTCTTATTTAAATTTTCGACGGCATTTTCAAATTGTTTAATGGTTTCTTTATCAAAAAATTTGCCCTTGCGAATGTTCAAAAATTCCGCATATTCCAACGTGTCATTGGCCTGCGTACTTCCGCCCTCCTCGGCGATGTATTTTAATTGGGCAATTCGGTCAGCGTAAAAAGTGCCTAAAAAACAAAAAAAAATTTTGCCTAAATTCTATTTTTTTTGTGAGAAAAAATTTGAATTTACCATCAAATTTATAAACAACTTCTTCTTTTGCGTGTGCAAATGCGGTGAATAAAATGTTATGTTTGGTCGTAAATTGCACGGGATTTGGGCGGGCATTTGCACAGCAAAAATTAATAATAATAAAAATTAAAGTTGCAAATTTAATTTCCATTTGTGTAATGAGTGCGAATTTGATGCTAAATGATGTTAAACATTGGCATTTTGTCTCTCCCATAATGCCGTGCGTGGCGTGGCAGAGTCAGATTTATATATATATATTTTTTTAAATGAAATTTTAAATCAAAAAACCCAAATTAGGCATTTAATGATTTCTGTCTCTCCCCCCATAATGCCGTGCGTAGCGTGGCAAAGTCAGATTTATAATTTTTTTTAAATGAAATTTTAAATCAAAAAAGCCAAATTAGGCATTTAATGATTTCTGTCTCTCCCATAATGCCGTGCGTGGCGTGGCGGAGTCAGATTAAAATTTTTTAAAATAAAATTTTAAATCAAAAAAGCCAAATTAGGCATTTAATGATTTCTGTCTCTCCCATAATGCCGTGCGTGGCGTGGCAGAGTCAGATTAAATTTTTTTTTTAATGAAATTTTAAATCAAAAAAGCCAAATTAGGCATTTAATGATTTCTGTCTCTCCCATAATGCCGTGCGTGGCGTCGCGGAGTCAGATTAAAATTTTTTTTAAATAAAATTTTAAATCAAAAAAGCCAAATTAGGCATTTAATGATTTCTGTCTCTCCCATAATGCCGTGCGTGGCGTGGCAGAGTCAGATTTAATCAAAAAAGCCGCATTTAATGATTTCTGTCTCTCCCATAATGCCGTGCGTGGCGTGGCAGAGTCAGATTTATAATTTTAAATAAAATTTTAAGCTAAATTAGGCATTTAATGATTCGTTATGTATGTTACGGGCATTTGGAAATCGGGTAATTCTGCAATTACCCAGGTAATTTTGGAAATGCTTAAAATGCAGCAATTTTGAAAGGCTATACCGTTTTTAAACTAAACCATTAAAGAAATAAGATGAAATTAAAAACTTATAAATTTGAGAAGAATCATTTGGGGGAAAAAGCCCAGCGATTCATTCGTTTTTAAAAAGTTCAATGTGAAAAAGCATCCAAAATCGACGGTTTGCATAGTTTTTTGAAATAACTTTTTCACAAATTTTTTCTTTTGGTTTAACAAAAGCTTTTAAAAGCTTTCAAATATTATCTTTAACGTTTGATTTGGTTTATAGACTCTCAAAATTGCTTGCATTTTAGCCAAAATTACTCGTAATATGTATATGAAACAAAAAGAAAGTAAAATTGGGTGAAATAATGGATTTTATTGTCAATTGAAGCTAATTTTATAAAGAATTTTTTATTTTACTCCTCTGTTGGCTATATCCAATCAATGGAAGCTGACGTCAATGATGTTGCGAATGCATTTTTTTTTGAAGCGAATGCTTTCTAATCAATAGGGCCCGGATTTTTATGTTATAACATATTTTTTTCGTGGATTCCTTACCGTGAGAGAAGCCCAAAAATTGTATTTGTTTTGAAAAATTTTTGAATTAGGGCGACTTTTTAGCACATATTAAAACATATTTTGGGGGTATTTTTTAGCACATATTTACTGACATATTTTAAGCTTTTTCAGAGTTTTAGCACATATTTCGCCATTTTCCGAAAAATTCCATAACAAAAATGCAATAAAAACGAAAAATACACCCCTAAGGTTATTGACTTTTAAAAAATTTTCAAAAATGCACCCCTAAAAAATGACTTTTTCTTGGACCAAAAATCCACCCACAAAGATCGACATTTCCCCTAAAATTTTTTACTTTTGATATTTTTTATAAAATTTTCCAAAACATATGAGAAATATTATATTTACAACTGTAGGAGCAAAATTAATAAAGATAGATGAAGTTTGAAGGTTTTTATGCATAAACTGACTAGATTTTGGCCATTTTTGGCACATATTTAAGCACATTTTGGCATTTTTTTAGCACATAAAAACATACATATTTTGGGTTTTTTAGCACATATAAATCCTATCCCTACTAATAAAAGTCCAACTACCCTTTCTTTTACAAATAATCTTGGCCAATTTTCTTAACAAAATTTTGTTAAAATCTTCAAAAAAAAAAATTTTCGGCGAACCCCCCCCCCCACCCCACAATTCTTAAAAACTTTAAAAAATTGACGTTATTTTAAAATTTTAGTTGCAAATTTTTCTTAACAAAAAGTTTTCTCGGCGGCGCTGTGGCGGCACTTCCCCGATGCGTTGCAACGGGTGGGGAAGGGACAGATTTTGTGGGGGTGTTCGGCACGTCTGAGGAGTTGTGCCCTCTTCTGGCTCGCGTTCCCTGAAGGCTTCCGGGGCTCGTCTGCGGAGGGGAGGCTTGTCCACGGGCTCAAGCAGTACGTCCACGGGCGGAAGTCAGGGGGGTCGAAACTTCCCAAAGTTTCGGGGGGAGGCACAAGGCTCGGAGCTCAGACGAATGCAGAACCGAAGACCCCCGGAACCCGAATTCGAACAACAAATATTCGCGACAGGCGCCTATCGGCACCGCCGACGCCTTAAAAACTTGTTTCTGAAAAATTCGGAAATCGCCAAAATTTTGAAATTTTTGCGCAACTTTCGTAATCAAGACTTAGATTTTGAAAATCACCTTGATCTGGATTTAGCAGGATTAAAAATCCTGGTTTTTATGATATCCTGAATTTCAGTTGGATTCCATCGGGCAGATTTTTATATTTATAAAATATACTTTTACTTTTAGTTGTTTGAAATTTTGATTTTCACTCTGTTCCACGCTACGAAAAAACTAGATAGATATTTTTGTCAAATCAAAACAATTTATTAAAATTTATAATAATCTAGGGATGCGATCACAGAGCCATCTTTAATAATCATCAGACCGCAAATAAATTTCGTAATACACATAAATACATACAACAAAAAAAAAATCAGTTAGAACAATGGAAATTATTTTTTGTCGGTTCTTCTTTTTTGCTGGTACCTATTAGTGTAGTGATGCACGAGAGTCTTGTTTTCGATTATTGACTCGAGAAAAGTCTCGAGTTTTTTAGGCGTCAGGCTCAAGTCTTGAGGTCAAGTTTCAATTTCAGGCTCGAGTCTCGGGGTCAAGTCTCGGGCTCGAGTCTCGAGGTCAAGTCTCGGGTTCGAGGGGGGTCAATTCTCGGCTCGAGTCTCGAGATCAAGTGAGAAATGGACTAGCGTCCGGCAATGTCCGGAAGTCTGGAATCCGAATTTCGAAATCTTAAAAGGAATTTTCTAATTTTTTGATCATTTTTTCGGTGGCCGATGAGTTGGTCACTGTTCGTTTCGTCACTGATCACTTCGTCACTGAGTTCTAAAAGTCGACAAAATGGTACTTTATAGGGTTTTCGGGGCCGTAGAATCCGAGTCTGAGCTCCATTTCGACTCGATTTAGAACCCCAAACCCGAATTCGAACAATTGTTTGGAAATTCAAAAATTTTGAAAAAGCAGGCGTAGTGCGTGATAGGGAACCATTTTTTCGCCCTTCCGCGGGGCAGTTTTTGGAGCATTTTTCTTAATAAATTCAAATTTTTCTTAGAAAAAACGTTTAAAAGTCACGGATGACCACCACAATAAAACTAAAAAAAAAATTCAGACGCTGTGTTAAATGAACAAGTCCCTTTTATTTGAACATTTAATTTTTGTAGAAAATTAAATTCCCTAAAATTTCGATTTCCCGTGGCAAATTGACCGCGCGCTGAGTCACATAACTTTCTTAAATTAAGTCGGATTTCTTAGCTCTTTTTTATTATCGCATCTACGAACATAAAGCTTTCGAATAGTATCTAAGAACGGCAAGCGGTACGGCACTACTGCAGGTGCTGCACATTTTGACGAAAAGCATTGATTCAAAGTAGGGTAGCTCCCCGACCCCGACCCCCGACATTGCCAACCCCGGCCTCCCCGACCCCCGACTTTCCCGCCCCGAGGAGTCGGGGAGCTACCCTAATTCAAAGAGCAATTTTCCCTCTATTATTTATTAGTCGGGGCGCCATACGCCTGCTGCTGTTTATTCATTAAATATAAAATGTATACAAATATATTTGTTAAGTTGTGGCTTATCGATTTTCACAAGGTTAAGCCATCCATATTCTCGAGTCAAATTTGCACTTTTCCCAAAATGCCACGACGGGTTGGGGATGGGTTGGCATTTGTGGGGTGGGGAAATGGGAGGGGGGGGGGGGGGGGGGGGGGGGGCTAAAAAGATTCATTCAACCTTTCTGTGGCCTCCCCCCCTCACCCATGATCATCTCATTCCATCCATTCAATAATTTATGCCAAATTTTTGTTTATAAAATATCGAATCCAACAACGGCATACACCCACAATGCGGGCACCATTAAAAACAATTTTTAGAATTTTAACTAAAGATTTTCTAAAATTGTGTTGAGAAAATTTTAAATTCATTCAAATAAATTAGAGAATCATAAATTCCTCAAATTTCTTCTTTGATTTTCTAATTTTTGAACAAGAAAACAATTTCCTGAATGCATTCAAAAGTTTGTATTAAGTGAATTAAAAATTAAGCAAAAATCACAACTTCTCATTGACGCAATGGACACACCCGACTTCTACTGTCTGTGCGGCTACGTTCATGTTCTGGTACGGTTACCGTACTCTCTCTCTGTTCATCTACAGTGTTCCTAATGCCTCCTTATTACACAGACTGGTGCCAAATGGATCGGTTTGGTCGGCACGGCGGCGTACACATTCGGCCTGTTTTGCGCACTGTTGAGCCAATCGTTGCCCATGGCATTTCTGTGCATTGTTACCGTACCCTTCTACGTGTCACTACTGTACGCCTACAATAGGCACGAGCCGCGACTGTACATCCCGTTCATGGTGGTCAATGTGAGCTTTGTTGGACTTGTGCTCATATATTTTTTTGTCATTTAAAATTAATTTTTGCGTTGATGATCACTGATCACCACAGATCAGTCCAAAATGCCTGATCAGTGTCTCAATGTGAATGGTTAATCCAATTAAGAAAAAGCAAATTTGATCTGATTAGACGGAATTAAAGATCTATTGGCAAAAAAATTTTCTGTAAACCGTAATTTTTATTTTTTTGAAAATTTAGGGTTTGGAAATGTTGCTAACGGTGTTCTACGTGCTGTTCCTCATCATTATGCTGTTATTTGTGCCTGAATTTTGGCATCGTCATTTGGTCATCAGCCTTAACGATGGCTATGTTACTGTAGAGGAGACGGACGCTGACGAAGGATACGGTAAAATTGGTTTGAAAATGCAAACAACACATATCGCCAAAACTATTCATTTGCACAGAAATTCGTTTTGTTACCGTCATTCTTTTGTCAACAATTTCACTTCTGCTGGCCTTGCTTGCGTGGTTCCAGACCATTGTCCACCGTGCTTACTGTAAGTAAATACTGGGGTTGGACAAAACCGGATAATCCGGAACCGGTATGGGAAAATTTTTGGATAAAAATTATCCAGTCTTGAACGATGACAGCTAAATTATGCTGGATCCGGGACCGGTATCCGGGTGTTTTTGAGCTATCCGGTATCCGGGGGACCCGGATAATATCCGGTTTTGTCCAACCCTAGTAAATACTTTAAATTGTTTAATATAGGGGGGTGTACTGTTTGGATAAACGGCTTGAACTCGTGCGGGTATTGGGCTTTAGCCGCCCGGGTCCGGTATTTGGCCACGGGGCGCCCGCCCGTCCGGGTACACGCCCAACCGGACTCTTGTCCCGTCTGAACCTTATTGGGTTGCTCCACGCCCGAGCATTTTTGGTCGGGGGAATTTTCGCCTCCGACATGCCCGCCCCCAAATGGTTGGGGAACAACATTAATTCATTTTTGTTTAATATTTTGCTGCTTTTTCATTTTTAGTGTCCCCTTTTTAAACACTAAAAAGTCGAGGGAAGATTTAATTTGTCATTAATTACTCAACTTTATTCCCAATTACAGTTTTCACTTATTTAGTTTAATTTCTGAAAAAAAAAATTATGGTTTCAAAATTTTGAAATATTGGGTTCCGGGGGGGGGCTGTCGGGGGTTTGAGGTCGGGAAGCAACCCTAATTGAACTTGATCAATTTTTATCGTTCCCAAATTTTGGAACAAACCTGTTAAACCCCTTGAGCGTTTCGGAAAATTCGCCACTTTTTTTGAAGAAAAAGTATTCAAAAAGTACAGAGGCGAATTTTTTGAAATGTCTCGGCACGTTTTGTGCCGCGCAATTCGTTGATTCCTTTAATCAATTCGATCACCGCCAAAGGCTACATGCGCATTGAGCAGCACACACTGATCCCGCCCCAACTGCATCCCGCATTCGTGTTGACCAAGACGAAGCTGGGCTTTGCGGATCCGCACCAGCTGGAGGATGGACAGGAACAGCAGCGCGAGAGCCGATTGGCGTGAACAGCCCGTTGAATATGATCAGAGGGTCAGAGACTGGCGAAGAAAATCCAAAATTTCCAATTTAAACGATTTTTATTACCGAGATTTTTTTTAAATGCCGAATTATCGAAAAGTTTGCAATCTCTGATATTAAAAATGGTGGTGGTGACTGGTGTCGTCGCCTGATCGGTGATCAAAAATTTTTTGTTTGGGATTTTTTATTTTATCTGATCCAATTTTTTTGTTCAAAATTTTTATGTTTTACTTTTTTCTTCTTTGTTTATGATTATTTTCTTATTCTGCAACGACAAACGATTAAATTTTAAAAAATATAAAAAGAAACAATTTTTGCGCGATTATCCGTACTGAAAAAAAAACTCTTAAAGCAGCGACCGGATGATTCGAAAGAGGAGCCAACCGCGTTGGCTTAAAAGCCAAAAAAGAAATATTTGTGCGGCGGTGACAAAGGGGCAAATTTGGCGCTGGCCATTTTGGCACCGGCATTTGTACTTCCAAATCAAACAAAATAGGCAACATCCAGAATTGGCTTTTTCAATTCCGGGAAATTTTGAGCGGCTAATTCTTTTAATCCAATCACTTTGATCGCCTTTTGATCAGACCCACCGCACCTGGAACAGCGCCTCGGGGCAACGGAAGCGCTGATTTCCAACCGTGATCACTTGTCCATCGGGCAGTTCGTAGCTCTTCTCCAGTAAAGACAAGGAAGCAGCGGTGGCCGTTTCCTATGAATGCAAAAAAGGGAACATTAACCAACATCAGTGCGCGCATTTTAAACAAAATCCAAAAAATTTTAAAAAAATCTCTGGAAAAAAACAACCAAATACCACCGACCTGCTCAAAGTCAAGCGCCACGTAGCCCAACTTTTCTTTGATGTCCCGCACAATTTCCCGCTCCGCGGTGGTGGTGAACGAATAGCCGCGTTCAAGGAGAATATTCACCAACGGTCAGATCACGGCCCGCAATGTCCAAATGCAAACTGGCATTCGGAACAGCATAACCCCCGTGAATGGGCATGGCACATGTAACATCTACCGAAAATATGAATTTAAATAACAATTATTAATATGGCGGCTTCTTCGGACCATCGCCCGAGTCGAGCACAATGCCCGTGGTACGCCCGGAAGCGTACAATGCCAGCACAGCCTGGATTGCCACATATGTTGCCGGAATTCCGAACTTCTCGAACATGACCTCGACCATCTAAAAAAGTGATCAAATTTGGCAATATTTTTGACAAATGAATGAACATAAAACTAGGCAACCCGTAGGCAAAAGGCCACGAAACGTTTTGAGGAAATAACCTCAGAAAAAAACTTTTGTTTTTTAAAAAACACTAAACCTTTTTAACAAATATCGCTTAAGGTTTTACCGACCTTTTTACGGTTTTCAGTCGGGTTCAAAGCGACTTCCGTAAGAAGCACCGCATATTCCGTTGGATCAACCTTTCTTAAAATGACAAATAAAAATATTTTTTTAAATGCGGAAGACAAGGGCCCGCCCCAAAAGCTTAAAATAAGCCTAAGAAGGGCCGTTGAAGCAAAAAATGACAACCTTCGAATTTTTTAAGTGAATATTGCAAATATTTTCAAACAATATTTTATTAAATAAAAAATAATTTTTTTAATTCATCTCGAAAAATTTGTTTTTTTGGTTTGAAGAGTTAAAATTTTCAAATTTGGAACCACGGGCCTTCCTTCTAGGCCTTGATTTAAAACCAATCTAAGGCCTGATAGGTAGGTCATTTGTCCAAAAAACGCACAATTCATTGTAGAATGTGTGATGCCAGATCATCTCCATGTCCTCCCAATTGGTGACAATGCCGTGCTCAATTGGGTACTGCCACGTCAGAATGCCACGCTTCGACTGGGCCTCGCCCCCCACGTACGCGTCCCTCTGGCCGACCATCAAGCCATGGTACAAATTACGACCAACAATTGAAGGGAACACCGCCCGGGGCGCATCGTCTCCAGCAAAACCAGCCTGAAATTGCATTTTTTGAATTTGACTCCCTAAAATCCTAAAATTGCTGCTTTTTCGGTTTACCCCTCTCGCAACTAGAGTGCGGATGCTAAAAACTAGGGTCAGGCAGAGGGATTGGCAAAGAAAATCCGAAATTTCCGATTTAAACGATTTTTATTCCCGGGATTTTTTTTTAAATGCCGAATTAGCGAAAACTTTGCGTTCTCTGATATAAGATGGTGCCTGCTGGTGTCGTCGCATGATCGGTGATTAAAACTGGAAAAATTGAAGAATATTGACGGGATTGAAGTTCATACCAATCAGTCCCGGGCTTATAACTTGCTTCAAAATGGTTTCCGACTAAAAATTTTTACGGATTCCTGCGCTAGGCTTAGAGTGGAGTCGATTGATATAATATAATTGGTGCAATTTGGCGAGGGGGTCGTATAACGGAAAAGTACCGGACCCTGTTGGTCATTATTCTAAAAATTATCTGAAAATATGTGTATTGACTTGGAAAATAGCAGCCAAAGAAAGTACCGCACACTCGACTACGGCTTCCGGACTTTTGGCGGTTCCGGTACCAAAACGGTTCCGGATTTTTGCGGAACCGGAACCGGTACCAAAACGGTTCCGGATTTTTGCGGAACCGGAACCGGTACCAAAACGGTTCCGGATTTTTGCGGAACCGGAACCGGTACCAAAACGGTTCCGGATTTTTGCGGAACCGGAACCGGTACCAAAACGGTTCCGGATTTTTGCGGAACCGGAACCGGTTCCAAAGCGGTTCCGGTACCAAATTCCAAAAATTTTAAATGCGGCCAAAAATTTTTTAAAAATCAGAAAATGTAAAAAATATAATGGCAAAACTTTAGTAATGGTTTTTTTCGTCATGCTCGACTTAGTCTAACAACTCAGAACCTCTGCAATCAAATCAGCAGCCAAATGGAAGAAAATTTTAACGCTGTTAAGAAAATTTGGCTTCACTGAAAATTTCCAATTAACAAAATTAAGCATTTGCCCGCTCCGCGGGTCCCCCCCCCCCCCCCCCCCCCAGTGGCGCTCGTCCTCCGTCTCGCCCCACTACTTGCTTCCGGCTTTTGTATTTGTGTTTGCCTTAATTTTCAAAAATTGATTCAAAACCCGTTTTAAATTCTCAATTTTATTTTCCTATTGACAAATTCGTAATCAGTGCATCAAATAACATGTTTTCAGACAATTTTTAGAATAAAAAATTCTGCACAAATTTTGACCAAAAGGGTCTAAATTATTATGGAATTCAATCCCGTCAATATTCTTCAATTTTACCTTAAAAATTTTTGTTTTTTAATTGTTTGGGATTTTCATTTTATCTAATCCATTTTTTGTTCAAAAATTTGTATATATTTTAACTTGTTCCTCTTTGACACTATTTTCATTTATTTTTGACAAACGGTTAAATTAAAATTTAAAATGAAAAGAAACAGCCAGGCAATCAATCATTGTGAATGAGGATTGAGGTTGATGGTTTACATTTGATCGGGAATTGTAACGGGGGGGGGGGGTTAAAGCGTGAACGAGTTTCAACGAGAGTTTCCGTTATAATTAACAATTTTTGGACCAAAATTCATCACAAAAACTGGCTACCGGTCCGAATCCCCCCACGATGGCCGATTCAGTCCCGTACTGAAGCTAATATTAAGCTTAACTTTGGCCTAAGCCACCCTGGCTTGGGGTTAGTTAGGCTTAGGCTTAGGCCTATGCCTAAGCTAGCCTATGCTTAGCTTAGATCAAGTTTAGGCTTAGCCTAAGACGTTGAGGGGATTCGAGACACATTTGGCTGTGGGGGGATTCGGAGCGGAAGCGCAAAAACTTCTTCAACAGGCCTTCATTCCTGTGCATCACAACTTGCGGTGCACAATGGACGAACCGAACTCTTTATACTCGGCTTTGCTAATCCACCTGAACAAAAAGTGCCAGTTTTTAAACATAATCCAGACATCCGTTCATGACACAACAACAATGGCACTCACATCTGCTGGAAGGTGGACAACGAGGCCAGAGTGGAACCGCCGATCCACGCCGAGTATTTGCGCTCCGGCGGTGCAATGATTTCGATTTCCATCGTGGACGGTGCCAACGCGGTGATTTCCTTTTGCACACGGTCAGCAATGCCCGGAAACATTGTCGAGCCGCCGGACAGAAGGATGTTGGCGTACAACTCCTTGCGAATGTCGCTGTCGCAATTTTCGATGTCACAATTATTGATCGCATTGCAAATCATTTCGTGGATTCCTGCCGATTTGAAGCCCAAGAGAGAAGGCTTAAAAGCCAAAAAAGAAAATATTTGTGCGATGGTGACAAAGAAGCAAATTTGGCACTGGCTATTTTGGCACCGGCATTTGTACTGATAAATTAGCGGTTACCTAACCGAATCAAACAAAATTGGTACTATCCAGAATTGGCTTTTTCGATTCCGGGCATTTTTGAGCGTCTAATTTTCTTAATCCAATCACTTTGATCGCCTTTTGATCAGACCCACCGCACCTGGAACAGAGCCTCGGGGCAACGGAAGCGCTGATTTCCAACCGTGATCACTTGTCCATCGGGCAGTTCGTAGCTCTTCTCCAGTGAAGACGAGGAAGCAGCGGTGGTCATTTCCTATGAATTAGGGTTGGACAAAACCGGATAATCTGGAACCGGTATGGGAAAATTTTGGGTATGAATGCAAAAAAGGGAACATTAAACAACATCGATGTGTGCATTTTGTAACAAAATCCCAAAAATTAAAGAAAAATCTCTGGAAAAAAACAACCAAATACCACCGACATGCTCAAAGTCGAGCGCCATGTAGCCCAACTTTTCTTTGATGTCCCGCACAATTTCCCGCTCCGCGGTGGTGGTGAACGAATAGCCGCGTTCAAGGAGAATATTCACCAAATGTTTGGTCAGATCACGGCCAGCAATATCCAAGCGTTGAGTGGCATTCGGAACAGCATAACCCTCGTAGATGGGAATGGCACATGTAACATCTACCAAATTATGAATTTAAATGGCAATTATTAATATGGCGGCTTCTTCGACCATCGCCCGAGGCAAGCACAATGCCCGTGGTACGCTTGGAAGCGTACAATGCCAGCACAGCCTGGATTGCCACATATGTTGCCGGAATTCCGAACTTCTCGAACATGACCTCGACCATCTAAAAAAGTGATCAAATTTGGCAATTATTTTTGACAAATGAATGAACATAAAACCAGAAACCCGTAGGCAAAAGGCCACGAAATGTTTTGAGGAAATAACCTCACAAAAGAAATCCTTTTGTTTTTTAAAAAATCATTACCTAATTTCTTATTCAAATAACGTTTAAAATTTACCGACCTTTTCACGGTTTTCCTTCGGGTTCAAAGCGACTTCTGTAAGAAGCACCGCATATTCCGTTGGCTTAACTTTTCTTAAATGACAAATAAAAATATTCTTTTAAAATGCGGGAGACAAGGGCCCGCCCAAAAGCTTAAAATAAGCCTAAGAAGGGCCGCTAAAGCAAAAAATAACCTTCAAATTTTTTTAAGTGAATATTGCAAATATTTCAAACAATATTTTATTAAATAAAAAATAATTTTTTTAATTCATCTCGAAAAATTTGTTTTTTTGGTTTGAAGAGTTAAAATTTTCAAATTTGGAACCACGGGTCTTCCTTCTAGGCCTTGATTTAAACCAATTTAAGGCCTGATAGGTAGGTCTTTGTCCAACAAACGCACAATTCATTGTAGAATGTGTGATGCCAGATCGTCTCCATGTCGTCCCAATTGGTGACAATGCCGTGCTCAATTGGGTACTGCCACGTCAGAATGCCACGCTTCGACTGGGCCTCGTCCCCCACGTACGCGTCCCTCTGGCCCACGATGCCCTGCTGCCGAGGACGACCCACAATTGAAGAGAACACCGCGCAGGGCGCATCGTTCCCAGCAAAGCCGGCCTGAAATGCTTCTCTTTTTTTTAGCAAAATGGGACTTCCGAATTCAAAAAAGTAAAGGTACTTTTTAGGTTTACCCCCCTTCCCCCCGCGGCGTTAGGACAAAATCACTAACGGTCAAAATCTCTAATCGTCAAAATACGGTTAAAACAGACAAAATCTAACATCGTCTGCTGTGATTTGTCCGGTTTTGGCTTATTAGGGATTTTGTCTGTCCTGCCACGCCCTCGCCCCAAATCATATTTTTTAATGAGAATATGGTTTATATGTAAATCAAACATGCTGAGTCCAAATTCGGCGTCAAAATTCGGTTCTTTCGAGTAAGAAAATGACACTCAAACATGAGCCCCCCCCCCCCCCAGGGTTACCCATTTTGCCCCGGAACCCACTCATTTCATCCATAAAGTTTAATTTAAATGTAAAGATGAGTTGGGTTGACCCCACACTACCATCACACTTAAGTGGCAAAAAAATATTGAAATTTCTTCCGGATGAAACGGAAGAGCATTTTTGAATATCAAATTTGGATTCAGCATCCCCAATTTATTTAAAGATTTGCAAAGACACAATTTGTTTTGGGGGGTTGGGGGTAAAATGAAAACATTAAAAAGGTCCGTTAAAACTTTTCACTTTAAACATGCCGGAACCATTGTCCATTACAACAGCAACAGGTGCACAATTTTCGTCGCTCATTTTGTTCGTTTTGCTCACCGATTAATGGAAATGTGAAAAGCTTCAATTTGTTAAAATTGCGTTGAAACTTTTTCTGTCAATTTTTGGAGTCTTTGCAGACTTTTGCATATACATAGGAGTACGGGAAAGGCTCGGAAATGTCGAATTGGGCGAGGAACCCGGGCCCCTAATTTGTAAGCTCCCGGGGCCACCCGTCCTTGACCCCCCCCCCCCCCCCTCCAAAGTCCGTCGGGGCTCCAAAGTCATTTATTTTGGCAGAAAATGGAAAGGAATGGGCAAATAAATTATTCACTGGGCGGGGCAAGCTGCTGCAGCCGGTGATGAACAATAATGACTTGGGAGCGTTCTGTCCGATGGAAGAAACTGACTGACTCGTCGCTTAAATGCAATCCGAAAAAAGGGGGGGCCGGGGGGGGGGGGTGGAAATGCACAACTTTCACTTGAATAAATTCATTCCAGAACACGAGAAGTTACCTATTTCATTTCATTTACAATAATTGTGAGAGGGAAACTGATAAAAATTGATCCAAATTTTCTTCTGGCGGCGGCGGCGCCTCGCGGCACCGCCGGACCTTCTCCAAAAACAGTTATAATACTGCAAGAGGCTGGCTGATAACGCCCAATTCTATTTTTATAACCAGGAATATAGGCCGAACAATCAAATTTTTCTTTTATCTTTGCAAAATGACGTTTTTGAAGAGACAATCAGAATTTGAAAGTACCTACCTACATAGGTGGTACATATATATATATATATATATGTTGATCGGACAAATGTCCGACTTCTAAAGGTTTCTCAACCTTCAAAAAAGATTAGATAATTAATATAAGCGTTTATAATATTTTAACTGGCTATTAAAACGGTTCAGAAAAAATTTCAATTCCAAAAATTGCCATTAAAAGCAATGTCTGAGCATTGGGAATCATTTGCGGGTGTGTCCCAAAAGTCTCGTCCTCTCGGACGTAAATCCGAATTTGTGCTTTCCCGGAGCATCAACGAATCCCACGTCAACTCAGCTGAAGCTGTTGTCCGTCCGGGTATCAATGTTTGGAACTCCTCAAGGTTTGCCAAAGACGAAGCTAGCCTTTGCGGATCCGCACCAGCTGGAGGAGGGACAGGAACAACAGCAGCGCGAAAGCGATCAGCCCGTGGAATGATCAGAGAGAGAAAGAGTCAAAATGTTTGCGATCTCTGAAGAGCATTTTTGAAATGTCAAATTTGGATTCAGCATTTTCAGTTTACCTAAAAATATGTTTTTGCCTTTTAAAAAAATTCGCAAAAACAATTTGTTTTTGGGGGGTTGGGTCCGTTAAAACTTTTCACTTTAAACATGCCGGAACCATTTGTCCATTACAATAGCTGCACAGTCTTCGTCGCTCATTTTGTTCTTAAAATGTGAAAAGCTTCAATTTGTTAAAAATTTTAAAATTTTGGGTTGAAAATTGTCCGTGTGTGGACATTAAATTGGTTGAGTATAAAATGACAAGTCTAGCTTTTTCTGTCAATTTTTGGGCATAAAAAAACCTATAAAAGTGGTTTTGGGTCATTTCGTTTCTTGGCCCTAAAATCAACATTTACCGGGCCACGTTTCTGACCCCTAACAAATAAGTCTATCGGAGGCTCTTTCAGCGGAAAATTGGAAGGGATAGGCAAATATAAATAAATTAGTCATTGATTTGACAGGCTGCTGCCGACGGTGGTGAAATTGGGGACGATCTGCCCGATCGAAGAAAGACTGACTCGTCGCTTATAGTTAGGTAAATGCAATCCGAAGGGGGGGGGGGGGGGGGGGGAATATGGAAATGACAACATTCATCGCAGAGATCGATTAGGCGTCATAATTATCAGTCAAGCAGGCCCGTAACTAGGGGGGGGATCTTAAATCTTCAAAAAAAATTTCCCGGACCTCCTCAGTCCTAAAAAGCTTCCAAAAATTACCGTATTTTTAAAATTTTGGGTGCAAATCTTTTAACAGATTGCGTTAAAAATTCAAAATTTTCTCGGCGGCGCCTACCGGCACCGCCGACTCGCCCGCCCCCTCGCTTGAAAGTTTTGGAAAAATTGCGCGAAAAAAACCAAGGAAATTGGTTCCGGCGCTCAGTTGGTCTGACATTTGAGCGCCGGCGCTTTTAGGAAAATTGCTTAGGAAAAATGCAATAAAACCGGAAAAAGCACCCCTAAGAATCGACTTTTTTGCTTTTGCCCCCCCCCCCCGAAATTTTTTTCTGGTTACGGCCCTGCAGTCAAGTATATGATTTTTTGTTGATTCGAATTTTATTGCATTTTTTATGAAGAGATTTTCAAAAACGCCCAAATAGTTGCAAAAAGTGTTTTGTTACCTTTGTAATAAGATTGGTCCTATTTTAGGTGCAAAAATCCCATAAGTTTTTCTAGGTCGTCCGGAATCCGGATCGGTGTGAGTTAACGAAGATTTTCGACTAACGCTAAAAACCCTATCGCTATTGGTGACCTCCGCTCGAAATGTCGATTTTTGTATTTGTTTTTTGCAACGACAAAGGGTTAAAAATTTTAATTTAAAAATGAAAAAAGAAAGAAACAATTTTGAGACCAATTCATCATAAAAACTTCTTCAGCACACTTATGCGCCCGCGCATCAGAAACACTTGCGGTGCACAATGGACGGCCCGGACTCTTTATACTCGGCTTTGCTGATCCACCTGAACAAAAAGTGCCAGTTTTTAAACATAATCCAGACATCCCGTCCATGACACAACAACAAATGGCACTCACATCTGCTGGAAGGTGGACAACGAGGCCAAAATGGAGCCACCGATCCACACCGAGTATTTGCGCTCCGGCGGTGCGATGATTTTGATCTTCATCGTGGACGGCGCCAGAGCGGTGATTTCCTTTTGCATACGCTCAACAATGCCCGGAAACATCGTCGAGCCGCCGGACAGAAGGATGTTGGCGTACAACTCCTTGCGAATGTTGCTGTGGCAATTTTCGATGTCACAATTGTTGATCGCATTGCAAATCATTTCGTGGATTCCTGCCGATTTGACGCCCAAAAGAGAAGGCTTAAAAGCCAAAAAAGAAAATATTTGTGCGATGGTGACGAAGGGGCAAATTTGGCGCTGGCCATTTTGGCACCGGCATTTGTACTGATAAATTAGCGGTTAGCTAACCAAATCGAACAAAATTGGTACCATCCAGAATTAGCTTTTTGGTTCGGGAAATTTTGAGCGGCTAATTTCTTTTAATCCAATCACTGATCGCCTTTTGATCAAACTCACCGCACCTCGAACAGCGCCTCGGGGCAACGGAAGCGTTCATTTCCAACCGTAATCACTCGTTCATCGGGCAGTTTGTGTTTTACCATCAAAGAAGACGAAGTGACCATTTCCTAAAAAGTGCAAAAAAGGGAACAGTAACCGCGTGCATTTTGAAACAAAATTCCAAAAATTAAAAAAAAATCAGAAAAATTGTCGTTTAGGTGCTCCAAATGTTTTTCATCGAATCATAATATAACAATCGACTCCTCTCACTCTCTAATGTAGTACGAATCTTGCAAGTCTCTTAACAATAAAAAATTCAAAAACTCGAAACCGGCCTGCTCAAAGTCGAGCGCCACGTAGCACAGCTTCTCTTTGATGTCCCGCACAATCTCCCGCCCCGTCGTGGTGGTGAATGAGCAGCCGCTTTCGGTGAGAATATACACCAAATGTTCGGTCAGATCACGGCCGGCTAAGTCCAAATGCAAACTGGCATTCGGAACAGCACCGCCCTCGTAAAAGGGCATGGCACACGTAACACCTACCGAAAATATGAATTTAAATGTCAAATTAAAAATGGGCTTCTTCGGACCATCGCCCGAGTCGAGCACAATGCCCGTGGTACGCCCGGAAGCGTACAATGCCAGCAGCGTTGGGACAGCCACGTACATGGCGGGGACGTTGAACTTCTCGAACATGACCTCGACCATCTGAAAAAGTGATCAAATTAATATCGCTTAAGGTTTTTAAAATTTACCGACCTTTTCACGGTTTTTCCCGGGATTCAAAGCGACTTCCGTTAGGAGAACCCGAAATTCCGTTGGCTCAACTTTTCTTAAAGGACAAATAATAAATATTCTTTTACAGTGTGTGCCTAAACATAAAGGCACCCAATTTTTTACTAATTTGAACAGAGGAAAGTGTTGAAAAAAAAAATTGTTTCTTTGAAGGCTCTTGAGAAGAAAAACTCGAATTTTAAGGGAGCAAAACCAATCTAAGGCCTAATATGGTCATTCGTCCAAAAACGCACAATTCGTTGTAGAATGTGTGGTGCCAGATCTTCTCCATGTCGTCCCAGTTGGTGACAATGCCGTGCTCAATTGGGTACTTCAACGTCAGGACGCAACGCTTGGACTGGGCCTCGTCCCCCACGTACGAGTCCTTCTGGCCCATGCCGACCATGACGCCCTGGTGCCGAGGACGACCAACAATTGACGGGAACACCGCACGAGGCGCATCGTCTCCAGCCAAGCCAGCCTGGAATGCTTTTTATTGAATATGGATTCCCGAATATCCAAAAAAAAACAGTTTTTTTTTTTTTGTTTACCCTCAACCCCCTCCCCGCTCCTCTTTCTTCTTCTCACCTTGCACATGCCAGAACCGTTGTCCACAACGAGTGCAGCAACTTCTTCGTCACACATTTTTTTTGTCCGTTTGTTGTATCGTTAAATAAATAAATATGCCAAATTAGCACTGTCGCTGTAAACAAAGAGCCATTGCATAGCAGCAACAAAATTGAAACCCCCAACCCATCAACACACTGCACATCAAGCTTAAATGCCAAAAATTGTGAACATTTCTTGCGGATGAAACGGAAGGGCATTTTTGAAATGTCAAATTTGGATTCAGCATTTTCACTTTCATTACAATAGTTGCACAGTCTTCGTCGCTCATTCTGTTTGCTTTGCTCACCGATTAATTAAAATGGAAAAGCCCCATTCAGGCACCTCCCTAAAATCCAGGCCCAGGGTCCAGGTCCAGGCATAACGAACCAGGATTTGCAAATAAATCCCCTACAAATGGTGTTTCTGAACAACAAATACTGGGAATTTTGGTGGATCTTACCCGCAAATTTAAAATTTTAGTGACAGATCGCCAAATTTTTAAATAGACTTTTTTGACACCACCCACTCCAAAAATTCTGGCCACGCCCATGGGTCCTAACTTATTAAGACAAATTTAACAAAATCCAGTCAAATTTGGTCTTATTTTTTGCTGTTAATTCAATAATACTCTAATATTTTTCTGGCAGCGCTATCAACAAAAAGGGAATTGCAATTTGGCTAACATTCACCAAAACCTTTCCGCATAAAATTTTGTATTAATTTAACATTGCCTATTTGCGTACTCCATCTAAACACAACAAATCGAACTTCTTGAGCGAAGATTGCTGCTGGTTGGCTCCGATAATTTCCCCATTAAATTTTGGCGATTTATCCGCACTGAAGAGAAAACGTCTTATACCAGCGAAAACATATGTCAAGGAGATTTGTTGGATAGCGGAAGAGAGAATAAAATAATTAATTTTGGAAAACAGGACACTTTCACAAAAAAAAAAGCATATGATTCCTCAACAGTCCATCCGATCTCACTTCCCCGGCCTTAATTCTTCAGCACACTTCTGCGTCCGCGCATCAGAAACACTTGCGGTGCACAATGGACGGCCCGGACTCGTCATATTCGGCTTTGCTGATCCACCTGAACAAAGTGCCAGTTTTTAAACATAATCCAGAAAGAAATCTGTCCACGACACAACAACAATGGAACTCACATCTGCTGGAAGGTGGACAACGAGGCCAGAATAGAGCCACCGATCCACACCGAGTATTTGCGCTCCGGCGGTGCAATGATTTTGATCTTCATCGTGGACGGCGCCAGAGCGGTGATTTCCTTTTGCATACGGTCAGCAATGCCCGGGTACATCGTCGAGCCGCCGGACAGCACGGTGTTCGCGTACAAGTCCTTACGGATGTCAATGTCGCACTTCATGATCGAATTGTAGGACGTCTCGTGAATGCCCGCCGACTCCATGCCCAAGAAGGACGGCTTAATAAATGATAAACTTCATCATACACAGATTATTGGCTGTTTATGCCCCTTCACTATTAAACATGATTTATTGGTGCTTTTGATTGGCGCCTCGTGCCTTCTGGGGGCCCATGACAAAACACAGACCTGGAACAGCGCCTCGGGGCAACGGAAGCGCTCATTTCCGACCGTGATCACTTGTCCATCGGGCAGTTCGTAGCTCTTCTCCAGTGAAGACGAGGAAGCAGCGGTGGCCATTTCCTATGAATGCAAAAAAGGGAACATTAACCAACATCGGTGCGTGCATTTTGAAACAAAATCCCAAAAATTTAAGACCAATCTCTGGAAAAAACAAACAATACCGACCTGTTCAAAGTCGAGCGCCACGTAGCAAAGCTTCTCTTTGATGTCCCGCACAATCTCCCGCTCCGCGGTGGTGGTGAACGAATAGCCGCGTTCAGTGAGAATTTTCATCAGATAGTCTGTCAGGTCACGGCCCGCCAAGTCCAAACGCAGAATGGCATGCGGCAGAGCGTAGCCCTCGTAGATAGGCACGGTGTGCGTCACGCCTAAAACATCCGCACGCATTACAATAAACCATGCAATAAAAACAATGCTAGCATAAATTAGGTTTTCTGAATGCTCATTTTTATACAACAAAAAAATGCTCACCGTCACCCGAGTCGAGCACAATGCCGGTGGTACGTCCGGAAGCGTACAATGACAGCACAGCCTGGATCGCCACGTACATGGCAGGCGTGTTGAACGTCTCAAACATGATTTGAGTCATCTGAAAAAAATAAGTTTTTGTACAGGTCGATGTTTTCTTTATATAGGAGTACGGAAATTTTCCGCTTTTTTTTGGAATTACCCAAAAAGAAAGCTACACATTATATATTTGTAACGAAACATTGCATAGATCAGAGCAGGCCCGATTAGCCAAGGGTCCGGACTTTTTTTGGACAATCTTCGGGCTGGTAACTAGATTAAAGCTCGACCTGACGGACAAGAAAGCGAAAAAACGCTGTAGCCAACGACGGTTTCAATAAACATAACCAGCTTATATGAACAGAAACAGACCGACCTTCTCACGGTTGGCTTTCGGATTCAACGGCGCTTCGGTGAGCAGCACTGGATGTTCTTCCGGAGCGACACGCCTTAAACAAAAAGAATTATAAAAATGACATTTATGTACAATTCCGCACAATTCATTGTAGAATGTGTGATGCCAGATCTTCTCCATGTCGTCCCAGTTGGTGACGATGCCGTGCTCAATTGGGTACTTCAGCGTCAGAATGCCACGCTTGGACTGGGCCTCGTCCCCCACGTATGAGTCCTTCTGGCCCATGCCGACCATGACGCCCTGGTGCCGAGGACGACCAACAATTGACGGGAACACCGCACGAGGCGCATCGTCTCCAGCAAAGCCAGCCTGAAAAAAATGATTTCGTTATTCAATAATGCGGGTATTATTTAGATGGTACCCCCCCCCTTTTTGAAAAAATAAAATTTAGCATTCAATGTCGAGAGAAACTAGTTTCTATAGGTTGTTCTGGTCGTAGAATCCGAATCCGACCTCCGTTTTGACCAATTCCGAAGCCCGGACCGGAATTCGAATTTTTTTTTGAAAATGCCATTTTTTCTTACATTCACCATTTTTGACCCAAAAGCCGGTTATAATAATGAAAGGCCGTGTAACGGCCCGCCAACAGCGAGCATGCGGAGACGGAGCAAGTAGTGGGGCGAGACGGAGGGCGGAGGAAGAAGTCTGACGAGCGCCACTGGGGGGCGAGCGCGCGGGGACCCGCGAAGCGGGCGCGCGCGAGACCCCCAGCCGGGTCACGCGCGGACTTCTTCCGGAGCCCGGAGTCTCGCCCCACCTACTGGCCGCCGTAGTCGAGTGTGCGGTACTTTGGCTGCTATTTTCCACCTTACTGTCTAACTTTTCCCTTATCCGGCTTTTGTTATTCTAAAAGTCCTTTTTTTCAAAATTTTAAACCGGTTCAAAAAAAAAGTTCGAATTCCGGTCCGGGCTTCGGAATTTTTCGAAACAGAGGTTGGATTCGGATTCTACGACCAGAACAACCTATAGAAACTAGTTTCTCTCGTCATTGAATGCTAAATTTTATTTTTTCAAAAAGGGGGGGTACCATCTAAATAATTACCAATAATGCTTCATCACATCCAACACCCTGCGGATTAAAAAAATTTTGAAGATTCGAAAAAACTTTCTGCGCTTTACTCCAAAAACACCCCCCCCCCCCTCCCCCAGCGGCTCAACAATTCAATTGTGATTCACAACAATTGTCATTTGACTTTCTGAAAAATTTTACGCTCATTCATCGCCACCATTCACACACTTTTCTTATTGCTCATCAAAGACTTTCTGATCACACACACAAAAAGTGAATAATAGCGGAAAAGCGAGCGCTTATCTGCCCAACAACGCTCAAGTGAATCATCATTCTCCCCCCCCCCCCCTCCCTCCCCCCAACAATCCTCTTAAACGACGAAGGAACGATGGAGATGGTGTTGTTAAAAGCGAATTCCTTTCTCGGAATCTATTAGTGGGGAGAGGAAGGGGGGGGGGGAGGGGGGAAGAGGAGAGAATGGACGGGAAAATGTTATGGGAAAATATGCGAAAACAGTGATCGGAATATTACACCCGTCCCATTATAGTCTGTGAGAAAATTGTGTGACAATCCTCCAATTACGATAAACTTCTACAGTTTTGGAACTCAAGAGAGAGAACTCACTGAAAGTTTCGAATACAATGGCACAAAAAAACTCCAAAAAAAATGTACACTTATCAATTCCACAAAATGGGCGATAAACCTTAAGAGAGTAACGCCTCCGTTCAACTCTTTCCTCCCATTTGCCCGAAAAGAGAAGGAACTCAAAAACTGCTTTCGAAAGCAAGAATCACAATCAGACACCAGGGGTGTTCGAATCTTCAATTTAAGAGGCCAGGCTCTCTCTCCACTCTGTTTTTGTGGATTTTTTGGTTTAGGAAACCAGGCAAAACCGTGCCTTCCCCCAAAGACCAGGTTCACAAATAATTTCGGTGATTCAGACCAGGATTTTTTTTTGAAATCAATCGCACAATTCAGAGGGGCACTGTTGCCTCCTCAACAAATCTTGTCTAAAAAAAAATACCATTTTTTGTTGTGAATCAGAATCTAAAACGACTAAAACCTTGCCCTCTTTCCTCTTCTCACCTTGCACATGCCAGAACCGTTGTCCACAACGAGTGCAGCAACTTCTTCGTCACACATTTTTTTTGTCCGTTTGTTTTGTCGTTAAATAAATAAATATGCCAAATTTAGCACTGTCGCTAAAAATAAAGAGCCATTGTATAGCAACAACAAAATTGAAATAAATGCAAAAAAACAAAACAAAAAATTAGAAGTTTTGTGTGACTCGTCTGATGAGTCGTCAGTGTTTATGGTGGTGTGTTGTGTATGTAAAATGTGGGGGAAAAGAAGAAATTGGAATGGGATTGAATGAGAATGAATGGGGCTGTTGGATGGATGGAAGGAAATGGAAGGGGAATGAGAAGGACTGACTCGCCATCGCCTCCTCCTCCGTTCCGCGTCCGCCGCTTCACTCCCTCCTCCCTCCCCCCCCCCCACCCCCCAAGTGTCGACGACGGACGAAGCGAGGCAAAGCAAGGCAAGCGCAAGAAGTACGGAATGAAATGACTAATGGAGGACGGCGAGCGCGTTACATTTATAATGTATTGTATATGGGCGGCAGCAAGGGCAGGCAGAAAGATGTGGGGATTGGGGGGGGGTGGGGGGAAGAGGGTGAGTGTGTGTTTCTTTCTGCCCAGAGAAGGCATAAACAGTGGGGTGTGAGTAAGCACAGAGAATGATGAAAAAATGTGATGAAATAGCGCAACTGTTAAAGAGGGCACCCCGGACAGAGTGGTGGCACAAAGAGCAATTTGGGGGTTGAGAAATCGCGTGGCTGGACGATGGCGACGCGCTTTTATGGCTGCTGCTGGAGGAAGAGGAGGAGGAGGAGGGAGGGAGGGGGTGACGGAGATGGAGGAGGAACAGAGCGATGAAATTTTGCTTAGGAAACATTGTGCATATTTTGGGGGTCCGTCCACCCTCATCCCATCCCGCGGCGAGCGGATTTTGAAAAAGGAGGACACACAAATTCAACGGAGACTTTTTACAAAGGAAAAGAAAGCGAGGCAAAAAAGGAGGAAGGATGTTTAAACTTTAAAAGCGGTGCAAATGTTTATGAACTTTTAAAACAAAAAAGTTGGTTACATGTATTTGCTATTTCATAAATATGAATGTAAGATGTAACAAAATTTCTCGAAGACCTTTTTGTCATCACCGCAAAACCCCTTGCCTAGCTAAAAACGATTAAAAAAAATAGAATTGCTACATATGTGTGTATGTATGTAGTTACTTTGACAAAGGTTGGATTTATTATTTTGCTAAAATCATGGCAACACTGGTTTTAGAAAGTTCGAACTTGTGCCTTTTTCGTATTTTTTTACCTATGTTATTTTAATACATACCAAAAAACAAAACGAAAATGACAGAGACAGGAATAAGAACAAAAAAAAAGAGGTTAAAAATTTATGCCATAATTTTAAAGCGAATGTTTTGGTGCCCTGATTTTTTGCGTTTATATAAAGTGATGGGGATTAATGCTACAGTATTTACACATTTAACCAATAGATCAAATCAATTCTCTAGTTATTACACATTTTTGTTCAACAGAGAATGAATGAGATCGAGAAATGAACAGTCTGTCGTCAAATATGGGAAAAAGCATTCCAGAACAGAAATAAATTTTGACAATAATGTAGAGAGCCGAACCGTGGGGAATTCCTTCTAAAAGAATGAAAGGCTTTTGAATTTGACCAGCTTGAACGTCCCCCCCCCCCCTCCACTGCACGCCGCCATGCTCAACAGTCGCCCTCTCCGATTAACTGTCCCCGGTGACCACTTTCCATTTTTGATCCGTCCCCATTGAATTGTTAGAGCTTTGTGCCCAGCCGGCTCTGATCTGATCACGCCTTTTTGATGGCTGAGAGAGTAAAATTTGTTGACGGGCTCTCAGCAAGGGAAATGGTTTGGGTGTGGAAGCTTGATTGCGGGAATGAAATCGGGAGGGGCAATGCCGAGACAGGGAGGCGAGGGAAAGGCAATGGGCGGCTTAAGCGTCCTGGACAGCCAGTGCCTCGGGCAATGGGCGGGTTCAGCCGCGCCCGCCAATCCTTAGGAATCATACATTTATTGGAGCCCGGAGAGGACCAGAGTCCAGACTTTCCAGGACTCCTGATCCGGGAATCCTTATTTTCGTCGAAGCACCCAGGATATCCTGATTTAATCCTGGCAATCTCGATCTCGGATTTAAGAATTTTTATTTTTTTGGTTGGACGACCGATTAGTTTTCGGCCAAGATCGGGAAAACCAAAATAGGCTTTTCCGGACAAATCTCCAATGCCAAGGACAACAAATTGGTCGGCCTTGATCAACTTACATTAGTTGCCGGACCATCGGTTTGAATCAAACAAATAGGAGAAATATGCATTTATTCGATCTTTAGCAAAACTGTTCAGTCACCCGGGCGGGCGTTTATGATTCTCGGTATATTCCTCCTCCCGTTCTTCCCTATTCTCTTTATCGACAACATCCGCCCGATGGACAGCTCGGCATTGATGAGGGCCCGTCATTATTTAGTCGACCCATCGGACGTCGCGGACCTCCGCCGCCGCCGCCACCACCTAAATTTGTTTTGTTTGGAAAGATTGACACGCTTTGAATTTGGCATAGATCAAAATTTTGTTAATAGAAATTGATCAATGCTATCCGATCACATAAACTATGATTATAAAATTGTATTTAAACGCAAATTACCGGGTCTCCAGCCGCCCCCTCCTCCGCCGCCACCGCCTCCCCAACCGCCGCCACCGCCACGTCCGTTGCCTCCCAATGAGCGATGCCGGGCCGCACTGTCCGGATCATAGCGCGGTGCCCCGTTAATGAGCGGGCCAAACAGAGAACGTACGCTGAAAAGGAAAACGGAGTTATAAAAGAAAATTTCATTTTTCCGTTTATTGAATCACCGGGAAATTTTGTAATGAGACATTTTGAGAAAAAGCCGCTTACATCAGCGAGCGACATTGCTAGCAGCAGAAAAAAAAATTTTTTGGCGGGCGTGGTGAGGCCGGCTAAAGAGCAAAAAAGACGGAAACCCTTGATAGGAATTTTCGCAAAAAATGCACGCCTTGTATGAATCTGCCCAATTTTTGCTTCACAGATTTTAAGCTTTTGGAGACGGATCGAGGTGCCGATGAGAAAATGTTGAATTTTTGACGGATTTTGTTAAGATAAATGGTTCCAAAATGCAGCATGAAAAAAAACCTAGAGAGAAAATAGTCAATGAAACCATTAAAATTTTTCTCGGCGCGCCGAAAGGTTCAAATTGTCCACAAAAAAAAGGCAAAAATTGATTATAAAAAAAAGCAAACTGTGTTTACAAGAATGCGAAAAAGTAGAAGAGACTCCAAAATGATCGAACAATGGAAAAGCTTGGACCGTCTTGAAGTTCACCTCCTAAATTTAAAATATTAATTTTGTACAATTAAAATGCACAATCGACAGGAAAAGACCTAAAAGCCCGAAAAATTTTGTAAAATTAGATTTTAAATTCCGGTATCCGTCTATCCTTTTCAAAAAAAACACTAAGTGTTATTTAACGAAAATAACCAGCTCTGGGAACACGGAAAGCCCTAATTTTGGGCAAAATCAACTTTCGCATTCTGGCAAACCCATCCAGCTTTGTCTTTATTGCAAAACCCACTCACTTTCATTAACGTATGGCATTGCAGAAAATTGGACACGGAATATGATGTATGTATAATATAATTAATAACAAGAATTATTTCGTAAAATGTCTAAAGTACATTACATATTAGAAACTAGAGATCCGACCGGAACAGCTCGTCATAATTTGAAAAAATTAATTCTACGTTGCACAAAAATCAAATGTAACAAGAATTATTTCGTAAAATGTCTAAAGTACATTACATATTAGAAACTAGAGATCCGACCGGAACAGCTTGTCCTAATTAAATTCAACGTTTTTGCAGAAAAAATTTAGGCAAATCAGTGATCTTTTTTAATTTTTGTCAAAAAAAGCCTTTTCAATCAAAAAAGATCGATGACGTTCATTTACAAAACGCCAAACTCTGTGCACCAAATACAAACGGTCTTCACAGAAGAATGTTGATTAACTGTTCATTTTCAGTCGAAACACCCTTATTTAAGCATGGAAATTAGTGCGCTGCCGGGATTCTGCCGATTTTACTGAATGCCGACTCGTGGCCTATAGGGCTTGGCCCTTTTTTGTATAATCGCGGTTCTTTGATTTCGTCGGGCACCAATATTAAAATCACACACAAGAACCAGTCGTTTCATTGCCGAAATTAAAAAAGAGGAGCATCAACAGAAACAGACACTAATGCATGCGTTGATTTAAATTCCCTTCCCCCCTAGGCTTTTTGGAGTTATTAATTGAAACGGAATCTTTTAGTAATTTCTTCCTATAATTAACAATTAATCAAGAAAAATCATGATCGAAAAATTTCTATAACCATTGGACACGACGTCGATCACCTTCTGATCAAATCGGCTCAAAATTGGTCCAAACAAAATGATCGATGATCAATAAAATAATCAACCGCCAGCTCTTTGCACTGCGGCGGTTGTAGTTGTTGTTCATGCCGTTGCGCGGTGCTCCTTGTACTGCTTCGACATCTGCGTTCATCTCCGACCACCATCGGCTTCTGCAGCTGCTGCTGACCGTCGCGATATTGGCCTTGCCACCGCCGAACACGTACGCATGGAGGAAGAAGTTGATAAACAGGATTATAAATGACACTGTAAAATAAAGTACAAATATTTTAACAACGTTACAGTAAACGAAATCGGGGTTTTCTCGGGATTCAATGTTCTGTTAATTTAGCAAAACGTTAAATGCCTCTGGATTCAAATATTTGTTTTAGTCAACTAGTCCCAGCTTTTGACCGGGAATCGGTCGAATTAGTATCAAAACTATTTTGAGTCTGTTGATCGTTTGTCTAGTTCAAAGGTCGAAAATATTTAGACGAATTGTCAATTTTGTCCAATTTCTCTAGTCAACACGCACCGAGTACATGTAAGAATGTGTGATAAAGTTCAGATAAATGCCCCATCGGTTGAAGGCAGGCATGATCGGGTAGGAGTAGAAGGCGTACAGCATGGTCACAATGTGGTGGTACCAGTGCAAGAACAGCAGTGGCCGTTTCCGAAGCACCTGACAAAATGGGATCGAAGAGTAATCAATCAATTTTAAAAGCGATCAACATCAATGATCAGAGATTGTTGCTCTCTGATCTCCTTCCAAATCATCGTCAAATGATCAGAGATCCTAATGAACCTTCCGAACCAAAGAGTGATCAACTATTTTATTATCATCATCAAACAAATGATCAGAGATTGATTCTCTGATCTCCTCCTTCCAAGTTCAGTTTGATCAGTCATTCGTTAAGTGAATCATTGATTTCGCGCGAACAAACTGTTCGAGTAACTCATTGTGTACAAGTACCAGGAACACGGAGTCAAGCAGTTCAAACTGGAAAAATGTTTAAAATGTGTAAAATAAATGTTCATTAAATGGTGGTGACCATTTTGCTGGCGACGAACAACCACACCAAAAGCCGGAGGTGCCCGCCGTGTACTCGTGCACATGACAATAGGAGCCTTTATTAATTCATTAATAACAGAAATGCATTAATAAAATTGGCTAAGTAGGTATTTTTAAATCTTAAAATACCGTATACTTATTTCCCCGTTAAAGCGCCCGGGGCTCTATCAGAAGAAATACGGTAAAAAAACAATCAAAAATTAGCACAACGAACTTTGGAGGTAATAAAATAATATTTTAACCTTATTTCATTAATAATTTAAATTTAAAAATTAAACACGGACTTTGTAAGCCGTGGTTCCAAAGCGTGGAGACGAACTCGGGCGTCAATTTCACGCTTCCAATTATGGAAAAGAGGGTCAAAAACAGATTCCACGCATTCAACGGAATGAACAGTGAAAAGGGCGGACGATTGCGCATCAAAACCGCGTGCCGAACACCACCAGCACATAGGCAATGGAAACCTGGCATTTTTGGAGCTGATTAATTATGATTCTGATTTTTGATCAATTGACTCACCCGGTCTTATAGGAGATTTTGCCATTTAGAAATCTGATCTGATCAAAGATCTTTTCAATCAATTACCCAAAGTAATGACTGGTTAGGGACCCAATCACATTTATCCACAGTTGCCATGACGTGCCAGATCGATCAGATCACACCCAAATCCGTTTAAATTTGAATTCGGCATGAAAGGGGGTTCTGCGTGCCAACGCCGCCCTAATCAAAACCCTATCGATATTTTTCTACCTGCAAGGTCAGTGGGAATCGGTCGTTTACCCACTGCTTTGCTTCAGCCTCCGCAAATTCGGGGGCCGTCAAAATGTGCACAAATTTTGCGATGTCAAAGGGCACCGGCTCCGTGAAATTTTGCCAAAAGTTGGCACGTGAATTGGCCATTTTCAAAGATACTGACTGCTAAAAGTGGCTACAATAAAATTATTTTCTCTAATTTATAGTTTTTTTCGAACAGATTGACAAAAAAATTTTTTGTTTACTTTCAAAATCACAAAAATGGATTCGGTTGGATGAAATGAATTGTGCCCAATTGTAAACACATTTATGTCTTAAAAACCACAGGGGTATGATGAAATGGCGTGGACAATGAACTTTCAATGGAATGACCAAACAAACAAACAAACAAAATGGACTGCCTTTCAGTGCCGGACGTTTCAGTCGTTTGGGCCTCGCCGTTTTCGTTTTCCTTACATTTTCCTGCAATTTTATTTTTTTGAATAAAAAGCTGCTCACATCAATGCGCAACGGCTAAATAGTGCCCTGTACTCTATATACAGGAAATAATCAGTAATTTATTTAAACAAACTACATAGATACATTTGTAGGTGTAACCCTCTTACTTTTTTCACCTTTTTGACACCCTTTCACTTTTTGCCATAAAAAGTCTTTGTGACAAGTTGTCAATTTTTAGTTCAGATTCTTTTTGTTTTATGTTGATTTCTTTAAAAAAAAAAGAGCAGCAAATTAGCGGTGTTTTAGACCGTTCAAAAAAGCATAAGCGATTTCAATTGTCATCAGATTTTTTGTAAGTTTAACCAAATCAAACAAATAAAGATAACAGCTAAGAATTAAGGCTCGATTGATTGATTTCATTAAAACAAAACGAAACAATTGATTCGAATTTATATTTTTTCAAACGTTTGCGTTCGACCGCTTTTTAACGGAACGCCAGAAATAAAAATAAGATTTTTTTATTTCTCTTAAAAATTCCATTTTTTTTTTCTCTTTTGAATGGTAATTGTCTTTATTCACAAGTCCTAGTACATATTCATATTTGTCGTTACGGCGATTCGCTACTGACCAATTCGATCTATTAGTTAAGAGCCACATAAACAGAAATGCATCCTTTAACACAAAAAAAGAGACATCGAATTGGTCGTAACGCGAATCGTTTTTGTTTCTGATTACCTAGTCTTGCGTGCTTTAACATCTTTTACTATTTAAGCTTTTCCCTAATTCAATCGAATCCTAATTAGTGGCGCGCAAACAACCAAGCAATAATTCGTCATGTCGCAGCCATCGGTGCCTTTTGGGAAGGATCCGCAGCGGGTAAGTAAATCGAATTGATTGATATTTGTGAACAATTCAAAGCATTTTCTTTAATTTAAGATTGATTGTCCGCACTGTAACCAGAAAACGACAACTTTCGTCAAACCCGTGGCGGGTACGCTCACGTGGCTGCTGTGAGTTTTGTTTATCTGTTTGGTGCAACAAATGCATTTTTAGGGAATTTTACCAAATTTGTTTAATCGGGGGGATTCCATTTCAATTTCTTTCAAACGTTCCAAAGTTTTGTTGAATTAATTTTTGGGCTCTGTGTAATTTTATTTCTAAACTTTCAGCTGCATCTTTCTCTGCTTGTGCTGTGTCTTCTGCTGCGATTCATGCAAGGACTTTGAGCATTACTGTTCCGATTGCAAGGGACTTGTGGGCAAATGCAAGCGCATCTGACGCTCGAAGGAAGAAGCCGGCCGGAAACTGATTTGATCACCGTGATTGTATTGTAAAATAGGCATAGTTGTTGTAATGGTCGTTGTGATGTTATATTATTTTTTTGATCACCGTGATTGTATTGTAAAATAGGCATAGTTGTTGTAATGGTCGTTGTGATGTTATAATTTGTGATCTGTTTGTTCAACCAATAAATCGAGGAACCGTTTTTTGGACCACCAAAAATTAAATTTCTAAATGGTATTTGTAGTGGAAGCTTTGCTGTTTCTTAGTTTTAAAAAAATTGTTCTCAGTAACGAAAAATGATCGGCCACCGTGAAGTGTCGTGCCGGAACAATTTTCGATTTGAAACACTGCTTGATGCAAATTTTTGGATCAATTTCGGCCGTATTTTGACAGGAAAAAAGTGAATTTTGGGGGTGAATGGATACATTTTAGGGGATATTGACCGCAATGTCTTCGCTTCCCCTGCCGCGCATTCGTCGACTTGCTTTCTGTTGCTTAGAAACACATTTAACAACAAATTAAATGTCACGATTTACAACAATTATTTTGTGGAATAAAATCGTTATATTCGTAGGCCATTCTCGTCTATATTTTGAATTTGCCGCCTTCTGGTCGGTTCCCCTCAGCAGATTGGAGGGCTTGAGGACGGCAACGGCCTGAAAGCAAATAAACTTTAATTAAAACAATGAAAATAAAAATAAATAAATTTACCCACCCAATGTCCGCATCTCCAAAGTCAATGTGCACATAATTAGTCAGTGGTTCATTTGCATACGCCGCCCAACTGGCCACTTCAATACCAATTGGAAATCGCATCAACACTGCTTCCGTGCCGTCGTTTACACCGCGAGCTGCCAACGCCAGGTGTTCGTGGGTTAGTTTGTTGACCATATTGAATTGTGCGTCATAAACGAACGGGAAAGTACAGAGAATGACGAAGTTGACACCAATGTAGGCCTCGTGGAAAGTCTAAAAAAAATTTGCTGATTGAAACGAATGAGCAAATTAATTCTTAACAATTACACCACCTTTATCAAGCTGTCCAACATCAGCTGCCATTTGGGTTTCCATTTGTACAGCACCAACACCACCGGGGAGTCATCCGCACGAGTCACGTGAAGCCACGCGTACAGATCGCGAGCCGCGGGCAATGCATTGGCGCTGTCGTTGTCAGTCGGACACTGAGGTAACATATGCGAATAGATCCTTCGGAGATTGGCGCAATCGAAGAGCACGGTCGGCGAGATGTATTTGCGCATCATCGAAAAATGGTTCTTCTGCATGTTGACCAGTGTGCAGACGCCGTCCTTCATCAGAGGCCAAATTTCTTGTGCCATAATTCGCCAACTTTGATCTTCTGTGTACAGCACGGAAAGCTCCAGGCAAATGCCCAAGGTGAAGAGGCGTCGAATGTTGCGCAGAAAAGTGACGACAGATTGGTCAATGTACCTGTAGCAAAAAAAGGGGTTTCTGTAAGAAAAGTTAAATTTAATGTGTTGAAACGACCTGATGATGATTGATTGGAAGCCAATTATGCTGCCCGGCAGCGGTGTGTTCGGCACTGGCAACAATTGGAGGTCGGACATGTTGTTTGAACACAGCACTTTGGCGCCAGTGCCGTCTTTTGCTCGACAAATGCTGAGCTCCCCAAGTGCCCATTTCCTCTCCGGCAGCTGAGTGTCCACCAAATTGTTGAACTGCGCATTGATCAGTGCAAATTTTGTCGCGACTTCGACACGTCCAATCCACGCCAAAATGTCAATCCAATCGTCGTCGGAGATATCCCTGAAATTAATTTTATGGGATTGATTGATCAGAAAAAAATTTTAGCTCACAGTTCGTCCATCGGCAAGGGTTGTTGTTCAGAAATGTCCAAAACTGAGGGCGAAGGCGTCCATTTGTTCCTGTCGATTGCTCTCATGAGCACAACCAATTCCTGCTGAAAGAAGTTCAAAATGTATACAGTCTAATTATGTGCTACTCACACTGCTGATTGAATCTGTTTGCCCCAGATGCGCATCCACAAAGCTTTGTATCGTCTCGAAGCCTCTTTCACGTCTGAAGTCCACGGCGACGAGTCCTCTTCGCTGGCGGAAGATGACATGTCGCAGCCGGCTGCAGGCATTCATTGACAGCACAATGATTCGCTCTTGTCCAGAAGTTCCATGGCCCCGGCGGACGAGAAAGTCGCCATCGCTCGTCAAAAGTTGCCGAAAGTCCGCGTTCAGCTAAACAAAAAAAGGGATGAAATTAAATCAGAAAAATTTGATGTGCCATAAACGAACCAGCAGTCCGTGGTAGTATGGCAATTGCCACATCTCCAGCTCAGATTCCAGTGTGCTGCTGCTGCTTTCTGTCATCGGCGATGAGCGGCGCTTCGGGTCGTCGATTGATTGGATGAATGAAGGCGAATGTTGGCGAATAATATTTTTGTTGAAATGAATAATAATTGGGTATTGGTGGGAAGGAGGGAAAAGTGCTTTTATACTCTTGTCTGTTCCTAAAAAGAAAACTTAAAATTCGGCGAAGGGACCCCGATTCGTTTTTTTTAGGTTTTGTTTTTTTCTCTACTCTTACTAAACAACACTATTTCTCTATTTTCTCTATCTCTCTTTAACACACAAAAAAACGAATCGGGTATTTACCAACTCGGCTTTTGCTCCATTGTCTGCACTATAAAAGCACTCCACTCTCCCACCATTCATTTTTCTTCAACTTCAACTTTCTTCGCTCTGATGGCCTCCGCTCTTCTGCCCCAATGTGCGCGCCCATTGCTCGTCGTCGTCGCGGCGCTTCTCCTCTGTTGCTGCCGTCCAGTGGAAGCCCAGGAGCAGCCGGAGCTGCCGGATTTCAACGAGTTCAACTGTGCAAGGACGGGAGTTGGATTCGGCTTTCGCGAGTTTCCCAAGGACAATCAGACGTAAGTTTTGCTTCATATCAATGATTTAATGCCACAAAAACATTTCCTTTTTGTTTCAGTCGCATTAACTCGTGGAAACTGGGACGAGTCAAAGCGTCGATGCTACTGGGTCTACTGATGAACACCAAGGATGAGCTCAAACTGACGATGGTGGGTGGAGCGTCGTGTCCAAGCGTCTTCAGCGAGGCCAATGTCAACGGTGCAAAATGTGTTCTGGGCAAAGCAACGAAAGTGGTCAGTGTTCTGGGGATATTAAAAAATCAGAAAAATTCTTTTTTTTTCAGAATTCGAAACATCAGCCAAAGGACCCGCCGTGTACTGGTGCCGCCGGTTGCAAGGCCTTCACGCTCAACTGCCCTTTCGAAGAGGACAACTTTGTGCATCTACCTGCTGGTACTCATGTCGTCAAAATCTACATGGAGTTTTTCCTCAATTTGGTGGACAAACGGTGCGAATGGCGAGCGTACATTGTGAGTCCGTTTTCATTTCTGTTTTAGTTGACTTTTATTTTTTATTCACAGGACAATGCTCGTCATCTGCTGTACGGACCGGAGAGGTTCTTCGGGGAGGAATGTCCGGGAAGTGCGAGAAAGACGACTGAAGATCCCAAAAAGACGACTACTGGAAGTACGGAAGCGACGACAACGAACAGTTCGGACACGATGACCACCGGAAGTACGGACCCGATGGAAAGCACGGACGCAAACATCACGAGTGGCTGGACTTTGATCATTGTTGTGTCTGTCGTTGGATCAATGTGAGTGCTTTATCTTTCCCAATCATTTCGTTTGTTTCATTCGTTCCCATTTTCAGCATGTTCATTGCTGTTGCTTCGGCTGTGGTGCTTGTGTTGTGGCATCGCAAACAACGGACTTCAGACGATGCCGCCAAAGTGGAAGGGGAGGAGGATGAGAAGGCATCGAGCACGAAGACACCGCCGAAGGATGCGTCGAGCGCAAAATCATCGGAGAAGAAACAAACTTCAGAGGACGCCTCCGGATCGGAAGGGGAGGATGAAGCATCGAGCGCAAACACACCGAAGAAGGTACCGAGCTCGGCGGTAGAGGGAGTTGAAGTGCCGAACAGCTTATATTCGAAAGCATCTCCAGACGACGACGACGAGGGCTCATCAGTTGTGTAAGATGTATGGCCCTGTAATTGATTGATTATCTGAGATGATTGTTTTCCCGATATCAGAAGATTATTGTGTTATGTATATTCTCATTCGTATATTGTATTGTTATGTATGTATGTATTTATATATATTGTTGTTGATGAATTAATAAATGTTCAATAACAATTTTAATCTTTATTGTGTAATTCGGGAATGTACGGAAATTTGTACACATTTTGTCATCATTAAATTCGATGTTTATCTAAGAATAAATAATTCGCAATTGCGCACCATATTAAAATGCAATTTTATTCAAAAATTGACCAGGAAAAAATCAATTTTGGAAGTTGAAAAAAGCGATTTTTAGGGGGGGGGGAGGGCATTTTGGAATGATACTGAATGGGGGGGGGGGGGAGGTAGAATGGACTTGGGGAGCGGATTTTGATCAAAATGCGGTTTTTCTGATTCTTGTCGCTAAATGGTCCTTTTTTTTGTTGACATTTGCATAAATTCTGGCAAAATATTTGTGAAATGCGAATGTTTCTGTGCATCGAATTTTGTGCTGTGGCATTTTCGGGGTATTACGGTGACAATTGACACAGTCAGTGACCGTAATAATGTGATCGGACCCGCCCCGTGATCGAAGGGTTGATCCGGTCCGGTCTGATCACTTTTGGAAGACGGCAAAAAAGAGCGATTACAATAACATTCACTCCATGTAAAGACAACCAATCAATTAGATTATTCAATATTTGTGTTTCCAGAGCCCGCGAAAACGGAGAGCACCTCAACCACCTTTTGTCCGACCCACGCGCTTCTTGTTCAACAACATTTTTAATTCTCGAAAGATCAAAACATAAATATGTATTTATGTATAGAGTTTATGTTTAAAAAAAAAATGCGAAAAGAAAGTGAAATTGAAAAGCGAAACTTTAAAAAAAAAAGAAAATCCGAAACAAAAACAGGCGTCAACAATTTTGTCTGCACTCTGATGCTTAGCCAAATAAAAAGCACAGTTTCCATTACATATATCATGCTTAATGATGATGATGATGATGATGAAATACTCTCATTGTTTCTTGCTTATTCTTTGGGTGGTCCTAAGCCAAGCCACAATGACGATTTCTTTTCCTTTCCCTTTTTGTTTTGCGCTTGTCGTCGTCCAGCTGGTGTGCCTGTCAACTCCCTGACAGTATCATCGAGTTTTTTTTCGCGTATAGGCGATGATTCCAATGGGGGTGCTGAACTCTTTGAACTCTTGTTCAACAAGTGCAGCGGAATTCGGTGTATTGCCTGCCGCCTGTCATTTGCCAGACAGCATTTCTGAGTTCGTCTGCCAATTCCCGTAGCTTTTTTCGGCGGTTTCATTGACTGAATTCCACTGTTGCCCAGGCTCAAACCCGTCGAAGCGTTAAAGCCACCGTCATAATGTATAAAATTATATTGCTTTAAATCAATACAAAAGGACAAGGTAATAAATAGTTTTAAAGTTTGTTGGCCCCATTTTTGGACAAAATCAATTCCGAACCTCTGAATCGATACAAAAAATAAATAGCTAAATATGATTTGTTTTTGCTCTTTCGTCCTCTTGGTCTTAAATCTTGGCAAGTTTAAGTCTCGAGCAGCTCAGCTTATTAAATTACATTTTTGTTTTAAAATGTTAAATGAGTGTAATCTTCCGACTGATCACGATTTTGTCGCCGATATTCTCTGCATCTCAGCTGATGATTTAAATTCAAAAAAGTTTTAAACATTAAATTCCATTAAATACCCTCTCAAAATTCATTTGTTGGCATCGGCGGCCACCGCTTTCGTCCGTAAAGTGCCACGACGGCTTTTGCGCTTGCCGCCGGCTGCCTGTCGAGTGGTTTTGGTGCGAGCAGTCACTGCACGACGACGGCCCTTGCCTGGGGGGTTAATGAATTGGAAATTCCTATAATTTTATATTTTTCTTGGGGGGTTAACGAATTCTTGGAAATTTCCCATAATTTTATAATTTTCTGGTAACCGGGACAACCCAACTCTTGCCTGGGGGGTTAATGAATTGGAAATTTCCCATAATTTTATAATTTTCTTGGGGGGTTAACGAATTCTTGGAAATTTCCCATAATTTTATAATTTTCTGGTAACCGGGACAACCCAACTCTTGCCTGGGGGGTTAATGAATTGGAAATTCCTATAATTTTATATTTTTCTTGGGGGGTTAACAAATTCTTGGAAATTTCCCATAATTTTATAATTTTCTTGGGGGGTTAATGAATTGGAAATTTCCCATAATTTTATAATTTTCTTGGGGGGTTAATGAATTGGAAATTTCCCATAATTTTATAATTTTCTTGGGGGGTTAATGAATTGGAAATTTCCCATAATTTTATAATTTTCTTGGGGGGTTAATGAATTGGAAATTTCCCATAATTTTATAATTTTCTTGGGGGGTTAATGAATTGGAAATTTCCCATAATTTTATAATTTTCTTGGGGGGTTAATGAATTGGAAATTTCCCATAATTTTATAATTTTCTTGGGGGGCTAATGAATTGGAAATTTCCCATAATTTTTCTGGTAACCGGAGGATGGAATCCCTAAAACCAATAACCAACCCTTACCACAACGGTTGGCACTTTTTGCGGCGCTAACAGTAGCAGCAGCAGCAGCAGAAGGTGCCGCCGCAGCAACGGACTGTTCAGGTACGGCTGGAATTCGTTGATGGCACAGCGCGCAAATGCCAGTAACAGCAGTAGGCTTTTTGCGTGGCGTCTCTAGTCTATATTTTGCCCGCCGATTTGCGAACCAAACCTGAGAAAAGCCTATGACATAATGTCAACCAAATGCATTTGAATTTCAAAATTTCAATCGAAACAATCTCGTCATCATAACTAGAGTAGGACGGGATCGGGATTCTTGGTAAAACCCGGGATTGACCGGGGTCATGAAAGCCGGGATCGGGATTGGGACCAGCATCTCGAACCGGCATCGGGATTTAACCTTTTCAAAAACCGGGATCGGGACCTAGATCCGGATTAATCGGGATTGAAAATGGGGAAATATTGTACTCATCAGTAGGGAAACAATTTTTTTTTATTATTCAAGTAATTTTTTTCAACTTTTATTGCCTCATCCATCATCAATTTTTTTAGATAACTGCTTTACTTTAGGAGGGGCGGGGGGGGGGGGTGCCGATAGGCGCCGCCGGGGAAATTTTTTGAAATTTTAATGAATTTTGTTAAGAGATTTTCAACCAAAATTTTAAAAATACGGTAATTTTTTAATCTTTTTAGAATGGGAGAGGTCCGGCCCGCCGGGAAAATTTTTGAACTTTTTGATGCAATTTGTTAAGAAAATTGGTCAAGATTTACAAATGTTGCAAAACAAAGGGCCCTGGTTTTGTGATTTTATCCAACCAAAAATGAAATGAACAATTTGTGAATTGTCATCTAAAATTTAAATCATTTTAGAATTTTTTAAATAAAAATTGCCATAAAAATGCCATATTTTTGACACCTCGATGCCATCATAAAAATGCTATACCAGATGAGTTGGCCTCCCTGTCCCGTCCTATTCTAATCATAACATTTCTTGGATAATGTCTTTTTCTGACTGAAAATTTTCTCTGTGTAAAATCTTTTCGGGATCATTTCTCGTCAGGTCGGGAGTTGACCTGAACGCGCGACTCGGGCAAGTCAATGCGCGTGCCCAGCGCCTCGCGCGCGTAAACGTCCGGGTAATGCGATTTCTCGAATTCATTTTCCAGCATGTCCAACTGAGCGCGCGAAAGTGTTGTCCGCATCGAAAATATAATCTAAATAAAACCCAGGAATTTTGGGACAAAAGTTTTACTGGAAAATCCATTGGCTTAAAAGTGCCGAAAAATGCATAATTTTTAGAATGCCGGCATTTGCATATGCCTGCCACCGGAGGGGGGGGGGGCATAAAATGGGTCTTTTGGCACACAAACAGACGCCCCTACGGCGTCGTTTTCGTCCTAAGGAGGGCCAATGTGAGTGAATCGACCCGGAGACCATCCAACGGCGGGCAAATTGAGCACCATTCGAAAATTGGTGGCCCCCCGCCCGCCCCCCCCCCACTAGCAGATGGCATTATTAAATTGGGCATTAATAAAAATAAATAAATATTGTATAGGTAAATAAATGTTTTTGAAAATGCTACTAAAAGTATGCATATTTAAATAAAAATGTATTAGTACAATATAAAATTACTTTTTTTTACCCGTTTTTTAATCAATTGTTAAATATATTTCCATTAAATTTAATTTTGTTGTTTGTGTAAATGTTGTAAGGGAATTTGGCATCATAAAAATTAATCACTACCTAAATGGACACTGTCCCCCCCCCCCCCCCCCCTTTTAGCCCCAGTACACTGATCGGATACTTCCCATTTTCCGCGTCGCTCCGCCCCAACCAGTTCGGCGATGTTTTGTCGCCATCCGCGCGCCACCGACCACAAAGTCAGTCCAATCGATCGATCGATCGATCGATCGCAGAGTTGCGCGATGAACATTGTTTTTGCTCGTTGTTTCGGAGAGATTTTGTGTGGGGAGAAAAAGAGGAATAATGTTACGAATTCGCGATTTGGGGGGGGGGAGAATGGTCCCTGCCCGAACCCTGATTTTTTTTGGTCGGGGTTTTGTCCCCGACATTTTTGAATTTTTCGGGGGGTTTTGCGGGAAAAATCCCGACCCCGACTTTTTTCGGGGTTTTCGTCCCCGACACCCGGACCTTTCCCGCCCCCGAGGGGTCGAGGACCAACCCCGGAACACCCCCCCCCCCCCTCCCCGAAAAACTTTATAACATTTCTGTGACAAAACTTTAAAATAGACTTTCCGACCTCGTGTTTGAATTGTTCAAATATTTTGGGTTAATAAAAACAAAAAATAGTTACGGTATCTAAAAATAAAAAATGATTTTTTCATTGATCAGTTTCAGTCGTTGCCATTCATTCTCTGTGCATCTCAGCTGATGAGCTAAATTCAAAAAAGTTTTAAACATTAAATTCCATTAAATACCCTCTCAAAATTCATTTGTCGGCATCGGCGGCCACCGCTTTTGTCCGTAAAGTGCCACGACGGCTTTTGCGCTTGCCGCCGGCTGCCTGTCGAGTGGTTTTGGTGCGAGCAGTCACTGCACGACGACGGCCCTTGCCTGGGGGGTTAATGAATTGGAAATTCCTATAATTTTATATTTTTCTTGGGGGGTTAACGAATTCTTAGAAATTTCCCATAATTTTATAATTTTCTGGTAACCGGGACAACCCAACTCTTGCCTGGGGGGTTAATGAATTGGAAATTTCCCATAATTTTATAATTTTCTTGGGGGGTTAACGAATTCTTGGAAATTTCCCATAATTTTATAATTTTCTGGTAACCGGGACAACCCAACTCTTGCCTGGGGGGTTAATGAATTGGAAATTTCCCATAATTTTATAATTTTCTTGGGGGGTTAACGAATTCTTGGAAATTTCCCATAAATTTATAATTTTCTGGTAACCGGGACAACCCAACTCTTGCCTGGGGGGTTAATGAATTGGAAATTTCCCATAAATTTATAATTTTCTGGTAACCGGGACAACCCAACTCTTGCCTGGGGGGTTAATGAATTGGAAATTTCCCATAAATTTATAATTTTCTGGTAACCGGGACAACCCAACTCTTGCCTGGGGGGTTAATGAATTGGAAATTTCCCATAATTTTATAATTTTCTGGTAACCGGGACAACCCAACTCTTGCCTGGGGGGTTAATGAATTGGAAATTTCCCATAATTTTATAATTTTCTTGGGGGGTTAACGAATTCTTGGAAATTTCCCATAATTTTATAATTTTCTGGTAACCGGGACAACCCAACTCTTGCCTGGGGGGTTAATGAATTGGAAATTTCCCATAATTTTATAATTTTCTTGGGGGGTTAACGAATTCTTGGAAATTTCCCATAATTTTATAATTTTCTGGTAACCGGGACAACCCAACTCTTGCCTGGGGGGTTAATGAATTGGAAATTTCCCATAATTTTATAATTTTCTTGGGGGGTTAACGAATTCTTGGAAATTTCCCATAATTTTATAATTTTCTGGTAACCGGGACAACCCAACTCTTGCCTGGGGGGTTAATGAATTGGAAATTTCCCATAAATTTATAATTTTCTGGTAACCGGGACAACCCAACTCTTGCCTGGAGGGTTAATGAATTGGAAATTTCCCATAATTTTATAATTTTCTGGTAACCGGGACAACCCAACTCTTGCCTGGGGGGTTAATGAATTGGAAATTTCCCATAATTTTATAATTTTCTGGTAACCGGGACAACCCAACTCTTGCCTGGAGGGTTAATGAATTGGAAATTTCCCATAATTTTATAATTTTCTGGTAACCGGGACAACCCAACTCTTGCCTGGGGGGTTAATGAATTGGAAATTTCCCATAATTTTATAATTTTCTTGGGGGGTTAATGAATTGGAAAATTTCCCATAATTTTATAATTTTCTTGGGGGGTTAATGAATTGGAAATTTCCCATAATTTTATAATTTTCTTGGGGGGTTAATGAATTGGAAATTTCCCATAATTTTATAATTTTCTTGGGGGGTTAATGAATTGGAAATTTCCCATAATTTTATAATTTTCTTGGGGGGCTAATGAATTGGAAATTTCCCATAATTTTTCTGGTAACCGGAGGATGGAATCCCTAAAACCAATAACCAACCCTTACCACAACGGTTGGCACTTTTTGCGGCGCGAACAGTAGCAGTAGCAGCAGCAGAAGGTGCCGCCGCAGCAACGGATTGTTCAGGTACGGCAAACGTTACGTCGGTAGCAGCCTTTTGGATTAAAAATGCAGATTTAATGCTTGCGCTGAGTCGTTTAGCAAAATTCGCCATCTCCGCGCCCCGCCCCCAAAGTGATCAGACCACCCCTGGGGGTTAAAAGGGGGGGGGGGGTTAACCCTTCAAACTTTTCCGATCAACACCATTTTTTTATGTGTAGCCTGGTAGGGCAAATGTAACAATATGTTGTCGCTAAGGAAAAGATTGAGCTGCCGGAGCTGTGTCTTTTAATAAAAATGGTGCTGATCGGAAAAGTTTGAAGGGTTGACCCCCCTTTTAACCCCCAAGGGGTGATCTGATCACTTTGGGGGCGGGGCGCGGAGATGGCGGATTTTGCGAAACGCCCTAGCACCAATTTAACATTCCTTTCCATTTGACTAAATCATTCGTATAAAAATGTTGCGTTAATAAAAAACATTTTCAAATTTTGCATAAATTCTTACATTATGTTGGGAGAACAGCTGCTCGGCTTCTCTGTAGCTGCGCTTATTTTTTGCCCGTCGATTTTGGAACCACCCCTGACGTAAAAAATGGCAAAATTGTTCTAATACGAAAATTCATTTTAAATGTAAAAATTGGCAATTCCGTTTTGAGATTTTCATCGTAATTTTTTTTGTCCACTTTTAAGCTACTAGTGATTTTGATCGCATTTCTTCGACCTTTTATTAGGCTTATGTTGACCATTAGTAATTTTGCCATGCCACGCGCGGCAGGACTCATATGACCAACCTTAACCTGCCACTCGGCCACGCCAATTTTAGCGCACAGATTCTCACGATCGGAATAGCTAAGATAACGCCTTCCCTGAAATGCGAGCTCCAGCATGTCCAACTGATCGCGCGAGAACCGCATCGAAATGAACCCTTTTTTTGTTGTTGTTGGCTAATGCAGGAAACTTAACCCAACGTTGAAACTGACTCAAGAGTCTCGAGAAGTGCTAAAAGATTTTTTCTTGGACGCAAATTGCATGCATATGCCTCGAGGGGGCGGCATGGCATTAATTGCATATGCCCCGGGGGCGGCATTAAAGGGAATGCTTTTGGCCATGGACAGTCGCCGGACGGCCGGCCGACCCCCTCGGCGTCATTTTCGTCCATCAATAAACAAACAAAATCGATTGTAATGCAAACAAAAACCACCCAAAGTTGGGGTGAATGGACGGGCCGGACTGCCTGCCCAACGACGCGCGAAATTTGGGCACAATCGCAAAAATAGACATCGGAAAATGGGGCAACAAAACAGACAGAGGAGGGGGGGGGGGGCACATTGTTTTTAAATTCTTTAGATTAAAATAAATTATAATTTCTTTTGGGTCTTTAATAGAAATTGTTAAAGAGCCAAGGCTAAACTTGTATCAAAAAAATAAGTTAAAGTTAAACACATCGGTTAAAACCAAATTAAATAAGTGTTTTAGGCGCATCCGGTCCGAAGGTCGAATTGTCCGAAGGTCGAAAGTGTTGTAACTTTCTTCAACCTAAACCGATTAGGTCGAACATTATACCAAATGAAAGCTTGCGATCAGTAGAGTTATCATTAAGTTAAAGCTAAGTGATTGGACAGTGCTCAAAAAAGTTATGGCCAAAAAAGTGAAAAACTCCAAAAATGGCCATTTTTGGAGGTTTTCTGGCCATAACTTTTTTCATAATTATCAGGTCGCTTAGTTTTTACTTATTAATTGCTTCTCCTCATCGAGAGCTTTCATTTGGTATAATGGTCGACCTAATCGGTTTAGGTTGTAGAAAGTTATAAAGCATTCGGCACTCAAACCCCTTTCGACCTTCGGACCGGTAGCCGTTTTAGGTAATAACTTTAATATTTTTTTAATTATTTTATTTAAATTTGTATTTAAGTTAAAAATAATTTAAGTAAAGATTGAGTTTTTGAAGTGTTTTTCTGCTAAAAACAAGACCATTTGATAATCCTGCTGCGCTTCTAAAAATTTACTTTAAAAGAAGAATAAAAAACAAAAAGAATCGATGAAAGGAGCAAAAAATAATTTCAAAATCATATTTTTATTTTATTAATCGAAATTATAGTCATTTGCGTTTTCAATTTCTCACTTTTTTATTTGATGTCCAATGTGCCAATGCAATTGCCGGGGGGGGGGGACACCAATTTTCCGATGGTGCCCAAATTACGGGTCGTTGAAAGTGTAAGGATTAGAGAGAATTCCGCTGGTTGGGACGAGACGGTTAAAACGCTTAGGCGGGGGCAAAAGATCACCCATAAAGAAGGAGGCAAATGGGACGCCCCGGTAGCTCAGTTGGAAGAGCTGCCCACGGATTGGGTGCAGGACGTGGGTTCGAGTCCCACCCGGGGATACCATTTTGCCTATTCTTTACTAAAGAAAGGTCACCACACCACCAACCCCCCACCGGTCACTTCCAATTTTTGGTTGTTGTTTTGTTGGATGGACGCGCAGCAATCGATTTGTTTCTGTGCTTAGAGAAGCTTATTAAGCTCTTCTACTGGACGAATATGCCCCCGAGGGGTGGGCATTTTGGGCGGACGAAAGTGTGCCAAATGGACGGACGGTCGGGGGCATAGTCCAACGCCGACCCGACAATAAAACGTTATAACTTTTTGGTTATTAGACCAAATCAAACAATCTTGGTATCATTTGAAAGCCCAATGTCTGTAGATGCTATAATAGAAAAGAGCTAGGCGATTCGACTTAAAGCAAGTTATGACTCAGCGAGCCAAGTTAGCACAAAAAAGCGATTTCTATGCGTCTTAAACTACAAATTTTTTGAGAAAAGACGAATCGGTTAGCTTTCGCTTGATCAAAAGTTCAACATACTGAAAACTTTGGCTTTTTGTTTGATTTTTTTAGCTAAAGATTAAATTATGACTGACAGAAACTGCGCGGTTCCGCCTAAAACTATGCCTTTAAGTTTGAGGTCACCCGCCCCGCCGCTTTTTTTGTTTTGCGAAAGTCAATGGCTAATTTATTTACCCCAAAAATGTTCTCTTTTAAATAAATTTTTCAGCATTTTTTAAAGAAACAAAAAATTCCGATGCATACAACTTTTGTCTCGCGATGATCACTACTGATCAGCTTCACAACACAAGCCAACGCGCTAACCGTCTGAGCTCCCGGGGCGTTCAACTTGCCGTCTGTCTCTTTTAGGCTTTTTATGCGCCCGCCCCTTAGGCGTTTTAACAATACAACCCGCCGCTGGGACACTTTACTTCAATTAAATTGTGATTAGGCATAAATACAGCATTGAATGAAAAGTTGAATTTGTATGCTCCGATTCGCTTTTTTGAAAATTTGATGGAAGTAAGCCCAGCTGCCTAATGCCGTTCAAAGATTTAAAAAAAATTTCCCAAAGAAAATGATCTCTTCCACTGATCACTTTCGGCGTCGTTGTTTATTCGCTGATTGATCACCTAAAAATGTTTGAAATTTTCTTAACCTTTTTAAAACTCATAAAAATACCCACCCTCGCGCAAAGTTTATTTGTCGGCATCGGCGGCCACCGCTTTTGTCCGTAAAGTGCCACGACGGCTTTTGCGCTTTCCGCCGGCTGCCTGTCGAGTGGTTTTGGTGCGAGCAGTCACTGCACGACGACGGCCCTTGCCTGGGGGGTTAACGAATTCTTGAAAATTTTCCATAATTTTCTGGTAACCGGATGGGACCCCTAAAACCGATAACCCCTGTGGGGTTAACGGATTGGAAATTTCCCATAATTTTATAATTTTCTGGGAACCCTAAAACCGATAACCCAACCCTTGCCTGGGCGGTTAACGTGGAAATTTCCCATAATTCTGCTTTTTTTTGTTGTCTAAGTTAAAAAACTGAAATGATCGCTTTAAATTTTGATAGAAATTTGTACAATGTTCACTTATTTTTCAATGAATCGGGCGAGGACATGCCAGAATAATAGAGATCGGCAACCCTCGCTCGACCTTTGCCACGACACTTGACTTGCACTGCGCGAATAACTGCAGAAGTTGCAGCAGCAGCAGCAGGTACTGCAGCAACGGGCTGTTGAGGTACGGCTGGGAGACCGCACAACGCGCAATTTTCAACAACCTTTTTGGGGAGAAATATCAGCAGGGCTTTTTATTGCATTTCAAAATGCTCTGATCAAACAATTTGCTCTGATCAATCTTAGTAGACCAACAAACTTTGATTGTTTGGGTCAATCGTAAATGATCCAAAAAAGGAAAATTCGAAAGCACTAAAATCACATAAGCAGCTGTCTCAGATCACTTTATTGATCAATGATCAATGTGTAAACACCGGTAAAAGTTGTTGTTGTTGCTGGGCTTTCTTTAGTCTGCGTGCCTTTGCCCGCCGGTTTCGGAACCAAACCTGAGAAAAGAAAATTGTTTTCTTTCTTGGCATAATGCCAGCAAATTGTATTTTCTCAAAAGCATCCATTCTCGACAAATTGCTATCTGCTTAAGAATCTCAATTTTCTAAGCGCCACACATTAACTCGCCACTCGGGCACGCTGATCTGAGCGGCCACTTGCTCTCGTAAGAAAATGTCCGGATAACGAGTTTTCTCGAAAATGCCCTCCAGCATGTCCAACTGATCGCGCGAGAAACTTGTCCGCATATTGCTGGAGAGAATGAATTGTGTTAGCGCCCGTTTAAGACCAGAAAATGCTGTTTAAATTGGAAATTTATGGGGAAGCAGGGCAGGTAATAAAATCAAAACTTTTTGCAAAATTAGGCCCCGCTATAAATGGTAAAATAGGGGGAAATTATAGGAAAACAACGAAGGAAAATGCCCCCCCCCCATCATCCGTTGTCCCCTCTGTGTAAATAAATCTATGCGGCGGCCCCAACGCCCGACCGACCAAATTGTGCGGGCACCGACCGCCTAATCCCCCCTCCCCCCCGGCGAGTCCAATCCCCCCCCCCGGCGAGTCCAACCCTCCCCCCCCCCGGCGAGTCCAATCCCCGCCCCCCCGGCGAGTCCAATCCCCCCCCCCCCCCCGGCGAGTCCAATCCCCCCCCCCCCGGCGAGTCCAATCCCCCCCCCCCCGGCGACAAGCCGAGATCAACCAAATGTTTGCGCCCACTATCTAACTCACCCATTTTCAGCAGGGCATAGTAATAAGTACTGTACGTAATTCGTCGTTTGTCGAACAAAAATGTTTTGAAAGGTTCAGAATTAAAAAAAAAATCATTTTTATTCATTTATTTTAATTGGCACCACAAAACAAAAATTAGCGCGCCAATGTTTTTGTAGTGTAATTAAAAGAAGTGTCATGTCAGCAGATGTTGGATTATATGTCCAGCAGAGTGATCAATGAAAGCAACTGACTGATCAACAGGCTTTATTTATCAACAGAAATGCTTTGAGAACGGTCAAAGTCTTGCCACTCTCCGCTTGGGCAGTCGCGCGATGCTGGCCCGCAGGTGGCTGAACATCTCGGTAAGCCCGCCGCCGCCACCGCCGGTGTCCTCGCTCTGTGCTGCAGTCGCCGATTTCCGACGCGGCTCATCGTCCGACGACGTGCCGCCCAAGCGGTCCTTGTACGTGTAGCAGCAGTGAGCCAACCAGGCAAACAGCGCGCCGGCCATCGACATTGAGCAAGCAGCATGCAGTAACTGCACCATCTGAAGCTGAACATGTTGCACAAACCCTTTTGGGGGACGCGGAATTTTCTGATTCCAGAAAAGTTTGATTTAGAAAATTGATAGCTTGACCGGATCCGGAGACAATTGGAAGCGCGCAAACAGCGGCACCAGGGACCAGCCAATGTAGATCATCAGGAACCAATAGCTTAACGACGGGAATTCCCGGATTTGATCGGGGGAAAATGATTTAAGAAAAATAATTTTATTATTAACCATTCACTTGCCTGATCATCGTTGCCTTCAATGCAATCGGAGCCTAAAGAAGTTTGGAGTAAAACAATAGATCAGGCTGAGTCGACTGATCCTATGCAAAACTGATCACTGAATAAAGTCGTCATAAAAATGATTTGGGCCTGACCTAGGGTTGCTCCCCGACCCTTCGGGGGTGGAAAGTCGGGGGTCGGTTTTCTTCGGGGACGTCAAGTCGGGGTCGGGAGTGAAGCCCAAAAATGTCGGGGGCGATATGTTGGGATTCTCGGGAAGTGGCGTGTCGGGGGGGCAAAAATTTCGGGGACGATATGTCGGGGAATCTTCGGGAGCGGCTTATCGGGGGGGGGGGGGAGGATGCCGGCCGGGGAGCTACCCTAACCTGATCTGATCCAAAACTCCCCAAAATAATTTGGAGTTGATCTGCTTCCACAAAGATCCCTTTTGATCAGATTATTCTTAGATGAAGTGTGCATTTGGTATGACTGTCTAACCCTACGTCTGACCTGAATATAACAAAATTCCAGTGCCGTGATAGACAAAAGAATTTCGGACAGTGCCGCCAGAAAGTATTGGGGCAGAAGCCAAAGTGCGCCTACGGGGTTGTTTTTTAACATAAAAAAAGTTCTGCAAAATTAATCAAACCGAAAGAGTTTGGGCCAACCACTGGCAAAACTGTGAGCACCGGTTGCGACGAGTTCGATGTGTCCTTAAAGCACCGGAATTTTTTGAAATTTTAAAACCCGGCCTCGGCCTCAAAAGCTCAGCTCATTTTTGTCCAAATTCGGCCTCAAAAGCTCAGCTCATTTTTGTCCAAATTCAAGCACCAATGAATGTTGGTGTATTCATTCACCAGATCATTTTGGTACAAGCCTAGCCCTTTTTTTATGAAATAAGCAAAGAAAAAGAATCCGATTTTCCTTAAAATTTAAAAAATCATTAATTTTTTAAATATTTTAAGTGTAACTATCTCCGATTTCCGGATTTGTTAAAACCCTGGCACCCGTTTTTTAGTCAAAAAACCCATTTTTATTATTCCTTTTAAATCTTTTTCGCAAAAAAATGCCATCCATTTGTCCCACTCCCTACATTTGGGATCGCTCCGTTCAATGGACTTCCGTCAAGGGACAGAACGATCAGTGAAACGCCTCCGTTGCCGTCCAATTGGATGCCGGAATCCCAAATGCTTGCTGGTGTACTGCTCGAATTTGACCCGTCGTCGTCCGGCGATGAAGCGGACTGTTGCGGAGGTACAGTGTACCTTTTAATCCAATTCATTTTTGTGTGATCATCAAATCAGTTTCTGATCGCGCAAGCACACAAAAGCCTTACATGCCGCCGGGCACTGTCTTCAGGGCATAAATGCTGGCACTTCCTGGCCCAAGGTTGTCGCCGCGGGGCGGAAAAACGGACAGTTGGCCGGATTGAATGTCACCAAAATCCCACGTTATGCAAGAGGAAGAAGAAGAAGCATTGTTGTCATCCGATGGAGTGGATAAAGTGGAAGATGAAGCGGCGGATGAATTGGTGGAAGATTCGGTCGAATTTGTTGCAGAAGCGGTGACGTCATCCGACGACGGCGCGAATGGACAAATTGCGAATGGGGAAGCGAACGGAGTGAGTGCCTGAGCCAACATGTTCAGTGTGGCATTGGCACACTCTGCAGGAAGTAGCTGTTGGTCCAGCGAGTTGCAGGGCATCATGATGACGACGCTAAAGCAAAGTTTTGAAAATGATTTGAGGCCTCTGATCACTTCCACAGTTCAAAACCAGCAGATAGTTTTTGCGTCAGATCCATAAATTTTTCGATCATACTAGCTGATCTGATCACATTCATAAATCCGGATCAGATCAGACCAGAGTCTGATTTGGATCAAAAAAACATTTATTTGATTCAACCCATAAATCCGGATCAAATCAGACCAGAGTCTGATTAAGGCAAATCATTTAAACATAAGCGCTTCTTTTTGATTGGATCAAAATCTAATTAGCTCCATAATCCGGACCAAAGATCAAACCAGTTGATCATTTTCTACAGAAAACATACCTACATATGTTAGCTGTCCATTAGAGATTTATTTTAAATAAATATAATAAAAAGCGCACCCGATGGACGCTTGTCCAGCAGCTGGGAACGGTTTCAGCACGTCCATTGCACTGGACATGATGCCCTGGGGGCTTACAATGGCATAATGCAATTTTCCCACTAAATCCGCAACTTTATAATAATATAAAAACCAAAACGACGCCACTTTTGGCACTAATTTAAAAATTGCGCCCCCCCCCCACCTTTGACTTCCATTCGAATTTTGCTCTTCCGATGGCCCGCGCATGATGAGCCGGCGCCAAATTTGAACAGCAACTCCGTGTACCCATTGGACACTTCGCCAGGCGTCAATGTGAACGGGACGTCGTTGGAGGTGCCGTTGCCCGCAATCGAAATGTCCAAACCGGTGCCGGTGCCGTTGTCGCCCGCGCGAATGACAGAAATGGCACAATCGTACGGGAAAATATTGAACACTTTGAGCAGTGCGCCGTTGGGCGGCGGTTGAAGCGGAGGCGACACAGACTTCTGTTCGGGATTCAAATCGGGATTAAGAAATTGCTCCGGATAAAAGTTTCGGGGGTTTTCCCCGCGGAAAATGATTTTTTTAAATTGGAACAGAATAATTTATTTTCTTTTTTTGGCATTCTGATACTTTCCATTGACTCCCGGTCTTAACTAAGTTCTCGAGATTTCAAATTTATTCAAAACTCTTTTCTCTCAATGAACGGAACGAACATTGAGCCAAAATTGGACTGATGCAGACATTGCGCATGCCAACGCGCACAAAAACATGCCGGATGCCATCCTCTTCAGATACCTTAAGGGTACAAACAATCTCACAAATGCCAGGATAGCTCAGAGAATGCCAGGAATTTTTATTTAAAAAAATTTAAATTTAAATTATAAAATTTTTTCGGCACACAAAACGCGTTTGTTCATTGTACACATACGTGTTCATTGAAAGGAGTTGTGCCAACGAAGATGGGTAGACAAGGTACTAAACAAATTATAACATTTTTAATTTAAATTAAATAGTTTCCAACAATTCAACAAAAAACGCAATAAGAAAAGGTTATGGAAAACAACATTTTACTATTTTTGATAATTTTTTGACACAACATTTTTTTGATCCTCTCTACTAGTGATCGGACAACCGAGATTCTCGATCAAAATTCTCGATTGATTAAATTTTACCGAGATTACGTGAGGTTTTTTAAGGATTTTCATTGATCTTAAACGATTTCTTGATTTGGTTAGATTTTCAATCAAAATCTGGATCAGTACTCAAGTCCGATCAATCTCTACTTCTCTACTCACATATAAAACGGGGATCAAGATGATCACGAATATGTTGAGAAGGAGGCCAATTTGATCAGGCAAGAGGAAAGCGCCGATGATCGGAAAGCATGGGTCGACATTCATCTTTTGGACAGCCCAAAGTGAAAACTGAACATGGCAAATTGTGTGTTTCATCAATGAAAATCTAAAGTGTGATCTGCCGCAACTTTTGATCAGATCAGACGATTGGACCAATGAAAACATTGATTGATCAAAATTGGACAGAATTCCGATCATTGCTGAATCCCGTAAATGCTTAATTGCGGACCATTTGTGATTGGTATGCCCAGAACAGCGGAAGTGGAACAAAGAGCAGCATCATACGAAGCACAACGCGCAACTCTTCAAGAAATTTTACCTGCAAAGATAGCGATGGGATTGGATTAAAGCCGAATTCGGCTTTTTCAAAGCCAGGACTCTGATTAGAACTCAAAAAGAATCAAGCCTGTCCGCGAACCCAATTAGCCCCTATTAAGCTGAATATCGGTTTAAGGCATTTCCCCCAAGCTGATTATCGGTTTAAGGCATCTGTTAAGCCTAATTAATTCCCAAATTTAATTACTAAATAAGATGCATAAGCCAAGTTAGCTTTCATTAAGCCAATTGTTGGTTAAGGAACCGGTTAAGCCTGCCTAACTAAACATACTTAATAGTCTACTTAGTCAGTAAATTTGTGGTTTCAAAATTTCGATTAAAAAAAAGCCATGGCGCCCACCTGTCCGCACACATTTTTGCGCCCAAAATCGCACTCCTTGTCCCGCTCGCAGTTGTGGTCGTCCAAAAAGTGGTCAAGCACATTTTCGGGCGGCGAAATTTGCTGACTGCGCGACTTTGCCACCACCAATCGCCGCTGTTTGTAACTGTTTTGTGCAGATGGGTAAAAGGTAATTAAAATTTAATCCGGTAATGCCATGAAATTAGTTGGTGGACAGAATGCGTAAATTCCACTTCCCCAGGCAAAATTGTGCCTTCTTGAACTTTGTACCGCTTTTTGTTGTGCAGTGCCGTTTTGATGGTGCCGTAGCAGCGGCTGAACACATTTTGGCCCGACGGCACGCGTTTTCGGAACAGCCGATTGGTACCCACGAGGGTGACAAATGCCAAAAGGAGCAGCGCAGTGGCGGCACCAAGAACGCTAAGAAATGGCTGATCCGATGGCAGAGGCCACGGAGCAATACCTTTTTTTGGGAACGGGTGAATTAGTTTTGAATGGGAGTGATCAGAGCTTTTTTAATGAGCATTATTAGTGATCAGAGCATTTTGAATGGTCATTAAGATTGATCAGAGCATTTTGAATGTCATTACGATTGATCAGACCATTTTAAATGGTCATGCAATCTGATTGATCAGTTTACTTTAAATGATCAATCTGACTGATCAGAGCATATGTGACCCAATCTGATTACTCAGTGTATCTTGGAACAGTCATTCTGACAGATCAGAGCATTTCAATTATCCCTTCATACTGATCAGAGCATTTAGGATCGGTACAGTAACCTTGTAGTTTAGGAATTATAACGGTGACGGCGAGAATGATGGCATATTGCTCGGCGGCATAGTAAAGTGCGAAGAAGCGTCCAATTTGCGCGGCATTTGGCGGCACAATCTGTCGGGCGCATTTAAACTTTATGTATGTGACTCCGCCCAAATTCTTTTGATCACTCACATCATTTGATCTGCCCCCCCCCCCATTATTCGTTTGTTTCCCCCTGGGGCCTTCTCAATTCATTCGATTGGGGATTGGGCTCTGAACATCTTTATCCCTTCTCCGCCACTCCCGTCTGTCCCGAGATGAATCGGGTCGGGTTGTGTTACCTCCCACCCTTGGCCAATGTATGACAAACCCTCCTCAAGGATATTATTCAACCCTCTTTTGTAAATGGAGGTACGGTAATGCCTACGGGCATTCCGACTATTCATATTAGGGTTGGACAAAACCGGATATTATCCGGGTCCCCCGGATACCGGATAGCTCAAAAACACCACCCGGATACCGGTCCCGGATCCAGCATAATTAGCTGTCATCGTTCAAGACCGGATAATTTTTAGCCCAAAATTTTCCCATACCGTTCCGGATTATCCGGTTTTGTCCAACCCTAATTCATATGTAATTGATTGATTGATTAATTGAGTTGTGGTGGGAAAATTGTCAATCCGCCGGCGGGGAGGGATCGCTCAATTGCTTAACAGCTGACAAAATGCCATCTCATCTGACCTGGTCGGCGCCGTATGCGGCAAGAACGGCACGGATGCCCCCGCACATATAGACCAAAAAGAAAAGTGCGAACATTTCCAGGCCACTGAGCAAAAAATGGGTCAAAAAAATATTTAAAAAATTCGGGAAATTATTTACGGATGCAAAAACTGTAGGCCCGGAATGTTGGGGCCGACGGTGAACAAAAGTTGGCCGGCCAAATATAGCGGGAACATGGAGGCGAGCACTCTCAAAACAAAAGTCAATTTAATTAATTGTCAAAATTTGAATTTTTTGTTATTTAAAATCAACGGAAATATTTTATGTTTTTGAAAATTGAAAAAGGCAATGCTATTTGTTAAGCTTCTCTCTTCAAAGCATATGCGCAAAAAATAGGGTTTTGCCTACAGCTCTACTTAGTAAAGACCAATAGAAGTCAATTAGTGTATAATTTGGCTGATTTCTGGAGACTGGCCCATATGATCCAAAAATTAAATTTAATTTTAAAAAATTTAATAAATACTTATAAAAATGAATTATTAATTTATGTTAACTTTAAATGAATTTTATAGATCCAGATTTTACAAATTAAATAAATTTAAAAAAATTAATTAAATATAAAAATGAATTATTAAATTTAACTTAATTTAGAAATTTGTTAACTTGGTTATATAATTAATTGTGCATTTAATTTCAAAACATTAATTTAAACAAAAAGATTGCCCACCCGTAATTGCCATTTTTGGCATCGGCCATTGCGGCACCGACGATGGGCGCTAAAACGGTCACGCCGACGCAGAGAAGGATGAACGCCTTGGCGGATGCTTCGTTCACGTGCAAAGTGCCGACAAACAAAGGCAACAGAATGCCTAAAGTGACAGAATGCGCAAATGTGTGACAAAATACCTAAACCTGACGAAATACCTAAAAGGTTCCATATTTTAACGTGATAAATGCCCAAATAATTGTGACAGAATGTCTAGTGACAGAAAAACTTAAAAATAGACAAAAATGCTTAAATGTATGTTACAAAATGCCTAAATGCTGACAGAATGTCTAAAAAAGTACAATTTTACCTTTCATTGTGTAGAAAGAGAGCCGTTCAAAGAATTGAATGGTGAGAAGCACCGAACACTCCATTGACCAGCTTGAAGTCGTGGTCGCCAACGCGCGTTGCGGTTTCGGAGGTGCCGCGTCCAATTCCGTGACGCCGTCTTTGCGCAGCGCACCAGCAGCGACCTTTAACAAAAAAGGGGGGAGCAGATGAATCTCGAACCTAAAAGGGTTCCAACTCTTGAACTAAGGCTCCTTACCGATCCCGACCTTTCGTCTTAAACCCGAGGTCGGGAGTCGGGGCCCCGATCCTCGACATTGCCGTCCCCGTCGGTAGGGAGGAACCCTAACTAGAACACGGTTTGAATCGGCCATTTTGATCAGACCATCGTTCAAAAGAACCGGATCAATCAGCCAATTTGATCAGACCATCATTCAAAAAGAACCGAATCACTCAATCAATCAAGGACTACTGTGTCTTTCTGTTCGCTCTACATATTTAAAAGCATCAGCAGAACTAGAGTCCGGTAAATAAAATTTCCGGGAACGGGAACGGGGTTTTCAAATTTAACGGGACGGGATTCCCGTGGTTTCCCCGTTCCCGTAAAAAATCCCGCTTGTCAAAAAAGACGGGACCGGCAATCCCGTACTTTTCCCGAAAAAAAAAATTCCGTTCCCGCCGATCTCTAAGCTGAACTGACCAAACCGCCGTGCGTCGATTGGACGGAATTTGCGTGTGCTGAAACAGCGGCAGTGACGTCGTCGCCGCCGCCTCCTACGGAATTGACACGGCCGTCGTCCATTTCATTGCGCGCAAATTTTTGAAATTTTAATTTTCTTAAATTCTCTGTTTTTTCAAATGTTTCAAATCATCGTACTGGTTGGTCTACAACAACGAACGAGTTGGTGTTGTGGTGGTGGAATTTTTGCTTTTGGGTGAGGAGGTCCGGCGATGCGGATAGACGCCGCCGGGGAAAATTAAAAAATAGCCAATTTGAAAAGGAAATTTAGTCAAAATATGTTTAAAATTGTTTTTCATGTTTAATATTGTTAAAATTTGTAAACATTCATTTGGGCAGGCATTTTTTTTCGTTTTAAAATTTCAAAAAATTTTCATTCCAGGCCTAACTGAACAATGCGCAAGCCTCCTCTCTCTCTGGTTGCCGGGATTCAATGATGAAAAGCGTCCTGTTTTCTGTTTTGTACGAACAAAAATTTAAATTTAAAGGGGGGGAGGGGGGAGGGAATGTTTTTGTGGACAAATGCACAAAAATGGCAGCAGACTCTCAAAAGTGCGCGGCTGATCAGAGTGATTATGATTATTTTTGGGCCATGCCGGCGGTGGTCCGTCGCCCTTTTCCGGTAAAATGATTGGGTGCGCCGGGGGGGCGATGATTGGGCGGGCTCAACACAAAAAAGTGGGCGGTGGGGGGGGGATTATCCGCACACGAAAACAACGGCGGGCGGGTGGATTAAATGCGTGCGGTTAAATTGGAGAGGTCGGATAAGCTCAGTGCTCTTCTTCGCGCTCAATTATATTCGTTGTTTTTTTGCGCATTTTTTTAAACTTTCAAATTTGTGCTAGGGTTGAACTAGAGGAGAACAACCCCTGTTGGGGGTTCATAAGGGGACAAAAGGTTCCACGGCACAATTAGTGCCTCAAAATCCAGTTTCTAGTTATTAACACAGTTTATTCAACAGAAAATGGGTGAGAATAAGTCCTGGCGTACTCCTCCATCCGTTGCTGAACCATCGTCTATTCTTAATAAGTCTTGGCGTACTCCTCCATCCGTTGCTGAACCATGCGGCGACGTTTCATCACTCTCACTGCCCGCAATGCTTCTCTTCAGCTCTCGCGTGGACGCGAGCACAACGACAACGAACAGCTCAAACACGACGACTACGAACAGCTCAAACACGACGACTACGAACAGCGCGGGCACGACGACAACTCAAACACGATGACTACCGGAAGTACGGACACGATGGGAAGCACGGATGTGGCTCTCTCAGGGGATAAACTATTAAGTCGTTACAGACAAAACCGACGAATAAATATTTGAGTCTTTTAACTTGGAATTTGAGTCCTCAGCTTAAGCTGCCATTTAGTACCAGTGTCAACGGGTTAAGAATTTCAGTTTTCGGCAAAAAATTAAAGCCTCCAAAACCCCTAAAAACACATTCCCGACTTTTCATAATTTTTTCATCTAAAAAAATAGAGGGAAGGGGGCAGGCAGCACCAACCATCCGCGACTAACGTTAAAAGCTGATATGTTAATTTTCTAGATTTTGAAGAATTCTTTCGTGACAAGCTGTTTGTTTATAAAGCACCTCTAATCGGAATTTGAAAATTTCTGCGCAGGGTATACATTTGTTTTAGTGAAAGATTTTACTGATCGATGCTGTTGTTATTTGTTTGAACTGTTCTTAGAAATATTGACCAACGATGGATTAGGAAAACATTAAATATAAAAGATAAATGAATGATTGAACAGAGGAGGTTTTCTATGTATGAATGAAAGATGTCCGAGTATAAAATGATGTGGACGGACGGTTTGATGTAAGACAAATGAATATGGAGACGTACACCAAAGTCAAGTCACTAAACATCATCCGCTTTACAATCAGTCAGTCATCTATTGATGTGGCAACAAATAAAATTTGTTATTTTAATATTTATTTTTTATGAAAATAAATTAACGCTTTTTTACATTTGACAAAATTTTAAAAATATTTTAGAGCATGACTTTGGTGATCGACCCCACACGTAACTGCAGAGGATGTGACAAAAAGCCGGTTTAAACGACGCACAAACTGTGGGTGGCCAACACAGAGGGGGAGGGGAGTGGGGAGGATAGGCCATGATGAGTATGTGATGGTGGAGGTGGAGGATGGGGGCTGTAAGGATGACATTGTCGTGAATGATACCCGCGCTGAGAAGATGTATAAGCAAACAAACAAACAAATGCAAACGGCACAAATGCGCGGGGTGTGGGTGTATTGACGAAGATCGATCGGATCCAAAAGCGCCATCGAATTCCGAATGGCTTTTTGGGGCATGGCAAAATTTGTTTGCACATTGGTGATCAGAAAGCATGCGTCATAAATGATGTGATCAAAAAAAAAGGCTCTGTGATCAATAAGGGTTAACACACAAACAAAAATTTGATCCGATCCAATCCTCGACAAATCATCGAGAAACAAATGAGAGGAGCCCTGAGCGAAACAGTGTGGCATTTTTGTGCGTCAGTGAAAACCCCGCCTTTAGCCGAGGAATAGGAATAGGGGAAGATGGGGGGGGTGGCTGATAGTTCAAAAGCAGATCATGGACCTAAGGACGGGCACGAACACGACGGCCTTTGTTGATCAACCATGATTGAACAGTCGGGACAAATGAGCACCACTAAAAAAACAGCATTTCTTCAAGCACTTTTTTGTCGCCAATTTTCGCTACATGAATTATGCACTCGGTTCAGTTCAAGGCTCGTCTTTTTAATGTGTTTGAAGCTGTTGTTCTCCATTTCAAATTTTGGGTTTGTTGTTGACTTACATGCTAGCGGCCACCCGAGGGACGTCGTCCTGCAAGAAATAAAAATTAAATCTCGATATTCGAAGCAAGATCAGGATATGGACCAGAACAAGTCCTGATCATTTTGGATCAGATTTGAACTGTTCGTCAGCAAACTAAACCCAAAATTTTGAGCAACCTTCTTCGTTGCATGCAGCATGTTTGTTTGTGCAGTGTCAAATTGGGTGGGCAAATTTAGGCACTGCTGTTGTTGTTGATCATGTACTGCTTGACCAGCTCGATGCCTCACTCTAACAATTGGTAGCAGCACATCAGCATCCCGAACTGCTTGCTCTTCATCAGCCTCATCATTCATGTTCCCTTTATTTTCGTCCTCTTCCATCCCCGCCGCTGCTGCTGCTGATGATGATGACGAAAGCGATGAGAGCAAAACGGACGGTGACGACGTCGTCTCGTCCGTCGAGTTCGTTGCTACTCCTAGAACTGCTCCCTCTTCTGCTGCTGCTGTCGATGATGATGTCGACGTTGTAGTCGTGGTCGTCAACCGCCGCCTTTGTTGACTGTCTCTGCAACTGTCCTCTTCCGGAATGCTCGGCAGGTTCGGTTCAATGCCACCAGCAGTGCCACCGGTGTCCGAGCGCTTCCGAGGCGTACGCTGGCCCGCAGCGGCTGGTGACGGAGAGGACGAACCGGTGCCGGTGCCAACAGTGCTCCCATCACCGCCTTAAAGGACGAACAAATCATATATAATTTTAAAAAAATTTTTAGAAATTCGGCACAAACGCCCCAAAATTTGTGCTATAACAAAAATAAACACCAGTTTTAGCAACAAAAACAAATTAAAATTTATATCAATAGCCAAAAGTGCTCACCATCTTCATCGTCATCCGCATCTGCTTCATCACATCCACAAGTACTGCTTCCACCCACAACAACACTACGATGATGCACTGTCTTGCTGCCACCATTCTCATTCTCATCATCATCCTCTTCCTGTGCGTTTAGGGAATCAGGAAAAGGTTACGGGAACAGTTTTCAACTCTTTCAAATCTACTCCTTATGCAAAAGAATTTGCCAAATAAATTTCCAATTATACGTAAATGACAAAAAAAAGAAAGCAAAGATTTAAACAAAATATTCCGCTTCCGTCCCCACCTGCAGCTGCTGTTGTTGCTGTTGCATCAGCTCAGTGGCCGACACGGAGTAGGTGCCACCCAAAAATTTGGAGCCAAAGCCTCGACACTGGTAAGGCCGTTCGGTGTCCTTCAGAATGGTGACCGCATCCTGCAAAACAAAAAATTTTTTTGTTGTTCATAGAATATCATGTAAAAAGAATTTTTTTCATAAAAATTGAGCCCATCCATATCGATTGATTCACCTGGAGTGTGTCGGGCAACGGCTGATCCCGTGTCTCCGGCAACAGCATCACCAGCGTACCCGCAAACAGTGAGAAGGTGGCAAAAATGATCATCGGCACAATGGACAGCGTCACGTCCGACAAAATGGCAATGTATGAGGAGACGCCGGAGCCAAACCGCGCAATCTGTTCACACAATTTATTGATGGATTGGTCGGAAGGCGGGGAAAGAAGGGTAAAAATGTTCAAGCAGTTCACGTACCATGGAACAGAATCCGACGGCACTAAAATCGGGAAATAGAATCCAAAATAATTTATTGTATTTTTACGTTTTATTGAAAAAATGCTCATAAATACATGTTGCTTCTTTTTCTTTTGTTGAAGATTTTTCAATAAAAAAAATAATTAACACAAATAACCAACCTATTCCGAATGACGGTTGGGTACAGCTCGGAGGTGAAGATGTAGAGGATGTTGAAGCCGCCCTGGATGAAAATTTTGGCGAGCAACATCAGTCCAAGTGAAAGCATCGAACGGTTGGCACTCATTGACGCCATGGCCAACAGAATGAAAATGGCGGCAGCGACCAGCGTGAAAATTTGAGACCTCTTCCGCCCGTATCTTTAAAAAAATTCAGTTAGGTATATCTAAATTGTTTTTAAAACCTCCCACCCCGCCCCCCCCCAAAAAAAAACTTTTTTTTTTGCGGAAAATTGCTCATTCTCAACCCCTTACTTCATCAAATAAACGCAGAAGATCAGTGTGGGCAATTCAATGGCACCCGCCACCGCGTTGTTCAGGAAGAAATTGCCGCTGAACAGCACACGACCCGGCGCTGATTGATCGGACAGCGCTAAAACATATAATTTTAATGCATAAACTAAAAAAATTTGTTTGTTAAATTTTCTCTAAAATCCCAAAAATTCCAATCAAATTTGCATTACATTTTCATTTTAAAAAAATGTAACAAAAAAGTAATAATGCACAAACCAATGATCAGTCCGTAGTAGACCAACGCGGTGGCAATCCACACCACGCAAATGACACCGGTGCGCATGCATAAAGCACGCGATTTGAGCAAATGCAAAATGTTGGCACGTTGATCACGCCGGACCCATTTGCGCTGCTCGGCATGCTTCACCTAATTTTAATGGGGGGGGGGGAAATATTTTGGCATATTTCATGGCACAAATTTTGGTAAATCATATGCAAAGAGGACACTACAAAAACAAGCACCAACCAGTTCAAGGTCGCATGGCAACGAACTTTTGTTGAACTTGAACAGATTGAACGGGAAGGGCGGCTCTCTGTGAAATGGGACAACAAATTTTTATTGCATTCCTGGAAATGCGAGGGCTAGTCAATGTACCTGCACGCCTTTCGGATGTACCGTTCTGCCTGAAATGAAAAAAGATTGGAACATATTTGAAGAGAGTTGGCACTTTCACACCTCGTCAACACGATTATTGACGATCAACCAGCGTGGGCTTTCCGGAAGCACGCAGATCAGGCAAATGCTCAGCGTGTGCAACGCGGCAGTGATCAGCTTTTATGTTGAGGGAATCATTCAGACCGATCAATCAATAAATTAAAAAATTTAATAGCTACCTGAATGTTTTGCCACGAGTTGCAAAAGTAGGCGATCAGTGCCAACGTTGCATAGCCAACTGCCCATGGCGCCTGCAGCAAACTGCCGACCATTGCACGATAGCGGGTGCCTAAACAGAGGGAAAAATTGTGTCAGACAGCAACATTTTCTCCCGACTTTTAGTCACTATTTTTCGTATTTTTGTATATGAAAATTTGAAATGAGAACATTGTGGAGGAGGGCACGCACTTACCCGTGATTTCCATGCAGAGAACGTAGGCGGCCAAATCAGCGGCTGAATAAATGAATTTGAAGGCAAACTCAAAATGAATTTTTAGAGCCTCGGGAATAAACAATGAATGTGGCATAATTTTTAAGAATTGTCTAATTTTCGTTTACATTCAGAGAAACTCATTTTTGTGCATGTCTCTCGTTCAAAAACGTTCAAAAAATCGTTTAAATTACCATTCAAAAATGGGGGACAAAAAACATTTTTTTTCTCATAAATTTTTTTTTGGGTTTCACAATAAAAAAAAATCGCACAGCAACACCTCAATCAATCAATCCCTCACCTTCGTTACACACCGCGCCACAGAAGCGAATGAACAGAAACATTGGGAAGTAGGTGGCGTAGGGCAACAACAAGCCAAACATGGAGGACAGAATGCCGAAGCCGATCACGGTCGGCTTGCGCCCAAACCGGTCGGAGGCAAAGCCGCCCAGCAGACAGCCGAACAGGAAGCCAAACGAGTAGAACAGGTGGGCATGCGCACGCTTGAAGTTGTCGTCGCACACCAAGTTCCACTCCGTCACGATGGTGGAACCCATCACGTCCTGGTCGTAGAACCTGCAGCAATTTTGTTGTTGTTCAACAAATTTACACCATCATTTTAAAGCACCCATTTTTAATTATTTTTTTTTGATATATGTCCGGGCTCAATTAGTCCAACCAATCCCTTCGAGGAGATGAACGCACCATTCCGTGCACTTTCGAATGTCCGCACTCTCCTCACTGTCGTTCAGTGTCCGTTGCGCTTCGTCCAGTGGCATTCGCCTCAGCTGATCATAACGCTGCTCACCTGCACAAATATTTTTTTTATATTTGGGAAAAAACATATCATTCGTCCATCTATCATTTACAACCCAATTTTCTGTGTGTCCCCAACTAGCGCCCAGCACCAACCTCGGTCATAATAGTGGCACTGCGAATGGAAGTTGAGCACGTCCCGCTGTTTGTTCCTTGTCCGCGGGTACACCACAGAGCCCTGCAGTGTGTCCGCCACGTCCCATTGGTACACGTTCGGACTGGACGAGTTGGAGGAGTAGGAGGCGTTGAGGCCCGGCACTTTGCACCAATGGTCTGGCTGCACAACTCAACAAGATTTGTGTTTGGTTCGGTCACCTTTAAGCCGAATAAATAGAAACACAAAAAATTCATCAACGCGCGTTTTAGGGTTGTAAAGCACCAAGAGTTCAAAATGTTCAACACTAATCTTACACAAATCATGCCAAATAGCACCCAAAGTGTTCAAAAACTCTACTCATTCTTACACCCATAAAGTAAAGAATTGACCATCAAAAGTGATCAGCCACGCCCTTTTGGATCGATCACCCACCTGGTACATCATGTACACAACGCTGAGATTGAACATCGCGTGCGGAATTTGTTGAAGGCTGATCAACAAGTACACCCAGATTTGCCACCAGCTGCAGCCACCGATGATGTTCAGAATGCCTTCAAAAAAAATTAATGAATTATACAATTTCGGTTTAGAGAATAATCCAACGTTGCGAAAGCGTAATTGAAATGTTGGGACCAAATCAAAAAATGTTTAAAAATTTGGGCGGTGCCATTAATTTTTTAAACTTTTTTTCTGGTGAAACAATCTGAAATGAAGTTCAGCAACCAAAAATTACTATGTAGGCCTCGAAAAAATTATAAAATTTTAAATTTCCTCATTTTTAATAAAAGAAGACAAAAGATAACAGCTAAGTGCACCGGGGAGAGCAAAGACCATCAAGAAATGAAATTTCACATTTTTTTGAAGAAAAAAACAACAGCAGCAAACCTTCAAAGTCCACCGGGTCCGTGTAGTGGCGTCGCCTGGAAGGCCGATACCGCTTCTGGATTTGCATGTGCGTGTCCCGGATTTCGCCGATGGAAAAGGACTGTTTGTGCGGCAAGTACACGGACGCACCAGTGCCAATGGACGGCTGACTCTCGGAGGAGAAGAAGCAGGACGACTTGGGGGTGGCGGCACGCGACGTGCCGAACCTGTTGGTGGCGGTGCCGGCACCGTCCTCCTTTGACACCGCGATGTGCTGTTGTTGGTGTTTCTGTTGCTCGTCATCGTCGTCGTTCAACGACGGCATTGGCACAGAACCAACGCCTCCCTAAAGTTGGCCAATTTCTTTATAGTTAGTAAAATTTGTTTAAATTGCGGAATTATCCCGAGCCCAAATTTTAAAAATAAAATTTTAAAATCCTCCAAAAAAACCTGAGGTAGTGCCATGTCCGAGTGAGCCCATGAGGTAATCATTGTGCTGTTGGTGAACGCGCTGGGCAACGCGGGCTCCGAATAAATCAGCGGGGACGAGAGGAAGAAATAATCGGCGGCCACCGAGCAACAGTCGGCGGCTTCAGCCGTGCCATTCAGCAGCTCCGATTGAGGGAGAAGGCCACTGACGGCGGCAGAGCAGGGCAAGACCATCTCCAGCTTGTCGTTCTGAAACGAGTAGAATTTCATGAAATTTTTTTACAGCAGCTTTTGTACGGCTAGCAAATTGCTTATTTGTTCCACCGATTTCCGTTTAAATTATTTATGAAAATGCATTTGTTTTGAATTGCTTTAATGCAATTGGATTTTGTTTTTTGGTGAATCATTCCATTTCATATGACGGACTTCCGCCCTCGATAGAGGACGACAGAAAAGGGGGCGGGCGGGTAAAAAAATCGGATGGGCGGGGGAGGGGCAAAAAAAGAGTAGAAAAAAGTTATGCAAAAAAACCGGATTTTTGCGCGTATTTCAGCGGTGGTCCGCACCCAACGCCCACAACTGTTTTCAGCAACAGGTCCGCCAATTCTTTGCGCTTTTCCTCCTCCGCCCGAAAGAATTTTTTTTGGGTGGTCGGAGGGGGCGCTTTTGTTGATAATCGACCCAACATATTTTTTAAAGGTTTTGACTCGCGCGAAAAAACAAAAAGCAGCGATATTCCGCAAAAAAAATTGTAAAAATAAAAGGTACATAGCGCCAAAACCTCTCCGTTAACAGAACGACTCAATTTAAGTATGTATACAAAAAAAACAATAACAACAACCAAATCCGTTAATCCAAAATACAAACCAAATTGGACAAAGTAGTCCGAACTTAATCCAAAAGATGTTGGAACAAAGATTTCAAGCAAATAAATATGTCCAATTGTGTCAGGACAAAATGCCAACCGGTCTGACAACTACCTGGTTAGCATTTTGACCGTTTTAGACCTAGTTGGCATTTTGACCTAACGCCTATCTAATTTTTCAAACATAAATTTTATTTTTCAGTTTCTAGGGCCAGGCGTGCGCTACGCCCTTGAACAAATTAGGTCACTAAAATTGTGGTGTTCCGAATCTCATTAGCATAATTCCATAATAAACCAGCAAAAATGCAACAACAAAAAAAACAGCAAAAACCTGGTCGTCGAACGGGCAGCAGCTTTGCTGCGAGGTCGGTGTCAGCAGACACTTCTCCTCGTCGTCGCTGGCCTGCTGGCGCAACTGTTGTTGCTGCTGCTGCTGGTGGTGATGATGATGATGAATGTGCGTGCTGGTGGTGCTCATTGTCAGCGGTGGCCGTGCCGTGGCACCTTGGCCACCACCAGCGTTGGCGTCGTGGCTGATGAAGATTTATAAGAGCACTGCTGGTGAATGGTGGCAGTGTTCGGCGCTTTTCACAACGTAAACACGCCGGCCAGTCAAAAATTGCTGTTGCATTGGACGGCAATAGGAAAGAAAAGTGCGGTGAATAGGCGCCCCATTCGGAGCTAAAAAAAATGTAAATTTAAAACTACAAAATTAATGTAAATATAAAAATACAATATAAAATGCGAATATGCAAGCATTCAGCGAATTTTGTCAGCAAAATTTTTTATTGTTGCTAAACATTTACCAAGATGTAAAGCAAACAAAATGCCAATCGGTCAAAATAGTTGGCGTTGTGACCGGTTGGCATTTCGTCCTGACACGAAACATAACGCCAAATTTCGCTTCCGATCCAAAGGTCAAATCGTAAATTTGCAACAAAAAAAAAGTGACTATAACTTTTAATTAAACTGATCAATTTTGTTGAGAATAATATTAAAAGAAAGCTAACATTTAGAGGAAGCTTTCGTCTAACTACAGCTAATGAGTTGAACAAATCACAAAAAAGTTATAGTCAGAAAACCCACAAAAATTGGCCTTTTTTTTGCGTTTTAATTTTGAGCTTTGCCCTAATTACAAAGCCAAAGCTTAATAATAGCGCTTTTATTGGTATGTTGTTCGGCCAAACAATGTTAATATAACAAATTCTGAGACCGGTTGCCAAATAATTTACCAGCAACTCAACAAAATTCGTGTTCCCGTCTAATTTTCATTACTTTTTTTTGGCAAATTTTGTTTCCAATGTCTCCTCACATATCCATCCAATTAGTTCGGTTTGTTGTTGTTTCGTTGCTTGCCATTTGTACTAGCGCATAAACTCACATTTTTCCCCTCTTTGAAACTAAATTCGCAACATAACAGAACAAAACATGGATATGCATGTACACACATAAATATATTGTTTTAAAAAAAGCTAAAATCGGTCGATTAACGGGCAAAATTTATTTTGTGCAAATATCTCACCTTTTTTTAATCTACATAAATTTTAATTTTTTTTCAGTTTAAGGAACATTATGCTAAAAATACAGCAAAAGTGTGCGCAAAAAGTCGCGCGCGCTGTGAGAACAATTCTTCAATTTTGTGATGGCCATGCCTTACTTTTATAAAGGAGACGCTGTACACACACACAACACACCATTAATGAACAAAAAAAAACTTCTATTTACCGCCCCCCGGCTGCCACACATATCGATGTGCACAAATACACTTTCATCATCTGTGTGCAGGCAGCACCAGCAGGAGCAGCAGCACCACCACCATTTTTGGGCTTATTAATATAGTAATAAAATTCTCGCCACAATTGTTGGGGAAAGTACGAGGCGGAGCCGGGGAGAGGGGGGGGGGGGGGGGGGGGGGGGAGGGGGGAGTGTGTAAGCGAATTTGTGTTGTGCATATGCGACGGCGAATTGATTTGGTGGTGGACGGTGGACTCCCCCCCCCCCCCCCCCCCCCCCTCCCGGTCCCCGCCGATCTCAGCAATTAATTATACATAATGCTGTTGATGGCGGTGGACGGGGGATGAGAACAAGCCAAGCCGAGAAAGCGGCGTTGGTGAAAATATTGTTTACAAATTCCCGTGCAAACACACTCACTTTTTTGTTTTGTTTTAAATATGGAATAATTTTTATCCCTAAATTTTTAGTAAGAAAAATAAAATTAAAATTGTTACATATGTGCAACGGAAAAGGAATTATGTGAGGCGATGGGATGAGAAAAGTGAGTGATTAGAAATGGTGTTGAAACCGTCTTAAAATACGAATGGAATTTGTTTTAATTTGTGAGGGGTTTATCGGTTTTCGACGAAATGTATCGGTTGATCAGCCCCCTCCATCACATTTTTCGTTTTTTTTCAAGGAGTTTGGACATTTTCGACGAAATTCGATGGGAGAGAGGCGCACGGAGATGATTGATCAATTAGTATATCAAACAGTAATTGCATCGCCAGCAGGCCTCTCAGAAAAAAATTTTTTTTGTTTCTTAGTTTTCGGGGGTTAGGGGGGGGGGGGAGGAGGAGGCCTTTTTCCTTTGCAGGACGGGCCGTCAGTGTACAAAGTCCTAAAGGTGTCTCCCGCTCCCCCCCCCCCCCGCCCCGCTCGTCCCATTCATTGTCGGGGTCGGGGGGATTGTCCCCACCCCCGCGGGCGGTATTTTTCTTCCTCTCAGACAATCTCTCCGCTCCACTCAAATTCACTCGCTTTCGCCCATTCATTCCCTCCCCCCCCCCCCCCCCCCCTCCCCTCCAGCGCTTCCACCACTACCTCCCTCACCCATCCATCTTTGCTGTGTGCGTGTGTGTATGGCTCTGGCTGTTTATTATTACTTCTTCCCCCTCGGCTTATATACGCCCTGGGCGCCAGCCACAGAGCCATTCATTCATCCGTAAAACGGAGAACAACAGGGAAAGAGAGAGAGAGAGAGTGGAGGAGGAAGAAGAGATAGTGTTTGAGAAAAAGAGAGGGCAAAGAAGACAGAGAGACAAGGAAGAAAGAGAAAGTGCTCTCATCAGAGTCAGTGTCATCTTCGCTCCATCGCTTTAGGGGATGTATGATTCCCGAAGAGATAACGCCGTAGGGGGAGGGGGGAAGGGGAACAGAGAACACACAGATTTGGCGAAATAGTGTGCTTAAAAATGGAGCGGAAAAAGATGACAGAGAACAAACACAACACACTGTGTGAATTCGTTCTCTTTCTGCTGAAGAGGAGAAAGTGAGCCGCTGCTGCTGCTGATGAGATAAGTGTCTCCCCAACCCCCCGGGGGTTCACTACGAGCCAAAAGTGTCCCCTCTCCGACCCTCCGGTCTTCTGCCGCTGCACAACCATCACAGTGAAATATGAGACTCTTCATCGATGTGCTCCCCCCCCCCCCCCCCAACAGCTTCCCCAATTACACACACTTTGTGTATACGTACGTACAGCGCACCCCCCCCCCCCCCCCTCCCCCCTCCCCCCTCCCTCCAATTGCTGCCGCCACAACGTCTATAAAGTGTGGCGTTGCTGCTGCTGCTGCTGCTGATGGAAAGGGGAGTTAAGGAATGCGTTAAAAGAAAGCACCCAAACAGCCCTTCTCCCCTCTCCCCCCCCCCCTCACCCCCCCCCCCCCCGCCCCTTCCGCACACTTCCCCCGCCTCCCCCCCCCCCCCCCCCCCGCCGTCCATCCATCACTCATATGTAGACACTGACTGCCCTGAGCCTGTGATGAGTTTGTAATGAAATTGATCCCCACCACCCTTAATATGTATATTAGGGTTGTAAGACTCAAAATTCGGAGTCGAGAACCGAGACCCAAAATCGAGTCAAGACCCGAGACTCTTGAACTTCTCTAATAGTCATATACGTATGGGCAGAAGAGCACAGAGTGCCGACGATGTTTTGTTTGTTTGGAAGTAAATGAACAGCTGGACGGAGAGGGGGGGGGGGGGGGGGGGGGGGGGTCTGGAAGTGGGCGAGAGAGTGTGCAACAGCGAGAGGGCGGGAATGGGAGGGATGATGAGAGTGGGAAAAACAGAACGAAACTGATGATGAGACTGTGAACATGTTCTTCAGTGGGGAATGCGCCTGTTGTTGAGGGATGAGCGGCGGGGGGGGGGGGACACGGTCCCCGGGCGGAGAATGCTATGAGGAAAATGAGAAGAAATGGGGGGAGGGGGCGAAGAATGGGGGGGGGAGCAGAAGCCCCCCCCCCCAAATTCCCACAAGCACGTGGCTGGAGATGAGCAGTTTGTGGTTGTGCTGAATGGAATGTGATGTGATATGTGTGTTGGTGAGAAATTTGAAATTGTGTGGTTGGGATGTTCGAGAGTCTTGGCTTCGAATCGAGGAAGGGGGGGGGGGGTCAGTATCAAGTCTCGGTCTCGGGGGCCAGTCTTGAGTCTATGGGAAAACTTGGACCAAGAATGTCCCTGTTTTCTGATCTAGGGGAGTGACGATCAAAAGCTTTTATCTGATGGTCAGAATTAAAGCACGCACTTGCGGACCGATCGAGACTCTCGATCGTCCGGGCTCTAGTCAGAACAATGGGGGAAAGTTGTGACAGGATTTTTCCCTGCTTATTGCCTGCAGCAATTGGCTTAATTATGGGGGGTTTATTGTTTATTGTACGACGGCGCCTGAGGCTGAGGCATTAATGACTTTTTCTAAGCCCCATCGGAGAACAAAAAGATTAATTTGTTGCCTCAAGAACCAAAGACCATGGCATCAAATTAGGGACTAAAATATGCACAAATGTGGCGGTTTTTTTTGGGGGGGGGGCTTAAAAACTAAAAAAATCCAATTTAATTATGGAAGAAATCCCCAGAGGGCTCGAAATTCTTTTTGATTTAAATTGTGATGTCTGTCTCGCCCAAAAAGGTGTCGCGTCCGTCCCCTTTTCTATCATTAATTCTCAAACACAACACATTGACTTGACATTAATCGGCGGAAGTGAACATTTACCTATTTTTTTTGTTGTAAACATTTCCCAATTTTTTGTTTCAAAAAATCGGCGAATTTCTCAAAATTTTTTGGTTTTAAAAAATCGGCGAATTTCTCAAATTTTCTAAGAAAACTTTTTCAAAATTCTATATATATATATGAGAATAATGTGCACTGGGAATGGATGGAGAAGCTTTTGGCTTGTTTTGTGGTGGGGAGAGCATATTTTTTGGCCAAATTGTTTGCTCATCTGTTGGGGACCACCGCACGCACAAAACCACTCTTATGCTTTAGGGGATCAAAAGCCGACCGCGTCTGGCGCATATTTACACTTTGGATTCTGCCGCAAAATTCTTTTGCGGTCCTTAGCCCCCCCCCCCCCCTCCGGCCATATGACACACACAAAAAAAGTGGTAAATAAAATTTGTTTAAATTATTTTTAAACAATATTTTAAACAACATACACAATAAATATAAATTGTTGACGCTCAGGTAGGGTTGGAGCCGGGGGGGGGGGGGAGAATCGGGGATCCCCGGCCATTTTCATCTCCGTTCCCCGGTTTTCCCATCCCCGAAAACGGGGATCCCCGGTTTGACCGCCCCCCTCCGGCTCCAACTTTACGCTCAGGCCAAGCCAAGGCTTTGGGGCCATATATTTGACGCTGCCACCACCACCGGATGTTTGGGGAGCATTTTTTGTTTGGTTATAAAATGTTTACGACGCGGTAATGAACGAGTTGCTGCTGCTGTAGCAGTCCAATTATCCGCCGGGGCACCCGGACGGATATCCGACCTTTTCAAGCAGTCCCTTCCCCCCGTTTCCAGATGGGGGGAGGGGCGCCGGAGGAAATTGTCCGGTAATTCCGCCGCCACCCTAAGGCTAATAAGTCCATGTGCCATTTTAGCCCTTGAAATTTTTAAATGCTAAGCCTAAATAGTGGCCCACAATGAGTTAAATAACGTCGACGGTGAGACAATCAAAATGTGAAAAATTCAATAAATTTCAGATAAAACATTTTTAAAAAATATATTGTCAATAAAATGGCGGACCCCGTGGCCTACGACGATGTGAATTGGGGGAGATGATAAAGCAATCGTTGGCGCCAGATGCTGGGGCCGCCCTGAACAGCCGGAGAGCCCATTTTCGCATTGCGTAAGTGCTTATTCCCTCCCCCCCCCCTTCTTTAAAAATAAATGGCAGCAAAAATGTGTGCATGTTTGCCCTCCAGGGGATGGGGGGGGAATTTGATCAAATTTCATCAGAATGTCAACCCCAACAAGTTCAGGGTGGTCCTCCTCCTCCTCCTCCTCCTCCTCCAATTTCCGGATGTCCATGCTCTTTGCAAAAAAATTGCACGCCATCTCCATTTCAAGATGCTGCCCCCTTCAATTTGGGGAATTCTCTCCGGACGTGGCTTGCCCCTCCCCCAATGGGGGGTTGTACTTCCGCGTACTCCTCCAATTTCAGTGGTTTCTGTTTGCACAACTCCTCTGTTACAGGGTGTTTGTTGTCCCCCATTTAATGATGATGTCATTCTGGGCCCACCACTCTTTGCTGTTTGAATTAGAACTGCTCAAATTTGCATGACGGTAGCCCTTGGGGGGAAAAATATATATTTTAATAATATTGTGAGGGGCACTGATGATTTAAAAATGGAGGTAAATGATGCTCGTAAAATCTAATAACCAATCTAAAATCTCCCAAATTTCAGTATGGTTTCCGACTTTTTCTGTCCCAACACGGGCGGGGTGGAGACGCACATTTACCAGCTTTCCAAGTGCCTTCTTCGCAACGGGCATAAGGTAAAAACTAAAAACCGAAACGAGACAGACAGACAGAGAGAATTGATTTTTTGTAAAATTTTTGAATTGAAACCCGATTTTTGGTTATTTGTTCGTAAAATCCAAACCCAATTTCCAATGCAAGAACTGAACAAATCTGAAATTTTTGATTCTGATCCTGTCAGATCGGTTTTTGAATTTAATTAAATATTCTTAAATTAAATATTATTTCCAATTTGGTAACAGGAAAACATTTTAAAGTTTAATTTGCCGTTTGGGGCCACCGGCCAAAGTTACAAAACAAAAAAATTGGCTGTTTTTCATTGAAAACATCTTTTGAAAATGATTTAAAACTATGTCCGGAAATTTTTTGTTTTTGTTGAGGTTATCGTACTCACCCACGCGTACGGGCCACGGAAAGGTGTACGGTATCTTTGCAACGGTACACTGAAAGTGTACTATTTGCCGGGTCTGGTGGTGGGCAACATCTATCTGCCGTCAATGCTCGGCTCGCTGGTGTGGTTCCGGCGCATTTTCATTCGGGAACAAATTCAAATCGTCCACTGCCATTCGGTAAAAGATCATAAGATCAATCTCGGATTCTGATCAAATGATTTATCCAAATTTGTTTGGTCGAAAAGCGATCTATGGACGGACGGACGTGTACGATTTTGATCAGACAAATAATTTAAACTTAGTCCCAGCCCGTTTTTGAAGTGATCAAAATGATCAGTCAGAACATGATCTTAGCATCTGTACAAAATCAAATTGATCATTATTTCTATTGAATTTGTTTCAAAAGAGCGATCCATAAATTGATCGAAATCAAAATTCTCCGATTAAATTTAATCGTTCTATTCATGCTTTTGTTATCATTTTAATCAGAAAAATATTAAAATTAAAAACTGATCATTCGGGTTAAAAATTTGAACAAATTTTGGCATATTTCTCCCACACACAGACCTTCTCCACGATGGCGCATGAAGCACTGCTCCATGCCTGGACAATCCGTGCCGGCATCCGCACCGTGTTCACGGACCATTCGATGTTCGGCTTTGCGGAAGCCAACGCGGTGCTTATGAACAAATTTATGCTTCGCTATTCGTTGGCCAATGCGGACCGGCTGATCTGTGTCTCGCATACGAGGTGAGGTGTACACGCAAATTGATGATCAATAAATGTTGGATTAAACTGATCACCATTTCTTGGGAAGACTGATCCAGGTCTCGAATATGATCAGCTACAGCGTCTCTCTTTACTCAAACTGATCGCTCTCAGATTTTGAGATTCATTGATCAACTGATTTTGACTGACATTTAATAAAACTGATCAGCATTTCCTTACCGGCATGTTTATAGGCCGTATCAATTTTGAGTATCATTTGATCAAACTGACCATCTTTTTTAGATCTTGAATTCATTGATCAAACTAATTTAGCTTCTCTCTTTAATCACAATGATCAACGTCTCTCAGATCTCGAGTGCCATTTGATCAAACTCGGGAATCATTTGATCAAAATTATCAGCGTCTCTCAGACCATTAGTAACGTTTAAACACTGATCAGCTTACTCATTGCATTTGGCTATTCGGCGAGTCAATCAATCGTCGTATAAATAGAATCGGGCACCACGTGAACATCGTTTTCAACAGGCGTAACATACCTACACATTTTCAGCAAAGAGAACACAGTGCTTCGGGCCGGAGTTGCGCCCCAGCGCGTGTTCGTCATCCCGAATGCCATCGATGCGGCACTGTTTCAGCCTGATCCGGCACTTTTTGCGCGTCCAACAGTGACAACGGTGGTTGTACTCAGTCGGCTCGTTTACCGGAAGGGTGCCGATCTGTTGGTGGAGGTGATCCCGCACATTTGTGAACGCCATCCTACCGGTCCAGAATGCAATTTGTTCAGAGAGTTTCCGGCGGTTTTTAGTATACGCAAAACAAAAATGCCAACAATTGATTCCGCCAATTTCACATTTTTAGTCCAATTTCTGATCGGCGGTGATGGCCCAAAACGAGTGGACATTGAAGAAATGCGGGAGCGCTATCGACTGCACGAGCGAGTCAAAATGTTGGGCACCATTCCCCATGATACAGTAAGTGCACTGCACTGTATTCCACCGTCGTAGCACGCTTGTCCAGCAGTTGCACCGTAAGTGCACCGTAGCACGCTTTTCTAGCAGTTACCGTAACTAGCACGCTTTTCTAGCAGTTACCGTAGCTTGCACGCTTTTCTAGCAGTTACCATAGCACGCTTTTATAGCAGTTACCGTAGCTAGCACGCTTTTCTAGCAGTTACCGTAGCACGCTTTTCTAGCAGTTACCGTAGCACGCTTTTCTAGCAGTTACCGTAGCTAGCACGCTTTTCTAGCAGTTACCATAGCACGCTTTTCTAGCAGTTACCGTAGCTAGCACGCTTTTCTAGCAGTTACCGTAGCACGCGTTCCAGCAGTTACACCCCCCCCCCCCCCCCCCTCTCTCCTTCTACACGTCCATTACTGTACATTTAGGTACGAGATGCCCTAGTTCAGGGCCAAATCTTCCTGAACACCTCGCTCACTGAAGCATTTTGCATGGCCATTGTGGAAGCGGCAAGCTGCGGGTACTATCCACCAATAATAAATAAATTTGTTGTTTTGCAAATAATGAGCGATCAAACTTTGTATAATATTTGATCACTGGGCAAATCTAATGAATTATGGGCCGGATCAAATCATGACCGATCAGGATCCTTTAATTTTTTTTTTTACCAAAAAATAAATCCTGTTGGTCTCAACGAAAAGCATTTCTAAGGCTTCACATCGTGTCCACCCGTGTCGGAGGCATTCCCGAAGTGCTGCCGCCCGAATTCATCTCTTTGGTCGACCCAAATCCGAAAGGCATTTGAACTGATCATTGATCAATAGCAACTTTTGTTGGATAGTGAATTTTTTTTTTTTTTGCATAAATTTCGTACCCAAAAACTTTTGCAAAAAATTAAATTTCAATTTTAGCTCTATTTTTTGTCGGGAATAGGGGCGGGGAGGGGGATTGGGAATTTTTATTATTTTTGGTGCCATGCCGAACTCTTTCCCCGTCCACAGAAATTGCCAACGCTCTGCTGGATGCCATCCGTTGCCGTGAGAAAGGCCAATTTCCGTGTCCGCTGAAGAAGCACCGGCAAGTGGCCAAATTGTACCATTGGGAGGACATTGCGCGACGGACGGAGCGCGTTTATGCCGAGTCGTTGGGCGAGCCGGAGGGCGGCGTTGGGCAAAAATTGCGAAAGTATGTCAAAAATGAAGGACTTTTGTACCGTTTAAATGGCAAGCACAAAATCAAATCGATTTGTTAAGGTTCAGAGAAAATTAATGATCAAATTATGGGCCAAAAATCGAGGGCTTTTTCAATTTTCGGGATGCTTTCCAAGTCATAACTTTTCTCAAACTCACCAAATCGGTTTGATCTTTAGTTTGCCATGCCCAATTCGTCACACTAATTGAGTATTAAGAACCGAATTTGGCAGCCAATTCTTTTTTTTATTCAGCCAACTGAATGCCGGCTTCTGGTTCGGCCTGGTCTGGACCTCGGCAACGGCGATGAACATTCTGTTCGGCTCGTTGTTGGACTGGCTGGACCCTCGTGAGGGCATTCAAACTGTTGACGACAAAAAGAAGCCTAATTGAAGTGATTAATTGATTGATTGATTGATTATCAGCTTACCAACCCAGTTATATGGCAATTAATAGGCAAGCGATTTGATTCCGTCTACTTTTTGTGCTTCCCCACTGAACATTTAAATTTGTGCCGCCCATACATATGTAATTAATTAATTGCATAATAAAATATAGTTTTGATTGACGCGACAACAAAAAAATTGATAAAAATGGTTGATCCGCCTTAAATTTTGAAATTTTGCCTTACTTAGTTACGAACTCATTTCAGAGACAAAACATAAAATCTTTAAAATGTTAGTTGCATTTTTCTTAGATTTTCCAAATAAAATTTTCTCATTTAAAGACACACATAAGTATTCAGCAAAAACTCGTTTTATGCCCTTATGAATAAATGAGAATATAAAAAAGGTCAAAATAAATAAACAAAGAAAATAACATGGCGCGGTGCGTGGTCTGTCTTATTTTTGTTGTGTCAAGAATTTATAAAGTCCATCCCATCGCTTCTCCTTCGCTTCTTTACGGCATTTGCATCAGTTGCTTGTTCAAGAACAGCGGGCAGACTCCGACCAATTCGCTTAAATGGCAATTTTAACCCAAAAAAGACCAAAACAATGCCCGCAAGGATAAAGCCATAATGACTGACTAAAGCTTTGAGCCCCATTTTTGAATGATTTTACTCACCGAACTTTGTGCTTCACGATCAAACAATAGCACGCGTCGCGCGCATTCTTCGGCACGTTCTGCTGCTGCGTGCACTGGTTGTAGAACAGCTGAGCCTTGGCACGGTCCGACGGAAGTGTAATGGCACACCTAAGAAAAAATCTGTGAAAATTGTGTAATTTTAAATAAAAAATTTTGGAGCAATTCATGTATGATCAACGACGGGTAAAATGTTCAGATCACTCAAGTACTGCTTGAACTCCTACCCTTCGGCGTCGAAGCACTGAATGGACCGCTTCTTGGCGCAATTGTTCATGCACTTTTGAAAGTTGCGAAAGGTGATGAAGGCGGCACGCGACTTGCGCAGGAAGGCACTTTTGTGCTTTTGGTCAAAGGCCGAGCTGTTGCCGGCCGAAATGGACTCCATCCAACCAGCGTAGTCCGGGCTTGGCACCGTAATGCGTGCCGTCGATGAGCTTGTACAGCTAGAAGAAGTGGACATTTGATTAGCCGAATTTTCCGTCCCCTTACGGCCTAAAATTTCCGGAATTAACCAATTTTTTCATTCCCGTGGGGTGATTTTCAAAAAACTAATCCTAATTGTTGGAACTCAACAAGTGCCACCTTCGCTCAAAAACGCACTAATTGCCCACACGCTTGTGCATGCACTCGTTCATCGACATCGCCTCCATCTTCACGTTGCGCACAAAGCAAGGCGCGAGCGCGTGCGCGTCCTTCTTGCCGTCCGACGGCACAAATGTGGACAGCCAATGGGCACACTCGCGCTTGCACGCGTTCTCCACCTGCTTGAAGCCGTCTTCCGCACATTTGGCCGCCTGGGCGCACGTGCACAGCGTCGTCTGTGCAGAAATTCGCTTTTTTTCGTTTCCATTCAATTTTTTTATAAATTCAAAAACAAAAATAGAATTAAATGATCCAGTTGTTTTAAGGAATTTATCAAATCCTAGAAAATGCTGCCCGGAATCTCTCCCGGACAAAAATTGTTTGTCCGTTGGACTTGCCTGATTCTGAACGCCTTGGCCTCCGTGCAGAATGGCCAAACTTGCGGCGAGAATGAGTAAAATTGCCATTTTTTGCTCTCGTTTTTGGGCAAAGGTAAAAATGTCAGCTAAAATTTGACTGTATTCTAAGTTTTCGCTTTTTGGGGAACAAAAAAAAGAGGAAAAATTATAAAGTGAATAAAACATTTTTGCCGTGAATGAATGAATTGTGATGGATGGGAATGAATTGGAGGCGAACAAAGTAACATTTTTAAGGGGGGGAATGGGAAAGTTGTGGAGAAAGAATAATCCGTCAGCGTCCGTTCTGAGTTTTATGGACGCCATTCCCACAAATGTCAAAGAAATGTCATTTTGAATCACCGATTAGCGGAGCACCACGATTGGGCGCGACACGATTGGACGCGGCACGATTGGGCGCGGCAGGCGCGGCACGATTGGGCGCGGCAGGCGCGGCACGATTGGGCGCGGCAGGCGCGGCACGATTGGGCGCAGCACGATTGGGCGCGGCAGGCGCGGCACGATTGGGCGCGGCACTTTTTGCATTTCGGGGGGAGGGGGAGCAGCCCGGAGTTGTTCATTAGGGCGCCCGTTATAAAAGGAACAGTTCGGCGCCCATATCAATAATATTTATTGAACAATTTAAATCCAAAAAAATGTTTCTGTTGAGTTGGGAATGTACGGAGGCTTGTAAAATTTTTGTCATCCTTTAATTCGAAGTTTAAAAAGCATTTTGGTAGTGAAGCTAATGCTAGTAGGGATGCTGAAAGCGAGAAATTTTGAGTCTTTAGCATCCCTAATTCTCAGTAGGTCGCTGAAGAGAGGTACTTTGACCCCAATCGGAGCAGCCCCCGTAGCCCCCCCCCCCCTGGCTATGCCCTTGGGCACGGTGTAAAACAGATAAAGTGACCGGCACGGCGCCAAACTGGCCGGATCCGTCCGCGCCTGGACAGTGTGATTTATTGGGAGTTGACGATGACGGCACAATTGAAGCCGGCAACTCCAAGAAGTTCAAGTGAAACTTTTATATGCCCTCGCCCTTCTATCACGGGATTCAGCGTAATATTTCCGATTTTTATACTTCCCCATTTTGTTGTCTCGGATATGATAAAGTGAGTGCAACTTAATACAAAATTCATTAGAGATGCTCGAGAGTCTTTGTCTCGAACCAAGAAAAGTCTCGGTTTTTTTGGGGTATCGGTCTCGGGGTCAAGCTTGGCGCTACAGCTTCTGAGTAGCAATGGCATGCTTTAAAAGATGCATTTTAGTAAGTCAAATTGTCGGAGAATGGACACCGGGTGCTTTGGAGAAATGGGATGACGATTCAAGTTGGCATTTTGGTTGTGGGAGTTGCGCGTTCTGGCATTATTAGGATGCCCTAATGAAAAAAGTTGGCAATTTTAGCCATTTTTTTCCTCTTTGAAATTTGGGAATTTTCTGAGACGATTTGACATCAGCAGATGAATGCATGGAAGTGGAAGCCAGCCACCAACTCCTTGCCCATTGGATCCAAATCTGTTTTCACGGTAACAAATTTCGAATTTGTTATTCATAAAATTTAAAACCTTTTTTGGTTTAAAACTATATTTTAAATATTTAAAAACCTTTTTTGTTTGTTATTATAATTTTCCAACCATCGCTTTTTGGGTGAAGCATTTGCATTTCCATTGGCTTTATCTGTCGGACGATTTTCAGTAAAATAAATGTAAAAAAGTGACGCCAATTTATGTTTTTTTTTGTTTTTGGAAGCCGTCCATCGCTTTTTTTGGATGAATAATCATTTTGTCATCGTTTCCATTGGCTTCATCCAATCGCCCCATCGGCTTTTGCCAATCATTTCATTTTCATAAACACTTTTTGGTGGGCAAATATTTCCTTAAATTCATTTCATTTCAAATATTTTACAAAACAAAAAATAATAAACTCTCAAATTAAGTTCAATTAGAGCCATTCTTTGAGGGGGACAACTCATAATTGGGAATGTGTACCAATGAAACGGTTACCGTATTTTTAAGGAATTCGCTCTGAAACAAAATTCAAACGTTCCAATGGTCTCCCAATCGTTCGTCCTTGTGCAGCTGTTCTGCCTCGTCATGTTGGCGCGTCACTCGGCCTGCTGGGGTGGGCCAATAGTTTTGTCAAACTGATTGCGATGGTTCCATTGACGAATTGTCATGGGATTATCCTCCGTCATTGACGAATTGTCCTTGGATTATCCTGCGTCATTGACGAATTGTCATGGGATAGTCCATTGACGAATTGTCATGGAATAGTCCATTGACGAATTGTCATGGGAGAGTCCATTGACGAATTGTAATGGGAGAGTCCATTGACGAATTGGGTTTATCCTCCGTCATTGACGAATTGTCCTTGGATTATCCTGCGTCATTGACGAATTGTCATGGGATAGTCCATTGACGAATTGTCATGGGATAGTCCATTGACGAATTGTCATGGGAGGTTTGTCATTTGATGAATTGTACTCCGTAGGTCGGAGCAAAGCATTCAAAAGTGAAAATTCTTTGAAAATAAATTGTAGGTAATTATGAATGCTACCACTCATTGCGTTATAATGACTCCAACGACGAAGATTCCAAATTCTTCAAAAAATGGAAGATCCCATATTTTGTGAATTATTTGTGGGCTGAATGGAATAAATTGGAACCGTATGACTGGGAAACGATGGGCATTACAGAAGCAAATGCCCAGAAGGAAAAGTGGGCGATCAAATGCGCCAATGATGTCAGTTGCGAGACTTTTCGATGCAAATATGGTGGGAAAATGAAGAATTAACTAAATAATAAATTACATTCTGTAAAAGTATTTATTAATTGATTTTGAATGTGCTTTTTTAATTGGCAAAAATTCAATTTTATTCCAAAATAATTTATATTATCAGCAAACGGAGACGATATTTTTGTGGTCAATGGATGCGCAAAGAGAAAAGTGGTTGGCGAAAAATGCACCCTCGATGGCCCAGACGACTTGGGCAAATATTGTGACACGACCTATCGACCGAGCTGCACCCAATGCTATGGAACAAAATGCAATGAAAACAGAATCGGGTTGACAAACCCGTCAAACATGACAGAGAAGCGTGAGTAGTAAATCATTTGTTTACCTAATTTGCAATTTAAAGGCAAGAAAAAAACAAAATTAAATTTAATGGTTTTGTTGTCTCTCTTAACATCGCAAAAGTGACACGATTTAAATTTTATTTTGAAGAAAAATAATTTAAAAAACAGCTAGCTTACCATGGAAAAAAGAAAATTTCCATGCCGTCGTCTTCTTCAACTGACGAAAATGCTAAGCGCCGAAAAGAAAAGTTTTTTTTAAAAATTCAGCAAATCACTGCATTCATGCCTTCCGTCACAACAAAAGCTACACACCGGACCAGGCACTTAAGGATATGATGACGAGCTGGCAAATCTTCAATTTAACGCTTAAGTACAACCATGAATGCCTTAAATACTATCCCGGCTGTCAGACTTACCGGTGCAAAAATGGTCGGTGGGAATAAAATTTGAAAATTACTTTTAACATTTGCAAACTTTGCATATCGAATATTTTTATGGGAAAAATAGGCAAACGATTCAATGCAATTCAATCAAATAAAAATGAACCGTGCGAATCGAATGCACTTGCAACATTAAATTAATTTTCAATTTAAAATCATTACACAGAATTTGGCAACGACATATTTGTCGTCAACGGATGTGCAACAGAACACAATCAATTCAAATGCGCTTACAAAGAGTTGGATCCGTTTTGCTTACCGCAGAACCACATGTACGATCATTGCGAATACTGCGAGGGCAAAAGTTGCAATTTGAATTCGAAAAAAATTGAATTGGAAACGCTTTACACGTTCAAATCGCGGGCACCGAAGGCGACAACGCGCTCAACTAAGGCAACGACGACGACGGACGCACTTGACAATGAAACGGACGAACCGGAGAGCACGAAGGGCCCGAAAAAGGCACGTGCCAATTTAATGAAAAAAATTTGAATCTATTTTAAATATAATTAAAACATTTTAATTATTTCAATTGATTTTTAATTTTGTTTTAAGCCAGGCTTAAAACATTTCAGGCTAAGGGGAGTGTCGATGTTCTTTGAAACACCGGACTTAATTTGGGCATTGACTAAATTTAAAATAAGTGATGGACCCCCCCCCCCCCCCGGAAGGAGGTTTTAACTAAGAAAAGATAAATAAAAATTCAAAAATATTCAAAAAGAGTGAAAAAGAGTAATATTTTTGCATTTTCTTTGAATAATTGTCAAATTGTGCGCGAAACCCTTTGGCTTTACCAAGCAAATGGCCCCAAAATTGATTCAGACTGCCCGCTCTACAAAGCGTACCCGGCGGCCGCGGGCGTCGAAGCGGCCGAACACGCCCACACCCAAAACATTTACAGATGCTGCTGTTGCAGCACATTCATTTGCAGTGCCCGCCGTTCTGCTACCATTTTGCTGTATATTTAGAAAATTTAAAAAATTCAACCTTTCTGACCGTCCAAAAGATTGAAATTAAATATTTATTAATTTGCCAATGTTTTAAAATGGGGTTGCTTCCCGACCCTTCGGGGGTGGGAAATTTGGGGGCGACGTGTCGGGGTCGGGGGTCAGGCCCAAAGATGTCGGGGTTGGGCTCGGGTGTTAGGCCCAAAAATTTCGGGCTCAAAAAATCTGGGTTAGAATGTTGACGGTCGGGAGTGAGGCCCAAAGATGTCGGGAGGGGGGGAGGGGGGTGTTAGGCCCAAAAATGTCGGGAGGGGGGGGGGGTGTTAGGCCCAAAGATAGCGGGGTTGGGCTCGGGTGTTAGGCCCAAAGATGACGGGGTTGGGCTCGGGTGTTAGGCCCAAAGATGTCGGGATTTGGGCTTGGGTGTTAGGCCCAAAGATGTCGGGAGGGGGGGAGGGGGGTGTTAGGCCCAAAAATGTCGGGAGGGGGGGGGGGTGTTAGGCCCAAAGATAGCGGGGTTGGGCTCGGGTGTTAGGCCCAAAGATGTCGGGATTTGGGCTTGGGTGTTAGGCCAAAAATGTCGGGAGGGGGGGGGGGGGTGTTAGGCTCAAAGATAGCGGGGTTGGGCTCGGGTGTTCGGCCCAAAAATGTCGGGGGCGTCGGGGAGCAACTCAATTTTAAAATGCTTTTCAATACATGACGACTTACTGCTTGTTACATTAAAAATGTTGACTTAAATTTAGTGTCGTTGTTCTTCCGCGTGTGACAGACAATGTTTTATGACTGAAAGGAACAATTCAATGATCGCTTTAGAAGTCAAATGAATGTGCAATTAATTTTATTCAAACATTTTATAATAATGCCATCCATAAATACAAATCAAAACTGGGAACAATCATTTCCAATGGCCCCCTCAATTGTGCCAACTCTTCGTTCAGTTCTGGCATCCCATTTATGGTGGAAAACCATTGAGCCATGAACTACGCGTGTCGACAAATTTTTTTTGGCCACCCTAAATCGTCCTCGAGATTCAAATTTACGCCGACTTGGCCCCGAGACTCGAAAAAACGAGAATTTCTCGAATCGAGACTCTTGAACATTCTACAAGATACTTTCAGGGGACCAAAAAGTAGAGATCGAACCATCGAAATCTCAATCGACGATTTTTGCTGAGATTGTTCAGTGATCTCGATCGTTTAATTTTTGAGATTCTCAAACAAAATTTAACTCCGAACTCTACCAAAAACGTGCATAAAATAGGGACACGGACCAAAGAAACATTTGACGATCCGTCGACGGATGGAAAATCGGAAATATTATTGTTAAATTCGGCGCTTCGAATTGGTCAAGGTGGAGGATCGGAATATATTTTCTTTTTTATTGTTAATATCTCGTAAATAATTTATTCAAAAAATTGTCCTCTCTCAAAATTTGTCTTTTCTTTCCGGCCCCATTCTTCGGCACATTACATAAGACAAACGCTGCGGGCTAAAAATATTTCTCAATTTAAAAGCTCAAAAAAAAGAGAAATTTTTTTTAAATCTTTTTCAATGGAATTCCGATCATATTTCTGCAACATTTTGGCACAGGCCCATCACTTTTATCGGCTGACATTCGGCGCCGTAAAAAAATATGTATTTGTGAAAAGTTTTGCCAGATTGCCCGGGTAAAGTTCGATCATTTTTAAACTTAAATTTGTTGAATAAAATAAGCCTAAAGAGTTCTCCAGAGTCTCAAAGTTCAGCAATTTCCCCTTTTTTTAGGGATATGACGGGGCCATTTTGTTTCTGAGCTCTATGCAAAAAATTAGACAAATCGGTGTGTTTAATCAAAAAATCTTGTGTCCGATGTGTGGCCAACTCGATTTCTGCAGTAATTTTCTTTTCTTTTTTTTTTACATAACGCCAACGCCAATTCAAATCTTGCAGCTTGGCGTTATGTCCAACAAATTCCAAAATTTTCAATTCTATTAATTTCGTTAAAATTTTCTATTTTTGTTCGTTGGAATAAACAAAATGGGCCGTGTAATGCTAACAAAATTGCTTTTAACCATAAATTTTAAATTTTAAAATATCTCCCGTCAGCGTATAAACAAAATGTCCACGTTCGGTCCGATACTCCCAAAAAAATTGCAAAATAAAGTTTTAGATTCTTAAAAAACTGTAAATGTTTTCTTAGACCTGCAAAGTCTCACTATAAAAGGCGCTTCACTTCCGCACTTTCCACCATTCTATTTTATTTCTTCTTCATCTGATCAACACAACTTCATTCCGTCTGATGACTTCCGCTCTTCTGCGCCAATGTGCGCGCTCATTGCTCGTCGCCGTCGTCCCGTTGCTTTTCCTTGGTTGCTGCCGTGCAGCGGAAGACGACTGGGATTTGAGGAACTTCACCTGTGCAAAGACAGGAGCCAAGTTGCGTGGTGGTCTCATAATTCCCATGGACAACCTGCTGTGAGTTGAATATTTTGCAATAATTAATTGTCACAAAAACATTTGTTCCCTTTTTTTCAGTCTCATTGATCCGACGGAAGTTGGCTATTATACGAGAATCCGTGTACTTGTGGTGAACGCCAAGGATGAGAACCTTACAATGATGGTGGTTGGCGCTGAACCGTCGTGTCGACGCCTCGTCATCAATAACACAAAATGTCGTTTGAGCGAAGAAAGGAATGTGGTGAGTGTAATAGTAATGATGGAATATTAAATCACTAAAAGTTCATTTATTTCAGAGTCGGGAACATCAGTCGAAAAAGTGTACTGCTGATGTCGGATGCAAGGAGTTCAGTTTCAGTTGCAAGACCCCATTTAGCAAATGGTCGAATCGTTATGATCGTATCTTCATAGTCGAGATGCAGTTAATTTATCGCCACTTTGATGGCTACCCGTGTAACGGATCGCAATTGTACATTGTGAGTGTGTTCATTTTTGTTTCAGTTGACTCATTTTTTCATGCACAGGACGATGCTCGTCTGCTGAAGGATCCAGAAGATCCGCCGGGGGAAAGATGTCCGGAAAGTACGGATACAACGACTACACAAAGTACTACGCCTAAGAAAAGTGCAACAACGACTACGAGCAACTCGACGACGACGTCTACTGGAAATACGGTCACGATGGAAAGCACGGACACAGACATCACCATGGACTGGACTTTGATCATTATTCTGGCTGTCGTTGGAGCGAGGTGAGTGTTTTATCCCTTCCCATTCATTTCGTCCATTTTATTCGTTCCCATTTTTCAGTCTGCTCACTGCCGTTGTTGGAGTTGTGGCGCTTGTGTTGTGTCGTCGCAAACGAACTTCATACGATGTCACCGAATAGAGTTTCTATGTGAAATGAGATAATTGATTATATTTGCGATATCAGAAGAATTTTTGTGTATGTGTATTTTATTCGTGTATTGCATTATTCTGTAGGCATATATTGTTTGTGATATATTGTTCTTGTAATTAATAAACGTTCAATTGGCGTTTTTGGACCAACTCCATCTCATCATAAATTTTTTTTCAGATTTTCGGGGGGTATTTAGGCGCAAATATGTATGACCCCCCCCCCCCCATTTTGTCGAATTTGAATCGAATGAATGACGCAGTTGCCATAAAATTCCATCTGACCGTTTTAGGCCTGCCTGGTTCTTAAAAAAAGAAAGTTATGACGACACCACGACAAGTTTGCACAAAAAATGACAATTTTTACACGCTATAACTTTTTTTTGAAAAGACGAATCGATGAATGAATAGTCCATAAGACTCATTTCGGTTTCCACCGGCGGCCGGCCGGCGAGTTCAGGTTGGAGCGAGGGATTGGGTGGGGACGGACGGGCAGAGCGGCGAGGTCAGCTAATTTGTAAGTTGTCGCTGACTTTACAGTCTTTTGGAACCAAAAACCCACCCATCCTCCCCGTTAAATTGTCATTTTTCCACTACAACAGTACACATAAAGTGAATTTGTTTATGAGAACTTTCCGATTGTCGTAACAGAAAAACAATATCTGCTTCAGAAACAAGACAAAAACAAATCGTCCATTTTTATTCGTTCGCGAGTTTGCTCTTTGTCCGCTTCCTTTTCTTCTCCTTCCGTCCCGCTTTTGAATCTCTTTGCAGGTCGAATGAAATGAAAGTCGTCCGGCGCTTTCGTTTCCGTGCCCTCGTTTGTCGGCTTCATCTGCGCCCAAATTGACCTGGACAAGGTCCAACTCTGAGCGAAGTTTAGCGCGTGGCATCCACCGGACCAACACTTCCGTTGTTGACAAATTGTTGCTGTTGTTGAGACGAGGGTTGGGCAACACGGCTGCTCGCCCTCAAAAATAGCGGATTTAAATAAACAAACAAACGCTAACCTATCTAATGACTATGACTGTAGTATGTAGAAAAATGTTTGGGTTTGGAAGTCCGGCGGTTAAATGCAATTGATCAAATTTGTTGCCGGCGCTAAAAATAGTAGTATAGAAAATATATTATTGTCATATTCGTTTCCAGCACGTTTGAAGGCCAAAATTTTTGCTGCTTTTTTTCATTCTGATCATTTTTTATGATCGGTCCATCATCAATCATCATTGTTTTTGTTGATCAAATAGTCTTTGGCACAACGCTTCAAAGTCCTGTGGGAATCGGTAGTGCAGCGTGTTGCCGGGCCAACCGCGCGGGATGTGCTCGGGCCGGCAGCCTTGCATCAGCACAACGCGAAAGCGGCGATTCTGGTTGCCGTTGAGCAGCACCTGAAAGCCCATTTGTTTGATGATGATCATTAAAGTATTGGAAAATGGTCTGCTGATCAATCATTTCATGGTATTTGTTCGGGGTCATCTGATCAGAAATCTTCCAATAAATTTCGCCTGTAAACATGCCGACCTCGTTGAATGTCATCTGGTGCAGGTACAGCTTCATCCTGACCCTCTGATCGATCTGTTGCTGATCATTCACCACCATCTGATCAGTGAGTGACGAAGCGCCTTCGGCTGCACTGATCAGGTCAGCGTAATCGGGGCTCAGCTCCATCACCACCTGATCAGCCCGATCAAAATGCCTGGACACCGAGCCAAGAAGGTCCTGATCACACATGCACTGATCAACATCGACAACCTGAAAGAAATTAAAATTTAAAACTCAAAATCGGACAAAAGAAAAAAGTCAACACTTTCGAATGCGAATTTGTGCCACAAAAAGGGCTGATAAATTTAAAAATGGCATTTAAAAAATTGAATTTTTTTAAGCTATTTTCGTTCCACAAAATTTCCCAACACCCATCACCGGGTTTTATAGTTTTATCAACTGACTTTGATGCCCTCCTCCTTGGCGTAAATTTCCAAATTTTTGATCAACAATCGATGAAATTTTTTGAGGTCCCGATTTTTGGCATTTTCGTGGTGCAGGATGAGGATAAAGCGTTGTTGCTGGTGAACATCGATCGCACTGACCGATCGGGCAAAAGCGGTGGAGGAACTGATCGAATCGGACGCGCTGATCAGTGCCGAGTCCATCCGCGCGAGCCGATGACGGCACTCCGTGGCCATGGGACTTAAAATTGCAAATGTTCAAAGCTCCAACCAAACCAAAAAAAAAATCCCTGATTATTTTTTCAGAGTCAGTAATTTATTTTACTCATTAAAATTCGGTGTAGCGCTGACAAATTTTTGAATAGGCAGTCGGCCTAAAATTTATTTGAAAACATAACGGACTTGGTAGCAAAATGGCGAACACTGATCAGCACGTCAATGCGTCCGGCCTCGCCGATCAGCTTCAAAAGTTTGTGCAACGGCTCATCACCAAACCGGTGTATCAAAGCGCACATCGGACCTCAAAAACGGGATAAATCGTTAAAGGCCGAATTTTTAAAATTGGTTTTTCATTATTATGATTTTAGAGAAAATTTCAAATACAAAAATAGATTCATTTATATGAGGTAAATTGTTGAGAAAATTTCGGGATTTGTTTTTAATGAAATAGGCAACTAAAGGAAAAGAAATGTGTAAGTTTTTCCGAGAATTTTGAATTATAAGTAATTAAAAATGTTGATAACTTTTTGTCCTCCTCATTTGGACAATTTCCTCAATGTCGAGGCCCAAATGTGCGGCCACAAACTCCCAATTGCGCATGGAACCGCAACTGGGCGGGTTCAACCGCAGCTCCAGCAATTGTGCCATGTCGGCACGCAAATGCCGAACACGGACGGCACTCATTTCAATGCCATTGTTCCGCCAAACGGAAAGCAAATCGGAGGGCGATGGTGGCGGACAAATTGTCAAAAAGTCGACGACCTGTGCGGATTTTGAAAAATGAATCAAAAACTGTAACGTTAAAATGTTTTTAGGAATTTTGGAAAAAAGAAAAGAAAATTGCACTAAATAGACATTTTGCTGAGAGAATTCATCCCAATTTTAATTAAGATGGAAGCATCTTTTGGTTCGAAATTGGCATCAATTTGATTCATTGGCTAGTAGAAATTCGGTGTTTGTTTAGCCTCTTGCGGCAATTTTTGTGTTTCTGGAGAGTATAAGGCCCGAACGGGAACCCCGTTCCCGGTTGTTTCAAAATTCCGATCTCTTCTTATTAGCAAAGAGAGAGGGCCGGCGGTTGCCGAGAAAATTTTTGACAAAAAGATCCATTTTTGCCAAGAAAAACATCCGTCCTATGGTTTTTCTTCTGATCAAGATATTGGGGGAGGGGATTCCCCCATTCCCCCCCCCCTACCCACCCACCAGTTACGAGCCTGCTGAAAATGGTAGGTTATGCAGTTATAGTAGTGTTTAAAGCTCCAATTTTCTATTTCTAGTCTTAAATTTTGTTCAAACCTTGCCATTTTGTTGTTCTTCACTGGTGATCAGCTGCTCCTGAGCATCGCTTTTTTCGTCACGCGAGGGCGAATCCAAAGCAATTGTCACCGTTCGGCTGTCATCTTGCGCCGCGTCGTCCATGGCGCATGTGGCGACAGTTTTTCGGTGTTTGGATTGTGTAAATTTGAGATTATTTTTCGTTTGAATTATAATTCCTGAAAAAAAATATTTTAATCCTACAATAATTATTGGCGAAATGTTTATTTTTTAAATTAAAATGTTTGAGACGTTTGGGCCCCGCCGTTTTGGTTTTCCTTACATTTTCCTGCAATTTTATTTTTTTGAATAAAAAGCTGCTTAAATTAGTGGGCATTGGTCAAAATAACTTTTTGCTATGAAAAGTGGAACGTCTATCCATCCCTAGAAATGGTATTTTGGTGACAAGTTGCAATTTTAGTTCAGATTTTCAAAATTTAGTTATTGACGAATTTTGAATTGGGTAATTTTATCAAAAATCTCCCCGACCTAAACATATAAATAGACGTTTCCTTATTCCAATACATTCGATTTTTTTTTCCGCTAACTAGGTTGTAATTTGTTCTTTTTGAATGGTAATTGTCTTTATTCACAAGTCCTAGTACATATTCATATTTGTCGTTACGGCGATTCGCTGCTGACCAATTCGATCTATTAGTTAAGAGCCACATAAACAGAAATGCATCTTTTAACACATAAAAAGAGACATCGAATTGGTCATAACGCGAATCGTTTTTGTTTCTGATTAGCCTTTTGTGCTTTAACATCTTTTACTATTTAAGCTTTTCCCTAATTCAATCGAGTCCTAATTAGTGGCGCGCAAACAACCAAGCAATAATTCGTCATGTCACATTGCCATCCGATGATGCCTCTTGGGGAGTATCCGCAGCCGGTAAGTAAATTGAATTGATTGATATTTTGTGAACAATTCAAAGCATTTTCTTTGATTTAAGATTGATTGTCCGCACTGTCACCAGAGAACGATAACTTACGTCCGACCGGTGTGCGGTCTGCTCGCGTGGCTGCTGTGCGTTTTGTTTATTTGTTTGATGCAACAAATGCATTTTTAGGGAATTTTACCAAATTTGTTTAATCGGGGGGATTCCATTTCAATTTCTTTCGAACGTTCCAAAATTTTGTTGAATTAATTTTTGGGCGATTTGTGTAATTTTATTTCTAAACTTTTTCAGCTGCATCTTTCTCTCCCTCTGGTGTGTTTGCTGCTGTGATTCATTCAAGGACATGGAACATTACTGCTCCCATTGCAACGGATTTCTGGGCAAATACAAGCGCCTCTGATCGCTCGAAGGAAGAAGCCGGCCGGAAACTCATTTGATCACCGTGATTGTGTAAATATGAATATAGTTGTTGTTGTAATGATCATTGTGATGCTTGTTATATGTACTTACAATTTGTTGTGATCTGCTTGTTCATTTTATTAATGTCGACCAAAGAACTCGCTATTTTTGTATAAAATCTGTTGAAATCTCAATGTCTAATGCCGAAAGCTCGAAAAGTTAGGTCCAAAAATTGAAAACATACAAAAATGGCGAATTTTGAGGGATTTTCTGGCCATAATTTTATAATACATACCTATGCACATTCTTGAAACTATTTTTTGAACTTGGATAAATTCTTTTGTCCCACTTTTACGGAATCCCGACGAATTGCGCTCGGCAAAACTTTTAATAAAAATGACATCCGAAATTTTTTTAAATTGCTAATTTGTATTATCTGAATCATTCTATACTGCTCCAACTTCTTCCTGCCAATTCAATAGGCGTCGACTTTTTCTTAATAGTCTTGGTGGTGGTCGGCGGCACGTCATAAAAATGTTTTTTAACTTTTTTACAAAGATTTAATTATTTGCTTTTTTTTGTTCTTTAAAATAGGGAGAGGTATGTACGGGCCGGGAATTTCCGGGATCTGAAATCCCAGGGCCAAGATTTCAACCGGGATTCAAAAATCGGGCCATTCACTTTTTGATCAAAACGGCGGATGTGAACAGTCCAGTCATCGATGACTTCATTTATTTGATTCCCCACACATATGCACCATAAATCGCCCGCAGAATTCGCTAATTCTCATAAAAGCAATGTAATTTTTCACTTTTGGACACGCATTGATTATACGAATTTTTACTTTTCCAATTTTACGCCATTTTTAATTTGTCCCATTTGTTCCAACAAAAATGTTCCGCATCGAATGCACCTGTTTTCTCCTTCTGAGCCTTGCTGTGCCATCGTTGGCTGTTGGCACTCGGCCATCGCTTTGGGCAATATTGACCAGCGGACGGGGTAAACCCTAAAGGCACAGGAAAACTGCGCATCGCCACTAGGCTGCTCGAGAGTTCTATTCGAGAACTTTATTTTGGTGTCCCGGTGCCAATTCCCGGGTTGGGTCCCGAGTCTGGTGCTTTCGGTCCGGGGTCTCGGTGCCAATTCCCCGAGCTTGGTCCTGTTCCGAGTCTCGGTGCCAATTCAATCCCGAGACTCGGTGCCACAATCCCGGAGACTCAGTGCCAATTCAATCCCGAGACTCGGTGCCACAATCCCGAGACTCAGTGCCAATTCAATCCCGAGACTCGGTGCCACAATTCCGAGACTCAGTGCCAATTCAATCCCGAGACTCGGTGCCACAATCCCGAGACTCAGTGCCAATTCAATCCCGAATCTCGGTGCCAATTCGCCGAGCTTGGTCCTGTTCCGAATCTCGGTGCCAATTCAATCCCGAGGCTTGGTTATGGCAATTCAATCCCGAGACTCGGTTATGGCAATTTTTCTTAAAGGATTTTCAAAAAACATAAAATTTTTAAAGAGAAGTGAGTGGCCGGCGGTGCCGATAGGCGCCGCCGGGAAAAATTTTAAAGACTAACTTTAAATTACAGAATCAGGGAGCACTATTTTTAACAAATTCTCATTTTTCCTTCAAAAAATAGGAAATTTTTCACAAAGTTCAAAAAGGTGGCAAAATAGTGGCAAGTGTGGAAATGTGGCAAATTTCCAAAATAGTGACATTTGCCACTAAAAGAGGGCACCGAGTCTCGGTGCCAATTCTAGGTTCCAAATCCCGAGCAAAAGCTAAGCGATTGGGCGGCACATAAAACATTGGCGATGAGTCGCCAAGAAATTAAAATTGAAATCTACCCGAAACTTTAAAATGTATAAGTTTTAATTTGGCCAAGACTGTAAGAAGTTGGCAAGCGGTTGCGACTGCGGTTGGGGCAGTTGCTTGTCACACATCGGGTACACGGCCGACTCGTGTTGTGCTCATAGCCAAGAGTTTGGATGTTGCGAGGTTTGTAAGTAGCGTTTGTGCAGTGCCATTGTTTTACATTTAGAAGCAGGGCTGGCTGGCACCGCTAGCCCAAAAATCCCGACAATCTTGGGTCATTCCCCAACAGTTCCACCCCCTGGGACCCCCGACCCCTAATCCCGACAATTTTGGACCCGACCCCGACTTTTCAACCCTGAGAAACCTCGTCTCCGACTAACTTGTTCACTCCCGACAACCCCGGGTGCCAACCCTATTTAGAAGTTTCGACATTCTGAAAAGTTTCGATTGGATTCGGGACAGAACAAATCCAAATCGCATAAACCCGAATTTTTGATCAAAAAAAATGAATTCTTCGCTAGACAATTCATTGAACCAATCAAAATAAAATATATTCATACTTTAAAATATCAAAAAATTTAGGTGGAGGAGGGACAGCCAATTTACAGTAACGCCTCGATTGGATCGTATGAATTTGTTTGGCCCAAAAAATGCTTCATCGGTATAAAACAAACATTTTTGTTTTGTTTTGATAATTTTACATTTTAAGCCGTTTTGATTATGTCCCATCTGCTTCAGCGACGGCACATTCAGCTGATGATTTTTGGATGAAAAAGAACGGACAATAGAATTTAAAGAATTAGAATAATGAAGAAACATGCCAATTTATGCTGCGTATATTACAAAATTATGTCAATGTAAAGTAAATTTCCAATACAAATAATTTAAATTGAATAAATTGCTTACAAATTAGTTGCTAAAAAGATGTAAAGCATTTTTCAATTGTTTAAAATTTATGAATTTAAATACCGGCGAACAATTTTTTGGCCTGCCCAAACGCGAAATGACCCGCCAATTCGCTGTAAATTGGGAAGTGCGCTAACCAAAAATTCACAAATTTAGGATTTACATTTCTGGTAGAAAATATTTTGATTGAAACTTATCACATCTATCCGTACGCAAAAGCATTTATTCATTTACATACATCAATTTCATCATCCTCACTCATCAATCACTTATCACATCAAAGCGTTATCAGATCAAAACATTATCACATCACAGCATCAATCATGCATCACATCAAAGCATCCATCAATCACTCATCATTGATCACATTAATATCATCCATCGCACACTGTTGCAAAAAACAGATGATCCAAACAAATTGCTCATAATTGCCGGTGTTAGTGGCTCTTTTCAATGCAGGTAGTAGTCGTTGCGTAGTTTTTCGGGAACTATCACCGGCCTAAAGCCACTGCGCGTGAGGATGATGTTCATTAACAGCCTTGATGTCCAGCCGTTGCCATCCTCAAAAGGGTGTATAAATGCCTAGATGGGGGGGGGGCGGGAGGTTGATTCGGCAATATTTTTGCTTTGTTCACCTCGTAGGTCCGCAATCTGATAAAGTTGAATGCCCGGCTGTTTGTAATTGTAACGATGTGGTTTGGGTTTTGTGAGACGATACACCAAAGGTTCAGTGAAGGAGGTCAGACGAGAGATTTGAAGAAAATAGTGTGGAAAGTGAAGAAACTTTGGATAGAGAAAAATGAATGAGAAGAAGATGGGGCCGAGATCGCTTCCGGTCCAAATCCCACCCAGCATTACTGATTTATGGAAAGATGCGGTAAGTTTAAAAAAATTCCCTATTTTCTACCAGAAATGTAAATCCTAAATTTGTGAATTTTTGGTCCTTTTCCATATCAAATTAATATTTCTAATTTAATTACTGATTTATGGAAAGATGCGGTAAGTTTCAATCAAAATAAATGATAATTATAGATGTCGCGAGCGACCTTAAACGTCTGCTTCGACTGAACTCTATTTTACCCGATTTCGAGCTTGAGAGTGGGGAGGTATATTTTATTTGATGGGGCCTTTCTTCAAGAATGTCTTCTTGATTTAAATTATAGTTCAAATAACGTAACGACTTGTTTAAGAAATAGGCCACTATTTCGCATTTCGCGGCGGGTGATCCCGGCAGTGGTTTGATTTCGACAATGAATTCCAAATAAATGTTTTGAACTTTTTAAACATTTCAAATTTTCAACTTCTAAATACTTTTTAGACTGTACTTCGCTGTAAATTGTTGTGCCAGGCTTTCCCTGAATATAATAGACCATTATTGGAAGTGCGCTAGTTTTTGTGATCGGAGTTTAAAACGTAAAATTGTCTCGGAGAGATGATCAGAATTAACCCCAATATTTAATGTGTTATGATCGACGGCACTGAATTCGCCGTTTGTCGATGACGTCGCCAACTTTGGACAGTCTGTAATAGGGTTGGGCCCCCGACCCCGCAAATTTAGGCCATTTTTCGGGGTTTTCCCCGACCCCGTCCCCGACACCTCCAACCCCGCAAACCCCGATCCCCGAACCCTAACCCCGAGTCGGGGTCGGGGTTAACATACACCCCTAAAGATGGCATCATCGAGTGACTAAATAATTTTTTCTGAGGGCTTGGGGCTTGGCTGTGCACTTGCGTGCTTTTTGTTAAAAAGTTTATTTAGTTTTTACAAGGTAGTTGATCAGATATTAATGGTCTGGTGGTTTGTCTCATCAAAAGTAAAATTTTTTGAAAAAATTTCACCGGCGGTAAAGAGTTTTGGAGTTTTTCTATACAAAATTTTCTCGGCGGCGCCTATCGGCACCGCCTCCTCCTGCACCACTAAAGTTAAACAGAATTCTCAAAATCTGTATTCATGATCCGGGTTCCCGGCATTTTTTGACATCCGGTACATCGATGATGCCATACCCTCCTTCTCTTCTATAAGAACAAATTCTTTTAAATTAACGGCTCTTTTCAGTAACACTATTTGGAGATCATTCAATAAAAAAATTTGACACCTAAAATTTTAAGAAAATTTTAAAAAACCCCGCAACCCCGACCCCGACCGATTTGGGTAACCCCGACCCCGACAGTACCGCCCCCGCAAAACCCCGACCCCGCAATTCTCATCCCCGCACGCGGGGGCCCAACCCTAGTCTGTAAAATTGTGACATTTCACATTTTGCATGCACTTCATACACACACACACACACATATATTGCACATTTAAACTAATTTGCCTTTTTGGCATAAATAAAATAACTTCCAAAAATAATTTGGCTGATCATCAGAATTAGGGTGTCTGATCATTTAAATGATCCCAACGTTTTGACCGCACGTCACTTTCCAATTGGACATTGCACTATTTGAAATTCCACCAAAAATGATGGCCGCGGGGTACAATCATCATCATTCGTCCCACATTTATTACAAAACCGATGGATGTGTAACCGTAAAATTGTCTATCCCATCCATTTGAAGTCAATACTATAGCGCTAAAAATGCCCTCGGGGCTTTTAGTTTTCACTCATTTTTGGAAGTTGGCTGGCTTTCTTTCAAAGGGTGGCTTTAGTTTAGGGGCAATTTGGGGACGCATGAACTTTTATTAGGTGCAAAACGAAAATGCCATCTAAAATTATCACTGAACACCTTTATGCCTGCCGGGTTTCTTTTAAAATATGCCTGCCGGGTTTCTTTTAAAATATGCCTTCCGGGTTTCTTTTAAAATATGCCTTCCGGGTTTCTTTTAAAATATGCCTGCCGGGTTTCTTTAAAAAAGGTTTTAGGACCAAAAAGCGTTATTTTCCAATGTTCCAATTGCTCCGTTTTCACTTGCCGCTGCTGGGCATTGCTTGTGCCGTAATAATGGCGCCGATGTTGGCCAATGCGAACAGCGACAACGGCAGTGCAAGCGCAGTGTTTTTTGTGGAGAAATCGAACATTTTTAGCAGAATATTTGCAGAAATAAGTGCGCAATGTTTGTTTAAAACTGCTCGAAATTGTCCTGTTGAATTTTTTGCATTTGAATCCCGGCACTGAAACTCATTCTTGATCCCTCGGGCATTTCAAGTCTTGCGCAACTCGCCTAGGAATGCTTTGGGTCTGAAAAATGCCAAGTTGGGTTTTGAATCCGGGTTAACCCTATTTGGTTCAGGCCTTTTTGCATTAGAAGGCCGGGTGGGGGCGACGACAAATTCGGGAGCCAGGGTCAAACCAAAAGTCCGGGATTTTCTCGGTCCAGTAAGACAGAATTTGATTCTAAACAATCACATTTGTGCTTTTTGTCTTACTGTACATCAACCATTATTATTATTATTATTATTAATTCACAGAATGCGACACGTTTGAGGGGGAGAAGTGCACGTGCGGTCGGCATAAATGCCGCCCAACGCAAGCGTTTAGTGCGGGCACTTGTTGCATTGCCGGCTATGTGTCGGAATGCTGCGACCAATTGGTCAGTTTGTGTGTGCCGTTTAGAGCCCGGTAAAAAAAAAATTCCGGGATTCCGGGAACGGGAACGGGGTTTTCAAATTTAACGGGAACGGTTCCGGGATTCCCGTACTTTTCCCGCGGGAATCCCGTTCCCGCCGGGCTCTAGTGCCGTTGTCATTCGTCCGTCCGTGTTTAAAATATATTTAAACACTCAAATGGCAAAATTTGCGATAATTTATTTCAAAATTAACGGTTTCGTTTCAAAAAAATTTTTTACATATAAAATATTTCTCAAATTTAAACATTTAATAAAGAATAATAAATGAAATAAATATATTTACATTTTGTTTCTCAGTTTTTTCCTCGCGCCTGCACATCGGCTGCCAACAATTGCCCGTGCGGTTGGGGCACGTGCGTCCCGAACACGGGACAAGCGGGCGACGATTGTTGCAACGCGCACCATTCGTGGCAATGTTGCGAAAGAGTGGGGGTTTAAAGAAATATTATTTTTCGGCAATTTGTTTAAATGTCCATCCCCGCGGGGGGCAAAAAAAAGTCAGGGTCAAAGAACCCTTTCCACATGGAACGGGCACACTTCAGCAGTGCCGTTGACGACAAAATGGTGCCATTATTTTCAACTTTAAAGTTATGAACAACGGCACTGAACCTTCGGGCACTTCAAATTTCCTGACTCCGCTTACCGAATCCACCGATAATTTGGCCAAAAACCCGTCGTTATTTATTTGTTACAGAATTTATTTATGCCATTCCATTTTTTTCAGGACCAGGATATCATGTTTAGAGTGTATGGTTCGGCAATGTCTCACGAGTTCGGCTGGGCCAAGAAATGCATAATTGGTATCAATTTAATGCATACCCAAAACCGTATTTTTAAATGAAAAAGTCTACGATAATTATATCCAATCGATTGATCCCTGTCCTTTTTTCAACAAACTAAATCAGGGGAGACAAAAAAAATTATTTTTTTTTAATAAAATATTGTTTGATAAGTCGATATTTTTTGCTTCAGTGGCTCTTCTTAGGCTTAAAGCTCGACTAAAATTTAAAAAGCGGGACCACCGACTTTCGAATTTATTTTCGAAAAACAGCCCATTTTCTCGAAAGTCGAAAATCGAAAGAAAAAAACGTCGAAATCAAAATTTCGATACAGCCCTGAACCAAATCACTCGGAATTATGGTGGCATTTTCAGGAAAAATTTCAAAACTTTAGGTCAAGTTTTCATGCAATTTTCTTTAGCGTTTGTGGCGCTGTTCGATTTGCTTATGCAACGCAACATAATCTTCTGACCAGTTTTGGCTGTAGTGGATACATAATGTGGAATAATATTAAATGGTGATCAGTGATTTTGCGGCGAATTATTGAAACATTTTTAAATTTGTGATCTGATCAAGCGCCTTTTCCAATAAACCAATTAATTGAATGTAAAAGACTATTTTTTAAATGTGATAAATGTTCCATTTTTTACATATTCCACTGCCGCCCCCCACCATCCAACACTTTTTCAGTCAAAATTGGCCCAATAAATCATTTTCTGACTGATCACCGAATTGGATTCAAATTCTGCTTTTGGTTCGGTTAACTGAAACAGATCAGACATTTGGATTAACCAACAGCCGAAATATTGAGCCCCAACTTTAAATTAAAATATAAAAATAATCTATTAGCTGTACATTAACAGAGCCTTTTCAAGTAGAATGAAGAAGCTTTTAGCCTGCCAATGAGTTTTGTAGGGATGTCGTCGCCTTTATTTCTTTCAAAATTGGGTTTTTTGCAGAAATTGGTTGCCAAGCTTAGATTTACACCAGGGATGTGCTCTGGTCGACTTTTTAAAAACCAGAAATCAGAATTCTGGTGCCCAAAATCACCAGAAATTCTGATAAATCAGAAAATCAGAACAGAGCACATCCCTGATTTACACAACAAATTCATGGTGAATTGACCGCTGATGTTGGATGACTGGCTGCTGTGTCTATGTCGGTTTTTTGTGGGCAAAAAAAACAAACTGCAATGTTCGGTTGGCAAAGCGATGACTCTGTTCATGGGAAGCCGGTTTATCTGCTTTTCCCATCGGCGGACTTTACACCAATTGATTCAAAAAATCGATAGAAACGTAAACCTTTCGTCACCATTAAATCAGACAAATGTCTGTCTGCTAGTCAAAAGTCGGACAAAATGTCCGCTAGTCAAATGTCGGACAAATTGTCCACTTTCCCCAGATAAACAAAACTTTGGAACCCGTTAATGGCTTTTTTAAAGCTTTAATGGAGATGTTTTAGTATACATCGCTTTCTTCCTTTTGTAATTTGCTGCGCAATTAAATCAACCGACAAAATGTTGCGCATGGACTGCGTTCTCTTTTTGAACATCACATGCGCTTTTGTGCTCCCAATATTGGCCACGGCACCCAAAGAAGACGCCGACAACGACAAAGGTGAAAGCTTGCGGAAACTGGGCCAAGACGGGACAGACCGGGACGGGAGTGGCCAAGACGGGACAGACCGGGACGGGAGTGGCCAAGACGGGACTGACCGGACGGGAGTGCCGGGACGGGACTGACCGGACGGGAATGGCCAAGACGGGACAGACCGGGACGGGACTGACCGAGACGGGAGTGGCCAAGACGGGACTGACCGGACGGGAGTGCCGGGACGGGACTGACCGGACGGGAATGGCCAAGACGGGACAGACCGGGACGGGACTGACCGAGACGGGAATGGCCAAGACGGGACAGACCGGGACGGGACTGACCGGACGGGACAGACCGGGATGGGACTGACCGAGACGGGAATGGCCAAGACGGGACAGACCGGGACGGGACTGACCGAGACGGGAATGGCCAAGACGGGACAGACCGGGACGGGACTGACCGGACGGGACAGACCGGGATGGGACTGACCGAGACGGGAATGGCAAAGACGGGACAGACCGGGACGGGACTGACCGAGACGGGAATGGCCAAGACGGGACAGACCGGGACGGGACTGACCGAGACGGGAATGGCCAAGACGGGACAGACCGGGACGGGACTGACCGGGACGGGAATGGCCAAGACGGGACAGACCGGGACGGGACTGACCGGACGGGACAGACCGGGACGGGACTGACCGAGACGGGAATGGCCAAGACGGGACAGACCGGGACGGGACTGACCGGACGGGACAGACCGGGATGGGACTGACCGAGACGGGAATGGCCAAGACGGGACAGACCGGGACGGGACTGACCGAGACGGGAATGGCCAAGACGGGACAGACCGGGACGGGACTGACCGGACGGGACAGACCGGACGGGACAGACCGGGACGGGAGTGGCCAAGACGGGACAGACCGGGATGAAAGTGGGCGGGAGTGCCGTGACTGGAATGGCCCCTACCGCCTCAAGTGGGCAAAAAGACAAAATGTCCCTTAATAAAGTTCCCGTAAAATGCCATCTTCCACCTGACAACATTCCGCTTCATTACCCCAACCCCCCGACATTCAGCCCCCCCCCCCCGAATGTTCGGGCCGCTAAGTTTTGGCATTCAAAGCCAGGCTCGTCGACAAACTCCAAGTTGCGAGCTTTTTGGGTTCATAAATTTGATTCCCATAAAAGTTTTGATTCGCGGAACAATTTTTTTCTGATTTCAATTCATTTCTAATCACCAAGACTGTCCATTGCGTGCAAAAGATTGCACGTGCGGCTGGGGCGCATGCCATTCCATAGCCAAGATATGGTACAAAAAGCCCAAAGAAAAGAGCGACGCGTGTTGTGCAGCTGAGCATGAGTGGAAATGTTGTGAATTGGTAATTTAAAGCAATTAAGGCATTGGCCCCCCGGGACTATGTTTTAATCTAGATTCAATAAAGTTTCTTAATAAATTAATAAATGGTAATAAAACAGGCTTAAAACTCTAATCTGAACACGAATTGTGCTTTGTAAATCAGTCTGCTTAAAATTAAAACCAAAAAAAAAACCACAGAACACCCGGACTTTTGCCGGTGCTCTGGTCCGTAATGTTCGGGTCATTTTTGTTACTCAATCCCGGGGACTCGCATTTGATTCGCCAATTTGTAAAAAAGATAATTTAATTTTCCAAAACAAAATGAAAATTTTTTGATTTTTTTTGTAATTAAATTTTCCATAAAACTTTTTGAAAATTATATACCTATACTATTTCCATTCAAGAAATTAATTTCTAGGGACCGGACGGTCAAAAGTTCGTAAAGTCGAAGGGAAGTTGCAGTTTCAGTTGGACTAAAAAATGCATTAGCGGTAAGCCGAATATACACACTACGGAATTTTGAAAATCCGGGCCCGGCTACCCGGATTTCTCAGCTCTATCAGACCCGGACCCCGGGCCCAAAAAATCCGGTAGTCCGGGTTTATCTAAAAACCCGGATCAGACTACCCGGGCGCCTCGTCCTATCTGATCTCGAATACATGCTATCTGCTTCTATGATTTATATAATTTAATAATATTTTAGCCTTTTTGGTGTTGGCGGCTCATTTGCTATGCAATTTCTGATGATTGTTGGCCGAAAATGGATGTCTTTTAATTTTTGAATATTTCGCGACTGTTTTCTCGAAACTCAAAAAACTTCGTTTGATCTTTTCTTTTCGGCATTTGACCTTTAGATTTCAACAGATTTTATACAAAAATAGCGAGTTTTTGGTCGACATTAAAAAATGAACAAGCAGATCACAACAAATTGTAAGTACATATAACAAGCATCACAATGATCATTACAACAACAACTATATTCATATTTACACAATCACGGTGATCAAATGAGTTTTCGGCCGACTTCTTCCTTCGAGCGATCAGAGGCGCTTGTATTTGCCCAGAAATCCGTTGCAATGGGAGCAGTAATGTTCCATGTCCTTGAATGAATCACAGCAGCAAACACACCAGAGGGAGAGAAAGATGCAGCTGAAAGTTTAGAAATAAAATTACACAAAGAGCCCAAAAATTAATTCAACAAAACTTTGGAACGTTAAAAGAAATTGAAATGAAATCCCCCCGATTAAACAAATTTGGTAAAATTCCCTAAAAATGCATTTGTTGCACCAAACAAATAAACAAAACGCACAGCAGCCACGCGAGCAGACCACACACCGGTCGGACGTAAGTTATCGTTCTCTGGTGACAGTGCGGACAATCAATCTTAAATCAAAGAAAATGCTTTGAATTTTTCACAAAATATCAATCAATTCAATTTACTTACCGGCTGCGGATACTCCCCAAGAGGCATCATCGGATGGCAATGTGACATGACGAATTATTGCTTGGTTGTTTGCGCGTCACTAATTAGGATTCGATTGAATTAGGGAAAAGCTTAAATAGTAAAAGATGTTAAAGCACAAAAGGCTACAAAAACGATTCGCGTTACGACCAATTCGATGTCTCTTTTTTTGTGTTAAAGGATGCATTTCTGTTTAGTTGAAATCACGGATTTTGTGGCTCTTAACTAATAGATCGAATTGGTCAGCAGCGAATCGCCGTAACGACAAATATGAATATGTACTAGGACTTGTGAATAAAGACAATTACCATTCAAAAAGAACAAATTACAACTTAGTTAGCGGGAAAAAAATCGAATGTGAATGGAATGGATTGGAATAAGGAAACGTCTATTTATATGTTTAGGTCGGGGAGATTTTTGATAAATTACCTAATTCAAAATTCGTCAATAACTAAATTTTGAAAATCTGAACTAAAATTGCAACTTGTCACCAAAATACCATTTCTAGGGGTGCATAGACGTTTCACTTTTCATAGCAAAAAGTTATTTTGACCAATGCCCACTAATGTGAGCAGCTTTTTATTCAAAAAAATAAAATTGCAGGAAAATGCAAGGAAAACCAAAACGGCGGGGCCCAAACGTCTCAAACATTTTAATAAAAAATAAACATTTCGCCAATAATTATTGTAGCATTAAAATATTTTTTTTCAGGAATTATAATTCAAACGAAAAATAATCTCAAATTTACACAATCCAAACACCGAAAAACTGTCGCCACATGCGCCATGGACGACGCGGCGCAAGATGACAGCCGAACGGTGACAATTGCTTTGGATTCGCCCTCGGGTGACGAAAAAAGCGATGCTCAGGAAGCGAAGACTTGCGGTCAATTTCCCCTAAAAAGTATCCATTCACCACCAAAATTCACTTTTTCCCTGTCAAAATACGGCCGAAAATCGATCCAAATATTTGCATGAAGCAATGCTTCAAATCGAAAATTGTTCCAGCATGACATTTCACAGTGGCCGATCATTTTTCGTTACTGAGAACAATTTTTTAAAAACTAAGAAACCAAAACTTCCACTACAAATGACCTTTCGGAATTTAATTCTTGGTGGTCCGAAAGAGGTTCCTCGATTTATTGGTTGAACAAACAGATCACAAATTATAACATCACAACGACCATTACAACAACTATGCCTATTTTACAATACAATCACGGTGATCAAACAAATTATAACATCACAACGACCATTACAACAACTATGCCTATTTTACAATACAATCACGGTGATCAAATCAGTCTCCGGCCGGCTTCTTCCTTCGAGCGATCAGATGCGCTTGCATTTGCCCACAAGTCCCTTGCAATCGGAACAGTAATGCTCAAAGTCCTTGCATGAATCGCAGCAGAAGACACAGCACAAGCAGAGAAAGATGCAGCTGAAAGTTTAGAAATAAAATTACACAGAGCCCAAAAATTAATTCAACAAAACTTTGGAACGTTTGAAAAATTGAAATGGAATCCCCAATTAAACGGTAAAATTCCCTAAAAATGCATTTGTTGCACCAAACAAATAAACAAAACTCACAGCAGCCACGTGAGAATACCCGCCACGGGTTTGACGAAAGTTGTCGTTTTCTGGTTACAGTGCGGACAATCAATCTTAAATTAAAGAAAATGCTTTGAATTGTTCACAAATATCAATCAATTCAATTTGCTTACCCGCTGCGGATCCTTCCCAAAAGGCACCGATGGCTGCGACATGACGAATTATTGCTTGGTTGTTTGCGCGCCACCAATATGGATTCGATCGAATTAGGGAAAAGCTTAAATAGTAAAAGATGTTAAAGCACGCAAGACTAGGTAATCAGAAACAAAAACGATTCGCGTTACGACCAATTCGATGTCTCTTTTTTTGTGTTAAAGGATGCATTTCTGTTTATGTGGCTCTTACCTAATAGATCGAATTGGTCAGCAGCGAATCGCCGTAACGACAAATATGAATATGTACTAGGACTTGTGAATAAAGACAATTACCATTCAAAAAGAACAAATTACAACCTAGTTAGCGGAAACAATACATCGAATGTGATTGGAATGGACGCGAATAAGGAAATTTGACTATTTATATGTATGTATAGTTCGGGGAGATTTTTGATAAAATTTTTTATTTCTCTGGCGTTCCGTTAAAAAGTTGAACGCAAACGTTTGAAAAGATGTGCATAACCAAAATCAAAAATCGACAAAATTTTTCGATTTGTTTTAATGACAGCAATTTATCGGACTCCTTAATCCTTGTTAGTCATCTTTATTTGTTTGGTTGTGACATTGAAATGCGCTAATGCTTTTTTGACGGTCTAAAACACCGCTAATTTGCTGATTTTTGTTTAAATAAATAAAATTTTGCTCTAAAAGGTGACACAAAACATATACATAAATTACCTAATTACTTATGCAATTGCTGGGCGAAGAGGAAGCGAAACGGGCGGAGACGCGGACGCAGCTAAAGGACGACAATTTCCTTAGGGAAATGCACTCTCGGCTGGTGCCTGGCATTGAAAATTCGGAGGGTCGCTTCGAAGTGCACAAAGTTTGCTTTTTTCCCCCATTTTGTTAATGACTCTTTTTCGGATAATGTCTTCCAAATTTAAATAGATTTTTGGAGTTTGGATGAATTTTTGTGCCAAAAAAATGGTGCCCTTTTTATGAGTTTTGTTCACTTTTGTCTTTTCAGTTCACTTGTGCCGCGTTGGAATTGCCCGATTTTTCTGATTTCGAACGTCTTCGATCACTGATCGACGCGCTCATTGCGGAGCTGGTACATTTTTTTACATTCACTAATTTTGAGCAGGTTTGTCACGGTATGATGCGATTGGTCAGCCGTGCGCCCGGAAATTTTTTTAGGAAAAAATCCGTCAATTTTTGTCCTACTTGGACCTGGGCCGACTCGAGTACCCGTCCGAACTCTATTTCTATGGGTTAAATATATTTGAATGTTTTTCTAGAAATTAGTACTTTTCGCTCCACACTCAGCAATTTTATTGGTAGCTGTGCGCCACAAGTTTTTTTTGAAAATTCCGTTAATTTTTTTTTGGATTTGGTGAGATTCTGATGGGAATATGTATTTATACACTACGATTTTTTTATATAAGTTTATACATAAATTGTATCAAATTTTATTGTACAACAATTTTTTAAGGACCCACGTGACTTCCTCGGCTGCACAACGGCACTCGAAATGTTGGCGGAGACGGCTGCTACGGCGCCAAAATGTGTGCCATTTTTTGGCCAAATTGGCCTCCTCCACACGGTTTACGAGCTGTTCAAACACACCAAGGCGGAGCCGGACATGGGCATTATCCACATTGGTAGCTATTTTAAACCCAAAAAATGTTCAAAAAAATGGTGTTAAATTGGATATTCTATTGAAAAATTGGAATTTTAAATTCAATAAAAATGTTTACCCATTTTTTCCGCTTGCGTTCGCTTTTTTGCCTATCTGAGCACTGCGGACGCCGACTCGTTGACCAAATTTCCCGAATTCACCGCGGATGTTTTCGATTCCGTGTACAGGTATGAGGCATTTTTTTATATTTTTGGCATTTTTTGAATGGTTTTATTATTATAGTGTTGAATTTTTGGGTACGATTTTTTTATTTTCCAAATTTGTCTGATTTTTTTAAAGATTTGATGCGTTTGACGTCACCCGCCGTCAGTTGGCCTTTGAAACGTTGGCAGTGATCGGTTCGAGCAGCGGGGCCAAACAAATTCTGTCACAGAACGAAAGTTAGACACTTTTTTTTGAATGTAAAAATTTCAAAGATTTTTTTTTGGTGTTTTTTAATCAAAATTGTCATTTTTGCACACCAAAAATTGGAATAATTTACAAATTTTTTGTCATTTAAATACAGGCCTCTTCAGCATGCAGCGGGCGATGAGCCATTTGGCCGTTGCCGTTGCGACCGCTTCAGAACCGTCGCTGAAGGCGCGACATTTGGAAGCTGTTCAAATGATTTTTGATCAAATCACTGTCCCAGGCAGTGAGCAGAAGCAAAACGTATCATTTTTATGGGGTTTTTGAAGTTTAATGACCCCAAATTTCCAAAATTTATTATAATTTTACCAATTTAGCTTCTTTTTTTTTGAGGGAAGGGAGGTCGGCGGTACTCGATTAATATGCCAAAAAGTGAAATGAATAAAAGTAGAGAAATTTTTTACAAGAATAGCGATTTTGTTTTAATCTAAAACCGTGAATTGAGAATTTTGGCTTAAATTTGGGGGGACATAATTCTTAAAATTTTTAGAGTTCCGCTGCGGCACCGGATTGGGAAGAGCAGCTTCTTCACCGATGGTTTCGCTGGTTGGGCGAACCGTTTCCCAAACTGTTGCTCCAATGCGTCCGGTGAGGAGGGCTTACTTTAAGCAAAAACAATTGGGAGGCTTAGGCCTAACAAAATTTTTTTTGTTTTTTTTTCAAACCAAAAAAGTTCAGGGACCCAATTTCGGAAGTGCAAATGGGCGCTCTCCGTGTTCTGATGGCACTGCTGCACCACCAGTGGGCATACCCGCACTTTTGCGCCGTTAATGGGTAAGGGGAAAATTTGAATTTTTTTTTGTTTTGGGATGATTTTTGCTGATAATGGGCCAGGGAGGGGGGGAGGGGGTTTACCCTCCCCGGAAATTTTGGATAAAAAACGACATGAGGAGAAGGGGGGGGGGGCTTTGTTAGAAAAAGGCAAAGGCTATAAGTTTTTTTAATGAAAAAACTCAAATAATTGACCTCTTTTTTTTGGGTAAACGACCTTGGCACAAATAAAATTGCTGCTAATTCACAACAAAATTTTTTTTGGCTTTCTTTTTCCGTTTTTTCAAATTTTGGACCATTCCCGATGCTCTCACTATGCCAACAATTTTGGTGCCTGATAAAAGTGGAAATATCCCTCCGGTCTCAGTGCGTGTTTCCGACTGCTTTAGCCTGGGTAAGGAATTTTTGCCGGGATTACGGGCTGACCGGCCTTTATTTCTAATCCCGATTATCGATTTTGCCAATTCTTATTTTACCGTCTAACCCCCCCCCCCCCCCATTTGTCAGTTTCATCGATTTGCTCGTCGACCGTTCCGTCGCCAATTTCGATGCCGACGCATTGCAACTGAAACATGCGCTCGTCTGTCGCGTGGTGGACGCCGCCTCGCCGTCGGTCAATGCGGGCCAAATGGAGTTGCTCCGGGACTACCGCGTGAAGGGACCGTTTTGGCTGACACCGCGGATGGAAGTTGCGACCGAAGGGGCCGGATAGAGTGTGGGGGCCAGCGGCAGAATATGCGCAAAAATCGATCATTTATCATTTATGAAAAAAAATATTTCAATTGTTTTTGTTATATTATTGGATGATGCGTGCCGTTGCACATAAAACAACATTTTTTTTTGATCATTCCATTGTCAGCCACAAATGATCAGGGCTTCAAGAAACAAAAGTTTCCATCGCCAAACAAAAAAGACCCACTGAGCATTAGGGATGCTCGAGACATAAAAGAGAGGACTTGACCTTGGCTTCGAGACTTTGAACCCGAGATTTAAAAAACCCGATATTTTTCTCGACTCGAGTCTCTCGAGCAAATATTCGAATTCAATGATTCACAAAAATCTCCGTACATTTCCTTCCCCTAATTAAACATTTTTGATTAAACGCCCATTCTCTCGCATCAACATTTTTGATAACTTTTTGTGCCTATTTCGGCATTTTTTCAAAAAAATCTTAACACCCTAAAAAATCGCTTTTTTCAATTTCCATTAAATTTTCTCCTAAAAAATCGATTTTTTTTTTCTTAGAAAAATACCCTCATATGAAGATCAATTATTCCTGGACCAAAAATCACTTTTCATGGCCAGTTTGAGTTCCAAATTTAATGATGACAAAAATGTGTACAAATTCCGTACATTCCCGAATTACCCAAATTAAAATTTTTATTGAACATTTATTATAATTCACCAACAACAATATATATACATACATACATACATAACAATACAATATACGAATGAGAATATACACATAACACAATAATCTTCTGATATCGGGAACACAATCATCTCAGATAATCAATCAATTACAGGGCCATACATCTTACACAACTGATGAGCCCTCGTCGTCGTCGTCGTCTGGAGATGCTTTCGAATATAAGCTGTTCGGCACTTCAACTCCCTCTACCGCCGAGCTCGGTACCTTCTTCGGTGTGTTTGCGCTCGATGCTTCATCCTCCCCTTCCGATCCGGAGGCGTCTTCTGAAGTTTGTTTCTTCTCCGATGATTTTGCGCTCGACGCATCCTTCGGCGGTGTCTTCGTGCTCGATGCCTTCTCATCCTCCTCCCCTTCCACTTTGGCGGCATCGTCTGAAGTCCGTTGTTTGCGATGCCACAACACAAGCACCACAGCCGAAGCAACAGCAATGAACATGCTGAAAATGGGAACGAATGAAACAAACGAAATGATTGGGAAAGATAAAGCACTCACATTGATCCAACGACAGACACAACAATGATCAAAGTCCAGCCACTCGTGATGTTTGCGTCCGTGCTTTCCATCGGGTCCGTACTTCCGGTGGTCATCGTGTCCGAACTGTTCGTTGTCGTCACTTCCGTACTTCCAGTAGTCGTCTTTTTGAGGCCTTCAGTTGTTTTCGTACTTCCAGTAGTCGTCTTTTTGAGGCCTTCAGTTGTTTTCGTACTTCCAGTAGTCGTCTTTTTGAGGCCTTCAGTTGTTTTCGTACTTTCAGTAGTCGTCTTTTTGAGGCCTTCAGTTGTTTTCGTACTTCCAGTAGTCGTCTTTTTGGGATCTTCAGTCGTCTTTCTCGGACATTCCTCTCCGAAGGACCTATCCGAACGGTCCAGCAGCAGACGAGCCTTGTCCTGTGAATAAAAAATAAAAGTCAACTGAAACAGAAATGAAAACGAACTCACAATGTACGCTCGCCATTCGCACCGTTTGTCAACCAAGTTGCGGAAAAACTTCATGTAGATTTTGACGACATGAGTACCAGCAGGTAGATTCACAAAGTTGTCCTCTTCGAAAGGGCAGTTGAGCGTGAAGGCCTTGCAACCGGCGGCACCAGTACACGGCGGGTCCTTTGGCTGATGTTTCGAACTCTGAAAAAAAAAGAATTTTTGTGATTTTTTAATATCCCCAGAACACTGACCACTTTCGTTGTTTTGCCCAGAACACATGTTGCACCGTTGACATTGGCCTCGCTGAAGACGCTTGGACACGACGCTCCACCCACCATCGTCAGTTTGAGCTCATCCTTGGTGTTCATCAGTAGACCCAGTTGCGCCACTCCGCCTCGTCCCAGTTGCCACGAGCTAATGCGACTGAAACAAAAAGGAAATGTTTTTGTGGCATTAAATCATTGATATGAAGCAAAACTCACAGCTGATTGTCCATGGGAATTGTGAGAGCACCACGCAGCTTGGCTCCTGTCCTTGCACAGTTGAAGTTGTTGAAATCCCATTCGGCTTCCACTGGACGGCAGCAACAGAGGAGAAGCGCCGCGACGACGACGAGCAATGGGCGCGCACATTGGGGCAGAAGAGCGGAGGCCATCAGAGTGAAGAAAGTTGAAGTTGAAGAAAAAGTGAATTGAATGGTGGGAGAGTGGAAGTGCTTTTATAGTGCAGACAATGGAACGAAAGCCGAGTTGGTAAATACCCGATTCGTTTTTTTGTGTGTTAAAGAGAGATATAGAAAATAGAGAAATAGTGTTGTTTAGTAAGAGTAGAGAAAAAAACAAAATCTAAAAAAAACGAATCGGGGTCCCTTCGCCGAGTTTTAAGTTTTCTTTTTAGGAACAGACAAAAGTATAAAAGCATTTTTCCCTCCTTCCCACCAATACCCAATTATTATTCATTTCAACAAAAATATTATTCGCCAACATTCGCCTTCATTCATCCAATCAATCGACGACCCGAAGCGCCGCTCATCGCCGATGACAGAAAGCAGCAGCAGCACACTGGAATCTGAGCTGGAGATGTGGCAATTGCCATACTATCACGGACTGCTGGTTCGTTTATGGCACATCAAATTTTTCTGATTTAATTTCATCCCTTTTTGTTTAGCTGAACGCGGACTTTCGGCAACTTTTGACGAGCGATGGCGACTTTCTCGTCCGCCGGGGCCATGGAACTTCTGGACAAGAGCGAATCATTGTGCTGTCAATGAATGTCTGCAGCCGGCTGCGGCATGTCGTCTTCCGCCAACGAAGAGGACTCGTCGCCGTGGACTTCAGACGTGAAAGAGGCTTCGAGACGATACAAAGCTTTGTGGACGCGCATCTGGGGCAAACAGATTCAATCAGCAGTGTGAGTAGCACATAATTAGACTGTATACATTCTGAACTTCTTTCAGCAGGAATTGGTTGTGCTCATGAGAGCAATCGACAGGAAGAAATGGAAGCTTTCGCCCTCAGTTTTGGACATTTCTAAACAACAACCCCTGCGGATGGACGAACTGTGAGTTAAATTTTTTTCTGATTAATCAGTCCCATAAAATTCGTTTCAGGGATATCTTCGACGACGATTGGATTGACGTTTTGGCGTGGATTGGACGTGTCGAAGTCGGGACCAAATTTGCAGTGATCAATGCGCAGTTCAGCAAGTGGGTGTCCTCTCAGCTGACGGAGAGGAAATGGGCACTTGGGAAGCTCAGCATTTGTCGAGCAAAAGACGGCACTGGCGCCAAAGTGCTGTGTTCAAACAACGTGCCGAGCCTCCAAATGTTGCCAGTGCCGAACACACCGCTGCCGGGCAGCATATTTGGCTTCCAATCAATCATCATCAGGTCGTTTCAACACATTAAATTTACCTTTTCTCACAGAAACCCGTTTTTTTGCTACAGGTACATTGACCAATCTGTCGTCACTTTTCTGCGCAACATTCGACGCCTCTTCACCTTGGACACTTGCTTGGAGTTTTCCATTCTGTACACTGAAGATCAAAGTTGGCGAATTATGGCACAAGAAATTTGGCCTCTGATGAAGGACGGCGTCTGCACACTGGTCAACATGCAGAAGAACCATTTTTCGATGATGCGCAAATACATCTCGCCGACCGTGCTCTTCGATTGCGCCAATCTCCGAAGAATCTATTCGCATATGTACCCTCAGTGTCCGACTGACAACGACAGCGCCGATGCATTGCCCGCGGCCCGCGATCTGTACGCGTGGCTTCACGTGACTCGTGCGGATCACTTCCCGGCAGTGTTGTCGCTGTACAAATGGAAAGCCAAATGGCAGCCGATGTTGGACAGCTTGACAAAGGTGGGTGTAATTGTCAAGAATTAATTTGCTCATTTGTTTCAATCAGCAAATTTTGTTTTTAGACTTTCCGCGAGGCCTACGTTGGCGTCAACTTCGTCATCTTCTGTACGTTCCCGTTCTTTTATGACGCACACTTTCGTCTGGTGAATGAACTAACCCACGAACAAATGGCATTGGCAACTCGCAATGTAAACGGCACGAACGCAGTGGTGATGCGATGTCCAAATGGTTGTGAAGTGGTGTCGGAATGGGCGGCGTATGCAAATGAACCACTGACTAATTATGTGCACATTGATTTTGGAGATGCGGACATTGGGTGGGTTTTATTTATTTATATTTTTATTGTTTTTTTTTAATAAAGTTTTATTTGCTTTCAGGCCGTTGCCGTCCTCGAACCCTCCAATGAAAGTTGCTGATGGGAACCGACCAGAGGCCGAATTCAAAATATAGACGCGAATGGCCTACGCATATAACGAGTTTACCACAAAATAATTGTTGTAAAGCGCGACATTTAATTTTTTGTTAAATGTGCATATTGTATAAAATAATTCGTTTCATGAAAGAAAGTCGACTAATGCGACGGAGAGAAGCGAAGACATTGCGGTCAATGTCCCCCAAAAAGTATCCATTCACCGCCAAAATTCACTTTTTTTTTATCAAAAATACTGTTGAATTGACCTAAAAATTTGCATAAAGAAACGCTTCAAATCCAAAAAGTTGTTGCGGCGCCGTAAAGGTCATTTTAGAATAAGCGCCGAACCGGCAGCGCCGAATTGACCCATGCCGATAATTATTGAGAATCGCCGCTATATTAATTCGATCGGTTTATCATTGTTCTCTCCCCCAATTCCGTTAATCGATTTGATTGGGCAATTTGTCTGTCGATCTCTCGATTACGGGCCAAGAAAAAGACATTTTGCTAAAAATATGCAAACATTGCTCAACCATTAAGTCAAATACATATTGATATTGCCTTTCTTAAAAAACACTAAAAAGCTTGTTAATTTTACGAGACAATCAAAAAAATTTCCGAAGCAAAAATGACTTTTGTCCTTTTTGAAATTAATATTTTTATCTTATTCTTTTGCTAAATGCATTTGTTCAATACAATTTACAAGAACACTAATACTTATTTAAGATTAATTAAAAAAAGGCCTAAAAGATATGTAAATGTTACCCCTTGAAAAACCATGCCAGAAATTTACATTTTTTAATACGTATTTTATTTTTAAAAAATTGAAAAAAAAATTCAATTTCTGTGAATGGCTTTTGTGTTTAGTTAATTTTTTTGTGTGACAATTTCCTGTTAAAATGAGAGAGCAAAAGCTAAAGGGGGGGGGGGCCACAAACATAGTTTTGCCATTAAAAGCGGCGTTCTTCGGCCATTGGTTGTTGGTCTCACGGAATAAAATGTGCCGACAAATAAGCAGTTCTTTTTTTGTGGACTTTTTGTTGCCATAGCCTTGTAATAAATAAACACTGATCCGTTTATGTTAATTTTATTTATTTTTTTAAATTTTTATCAGAAAATCCTTGAGACGTTTTGATTTTGTTTTTTATTCATAAGTTTTGACTTGATAATAATTGTTGTGCTGTTGTTCCATTCAGTGTTTGATAGTCAAGCCCGCCTGGGACACAGCCATAACAATAATTATTTTTTTGAAATTAAAAAAAAATATTAAAATTAAACATCATTTATTATAATTAGGGTCCGGATTTTTAGGGACTAAAAAACGTGAAAAAGGGACATATAATAGGGACTAAAAAACCCCAAAATAGGGACTAAAAAGCCCAAAAAGTGGCAAAATAGGGACTAAAAAAGGTGCTAAAACTGAATAAATCCAGTCAATTTTTGCGTTAAAACCTTTAAAATCCATCAGTCTTTATTAATTTTCTTCTTGCAATTGTAAATATAATATTTTTTACATAAATTTTATAAAACATATCAAATCATAAAATTTCAGGGAAAATGTCGATCTTTGGGGGTGGATTTTTGGTCCAAGAAAAAGTCTTTTTCTAAGGGTGCATTTTTAGTTTGAAAAAAAAAATTTGACTTTTAGGTGTAGATTTTCTCCTTTTTTTGCATTTTTTCTTAAGAAATTTTTGGAAAAATGCCTAAAATATTGCATTTTTGTAAGAAATTTTGGGCAAAAGTGCCAAAATAGGGTCTAAAAACCCAAAAACGGCGAAATAGGGATTTATTCTCAAAAAGGGCGAAATAGGGATTTTTAGGGACTAAAAAGTCGCTCTAATTCAAAAATTTTTCGAAATGAATGCTATTTCTGGGCTTCTCTCGTCAAACCCTATCCGCAAAAAAAAAGGTTAAACCCTAAAAATCCGGACCCTAATTATAATTTTAATGTTTTCATTTACCAAGTTTATACAAATCCAAAAAATCCCAACATGGCGATTTGCTTTTGCTTTAGCCGAAGTTGGTTCTTTCGTTTTTTGTGTTGAGCAAATTGGCTCAACTTAGCTGAAAAGGATTCTCAAATGGCACAGGAATTATGTTGAATGAAAATTTTTACCGGTATTTCTTTAAAATTTATATGTTTGATCAAAAAAATATAATTAAAAAAAATAAAAATATTTCTGTTATGCACTGACGGCTACTGGTCCAAGCCCCCCAAGATGGATGATCCAGTCCCGTACTGAAACTAAGATTAAGGCTTGCTTAGGCCTAGACCTAATCAAGCCTTAGGCTTAGCAACGTGGAGGGGATTCGGGAAGTATTGACAGTGGGGGGATTCGGTTCGGAGCGGAAGCGGCATTAAATAATATAGTTAAGCCCTCTTTTGGCTTTTACAAAAGTGAAGAAAGCATAAAAGACCCTAAATTATATACATTTTCCAATTGTCAGTCTGTTAGCAAAGTCGGGAACAAAGCTTTTAATGGACACTTTCCACAACTTACCATCACCGATCACCGCAGATGAACCTGGCGAAAAATTTGTTTGCGTCACAATGTCGGCATTGCGTCGAATGCAGGGAACAAATAAATTCACAGGAAAGTTTAAAAACTTCAAAATGTTATTATTAAAATAGTTTATTAAAATGCCAAAAATAGTTGTTAAAAAACTAATTAGTGCTTAAATAGCTACGATAAATGTCATTAATTGAAACTAGGGCAGTCGGTTCAAACCGAACCGAGACCGAACGGCATTTTTCGGTTTGGTTAAAAAATATTTGTAAAACTGTGATCAAAAATCGAAAAATCATAGCCCTAGTCATAAACAATATATTTTAAAATTTAATATTTTAATAAATTTGCAGATAATCATTTGATTAGATAGCTGGCCAAAGCGTTTGTCGAGTTCTCAGGCAATTTTAATCACCAATAAAATTATGTATTATTATTGCCTTCAAATTTTTCTCTTAAAGAAAAATAATAAAAAATTTGATTAAAAACATAAATTCATTTTTAAAAGAAATACTTAATTTTGCGAAGAAAATACTTAATTTTTTTGCGATGCTTTTCATTAAACTTTATTCAAATGAGCTTAAGTGCAGCACAAAAGGAAGCACCAATTAAGTTGCTCTACAAAGCCTATTTGTTTCCTTTAGCTAAATTTTGTCTCTGAAAAAATTCAGAAGCATAAAAGCGATTTATTGGGTACCATTTTTTAAAAAATCAAAATTTTTTTAAACTAAAAAGGCACCTCTAAAAAAAGACTTTTTCTTGGACCAAAAATGCACTCCAAAAGATCGTTTTCATTTTTCTGGGATAGAGAGACCCGACGGCGATGCGATGAATTTTTTCAAAAATTCTTTTTTTGCACGCATTTAATTAAAAAATATTTAAAAACTATTATTAATAGGGGAGCATATAGGACTAGGGGCAAAACGATAAATTGGGTTCAAAAACCCAAAACACACAACATCAGCAGGTTTCACGAGAAGACAAACCCATAAGCCATCGATTTACCCGGGGGGGGGGGGGGTGTTGCCCGTTGTAAAAAAAGATTAAAATTTTTTTCAAAAAAGGCACATCTTCAGACTTGCGACGCTTACCAATATTTTGCCGGCACACAATGACTATTTTATGGACCAACCTGGTTTTGATCAAGAGCAAGTCCATGACTAAATTTACGACAAATTTGACGATGAATTAGCAAATGGAAAAACTTTTGTTTCATAAAATATATTGTCAATTTTAATTGAAGTTAATTTTTTGCCTTTTATCTTGCGATGTTTACTACGTTTTAGAATTTTAACACACACAAATACATACATACTATCTCGGAAGTCGACAATTCGGAAATTAAATTTTCTAATTTAAAATAATCCATATGTGCATGAGTAGAGTAGGACGGCATCCCGAATTTTCGGGAAAACCAGGACCGGGACACACTTTCCGAAACCAGGACAGAAAACGCCAAAAAATTCACACTTTATGGAGATTGGGTATCTGTAACTGTTTGGTAGCTTAAATTTTGAACCATTTGTTTCGGGCAATTTTTTTCCGAAAAGTTATAGCTTAAACGAGTAAAATCTCAATTTATCGTGCCAACTTGTCGCGCTGAGTCATTGCCGGCGGCAAGAAGCAAACTTTTCGCTTACAAATTAGTTAATTATTGACGACATTTCGTCCCACTCAAAATCAAAATGCCAAATATTGGGGCGCAAATTTGAAACTTCCATCCAACTTCCCTCAGCATTCACACAACCTCTGCTGCTCGGATGAACAAACAAATCTCGTACGTCCACCCTCCCCCCACCTTCGTTCTTCCACACATAGAATGAGGGAGGGATGTGTCATCGCCTCCCCCCCCCCCCCCCCCCCCCCAAAAGCATTCACTCGTCTTTTCCATTTGCCCACCAAACAACCAAAACCTTTTCTTTACCCCCCCCCCCCCTCGCGCCCGCTTTGTCACCTCAAATTTGATCGGCTGAAGAATCGGGGCTCCCCCCCCCCCCGTTTTCTTAATTTGAAAAAGCCTCCTGGGCGCCTGAAAAGTTAATAATTAAGCGAAGTGATGAGGATCAAGAATGTGAATTGAGCATTTTTTGCACGTTGCAATCTGTACATTTGTTTAAGCGGTCTGATCAATAGCTTTGTGTTGATAAATCAAGGTTGGAATGACTGTAGAAAAAGTTATGGGCCCTAAAACACGGGGGAAAGCGGCCGGGGGCGGGGGAGGGGGACAAGCGCTGTTTCGAACACTGACAGATATGCCCCCGCCCCCCCCCCCCCTCCTCCTGGTTCAATTAATTAAATTAATTTAGGGCTTGCCAAACTTTAGCGATTTCCCCCGAATGTGCGCGCTCCATCCCCGTTCGTTCCCCGAAGGCGGGGGGAGGGAATTTCTCTTCCCCGCACCCGTCTCAATCCCCCAATTCCCCCCCCCCCCCCCACCCGTCAGAATGCATACAATTCATTTTCCCTCATCCATCGCATGATTGGGGATTGGGTGGGGGGGGGGGCTGGGGGACGACGTCAACTCAACCGGCTTTAATCCGATGCGCAGATCGCCTCCAGCCAAAATGCTTGGAGCAACAATTCACTTTTTGCTTAAATCACAATTTCTAAGATGTCTTCAGTGATTTTGTTGCGTAGACTTTTTTTAAACATTAATTTTGACTAAAATATATTTATATTAAAATCAATTCCTTAAAAATATTTTGAGTTTTCTTAAATGCCGTATTCCCCCCTAAAATTGAAGCACCCTGGGGTTCCATTTTCAACCCCCCTAAAAAAGGGCTCTATTTCAGGAAATACGGTATGAAACTCCGGTCATTAGACAAAAACTAGGGTTGGTCGGGGGGGGGGGGCATCAGGGATTTTTGAAAAAAAAACCGAGACTAATGGACAAAAATAAGGTAAAAACTCGGGACCAAAATTTAAAGTCCCAAAATGGAGATTCTAGTGCCGATGCCGACCAACTGTAACAAAAACTGATCAATTCCTTACCGTCGGTCGACCCGATATGGATTTTTTGGGCAAAAAATCAGCTAAAAATTCCCCTCTTTTTCCTTATCTTCCTTTTCACCTCGACATTTAAATAGGAATGTGTAAAAGGCATCCAAAAATGGCCTTTTGCATCGTCCCCCCCTCCCCCCCCCCATTTTCATTCATTTGGCTTTCCTTATGTGCACTTTACTTTGCATTTTGTTGTCTCCCTCCTCCTCCTCCTCCTCCCCCCCCCCCCCCCCCCCCCCCTCACCCAAAACAAAATGCAAATTTTGGCCAATTTGGCATTTTGTCCACTTTTTGAGTGCCATCCATCATAGAGCTTAGCGATGCTTCTTAAAAATATGTAGGTGATGAAAGATGATCGCTAAAGCATGTAAATAAAAATGTTTAGGGTAAACTCAGACATTTCTTAAAAAAAAATCAAAAAATTCCATTCCCATTTAAAAATTTTTTTTTGAACATTACTGAATTGACACATCAATTTCTAAACAAATTGTGATGTTGCGTAAAATGATCCAAACTTTTGGAAAGTTGGAAAAAGCAACAATACCATTTACATTTTTTTTCTTTTAATTTTAATATTTTTATTAGTTTTTAAAATAGTTTTGTCCTTAATTAAAATGCTCCATTGTGTTTGTGTGCCCTCCCTCTGTGTCTTTTTCAACTCGCCGACCGTCATTTTTCATTGTCAGAATTTGAGTCACAAGTCCCCAACCCAAAATAACCCCTGGGGGGGGGGGAATTTACGTTTACGCAACCCGATAAACAAACCAAAATATTTTATTTTAACATGCCATTGGACTTTTTTTGGATCTCGAGAATTGAATTTAGTATCCGGGATTCCAACTGATATTTTTTTTGCAACTTCGGGATTAAGCCACGGTCTCGGCGCCCCCTCAAAAAATCGGTCTGTCCAGCCACTACCGCCGACGGCCACAGAATGTCGGGGAAAAATTGGAATTCCGAGCCCAAAAATGTCGTAAATTGACGACGTCCCCGCCGGCCATTACTAAATAAAGGGCGGCCCATTTTAGGCATTTCAAATGCCATTTTTTTGTTTTATTCTCCCGCTTCAGTGAATGAATGCTTATGACTAATTTTGTGTTAAGCGCCCCGCACAAAAAATTGTTTTTCTATTCAAAATGTAACCATTTTTCCATCCGAAACAAACAGAACTGCCTACATTTACATGATTCTTGTCAACTAATTGAAAATTGTAATTTTTTATCTTTAATTAGTCCCGGTTTTTGTGACTGGCACCTTTTTTAGCTCCGATCTCGGCCAGTTTTTTTTGTTGCCAAATCTCGGTCCAACTCAACTCTACAATAAACAAACTCCCTTTTCTGTGCCATTGTTTTTCGTCCTTTTTTGCAGCGGCCATACCCCCTCCCTATATAAAGTCCCCGTGGGCCCCAAAATGCCATTTGTTCCCTCCGCAACAGTGAAATTTATAATTTTGTTAAGCCCTCCCCCCCTCTCAGTCAACAGAAAAGCCCCCCCCCCCCGCCCCCTCCACCACCGGCGAAGCCCATTCATTTCCCCCCAAGGGTCGTCCGTCGTCGTCGTCGCGTTGGTGTTGAGGAAGAAGGACCTCGACACTCAACACAACAAACAGACGGACGCAATGGCAGAGGGCCCATTCCCCCCCCCCCCCCCCCCCCCCATTATTCCATTTTTGTGTGTCAAAAACTCCACTTTTTTGGAGGACCAACCGCCCCCCCACCCAAAGCCCATCTCATCTCCTCTCATTGTGCCGAGCATCTTTCACACCCAACCAACCAACCAACACCTCTCTCCGTTTAGGCCAACATTTAAAAATAAACTCTTTTAATTGGGTTTCTCGCTTTTTAGTCCCGATTTAAAAATAACATTAAAAATTGAACGGTGATTTTGATTACTATAAAAAAAACTTTTAGCATAAAACATTGCCCCGGTGATGTTTTGCCCAATTTAAATTCTAGCTTTGTTCATTTTCATTTTAAAATGGACGGTATTTAGCTTCAAATTTTCCATCTGAGGTGCCGCCATCCATTCCCTCCGCTTATTGCCTCATTTTACGGCGTCATCTGGCCCAACTTTTTTGCGGCCAAAATCCTTGCGGCGCCCATTAAACAAACGGAGTTAGTGAGTGAATGAGTGAGAAAGCGGGGGGGGGGGGGAAAGGGGGGGGGGTAATGATGCTTCTTCTTTCTGCTTACTTTGAAGTGTGTGCTTTTGCGATGGGTTACGTCCCCCCCCCCCGTTTATGCCCCCGCCTCCCCCCCCCCCCCCCATTTAATAAATATTGCCAGCTGAACGAGTCAGCCGGGCGCCAATGTGATTTCCGTGCCACCTGATGATCGATCATTCAGCAAATTCAGTCATTTCCGATCAGCGATCAGTCGTGACTCTTATGCTTTATTGCTGCTGGCGGGGGGGGGGGGACTTAGTGGCTGCTATTGATGTCGTCGGTAAATTTAGAAGACAACAATTCATTTTTTGATTCCCCCCCCCCCCCCCCCCCCCCCCCTCCGTCCAATTCAGCATTTCTGATCAGCGATCGGTCGGTCGGCACACAATCCATTAATTTGCTACTCTCTTTCTCTGTTTACCGTTGTGGACACACAACACAAACACATATCGGATATCGGTAATTTTAGAAGCTCATTTTGAAAAGTGCTTCTTGTAAATCCCCCCCCCCCTCTCCCCATCCGATCACAATCATTTCCGATCAGTGATCAGTTGCCATTTTCATCCCAATGTTTATTGATGGGTCGGTCCAAAAATGCGATTTTAATGCTAAGCTTGTCCTTCTCTTTAATGATTAAAGATATAAATAAAAATGTTTAAAATAATAAATATACCTAAAATTGAATTGATCGCGAACAAATCCCCGGCAATTTGTATTTTAACTAAATTAATTTCTGAACAGAGGAAGGCTTGTTCATTAAAAATGAATTGCTCACAATTATTTTACTCTTTAAAAATGATTCATTCAATCATTTTTCGCCCCATGCTTTTTTTGTTGTTCATTCTTTAGTAGCGCTTATGATTGGGACTTGGGGCTCCCCCAAAAGCGGTTCCATCACGGTCGCGCGGTTCCGCCGGCACCGAAAAGCTTGTTCCCCGGCGGGCGGCTCTCTTTTGACCAACAAAATAATCGCATTAATTAACCCAAAATGTTGAAAACATCTATAAATTTAAAATATAATTAGTAATATAATCCCCGCCGATTAAAAATGCTTTTAAAATCTCAAAATTCAATTTGCACACTCGTGAAAAGTGTGGCGTTTTGCTCCCTTCCGCTACCCGGGTTGGGCATTTTTTTGGGTATTTATCGATGGTCGGGCCGTGGGTATTCCCGGGTCGGGCATCGTTTAAATTGAGTTGGCTCGAGTACCCGCGTTGGGGGGGGGGGGTATTGCGAGTCGAATAGTTTTGCCAGTCGAGTACCCGCGCGTGCACATAATGCCTAGCAGTGCCCCAGGGATGGGTTGTCTCAAGTTCTGATTTAAGAACTTTTTTTGTTTGTTTGTTAGGCCCGGAATTTTTACGAACAATTTTTAAGCCTCTGGTATTCTCTGTTTGGTCCAAAAATTTTCAAGCCCCTGATTTTGTAAAAAAATTTCAGGCGTCCCAAAATTACGATTTCCGAAAAAATGTGCTCCAAAATTCTTCAATTTGACCGAATTTTTCCACCCATTCCAATCTGCCAAAAAAAAATGTTTGGAGCACCGGAATTGCAATTTCTAAATGTTTTAAACGTTGTCGGCGCGCGCGACATTCCTGCCTCGTACTTTATGGACAAAAAGCCGCTTACATCCGCACATTTGGACTCCTTTTATGCTCTGAACGTCGTCCAACCTCCGCCTGAGGGAGGAGTAGGAGGCGGAGGAGGACAAACATGACGGCGCTGGCTGCTCAACGCTCAAATACGGAGCAGGGGGAGGGGGGGGGGGGGGGAGGGGGCCACCGATTTGTGCATAAATATGTGGGGGGGGGGGAGGGGGGAGGGGGGGGTGCGCATTTGTGCTACACAATTTGGGTGCAAAAATTTTGCGCGAAGAGCCCCCCCCCCCCCCCCCCCCCCCCAGCAACGGATTTATTTTGGGGGTGACATTCATTCATTGTGCACACTGAACGAACCGAACGGGGCGGGGGTGGCTAAAGGGATGTGCTTTATGTATTTATTTATTTATTTAATTATATTTTTTTGGGGGGGGCGGCGGCCGCGGCACGGCAACGACGGAATGTGAGGCAATCGATGGCCGGTGCCCGGAGGGGTTAATGACGGAGGCGAATGAACGCGCGGGGGGGGGGGGGGCTTTTTGTTTCCCCCCCCCCCAAGCAAAAAATGTATGTAAATAATTACATATTTGTTTGCTCATTAATTCCCCGACATTCCGTTGCTTCAAAAATGATTCAAAATCTTCCGCCGAAAAAAATCGTTCGCCCCAACAAAAATCCAATTTTTTTATTTGCACAATTATTTCAAGATCACATCTCTCTGTTCTGATCAGATCCATTCGTATTCTGTCTGATCAGATCCATTCGTATTCTGTCTGATCAAATCCATTCGTATTCCGTCTGATCAGATCCATTCGAATTCTGTCTGATCAAATCTATTCGAATTCTGTCTGATCAGATCCATTCGAATTCTGTCTGATCAAATCCATTCGTATTCTGTCTGATCAAATCCATTCGTATTCTGTCTGATCAGATCCATTCGTATTCTGTCTGATCAGATCCATTCGTATTCTGTCTGATCAAATCCATTCGTATTCTGTCTGATCAAATCCATTCGTATTCTGTCTGATCAGATCCATTCGTATTCTGTCTCATCAAAATTCGTATTTGGATCAAGCATTCGTTCAAATCATTTTCGTGTTTATATATTTTTTTTAATTAAAAAAAATGCAAAAATGTATTGTTATGGCCTATCTTATTTTTGCACAGCTTTAAACAAATTAACGAGAATGGAAGTTAATGTTTGGAAAAAATGTTTGCGCTGATTTTTTAATAAAAAAGCGGAAAATTTAAAAAGCTTGAAAATCCTAGCATTATTGACTTCAAGAAAGGCATTTTTTAGGTGTAAAATTCGTCAATTGTTCTCATTAATTTGTTCACCTTCCCCCCCCCCCCCATTTTCCGTAGCAATAATAAGAAATTTCCCGCAAAAAGTTTTGGGGCGATTGGTCACCCCCGGGGGGGGGGGCAGAAAAGCCGCCCCATTTTATTAACGCTTCTTCCCCCCCCCCCCATTTATTCATTCATTCCGCGCGGCTCATCCCCCCCCCCCCCCCCCCCCCAAAACACTTTTGACCCGAATAATCGTCGATCGCGGATCGGTCGGGAAGGGGGGGGGGGCTTTGAGGAGGAGGGGAAAATCAATGCCCTTTTAGACAGTTACGTGTCGGGATGGTCGGCTGAATGATTTTCTGGAATTTTTGGACAAAAATTTCCATAAATTTCTTAAAACCTTTGTAATTTTTTGGGTTAGCCACTGTTGACCAATTTTCGGAAATGTATATAGAATTGAAACATAAAATATTTATAATTTTGGTACACTTTTAGGATTTTTAAATTGTACAAAAATCTTTTCTCGTCGAGAAGCGCACTTTGGCGGGAAAGAGCATTTTCTAAATGCCGGTCCAGACAACAACAATTGAGACGGTCACCGTTGTACGGCCTTTGAAGGTAATTCTGAGCCCAGAGGCATATTTTAAATTATCTGATCCCCGATTTGATCCTTTTGTACCTTTTTTTGATCTGAAATTGGTGATCTGATTAATATCTAAAGTCAACTGCTTTCTACTGACAAAATGCCATCAATTATTCCCCATTTGATTTTTTTTAGGTGATTTCGCTGGTTTGTCTGTGCCTGTCCTTGGTGCTGCTCGTCATCGCCCTGTGCACCACGTCCTGGTTGAAGACGTACTCCTTCCATACCGGTCTTTATCTCAAATCCCTTGTGATGCTTGGGAATGATCTGACTGATCATTTTTCTGATCCCAAGGTCGGGCAGGGTCAGATCTCTGCTTATTGATCACATAATAAATTGGTCTTTTTGATCAGGACTTTTTTTGGAAAAGCAAACATTATTTTGTTTCATTCTTCTGATCAGTGTTGATCCATGGTTGAGCTCATCTCAAAGAACAGCAGATAGATAATAGCATCAGATCAGTAGATCATTGAATCGGATCACGTCACAGGCCTCTTCCAAGAATGCACTGACCGTTCCATTGGCGCACTGTCCAACCCGGTGCCAAACGCTGCGCCCGAGGGCGAATGTCAGCCGCCGGCACGGAACAGATGTTTGTTTGTTTGGCTTTGGCGCGTTGGTATTTAGTAGGGCTGTTCGAGACTTGAAATTTACCAAGACATGAGACCGAGAAATGACCCCGAGAGTCGAGACCGAGACCCAAAAAAACCGAAAAATTTCTCGATTCGAAACCGAGACTCTTGAACAGCCCTAGTATTTAGTGCCAAAAAAAATTAAATTTCCCACCACTAACCCTTTTCCCTTTTTCTACAGTTTTTGTACGGGCTGCTGCACTGTTGCTCATTGGGGCCGCTGCCTTCACGCTGTTCGCCATCTTCGTGAACATTGCTGGCCTCCGAAGCAATGACCTCCATCGGTGGGTTTTGCTAAATTTGAATCCGATTTTCGCGCTTTCCGGGTGTCTGATCATTCGAAGTTTTCCATGGACTGATCGTTGAGTTTCGAGACTTAGAGAATGTGTCGAACCTCCCCAACGTGTTGAACTGCTGTTCAAAATGTTCACAATCCCTTTAGAAAGTACGTGTTCTACAAGGCGGCTACTTGGCTATCCCTCGTGTCTGGTTTGTTATTTTAAACATTTTTAAATTCAAACTTTACCGTAACCGCCGTATCATTCAAATACGATACTTTTGATCATCATCGATTGGATTGTTTTTTGGTCATTGATCAGTGTCATTTTCTAGTCGCAGATCACATATTTTTTTATTAATTTTTTCCCACTAATCTTAACGTATTCTTAACAAATAGTCACTATCCATTTTTTCTGGTCTACCTACCAATATGTATATTTGCTTCATAAATTGTTCTAGTACTCGCCGAACTTGTCGCGTTGGTCGGCTTCCCCATCTGCTTCTACTTGTCAATCCATTCATACGGACTTCGAAATTGGGAGTTCGACTGGTCTTACGGCATCGCATGGGGCGCTTTGCTGTACGTTTAAACTAGGGTTGCTCCCCGACCCCTCGGGGGCGGGAAAGTCGGGGGTCGGGGTTGGCCATGTCGGGGTCGGGGACGACCAAATTTTCGGGGTCGAGGTTGAAGAAAATTTTTGTTAATACAAATTTTTTTTCATAAAAATTTCAGCAATGTCTTCACTATTAAATAAATAATAATAGAAAATCACCAAAATTTTTCGAACGGCAAAAAATCCTTCAAATTGGGAGTTGCCAGTAAAAATTTTTGTTAAATGACTGACTATACCTTTTTAAATTTCAAATTTTGCTTAAAAATATATGGAATAAAATGCGCTTACAATTTATGACACTAAAAATTAAGATTATTCGACTAAAAAAGTACATTTTCAGCTTTGCCTTCGGTGCACTGTTGCTGCTGATCTGTGACAAAGAGCACGAGGAGGTGTACTACAGGGAGAAGACCATCTACAATCCGCCCATCGAGTTTGCGTAGCAGTAACAGCACCAACTGCAGCATCTTTGCACTACTGGAGACCGGATCAATTTCAAATATTTCAATTGAAAGATTTTGTCCGTCCCCTCCCTTTTTTCTATTTTGTTTTCATTCAAAATGCGTCGTTTTTTGACCAACAATTTTCAGGGATTTGTGATTTTTAGGAGATGCTGCCGATGATTCTTTGTTTGATCACTTTAATAAAAAAATTAACAAAATTAGAATACTTTCAGGCAATTTAAAAGCTTGCAAAAAGCCGGCACGGCTCTCTCAGAACGGCAAATTCCGGGCTTTAAAGTAAATAGAAGTTCCCCTTTTGCCAGCAAAAAATTGTGGTCGGCTGCGTCTTTGTTATCAGAGAATACGGCACATTGATACATTTAGCTGAATTATTCCCAACAATTATACACAAAAATATTCTTTTAAATTATATTTTTGCACCTTGATCCCGAATCTCGACTCCCCATTTTTGAGCTTTATTGGGCAGGTCGCACCCGACGGGTCGGGGGCGGAATGCAACCAAAAAATGCAACAAGTTATAAAAGTTTGATCTGCTCTCTAGATCAATTTGCCTGATCTGGCAACCAGAGATCAACAATAAAACCCCCAGGGTTTTAAAAAAAAGAAATATTCCATTTTTTCCTAATTTTTGATAGGGCCTTTTTGATGTTCGAAAAGTCTGTTGCTTTATTCCTATTTTGTATAATGCATGCAGCTTTTGTGCATTATATTTATGTGTCCATTGTAATTTATCCCCTTAATCCGTGTGCCTTTCATCCATTTTATCTATTCAAAAATAAACTTTTTAATCCAACAAATCCATCGACAATTATTATTATTATTATGGTTAAGCTTTATCGCTATGGGGGGATCAATTCCCCACTCCCCCCCCCCCTCCATTTGCCCCGATTCACTCCTCCCCCCTTTTTTCAACAAATTTAGACACAAAAGGACGAACGCCAATTTTGAAAAAAAAAAGTTCGAATTTGGGGTTTAATGTCCGAGTTGTACAACGGGCATCAGTTTTATGAAAAAAATAGCAAGCAAATTAAAACAGATTTTTTGAGATCGATAAACAACGGCAACGATTGAGCGATATAAACAGGGAAACAAGTATGGCACAAAAATGATTGTTTGGAATGAGTCGATATAAACAGGGAAACAAGTTATGGCACAAAAATGATTGTTTGGAATGATTATTTCATCGCGCATTTCACTTCCTCGTCAGTCCATGTCGACCAAAGCGCTTTTCCTCAGTTAAAAACGGAACTTGCGCAACCTGAACATTAAAAATTTGTTTTTAATTTACACGACTCATTTTCTTAAGCAGCATTCCTCAAAAAAAAAATGCCTCCCTTCCAAAATGGTAGTCCATATAAAAGAAGTTTTAGAATTTAATGACCAAACTCGGAGTCAAATTTGATTTGAGAAATGCTTTTTCCTTAGATTATGAGAAAAGCAAATCACTCGTGATATTTGGGGTGGACATCCACAAATGTCGAATAGATGTATGACATCGGGAGTATTGGGCGGCATACAACGTAACCTTTGCGGAAAATTGAGTACGTCCAAAGGTTATAGCGCACGACGATCCAGTACAAGCTGAAATTTGAAAAATGCAAGATTTTTTGTGTAAATTTTTTGGTTCGTTAAAAATAGGAATAAAGAATAACGAACAAAAAAAAAAGGGCAAAAAAAAAAGGGCAAAATCCCCTTAATCCTAAAAATGCCAAAGAAATGTTTATCAAACAGAAAATATGTATATTAATCGACCCTTTGTAAAAATTAAATTCTGCGTTTTTACAGCCCGCGACGACCACTCATTTCGAAAGTTATTGACTAAATTCCAAATTTTAATGTAAAAAGCTGAAGACGTACGAAGCGGTTGAGAGAATGGAGTAGAGTGCTGGTCCAATATGAGCGGCATAACCGCGCGGTCTCGGCCGTCCGTGCTGCCACATGAAAATGTCAATCAGCATGGCGAAGAGGGGCACAACTGCGATTTGATTCCAATTCTCGGCGAACAGAATGCGCTCCTCTCTGCCCGCCTGCGTTCCCGGGTCCATGAGGTAGAGCGCCCAAGTCAGCATGACAACAACCTGAAAACAAGCAAAACTAAATGATTTCTAATTAATTTAAAAAATTGTAACAAATTAACATTCGTTTAGAGATAATTTTGAACTTACCAGAGAGAATGGGAAGAGAATGGCCGCTGTGACAGTGTGGAGTTGGGACGCAAAAGTGCGCGATCGGTACGGCGAAGGCATGAGAATGGCTGCCGTTGTGTAGTATAACCATTGGAGAACCTAAAAAACATTTTAAAAAGATTGAGCACAAAAAAAACAAATACAAATTCGTTTAAAGTAATATTAAGTTAAATTCGCAAATCCATTCAAAAAGTTCTTTAAGAAAATGAAATAAAACCAAAAAAAACCCTAAATCTTCCACACTTACTTACCAGGCTTCTCTGTGCGAGCCAACTGATGTAGGCGTTAGGAACTGAAAAAAGCGTAAAATTATTTAATGTGAAACATTTATTAAAATGTAAAATGTTTACCGGGCATAAGTTGCTGGTCCGTTTTGGACAATTTGTTGTTGTAATACAAATAATACGCGAAAAGAAAGGAGAAACATATGTAGACATATTTTATGTTTGTATTTGTGACCATTTTTTACGCTAAAAGACTGCAGAAAAATAGGGTTAGCTAAATTCTAAAAATTGTAGGCAAAATGACGAAAATAGTAGTGCTGCACGAGACCCGAAATTTCTCGATACTCGAGACTCGAGCCCGAGCCCGATACTTTACCTCGAGACTCGAGCCCGAGCCCGATACTTTACCTCGAGACTCGAGCCCGAGCCCGAGACCCAAAAAACACGAGACTTTTCTCGAGTCGAGACTCGATACTCGAGACTTTTTTTGTAAAATTTTTAATTACCCCAAAAATGTCATAATTTTCTAGGATAAAGTCAATTTTAGACCAAATCTAACAATATTTATCTTGATTTTGACTAAAAATAATTGCTTGTAAACAAGTTATGAGTTTCTGAAATTTATTCATCAAAATTAAAATGCAAAAAAATTTGCTGCATTGCATGTGCCGCGGACAGACTTGATCTTTTAGGACTGAAAATTTCCGACAGCTGGCTGAAAGTTCGTTCCGATTCAACTGTTCCCGGCGGGGGGGCCAAATATTTTGGAACAATCTGTTTGATGTTTGGATATGTTGAATTCCCGCGCCAAAAAAGTAACGGGTCGGCATCAAACTCGATTGTAGGACTCTGAATTACTAGATTTTACAGACAATCGCGATTAATTAATTCTCACTTTAAAAAAAGAATCGATTTCATTGATTATGACATTGCTTAAATCATTTTGCGATTGGGTAGAGTCAACGGATCCGCATGTGGTTGGAAACAGAAAATTTGACAGTGGATTGTCAGATTGAGTGGGCAGCGGTTCGTAATTTAATGTTGCTTCAGAATCGGAAACTCGCCTTTGTGGATTGATAAAGAGTTCAATTTCCATCTGTAGAAGAACTTTGTTTTGAATTCGATCCTCATAACTGAAAATATTCTGGTGATTTTTGTATCTTTCCATTTTATTTGCTTAAAGTAAATTAGAAATATATTGTTAAAGCATCTTCAGGCGATTGTGTGTACATAAATGTTTCTTTTATTACAGACTTAAATACAATTGGCGAAATGAATCGCAAATTTCAAATTTTGTTAATCATTTCTATATCTGAAGTGAATTCCACCAAAAAGGCCATCTTTAGGGGTGTAAAAAAGTCTCGAAAATCGAGACTAAAAACGCGAGACTCGAGCCCGAGCCCGAGCCCCGAAAAACTCGAGACTTTTCTCGAGTCGATACTCGAGCCCGAGACTCTCGTGCAGCACTAGAAAATAGTAAACAGATGCATTTCCTTTTATACTTTTTATTGACAAAAAAGAGAGTAAATTGTGTAAAAGTAGGGTAGGACGGGACCGGGACTTTTGGAAAAACAGGGACCGGGACTAAATTTGGTCCCGGTCAAAAAAAACCGGGACCACTGGACAAAAACAAGAAAAAAAATGCTTGGTAAAAAACCGGGACCACTGGACAAAAACAAGAAAAAAAATGCTTGGTAAAAAACCGGGACCACTGGACAAAAACAAGAAAAAAAATGCTTGGTAAAAAACCGGGACCATTATAAGGGGATTTTAAAGGAATTTTTGAAAAACCGGGACCAAAATTTCAGTACCAAAATGGGAAAAATTGACCATTTCAGTACTGGTCCCGGTCCCGTCCTACCCTATGTAAAAGCGACGGTACAAATCACTTCAGTGCCGTACACTTCAGTCCCATTAGTTGAAAAGTCAATCACTTTTTAAACCCAACCAAATCAAACAAACAAAAAGCCATTCAAAAGCTCTAAGCTTTTCTATTGTTAAGCCAAAGCTAATCAATTAGAAAACTCGTGAAAAAGTTATTTCAATAAAACTGATAAAAACTAGAGTGCGGCGCGGGACCGGACCCCGCGCGGGATTTTGCGGGATCCCGCTCCGCAATCCCGCATTTTTTGCGATTTGCGGGATTGCGGGATTTGCGGGATTAATCCCGCAAATCCGGTCCCGCAACGATTTCAAAAAAAAATCCCGCAGCGGGATCCCGCAATTGGGGGTGCGGATCCCGCAATCAAAAATTTTGCTAAGAATAATGCCAGTTTATTCAAAATTAGCATTGACGTTTTGCCAAATCTTTAGATTTAAAAGATTCATGCCCACAAATCACAAGTAAAGTGCCCTAAGGATAGGATTTTTTCGGCCAGGGTTACAAATATACTCTGGTGGAGTGGTGAATGGTGCTGTCCGTAAGATTTGTGGGCAGGGGTTCAAACTAGTGCTGCACGAGACCCGAAATTTCTCGATACTCGAGACTCGAGCCCGAGCCCGATACTTTACCTCGAGACTCGAGCCCGAGCCCGATACTTTACCTCGAGACTCGAGCCCGAGCCCGAGACCCAAAAAACACGAGACTTTTCTCGAGTCGAGACTCGATACTCGAGACTTTTTTTGTAAAATTTTTAATTACCCCAAAAATGTCATAATTTTCTAGGATAAAGTCAATTTTAGACCAAATCTAACAATATTTATCTTGATTTTGACTAAAAATAATTGCTTGTAAACAAGTTATGAGTTTCTGAAATTTATTCATCAAAATTAAAATGCAAAAAAATTTGCTGCATTGCATGTGCCGCGGACAGACTTGATCTTTTAGGACTGAAAATTTCCGACAGCTGGCTGAAAGTTCGTTCCGATTCAACTGTTCCCGGCGGGGGGGCCAAATATTTTGGAACAATCTGTTTGATGTTTGGATATGTTGAATTCCCGCGCCAAAAAAGTAACGGGTCGGCATCAAACTCGATTGTAGGACTCTGAATTACTAGATTTTACAGACAATCGCGATTAATTAATTCTCACTTTAAAAAAAGAATCGATTTCATTGATTATGACATTGCTTAAATCATTTTGCGATTGGGTAGAGTCAACGGATCCGCATGTGGTTGGAAACAGAAAATTTGACAGTGGATTGTCAGATTGAGTGGGCAGCGGTTCGTAATTTAATGTTGCTTCAGAATCGGAAACTCGCCTTTGTGGATTGATAAAGAGTTCAATTTCCATCTGTAGAAGAACTTTGTTTTGAATTCGATCCTCATAACTGAAAATATTCTGGTGATTTTTGTATCTTTCCATTTTATTTGCTTAAAGTAAATTAGAAATATATTGTTAAAGCATCTTCAGGCGATTGTGTGTACATAAATGTTTCTTTTATTACAGACTTAAATACAATTGGCGAAATGAATCGCAAATTTCAAATTTTGTTAATCATTTCTATATCTGAAGTGAATTCCACCAAAAAGGCCATCTTTAGGGGTGTAAAAAAGTCTCGAAAATCGAGACTAAAAACGCGAGACTCGAGCCCGAGCCCGAGCCCCGAAAAACTCGAGACTTTTCTCGAGTCGATACTCGAGCCCGAGACTCTCGTGCAGCACTAGTTCAAACCCCCGACAGTGCAAAATTATTATACATTTCAGTGTAGTTAGTTGTAGTAGAGGAAATAATTTCTTCTTAATTTTTCCAGTTTCATTTTTTTTGGTTGGACGAATCCCAAAACCATAGGAAAGACCCTTTTGTTTTATACATTAAATTAATGGAGTCAAAAAATTCAAAAATTGCCGTATTTGTTGCAAAACCCTTAACAAATTGAGTCAAAATTTTCTCGGCGGCGCCTATCGGCACCGCCGACCCCCCCCCCCCCCCCCCCCCTATTAAAGCAAAATTCGAAAAACGGCAAAATTTTTCGAGCCTATTTTGCTTGTGAACTCAATTTTTGGAGCCTATTTTGGCATTTTTTTTCTCGCCGATTTAGGCGCCTATTTCGATATTTTTCAAGCCTAAAAATGCCCACCCTATTAATAACATCCCGGTTTTTGAAAAGCCAAAATCCCGATCCCGGCTTTTACGGCCCCGGTCCCCGGTAGTTCCCAAAACCCAAGTCTCGGCCCTAGTTACAAATAGTCTTAGATAAATAAGTGCTTTCAAATGATACTAAAATTGAACGATTCGGATCAGTATGAAAGGTGTTTTGATTTTTTTGAAAAAATCCCGCAATCCCGCGCGGGATCCCGCAAATTTAAAATGCGGGATTTGCGGGATTGCGGGATTTTGCGGGATTTATCCCGCAAATCCGGTCCCGCAAAGATTTCAGAAAAAAATCCCGCAGCGGGATCCCGCAAATGCGATTTTGCCGCACTCTAATAAAAACCTCCGATTTGGGTGTTTTTCACGTTGAACTTTTTAGATCACTGATCTGATTAAACTAGACTTGCAATCCCGAACCGGAACCCTGATATTTTTGCTTGTGCTTTTGCCCTGATCTCCAGATTTGCGAATTTCGGCATTTTAATGGAAAACCCCCCAGGGGCCGGAAATTTTTTTTGTCGGATTTTAATTGTCCTCGCAGTCCGGCAATCGCAAAGCCGACACATCGGGGTCGCTTTCTTAAACAAAGAAATCCATCCATCCATCCGCATAATTGTTTTCCAACATTTTAACGCCGAAATTTAGTTTTAAGTGACGTTTATCTCAAAAATAAATATTCCATTTTTTCCTAATTTTTGAATAGGGCTTTTTTGATGTTCGAAAAGTCTGTTGCTTTATTCCTATTTTGTATAATGCATGCAGCTTTTGTGCATTATATTTATCTGCCCATTGTAATTTATCCCCTTAATCCGTGTGCCTTTCATCCATTTTATCTATTCAAAAATAAACTTTTTAATCCAACAAATCCATCGACAAATTATTATTATTATTATTATGGTTAAGCTTTATCGCTATGGGGGGGGGGGGAGATCAATGATCAATCCGCTTAAATGCTTTCCCAAAATTTGGGGATCGATAGATGCGGACGGTCAACAAAAATAATTCACAAAAAGCCTGAACAGATTCAGGTCATTCATTCAGAATTCAGATCGGTAAATGCGAATATTTTTGAATCAAATTTTATGCAAAATGGTCACAGTTAAGCATAAAAATGTTTCCAAAAAATCTGCTCACTTTTAAATTACCTAAAATTTCCCTCCTTTCCTGTCCTAAATTATGATGAAATTGAATAAAATGTTTAAACAAATTTTTGTCCTTGGCACAATCACGGCCGCCAACAGTTTGGACATTACGCCTCAATTGGTAGGGCCAAACAACAACAAAAAAGAGTGGCAAATTTAGGCCAATACATTTTGGAATGGAATTTGGGAAAAAGCAATTTTTTGAACATTTTGTGTATAATTTATTAGCAATTTACTCGTTTTGTGAAGGAATGTCTGGAGAATGCGATGCGGCTTCATTTTGTGCCCGAAATGGGACCAAATGTGCCGGCCTTTGGTGGCCACGTGTACCTGAAGGGCTTTTTCTTCACCGAACATTGCCATTTGGACTACACGAAACAGTCCATTGATCAGCCTTTTTATTTTCATATTCCGTTTCGAAGCGAATGTCAGGCAAGCGCGCCAAAAATTTAGTTTTTAAATTTGATTGCGCGCAGGTGAAAAGAGAGCGTTCCATCGAAGGCGAAAATGGGCGAAATGTGAGCGGCCTCAGCTACAGTACCATCGTGATCGTACAAGTTGGTGATCGATTACTGTACTCTTAAAGATTCTGAAAAGTTGCAAAATCTGATTACAACATTAAATCTCGCCCGAACTTTCCGAATTTTACTTATTAGAGCGTGGACGGCTATAAATTCCGTATTCCGCTTTTTTTGTTTTTGAATAAAATTGTTTTTGAACCGTTTGTTCAAAATGAATGTCCGTCCATCCCTCCTCCTGGGATTTTTTTTGGCCAGACTCGATCATAAAGCCTGACAAGAAAAGGCCAAATTGCTCTCCGACCCGACCCCCGCATTTTTGGGCCTTACCCCCGACTCTTCCACCCCCGAAGGATCGGGGGGACAACCCTAGTCAAATTAAGTGTGGCAATAGTTGCCGCCAGGAAATTTTTTTCGAGAAATTTTAACCATAAAACGGAATAAAAATGTCAAGAATAAAAAGGGCTGGAGCCGGATTTGTCCAGAAAATAAGAACAACCCTTATAAATAAGGACAAATCACACCAATTACCTCCCAAATAAAAGCATCACCGTCTGTTTGTGACCAACCGGGACAAGGCGTACGCAGTCAATTGCTTTTATCGTGAAGCGAAGGGATTGCTTGAGCGCAAATTGGAAGTCGGGTGAGTGATCGATCGATCAGAAGCTTTTGGCAAAAGGCGGACAAATTTATTTATTTTTGGGCATTCCATTTGATAACCCAAATTGTTGCTAGCCAAATTGGTCTCGCCGCTCGATTGTACTTATAATTAGACATTTACTAACAGAAAACTAAAATTGCGATCCAAATTTGAAGCAAATTGTGTGCCAAATTTTGTTGTGATTTAAACTTGCTGAGTTTAGGAAAATTTGCAGTAAATTTATATTTTCAAATTTGAAGGCAGGGCATTTGTGCGAATTAAATTGTCGGAATTTAACTGTTGGCATGAAAATTTGAATTTATTTTACGCTCAAATTTAAGTGATTTGCCTCCATTCGACGTGAACGGCACCAAAGAAGCGCCGGTGTGCACTTACGAGGTGCTCAAAGATGGAGAAGCCATTCGGTACGCAAATGTTGGCGATGTGTTGGTCCACCGGTGGAGCTGTGACACCGGTGAGGGGGACTCTAATCAATTTGCTGAAGTGAGCTAATCTGATCCTGATCATAAATTGATCAAACCATTTGATCAGAAAAAAATGCTGACGAGCGAAGCGACTTCAAAATTAAAATTGATACCTTTTTTAAAGAGGAACTTGGCATGCTGGTACATTCTTGCATAATCCGTGACGGGCTTGGCCACAGTTTTGCCCTGTTGGACCAACGCGGGTGGCTGTTTTTTTGTTTAAAATCAATTCCATCCATTGGTGTTTTTTTAGAATAATTTTTCTTAATTTAAAAATAAATAAATTTAAAAACAGGAAAATTTAATTTTAGTCTTTAAATTAAGGTAATGTAATTACAGTCTAGAAAATGTTGTTTTTTAAAATGAGTGTTTGAAAGAACCCGGACTTCAGGCGATGAAGATTTCGATCGAGAAACTCGAAAAAATGTGATCAAAAAGTACCGAGATTTTGATCGAGAATCTCAATCGTCTGGGCTCTCTCTATTTGAAATCGGTACTGCTCGTTTCCCCCCCGCCGTTTCCCCCCGAGCGATTTTCGACGCCTTTAAAATATCAAAACTCCTTTCTTTGACATCCAAATTTTAAAAATTTAGTAATATTCTAGAGCTTAAGTGCTGTAGAATTAATGATTAAGCGGACTAAATGCTTCATTAACTTTTGAGAATGTCAGAAAATAAAATGTTCGAAAATTTCGACTTTTTCGTGATCAGTGGTCTGTAACATTTTTGCAAGCTACTTGATCGACTAGCTTATACTTGCACAAATATTCTTAAGACTTAGAGCTTTCGAATAGTAGTAAAATTTAAGAAAACTCGGCTAACTAAGAACCGAGTTATGATTTTTTAAACCGGCGGGGGTGGGGGAAACAAGCGGGGGGGGGGGGGGGGAACGAAGCGCACCCATTTGAAATAACCCTGCAAATTTGAATTTTCGAATTTTAAACTCAACAAATTAATGACAACATTTGTGAGAACTTTATTTAACGCTGAAAATGACGTCAGATGTGTAACGGATTCGTCACTTTTGGCTCCGTTGACTTACACCGGCCAACTGAACTCCTCCTCCACGCCAATAAAGTATTAACAAACATTTTTATTTAAAAAACATTAAACATTTTTGTTTTTGTTTATTATTTTAGTACCTTTAAATATGCCGACCAAATGATTGTGTATTTCGGGTGCCAAATCACTTTGTGTGACAAGCGCGAGAACGGATGTGAGGGCATCACTGTTCGTATGCATACAAAAAATTGCAAAAATCCATCAATAAATTGGGCATAATTATGACCAAAATGCTTCTAATAATAGTCTTATTAAACCAACCAATTAATTCCAATTAAATATAATTTGTCATGCCAAATCCAACACTTTTCAGCCTCCAATTTGTGAGCTGACCCCGCTTCCTTCCGAAGGCGGTCCAGAAATGCCCGTTGTTCACGCCTCTCGAGACCATCCAGCATTGGCACCGGTCAGTTGCTGCTTTTTTGGTACTTTTGTGGTTATTAGGGATGTTCGAGACTTGAAATTTACCGAGAATCGAGAACCGAGACCGAGAAATGACCCCGAGACTCGAGACCGAGACCGAGACACAAAAAAACCGAGAAATTTCCCGACTCGAGAACCGAGAATCGAGAAATTTCAAATTTTTTTTTGAAATTCTCTAAAAAATTTGATTTTAAGTCCTACAAATTTTCAATGTCGATTTTTAGGGGTGCATTTCCGTTTTTATTGCTATTTTGTTAAGGAATTTTCAAAAATACGATTTTTTTTTTTTTTTGCAAATTCTGCTTCACTTTTAGGGGGGAGTCGGCGGTGCTGATAGGCGCCGTCGGAGAAAATTTTGGATTTTTTACTCGATTTATTAAGAGATTTGCAAACAAAATTTTAAAAATGCGACCTTTTTTGAAGCTTTTTAGGAATAGGCGGGGTCCGTCCGGTGGTGCCGATAGGCGCCGCCGGGGAAAAAAAGAGTTTAGTGAATTCAGTTAGGAAAATGTGCCTAAGTGTTTAGTACATCCCCAGTGATTGCATCCTTTTTTAGAACGTAAATTATTAGCGAAATAACCCCATACAAAAATTTAAAAAAAAACCATTTTATAAGGTTTTCTAAGTTATTTTTTTGTTTTGACTAACAAATAAGAATCAATAAAAAGGAACAAGTCATTAAATTAAAAGAATAATATCGGTTCGCAGTAGGGGAATAGAACCTCAGGTAAATAAAGTATGAGACAGAATTCAACCACTGAGCCAAAGACTATCGCTTTCAGAATCGTGCAAAAGATATTAAATGAACAATTTCTAAAATTTGATTTATCGATCTTTCATGCTCAGTTCTGTAATGAATTCTCACAAAAAAAAGTCAATCTTTACCAGTGCAAAAAAGTCTCGTTTTCCGAGACTAAAAACCCGAGACCGAGAACCGAGACCGAGACCCAAAAAAACCGAGAAATTTCTCGACTCGAGAACCGAGACCGAGACTCTCGAACATCCCTAGTGGTTATAAGACCTCCACCCAAAGCGTTCATGCTCTTGAAGCCTGTGCATGAAGCGAGTGGTAACACATTCAATGTGCTGTGTTGCATGCATGCATGCACGCACGAGGGGTGGAGAAGTCTCATAACCAGCAAGTACAAAGTATTTAACCCAATCAAACTCGAGATTCGATTCATGACGACAAAATCCGTAATATATATATATATATATTATATATCCAAACATTGCCTAGGCTCACCGTGTATTATTCCGCAATCCGTCTCGAGGAGGCGCGTCCTCTTCTTTGTCATCATCAACTGGAGGTGCTGATCCGTCTTTGAAAGCTCGGGGACGTGTTCGTAATGTGTTGAATGATCGAGACCGGCGGTGGGCGGTGATCAGCAACGGAGTTCAGAGATTTGGACATCAAAAAGGTGGAAGATGGACACGAGAAATTGGAAGGGTGAGTCCCGGGCTTTAGTTTGGACGGAACCTTATTCTGATCATAATCCAAACTTTTGTTGCTTTTTTGTAGGCAAGTCGAACGGTAATGCAGCGGACGGCACAGATGGAACTGCGCATTGGCAATGGCACGGACACTGGGGATGGACACGGACAGCACAAGCTCAAGAAGCACAAGGAGCTGATCACGGTGGATGTGGTAGCCGATCGGCTAATCGTGTTCACCACCGACGAAGGGCCCACTGTGGCCGAAAAAACTCGATTGGCCACGGATGGGCCGCAAAAATTTGGGCAGCAGGTGAACAAGTTGAGACTACTGTATATTTTCTCGAAGGTGATTTGACCTCTTGAAATTCGGGCATTTGGCTTGGTGATGCCGTAGACTATTCTAGAATTTATTTTAATTTTTTTGTTTTAGAAACAATTTTTATATTTGAAAAAGCAAATTTGTTATAAAATTTTTGCTGACTTTAATTAATAGAGTTTAAATTTGTGTGCTTTTTTGCTCAATGTTAGACTCCCTAACAATTTTCAGGGTTCGAATTTTGTCGTCGAATGTGAAATGCCACTTTTTTCTTTGTGGCCTATCATTTGGACAGCTTTCGGTAATGTGCCTCTAAATTTTTTTGTTTTTGTTTAGAAGCCTCCAATTTCAGCTTTTCTTTCGCTTGCCATCATCGCTTTGCTCGTTCAATGGCACTTTTTTCGGCGCAAACTCATCACGCTCGGCACGTACGCACCGAACTGCAGCAGCGGCGGCGGCAGTGTCCAGTTTGAAATGGCCGGAATGCCATCATTTCTTGGCACAACGCCAAACCCGGTGGTGGCCATCAACGGCAAATACGGACGATTTGGTTGATTGAATGGCAAACAAAAATTGATTTTAACGGATGGATTAATCGACAATTATTTTTTTTAATTTTCTAATTTTGGTGGATGTTCATTATACATAAATATTTATTTTTAAAATATTCCTTAAATTTGCAAATATTTTTGCACACCGATCGATCGATTGAAATGATCACACGCAAAAAAATGTCTATTTGGCATATCGGTAGAAGCCTTCGCCACTTTTCCTGCCCACTTTGCCAATGGTCACCAAATTGTCCAAACTTTCGCAAGGGCTGTACCTGAAGAAGAAGAAGAAAAAATTTGAATTAAAACCCTTTTTAATTAAAATTTTAATTTTTACTAAAACTATAAATATATTTTAAAAATTTGTTTAAATTTTCTTAAATATTTCGAGTAAAGTCCGGACTTGCGGACCGATCGAGAGTTCAAAGACTCGAATGACGAAAAAAATTTTAGCGATTAAGATTCGGATTCGTTAAAAACCATTAAAAATCCCAAAAAAATCTGAAACTTGAAAAATCTCAAAAAAAAATAGCGACCGAAGTTTTGATCAAGAATTTTTTTAAATCTCGATCAAAATGTTCCGAGATTTCGATTAAGAATCTCGTCTCGATCGTCCGGGCAAAGTTCTAATTTCTACCGATGATCATCCGGACACCGCTGATGCCATCCGTCCATGATGAACTTCATGGTGTCCAAGCCGATGTAATCCATCAACTAAAAATACATTTAAATAATATTTAAAAAATATGTTTTTATAAATTAAATTAAATTTACTTCAAAAGGTCCCATCGGATAGCCGGTGCCCAGTCGCATCGCCGTGTCAATGTCCCGACGCGTGGCATTTCCGCTTTCCGCCAAACGCATCGAATCGGCCAAATAGCTAAAAAAACAAATTAAATTTAAATTAAAAATGGGGAGAGACAATTTTAAATCTTACGGGATCAAAAGACGGTTGACGATGAAGCCAGGCGTGTCCTGAAAAATGAAGATTTTTTTAAAAATGTATAAAAAATTCTGGCTTAGATCAGAATACGGGACTGGGGAGACCCGAACCCGAAACAGACACCAATCATGCCAAATCTTTCAGGACTTAGAACAAACACTAAATGGCCAAGTTCGGAATGCCCAACGGCGCTGAACTGAATAAACCGGCGCTGAATTGTCCCGGATTGTCGGCCATATAGAGCCCAACCTTTCAGGTCTTCAAGATCACAGAAAACGATCAAAAATTCGCGGAACCCCAACTCGGGGAAGAAATTTCCGGCAATTTGTTCATTTAGCCAAAGCCGATCCGTCATATTACTAGCTGAACTTTTACACATTCATTCCACTGACCATGCATTTGACTGGCGTTTTGCCCAACTTTTGGCAAAAGTCGATCAGCGCGTTGTACGCCGCGTCGGTGGTGCCGGAGCCGCGCACAACCTCCACCAATTTCATGGCCGGCACCGGGTTGAAGAAGTGAAGACCGCCGAACTGCTCGCGCTTGGCCGCCCCAAGCTTGCAGGCAACGTCTTCCAGCAGGAAAGACGACGTGTTGGTGACCAACAGACACTTCTCACCAACCTTCAATATTTTTTTTATTTTTTAAATATTGAAATATAAAAAATTTTTTACAAAATTTGCATAATTTTAATTAAAATTTTTATATAAAAACAATTAAATATTTATTTTAGGCCTCTAGCATTTTTTTTTGATCACAGCCCCACCTTGGCTTCCAGCTCCGTGAACAGCTTCTGCTTCACTTTCAGATTCTCCACCACCGCTTCAATGACAATGTCGGCGCTGAACAGACAGGCGTCGTCCAGGCTGGTCACCAGCTTCAGACACGCCATGGTCGCCTCCAACAACTGTAGTTGCTCCTAAAGTTCAACTGTTAAACAACAACAGTTCAGGTGACATCAAACAAAAAAGATTAATCAAAACGAGCGAATGAGGACTTAACAACAACGATCAGTAAGTAACCCAAGTTCGAGCAGTCCATGCCTCTTTAAAACAACTAAAAGGAAGCAAACGAGCACCATAAACTGATCAGAACCTAATCTGATCAGTTTTAAATTTTTATTTGTGGTAGAACAAAGTTCCAGGGATTTCCTTAACATGCTGAACTGATCCCAATCTAAATTTTTGGCATGCCATTGTGTGCACCTCAGCCGATTCGGTACCCAAGCGCTTCTTGATCGACTTTTGAACGCCAGAATTGATCTTCTGCCGGGCCTGATCACACTTCTCTTGACTTCGGCCCACCAAGCACACTTTGATGCCCGACTCGATCGCAATCTGGGCAATGCCACTGCCCATCAGACCAGTTCCGATCACCACAATCTTCTCAACCGGATCATAGGATTCGATCATTGTTGTTGGCGCTGTTGGTGTTGTTATTACCGGAAGAATGGTCTGCTGATCGGGTTCGTCGAACTGATCAATAATCACCAAATCTGAAGGATAAAGAGAATCAATCAGTTCTTGGACAATCCAACAATGTTATCAGCTGTTTGGTTTTGCTTGTACAAATTTGGATCAAATCCGGAGCAGATCACTTTTTTTTGGTAGATATCGGATAGACAATGATAGATAGCTCAAGATCATTTTTATTAATCTGAAAGAATACCAATTTGGTCAATTCGAGATTGAACAAAAGAAGAGGTTAGTGCGAGCCCGGACTTGAAGACCAACCGAGAATCTTGGATAATCTCGGCAAAAATTTTACCCATCGAGAATTCGATCAAGCTAAAAAATCCCGAAAAAGCTCGAATCACGGGAAAAATTTTTCACGGGATCTCGGAAAATTCTCGACGCGATGCTCGATCGTCCGGGCTCTATTTAGGGTCTGCATTTTGTGCACAAATTAATTTTTCAAAACATAGAGAGGAAGGAGTACCGATAAACATCCTCCAGATATCGTCCAGGAGTCCGATCATTTTGATCAATCAATCACCCAACAGTTTAAGCCTGCTTTTTGTTGAGAATTAGCTGAACAAGAAGCAGCAGCAGCAGCAATTGACAAATGCTTTGCTGAAATTGAGGCAAATTTAAGGGGCAAAAATTAAATTGTTATCAGCAAAAATAAATAAATAAAAATTTGTTATCAGCAAAAATTGGCTCCTCCGATTTTATGTGCCCAGCTTTTTGGGTGATCATCTCGTTTTGCGATTTTTGAGTGACTGCTCCCCGTCTCTGCGGCGTGCTGCTGTCACGCCCCCACCCCATTCAGCACCAAAAAATTTTTTATTACAAAAAAAATTCCATTTTCACAAAATTTCTCGCCCATCGACCTTGTCGCCATTATTATCTGTCATCCCCCCCCCCCCCCTCCCTCTTTCCCCCGCGGCGTCGTCGTCCGTCGTCCCATCACCGGGCACGTGTTGATGCCTGGGGTGCTGGAGAATGGTCATGGATCAGGCCATCCAAAACGACGCCGGCGGGCGCTGTTCACGTGAACGGCGGCGGGTGTCCCGCCGCCCATCGCCGTTCAGCTGAAAATGGCGGCGGCGAGGCGACAACTCTCCGATCGGCCGCCGGGAATGTGCTGATTGGTGGTGTTGGTGTTGGTGTTGGTGTTGGTGGTGTGTAGGGGGGGGGGGGGAGGGGGGGGGGGGGAGGGGGGGGGGGGGAGGGGGTGATGTGATCAGAACAGAAAGCCGCCCTTTTTTTTGTTGGGTTGATAAGAAAAGCAAAACAATTGGAGGGGGCGGCGGGAATATGCGGGGGCCTCGAAAACAAAAACATGCTGTAAAATGGTGCAAAATAAAATTTTGAAAATTAATTAAACAAAAGAACACTAAAATTTAAATCTAAAATTATTACTAATTGTCAGGAAAATGGACAATTTAAAAGACGAATTATGACAATTTTAGACGGTAAACATAAAAAATTATGGCATTTTAAGCGTGAAACATCAAAAACTGGACAAATTATGGCATTTTAAGCGTGAAACATCAAAAATTGGACAAATTGTGGCTAGACGGGAAATTAGATAATTATTCCTAAATTTATTAAAATTAAGAATCAATTTGTTTCTTTCTTCACTTTGGGCTTTACAATTCTATCACATAAAATTGGCATTGACAGCAAGCACATCACTTTGTCCCCCCCCCCCCCCCCCCCCTCCCACCGAAAGTACACATTTTGTGTGTGCCGTTGTCGCCAAAAATTTGCCGCACTTTTATGCCAATTTCTTTAAAATGCCACCCAAATAAATGCCTCCAATTTCGTCCAAAAATGTCAATGAAAACGTCGCACAGTGTATTATTGTCGACCGTTTTACAACTGATCAATCATCTCCATCTGATCACCATCCTGTTCCCATTGGTCGTGGTGATCAGCGTTTCGGTGCTCGAAAATGAGCACAATTGTGATGGAAATTGCATTCAGGAGATGGAACGGGTGAAAATAAATATTATTGCAAATTGACAGAAACTCAAAATGAATTTTGTAAATTTTGTTAGTTAAAGACGGCGCACATTGCCGGGCACGGCACAGGGAATGCCAAATCTCGAAAAGTTCAAATATTTCTAAACTAATTTTTTGAATTTCTAAAAAATTGAATTTGGATTTTGAATGAATTTTAAAAAGAAAATAAAATATTTTCTTAAATGAATTGCTTTTATTTAAATTGAAATTCAATGACTCCCAAGGTTTATCGGCGCTTAACAAAAGAGTTGCGCAAAAACCTAAAAATTAGACAAATTGTTTTGAATTTTCAAATAAATCGTTCTCTCAAATTCCGATTTTTGTAGAGAAATGTCCTCAATTTGCACCCAAAAATCGTCACTTTTTTTGTGACCTATTTCAACAAAAAAATTTTTAGTTACGTAAAAGCAACGCACGCGCCGCGTAACCTCGTCAATTGTAAAAATTGTTTGTTTTTGTTGTAAATTGAAAGAATTCAGAAAATCAAATCAAATGAATGAATGAACGAATGAATGAATGTTGTTGTAATCCTTTTTCTGGTCCCATTTGAAAATTTGGAATTTGGGCGTAAATTTTAACAAATTTTAAAATTTTTTCATTTAATTACAACAAACAAACAATTTACAATCGACGAGGCTGCGCGTGCGTTGTGATTTACGTAACTAAAATTTGCACAAAATAAGAACACAAAAAAAAGAAAGATTTTTGGGTCCAAATTAATGACATTTCTCTGCAAAAATGGGGATTGAAAAGAAAGAACCAAACCCCCGAAAATTTTGTGGGAGTTTTTTGTCCCCAAAACCCCGAAAATCTCAATAAAATTTAAACTTTGGTGAGGCCATTATTATTGGGTATTATTGAAAACTGTATAAATTTTATGAATTCAAAATATTCGATCAGATAAATGATAAGAAAGATCCTAATCCGTTTTTTTGGAGATTTTTGCCGGCATTATAATATAAATAAACCGTTTAAAAGATTTAGGTAAATTCTTGCTGATTTGCTTGGGTTTTTTGTTTGTTTTTGGCATTTGTAATAAAAATAACTTATAATTTTGTGGGAGCTTTTTGTCCCCAAAACCCCGAAAATCTCAATAAAATTTAAACTTTGGTGAGGCCATTATTATTGGGTACTATTGAAAACTGTATAAATTTTATGAATTCGAAATATTCGATCAGATAAAATGATAAGAAAAATCCTAATCCGTTTTTTTTGGAGATTTTCGCCGGCATTATAAGATTTAGGTAAATTCTTGCTGATTTGGTTGGGGTTTTTTGTTTTTGGCATTTGTAATAAAAAATTTATCAATTTTTTGAGCTGATTGAGGCAACTCCCTCCTCAACGGGCATCGGGGTGAGCCCGTTTCTGTACAGTGCGGAGCACAACTTCATGAGCCAGTTCTTTTCGCGAGTTTGCGAGTGAGTTCATGGCATGAATAATTAAGCAATCAATAATCAATCGATCGATCCATGAAAATTAAAAAATAGTATATTAATTTTGAAATATTTTGATTTTAACGACGCTTTTGTTTCCTCTGAAAATGAGCGATGTTTTGGATATTTATTAAACAAAAAATAATTGTTCCATTGATCGATGTGATCCAAATCAGTGCTTATCGCGGCGTGGACGAGTGCATGGTGCGGTGCGAGTCGCGCAGCAAGCAAGTGTCCGACCTGAAGGCGGCATACTCCGGCCTGCAATTTGTGTGTAAAGAACAGCGCGAGGGTATGAAAGAAGAAGCACAAAGGGATTGCGGAAAATTTTGGGGCACAAAAAAAACAATTTAAATTTTGTTTCGAAAAAAAACAAAAAAGAAATGTTAAAAATTGAAAAATAAAAACAATTGAGAAACTATTTGTATTCGAAAATATAATTGAATAAATTAATTTAAAGAATTCTTCGGCTCCTTGCCGTGCTTATCCGAGTGAGTGCTTTTCTGCGACATTCAGAAAAAGATTTTGTGGTCTATTTTAAAAAAAATATGCATTTTTGAAAGGAATGAGTCCAAAGGTGTTCAACGATGTTCTGCACAAATTAACCAATCCCAGTAAGTTTATCAGAGCCCGATGGCAATACTCTAAATGCCGAATTTAATGATTGAAAATTTGAACAGAAATCTTGTCAAGATCACCGACTCAAGCTTCAAGCGAAAATTCCGGGATTTTTACGTTTAAAATCTCACAGCCCAATCTCAAAAATCTTGAACCCCTATTTTTATGCTAATTAAAAATCCTAGTTTTGAAAAATTAAGAGGACAAATTGGTGAACAAATACCCAACATTTATTAAAATAATGAGTGCATAAAAAGGTGCAACTATTATTTGTTTGGGACGTTTAAGAAAACTGATCAGTCGGTATCTATCTGATCATCTTCGGATGCCTTTTACCTGAAATTTTTGGACTCTTTTTTCTTTGTTTGCCCAAATTTCAACGCTGTTTTTTCGAGCAGTATCACCACCGTGCTGTTCACCAACTCGATCATTAGTCGAGAGTTCCATTCCATGCAGCTGCGCTTCAGCTCACTTTGCAGGTCCGTCGTGAAGTTGCTGGGCCAAAAACGGTCAAAATGCCAAAACTTGGCCTAAAGTGGTCAAAATGCTAACCGGGCCCAAAATTTTACTTTAAAAACTACAAACATTTTTAACCGGTTGAAATTTTGACCTAGCGTAATAACTTTTATTACAGAAATTATTAAAAAAACATATTTAAAATTGTCAGGGATTTGGCAGCAGTCGTCCGCTGCATGATCCCGGTGATCAAAGAGAGTTGTGGGGAACAGCCAGCCAATTTGCTGCTTAAGTTCATCGGACTGGAATTCTCGAGGTACAATAATTAAGTTGGTCGGGACTTGAATTTTTGGAAAAAGCCGGGACAGGTTCTTTAGGTACACAATTGGATCAGAAATTTCGTTTTCCTAATGAAATCATTTTTAAAATTTTAAATTGCTGTCAATTTGATTAATTTCATCATCCGATCAGTTTTGAGCTGTTTGCTCTATGGCCAGTAATTTTTGTTCAAAACCCATTCAATTATGAGGACAATTAATTTTTGTTCAAAACCCATTCAATTATGAGGACAATTAATTTTTGTTCAAAACCCATTCAATTATGAGGACAATTAATTTTTGTTCAAAACCCATTCAATTATGAGGACAATTAATTTTTGTTCAAAACCCATTCAATTATGAGGACAATTAATTTTTGTTCAAAACCCATTCAATTATGAGAACAATTAATTTCTTCGATATTGGGTTAATTTTGTTCAAGCAGCATTATTTTGATCAGTTTCGAGTTGCTCTATCGCCAATTGGGATTCGATGCGCCGTTGCCCGCCTCGTGCAGGGCACTGATCACATTTGCGCTGGCCAACGACCGCGCCCAGAAGCCGAAGACGCGCGTGCTGTTGACAAAGCTGCGCAACAATTTCTATTTGGACGACCACCAAAACAATTCGAACGGATTTCCATCGTTGTCCGATCAATGGAATTTGATCAATCAAATCACTTTTTTTGTTGTTTTGCATTCCATTCTTATTCATTATTTAATTTGATTAATATTGAAATGAAGACTTGCAATTTTATTTTAATTATTTCCTTTAAAAAACTTAAAATACGGCAATTTGCGAGCCTTTTTTAGTGCCGAAAAATCCGGCCCCTACTAAAACAAATAAATGCTTTCTTCTTCTACGCATATCTTTATAAATCTAACTAATTAGAATCGAAAAGACGGCTATTTTATTTTGTAATTACTTTTGTTTTGCTGAGTCTTATTTTGTTTTGTCATGTTTTCGTTGCGAAAATCGAAATTCAATTGGATGGCCAGCTCTTTTTTGGGTTGAGAGAATTATTTTAAATTCCTAAAAAGCACGTAGAATCTGTATTTAAGCTTCTAAAATTAATTTTTTTTAATTTTGAATTTTGAAAAAATGTTCAAATCCGGGTCCGGTCTAAATGGAGGCCAAATTCGGATTGTACGCCCTCTAAAACCGCTAGAAAACTCTTTTTAGCCAGAGTTCTTGACGCAAAGTCTATTGGCGAAAAGTCGTGGGACACTTTGGGGGGTTGGCGGCATTTTACGTCACAATCTAACTGTTTAATTAATTAATTAATTAATTAATGATGTTGCAGAACAACAACATTGGAAGTGGTACACATGGACCTGTGATACCACCAACAATACTCGAGCCTGTGCAAAACGTATCAAAAAAATTGCGGACGAAATCTACTATGATGGTATTTGGCACTGCGAGTGCACATATGGCAAAAAAGACCAGGACTTTGCTTTCTTGCTGCCGCCTGCTGGTGCTGTTGTTTGCTTGAAGGCTTAGTCCCGAACCGACAACAAAAAAAACCAATTTCAACTTACCATATAATTTTACCCATTTGGGCTAATGTTTAAATGAAATTTTTGATTTAATTTGTTTCCCGGTTACCACCAAAGCGACGACTTCAAACACCATAAAATGTAAAGGCCACCGCCTTATCGCTGAGACGCCGTTGGCCCTGGTTCTGCCGATGCTCCTCGGTCTTTCTTTTGTTAATATTAAATTATTATTTTTTAATTTAATTAAATAAAAGCCGCTTTATGCTGTTTCATCGTTTCCAGCAATTCTCCCAATTTTGCATGACATGTTCGCCGTGTTCGCACTTTGCATCAACAATTTGTGACTTTAGAAGGATGCAGAACAAATCATCCAAAACATTAAAGTCTAAAAAAAGATAATGCTAATGCTTGGTGTTAATCAGTTCGGGTTTGAAAGCGTGAAATGATGCAAAAATGAAATGGATTTTCACATTTTATGTCCCATCCTGTAAACCTACGAAATAAAATATACGGTGAAGCAGCGCATTGGAGAGCATTTAATTCTTATTTTGAAATATTTGATTCTTAGGTAATTAAAAACACAATATTTAACTTGATTCTCCAAAATGATAATAATTAAAATTGTTAAATCTTTATTTGTCAAATCCCCTATAGTGAACGCCCCATTCCAAAACGGCATAAATTATATACCAATCGCTTCGTCTCGATGAGCTAAGCTCGAAAAAATAGGTCAAAAGTTTAGGAAAAAAGGTGACAAAAAGCTAAAAAATAAAGGTACGAAAAGTCCAATTGAAAATTTTTCTTTTTTTGACGATCTGTTAAAGTCAATATAAAACGAAAATCATGGAAAAGCATAGGTAAATTGCATTTTTTAATTATTGCCAGATTAAATTTCCTTTTTTGTTTTCTTAAATTGTGTATTTTGTTTTTAAATTTTCTTTGGAACAAAGTGCTTAAACTTTTATTATCAAAATGACATAAAATGGTCTGTATATATCAAAAGAAAAAAAATGATTAATTGTCAATTTGCTAATCATTAAGTTGATATTTTTCATTTTCCCTCTCTTTCCCTTTCTTATCATTTATTTTTCTGCAATTATCAATAAATATGTAATGCACATATTCTAAGGCACAACGATTAAAGTTCTGACGAATTTTTTAAAATTTTAATTATTAATCTTTTTAGGCCCACAATTTCTGTACATATTTCCCAATTGTGTCACCACCAACAAACAGTAAATGCCCGGGATTGTAGTGACCGTTGTTGTAATACCTTCATTGTTTTGTTGGTGTCCTTTTGTGGGATTTAGAAAATGTTTACTTCTCATATGCCACGCACCAGGGATGTAATCGGATGCCAAAAAAAAAGTTCAGAATCCGGCATCCCGATCCCAAAATGTCCAGAATCCGGCATTCCGATCCCAAAATGTCCAGAATCCGGCATTCTGGACCCAAAATGTCCAGAATCCGGCATCCCGGTCCCAAAATGTCCGCAAGTCCGGTTACATCACTGGCACTCATCCCCTCTAAAATTGTTTTTTTCTTTTGAAATTTTATTGTCAAAAAAATGTTTTTTTTTCTGTTTACAGATGAAGCCCAATGAGCACGCATTTGACCACGCGTTGGTCAACCATTTGATGATAAAGCCGGACATTTCAAAGCCACGCTGGGATCAGTCCACCTTCGACGGCCGTGCGCGACACTTTTTCGCCGTCGTCAATCCGCTCAATGTGTTGGCCAGCGGCAGTGAATTGGAGAACAGTCGCCAAATTGTGCTCAACTATCGGTCGGTGGCTGCCGTTTTGAAAAACAACTGAATTTCCTGAAATTTTTTTGAAAAAATTGTGCAGCTTTATTCATTTATTCTGAAGGAATTTCGGAAAATTCCCTCTTCTTTTTTTTTTGCTAGAGAATGTTTGTTTCTTCACTAATTAGGCCACTAAACTAATGCCGGGTTTTGTACATATCACCGGACTGCATTTTTTGGTTGAGTCTAGCAGCCTAGCCCTGTAAAAAATTTTTTTTTTCATTGTCAAGCGTACAAAATATGAAATTTTTGAACTTTTTTTTTTGTTCCAGAAAAGGTAAATGTCCCGCCAATCTGACCGTGGCGCAGTTGTGGCACGCCAAGCACTTGCACGACTCGGCCTTCCACCCGCACACCGGTGAAAAAGTGATGCTGATCGGACGGATGAGCGCGCAGGTGCCCTGCAACACGCTGATGTCAGTGACAGAATCCGATTTTTCTTCAAAAATTTAAAAAAAAAATTATTTTTTCAGAACCGGAGGAATGCTCAGCTTCTACAAGTTTGTCGAACTACTTTTTGCCAATTTACTTTAATGGCTTTTTTGAAAATTCTGAATATTTCCCGGCATTTTTCAGAGAACATTTTTGCAATTTCACAATTTTTCAGGTCCACCCCCGCCGTTGTCGGATGGCAATTTATCAATCAGGTAAAAAAGTCAATGATTCAACAAAATAAAGCGATCAATTTTTTTCCACCAGACATTTAATGCCATTGTCAATTATTCCAATCGATCGGGCGATTCGCTGAGCAAAGCCCAACTCCTGCAGGCATATTGTTTGGCCACCGGTGAATTGAAATTGAAATTTTTAAAATTAAAAAAAATTAACATTTTCCAGGCGGTGCGATGAGTGTAGCGCTAGGCCTAAACCATGCCGCGACGGTCAGTTTTTCACACAAAAACATTTTTTTTTTGAAATTTCATGAATTTTTTTTTCAAGAAAATGCCACCAATTTGGGGACGTTTGGTTCCGTTTGCCGCTGTTGCATTCGCAAATTGTGTCAACATTCCGATGATGCGTCGCAAGTGGGCCTTTTGTTAACATTTATTTAAAATTAAATTTGAAAACAAATTTGCGCCAAGAGAATTAAAAAAAAATTTATTAAAAAAACTTCAGAGAATTTGTCGGCGGCGTTGAAGTGATGGATGAAAAGGGCGTGCCGTTGGGCAAAAGTCGTAAATTGGCATGGTCGGCAATACCGCAAGTCGTCATCTCTCGCATTGGAATGGCCGTGCCGGGAATGGGTGGGTGTCAAATTTTTGTTAAAAAAAAATATTTTAAAACATTTTCAGACTTTTGAAGAATTTTTTAATATTTTGGTATTGTTTTTTTGAAGATTTTTGCATTTTTTTGGAGCCGATTTTTAGAACCCTGGCGTTGGAATATCGTCTTAATTTGAGCGCCACTTTATGGACATTTGTTTTCAAAACAAAAATTGTCCCCAACGTGGGGGCGCCTAAAAAGATCTTTTTTGGTCTTAAATAAATAAATTTTAACGATTTAAAAAAAATTTTCCCCCGTCCCGTTCAGTATGTATTCCGATGCTGATCAATCGACTGGATCGATACAAATGGTTTTGCGCTCGTCCATGGCTTTCCCCGGTGCTCCAGACGGCGTTGTGCGGATTGATTCTGACGTTTTCAACACCGTTGTGCTGCGCACTGTTCCCACAGCTCAGTTCGGTTAAGGTGGGGTGACAAATGTTAAAAATTAATTAAATTTTTGCACCTATTTCATTTATTAACTTTTTTATTTATTTATCCAATAGCAATGTTACCTGATAATACTAGGTTAAGCCCAAAATGGCATTTATTCCGAACAGTGTTGAATTTAAAGCGACTTTTTTTAGTGTCTATAAATGCCTATTTTAGCTTTTTTTTTTTTTGAAAATAAATGGCTATCTTGCTATTCATTCGAATTTTTAGTGGCTATTTTATCACTTTTTGATGTTTTTAGTGCCAATTTTATAAAATTTTTAATTTAGTTATGAATTTTTATTCCATTCACAGGTCGCGCAGTTGGAACCCGAGTTGCAGAGTCGAATTTATCAGCAATATACCGCCGCCGGCAACAACGACAACGATGGCACTCAAACGGTGCCCGAATTGGTCTTCTACAACAAGGGATTGTGAGGGTTGAATGGAGAAAAATGTGCCAATGCCAATGTTGTGTATAGAGAGAGTAAGTCCATCCCTATTGTGATATTTCGCTTGTTGTACATATATGTTCGTTGTGCCAATATATTTATTTCCTTATATGAAACCGAGTTGTTATGGCACTTTATGTAAATGTCGCTGGACCCCCCAATCGAAAAAGGGTCCTTTTTGAATTTGTCAGTAATTTTTAGTAGTCGTACAAATTATCCGGGTCTGATCAATTAGCTTTTTGGTCTCTACGTAGTACGTACCCAAACCCACCGTCTTAAAATTTGTCAATAATTTAGCAATATAATTAATGTTTATTTTTAAGGTTAATGAACTGACCAATGCTACAATACTTAAATTTTAATTTTCTAAGCGATCTAAGCAAAAAATAAACCATTGGAAAATGCCTCAATAAGGAAAAAGGCATTGCGATGGGCCAAGTTTTCGCGGATCCGCTCAGTTCGGCGCGATCACTCATAACTTCGTTATTAGTAAAGCAAACCAAACAATAAACGTTTCAGACTTGCGGCGCCGAACTGACCCCGACCCAGTTTTCGTGTGCAATCCCAAACTTGTTTTTGCATCTGTTAATAATACGCACATGTGAGAAGAAAATATCGAAAGAGCGAATTTTTTTATTTTGAAATAAACGTGGATTGTAACCAGGGCTGGACGTAACCGGCCCCCGAGCAGAGCTGGACGAAATTTCGTTTCGTTTCGTAAAATGAAATTTGTCTTTTTTCGTTTCGTTTTCGTTTCGTAAATTGAAAACAAAAAAATTTTCGTTTCGTTTCGTCGGCAAAAAATTTTGAGTTTCGTCCAGCTCTGCCCCCGAGGCCGCATAAGCGTATAATCTTAAAAATAAACAATTATATTGCTAATTATATTATGTTTTATTGAACTCAAAACATTTTAAATTTTTTATGGCATTTTATTTTTTATTGTCGAAGTGTCGTTGTCGAAGTGTCGTTGTCGAAATGTCGTTGTCGAAGTGTCCGTTGTCGAAGTGTCCATTGTCGAAATGTCATAGCACCTCACCGAATGGGTGAGCCAACCTAAAAAAGGACAAAATGTCCAGTTTGTGGTTAAGGGATGAAATGTCCAGTGGGCGAAATGCCCAATTTATCGTTAAGTGGTGAAATGTCCAGAAGACAAAATGTCGAATTTTTGTCTACGGGACGAAATGTGCACATACGGCTGAAAAGCAACAGCATCGTGGCAAAAGCAGGGAGCGGTGCTGCAGTTCTTTAGCTGGAGCATGCCGTTGTCATTGCACGCGTCGCCTTTGCATGCATTGCATTCGAACGCTTTGTTCGGGCAAGCGCCATCAATTTCGCCAAAAGAACATTTGCTGTGCGCCCGGCGGTTGTGCGCACGTTGTCATGACAAAAAGATCGCCGCCGCTTCCTTACAAATTAGCAAAAGAGTTTTTTTGAGTTTGTTTGCCCTCCGGGGTTTTGCCCATTCTTGATCTCGATCTGGCACTTATTGGTAGGCGCTACTCCCGCGCAATTTTTAAAATTTCCCTGGCTTTTTTATTATGAATAATCTTCAAAAATCCAGTCCGAGTGAACTTGGCACCCACAGCCCATCTGGTACCAAAAAAGTAAACCGTCAAGTGACCATATCAAAAACCTAAGCTTGGTGTACAATACAATTCAAAGAAATCTTTTCCGATCAAAATGCTTTGATCTGGCATTCATCCGCAAGTGCGGATCCGCTCGTTTTGGCGCCGCTCGTTTTGGCGCGATCAGTCATAACATAGTTATTAGGAAAGCAAATCAAACATAATTGGTATCATACAAAAGCTCTCAGTATGCTTAACCTTTGATCAAGCTAAAGCTAACCGATTCGTCTTTTCAGAAAAGTTATAGCTTAAAACGTGTGGAAATTGCCATTTTTCGTGACAGTTTGGCGCGGTGACTCATAACTTCCTTTGTTTAAGTCGAATCGCTTAGCTCTTTTCTATTATAGCATCTATAGACATAGTGCTTTCGAATGATACCAAGAATGTTTGGTTTGATCAAATAAACAAAAAGTTATAAACTTTCAAACACGGCGGCGCCAAACTGAGCCGCGCCAAACTGAGCCCGACCGCGCAAGTGGGCACTCGACTAATTCTTGTTGATCCAAGTGCCATCGTAACTTTTTTAGTCCTTCCAAAAATTGGGAAGCCAATTATGGATTTAAAAGTAACAAAATTATGGAACGAATTTTTTGCATAAAACAAAACTATTTCACCGGATCAGAAAAAATGGGTTCAAAAATTCACGTATCGGCAAATGCAAAACATCGAACAATAAAAATGAAAAAAATGCCACGGAACACTTTTCGGCCTTAAAATCCCACTTTTTGGTCATTTTACAAAAATTTTAACATCAAAATTTGTGTGGTAATCAAAGATTTGTAGCCGTGTCCGACGACATCCATTGTTATGTTTTGTGAAGAAAACCGTTTGGTTACGAAAATGTTCAAATTCGTGCTCAACGAAAAGTTATGAAATAAAATTTTGAGGATTTTCAGTTATGCTTTTAAATCATTTGCTTGATCAGGGCACAAATTTTTTTAGGGTTTACCTATTTTTTGGGCTTAGGTTTTTAATGAAAAAAGTACAAAAATAGCATTTGGAAAAATTTGAATTAGAGCAACTTGTTAGTGGTTTAGGACCTAATTTGTAAGGTTGTAACTTTTGATCTTTTTGGAATTTTCAGCATTTATTTTGGCATTTTTGGAAAAAGTGAGAGACGCGAAAAAATAACTTTAAAATTTAAACGAAGTCCCACTGCTGTGCGGCGCCAACTGTGCCGAAGATTATGGAAAAATAAATTAAGACTTTAAGAATATGATGACATTTTTGAAGAAAATGATTTAAACCAATATTTTTTGCTTTGTAAATAATATTTTTTGTTGAATATTTTAAAAATATTGATGAAAAGGCCCAAAGATTTATTTCCTTAACCCTCTTAAAACTACCAAAATTGGGGGTTTTCGTAATTTTGTTTATTCCTATCAAATTCTTTGACTGAATTAAACATTCCATTCCTAATCTATATTTAATTCAATTATTCAATGAGGGCTTTAGAAATTTTATGTACTTTTTAAAAATTTGTTTTCATGATTCTATTTAACGCATTTTTTAATTAAACTATTCCGTTATTATATTATAATCATCATTTAAACAAAAAAATCCATTTTTTTAAAATTATCTAATTTAGGCCTGCCTGAGCCTAATTTTGTGAAAAAATCTTTTTTTTTTACAGTTTTGTCTCGCTCACCCGGAGTTTCCGCATTTTCTACTATACATAGTTCTGAAAAATCGTAAATAAAATAATAAAATATATTTTACATTTAAATCAAAATTCGACTAATAAATTTAATATTTCTTATCAATGATCTGCCTGCCATTGAAACGTTTCTTTGGTCATGCAATTTTATTGAGAAAATTATGTGAATTAAAAATGGACAGGATTAGACAGACAGTCAGTCACTCGTATGGATTTATGTGTGAAGAAGCATCGCCGGGATGAATCGGGAAGGATTTTTGTACATTTGCACAAACATATCAAACAAAAATGAGTGAATTTCCATGAGGTTTTAACCCCCCCCCCCCCCTCCCACAAATTCAGCACGTCCCTCCGTTCATCAACCCATGGCCATGGCCATGGCCCTGCGTGTTCATCGACGGAATTGCACTGGACCGTCGCCTCCGCGCAGCCGTGCCGCGCCCTTCCGACCGCAGCAAAAAGGTGGTCATCAATCCTTTGCCCTTGACGTTGATTTCGCCACGGCACTCAAAGTGGAAGCCTTCGCGCTCCAAAATTTGCTTCGTCTCATCCGTTACCTTTTAAAGCGATGGTCAAATAAATTTTAGGGATTTTTTGGAAGGAATATTTTCAAAAATTTACCTGAATTCGTCCCGGAATCCCTGACGAGTCCATTCGACTGGCAACATTGACCGTATTCCCCCAAATGTCGTAATGCGGCTTCTCAGTGCCGATCACTCCCGCCACCACCGGGCCGACGTTGATGCCTTTAACAATGTAAAAATATATGCTGATCAGAAACCATCTGCTGTAGTTGATCAAAAATGCCCTTACCGATACGGAGGTTGAAATTGCCAAATGAATTCTCGTTGAACTCCTCCAGCCAGCCGAACAGCGCGAGCGCAAAGTTCACCACCGCCACCACGTGGGTGTTGCCGGTTGAGCTGCCGGTGAGCCCGCTGGCCGCCATGTAAGTGGTGGCAATGGTTTTGATCTTCTCAATGCATTGGAACTCGGGCTCCGTCAGAATCTGTTAAATGTGTGGGAACGACTACTGAAAGCAGATCAGATCACTGATCAGACTATATCTGAAACAATCGAATCAAGAAACAATTTTTCTTTCAATGACCCCGATCAGAGTTAACGAATTTTCGATAACCAGAGGGCATAAATAATATTACATTATCAAAATCGCTGATCAGCTCATTCAGCACGCGGATACATTCGCGTCCTTCCTGATTTGTGTCCATTTCTGCAATCAAAAGGTTCCAAAATATACTTTCCAAAATCCCCAAATCACTTTTATTCGATCATAATTACCCGCAAAATCCCCAATCCAAAATCCCCTTTCCAAAATTTCCAGACCACTTTTAATTCGATCATATTCCCTTCCCAAAATCCCGATCAGTTTTATTCAAACCAAATTCCATTGATCACCTTCGTAAAACTTGTCGAATTCGGTTATCGTGACAAAGATGACGCAAGCGTTGTCCCTTGCCTGAACATTCAAATTTTATGTTTGGCGTTTTGTCTTCTTTAAATATTTTACTTGCCTCACTGTACAGATCCGATCGCCGCGTTGGCTGAGCACTGAGAAAATGTTTGGCCACGTGGGCCGGCAAAATGTTCTCCAATACACGCCGATTCTGTTCATAGGTGCGCTTAAAAATAGGCGACAGTCACTTTTCATTGGCATATTTTTGGCATTTTGTCGGTTTTTTAAAATTTAAATTATCGCTCAAAAAAATTGTAAATATTAATTTAATTTTCTGAATCAAAAAACTGAATAATTCGCTTTCAAACGGACCGTCATCTCCACATTCTCGCCCAATGCCTTCAGCTTCCAGATGAAGTCCGATCGGGCGACCAATTCCGATCGGCGACTTTGCATGGCGATCAGGAGCACAGCGAAGAAGATGACCAGCGTGTTCAGCAGCTGCAACTTCAGCGAATCCGTCCTTAGTGGACGAAATTTCGCATTTTAAGGATAACAAAAAGAAAGAAATTTAAAAGTTGACATTTTAACACTTTCAATTTTGAAAAAAAAACTCTCAGAAAAGGTTGCCGCTTTTTAGGTTAAAATGAACCCGAACATTTTTAAACTCAGCCCTAATTAGTTACATTTTCCGAAAAAAATTGCTTTATTAAATTTTTAATAAAATTCACCCGCAAACTCCTCCAACATCAACGGATGTTGTTTCTGTGCTGAAACTTGCTGCTTTTGTCGAATTGAGCAGTCCAACGGCTTCAACGAGTAGCGAAGGAAAATCGGACACCCAACACCTGTTTGAATTGGCGCCGAATTTATTGAAGCAATTTCAATCAAGCCTAATTATCAAATATGTTTAAGAAATTAGCCTAATTATTCTGAAAATTATCCGTTTCACTAATTGAGCCCTGCCAATTGTGCTGACCTGCTCCAAATTGTGGCCAGAATGGGCAGGCACAAACAAATGGAGATGAACACCTTCTCCAGCGCAAGCAACGAGTGGAAGGCGCACACGCACAACAGAAGCACCAGAGCGCACTCGAAGATCAGCTCAAAAAGGGCGGGGAATTTAAATTTCAAAAACCGCCCGCCCACCGTAACCTAAAAAGGGCCTACTTCGGTATGCGGCCCTGAAACTTGTGTTTGCTGTTGTTGACCACCGATGACTGGCATTGAACTGAAGGCGAACCGAACAGAGAGGAAAAATGTACAGGCCGAGAACAGACAGAGCACCAACAGACACTTGTGAAGGCGTCTAATTAAAAAATAAAATTGAATTTAAATCATTTAAAAAATATAATAATTGGAAACCAACCTCATGGCATTGTGCCGCTTCCGATGAGCCGGTGTCTTCTGAAATATTTCAATTTTGGTTTCTAAATTATTTGTTTTTAATTATAAAAAATGATCTTGCCATGAAAAAACGGCGAAACACAATTAGAAAGAGTATCAGCGGAATTGCCACCAGACAAATGCCGGAGGCGATGAGGTGGTCGGTAGAACTGCAAATACGGTAGGAGGATGATAGGAGGGATACTGTATGAACATTTATTGATAAGTTTAAATTAAAAACATTATGCCAAAAGCAGACTCAAAAAATAAAAAAGAGCTTTCAATTGAAATAAATGGGGCATTACGTGAGATTTGCCAGGTTAAGCGCGGCCATGCAAAGCACAAAAACGGCCAACAAACAGGCGGCTTCGACCAGCACAGCGTTGGCTTTGTATTGCAAAAACTGCGTTTAGAAAAATGTGTAAAAATTATAAAAAATATTTTAATTTAAATTTAAGTAAAACTGCGCACCTTTTGCTCCACTCGTTGATGCCTGAAGCGAAGTGAGTGCCGTTCTGAAATTAAATTCAATTGTTGAAACATGAACTGTTCATGGAATACCGTATTTCCTTTATTAGTAATCCCGGGATTACTATTTTTGAAACCCCCTCGGGGCGGTTTCAAATAGAGAGATACGGTATCTGTCTGTATCTCCGGAGCAGGGGAAAACGGAGCCGCGAAAACGGAGCCGCGGAAACGGAGCCGCGAAAACGGAGCCATTACACCCCATAACAATAAAACAAAAATTTTGAGTATAATATATAGTTATGCAGTGTGAACTAGGAAAAGATTGTAGTTTGGTACAATGGTAAAATGAGTAGGCTCACTCAATTCAAATGCAAATGACTTTACTTCAGTCCACCCGCCTCCCAATTGCTCTCATCAATGGCCAACATTTTCGGGGCCTCTTCCATTAGTGATCAAATACCCAAATCTAGGAAGCGATAAAATGGATGTCTTGTCTGGAACTAGAGTAGGTCGGACCGGGATTTTTGGGAAAAACGGGGACCGGGGGACCGTGAAAACCGGAATCGGGACCAGCATCTTGAACCGGGATGCACCCACCACTCACCACTGCACCACAAATAAATAAGAATTATGTGCAAATAATCCTATTCTTAGGGGTGTATTTTTCCCGGTTAGTCCCGGTCCGACCGGGACGGGATTTCGCTTTTACAAAAACCGGGATCGGGACCGGGATTCCAAAAACCGGGAATTTCCCGACCGGTCCCGGTCGGGATCCCGGTCCCGACCTACTCTATCTGGAACCTATACGCGGCTCCGTTTTCTACCGGCTCCGTTTTCGCGGCTCCGTTTTCGCGGCTCCGTTTTCGCCGGCTCCGTTTTCGCGGCTCCGTTTCCGCGGCTCCGTTTTCGCGGCTCCGTTTTCAGGTGTACCGCTGTATCTCGATCATTTAAAGTATAAATTATTTAGATAATAATCAGCCCGGATCGGAATCTTTTTTTCTATTTGTAGATGGAAATTTTAAATTTAAGGCCAATCATTTCTCACCAACCGCAGTATTGCTTTCGCCACAAGCCCATGTTGATGGCGTCGATGCCGCGCTCGAGGAACTGGTCGACCTCGTCGTTCAGCGTCCGGGACAGCTCGCGGCGCAACGGGTTCCCCTTCCGGTCCATCATGCCGGTCAGCTGCAGCTCCTTGTTCAACGCCGGAGGCGCTTTCTTGTGAAAGTGCTGAAAGAGCGGCGTATATTTTTGCTTTTTTATTCAAAATCCGATCACTGTCATATTTATCAAATTTATCGCCCACCTCTTTGCCTTCCTCGGACACGACCAGCCAGGTCTGCTTGATGCCCTGCTCCACCAAATGCTTTGAGCGTTCCGGACCGTTGCCAACTTCCACTCGGTACGTGCCGTTCAGTGCGTTCAGCGTCGCGTCCGTTATGTGAATTCGACTAAAAGTGGAGGATTTGACATTTTGACCCCAATATTACATTTAATCTGATCATTTCCTGATCGAATCCGTCTTTGATCAAAAAAGATTTTGTTCAAGAACGATCATTTTGACAAATTTATTGAACTGACCCCGGCACTCCCGAACTCTCCATGTGGTTGGCCAGCGTCACGTCGTTGCTCATTATGTCAAATTGCCACTTCTTCAAGCCGAGCACCCCGCAGTGCGCTTTGCCGCTGTGAATGCCCACGCGCATATTCACGTTGACGCCGTACAGCTCGCGGACCAGCCTAAGAAAAGAAAAATATATATAAATCAAAAACCAAAAATTGGAAGATCCTTGATGCTGAATAAATAATTTAATTTAATTAATAATTTAAAATTTTTTTCTTTATTTCAAAAAGAAAATAGTGAAAATTAAAATGATTTGAAAAATAGAAAACAATATATTTGAATCTGCAAATTTTTTTTGTTTAACAGATGGGACATTTACTCACTTTATTGTGTGGATCATGTCCAACCCCATGGCAACAGCGCAAATCGCGTGGTCCGGACGAGCTTCGGGAAAACCTGAAAAGTTTTAATCTTTATATTTTTGTCCATTAGTCCCAGTTATTAAAAATGAAAAGAAACTAAAAAGTTTTTATAATTTTTGTCTACCTATTAATTTTATTAACAAAAAAATGTGCAAAAATTATTTGCGCCTACCGCTGACGCAATAGTAACAGTCGCCGAGGATTTTGATTCGCATGCAATGGTTTTCGTGTGCCAATTTGTCAAAGCGCGCGAACAATTCGTTGAGCGTCAGTACCTGAGAATTGGCGGCGGCATAAATTTAGTCCAACAATTTAAAATTCTTAAAATACAAATCCCCCCAAATCACTTTTGAAGATGACGACCCGCCCGTCCCAAAAGAGAGTCCGACAGTTGAGTCTCGAAGTTTGACAATTTTAAAATTTACAAAAGTCCAAAAATGGCACCAAAACCTCCCAAGAGAGTCCAACGGTCGAGTCTCGAATACAAAAATCCAAAATGGCACCAAAACCCCTCCCAATAGAGAGTCCAACGGTCGAGTCTCTAAGTTTGGCAATTTCAAATTTACAAAAGTCCAAAATGGCACCAAAAACCCTCCCAATAGAGAGTCCGACGGTCTAGTCTCGAAGTTTGGCAATTTCAAATTTACAAAAGTCCAAAATGGCACCAAAAACCCTCCCAAGAGAGTCCCGGTCGAGTCTCGAATACAAAAGTCCCGAATGGCATCAAAACCCAACCCACCAAGTCTTCGGCCGTGCAATGCGAGGCGAGGTTGGTGAAGCCGCAAATGTCCGCAAACAAGATGGAAATTTCGCTGTACTTTTGGATGTAAATCTTCCGAAATTGCAGTTCCGGCTCCGTCCGGTCGATGTTCTTGCGGACGTCCAACGCGATGAACTTGGGCAGCACGGACAGCAAAATGTTCTCCTGCTTCTGGTTGTCACGGTGCAGATGCAGTCGATTCTCCACACTTTTGCGCGTCTCGCGAAACGTCCGTCGTTGAACCAACTCCGTGGGAATGTACTAAACGGTTTAAATTGGATCTGAGAAATTTGCTGTTAACGTGATCTTTTTGAGAATAATTGACCATCTTGATCAGAAAAATCAATCCTAAGTGCCAAATTATTTTTGAAGAGCTCTGATCCGGATGTTTTGTTGTGACCCGATCAATCACCCTGAATAGCTTGGATTGTGAATCAAGACCCCGTACCTGCTGAACATGATCAGGTCTTGGTCAAATTCATTTTTACCGATCGTCACCATCGGACCAATTTATCGAGAATAAATTAAAAAATCTTCCTGAATAAATAATTCATTCAAACAGGTGGCATTTGCTTGATCATTTAAAAAACTCACAATAAAAATGCCGTTGATGTTCATGGCAAGCACCAGAATGGCCTGGATGGCCAAATGCCGCAGGTCTTTGCTGTCCATGGGGAAAAGCCAAAGCGCACGGACGGTCAATGAGACGGCACTTATTGCAAAGGCGGCCAACAGCGAGGCTTTCAATTGGAGGGGCATCTGAAAGCCAAAAAAAATTGCTTAGGTATTTTTATTTAGGGTTACGATCAAAATTCCGGGGTTCGGAAACCAAAATTCGGTGTTTTGTCCATTAAAACCCCGAGAATTCGGAAATTCGGGGACAAAAACCCTGACCAAAAATGCCGGGGATCGGGGCACCGAATCTTTTATTTTATTTCAAAACCGACCGACCTTTTGGGGCTTATTTTCGAAATTTTGATAATTCGATCGATATTTTTGATCACCCCATAAAATTTATTGATCCAAAAACCCATTTCTGATCAGCAAAAGATGATGAATTTACAGCTGTGTAGCAGAGGAGGAGGAGGAGAATGGCGAGCAGTGAGATCAAATTTTGAGGACTGAGCAGCAGCAAACACAGCGACACCAGCACCACCGCCCAGGTGAACAGGGCGGACCGCCAGCGCCACGTGGTCAACAACAGCAACACCAGCAGGTTGATGCACAGCGCGAACTGCAACCAATTGTGCAGGTTGGCATGCACGGCAATTTGGAGCAGGCACAGGAACACCAGACACAGCAGCGAAATCTGCGCGAAAGGAAGCAAATCAATCAATCAATAGAATCAGCAGTCCGATGACGGCATTAATGAGATCATTTGTCTTTTACAAGAATTTCCAAAAAATAAAAGAAAAATATTCAAAAATATTTTCATAATGCACATTTAGGTAGCTTTTGGTGGTGTTATCATTATTTATCAATTGAACTTTCCATGTGTTTAAAATTGTATTATCTTATCTCATACCAAAGCATTAAATTAAATGTTGGAATATTAAAAAAGTGTTCTTTTAAATCAAAAACATTGATAAAGGAAAACCAAAATACCATCAAAGCATGTCATATGACCCGCTCAAGTGCCCGATCAATGTCCGGATGCGCCCAATCAGAACATGACCAGAACACAGTCCAAGTATTTTGATCACAAAAACGCGATCACCAGACCCTCACAGTCCATCAAACACACCTTGAGTCTGCCTCTGTTCATGTGCTCAAAGTAGCGTGAGTAGAGGTGATCAAACTGGAACAGCTGGGCCAGCCCCGGCGGCGTTGTCCGTCCCCGCCTCCGGCCTCGTTCCTCGTCCTCATCCGTTCCGGAAACAGTTCCGGTGCCGGACACCGGACGTCTTCCACCCAAGTGGCGCTCCTCCTCCTCGCGCGAGAGAAGTGACAGCACGTCCTCCTCCGCCACGCCCAGCGACGAACTCATCCCCTGCGGCACCATCGTGCGCGAGCTGCTCGAGTCGCATGCCGCGCCAACGCCTCCAGCGCCAGAAGCCAACGGCTCAATCACTGAGCCGTCCATGGACTTATTGGCACCCATCTCGGAGCTCTGACGAGAAATGGTTTTAGAACGCTGACCAGGAATGATGGGTTGATCAGTGATGATCGGACTAGATTTGGAGTTTTGATCGGGATTGATCGGGTTGGAGCTTTGATCAGCAGAAATGATTGAAACAGAATTGGAGCGCTGATCAAAAATAACGGTGTGATCCGAGATGACGTTAATGGTTTTGTTTGTTTGAACTGTTACTGCTACTGGTGCTGCTGCTGCTGCTACTGCTTCAGTTGCTGGAGTTAGAGGACGAGACAAAATTGTGGACAGAAATGGGAGCCGCCGACGTTTCACAATGTCACGCCAACGCTGGTCTTTTTGATTCGCATTTAAATTTTGCGCGGATGTTTTGCAATTTGGCAATGTGTTGAGTTTGTTCAAGCGCTTGTCTTTCATCAACAATTTTAGGCGTTTTGGTGCTTTCCAAAAATGGGACCCTTTCGCGGGGTGGTAGGGGGGGGGGGGGTGCGGTGTTTGTGTCCTTTGCAAAATGCCATTTTGCTCAATTTAGCCAATCTCGAGAGAGGGGGGAAGTGGGGGAACTGATTCACCTTGCTCATTCACAACCCCCCGAGGGGACAAAAAAGGCGGAGGGGGGGGGGGGGGGTGGAATGAATCCATGGTTCCCCGGGAGGGCGAACGAACGAACGAACGGTGATGATGATGTTGATGATAAGAATGGGTGGGTGGGAAGAGGAGAACAACGAAAAGAAAGAGCAGTTTTTGACGAGAATGGTTCGATGAGTGGGGGGGGGAGGGGTGAGGGGGCGTTCGGAATCGGATTTCCATCCCAAAAAGGCGGGCGGCGGTGTGTCAAATGTGTCCAAATTTGGAAAGCAAAAAATGTGAGAAGCATAAACCCCCCCGGGGGGGGGGGCGGCGGAGGACGATGAATCCGACTGCTGGATGGGGGATGACTATGTGTCCAAATCCATCCCATTTCAGCAGCAGCTCCTCCGGTCGCGTTTTTCGTAAACAATGATTTTTTGTTGCCTATTCTCCCACCGGATTCTCTTAATGCAGGACAATTCCGCTTTAGCACCATCAAAATTGAGAGGTCAAACTGAGGCCCTGCTTCTAAGAGACTCTCTCTATACACCGAAACATTCTTTCGTTATAGGAAGCAGCACACACAACAATCTGCTGCTGCTACTGATCCACTAGGTTTGTAAGAGTTCGCAATTTGTTCGGCTAACAGAAAGCGCGCACTCGCAAATTTCCGGGACTGAAAAATCCGGGACTGAAAAATGCGGCGCTGTTGTTTTTCTTCCGTGTTTTTTCTTCGCCTTTTTCCCCCAATGTGTTCCGCCATTTGGCTCCAATTATTCCTTTACAGCTCAGCGTCGCGTCAAAGACGCGGAAGCGGGGGGGGGGGGGGGGGGGGGGGGGGAGGGGGGTAAAAGTGAGCGAAATGGGAGGAAGAAGAATTTGGGGGCAAAGGCTTAACCTCCCCCCCCCCCCCCTCCCCCCGGTGTTTCCTTATCGGAAGTGGGGGACGAGGGACGAATTTTCATCGATTTTTCCACAAAATTTTGGTTCAGGGAACGGGTGAAAATTAAATTTTGTTTGGCCTGAGCTGAGCGGGAATTTTCATTGATTTCCAGCAATTTTGTAATGAAATTACAAAAAATTTTATTCCACTATTAAGGCATTCTTCATATACATAAATTCACTCAAAATTGAAATTTCTGAATTTTAACTTTAAAAATTTTCTGAAAATTTTTAAAATGAAAATTCCTAAATGCAAATAAATTGAAAAAAAAAAATTCAAAAATTTCTTCTATTAAACATCACATCATTCTGTGGTAAGAATTTTCTCTAAAAAACTACCAAATTCGTTTCCATAAAATTCTCATAAATTTTTGTGCAAACAAAAATAATGTGTTCAGTTTTTTTATGGTGGCCGCCGCACTCAATTCGATGGAAAATGAGCCGAAGAACACACATAAAACAACAACAAAAAAAACAATTTGATCGCATTGTTATGCTGAAATTTGTGGGCTGATCCATCAATTAATTATTATTGTCATGGGTAATAATAGCCAGAGACCAGACTTTTGAGGCTTCCGATCGAGATTTACCGAGATTCCAATCGAGAATCTCGATCGGTCCGATCATGGTCAATGGCCATGACGGGTTGGAAGGGGACAGCTGAGCTCAGCCATCGCCATTGAGTGTCCCAGAAGATGTGAACAGAAAAAAATGCACGAGCTGACGAGAATTTCCAAATCCAATCTTTACAGAATGCCAAAAGGGTGAAGAAAATATGCGCACACACACAATTTACATAATTGTTGTTGTTGTTGTGGGGGGTGGGGGTGGAAATGGTGGGTCGGTCGGGCAATGTGGGAAAGTTGGGGGTGTTTGGTTATTGTTGTCAGGGGCTTCAAGAGGGGGGGGGGGGGTCTTTCTCAGGGTTTGGGGAAGCGGGAGGGCGACTTCGAGAGTTTGGAGCTGAGTGGCTGGCTTGGTCTCGACGTCCTTTTTTTTGGAGAGGGGGGAGGGGGGAGGGGGGGAGGGGGGGAGGGGGGGAGGGGGGAGGGGGGAGGGGGGGAGGGGGGAGGGGGGAGGGGGGGAGGGGGGAGGGGGGAGGGGGGAGGGGGGGAGGGGGGAGGGGGGAGGGGGGAGGGGGGAGGGGGGAGGGGGGAGGGGGGAGGGGGGAGGGGGGAGGGGGGAGGGGGGAGGGGGGGAGGGGGGAGGGGGGAGGGGGGAGGGGGGAGGGGGGAGGGGGGAGGGGGGAGGAGGGGTGGCGTTAAAGTTAAACTGCTTATTGTACCCCCGGGGGGGGGGGGGAGGGGGGTGGCGCTAAAGTTACTCATTGTGCCCCCGGGGGAGGGGGCTTAAAGTTAAAAATGCTCATTGTGCCCCCCCCCCCCCCTCCGGGGAGGACAATGGTACGAAATGTGCAAAAGCACTCTTTGGAGAAAAAGAGCACAGACTGACTGACATCAGATTGGACTTGCTAATGAGGACCGTAAAACGCGACAATTAGTGGGGGCCCCGGCGGGTCAAAAAATGCTAATTTTTATGCACACCTCGGAAAGCATTGCTAATGAGCAACGGAACGCGACAGTTAAAGCGGGGGCCACCGGCGGACCGAACAAGCAAAAATGCTAATTTTTTATAACAAAATGCGTTCCGGCATTAAACCTGGAGGACTTTTTTTTGGCCATTTTGAGAAAAAAATTTGTATAAATAGAAAAAGCAATTTTTTTGCTCCAAAAAACTACCATTTTATTCTTTGTGTGAATGTTGTGGGAAATGAAAAAAAGAGCGGCAAAATGACACACATTTGGAGGCCGTGGACAATAATGTAATTAGGCCAGCAGACCATTTTCTTCGAAGGTTGGCCATGGAGGAGAATTAAATTATGTCATGCCCTCCCCCCCCCCCCATCAATTAATTATTCAATTAAAACCCTCCTTTCCTGGCATGGGGCGGCTTTTATTTGCAACTAATTAACACCATCCGAATATTCAAATTCAAATGTTGCCTTTGGCAATTGAAAAGCAAGAATTGAGTCGGAATTCGAGAATTTTTAAAAATTGCAAAGTTCGAAGACCGACCGCCAAAATGTACTGCTGGTTGTTGCGCGATAAACGTTATGCGAGTCGGGGGGTGCTTTTGGAGTGCGGGAATTAATTGGAAGCCCTGCAGGGGCTAATGGAAGCGACAGATATGCGCCCGCCGGGGGCGTGGGGGGGGAGGGGGATCCCTTGCATTCTCGGGGGGCATCACAGCGCCGGGGCATATTTTTCCCGTGGCCCCCAAAGGCATATTTATTTTCCATTGCCTCAAAATAAAATGAAGCTGACGGAATAATGCCGTAGGCTAAACAAATGCCCCCCCCCGCCCCCTAAAGGGCTGTTCGGAGTCATCAAATGGGGCCCATTAATTGAATTAAACGCGCCAGCAAAAGTGTGGTGGGTTTTGTGGTTTTTAATTTTCCTTTCATTTGGAAGAGAGTCGAGATTCAAGAGAAAGAATTGAATCTCCCAAGAGACTTGACCCCTTAAGGCATTTAAAAGCTGTGCTCTGAGGCAAAACGTCCCTTGAGGGGACAAATTAATTGGATTGAACAAAGGCAAGGAATTCTGAGCGCTTGTGGTTTTTGATTCCTATACCACTTGGAATGATCGGGGTTTAAGAAATAAGAGGAAGAATAAACAAATAGTGCATAAAGTGATCGGATTGGGACCAGATTTCAAACAACGGATTTCGAATTTCGTGATCATTCATCAAAACGCCAATCGGGGCCACTTTTAGTAGTCCCTGTCTGTCCCCCAGCCCCCCGATCACCGTGCCCACCTTTCGCCATGGCGTTCTGGACCTGCTCGCCATTGAGTAGCTGGACAGCTCGCTGCTGCGTTCCATTTCTGCTGAAACTTTGGTAAATTAAAAAATATTATAGCAAAAAAACGAGGAACTTTTGGCATTCACAAGGCCAATGGCAAACAACAAATGATGGCGTATTTTTTGAAATTCTATCGGAATTGGTCCGGGCACACAATAAAAAATGATTGAAATTGGCACAAAAAAAACATTTAAAGCATTTGGCATTTCGTCGCGTGCCATTCAGCTGATTCAAAAAAAGCGACCATTAAAAGCCCCGCCGGTTCTCCGAGAAACAACAAAAAATTGGGTGGCAAAAAGGCAAAGATAATTTGACTAAAAGGCGCGGACGAATGGAGGCGAACAAAAAGAGGGGCAAAATAACAAATTCAGCCCCCGCGGGGATGCCCACGGGAATGGTGAACAATTGGACAGCAGAAAATTCGCGCGTGGATAAGCGATGTTTTAAAATGCAAATTAACTGAATGGGTGGGGGTGGGGGGGGGGGGGTCTTGGCATTTTGTATATTAAAACTCGATTTTAGTGTACCTAAATGGGGTCTAAAACCCCTCAAAATAGTGCTAAAAAATGTTAAAAGTGAATTTTTTGATCCAAAAACTCCAGAATTTTGCACTTTCAACAGATGACAAGAATACTTAAAAATATGAATTTTATTGCACTTTCTTAGAGAATTTTTCCAAAAATGCCAAAAAAGGTTTTAAACCCCTGAAAAATTTCTTAGTTTCTAAAACCCCGAAATGGGTTTTTTAAGCGCTAAAGTCGCTCTATTTCAAAAATTTTTCAAAAAGAATGCTATTTTTGGGCTTCTCTCATTAAAAACGTACGCGCAAAACAAAAAAAAATAGGCAAAAATGCCTAAAATCCGTCCGGTCCCTAATAATGAGGCAAATAAAATTTGATGGCATTACGATGGGCATTTTTGGCATATGTTATGTTTTATTCTTTCACTTAAAATTGGAATTCTGTTGGAATTTTTTGATTGCCGACAGCGCAATGTGATAATTGCCTAATGGGATAAAATCATTATAACGCATTTTTTGGCATTCAATTATTGGTCAAATTAAAGCGTTTGGCATTCTGATGCTTTTGTTTGTTTGTTGTTGATTTGACAGCAGAATCAGAAGCGTGACGGTCTTTCGGCGTTTAATGGTCCGTCCGTCCGTAAGCAGTCAAAGTTTGTTTATTTAAATGTATCCATTTTCAATAGCGCGCACTTTTGGCATCACGTTAGTCAAATTTTTGAAGCTTGGCATTCCGTCAAAGTTTTTCCGGAAAGCCGCCGCGGGGGGGTGGGCGGTGGGGATGCGGCGGCGGAATCTGAGAAGTCTTTTGAAGACGGACCCGGGAGGGACGAACAAACGAACGAACAAACCGGTGGTGGCGGCAAATTCAATTATTTGACGGAGAAGCAACCGCCTCCCCCCCCCCGGCGTCAAAGCGAGAATGTGTGCGCTTGGGGTGAACGGCCTAATAATCAATGTTTGGTGGTTGGCCCAAACATTGGGGGGGGGGGGCCACCACCGGTGGGGGGGGGGGCATATATTTATATGGTGGGGGCTATAAGCGGGACAGCTGAAGGGACGAAGAAGACGGGGACGGACTGTGAAGATGGGGGAATTGTGAACGAACGAACGCCCCCCGGGGGGAGGGGGAACATTTTATAATTTCATATTTATGGATTTTGCCGGTGCTGGAGGAAGTAAAGGCAGCAGCCGTGGGAGAAAAGTGTAACAGCACTTTGCTGCTAGCTACTCCCTCAAAATTGTGCCACCCTTTTTTGAACCATTAATATGAGGGCAAAGATGGCATAATGAACATAAATAGGTAGGCCTATCGAAGGAATTCAATTTAAGAATCCCGAGAAAGCAACAAAAGCATTTGTTGTTGATGCTTTTTGATCGACAATCACTCGCTATAAGTCAGAGAATGGCATTTTTATGAGCGAAATTTGGAAACGGTGAGAAATGCGTCCTTTTTTTAAACAAATTTTGCTTTATTAATATTTTTGTATGTTAGATCAATTCAAGAATCCCGAGAAAGCCAAGCATTTTTTGATGCTTTTTGATCGATTGTCAATCACCGGAAGTTCAAAAAATGCAAATGCATATTTGTGGGCAAATTGGGATTTTTTTTAGCGAAATTAAAATATGTTAAATATTTTTTGATGTCACTATGCGTAGGGTTCTTCCCCGACTCTGAACCCCGACATTTTTGGGCGGGGGGTTCTGTTCCCGATTAATTTTAGCAATAATTAAATAAATGTCTTTTAAAATTGAATCAATATTAAAACGTTCAGGAACACTCTTGAATGTGAAGTCCCCACCCCTAAGCATCGGCTCAGATTGATCGTTTTGGCCAAACTTTGTCATTGCATTAAGTTTTGAGGCTTTTCCTTGCCCCAATTTGATGACGTCAGCTTAATGAGGGAGCAAGCAAGCTTATAAGCACACTGGCCATGGCGCCCCGCAAAAGCTCATCGCAAAATGGGGGGTGGGGGGGGACAACTGCTGCTCATCGGCGGCGGGTGGGGGCGGGTCAAATTTCGGGGCGCCGATTTGTGGGCAATGAGTGAGTGATTTGATGGGGGAGATAGAGGGGAATGTGCGGCTTTTTTGAGGCATTTCTAGTGGCCATTAAAAACAATTAACGTGTGATTTATGTTATGGCCAAATTTTGGCCAAAATGCGTCCAAATGATGTGCCACGCTGATCGAGGATGATTAAAGAGTGATTTATGGCCATACTGGGTCCATGCCATCAAGTGATCAACTAAAAATAAAAGAGCGCTTTATGGCGCCAAATTTTGGCCAATATGAGTCTTCATGTCCCAAACTGATCAAGGATGATTAAAGAGTGATTTATGGCCATACTGGGACCATGCCATCAAGTGATCAACTAAAAATAAAAGAGCGCTTTATGGCGCCAAATTTTGGCCAATATGAGTCTTGATGTGCCAAACTGATCAAGGAGATTTATGGCCAAATTGATTAATAAAATAAGAAATACTGATCGGCTTAAGAATCATTAAAGAGTGATTTATGCTCTCATAAAACGGTGGCCAGCTGTGAGTAATAGACTAATTAAATAAACAGAATAAAAAAAACATTCGATTTTTTCGATTTGAATTGCTTGGCTCCAATGCAAAATGTTTGGCAAATTCTGGCCATATTTTTGTTGTTGTCAAAAGTTTTTTGAATTCCATCGGAAATATGTGGTGGACACTAAGTAATATCGCATTAATTGAGCCCATTTTTGGCCGTCAACGAGCTCAATTATCCGCAAAAATGGGCCAAATGGGTAAACACAGAAAATATTTTTGGGGGCCTTTTGGAGGAGCTTTTGTGCCTCCGTCCGTCTTTTATATCCCTCCCCCCCCCCCTCCCCCGCCCCCCACAAATGCTGACACGAAAAGTGCCTCTTCACTCCTCCTTTTTGCACTTAAATACATCCTCATCCGCGACTCGATTCTTTTGTTCGCTTCCGTTTTTTTTTGTCCGGAAGGCGTGCCCTTTTCATTTTGCCGGACCGGGGGGGGGCTGGACGAAAGAAGCATTTTCATTTAAAAAAAGAAAAAAAATCCAATTTAAAACGAAAATGCAAAAATTTAGATGGAAAACAATCTTTAATGAAAATCAAATTTTAAAAATGGAAATTTATTCAAAAATGAATTATTGACTTTCTTTTTTATTGAAAAAATGCTTTAACAAAATTAAAAATACCAAAAAATCCAAAAAAGTGTAGAAACTCTTAAAAAATTAGCCGGTGGCGGGATGACGCACTTCACCCCGCGGCGAAATTACGCCATTCACACCAAAGCTTCCCCCCCCCCCACGGCCCAAGCGAAATGAACGGAAGAATAACATCGGAAGATCATTCAATGGAAGCATTGAGCAAACTATGCACATTATTCTTGGCATTATTCTCGAAAGCTTCAAGAATGCTGCTCGAATACGTCGGAAGCTAGCTTTTAAATGCATTTTGAAACGGCCGCTGGTACACCTTCGGTCAGGGTTGGCTAGGGTTCGGAAAAACAACTTGGACATGGGCGGACGGGCTTTATTTGCCGGGCAACCCAAAAGGGGCCGGACGGGCTTCTGGCTTCCCGGGGTGCCCGGGGGGGGGAGGTTTTTTTTTAATTTTTGTCCGGGTGGGCTTCTCCGGTCAAATATCGGGCTTGAGCCCGGGCCAAATGCCCGCCGGCGCCCGGGAGGTCTCCAACACCCTAGTCAGGGCGGCCGGTCAATACTTTGCTTCAAACATTGAACAAACAAAAATGTTGCTTTGTTCCGAGCTTCGGCTTTTGGGTAGTGAGCCCCGAGCTTCGCCCAGCCGTGAACCGGATACCGGCGTGTATATCCGCCGAGTATGGATGGGTATTGGATATATATTTATATTGGTAGAATACAGCAGCTGACACGGATATGCATATCCGGACATGGATATAAACATTTGATCCATGACCATCCCCGAGGGGAAGGCACTGAAGACACTGCTATTCTATCCACAAGACAAAGCAACCCCTAAAAAGCACTTAATGCCCCCCCCCACTTCCAGATAAAAGAGAGGAGGCGCTGGTGCGGTTAAATGTCGGGTAAACCGATTAAAGCCCCATATATGGGGGTTGAGCGGGGCATGGAACATCCCCGCGGGGGATAGGGAAAATTGAGAATTCGTAAATGGACAGAGATAGACGGTGGGACAAACCTCCGAGAACTTGCTTAAAGCACAGGCCATGCCTATTGGAACTGTAGGCTCGAACATTCAGAGCCCCAATGGAAGTCGTATTTATGTTAACTCGGACCAACCCTAAACCATTTAAAGCCCTATCGTCCATTTCCCAGCCGATTTAAACCGGGTGCCGTGACCGCATTATTTTAAACAGAATAGGACAGTGCCGTGCCGTGCCGTGCCGTGCCGTTGAATGCCGGGTTTTGGTTGAGCGACCAAAGCAGCCCATTAAAGGTGGGGGGGGGGAGGGCATGCTAACTCAAAAATGGACTGATGAGGGGGGGGGGGGAGGTGGAGATGCTTCGGAATCTTCTTTGAAATGGATAGACTGGCAAAGGCGCATTTTATTTCCCCCGGAGGGGGGGGGCTTTGTTCTTACCCCCCCCCCTACCCCCACCCCCGCTGGCTTCCCCCCAAGGGTTGTTATTCTGGCCCCATTCTTTGTCTTCTTATCGGAATTCCCACAGCACACTCGGCCAACCCATCTCTATCGCCTCGTCTGCGCTGTCCATTTCTGTCCCAAAATGTGCCGTTCGTGTTGGGACACGAACGCACGCTGGCTGCCGTGTTCTTGTGTTGTGTATAATGTGGCCTCATAAAACTTTTCCGGGTGTCCGGAATCGGACTCAAATTACGGGATCAATGAAATTTCGGGGTCAGTCAGTATTATTTCCAGGACAGGGAAGTATCATTAATTTTTCAAAAACTTATATGGACTTAATCAAATGAAAATGCCAATCATGCTTGCGGCATTATTCTTTTTTTAATGTTTGCTTCGTTTGAGTTAGTTATTTATAGAGCTGGGATTTATATGGACTAAAAAAGCGCAAAAATGGACTTAAAATATGGACTAAAAACCCTCAAAATATGGACCAAAAACCCCAAAAAGTGCCAAAATATGGATTTATATGGACTAAAAAGTCGCTCTAATTCTAAAATGAATGCTATTTCTGGGCTTCTCTCATGATTCCCTATTCTACAAAAAAAACATGTTAAAACATGAAAATCCGAGCTCTAGTTATTTAGTTTTGGATCATTTGACATTTTGTTTCCAAAAATTTGTTAAAAATATAACCGGAATACTGAATGTTCCGGCTCGAGTTGGCCAACACTTTTTTCTGCCGCCCATCGCCGGAAGAATTTGTCTTCCGGATTAATTCGCGTCGCCGGAGCGGAGAGTTTTTTTTTTGGACGACGAAAAGAAGACACAGACAGACGAATTTCACATCCGATGGCGGCAAAATGTGCTTTTTGTCAAATTTTGGGTGAAATTTTTTTGCGAAATTTATTGATTAAAAAACTTTTAGGTTACACCGGTTTTTTGGGTTTTGATCGAATTTTAGGGGGTCCAGTATAAATGCAACAAAAACACGGAACACGTTATATGGAAATGTTGTAAAGAATGTAAGAGAATTGTTCGGAGATAACAAAATTATTATTAGTAACAAATATTTTAATTAACTTTATAATAACACAAAATTGTTTAATTTTATTATAAAATTAAAATTATTACGAAATTTAACAGTTGTTTCCTATTCTGGGTAATGTTGGGGATTAATCGATGGAAAATATTGTGAGATGCTTTTGCATTAATGGCCATCCCCCCACCCCCCTCCCCACCGCCTTTAATGTCCACACTAAAAGCAGCAAATGTTCTCTCGATCATTGGCCAATGATCAATGAATGCAATGTTATCAGCGTCACATGTGATCGGACTTTGGCCACGGGGTAAACCACAAACTGGCATGCCCGGATTTTCAAATTGTGCCGAGGATTTTTCCGCCCAAAAATCCCGCCAAGATAAACCGATGCCGTGCGGTCTCTAGTAGAGCCCGGACTTGAGCTTCGAGCGAGATCTCGAGTCGAGATTCTCGAAAAAATCTCGGTCTCGAAAAATCTCGTGAAGCTCATTTTACGGCTCTAGTGCATTTTATGAGTCCAATCAAAATTTCAGATTTACTTAAATCGACGTAACTCTTTTCACAGTCAACCAAATTAGACAAATTTAGTACCGTGCGAAACCTGAATCTTTTGCACCTAATAACAACAAAAACATAGCGTTTGTTAAATTTAAAAAAGAGTTATAATAGAAAAACCCCAAGCCATCTAGTTTTTTCACAGTTTTCTCCATATAACTTTGGATTTAGCCTAGCACTTAGCTTCTAATTACAGTATATGTTCTACTCATCAAAAGCTTTTGAAGATACAAAAGATGTTTGGTTGACTGTAAAAAGAGTAACGTCGATTTAAGTGAATCTAAAATTTGGATTGAACTCATAAAAGTCGATTGGACTCATAAAATGCACGAGAGCCAAATTTGCTTTAGCTTCATGATAGCCTTAAGCTCAATGAGTGCTTTCGAATGGTATCAATCAGCAGCAGTTTTTATGCGGGTCGGCTCGGTTCGGAATCGATTTTGAAAATGAACAATAAAAAAAAACTTTTTAAAATTCGAAAATGTTATATAATTTTTTTATTTTTTGATGGCTCAACGCCGCCCCCAATCTGTCCGACATACGCACCAAGCTGCTGTTCAGTCGACAAAACATTTCTATTGAATTACATCAAAAATCGGATTGTGATGATTGAATGAATGAATGAATGGATTTATTGTGTTGTTCCCGCCACTTCCCCCCCCCCCCCGTCGTTGAGGTCATCTCCCATTCGCCGCACAAAAGTTTTTGATCAAAAAATTTTATTCAAACCCGCCAAAATCCGCGCCCCCGCCGCCTTTTGTGCCCCCCGGAAAAGGTGCGCCTATAAAAGGGCGTCCGTACAATTAATTCACTCATTCATTCACTAAATACCCCTCTCATTCTCGCGCAATTCTTCTTCCGGCAAAAAACGAAATGTTCTCAACGCCAAACCCAACTTCAACAATTGCCGTTTTTGTGCTGTGCCTTCTCCTCAAATGCCTTGTCACTTTTGTGCACAGCAACAGCGGCAGTCCCTCTGACTACCCGATGGGTTACGGTTACCCGTACGGGTACGGTAACCAACCCGCAGCAGCAGCAGCAGCAGCACTACCGTACTCGCCATTTTCGTCGTCGTCGGCCTCATCAGTAATGCCACCGTACCCGTCCGCGTCCAACCCCTACCACAGCAGCAGCTACTACTACCCGTCGTTTCCACAATACCAACAACACCGACCTCCGCCCCCTTTCGCGTCCAACACGTTGCCAACAAACTCCGCCTTTGCCGCCGGTGGCGGGTCGCCCTACAATCGGCCCCCATACGGTGGCGGCGCTTATGGCGGTCCATATGCCGGCGCATACGGTAACAATGCGTACGGTAGTAACAACAACGGCTACGGTACTTACGGCGTACGGTGAGTTTTTCTTTTACTGTTTCTGTGCTTATTTGGCCCAATTTTTGCCGTTTTTTTTTGTCAATAAATCCGCTCCCTTTTCTCAGTGATCATTTTGATCGCACGAATTTGAAAATCCTCCCTAAAATAGAACGGATTGCAGCAACCAATTTGGCCAACCCATCCCGTCGCCATACGTCGGCAGTCAATTCGGCGGCAGCGGCGCCGGCGGCGGTGGTCGGCCGACGCCATTTTTGCCCGGCGGCCAACCGGTGTACCCGCAGGGGCAGTCAGCCGGCGGCACTTCGCCCGACCACTCCTACTACAAATACAGCCCCTACGGCGCTTACCATGGCGGTTATGCGGGCAATGGTCCCCAAATGACAATTCCATGAAAATAGCACGCCCGACGGGAAAGCAGAGAAAGTGGCATTTGATGATGAACAAATGTTTTTATTTTTGTTTTTTTTTTGTGTGATAATTTTGCGTTTTTTTGGCAATTCGTTATTTCTTTTTTTTGGTTTTCGGCACTTACCCCCCTCCCCCCACCCGGCCCATCACTGTCCGATTTGATCATTGAAAAGAATGCAGGAGGAAGGAATGTTTGTCATTTTAGCTCCATTTAATGACCTCCCCCCCCCCCCCCCCCCCCAAGGACCCTTAAATTCGAATCCAACATCTATGGTGAATTAATAATTAAAAATGGCGTAAAATTGGAAAAGTAAAAATCTATTGAATTGGCAGGAAGAAGTTGGAGCAGTATATTATTCAGATAATACAAATTAGCAAATTTTTATATATCATTTTTATTAAAAGTATTTGCCGACTTTCTAAATAAAAATTAATTGTGAATGGAATATCTGGCTATACACATCCTCCGTTTTGAATAAAAAGTGGATTCCGGAAGAAAATCTGTGATGCGGCCGGCAGCTCTGTCAATGGAAGCGCAATTCGTCGGAATTCGAATAAGAATTTATCCAAGTTCAAAAATAGATTTCAAGAATGACATATTTTAAAATTATGGCCAGAACACCCAAAATCAACAAATTTTAGGGAATTGTTCGGGTTCTGGGTTTGAAATCAGTCGAAGGAACTCATAATCGTTTCTACGACCCCGAAACCACCTTTCTGTCGACTTGAACAAATTTTTGTCACATAATATACTTACTTAAGTAACTAGGTTTCTTATAAAAATTTTATAAAATTGAGAAGGACATATTTTTCAATAAAATAAAGTATGTAAACATAATACAAACAAACAAATATACCGCAATCTCATCTTCATATTATCAAAGCATCTTACAGTCCACCCTCGTTGCGTTGCTGCAATTGCTGTTGCCGCTGCTGTTGGTGTTGTTGCTGCTGCTGCTCGATGAGGACGCCGACCCGCCAGTTGCAGACGAAGAAGCAGAAGCGGCAGAAGAAGTGAATGAGAGCACACGGGGCCCAACCCCGACCTTGCTGAGCACTGAAACACCAATGTGAAAGCATTTTTGTGGGGAAGGGTCAAAGTGCTTTTTTGGTGATCAACCAATTTTAATAGTGATCAAAACCCGATCTAATCACATTAAACACTAACATGAGGAAGAACCATAAACGAATTGAATTTCCCCACCAATGCGTTGAATTTGAATGGCACGCGGTGTCGTCCATGGAAATGCTGCGGCTTTTGTGCTGCTACCGTTCGGCCCCGCCATTTCCGTTTGAGCATCTCAAAAAGAAAAAAGTGAATGCAATTTAAAGAATGTCTAAAATTAGATTTATTGCACATTAAGAAGATCAATCGATTTTTTCATATAAAAAATTTTTTAATTTTAATTCATTATTTCGGAATTCGATACAGAAAATGGCACACACCATCTTGCGCCTCCACCTCCCCTTCTTCGGTAGCTGGTCCGGCGTTGTCATCGGGAAATTGGCAATTGAACATGAAGCATTGTGCAAACGCGCGACGCAGCAATGCGAGCGTGTCCACCTTAGAATTTATCGATCAAAACTTGAATAAAAATCATCGATTGATCGGAGGTCATGTAACACAACTCTAACAACATTTTTTGCAGGATTTTAGTTTCCAAACCGAACCGTGCGCCGAGAATTTTCGGTTCGATTGGGTAACCGGTAACGATTCATTAAGTATTCAAATTTTGGCAAATTCTCGCGCACCTCCAGCAGCAGGCAGCAGTTGGGCCCCGCGTCAAAAGTGTATGCGAGCCGGGTGCCGAAGCGCGTGTTGAAGTCGTGCACAAATTCGATCAGCGCATGCGAAGTGGCGTTCAGATACTGCAATTTTAAAAATGCAAAATTTATAACAATTTTGTCACATATGTATACAATACAGGCAGAAGACTATAATAGTAATAAAGTAGATGATGGGATCGTCGGAAAGCAAATCAGGATTTTTTCCAAACAAATCTAGAGGATGGTAAATACACGAGAACTCCGGGGGCGGGTTAGAGAAATCATGAAAAGAGTAGTAGACGGAATTGTAAAAAAAAATCACAGTTTTTAATACACTTACGTTCAATGGAGGGCACGTGTCCATGCAAACGGCGTGCAATTGGTTGGCTAAAACAAAAAAAATTGGCATTTTTATTATTTTATACAAAAAAAAACAAATAAATAAATCGGTGACACGGACATTCCGCCATGGTGATTTCTGCCAAAGTTGCAAAGTTTCGCTCCCGAATTGCACTCATCAGTCTAAAGATTAAAAAACAAATAGGGATTGCCCACCAAAATTCCGACAATTTACAATCAAATTCCATTCTAAATATCCCTTTTCGAACAATATTTTTTAATTTTGATGGAATGGTTCGGCATCAAAAAAAAAGAAAAGCGCACTGTTTCACCCGCTTCGGAACCAGCTGCTGCACGCGAGTGTCCATCAATTCGGAGGTGCGCACGGTGTTGCGCATCCCGACACTGCTGCCCACCTTTTTGTGCTCCGTGCTGACGACGACGATGACAGCACGCATTTGGGTCCAATGGGAGGGGGGCACAAGTTTCTATATAAAGAAAAAAAACAATTTGTAAAATTTTTAACACTTTTTTAGGTTAATGACAGGATACAACCAAAATATCAAAAATATGGACTATTTTTGGTTTAATTTCTTTATTTCCCTCCCCCACCCGTGTAGTCCCACTAGTCAGAAATTTAAAACTGAGAATGGGACAAAAAAAAACCCAAAAATTTCGAGCATCCCAATGTCCCCTACATCCTAATCGGGTGTTTTCGAACAAATTTGGTTCCTTTTTATTAATTTTGATTTATTTTATTTAATTTATTAAATTCGCCCACCTCACAAAAACAGTCCGAATCGTTTTGCTGCTGAGTGCCCGCCTTCCAGTGAACAAATCCGCCCTGAATACTTCGACATGCCGAGCCGGAGCCTTAACAATGCCGGGAAAAAGGCGTAAATAACCATAGAAAACAAAAAAAAAATGGGAAAAACGGACAGTCCCCCGACCCCGAGGGAATGCACCAGAGATTTTTTTTTTAAATCTTCTAGGTAAAAGAACAAATGTTTTTTTTTTCAAAAATCGTTTTAAAATTTTTCCGTCGGAATGAATTTTCCAACGAGAGAAAAAAAAGTATTCAGAAAATTTTTGGTCCCCACCCACCCAAAAATTTGGCTACTTCTCTGCTACCCAACCATACCCATCCTGGCCATTCTGATGATGTCCCGTTCGGACAAACGAAATATTTTGCCAAGTCCATACGCAATGGCAGCAAAACCGGCGGCCTAAAAAAGAGTTTGGGAAATAAAAACCCATTTAATTTCTTGTGATTAAAATCAAAAGTTTCGATAATTTGTAGAAAAATATACAGAAAAATAACTTCTTTTTTTTACAAAAATAATGGAAGCAAATGTGCTAAACAACTCCATTTCATTCCATTCTCTGTTTATTTAAACTGTAAAAAAAGATACCGACCGAAGAAGCAAGTCCGGCTGCAGTTGGAAAATTTGTGTGCGACTCAATCTGAAAATGGAAGATTTTTGTTGATAAATAAAATTCAAAACAATAAAAACAGAAAAGTTTGATTCCTTTTTATTGAAGATCCGAAACGATCGATTGGGATTATCCTGCCTGACCCAGTAAGTGGTTTTACGGAACTTTTATTTTGACTAATTTTGGCTATGCCAACCATTAACATGAAACCTGACCTTGGTGTGCCAACGCTTTGAAGCCGTTTCGCCCTTCAATTTGCGCTTTCTGTTGGAGTATTCTCGAATTTGCTAAAAGAATTTAAAGAAATTAATCAAAACATAAGTTTTTGGTAATACTGCAAAATCCCTCGCGTTCTGTAAATTTTTTTAAAGTGTTTTCAGTGCCGTAGAACTCGCAGGTCAAATTAGGAAAATATTTTAAATTCTTATGCGACAATTTCGAATTTGTTTTTTGTAGTTGAAAAAGTACCTATTTTAGATCCAGGTTCAAGTTCGAATAGTCAGAAACGGAAGTCAGATTTTTCCGGCATTTAACAAAAAAAGCTTCATAAAATGGGGGCACCAGCTTAAAGAGGTGCAAAAAGTGAAACCTCAAAAAGATGTCGGAATCGCGCACTGCCGGCTATGTCAATGGCGGCTCCGTTCAGCGTCACCGAATTGGCCTCAACATTGGGACCAATGGAAATGTGTGTGGTGGCCCGCAGCTCATCAATTGTGATCGCAATTGAGTCGTTGAGCGGAAGGACAAGCTCCTGAACAAGGTGTAACAGAGAATAGAACGGGATCGGACTACCAAAAGGGAATTTTCGTTAAGAAAAACAAAGAATTCTAAAAAAAACTTAACAATCTAAATCATAAATAACTGAACAATTTATGTTTCCATTTAACAAAAATTCAGGATTTGTCAAAAAAAAAACAACAAAAATGAGTTACCTCATTTCTTTTGCCCCAATATTTGATCAATGCGATGTTCACCGGCGCCTGAATCGTAATTTCGAATCCACTCATTTTATCGGCCTGATTAGCAACAGAATGCAGTTAAAATATCAATTTTTCGAACAGGAAAACCGGCGAAAACGGCCAATTATAAAATAAAATTAGAAGTCTGTCAAAATCTCAAACAAAAAGATGCAACGCCAATGTGCGGACCAAAAAACCCGGCGTCCGCGAATAGCGCAAAAATTTTGTCGTGGATCACACGGTAAAATGCTGCTCTTTGTGGTTTTTCAGGAACTTTGTGGACTTTAAAAAAAATTTTTTTGTGCTTTTTTGGAAATTAATGAAAAATAAAACAAAATGCACTTAAAATTTTGATTATTGGCATAATGTTGGTGAGATTTGAACCAATTTTTCTTAACAAAAACAGACACCATTTATTTAATTTTTTTTTTCTCGCTTGTTGAACCCCCCTATCCCTCACCATTCCCACACAAAAAACAGATCACAAATCAGAAAACTTTAATATCGTTTAAAGCCATTTTTTCCAACCTTCGGCATCAAAGTTCCACAAAATGCGAAAAGAAAGTTCTGTATTTCTACACATTTCTCACAATCAAAAATCTTTTGAAAATGGAATAAAAATTCTTTGCATAACGCTCTGTTGTTGGGTTCTCGAACAAGTTAAGAGGGGATGCCATGAATCATCGTCCCCAAATCAGCAAATTATTTTCCTTTCACCTTGCGCAAATGAATACACACCAACCAAACCAAAGACCGATGCGCGGTGTCCGACAATTGGGCGGGTGGGGGGGGGGGGGGGGGGGGAGTCAAGGACACGAACTGCTGCTGCTGTTAACCACTGAACCAGCGCACATTTCTTCTCATAATCAGAAAAAACATTCAATGGAAGGACAAACTCAAACCACAACCCCCAAACTCAATTCCTTTCCTTTTGCTCATTTTCCCTTTTTATTGAAAAAAGTTAGGGCCAATTTCATTGGAATCGAACATCGAGAATGATCGATCGAACCGAAGTTTATAATATGTAGGGTTTTCCTGGCCGATAAGATGATAAATACACACATATTGATCAGCAATTTGAGGCGACAGAAAGTCTCGGCCTTTATCGCTCTTCATTTTTGTTGTAAAATTAAAATATAAGTACAGTTAACCTATCTGAAATTAAAATTCCCAATCTGGTATTTCCGGAATTAATTAATATTAAAAAAATTTAATTAAAAATATAAAGCGAATTCAACCCTCCCTCGAATTCTGCAAGTAACATAATCAGTAATTTCTATATAACAACTCACATTTAAGCCTAAATTGTTCATATAATGTTTTGTAGATGAAGCCCCTGTACCCAGTCCTCAAGCTTGTTTCAACTTCTTACTTTATGTCAATTTCGGCCATTTTTCGGATGGCCAATTTCTTCAGGACGCGGCATACCATTGACAAACCGACCAACGAACTTTTGCTAATTTCAGCCGGCGAGGCGGCCACATTGATTCGCAAAGGCGAAGTAAACAAAAATTTATTTTAGAAAATTTATTTTTGATTGTCCAAATTATAAATTTAATTAAGATCAGTTCTTTGCAACTCGTCGACGCGTACATTGAGCGAATTCGCCATGTGAACGGTGCACTGAATGCAATGGTCGACGAGAATTTCACAACAGCACGAAATATGGCGATGAACATCGACAATTACTTGAGCATTCTCGACAAAAATTCTACAGAGTTCGCAAATGTAATTTATTTTAAAATTTTAATGGCAAAGCGCCTCAAAATTCGAGTAAACTTTATTTCAACTCCTTTTATTATCGCAATTTTTGGGATCACAAATTTCTTGACTAAATTCGTTAAATTTTGTTAAAATTTTGTCCAATCTTGGTTGCTTTTTTGAAATCTTTTGTCCATTTTTGCAGCTTGTTCGTGCGAAGCCGCTGCTCGGCGTGCCGTTCACTGTAAAGGACAACACTTTTTGCAAGGGCTTTGTGTGCACGGTGGGCGTGTCGGCACGCAAACAGAACGGACTGGCGAGTCAAGAGGACTCGGAGGCGGTCAGACGGTGCGCAAATGGTGGCGGACGACAAAATTTATTTAAACAATTAAAAGAAAAAGAGTACATTCAAATTTTAATGAGCGTGAACTTTTCAGGGTTTAAGACTGAAAAAGTTCGATTTTTTGACTCGATTTGAGTGCTGGTTAGTTAGTGCTATTGTCCAAAAAAAGACCAAAATTGAAAGAGCAAAAACGGTCATAAATATACTTAAAGCTAAAAGTAAATTTAAAAATGAAATAATGAAATAAACAGATTGAAGGAGGCCGGCGCTATTCTCTTGGGCATTACCAACGTGCCCGAGTTGGCATTGTGGTGGGAGACCAACAACACCATTTACGGCGTGACGAACAACCGTAAGTTTTTTTTCTGCCCCCCCTCCCTCTCCTCAAAAAAATGTATACATATTATTGGAGAAGTTTTCATTTTTGAATTTGATCAATTTTGGGTAGGAATTACGGAAATTCTTTCGTAATCCATCGTTTTTCCCCTTCTTTAGCCTACGATTTGCGACGGACGCCCGGGGGCAGTTCGGGTGGCGAGGGCGCCCTTTTGGCCGCCGCCGGGTCGGTAATTGGACTCGGCAACGATGTGGGCGGTTCGCTGCGCGTGCCGGCACTGTTCTGCGGCGTGTTTGGGTTGAAGCCGGGTCCAGGTGGGTTAAAAAAAATTAAAAAAGAATTTTTTGAAGGTTGTTACAAAGTGTTAATTTATTGTAGGCGTTGTTCAGTCTACGGGCATTTTGCCACGAGTTCACGGAGGTTACATGATTCAAATGGCGACTGCCGGGCCAATGGTAAATTTAAACAAACAAAAAAATCATATTCAAGAAAATCCGATTTTTTCAGACCCGATATGCAAGCGATCTGTCATTGATGCTCAGAGTACGTTTTTATGTTTGTTTTGTGTTCAATTGCCATTGACGTTATTTTGTGAATTTTTGTTGGGTTGGAGAATCTTTTTTTAGCGAAATTTTGCGAGTTTTTGAAAATTTGATTTGAATTAAAAGTTTTTTAGGTCCTTGCCGGTGAGGAAATTGCGGAGAGCCGACTGCAGCTGAGCCGGCGCGTCAATTTCCGAAATGTTCGCGTCTTTTACATGGAGGACCTCAAATCGTTGGTCAGCCAGGGTCTGTCGCCGGAAATGCGCGACTCCGTGAGAAAGGTTAGCCCCAAATAGCAACAAAAAAAATGTTGACAAAAAAATGTACTTTCCTAAAAAACAACGCGCGCCCTCTCCTTCCCGTGTTCAAGGGATTTAGAAACTCGGAGAGAATAGTAATTGGAAATTTGTGGACTTTCGAAGGCGTTGCGGTGAAATGTTGAATCCGAATCTGACGTTTAATTCGTTCGAATTCGGGGGATTCCCGCATTCGAATCTCGGCTTTTGCTTATTTTTGATATTTTCCATATAGCGGTGGAGGGAGGGCTATAGTTTTATCCTGATTTTTTACAGAAAAAATTTAGACAGCAAAATATTTCGAGAAGAAATACGACATTTGCGCCCATCGCTTGGACCTGCCGCTGGTCCATCGGGCATTCGAAATTTTTTTGGCCAGCATGAACGAAGAGGAGCACGACAACCTCGGCAAGGCGATGTCCAATTTTGCAGTCCGTATTTTTTGAAAATGTTTTTTTTTTTTGAATTATTTTTGAATTTACATTTTTGCATTTCTTTCCCCCGAAAAATTTTGAAACTCTTTTTAAGTACGAGGTGAATTGCTTTGCGGAGTTGGTCAAGTATCCGTTCGGCTGGTCCGATCACACACTGCCGGCCATCATCACCGGCATTCGCAGCAAGTTGCCGCAGCAGAGCGATGCACGGAGGAAATTTGTGAGCATTTTTTGTTATCGAATTGAGTAAAAATGGCAATGTTTTTTAAATTAATGAAATTAAAAAAAGAATTTAGCTTGAGCTCTAGTCAAAAATAACAAAAATTTCTCGATAAGTGAAAAACAAATGTTTTTGCGTCGATTAAAATGGCATTTGCCCGTCAGGTTGAAAGCAAACGGGACCAGCTGCGGCGCGAAATTGTCTCATTGCTCGGCGACGACGGCATGTTCATCTTCCCCGCCTTCACCACAGTTGCACCGCTGCACAACCAACCGCTGTTCACGCCCATGGACATCATTTACACAGCGGTGTGGAACACGCTGGCACTGCCCGCGTTGGCATGCCCGCTGGGGTTGAACGACGACGGATTGCCCACCGGTGTGCAGATCGTTGCTGGGCCCGACTGCGAGCGGTTACTGATCGCCGCTGCACAGGTTAGGGAGCCAGCTGATGTGATCAGAGTCAGCAGATCACAGTGATCGGATTCTTAAAGACTGGTCGAGATTCTACAGAGAATTTTGGTCTGATCATTTGGGTTAGGTGTGAGGGGCCAGTTCTGCTGATCAAACCTCTTAAAACATGAACCCAAGGTCGATTGGGGTGGCCGTGCCGGGACTAAAGACTACCTATTCTCCTCCCGAAAACGATTAATTTCAATCAATTTTGACAATCCCTTTGCGCAGGATCTCGAGGAAGGCTTTGGCGGCTGGGTGGCACCAGAGCTGCACTGGGGATGGCACTTGCCGAAATGTTTGCGAAAGTTCACCGCCAACGTTTGAACAAATGGAGTTCAACCGGCGCCGGCGCCACCAAACTTTGCCATTTGTTGAACGACGACGAATTTATTGCGATAAAACTCTAACACAACACTTGTCACAAACGCCGTTCAAATTCAAATGCATTTTACAATATTATAAATATTAGGGAAGAGTGGATGGATGAGCAACTCTCAAAAAAAAAAACAGAAATTCCATAATTTGAGCATTTTCTGATTTTAAAATTGTACACTTTAATTCCGGTTTTGCTCATCCGCCGTTTATGCCTAAATATAATGCATTAATTTTATTTTTTCTTCTTCTTCTTTGTGTATTATGTATTGTGATTCGTCAGCTTTTCACATTTCATTTGTCTGTTTTCAAGTTGTGTATGCGCGCGAGTGATTCATTTTTTCCATTCCTCAAACGATTTTCACATACAATATACCTATTCAGACTTTTAAATTAATTTCTTGTTGTACTGAATCACAAATAAATCAACATACTCACTTACACTTGCATATTTATGAATACATTTTCATTTAAAAAAACAGATAAAAAATTTTCGGGAAATAACGATCTTTAGGTCTTTAGGGAGGTTCGTTTTTGGTCGAAAATTCTCGATCTCGTTAATTCGGGCCCGGTGGGATTTTTAACGTCCGCTCCCGGGAAATTTGAACTTCCGCTCCCGGAAAAATAATTTAGTCTTGCTCCCGCTCCCGGATAATACATAATTCTTTGGCGAAATGTTTCATTAATTTTTAAAATTTAACAATTTTGGACTAATTTTCATCACAAAATCTGAAAATCAACATTTTATTTATCAGTTTCGGGACTCTCTATAAATCAACACAAAACTGAATCAGGCACTTGGAAGCCTTACTTTTAATGCTTTCTCGTCACATCGTCCTCATTTCCTCACATCGGTTGGCGGGGGCGGTGCCATGCCCCCCCTTACCTTTGGGAGGACGTGCTAAAGCTGCAACAATAACAACTACAGCCGTAGCAGCTGCGGCAGGCGATGGGCATGGCACGGAACAGCAAAAACATTTTCTGGCATCGCTGTCCGACTTGAAATCGGGCGAGGCGGATGCCGTCGTCGATTTTGACGCGATGAACAAAAAAGTGGGATTGCAAGTCCGGAATTATTTAGAAAAATAAAATTAGAGATGGGTCGGACCGTCTCGAACGCAAAACAGATGTACCTCCTTTTGTTTCACCTTTATAGTGTCATTTTGGTCCAGTCATTTTTTTATTTCGAGAAAATTCGCTAGAGAAATTTAAGTAAAAAATTTTAATGATATTTAGGTGCTGCTTCTGTATTTCTCGGCCGGTTGGTGTCACACTTGTAAGGATTTCACTCCAAAATTCAAGGCAAAAATTGTTTTGTTTTTGACTGCTTTTGAACACATTTTGTTAAGCAATTCTACAATCAGACGAAAAATGACGTTGCCGTTCTGTGGATTTCAAGAGGTTTTATTTTTTGTTTTTGACTTTCTGTTCAATTTAAGCCATACAAATTTTGGTCGGCTGTAAATGTTTGAAATTTTTAAAGAACTTTGGCGAAGAAATTCGAAATTTTTGTTTATTTTAAATCTTGAAACTTTTTCTTTTCAACAGACAAAAGCAAGGAGGAGCAGCTGCAATATTATGCGAAAAGTTTGGACCCGAGTTGGCTTTACTTGCCCCTTGGAAAAACTGTTCGGTGGGTGGAGCTCTTTTCATAATTTTTTTCTGAAAAAATCTTTTAGCGATTTTCTGAAGATGTACAAGCTGTACGGGTTGCCCAGCGTGAAATTGGTGGACAAAGAGGGCAATTTGGTTGAGGAGGAGCTGAAAAAGGATATCGAAGTAATTAACAAATTCGTTAAAATATCCACATCCAAGGCTGAATATACCGCCCTGGTCTCGAAGTTCTTTAACAAAATGCACCCCCCAGAAACGGAAATGAGCAAAATTTTACGATGACTGACTAACCCCTATATTATTGCTGGATTTTTTTATTTGTATTTATTCATCACTTTTTATTGAGTTTCAGGCTGGAAATGCTGACGAACTGCTCCAAAAATGTAAGAAGCAATTGGGCATTTGAAATGTTAAATACTCAGAATCGAATTTGTTCTGTATTCTCTTTTTGTATAAATCTTAAAGAAATAAATTTTCTTTTGTATCATTCGTTTTCATTCGCATCATTTATGTTGAAAAAGCGAATACGGCCAAATTAACAATAAAGGATATTGAATATCAATTATATGTAGATGAAAGCATATGTATTGATATGAAGAAACAATTTTTAGCTTCGTGTTCATCGGCACGATTTGGCATAAAAAATCAACGTCGCAAGTTTTTTAGAACTCGACTTTGGCGTTCTGTCGTCATTCAAATTTAGCATTCGATTTTGGCGTTCTGTTGACATTCAAATTTAGCATTCGACGTTGGCGTTCTGTCAATGAAATGACTAACAAAAATTGAAATTCGAGTTGCCCGTACACGAACGATTTTTTGAGACACACATTGTGCTTCCTCTTTTTTTTTACAGGAGCTCGCTCAGAAACGAAATTCACCCAAAAGCTAAAAGTTTTAAGCTTATGGTAAAATTTTTTAATATTTCAAGCAAACAAATTGAAAAATTAGAAGATTTTTGATTAAAATGAGCGAAAAAAGAATTGTACGCGAATTAAATTTCCCTCAAAAGGCTGAATTTCAACAGATCTTGCTCTGCTCGAACTCACGAAGTGGAGCATGAATTTCTTTGCTGCTGCTTTGGCTTTTTTTAATTGATTTTATTTTCTTTTGTCCACACCAATTTCTTTGTAATGGAAAGATCAATTTTGATTTTAATTCTGGAATTCAGATTTGAAACCTTCTGAAGAATTTACATATTAATGTTCTCGGTTCACTACAAATTCAAGGCCACGCTTGAGTACAAAACACTAACATTCGACGGTCTGCACATTGGCGTTGATGAACTGAAGAAGGCCATCTGCGACAAGGAGAACATTCGCACCGAGTCGTTCGATTTGCTGCTCACAAATGCGCACACCAAACGCGAGTACGCCGTGGGCGAGTTGGTCCCGCGCAACTCGTCCGTTGTGGTCCAGCGAATCCCACGCGAAAATGCCTTGAAACTGCCAAAAGTGCAGTAAGTGTAGCGCATTTTTATTATAACCTTTTTAAAGTTCGTATCATTTTGAAAAGTTTTGGATTTGAAATCTGAAAGCACTCTGGAGGCTAGAATGGTCTGTCTGGAAAAATTCAAGAAATTTTTTTACAATGCTTTAAGAGGCCCAATTTTAATGTTTAGGGACACGAGTACAAGCGGAATCATCAGTCGCAATGTTTCCAGCAGCCTTTTCCAACAGAACAGTTACATCAAACCGGTTTGATGCCTTAATTTGTTCAAAAACCTATTTTTTTTTGTCCATTTTTAGGAAGAGTTTGCCGGAATGACTGAAGAGCAGCGCCTGGCGCACATCAAACGCGTGTCCACGGAGAAGTACAACTCATCAAAGTATGCGCAAACTTTGCAATTTTACCATTTTTTACAAATTTTTGTGTGGTATTTATTCTTGGTGAAATCTTGGTATTAAATAAATGTCTGTTGTTAAAAAGTTAAATTTTCTGCTTGCAGCTACCAACGCCGGACGGGCGGCATTATGACGGGCCCACCGCCGGCAACTTACGTGTGCAACCGATGTGGACAGCCCGGGCATTGGTACAAGAGCTGTCCTCTGGTAAATGCTTCTTCTTCTTCTGTCCTCCATTTGGGCAAAATGATTGATTTGATGCCAATGTTGTTGTTGTTGTTATTGGAGGAGGAGGAAGAGGAAAATTATGGCAATTTGCATGCCATCATAAAACAGAGCTTACCACCACCACCTTCCATAGTTTGTTTGGATTTTGATTTTCTCCGGATTTTCATCGTCCCAAAATTTTTACACATAATATCGTCATCTCCATTTTCTGTCCAATGTTCCCCCCCAAACAATTAAATATAAAACACCATTTTTTGCGCACTTTTTAAAACAATTTCATTTAAATGCAATTTTTGGCTGTTCACCCGCCGTTTTCTGATCAATTTTTGAAGAAAAAAAGGTAAGCGACCAATTAACGCATGCACTGACAATGAATAAATTGGGTTTGGTGCTCAAAATGGTGGCACAAATTCAGAGAATTAAATGCGATGTTTTGTTGCGGTCAGGGCAAGGTCTTGTTTAAAAAAAAATAGAAATTTTGAGTTTTTTGGGAATAGGTTGAACAACAAAAAGGGTACATAATTGGACAACAATTGATCAAATTGCATCTTTATTTAATCTTTTTTTGAATGTTCGTGCGTTTGCCGCAAGGCAATTTCAATAAGCGCCATTTGCATGAAAGGATCATTGAAAATTTGAAAATAATGGTGGGGAAAAAACGCAAAATATGGTGTTAACGCTTTCTACCGTTTCTCCAACATTCACTTTTTCTGTTCATACATTTGATGCAACAACAATTTCTGTCATTTTGTTCTGTTAAGGAAACGTGGTTTTTTTATAAAGGTATTCGTAAACAAATAGAGAAAAATTGTATACGCCTCGACGCGTTTTTTTTGTTGTTGTTTTTGAGAGTCAAAAAATAAATTTATTTCAAAATTCGGAGGGTTCACCAATTTTGGTTTAGTTTTTACTTAAATTTGTCCAAATCATTCGAAAATGGCGGCGCTATTTGAAAGAGCTGAATATTGCCGTCAATGAGCAGGTTGACTTGAACACGAACAATCGTGTGGTGTGTGTTGTTAGGGCTGTAACCGATTTCCGAACATTTTTGGGTCCGGAATTCCGGTTCAGGACATTTTTCGCAATCCGGTTACATCTCTGGTGAGAGAAATTATTCAAAATGGGAAGGAACTGAATGATTTTTAATAGAAATACAAAAAAAAAAATCACCTTTCCACTAGTCCTTTGTATACTAAGTATTCATTGTCTTCTGATAAGGAAAAAATAAATTTATGCTTAAAAAGTAAATTGTCCATTTCAGCCGAAGCCGACTAAATGTTCACACACAAAGAGACTGCGTCGATACCTTTGCCAACAAAATTCATTTTTCAGCTGAATGTGCGACGGACGGCCGGCATCACAATGGACGAGCTGATGGAGACGCATCGGGACGACCCGCTGGCGATGATCCACCCGTCCGGCAAGTTTGTCAAGCCGATCATGCACCACCAGGCGCGCATGCAACGCAAATATGTAAGCGCCCAGCACAAACCAGGGGCTTGGGGTTTATTGGTTTGGTTTGTCCGGGCCTTTTTGCGCCGTTGGATTCGTCGTACCATTTCCGTCCAACCGGTTTTGATTTGGGGGATTTTTGGGTATTTCTCTAGCCAATTTTTTCACCCACAGGAGCCCTTCCCTGGTCAGCCGGATGAGAGTCGTTCACCAGGACAGTCAGCAACAACAACCGCGGTTCCGGAGCAGTTCAGGTGTGCCGGGGTTTTTTTTGAAAACTTTAATTGACGGAAAAACGAGCCAATTTCAATCTATTGTTAGCACCTTTTTGTTGTGTGTAATTCAAACTCTACAATTTGTGCCCGTCTATTCAACCGCCAGGTGCCGTCTGTGCGGGGGCATTCTGCGCGACGCCGTGCTGTCCGCTTGCTGCGGCCACAGCTTCTGTGCCGAGTGCTACCAACAGCAGCTGTTGACGCATCCAACGCAGCTGTGCCCGGGGGCGGACTGTGTGCAGCAGATCAGTGCCGACTCGCTGGTGCCCAACAAAATGTTGCGCGACGCCGTGCAAAAGTATTTGATCCTTGGCATCGGCGCACTGGAACCGGCAACGACAATGACGGCATCGGTTGGTGGCACAATAACCACGGCAGCAATGACGGCACAGGTACAAAGCAAATGGCAATTAGAGAGGAGGAGGGCATAATTTTGGCATGGGATTGGAGATGGTTAGAAATGAGATTATTTTTTTTTCAATTTTTAGGCAGGTGCCAACAAGCCCAACGTGTTGACCGACACGCATTCGCTGCTACACAAACTGTTGCCCGGACTGGCGGCTGCCCAGGCACAGCGCGAATTGGACACCACCGCCACACCGTCGACGGTGACGGTAAGGAAGTGGGAACAACAAAAACGTAAAATTTGATCCAAATTTAAGCTAAATCATCCCCAAATTTTGAACCAAAATTAGGAGGAATTGGAATTAATCCAACATAATAATTTCTTTCGAGCTTCAGACGACGGCACTGTCATCAGCCCCTCCGGTGTCCGGTACAACCGCCTCCGTGGCGGATGAATTGGCGGCAGCGACTTCGATGCAAACAACCACCGCCGGCACCCAAGGGTCGGTCGGTGGATGCCACAAAAATCACATTTTATTTTTTGGAGATTTTTTTTCGAAAGCTTTGCAATTTGATTGACTTTTGTAGAAATAATTGTGCAATTTGATTGACAATTTGTAGAAATAATTGAGTGAATAATGAAATGTTCTCGATTTGTCAGCAGTGGGGCATTCTCTGCTCATCCGCAACAACAAATTGGAGTCCCGCCGTCGTCAAGTGGTTGTGCCACATCTTCTGCTCCTGGCGGTGGTAATGCCGTGCCGTTGGCAATGCTGTTCGACCCCAACAAACCGCCGCCTTCGCTGACGGCGAGTATGTTAGCCTCTGTTGCTGGTGGTGCTGCAACTACTGATCCAACGTCACGGATGCATGCTGGAGGCGGTGCTGGCATTTCTTCGCTTTATTCTGGTGCTGTACCATCATTTGGGGGGGGGGGGAGTACATTTTTTGGGTGTTTGAAATGTTTGCCCCTTCTTCCAGCTCCCCATTCTCAATCGGGCAACGCTCAGCCGATGTTTACGGGCAACGCTGCCAATTCGATGGTGCCAACGTCGACGGCACTTTCGGCGGAGGATTCGTTGTCCGTGTGGGAGAGTTTCCTGAAGCGCAAAGAGAATGAAAAGGCGGAGCGCAATTTGCAGCTGATGCGGAACAGCGGCAGCAACATTTACCAATTGCAGCAACAACAGCGTGCCGCCGCCAATATGCTTTTTGAAGGTAGCGGTCGGCATTTATTAAAAAAAATCGATTTTCTGATCAGGTGGAAGAGAGCAATCGACGGCATATGGACGGGACAGAGACAGAGGAAGTGATCGGGATCATCGGGATCACCACCACTACCATCACCGGAACAGCGGCAGCAACAGAGGAGGAGGAGGAGGAGCAACGACGGACAAGGACGAAGAGGGCGGAGGAGGAAGGCACAGCAAACCGTCGAAGATGACAGTGGATGAGATGAGCTCGGTGTGGAAGCTGTTCGAGAAGCACAGCAACGAGAAGAAGGAAGAGGGTGACGCAAAGGAAAAGGAACGGGCGGAGGGCGACAAGAAAAAGGAAGAGGAGAAGGAGGGAAGAGAAGAGAAAAACGAGAGCGCTTGGCGGGAAGAAAGGAGGACGAAAGAGAAGGGGAAGAAGGAAGGAAAAGAAGAATGGAGTGAGAAGTCGGAAGAGAAGAGGAAGGTCGATAAAAGGAAGGAAGGAAAGGACGGATGGAGAGAGGAGCAGGATAGGTCGGAAGAGAAGAAGCCAGAGAAGGAGGAGAGAAAAAGGGAGGAGGGCAGAGAAGAGAAGGGAGCAAAAGCGACGAAGCGTGAAGAGAAGCGGAAGGATGGCAAAAAAGAGTGGAGGGGAGAGAAAGAAGAAAAGGAAAAATCGGAGGAAAGCAGGAAGGTGGAAAAGGATGAAGGAAAGGATGGATGGAAAGAAGAGAAGTCGAAAGAGAGCAGCAAGCGGGAAAAAGGTGAGGGAAAGAGGGAGGAGGGAAGAGAAGTGAAGGAAGAAGGAGGGTCAACGCGGGAAGAGAAGAGGAAGGAAGGAAAGACTGAATGGAGGGAAGAGAAGGAGAAGTCCGAAGAGAGGAGGAAGACTGAGAAAGGTGATGGAAAAAGGGAGGAGGTGAAAGAAGAGAGACCAAAGAGGGAAGATAAGAAGAAAGAAGGAAGAGACGAACGGAGGGGAGAGAAGGAGAAGTCCGAAGAAACGAGGAAGCGTGAAAGGACAGAGAGGAACGATCAGAGTGGAAAAGAAGAGAAAGGAGAAAAGGCAAGACGGGAAGAAACGAGCAGAGAACGGAAGGAAGAGAGGGGAGCAAAAGATAAGAGGAAGGAGGGAAAAGACGAATGGATTGAAGTGGGGAGAGAAGTGAAAGAGAAGCCCGAAGAGAAGAAAAAGACAGAGAAAGATGTAGGGAAAAAGGAGGAGGGAAGAGAAGAGAAAGGAGAGCGATCAAGGCGGGATGAGAAGAGGAAGGAGGGACGAGACGATTGGAGGGGAGAGAGAAAGAAAGAAAGGAGGACAACGGCTGAAGAAGAGAAGGGCGACAAGGACAAACGCGTAAGTAAAAAATGATAGACAAAAGTGTACATACAGTAACCGTCTCCACAATTACCGTTCGTTCACCCACTTCAGCTTTTTGTCTCCCCTCCCGCCGCTGTCAACCAATTGGACATCACTTTGGCACAAGAGGAAGCTGCTGGTTGGCGCTCCGGTCGTCTTCGGCATGCGCCACCGCAATCGCCGCCAAATTTTGAGGACACCAGCCGATGGCGCCCCATTCCCGAAGTTCAGGTGTGTTGTGGCATAGAAAAAATTTGGCCGAAGTTGAAAGCACTTATGGAAATACAAAATTAATTGGTTTTTCCGTTTATTCGAATTTTTTTTTTTTGTTAGCTGTCGGAATTCTTATTACGAAAAATGCCCAGGGGGATTCGTTTATATTTGTGCGTTTGAAAATTATTTAAATAAAATTAATTTTCATTTTAAATTTGGCACTTTTTTCTGCGCAGGTCCGCACCGAGTCGCCCGCAAATGCTGGGGACGAACTGTTCATCAACATGGCCGACAAACGGCGTGCGGAGCGAAAGGATTCTGTGGAGGCGGTGGTCAAAGAAGCGGCAGAATTCAGCACCAGCAGTTCGAGAAGAAGTAAAGAAAGCGACGATCTATTTTGATACCTATTTCATTATTCATTATCTGTAAATCTTTTTTTTTTGCAACAGGAAGTGAAAGCCAATCGCACGACCAGTGAGTTAGGGGAACGGAAACAATGACGGCGCAAAATATTTTCATTTTTTCTTCTGACCCATAAAGCCTCTGGTCCTCAACCAGCAGGCTTCTTGAGTTTGGGATGGATTTTTCCTGAATTCCCTCGCATTTTTAAATTGTACGCTTTTGGGAAGCTGAAAAAAATAATTTCTTAACATTTCCAGAAAGAATGGAAAGGGAGACGCTGAAGAGAAGGAAAAGTAAGCCTCTTAACAGATTTGGGCATGGTTGAACAGCGTTTTTTTCTATAAAATTTATATTCTAAAATTGACGTGTTTTTACAACCTTTTTTCATCATTTCACACCTTCCCTCACTTTGACACATGGCAGGAAGAAGAGTGGCAAAAGGGAGAGGAGCCACAAACGACGGCATCAAAGTGGTGGTGGCACAGGGACGGAAGCAACAGAAGACGATGAACGTGGAGGCGGCGGTGGCAAGAGGAGGAGAAAGCACAAAAAGGAGAAAAAGAGCAAACGAAAACGAAAGGAAAAAAAGGAGTGAAAAAGTCCCCTTTTAGTTTATTTGTTTGTTTCGACTGAATCATCCGCGTTTTAAAACATATGTTTAATTAATTGTGTGTATTGTTTTGAATACAAATTGACAAAACTTTAGAGAAAGGAGGCTTTAACGCAAAAAATGGCCATGTTTGAAATTTTTTGGCATTCGACTTGAGCGTTCTGCCAACGAAATAACTAACAACTGAAATTCGAGTTAGCCGAACATCGAACGATTTTTTGATTGAACACACTGTGCTTCCTCTTTTTTTACACGGCTCAGAAACAAAATTCTTACCCAAAAGCTAAAGGGTTTAGGCTTATGGTAAAATTTAATTAATATTTCAAGCAAACAAATTGAAAAGAAAGGAGTACAACTCGTCAGGGTATGCGCAAACTGCAATTCTTCGTTTTTTACGAATTTTTCTGTGGTATTTTCTTGGTGAAATCTTTGAAGAGGAAATAATGATTTCAACGTTTTTGGTTCACATAAAAATAATGGGAAAATGCAAAATTTGGTGGTGCTAAGCCTTCCCAAACCGTTTCTCCAACATTCAACTCTCTTTTCATATATTTGATGAAACAACAATTCCTGTCATTTTGTTTTGTTAAGGAAAAGTGGCTTGTAAACATTCATGGGACGTGGTAAAAGAAATTTGAAAATCGAAGCGGTACGGATTTCATTTTAATCTTGCTTAAATTTGCCAACGGCTATCGGACATTTCGCCTATTGGACATTTCGTCCGGTAACGAAAAAACGGACGTTTCGACCGGTAGTGGAAAAACAGACATTTCGCCCATCGCTCGCCTATTGAATGATTTAATCCGAATAAAAATATTATCAATCGATTCCTCTCGTCGAGCTGAGTACGAATCCGCAAAAAGTTTGCGCCGGGAGTCTCTATGTTTTGAGTTTGCCGGAAACAATTATAAAGAAAGTTATGGCTCCTCAAAGTTGGCCAAAACAAAACGGGAAAAAGTGGCAAAAAAGAAGTCAAAACGGGAATAGCCCTGATAGTGAATGGAAAAAGCCCTAAGGAAAAAGGTTTTCATTGATCGCTGAATTGATTGTGGTAAATGTTTCCGTCCCCACAAACGGTCCACTTATGGCTTTCTCACAATGTCCAAACGTTTCCGATCGCTTATCTTGCAGTCGCCGATCTCAATCATATCCATTAATGACTTTCCCACTTATGCAAGTGACTAACGCTTTTCCTTTACGATTTATCGTAAAAATTCTTATTGACAAGTTAACCACGTCTTCTCGCCCCTCCACCCAATCCTTATCGAATGCTGTACAAACAATCATTCCCGTTGACCTTTCTATTTGCTTATTCAAATGAACCAATCGAATTCAGAAAGCGATTGAGTGTGCCAGTAACATTGGGCCAAAATAAGAATGTTTCTTACAAATAAGAAAATTTATTCTTCAAAAGAACATTTCCTATAAATAAAAACATATGCAATCCCTTAAGCTCCCCCCGAAGAGTTAAGCTTGGACGAACAATGCATGTCGCCTCACTCACACCAGTACTGTAATCACATTGTAGGAAACTCAGATTTTCATGGTTTAGCTGAAAGCAATTTCTGATCTTCTGCCAATACAAAAGTACAAGACTTTTATTTATGAAAACAAAACTGGAGAACGCAAAGTTCGCGCGCGTTTTTACAATCAAGAATTTGACCTACAGTACCCCTGGTGAGAGATGTTGACATGCATTGTTCAACCAAGCTTAACTCTGATGGAAAGTCGGAGAGCTTGGACTCTCTATAGACGGTCCTTATCCTTACATTAAAAAATTATTGTGCCTACAGTACTCTCTATAGACGGTCTTTATCCTTACATTAAAAAATTATTGTGCCTACAGTACTCTCTATAGACGGTCTTTATCCTTACATTAAAAAATTAATGTGCCTACAGTAATACTCTCTATAGATGGTCAATGCCATGAAAAAGTCGCAGAGCTTAGCGGTTTTATTGCGTTTTGTTGGACTTTTGGTAATCGGATTCCGGACATTTTTTTGAGATTCGGAATTTCGGACATTTTACATATTTGTAAAATGAATTTGATGTCATATTGTGCTCAGCCCCCTGATAAGCCCAAGCGCACTTTTTCTGAATTTTTTTGTGAAACCAGTAAAATAAATTCGGCATAACTTTCAGACTCGTCGCAGAAAACGGCACTAAACTGTTGCTCGGACTTGAGAGAGACCCTGCCTCTTGGGACAACTTACCGCCCGTGATTCACAATAAAAGAGGCACACTTTTTGTTCAAGGAACCATTGAGGCACTGAACCGGATGCAGTCAGCAAATAAGTTTGCAGGTGCGAGTTATTTGAACGCATCGCATTTGTTTTGTTAAAAAAAGGCCAAACATACGAAACAAGTCGGTAGTTCTTAAAAAGTGACAAAATTGCCATTTATTTAACACAATGCTTTGACCAAAATTAAATTTTTAAAAAAATTTTATGTATATGTAAAAAGACTTCGGTACTTGTTTTTTACCGAATTTCCTAATTTATGATATATTTGTAACGATTTCGTCAATTAACACAGATGACAAAGGGCCGTTGTTTTCTGGAATCTTTTTCGACGAAACTTTTACGGCATGCACAAAATGGTGCAACAAAAATTATGGACTATATGGCTGGATTCATGAACTTTGGCGGTTGTTACAGCACACCTTCCCAATTTTTGCCATTTTCACCGACTGTTATCGGCAATGCCCAACGGTTTCCCGATTTCCTTCGGCTCTTCGACGTTTTTTATTTGAACCTTCGTCAATTTCACTGCTCGGTAAATAAATTATGTATAAAATATGATTAATTAAAAATCCTTTATAATGCACATCAAATTTGTCAATATTTAATAATGAAAATGTTAAACCCCAATTTTTAAAGTCTTGCTCTATTTAGTCAAAACCGGAAGTGTTCATCCCCTAGAAAACAATTGACCAAGTTTTTACTATTTCAGGCTTATTTGCGCACTAAGTCTGAAGCCAAACTCCATCTCGACCCATTGTTCGTGTCGGAAGGTGTCGACCCGATGAACTCAATTGTGTACCAAACTGGTATGAGTGCCGTGATACCACACCACATTTGTCCAAATATAATAACTTTATTTTATTCGCAATTTTTGTTTTGTTTCCTGCCTAATTTTTAAATTGTTTATATTAATTATTCCGTTAAATATTTGTTTTTAATTGTATATTCGAATTGTGCTTAGTAGCGGTAAGGGGTGTGGGTTAGGGATAAGGGGGGAGTAGGGATAAGAAAAATGCTATTAATTCGATATTTTTTGATACCGATATTTTATCGAAATATCGTACCGAATATCGTATCGAGGCTATTGCCGCACACTAGTAGGGATAAGGGGGGACGGAGTCCCTCAATTCACGAGTCATGGTGGGCCGTTTTTTGAAACGGGCCAATGCTGAACAGGGAAAGGAACGGAAGGAGGGCGGACAGAAAATGTTTAAAGTTTCCGATTAAAGTTTAAAATAAATTTGTGGTTTGTGAAAATGTTGGTCCATTTGAATTGATTTTGCAAAAAAGGAACTCATGTCTTTGATTTACGATGGAGGGGGATGTGGCAAAGAAATAATTTTAATGGGGTAAAATTGACAGAAAAAATTGGAAGGAATGTGATTTCTCAATAAACTTAAACAAGATCAAAAAAAATCAAATATAAATACATCTTCTCAGCCAACAAATGTAAAATGGACCATGCACAAAATCACTTAAAATTGTTTTCCAAAGGCTTTTTATTGAATAAACAAAACTCGAACCAATCACAACGGCGCCATGAAATAACGCCACACTGGTAGGGCATGTGCCGCCAGAACATGCACTGCCGCATACGGGAAACAGATGCGTAAAGTCTTCTATGCTCTTGTCGGTGGTGGTCATTTTGTCTTTATCAAAAAAGGAAAATAAGTAATTAAGCGTTAACTATATTCCGAGCTAGGTTGCCATTTCCACCGCTTGCGTTGAGTTGAAAAATTCTCGGGGTTCTGGGCGATAAAAAACCCCGACAAACTCTTGGCGTTCGGGATTTCTTCACTAAAACAAAAAATTCGGGATTCGGGTGGTGGCAGCAAACCGGACTCCAAGAGAATCAGTAAACGCAACCATTGGCATTGACAGTGCCGAAGTGCCATTCTTGCACAAAGAAGCCAAGTAACAGAACCATCACAAAAGGAAAAGAGTTCATCGGCAACATTAATCTTTGAATTATACAGAAAATTATTAATTAAAAAGTAATTTGGAATAAAAACAAATTATTTTCAAAAATGGACGGGGAATGTCCCTTTCCCACTAATTGTGAATCGTCCAATCATTCGCCGATCCGACCAGTGAAAGTGGAGTCGGAATGGTTATAAATAGGCTGATATGTAAGTAGTAATTTATTCCATTTTTTGTTGAATTTAATGAAAATAAATTTATGTAATGAGAAGCAATCATTTTGTCAATTAATTATAGAAGGTTCTGGTCCTGGTTTAAAAATGCGGCTGGCGAAGACCCCCAAACATTACGGGATTTTTTCTTTTCTGGTCCGACCTTGGACTTGTGCTTTTAAGCAAAAGATAAATTTTGAATATTGGCTTTTTTTCAATTTTATGCAAATATATTGTTTATTAAAAAGTGAATTCATCCTAATTATTTATTTTAAACTGTTTTATCGAAGAAGAAAAAGCATTTACGACAATGAAAACGGTAAATGAGTGGAAGAAATAAAAGACAGTCAATTAATGGGGCCTAAAAGAAACGGACTACCAACAGTCTCAGAATGTGTGTGGGCAATTGTCTCGCATTTTTCTGTCCAACAAAAAATGTAAATTTAAAAAAGTGCCAACATTAAACTCAAATCTTCGAACGCAAAACTGCGCTCAGTTTTAGCGGTTACGGTCAATTTTGATCAGCATTTTCTGGCACTTTTATGTTCTGATCAGTGTCCTAAAACGCCAAAAATTGTTGGCAACTTTCAAAATTTCTTATTTTTACGACGGACAATTGCCGCAGAAAGAATGGAGGAGGACAAATGGGCGAATGGATGCACAACGAATGAACTTTCGATGGTCTTTTTTATAGCGATAAGTGAAGCAACGGCGGCGGGGGGATGCAAAACGGTCACAATTTTAGGCAATGATTTGCGGTGGTTGGCTGTGAATGGAATTCGGGAAAAAAACATTAAAAAAATTGATGGGAGGCGACGCGACAAAAAACGAATCATTTTGAAAGACGCAAAATTCAATGAAAAAACACATTTTTGGAGCTCTTTAACAAAACTCTACACACAACGTGCCGTGCCATTGATTCAAAAGGTTGGCATCCCCGACGTCGGGGTCGGGGTTGACATTTTCGGGGATCGGGGACAAAAAGGCCGGGCCAAAAATGTCGGAGTCCGGAGTGCCAACCCTATAGGTAGTTTAGTTGCCAATCTTCCGTAAGCAAAAGCTAAACTAACAAACAAACTATGCTTTGTTTTTGAGGGAAACAGAATTGTGGAGAGCTCCAAAATTGTGAGGGAAATGTTAAATGGAACAAAAAAATTATGCATATATACTTTTTTATTTTTAAAAAAACAAAAATTAATTTAAAACTTGGGTTAAGTCAAAAGTGATCAGCAAAACGGTTATTAAGAGGAGAAGAGAAAAAAGGAATGAATGAATAAAATGTGAAAGACTGTGAACATTTGATGATGAAATTCTCGCACTCAAAAACATTTGAACATATAATAAGTAATAATATAATGCCTGCAATTATTATCCGCAAAAAACCAATTTGATCGATCAGGGACCAAAAGCCGAATACAATTCTCGAAGAAGCCGACAAACACAACGATCGGAAGCGTCATTAAGAAGAATGATTGATCAGAAGGCTAAGAAGAGCTTTAAGTAGCAGGGTTGATCGGGACCGGAACTCCCGATGGCACTGGCACGGCACAGGCACAACTGCACTCCCATTTTTGGTTTTAGTCCCAACTGGCCAGAAAAGTTTCTGTTCTGATCACACATAGAGAGGGACCAGATCAGATGTGCCGGTGCTTAAATGTTTCCGGTTTTTGTTGTTGCCATGAATGATGCCAATCGACGGCAAATTGCTGCCACCCAATGGCATGGCTTCAACCCCACAAAACTCTTTCAGAATGGAGAATAAATAGCCAATAATGATGATTGATGATAATGATGTTGATGTGGCGGAGTGAATTTTTAGTCAAATTTGCGTGCTCCTCCTCGACTGCACGGGCATTTTGGCCTTGGCATTTGTGCCGCCGTCGCCGCCGTTGTTGCTTGACCTCCGACGCACCAGCACAGTGCCGGCTGCTGTCCTCGTCGATGTTGTGGCGGCTGACGCGACGCCAATGGAAGATGCCGACGACGGCGGCACTGCGGCTGCTGCCATGTCCAAGTCGACGCCTGTGCCACCGCCGCCACCGCCGTTGGAGCTGCGCCGTCGACGCGCAAAAATGAGACTGCCCGGCTGACTTTGGCAAAGCGGGGTCGAATGCAAAAAAGGCGCCACTTCCTGTAGAACAAAAAAGGGATAATTAATTCATGACACTTTCCTGAACATTTAAACCAGACCCGGGGGGACTTTATGCTCGATACTGGCTCGAGAATCTCGATGAAAGTCTCGTCTCGGCCACTCTAATTAAGATAGACGACAAGCCTAACTCCAAACAGAAATTGGAACAATGTTCGAACTCGCCCAGTCCCAAGATCATGAAAGTCCTTCCCCCCCCCCCTTAAACGCTTTCATCTTCCAAAACAGAACCAACAAACGATTAAAAGGGCTAATCGAACACCTCATAAGCGCTGCCGGTGCTGGTCTCGTACTCAAACGACTTGTTCTTTGGGCGTGTGTAGTGCACTCGCCAGCTCCGTCGCCGCACCACACCGCCGCTGCTCACGCCACGTGCTCCCTGTTGCTGTTGCTGCTGCTGTTGAACTACTGCACCACCGCCTAATGAATTGAACAAATATAAAATTTGCAGTGTGATCTGGTCATATAAAACGGTGAAGCCTGGAACTTATTTAGATCAAATGATGCCCATAAATTGATCATACTAGGTTTATATCATCTACCTTCACCGGTTGTTGCTGATCCTCCTCCAACAACAGCAGCGGCGACCACCGTCTGTGTGCTGGTCCCGCTGCTGCTGCCCCCGCCACTGCTGCTCCCGCTGCTCATCGACGCGGCAACCACCGGTCGCGCGGAGGACATAATCGCTGCAGCGGAGGCACTCACTGCCGTTGACTGTCGAAGGGATTTGGGACTAATGAGGCCAATCAATTAATCAATCAATCAATCAATAATAGCCGGGCTTAAACGAGACATAGCCAAATAGCCGGGTGTTTTGGAGTTATCCAATATCCCCCGGGGGCAGATGTTGTTATCCTCTTGTGCTACCCTAATTTAAGCATCAGACAGACAGTAAAGCCCAGAGAAATTCTTTGTTGTTTTAATATATGATACGGCAAATGTTAGGGATCGAGAATCTCCAGCAAAATTTTTGAAATTGAAATTTAAAATTGACCGCTTTGGCCTGGAAATTTTGGAATTTCGCGAAAAATTTTGGAAATTCAAAATTGCCCGCTTTGAGCGGGCAATTCCAGAATTCCCCCCTGTCGACTTTGAGAATTCTTTTAACGGAAATTCTCTTCCCTAATTTAATCCCCACAAATTCAGTACCGCAGAATTGAATTTGTCCAATTCCAAATATTATGGGAAATTCCAAAATTTGCCCTAACACAACAAATCCGTTTCCTAATGATTACGAAGACGAACTTTTGAGGCCACCAAATAATCGACTAATGAGGACAGAAAAGTTTGGCACACCGGTTCAATTGACTGCTGTTGCGGTTGCTGCGCTTGCGGTTGCATGGTGGCCGCGGTGACAAACGGTGCCGAGTAGCGTCGCGCCTGCGGCGACGACGACGTCGTCTCGACGAGTTCGGGCAGCGCCTGCAGCCCGCCCTCCTGCTCGCCGCTGCCGAAGAAGCGCTGACGGCACCCAGCGCCGCCGCTGTTTTTGGCGCCACTTCCGTACAACAACACATCGGCGCCCGTTGTTGCCGACGGGGTCACCTGTGCGAGCAGCAGAAACGTTCAGACAATGCCGAAAACAAATCCTCGAAATCCTAACCCCCGGATATCCCTTCCAAAACTGGCACTATTCGGATTATGCTAGGACATTTTTGCCCTTCACAAGAATCGGAATTGCAAATACACACTTTGTAAGCATTCTCGTGGATATAATTCCGGAAAGTTATCTAGAAATCTCATAGAAAATTGCGTAGTGACAATAACCTTTGAAATCTTTTTAAACCTTTAAAGAAAAGTGAAAATCTTAATAGTTTATAATTATTTTGAAAATTTAATCCAAAAAAATGTTTTAAATTTTCCGGATTCCGGACTTTTTTGGGCATAGGTTACATCCCTGATCACCTCTCTGATCACTGCTTTCTTCACCTGAGCACTGGGTCCCGAGCCTTCGGTGGTGCTGGTCGAGTATTGCCTCTCCTGCAGCAGTTGGAACGGCTGCCGTAACACTTTGGTGGGCGACGACGAGCATTGGCCAACAGACAGAAATGCATCATCGTCATCGTCGTCATGGTCATGGTCATGATCATGATCACGGTCGTGGTCATCTCCGTCCACAGAAGACGCCTCCGTAGTCGTCTGCGACTTCATCTGCGCGTCGCCGCCGCCCATTGAGCCGCTGGTGCAGCACGAAAGCACAGCTGAAACATTTTCACACCTATTAGCCTCCAGACATTTGACCGATTGAGGGTGCTTTTTTTGTTTTTATTGCATTTTTCTTAAGGAATTTTGAAAATGCCAAAATATGTCTTTATGGTTTAAAAAATAAAATAATATTTAATTAAAATGAAAAACGGTCAGTCTCTGTGACTTAAAATGTTATATATTCGTGCATTTTGGATCAGGTTCATAATCCAGTAACCAACAAAGAGTTTTTAGACCTTCTTATGTTTGTTTAGGCACAAAGTGCCACATATTTCCGACACTTACACGATCCGGGCCGTTGTGGAGAGCATTTCATTGAGGTGTCCGTTGACGGTCCAGCACAACCTGCGAAAAGCACAACAATTAGGCCGGTAATTGCAATTCGAGAAACTCAAATTATGTTGAAAGTCGAGACTCTCGGTGTCGAGGGGACCGATGTTTTTATTTTCATCATTTTACTAGAGATTGATATTTTTGTCTTAAATTTGCCGAACCTCAAAAACTTGAGAGATTCGATGCCTAAAAATGGTTACATTTCCCCCAACTGCTACTGACCGGATCTGCTGCAACAGCCGGCCTCGCTGGACATGCACACTTCTTCTTCGCCCGAACTGCTGACCATGGCCTCCTCCTCCTTGGACGGCAGCTGAAGATGATGATGGCACTGCTGCTGTTGTTGTTGTTTACCATGGCTTCGGTGTTCAGCAGCCGTTCCGCTTCGCGTCAGCAGCAGTTCCGCGGAGCGCGAGCAGCACCCACCGCTTTTTTTGTTGCCGCCGTTGCCTCCGGCACTGCTGCGCATTGACGGCACCACTGCGGCGGAGCATGGCGATGCGGACGAGGACGGTGGTGACAGAAACCACTCGGAGCGCGTCTTCATCCGTCGCGTCTGCCGCTCGTGCACCCACTCCAGGTAGGTCAGTGAACGCGTGCTCTCCAGCAGAAAGCCGCTGGAGTGCAGGAACGAGTCGGGCCCCTCCTCCTCCTCCTCACTGTGTACAACCACCTAAATAATCTTTTCTACTGCTTACTGCTTGCTGCTGGTCAATGAAAGCACTACCCAATTTTTGTAGATGATGGATGGCACATTTCCCCAATTTTGGGGATTAATGCCACGTATTTTTCCAGGAGAATAATTTTTATTGGTATTGGTCTCAAATTTGGGGTTTGACTAGGGTTGGCGGTTCCTGGGAATTCTTCGAGTATCCGAACCGAACTTTTCGGGTAACCGAACCGAAAAAATCCCAGTTCTACGGTTCGGTTAGGAACTGCCAACCCTAGTCTTGACCCCCTCAAACTCTCAATCAGCCTCCAACCACTCCGCTTTTTAGCTTTTGCCTATCGAAAACTTCTACAGACTTTGGGCTTTTAAAATATATCGTCGATTGTTTCTTTTGAAGTAGAAACTGGTTATACTCCTCCCAAATGTTGGGCACAGCACTGAAATGTCCCCGGGCAATGACCGCGCGATGCTTCCACTATTCCCGACCCAACTCAATGTTCTGCCCCACGCACTTCGCCCATGCTGGTGCTTAGCCCCTCCTCGCGTCGTCGACGCGCAGTACCGGCACCGCCGCTAGCGCTCGCCCTGTACTTCCACTCGATCTTCGACTCCTCCAGCGATCTGGACTGCTCCCGACGCCGGTAGTGCTGGGACGGCGGTGGCACGTGCCGTCCAAGCTCGGGCAGCGACTCGCCATACACGTCCTCGTCCTCGCAACAAAACTCCTCAGCCGACGGTGGTGCAGTACCGTGTACGTCTTCATCATATTCTTCGCCATCCTGCTGCTTGGAGGTGGACGGCGACTGCTGCTCAAGCTCGAACGACGACGACTCGCGCCTCGACGATGCACGTCGTTCAAAACGGATGGCCGGTTGGCTCAGCGTCCCTGCAGCAGTTTTTTTTTTGGCATTTTTTCAGGAAAAAACCAGTCCCAAAGATTGTAAAATTAGACGGTAATAGTTTCCCGCCCCCCTTTCAATCTCAAACCCATTAGAACATTTGATCGAAAACCCAAATTTTTGGGGGACAAAAAATCGAGTTTTAGAGAAAATTTTGCATTCGACCAAATGTCGGAACTCGAATAATACACAAAGCTTTTTCTCATTTCAAATCGCGTCGTCTTTATTGCTAAGACAAAAAAAAAACAAAGTCTGGGAGAAGCAGCACAAAGAGTAAATATAGTAGAGTTGTGTAAAATGCATTAGTAGAAAAGGCAGAGGTCGGAACAAACACCACACCACACAATACAATAAATAAGGAATAAAAACGCCACAACAAAACAAAACGCAAAATAACAAAAAAACGCTTTGTGTTTAAGGGCCCAGCACTTCAGCAAATATGGTTGTTGTTGTTGTGTTGTTGAGATCGAGATCGAGGAGCTGCACCCGTCGCAGTTTCACGCTTGTGCCCCCGCAACTGTTCAGCAACGTTGAGGTTGGCCGCCAAGCAGTATCCCTCAATGAGACGCTGCAGCGCCGCGCATGGCGGGGGCGGAGGCGGCCGGGAACGAACAACGCCACCATCCAGGGCACAACCCTTCCACTGGTCGCCAGCGCTGATGGCGACAGTCGACGGACGAAAAACAGTGCAGGAAGACGAGGTGCAGCAACGGGGAGAGGAAGAGGACGAGGCGGACACGCTTTTCCGTCGATGGACCGTGACAGGTGACGGCTTGAACAGTTCCATCGTCGTAGCCTTCTTCATCGAGGACACCTCAATCGATGCAGCACGGAGGTCGTAGGTGGGCCGCTTGTGCTGTTCCGGCTCTTCCTCCTCCTCTTCTGGCGGAGCTGTTGATGTCGTCCCCTCGCACATAGAACCAGCAGTTTCCGATGTTGTTGCAGCAGCTGCTGCGGCCATTGCTTCCAAACTGCGACGACTGGCGGCACTCCGTTTGCTGGCCACACGAATTACATTGTTGCTGCTCTTAGTGTTGGTGATGGAAGAGGCAGCAACGGCACAATCAGAAGCAGTAACAGCAACAACAGACGATGACGCGGAAGCCGATTTGGAGTCTGAAAATCGGCACGATAAGCAAACCAAACTGAAGAATGCACAAAAAAACAACCAAATATGTAAAGCAAACCAAAAAAAACTTTCGTTTTTTAATAAAAAAATATCCACAAATTCGAAGTGGTAGGTAAATCAAGCAAAAAAAAAGAAGCAAATAAATATTAAAAAGCAAACACAACAAAAACAAAAAAATAGGCACAGGGGAAAAATAAACCAAACAAAAATAGGCAAAAAGTAAATTTGAGTGCAAGCTTTCTTAAACATGCTTATTATTTTGATGGCATTTTGTCTCATTTATTGGTCGACCGAGGAATGAAAAGTGCCTTTCTCTCTTTGCGCTTATAAAAACCCAACTTTGTTTAAACGGACATGTTATTATGTATGCTATTTATTTATATCATTAAAGGACTATGGAGATGTGGACAAACGTTTTGAAAAATAAATTAAAAAATTAACCAAAAAAATGAAAATTTTGCCAAAAATTACGCCAGATTCAGCCTAAGGAATTTCATTTCTTTTTTCCCAAGGACGCCACAAAAAGTAACTTTAAAAAAAGATTTAAAAAAGAAATAGCATAATGCACACTATAAAGAAAAGTCCATTATCAAACAAAATTGAATTCAAAAGCATCAAAAATTCAAAAATGCACTCACTCGACGGCAAATGGAAGGAGATGTGCCAACAGTTTTCGTCCCTTCGCAACGTTTTGCCGGTGATGCGCGCATAGAACTCGTAACACTCAAAGGGAAACAGCCGGAGAAGACCGAAGGCCTGGATGATCTTCGTGATGACCTGGGATGCCAACTTGAAGCGCATGATGTCCTCCAGTTTGGCCTGATCATTTTGGGGAACAATGTTTTTTGAGTCAGTCGGGTGCGCGCATTTAATGCAGAAAAATGGTAATTAATTGGGAGATTTTCATACCTTATTTTATTTAAACAAACAAAAATGTTTTAAAAAAATGCAATTTAGTGCTTTACCCGTTGTCCGTCATGGATGCAGGTGTGGAACAGTGACGGGGCCACCGAAATGCCAATCGCATCCGGCGTCATCCGCGTGCCGAATGATTGTGCCGAGTCGGTGATAACGCGAAAAGTGCCGAACAAAAGCACCAACAGATGCTGAGAAGGCACGGTCAAAGCGGTGACAATTCTGATGGGAAAAAATTACTTCCATTTTTGCTTCTAAGTAATAATTCTCCCTTTAGGGGTTTTTATTTTTGCCAATTTCTCTCTCATTTTCTTAGCCCATGTTCGTCCAAAAATGTTTATTTCCAGGCCACCAATAGAGCAAAAACCTGCAAAAAAGGCCAATAATTTGTTGGTCGTCTGCCATATTGTTTTGCTGTTCGGCGAGCTCGAACAGCTGTCGCTCGTTGTCCACCCCGAAAATGCCGCCCGGCAACTTGGCGAGGAAACGCTAAATTTGCGCAAATATGTTTTAAACATTGTAAAGACACAAAATTCCATAAAAATTAAGCTTTTCCCCCAATGTGCCAAAAGAAGAATTGCTTCAAAAATGCAAAAATTTAAAACCTTGATCACCGATGCGGCCGTGTACACACTGATGTTCGAAATGTTTACGAGTCGGCCATGTTGCTGAAAATGAAAGTAGCAATTTGTGTTGTGCACGCATTTAATCAACAAACAAAAAGAACCACCATTTTTTTGTCCGGGGTAAAAATGAAAAAATGGCTAACCATTATGTGGGAGAGTTTGCGCACTTGCGCTTGATTACCCGGCGCTCGCCAAATGTCCTTCTTCAGCGGGCCTTCCTTATACACTTTCAGCAAAAGCACCTGCAAAAAGTGTGGCCATCAATTTTTTTGTTTGGACCAAAACTCCGGTACATTTTCTTTAAATTTTCCGCTTCAATTTCCCTCATTTTTTGTTATTAAATGTAAACAAAAAACCGACAGGAAAAAGCGTGCATTTTTTCTTTAAATACATTTTCCCGAATTTCTTGTACGGTTTTTTTAATTAATTAAGATTTTCCAACAAAAAAAAACTGACAAACGACCAACCAATAATGTAGCCGGAATGTCCGGACAAAATGCCTCGTTTACCGGAACGCCGAATTTTACTCTGTTAAAATGGTCATTTTGCGAATATTTTTGTTGACTGAATAACCGACTTTTCAATTCGCCCTCTGTACCGCTGTTCCATTTCATCACTGCCGCATAAAACTGCAAAAAATGGTTTGAATTTCATCAAAATCGTCCATTTTTTAAAAACAAAAAATGATCGGCACCAGCACATATTGTAATTCTTTAAAAACAAAAAAAAACCTTGAAAAATTTTTTTAAAAAGAATTTTAGTAATGCCGCAGAAATGTGTCACATCGCCTATCTGCCCAGTGGGGTCGGAATATTTAAAATTCGTTGTTTTAGCATTAATTCACCACACCCCATGAACGACAAAAATGCGCAAACCTGTGTTTACAACAATTCTTATTGTATTGGTGCCGATCAGACCGTCACTGATCAGAGTCCTGTCCAATTAGTGCCGATCACGTGTGATCAAATCAACACTGATCAGTGCTTCCGCCATGTCCGCTTACTTCGCTTACCCATTCCGTATGCGGCCGAAGCCGCCATGTCCGGTGTTGTGTGCCGTCGAGCGGAGTTGCGACGCGCCGTCTGTGACTGCAGCTGCTGATGGCGTGGCGTGCTGTTCAAAAAATTGGTGGTAGCAGAAGAAGAGGAGGTATTTTCGTTGGTTGCCATACATTAACAGAGAAAGGGTCTGATTCCTAAACAGTTCAAATACACCAACACCAAATCCATCAAAAATTCAGCCTAAAAAAGGAAAAATTGAGTGCAAAAATGCCGTTTTTCATACATTTTAGGGCAATAATTTAGATGATCGTGTTTTTAAAGGCATTTTGATTAAAACAACGTCTTTTTTAGTTTACGGGTCGGTTAGATTTACTAAAATTAAAATAATTTATCCTTAAAAAGTGAAAAAATTTCGACCATCAAATACCTAACGGGATTTGGGCTTAGAATTCATTGACAACGGAGAACATGGCTTGAATGAATACGTCAACACGCACCCACGAGGATGTTTTTATGACGAATTTTTTTTTTCGAATTTTTTCCCGAAAAATGGAGACTTAACCCTATTTTGTGCCGTTGCTTTTGCTCCCGTGCCATCGCATTCAACGGAGAAAGAGAACGCAAAAGGTCATGGAAATTGAGCTCAACAAACAAACAGAAAAAAGATACACATGCACATAAAAGCATTCATTCATCTCTGTTTTTCTATCAAAGTCAATGCCAATTGAAGCAGACGAGGCGGCGTCTTTTTCTATTTTGACAAAGACACTTCGCCAAAAATGCGAGAAATTTCAAAAATTACAAGTAAATTCATCTCCATTAGCACCATCTACGACGCCGAACATTTTAATTTGTGCCGAAGATTTTTCACTTTTTCTTTGTTATTCATATCTTTGAAAGGGTTCTAATGGCTTAGATTTTGCTTAATTGCTTAAAGGTCTTCAATTGATTAACTTACTGGTCCTCGCAAATCCGAAAGGGAGATTGAAGAACAAAGTCTCTTCGTTTGGGCGTTTTGGGACGGCTGCTGGTGCTTGGCTCTGTTACCTTGGCACAGTCATAGCGATGATGCCTTAAAATATGTGAACTTTTAAACTTCAATTAGTGGCGGCACACACTTTGATCCTCGTCCAGTTGTTAATTTGATTCAAATAACAATTTTTTGTTTTGTTCCGGTTTGTTAAGTTCAAACTGAAACTGACAAACTCTGCGTTTTCGCTAATAGAGCTCTGATCTTGAGACAATAAAGACCTGACAATAGGAATCCCGGTCTCCTCCGCTTCGAGAGATTGAACCGTTGAATTGGGATTCCGTCTGACTCGTTCGCTATTGACTAGAGGAGAATGATCGGAATTTGGTTTGGGTCCCGTACCGGAATCCCGACTCGTTAGATTTGTTATTGACCGGGGGATTTGCTCGGGATCCCGTACCGGAATTCCGACCCGTTAGATTGTCCGCTTACTACTGATCATAAATCAGATTGATGTTCTCATACTCGTTGATGATCATCATCATCATTTGGAAACATTGCTGATCAGTCAGTTGGGAGTAAAACGTACACTCATTGTCCGACGAGAGAATGGAGGTCGAAGAAGGACGACAAACTTCCTCAAATGTTGTTGATCGGTTGATCGCCGAGTGCGTGCAGAAAAAAACCGTCGTTGCCTTTTTGAGATGATGTGCTGCTGCTACACAGTGAAAGCGGTGGGTCGTCTATACGTCTAGGAAAATGTCTACGGTAGGGAAGAAGGTTGGGTGGGAGGAGAGCACTGCTGCTTCTGGCGGAGGTAATCTCGGCGTCGATCAGCTGCAATTCATTCTTTCATCGGCATCAAATTGATCAGAGTGATAAACGGGGAGATGGTATGCTAAAGGGGACAAAGTTTGCAGATGATCAGCTGCAATTCATTCTTTTATCGAGCATCAAATTGATCAGGGTAATAAACGGTAGGGCTGGCTGCTCGAGACTTGAAATTTACCGAGACTCTCGAGTAGCCCTATAAACCGAGAGAGAGTTTCTAAGTCGACCCGATGGAATGTGTGCCATTTCAATTTCATCGTTTAGGGGGCTAATGGTACTTTTTCATCTAAGAAAGAATTTTGCGACGGATCAGTGTTGGCCATGAACAAATATTTTAGCCACATTTTGCATTTTGGGAAGAAAATTTAAAATGAATATTTTTTGTAAAGACTAAACAACGGAATTGGTGCCACGTAAAATTAACCATTAGCCGCCCAGTCTCAGTCAGTGGCTTTGGTTAGTGCAAAAAAAAGGGTGTGTGTAAAATGATCGGTCGGTGGGTTGATTCATAGCGGCAAAATGAACACAATTTTGCAGTGCTTATATGCTTATGGGGTGTGGCTGCACATTCAGTTTTGTGTCCCCACGTTTTTTAAAGGTCCCTCCTAAATATGTACATATTGAAATGAAGTGGTTTCGTAATTTAAAAATAATTAGGTAGTTGAAATGGATAATTTGAAACAATTTAAAGAAATTTTCAATCAAATAAGAAAATACCTATACTATGTATGTAAAATATTTTCATAAAAATTTTCATTACAATTTTTAAAAGTCCAATAAAAAGTTGGAAACATTTTTGATTTTTTATTAAAACCAAAAATCTCAACAACAAAAAAAAGGCCAAAAAATGTGAACAGCATGGATTATTTGCTCTTGTGGATTTTTGGGCGTTAAATTCGTTAAATTGGCGCTGTTAAGCCACGTGAAACGGACTCTGAAGCGATGGCGGGGGGGGGGGGGGGGAAAGAGTCGACGAAGCGCCGCCCGCCGCTCCATCTCATAAAAGCAATATAAATATTACATACACCGGAGAATGAATCGATCAGCAAATCGGAAAAGGGGGGGGGAGCAAGGGAATAAATGGAAAATTATGGAAAAGAGAGGGGGGGGGGGGGGAGGAGGGGAGGGGGGGGGGGGGGGAGCTGTGGGATGGGCGCAACGCCGCAAACGGCGAAACAATCTGATCGCGGGTCGTGACCCGGAGTCAAACACTATTCCGGCACTTTGTGGAACTCCCCGAAGTAGATCAAAAGTTAAGAATTCAGAGCTGATCATTAAGGTTCAGCGGAGCCTTGATCAATCTGTAAACTGATCAGTGCTCGTTGGTCAATGCTCAGATGCGAGGCTCTGAGCCCGTTCAAAATATGGAACTGATCGGGATTGTGAGAAGCGTACAAAAGTTGAACCAGCCATGGGATTTAAATATTTTCCACAAAAATATTTCACATTTTAAAGTGCCCCGCAATTTGACAGCGATATTTTGCATACATACAACAGCTAATGTTGACTCGACGACTGTACACAAAACGGTGTGTGCACTTTACATAAGAATGTGGGGGTGGCGGTTGAGGTGAGCGGATTGAACGGAGCGTCGGATGAAAGGTGGAGGGGGGGGGGGGGGGGGGGAGGGGGGGGGAGGTGGAGGGGGGGGGGGGAGGGAGGGAGGGGGAGAATATTCTCAAGAGGTTAGTGTGGTGTGTGGGTGGATGGTAGGGGATGGAAGCAATCGCGGTCCGCGGATGGGGGGCCGAGATGACGGGAGTGGCGCTTGGAAGGATATGATCGGAAGAGAAGAGAAGAAGAGGAAGAAGATAATGATGGCGGGACGGGCGCAAGAAGAAGACGCTGATTGGAAGAGGATGAAAAAATGATGATGATGAGATGAGATGAGATGAGATGATCGAAGAAAGAAAACAATGAATGATGGGATGAAAAAAAGAAGATATTGAAAAGAATATGATAAGAGGGAAGATGGAGAGAGGGGAAAGAGGAAGAAGATGGTGGCCAGAAGAAGAAAAGGAAAAAGATGATCGGAAGAAGATAGATCAAAGGAGAATGAAGATGGTTGAATGGAAGAGATCAGAGGAGAATGAAGATGGTTGATCGGAAGAAGATCAGAGGAGGAAGAAGATGGTTGATCGGAAGAAGATCAGAGGAGGAGGAAGATGGTTGATCGGAAGAAGATCAGAGGAGGAAGAAGGTGGTTGGTCGGAAGAAGATCAGAGGAGAATAAGATGGTTGATCGGAAGAAGATCAGAGGAGAATGAAGATGGTTGATCGGAAGAAGATCAGAGGAGGAAGAAGATGGTTGATCGGAAGAAAATCAGAAGAGAATGAAGATGGTTGATCGGAAGAAGATCAGAGGAGAATGAATATTATGACGGATGTTGATCGGAAGTGAGGTTGAAAATTCGGACGGAATTTCATTGCTTGGCGACCACGACACAACATTTGGTGAATGAAATTGTTTGCAGATCTGCTGGACGTATTTGTTGTTGACGTCGTCCCAGCCCCCCCCCCCCCCACTCACACAAAGTGCGCGAAATTGGTTAAATTGGACCCTTTTAATGCAATCAAAAATTTATATGCTAAAAAAAATAGCGGCCAATTGCTGACACGCAAATTAAGGCTTATCACAAAACCACAACGAATCTTTTTGTTTTGGTTTTATTAGCAATGATTTTTAAAAACTAATTTTGGATTTAAAATGATTCGATCATATTCTTCTTCTGCTGGTCTGGCTTTTTGTTAAAAACGAGTTGATTGATGATCCTCAATCGGATTTTTAATATCGGTTCGGATCAACATGTTAATGTTCCCCAAAGAAAGCCAAGGAATAGAAAAGAAAGACGTCTCAAACCGGCACTCGGATTTCGAAATTTGATCGGGATCAAGGGAAAAGCTGAAGCCGAGACCAGCAGAAATTGTTAATCCAATTTGATCGGAAAGGCGCTTGATCAGCACTGCAGTTTCTTGATACCAATTCAGGTATAGAGGAGGTGTATTCGGGTTTTGAAGGTTTTTTTGATTGCATAATACGCGGAATATTTAATAAGTTTTTGCAATTTATATCACGGAAAATGTGTAAAGACAGTCCATTTAAAAAGCAAAATAAGTCCCAAATGGGCTCACTGATTTGTGTGAGCAGCAAGTTTCTGGACGTGATTGGAGAATAGGGCGGGCGGTCGGATGAATGAACGGACCGGACTTCACATTAAATGTTTTTATGTTGCGTTGCGTCTGCTGAAGGCGGAGGGAAATTGCTAAAAAAGGGCATAAAAAGGAGAGGCAAAAATATGCACACAAAAGGGGGGGCGGGTGGTTGAAAAGCGAAAAAAATCAAAGTAATTTTTTTGTTTTATTTAAATCATATGGAACAACACACGGACGGCGCCGGCGGCGCGTGTGGCGGCGATCCGTCCGACCGAACGTCCGTCGCCAATCAAATTGAATTGAATTGAATTGAATGGATGTGATGGGGGGGGGGGGGTTCAGCAGTTGTGAGGAGATGGTGCAAAAGTGGTGGGTGGGGTGAATGGACGGAAATTTTACGATTTCCAATGGACGGAGGGGGGGGGGGGGAGGGGGGGGGGGGGGAATGTGATGAAAACAAAGGGAAGGAGAGGCACACGATCGGAAGAGTCAAATAAATAAATAATATAATATATTAATTACATATCAGTTTTGCAGAGAACGGCTGACCGGACCCAACAATGTTTATATATGTAAAAGATGGAAAAATCGGAATTTTTGTAAAAACCGGAACTGAGATTAGAACAACAACACTCAAAAACGATCGGGGGTTTTCAACTTACTAAAAGCGGGGTTATCGATATATTACCGTTTTTGTTCAAAGGTCAAAAACTCGGAATTTTAGTGCCGGTAAACTATTCAACTGCATAAGATCAAAATTTTTGAACAATTCCAATCTTTATGGGTCCATTTTTGGCGCAAAAAAGTCGATTAGGGGGGGGGGGTTGTTGCATTTTCTTATCCCCGCCGCATTTATCAAAAGATTAATGTGCTGCGGCGTGTGTTGAATGTTTTGAATAGGGTGGGTCACGGTCGGTTAACCGAACCGAAACCGAAACCGAAAACCGGCTTTTTTGGCCCAAAAACCGAAACCGAAAACCGGGGGTCGCAAAACCGGCCTAACCGAAAACCGGTACCCCCGGTTTAAAACCGACCGTGACCCACCCTAGTTTTGATGTGTAGATGATACACATACGTAGAGAGAAGATTGATGTGGCGAATGGAATTGGGGGGGGGCGGGGAGTTTTATGTACCACCACGCAATTGCCACAACAAAAAAGCGCATAAGGCCCCCCCCCCCCGCCCACCCGCCCACCCGCTAATTCCCAAAAAGCATGGCGCCCCCGTAATTAAATTGTCAAAAGCATGTAATTTTTCCAAAAAGAATGGCCGCCACCGCCGCCGCCGCCCTCCCTAATTTCCAAAATTCCTCCATACTTCACGCGGCGGACGGCGGGGACTACTACAGCTTATAAAGGAGGGGGGGGGGGGGGGACGAAGAAAAGGTGAAGCAAGCAAGTAAGCGCAAAGCAAGCTTGTTTTTGGTGTTTTTGTCTGTCCAAAATTGGGGGGAGGAGCGGGGAATGTATGCGGCGACGACGACGACAACACACAGACAATGTGCGGCAGCGGCAGCAGCGGCGGATGGAATAGAGAAAAGAATTGATGATGAGAGAATAGAGCGCCCCCCCCCCCCCCGGCGACGGACGGACGGACGGACCACAACCACCACCATTCATTTATTCTCCATTCATCTCCCCCCCCCACTCATCGTCCGCGCCCCGTCCGTCGCCGTCGCCGTCGTCGTCGTCGTCGTCGTCGTCGTGTTATGTGTGTACGTAGCTGCTGTGAGGCCAGCAGCACCAGAGCAGTTGATGTTGATGGACTTGGTATTTGGGAAGCAGTACATGCATGCATTCCGTTGCTGCTCTACTGACCACTAGAGCTGTTCGAGACTTGAAATTTACCGAGAACCGAGACCGGGAAATGACACCGAGACCAAGAACCGAGACCCAAAAAAACCGAGAAATTTCTCGACTCGAGACCGAGACTCTCGAACAGCTCTACTGACCACGCACAAAACAAAGGCTAAGCCACAACAACCGGCGGCTGTGGCTTCGCCTTTGTTGTCCCAGCCGCAAGCCGTATTTTATTTTTCTTTTGTTGTTGTGGGTCGAGAAACCAAGAAAAACGTTTTATGTTGGAAGGTTTGATATAGAAAAACGGATAAGAGAACTACAACGAATTTACGCCAATTTAATGTAATTATTTTTAATTAAACACAATAAGCCGGCCGATGTGTTTATGCCGTTGTAAAACGTTCAGTAGTTTAGAGGTTATAAGAAGCAGTACAGCAGATCAAGCAGATCAGCAGTGACTCGGGGACGGTTTTGTGCCAATGAACATATTTGGCAGCTTTGCTGGACGGACCGGTGTGTCGGGCACTGAATTTTGTTCCTGTGCACCGAACCAGTGGGGGAGAGAGACGAGTATATAAAAAGGGAGGATGAGTGCAGCAGCAAAAGAATGAGAGGAAAGTGCGGGGGGGGGGGGACGGAGGGGGGGGAGCTGCGGACATTCTCCCCGTCCCACTCGCCGCCCCCCCCCCACCATTTTCGCCGCCCAAGGGGCAGCCAGCCAGCCTCCTGCTGCACAATCAACTCTCAAGAAAAATTGGTGGTGCTGGAGGAGACGAAGCAAAGCTATAAATAGCCTCCTCCCTCCCTCTCCCTCCCCCGGGGGGAAGGCAAAGGCAACGGCGCTTCGAGGGCAAATGAGTACCCATCCGCCCGCCCACCCAACCGCCCACTCGTTGTCCACCCCCGACAAGCTTTGGACCAAATGGACAACCGGAAGGGGCAAAGAGAGAGTGGAAGAATGAAAGCACCAAAGAATGAGTGGGAGAATTTAACGAAAATCTAAAAAATGGGGACCAAATGTGCCGATCTTTTTTTTAAAATGAAAAAACACCCGAGGGAATTTAAAGACACGAGACTTGGAGGACGAGAGTACCAGAGAATGGGGGGGGGGGGGAGGGAGGGGTTGAATTTAACATAAAAATGTGAAATCTACTCAAAGTGGCAAAACAAGAGCGCATTATTCTTTTAGTTAATCATGAAAACTGGCAATTTGCAAAGGCAAAGCATGCTTAAAGAGAAAAATAACCATTTTTAGCGAGTTTATGACGCAATGACTGGAAGTTATGTGCACCGCAAAATTGGCCTGCTGCTGACCCATTTTGGAAGGACTCAAAACACTTTTGGGCACCAAAACCCTCAAAAAGGCAAAATGAAAGGACGGCAGCAGTTCTGCCCTCCGGGGGTACACACAGTGGTGGAAATTATCCGACCGAGTTTGGACAATTCAGTGCCAGGACGACTCAGCGCTGCCGGTCATAACTTACTAATTGTGTAACTTCTCATCAATTAGACACATTTGGCACTAATTGAAAGCGCGTAAAATTAGCATAAAATTTTTATGAGGAAGAGAGTTGAGGCATTTGGACACACATAAAAAGGCGTAGGGTTTTAAATGTAAAAATGAGAATTTTAAAGTTGTTTTTTTTTGGTTTAACCGGTATAACTTTTTGCGGAATGGTTAAAGTTTTGGTGTACAAAAAATGCTCAACCAATAAGCTCAGGAATGGCACTTGTCTATATGGTGAAAAATTTATAACAGACGACTCGTCCCGCCCGCCCGCCGGCGTTAAATTGTGGTGGTCGCCGGGAATGGCCAAAATGGGGTATGGGAGGAGGAGGAGGGGGGAGGAGGGGGGGGGGGGGGGTGCACATTGGCATTGTGGTAGAGGACACTCGGCACGCGGGCCGGCCCGGCGCCGTCCAAACACAGCACAGTAAGGGGAGGAAGGAGATAATTCCATTACTGCTCCATGACAGATGGCCAGCCTTTATGGGACGCTGGGCGGTGCAGCAGGGAGAGGGGGGGGGGGGGGGGGGGGGCATGGCCGTTGGCCAGCCCATGCCAACGGCGCGGTTGGTTCGCTCACTTCCGGTCCACTTCTTTCACCACTCCATTCTCTTTCGGTTGGTGCACCAACAGCAGCAGCAGTAGCAGCACGAAGTGGTGGCGGATGGGAAAATACATTCATATATATACACACTTGCTTCCAACTATGCATTGATGCAGCAATGGAGCACCTTGATGGATGCTGTGAATGGAGGTGCGGTGAGAAGGGGGGGGGGGGGGAAATAGAAGAAATGGGCTTCTCGGAAGCACTAAAATAGGCAAGAGGGGGGGGAGGGGGGGGGGGCAATTGGAAGGCTGCTTGCTGCCACTGTTGGGAAGCAAAGCAAGTGGATTGACCGGAGCGGGCAAAGTGTGCTGCTTGCTGGCTGCTACCCCAAGTCCACCACTTGACCAAACTTGGTGCACAAACGATAAGAGAATAGGTGAATTTTTTTTTAAAATATGGAGGACCGCTGAAAATCTTGTCTAGATACACAGCCATGGAGGCAGCAAACCGTTTTTACAAAAGCCCCGTAAAATATTTTGAATGATTTCAGCAGGATTTGTGGGGAGGACACTGACCATGGGTTCAGGAGCAGCATCGGCTAGTATAAAAGTGGCTAGAAGCACAAGCGCACCCACCCACTCAGACTTTTGTGGACACTTTAGAAGGGGGGGGCGGAGGGGGGGGGGCGGGGGAGGGGAGGGAGCAGCAGATGACGTGAGGAGCCGTCAGCCATCAGTGTCTCAAGTTCGGTGGCCAAAATTTCGTAAAAAGACGGCGGAAGAAAAAGGCGGCGGCGACTACGACGACGATGACGTCAGCATCTCGGCTGGGGCGGCAATCTGCCCACGACTTTTGCTACGTACGCATCAGCTGCAACCGCCACTTTTGGCACACAAACTGCAGAAACGAGACACACAGACAAAAATAGCTATTATTCGTTCATTCTCGTGCACACCAGGGTTTGCAGTGGGGCGCGAAAAATGTCGGGATTCGGGTCGAGAAAAAAGCCACTGGTTATGAGGTTGTGAATTTTTAGTCAGGACAAAATCACTAATGGACAAAATTCCTAATCAGCCAAAAGTGGTCAAAATCACTAAAGGTTTAAAGCGGACAAAATTACTGTCAAATAATTAAATATGATGATGAAATTCAATTATGGTCTCCTTTTTTTGTGTTGAAATTGCGATTGTTCGCCATGAAAAGACAGCTCGCCGTGAGACGATGTTTGTGCGCTGCCATTCATTGATCAGCAGCAGGACGAGTTGTGATAGTATATAGTTGATCAGTGATCACATTGTGTTGTTTTATACTATTTGTTTTGTTTGAATTCTTCTTCACCAATAAATCAAGGAACATCGTCCGAACTATCAAAAAAATATATTTGTGAACTCCCAATCCCGGAAAAAATATCCAAGTCTTTTTCCCGTTGCCGGAAATAATTCCTTGGCGAGAGTTTCATTTAGGCCCAAATAAAATCTATATTCCTGACCAATTTTCTTACGTATGTAACAAAATGTTATTCGGGGCGTAGAACCCGATTCTGACATTAATTTTGACCAATTCAAACAACGGACCCGAATTAGAACAATTTTTGGAAAATTCCAAAATTAAAAATTTTGGACGTTGCGCCAAAAATCCTGGACTTAATAAAATGTATGTTGTGAAATTCTGCCTGTGACAAAAATACAAATACTGATTGCGATGCAGCACCCCTCATCCCCATTTTACAAATTTCCCCCTCACTTCATGCAATGCGCTCCACAGATGCAAAATTGTAGCTGGCCTTTGTCTATGTTAAATTAACTTTTTGTGCATTTCCATCAATTTTGAGCAATAAATGTGAATTTAAAAAATTTTAATTTTTCAAAAATTGTTCGAATTCGGGTAGGGGTTCGGAATTGGTCGAAACTAATGTCAGATTCGGATTCTACACCCACGAATACTCCTAGAAAAATTGCAGCTACAATTAAAATGTTTTTTACTTTTGCATTTGAATAAATTTGGTTCTTAAAAATGAACTTTGGGTTTAGCAGTACCGTTGTGACATAAAATTGATTTTTTGAAAAAAAAAACTTCGGAATTGTTCGAATTAGTCTGCTGTTCGAAATCGTCTGAAAATCATTTGATGAAATCAAGAAAATCCGTTTGTTTAATCTTTAGTATCAATCTCTTAAATAATATTCTCTAATAATGACTGCTGAAGTCAAGCCTGCTTCTTGGATACCGCTCGAATCAAACCCTGAAGCATTTAACAAGGTATGCAATTTACAATTACGTTGAAAGTGGAGACTGTTGTGAGTTGTGAAAGTCATGAGTAATCCTAATAAAAACTCCATAATTCTTATCTTAGAGCACAAAAATAATTGGTGCCACCAAATGTTCGGGGTCTTCGAAACTAAAACCAATAAAAGCTAAGACCATAGTGTAAGCAGTGACAGTTTAAGAATCTTTCTTCGCCTTTCAGTACGTTGAGATAATGGGAGTCAAGGGAGTGGAGTGCCATGAGCTGCTCGGCTTTGAGCCTGAGCTGATCGATTTCGTGCCGGGACCTCACTTGGCGCTGATCTTCTGCTACCCGTATCAGGCGAAAGCGAATGCATTTCTTAAGAACATCTACGGACAATTGGCGGAGTCGGGCTATGTCAAGCCGAAATGGGCCTTCTTTATGCAGCAAAATATACGCAACGCTTGCGGAACTTTTGCGCTCTTTCATTCACTGCTGAACAACCTCAAGCGTATTGACATTGGTGGGCTCTTTTATTCACTTTGTTCAAAATGCGACATCTTGCTGATTTCAAATTTAGGGGACAGCGAATTTGGTGAGTGGTTCGGCCTGTCAAAACAAGACGGAGTTGAAGGCTCTGACCTTCTTGCGAACAATTCGAAGCTGGCCGCCCTGCATGAGCACTGTGCTCTGAACGAAGCAGAGACAAATGTTCCAGACAAAGTTGACTACCATTTCATCTCGTACATTGTTCACGACGGGCGTCTCTTTGAATTCGGTAATGGATTCTGTCGATGGCGTAGTCAGCCTTTGGGGTCAAACTAGCGGGGTCAACCCAACTCATCAACACCCAACTCTGGGATGGCTGTATTGATGAGTTGGGGGAGACCCCAAACTAGCGTCTGCAAAATTGGTATCAAGATTAGAAAATAGGCCGGCAAATAACGACAAAAATCCAAATTTTTTTTCTAGAATTCTTTGGTTTTCCGAATAGATAAATTCTTCTTAAGATACTCTCTAAAAAACAAAAAATAAAGACGAGATTATTTTTAATATTTTACATTTTGTCTATTCCAGTTTTATTTCGGCCTAATAAACACTTGTTACACAAAAGAGTAAAAACTGCGCAAAATATTAGGGTCTTTCACTAAGCTATAATCCCCACTTAATCATTGTAATGTTTTTGCTTATTCATGCACAAAAAACACAACTTCTTCACCACTTCTTTTTAGACTCTATGCAGGAATTCCCCCGTGACTGTGGGCCTTCCAGTGACGACACTTTCTTGACCGATGTGGGCACTGTTTGCAAGGAACTGATGGGTCAATTGGAGACCATTTCGTGCAACGCAATTGTGCTCAGTGCGAAGGAGGATTGATATTGGGGGGACGGAGACAATATTTATGCTCTCCCGAAATTGTTATTTTACACATTTTATCAAATTGATTTTGAAACATTGAATAAAATTGAAGCATTGAACGGATGTAGCGTTAGGTCGATTTAAGCGAGTAGTCTATTTTCAAAAATTGCTTTTTGAAAAAATGTTCGGGTTCTACGACCTCTAAAAGACTAATGTTTACAACCTTTTTTTTAATTTTCAAAAAAATTATCATAAATTTGCTATCAATAAATTTAAATTTTTTCGAGTCGCCAAAAATTTGGAAAAAATTCTTTTTGAGTTACCCTATAAACATTTTAGTTTCAAAAATTTTGGCAGGAATCAAAAAAACCATTTTTAAGTTTTATTGCTTTGGTTTTTTTTGTGGGCACGGATTTTTAGGCACTAAAAATTCAAAATAACGTTCTTTCTCATTTTCGTTCAGTTAGTTCAAAATTTTTTGCGATGAATTGACTTTATGTCCCTCGTCTAATTGATTTTGGTGAGAAATGAGTGAGAATATGCGTACATCGTAAAAAAAGGTAGACTGAGTGCTTCTTTCTTATGCCTGCCCGCATCCAAAGTCCAAATTTATCATCATTTTGGTTTTCATTACATCAAATGCGAACAAAAACCAAAGAAAGTTCAATCGCTGCCTATGAAAAAAGCGTTTTTCAGCCATAGAATTAGCTTTTGAATCAAACCCGAAAAAATACCCATTCTTTTCTGTTATTCACTTTAGCTTATTTATTTATTTTTCTGTAAATCGGCACCAATCACAGCAGCATCAGCATGGATGGAGATGGTGATGATTCTTATTCAACCAGCAACAAAAACAGTGGGCCCAAAATGGATTCGTCGTCTCAAAACTCTTTGGATGCCACTGTTGGAGAGTCATCGAACAGCTTAAACACAACAACGGTAAACATAAACCATTCTGATGATGATCTCGACTACACCACTAACTACGATTCGGATTTGGAGTTGGACAAGGGCGCATTGCACAACGACAACCAGCTGCCGTTGGTGCCCACTGAGTTCACTTCCATTCAAGAGGCCATACAGAATTTGACAGCCGTCTTTGACTCAAGGTTTTTGTTTTTCGAAGAATGGAATAAAAGTAAAATAATGATGAGTTTTCGGAAACAAATGATCCACGCCGGACATAACCGTTCCAGAATGAATTTTGATTTGAATTCTATTAATTGGGTTTGTTGCTGGGGAGGGGGACCCCGAAATTTTGAGAAAAACCCATAGGTTTGTTTGAAAAACTGCTTAAGAAAAATGCAATATGTGCGGAAAAGCACACCCTAAAAATCGGATTGATTTCTCCTCTGAATTTTGTTTATTTAAAAAATATTAATGTAAAAATAAAAAATTTATGTAAAAATTTTCATTATAATTTCTAAGAAAATTGGGAAAGAGCCCTAAAAATTGGTATTACTTTTTAGATACGGGGCTCAACATGCGCCTTTCTTCCAAGGTTCTTTGCTTGAGGCAATTACCGAGGCCTTCGATTCGCCCGGTGGTGGCGTCGAACAACGTCGACCATTGGCCATTTACCTTCACAATGACAGTGCAGTCGCTGCGCACATTTTTGCTCAAACGGTTTGTTTGAATATAGTGAAACAGAAATTTGAAGTTCATGCTGTACCTTCCTTATTTGTCTGTCAAGGGCAGGCCTCCCAAAAAATCAAAAGCAAGCAGTACATTGAGCAGCTCAGCTCTAGCTTCCTATTTTAGGGGAAAACATCAAAATATGCCCAAGTATTAATTCTATTTCGCCAATCTTTAGGTGATGTCCAATGTGAATGTGAGCAATCTCCTGAAGTGTCAATTCGTCTTGTGGGCTTGGGACGCGTCTCTGCACGACAACAAACAGAGCTTTTTTGAGTGGATGGACTTGGCGAACATTGGCACAATTGGAAATGGCATCAAAATGATCCCATCTTCCAAATACCCGCTGCTCATTGTGCTGATCAAGGAGCGCGGGGTGATTGCACGTGCAGACTGCATTTACGGTACGCGGTTGAACCTTACGAATTTATAATAATAAAAAATAGAAAAGACACCGCTTACTTATAAATTAACTGACATCGTCAAAATTTTTGGATGAGGCTCCACCATCTCATCACCAATCAAGACCGGGACAGTAAGCTGCTCCAACCTTAACCGATTCAAAATTTTAAAGCCACTCGAAAGTTCTCGAAGGGGTAAAGCTAACATTAAGTTAAGCTTTGCGATTGGACAAATATCAAAAAAGTTATGGACAGAAACTCCAAAAATTAGGATTTTGAACTCTATCAAGTGTTAACATAACTTTTTTGATATTTGTCCAATCGCAAAGCTTTAACTTAATCTTAGCTTCAACTCTACGAGAGCTTCTGAGTGGCTGTTAGGTTGTTTGAATTGATTAAGGTTGACGACGTTGTTGCCCCGGTATTGATTGGTGATGAGTTGGGAGATGATGAGATGGGTTGACCCCTTTTTTTGATTTTCTATTTTCTGCAATTTTTATTATCCTTGTTATGATTTCTTTTTGTTTTCAGGTCAGGACACTGCGGTGATGACGACACAAAAGCTGATCGAGGCCTTAGACCAGTTTCAGAACATCAAGCAGGTGGACGCGGAGCAAGAGCGAAGCAGAGCCGAGAGAGAGCTGTTTCGGCGCGAGCAGTCGGAGGAGTACCACCGCGGGTTGGCCGCCGACAAAGCGAAGCAGGAGGAGCAGAAGCGGAGAAAACAGCTGGAACAGTTGAGACACTATTTTTAATTCTTTTGTGCTTTTGCTTATATCCGAGTTTGAAACTAAGTGTTTTCGGTTATTTAAACCGAATTCTCGAAAAGTTTAAAACATCAATTTTTTCACAGAGAAGAAGCGGAGAAACGTGCGCAAGACGAGCAGAACAAACAGGAGCATCTGAACTGCTTGGCCAAAATGTTGTCCACCGAACCGTCTGTGGAAGATCCGCAAGCGATCACTATCCGTCTTCGTTTCCCGGACGGTCGGACGAATGAGCGGCGGTTCCGAGACTGCGAAAATGTGGAAATGTTGCTCGTCTACGCTGCAACGCTTGGGTACGAATCGGACAGATATCGCATTTGGACATCGGACATGCCCAGGAAGGAGGTAAGATTGATCAGTCAGTGTCGATTGGGGGGAGGGGCGTACGCTTTGGCCAGACCAAAGATCAAATTTTAGAAATGTTTCTTTAGATCGCAACCTTGAACGTTTCCAAATCATTCGCGCAGCTGAACTGGACGAAGCGTGAGCTGTTGAACGTGGAGGAGAAGTGATCGGTCGGTCTCGGCGATTGCATTGGTCAATCAGCGAAAGAAATTGTGACAATGATTTTGATGACAAAATCGTCAGATGTTTATTTTTGGCACTCATTTTGTGTTTTGGATTATTCGTCCTCAAATAATATTGGATGCGTTTTATGTGTACCCTCTGAATGTATGACAGTTTTATTATTTCTTTGTATTCTATCGACACTGTCCTGTCTCACAGTGGACTATACGATATTATTGATTTGTTCGGTTCGCAATCTGAGCTCCAACTTGGAATCGATCATTTGGGATTCTTTGCTGAGGATTAGCGGGCATGGCATTTCGTAAAAACGTCGAGCAAAAACTAGAGTTGAGCAAAATTGGAGCGGGACCGGATTACAAAGTTTTCGAAGACCGTGGGTGAAAACCGGGACTTTTGTACCAGAAAAGTCCCATTTCCGGGAATTCTCTCAACTTTACAAAAAATGCATCTCTAGAAAGAGTTTAAATTTGTCCAAAATTGGGCATAATTAAATGTTAAACAAATCATGCCAACGAAACGTTTAGAATGATTTCGAGTGCTAAATTTGTGGAAGATGTAAAGGGAATTTGTTTACAAAGCACTGCGATCGGCATGGACAATCCGTGGACATTGCGGAAAGGGGTGGGCGAAAAAAAGCAATTTGAATTTGCTCATTTTTCATAAAAAGGACGAAAATGCTGGCGGTGATGGTTTCTGGATGGAGCAGACGAGTTTCATTAGCAGTCCACTGAATGGAGGGCCGGTGAAGCGCAACTTTGCGATATGTTTCAGGTGGAAAAACTTTGACAAAAAGCTGAAAAAACACCAAATCACAGGAATATCCCGGATTGCCCTACTTTCGGCTTATGTCTAATCCGGATAGAATTTTTTTATACATTTTTTTGTTGCATATTTTTCAAAAAATTAATGAGTTACATATGTGCAATTTTCAGCGAGACGTACGGTGTGCCCGTCTTCTGGTTCAATTTTTACGATGAAAGTGAATAAAATCATTTTTTGTCATAATGTTTATTTAAAAATTCAAAAACTGTCGTTGTCCAGATGGCCGTCTGATTTTGTTCAACGATTTCCAACATTTTGCCTTTTCCTCCGACGACATTCGCCCTCTGATGGGCGAGTCCATCTCCCAGAATGAACATCCCTTCTTGGGAATCGCCTTCTACAATTTGCACCCTTGCAAAGTGTTGTTTTTTTAGCACTATCTTTTTGGCTAATTAATTTGTATGCTTTTTGGGGGTTTGGAGTCCGGACAGTGCCAAAAGGCGCCGCAGGGAAAATTAGACATTTAAAATTGAGAAAAATTACTCAGCTTCGATCACCCGCCCACTCTTTAGACCACCGAACTGATGCGACCGCTCAAACCGCGCAATTTCGTCCTCAGGTCAAATGTCAAAACATATGCGATTATAGCCATATATTTTCCTCTTCAGCTTTCTGTCGACTATTGGCTCGCTGTTTCGAACAAATTGGCCATTGACTCTTTTTAATTAGTTTTAATTTCACGGAATGCAAATAAATTGATTTCGCATAAATCAGGCCTGCCAGGAAATTTTCTCTTTCCTTTGTGGCGGACAATGAACGAGTGTACTTTGAACTTTTAAAGTAGGGTTGCTCCTCGACCCCGACAATGTCAACCCCGGCCAACCCCGACCCCGACTTTTCCGCCCCCGAGGGGTCGGGGAGCAACCCTATTTTAAAACATATACAAAACAAACAATCGATCGACACGTATAACACTATTTTTGTACAAATACAGTAACTATTCCATTTTTCACAATAATACAGTATCCTATAAGACAGCTAAATATACGATATACCGTACTTTTGCTCATATCTCTCTCTTTCACACTCTCTTTCTCTCTATTTATTCACCGTGTGCCTTGACCAGCTGCCTTTGCGTGGCGGACTCGTCAGAAGCAGCAGCAGGTACTGCTGCTTCACCATCTACTGACGTATATCCTGCTTCAGCAGCTGCTGGCGTATGTACTGCTTCAGCAGTTGTTGGCGTATGTACTGCTTCAGCAGCTGCTCGCGTATGTACTGCTTCAGCAGTTGTTGGTGTATGTACTGCTTCAGCAGCTGCTGACGTATGTACTGCTTCAGCAGCTTCTCGCGTATGTACTGCTTCAGCAGTTGTTGGTGTATGTACTGCTTCAGCAGCTGCTGACGTATGTACTGCTTCAGCAGCTGCTGGCGCATGTACTGCTTCAGCAGCTGCTAGCGTATGTACAGCTGCAGTAGCTGCTCCATGCGTCTGCTGAGTGGAGTTGTTTGGTGACGACAATGAGTGTGAGAGTTCATCATTGCTGTCAATGCGAAGCCATGCCGAATCTTTTTTTGTTTAAATAAATATTTTCGATTGGGCAAAAATCATTTTTAAAATTATGATAACATTTGAAAATTTCCGCCATTTTTAGGGGAAAGGTAAATGAATTTTGTTAGGGCACGAAACACAAAATTTCTGTTATAATAAATGAAAAAATGCCTTCACAAAGTTGATATTTGGTAAGCGGCACCGGCCCTTCGGAAGAGAATGGGAAAAGCGGCGAGTCGACATTCAGCGAGTGAATTAGCAGCCCTAAATTTTTGACATTTTTGCACTGATTTATTTGTTCTGACGGCTGCTTGGAAGGCTCTCCAAATTAAAAAATTTAAATTTCGAGCGGAAGAGAGAAGAATGGTTTTTGATGGTTTTTTTGGGCCGGCCGCTCTTATCCAAGTTTGTTGTACATTGCGATGGTTACCGAACCGAATCCAGACCGAGGCAAGAGTTTGCTTCAATCATAACCGATTCTTTTTGGGCGTTTTTGGCCATAGCTTTTTGAGATTGTCTAAAGCTTTCGAATGGCTTTAAGAATGTCTAAATCGGTTAAATTTGAAGTAAAAGGAATCTAGAAGTTCAAAAAAACCATATTGCGCCGGTCTATGCAACGGTCTGGGCTCAGTCCGTACTTTCATTGCGACTTACTGATACGAGCGTTTTAAATCGAATTCTGTGCCGTCGCGTTTTGCTCAAATGCCAATTTTTTTTTTCAAAATTTTGTCTGGCCTTTCGCGTAAAATACAAATTCCGCGGTGCCCTCCAGGCCTCCTGACCTTTGCTATGCGTTACACCGGACGACATCAGTATGTATGTAGACATGTTCAGCGGACGCACAAATTGTGCCTGGACGGACGCCGGCGGCACAATCAGTTGGGAGAAGCGGCAGTAAAGCGTGCCGTCCGAATGTTTGGCGAAATGCGTGTGCAGAATTTGCGTCGACATATTGTCGTCCAGCGGCGCTTGGCGATTGCTTTTGCCCGGGTTGTAGGAGAGACGGGCCACAAAGTGTTCACCCTTCAGCGAGGAGCAGTCCGTCGCTGTGTCACCGCCCTTGGAAATTTATTCAAAACAATTTCATGGCCCAAAAAAGCGCACGGACCGAGTACAAAGCGATCCGAACACAGACGGGCACAATAACTTGCTTCAAACTTAATCGATTCAGACATTCTTAAAGCCATTCGAAAGCCTTGGGCAATCGATTCAGACATTCTTAAAGCCATTCGAAAGCTTTGGACAAATTTCAAAAATTAAGAGCTTTCGAATGGCTTTAAGAATTTTTAAATCGGTTTTGGTTGAATCAAGTTGTTGCGCCGGTCTGTGTTCGGTTCGGATAGCCCCTGAACTTCATAAAAATTCCAAATATATTCAAAAAATTAAAATACTTTAATAAATCGTTTGGGTTTTTTATTAGAATTTACATATATTTAAAATTTCAAAACCGGGCAAAAGATTTGAAAATAAAAAGCTTAAAAATTAAAATTTTTTTTAATATTAACAAAATACTTACTTTTTTTACAAATGAGCTCTTTTCAGTATTTAATTACAATTTAATTCAAAGCTCTTACAAATTAGCGTTTGGCAAATAATCAAAAAACTGACCATCAGTCCGTCGTCGCTGAAACCGAGAGCCACGTACGCGTTCTTGTTGGCTGCCACTTGTCCAAGCAGTTCAAAGTACACGCGTTCATTGTCCGCCACATAGGAAAGAGCGTAGGCACAATTTTGATGGGGTGTACAGCCTTTGGGCTTCATCAAACAGCTGAGAAGAATTTTGCACAAATTTTCACACCAAAAGCGTTGCAAAAATTCTCCGTAAAATATTCAAATAAATTCAATATTATTATTATTTTTTTTGTTTTGTTTATTAACTTAGTTAAAGTTATATTTTTGGTTACCCTAATCAAATGAAAAAACCCTGATCAAACTACAAAAATCCACCACAAAATAGGCTAAACCCTCACAGATTTGGCTCTGTTAAAAATAACCCCTTGGTCACTTCACAGCCACTGGAATCAAAAAAACCGATGCTGGCTTTAGGCTTCACATTCTTTGCTTCTTCTTCAACGGCTGCCTGAAAATGATCAAAATTTAAATGGAACAGAGAGAATCAGCCAAAATCATTTTTTAAATTTCGAATATTTAAATGAAATTTTAATTCCGAATATTTTAAAAATCAGTGCGGCCAAAACATTTTGTCCGGCTCAAAGGCATAGACAAAACAAAACACCCCCAACTTACCATAACTTCTGCTCGCAGAGACATCCGCAGAAAGAATGGAATAAGGTACAACAAATTGAGCATTTTCGCCAATGATTATTTTTTAAACAAAATTACGCTTTGCCTATGGCTAATAAATATATTTACACAATTAAAGGAATGTGTGATCAAACAGGACTTTAGCGGTAACCGAAAACCTGGTATTGCTTTGATCACTGATCAGGATTGGGATTCCGTTCCGAAATTAAATGGCTTTTCCAGCAATGCCGAAGCCTGTTTTTCTGTCCTTGTTTCTGATCAAAATCCGGATTTCGATCAGGTCAAAAAAATTAAATGCTTTTTAGTATTTTGTCCTTTCCACCGATTCGTGGTAAATCATCGACCAATTTCACACAAAATGTGTACACAAATAAAAGCGAAAGAATGTGTTCAATGCTGCTGCTAAATTGGCAAAAACAGAAACAACGAATTTACGGTGGACGGGCCGCCGCCTTTTGGGAGGACTTATTTAGACACGGAAAAAGGTGTCCGGTAAGTGGAAATTTGAGTATGTGCACACAAAAGAAATGCGAAGATCATCGAGCTTAAATTGATGGAAATAAATTGTATAATTTATCCAACAATTAAAACAAGAATTGAAATTTGGAATTATATTTGAATAAAAGCATTTTTAAAGGGAATTTTTGGAAAAATCCATTAAAATATTTGAAGGTAATTATAAAAAGTTTAAATGGAATAAACTGTGCTAAGAATTTTAGTGTTTTTATGTTTTCAGGTTTTGCTCCGTCATAAATGTAATTAGAAAATTTTTTTATTAAAAAATATAATTTTTTAAAATTATTTTTGAAAGAAACTTTTAAGAATATTTTTGCTTATAATGTCATTTTTATGTTTTTAATTTATTTGTACTTTTGGATCAATTTTTGTCACGATTGTGTCCTTAAAATACCTCACAAATTTATTATTCTAATCAAAAAATGTGTGCAAAAAAACGAAATCAGAATTCCATGCAAAAGTCCAACGCAATTTGTCGTCCAATGTCATTCATCGGCGAAACTGTGGTGGTTGAAGCAGCGGCGGCAGCCGGCGGTGCTGCGGCTGTGGCATTTGTCTGAAATTCGAAATTTGACAATTTTTTTGTTTAAAATTTTCTCTGAATTATTTTATGATTAAATTGTGTAATTTACGGTCTGAGATTGTTGCAATTGTTGGCTTTGTTGGGCCAGCATTTGGCGCGCGAATTCGTCCAACTGCGCCTTCTCCTTCTCGGCCAACTCGCGCGCGAACTTGCCCGAAATGTACACCTTGTGGTTTTGAACGGTGCAGCCGGCCAAAATGTACAGCGTGGTCTGAATGATGTGCGGGTAAATATTTGATGCCAAAAATTGATTTGCTGTGCCACCAGTCTTTGTGTTCTGCTGGTGATCAAATCAGAAGGATCAGATTAGAGGGTTTGGGTATTATAGGGTTATATCATTTTGGATCAGACCATTCTTGGTTCATATAGGTACCCATCAGAACTAGGATTACCTATATTGGTTATCGGTTCATATAAGATTGATCAGTCCATTTTTACAAACATTTTGATCAGTTAAATGTTCCAGAGGGGCAAATGCGCCAAATCAAAAGGACTCATTCATTCTCGACAAATTGCATGTCAAAAACACCTGATTTGAGGTGCAGAAGGTCGGCAGCTGTGGGCGTGCCGGGATGGTTGGCAGTGTGGTGGCGTTTTGTTGAACAGCTTGCTCCAGACTTGCGTACGCTTCGTCAACTTTCTGAACTTTTGGAATTATCGTTTTTGCGCTTGCGACACTTAAAGCGCCACATCTTAAAACCAAACGCAACCTAACTGAACAGCTTTTTTAACCACCATTCTAAGCTAAAGCAAAAATGTGAATCGAATTGTGCCTAAATAACCTTTTTGTTACAACGACAAAATTGCCAAATACCGGAGAGGTTTACAATGTTTTATGGCCATAACTTTTAGACAGTTGATAAATATAAATTATAAAAATGAATAAAGATCAAAATATGCTGGATGGATAAATATGGTTAACCCCTTAATTTAATAAATCTCTTTTTTATTCGATTTGCTTGACCTGCTTCCACTCCACCAACACGCGCTTGTACTTCTCCATTTCCGTCAGCTCCTTGGCACTCAACTCGCGGATAAAGTTCTGTCAAAGTTGCTTATTTAACATTTTGTAATGATCAACCAAATCACATTTTTGTAATTTTTAAGCGACAATTATTTGAAATACTTCCTTCCTACCCCGTGCGAGTACAGCTTGTTGCCGGTGGCCACACAGCCCGAGCCGGTCATCATTGGCGGACTGTAGTATTGGCCATTGATGAGAAGGGCGAAGAATGGGAACAGGAAAAAAACACCGCAAATTTTTTGTGCCATTCTATCGCAGGATGTTTTTTGGACAATTGCACTGAATGGAATCAAAGTTTAGGGAGATCAAGATCGCCCGAGACGTATCCCGAACTCCTTCAGTTTTTGACAAATTGGGGATGATCGGAATTCGCGTTTGCATTTCTAACTTTCATTAAATCTTAGCGTGGTTGTTATTTCTCAATCGCGATCACTTCAATTAACTTTTTTGACTTTGTTCTTTTTGATTTTTTTGGAATTGGAAATGTTCATTCTTGCGTTTTCATAAGCTCCATTTTTAAAGAGTTCATCGCGTCATAATATCTTGAATACGCAAAATCACGAAAGACACAAAGATAGACTACTTTAAATTTCGGTGTAATGGAAGTGCCGGAATTTTGTGAATTCGACATTTTTGTCGGGCACAAACGACTATCGCGTTCCCTAGAGGTAAAAGGAAGTTGTTTCCCAACCATTTGCTAAAAAAATATCGAAATTGTCTCATGAAAAAAAGGATTTTTGTTGTTGGGGCCGCAAAAATGAGTGAGTGGTCAGCAGGGCTGGCTGTAAGCAGTGATTGGAATGGGAGGTGAAGTGAGCAGCAGCGGGCGCCAGTGTCCATCGAGGAGAGCAAACAATTGCATTCATTGCAAAGGACGGCCAAGAAAGAACAAAGGATTGAAAAATGGGAATTGGGGGGGGGGGGAGGGGGGGGGGGGGACCACTGAATGGACTGCTGAGACTATAAAGAATGGTGGTGGTGGTTTTGGTGGTGGTGGGTGGGGGTACATTTGATTTCAGAAAGCACATTTTTATTCGGTGAAAGCGATGGATTGAGGGGTAGAGAGGTGGGGGGGGGGAGGGAGCGCGAATGGCTGTGATCTCGACTCTCGACAACACGAAGCGCCTGGCCACTCTTGAGAAGATGAGTCAAGCCAAAGACGACGCTAAGCAGCTGAGACCGGTCATGCAGGACCACCCTTTGTCGTAGAAGTCAAGAGTGCCAGATCGGAGGAGCTATTTTTGAATTTTGAGAAAAAAAACCTCTGGTCACTTGGCGAAATATTGGAAAAAGGCGCTTATGCAATAAAATCAAGCCCTGACTAAGGCTGTCGGTTAACCGAAACTTTTCGGTTAATCAAACCGAACCGATAACCAAACCGAAAAAACGCCGGTATTCGGTCTCGGTTCGGTTTGAAACCGACAGCCTTAGTCATTACGTATTTTTAAAATCTTTAAGCTCATGAATTCTCACCAAAAATGCCATCTTTAGGGGTGTAAAAAAGTCTCGATTTTCGAGACCAAGTAGCCGATACTCGATACCGAGATGGAGCGGGAAAAACGCGGGATCCCGTGCGGGATTCGTGCCCCGCACTTTTTGAAATTCACGTTCCCGCCCGCTTCCCTCTAATTGTCTCAAGGATTTTCAAATTTGATTTGGCATTATGTATTTTAAGTCAATATCGGTACAAATTGTCATTTTGTCTTGCAAAATTTTTGCAACAGTTCCGAAAAGTTCCGATTTTTTCTTTATAGGTAATTTCGGAAGTCGGAACTCGGAATTCCGCATCGTCAAAAATTTTCGGAACTCGGAATTCCGAGCCCAAAAATGTCGGAAGTCGGAATTCCAACACGCTTCGAAGTTCGAACCTTTTGTCCACATAGCAAAATGGGGTTTGATTGCTATTAATTTATAATTGATTTTTATAGGCAGGTACAATTATAAGTATTTTTTAATGTACGAATTTCTGCGAATTCTGCGTTTCCATTCCGCTCAATTGGAGCAAAGAATGTCAAAGTCGGGTAGCCCCCGGTTTAAACCGAAGATGGCCAAGGTCAGGCCGTTGCGGACGCCGACAATGTTGGCACTGGACAATTTCGACTTTTACTACGGGCCCATCTTCGGCGACAAATGGCCGTCCATTCGGCTCGGACTTTTGACGCGAAAGAAATTTGTCGCTGTGCTCAACCGATTTTCCACAAAATTTGAGGTTTTTATTTATTTTAACAGAAATGTTTTAAATCGACAAACTTTAAAATTAGGGCCAGGGAGGGGCATGGGTCGCTCGCCCTCCACAAATCCGAAACTTATTAAAGGAAAAATCGATGGCTATCCCAAATTTTGGTGCATATCTCTAAAAAAACCCGTGAAAATTTTTCAATTAATTATCCTCTTGCGCCGCGGGGCTTCTAATCCAAAAAGAATTTTTTGATTCTTTAACGAAGTCGTCGAAAAGTAAGAATTTTTCCCAGCGTGACCTAACCGGCACCATTGGACTTCTCCGACCACCAAAATAATGAATTTTTTTCAAAAAACACATTTAAAGTGAAACAAACTCCTGTCCATATTCGGTCCAATCAATCTGAAATTCAGGTGAACAAAGAAATTCTGAAGAGCCTTGGCACGATTAATTTGATGGAGAGTATGCAGATAAGTGAGGAAAAGTCCAACAGACTCGTAAAGCGCAAGAGGGAAATGGACCAAAAAGCGGCGCAAAGTCACGCGGACGACGACGACAACAATGGCCAATCGGGGGAGGAAGCGGAAGATGGACTTGTTGATGAACAGGTTGGCATCATCGGGAAAACAAAAAAAAAATTCGATTTGGTCGTCGTATATTAGAGCACGTCATTTTGAAAATTCCATGGTTCGGGACCTGGACTTGGAGAAGGTGCCTGGACACGATTTTCCTGGACATAGTCCAGGAAAAATCCAGTGTATGAGGTTCCATTGGACCTGGACTTTGGGTACAGGAAAAATCCAGGCGCCTGTACCTTAGGCGGGCTCTATTGTATTTTAATTAAATTTTTTGGGAATAAACAAGTTTCCAAAAAATTTCTCATTTTAATTTTCACATCGAATAGGACAGTTCCGAGGAGGACATTGCGTCCCGACTTGACATCGGCATGGAAATGTTCCAACCGTCCACAAAAGTAATTGACCACGGGCGTGAGGAGAGCAAGCGCTGGCGGCGCATCCGCAACAGAGACAAAGGAGCCCTGGAAATGCTCACCTCCAAAAGGGTCATCAACGACTCCAATTTCAAGTAATACATAATTAACAAATCTTGTTTTGCTCATAAAACTGATAAAAAATTGGGAAACACTATTTTTGCATTCGAGCAAATTGCCCATTTACAGTCAAAATTAGGGCAAACCTTCATCATTAGAATTGCATAAGTTTTGTACTCCAATTTTTCACAGAGTTACCGGGCTTGAAGGTGTCGACGAAACGCTGCCGACGGTGGAGGATGTGTTGGTTTATCCGTACAATCTTGAACTGTTTGCACACCCGCGGATGTGCATCGACGGCTTTCCGGAACCATTGAAAGACCGGAACAACATTTCCAGTCAGTTCAGATCACTCACTCGCGTTGGACGCTTTATTATAAGATTGACCGGAAAACTTACTAATTTTGTTGATGGACTTTCACTGTTAGGGATGCGAATTTACTTGTTTTATTTTTGTTCTGCTTCTTTTTTTTTTGTCATTTATGAACCGTTTAATATTTTTTGTTGTTTAGGCTGGTGGCTGTTGGACGGCGGCTCCGTGCTGCCGGTGCTTGCACTGGATTTACGCGATGACGACGTCGTGTTGGACATGTGCGCATCGCCCGGGGGCAAAAGTTTGCTGATCCTGCAAACTGGCAAATTTGGTGCGGTGAATTTTGCTAATTTTAGCCCAAGAAAATTTGGACTATTAAAAAATCGTTATAAAATTAAAAAAAAAAAAATTCCTCGGCACTTAGCCGTCTCTTCCGGAAATGTCTTCTGGGTACGCCCTCAAATGATGGTTTTTTAAAATGAAGCAGCAAAAATCCTAAAATAAATTTGAATAAAATTTCAGCTTCGCTCGTCTGCAACGACCACAGTCTCTTCAGATTGGGCCAACTGCGTCGAGCGTTGGCACTGCACGTGCCCGCCAACTCGGAGGTGTCGTCCCAAGTGATTCTGAAGCGAAAGGACGCGACCAGCGTCGAGGCGTGGACCGACACGGACATTTATGACAAAGTCCGGGAGATTTATTTATTTAACTTTAATGTTTTATTTTTTTCTTAAAAAATAATTTAATTTTTGATGAATTCGGAGTTAGAAAGGCTTACAAAAATGGGCTCGAGCTGGCATTTCAATAAAAATGCTTGTTTTTGGACTATTGAATCTATGGGTTTTTTCGAAAACTTAAACGAAATCGCGGAAAAAAAACATAATGGTACGTATTCTCAGTATGACAATGCTTGACCATCTGTTTTTTAAAAATTATTTACAAATTTCGTTTTCCCAGGTACTGCTCGACGCGTCGTGCACAACGGACAGACGGGCGGTTACCGTTGACGATGGGAACATTTTTGCTACTACGATGACCGGCGAACGATTAGATTTGCCGCAACTGCAAACGAAAATGATGGTGTAAGTTGGCAGAGCTTTAAAAGAGGCTCATTCATTCGAACTTTAAGAAAAAAAGAAACGTTTTTGTTTCTAATTTTTCATAGACAGAACCAAAATTGGGTTCAATTATGAAATTTACAAAATTTTAAAGTCAAGTCTACCGTTTTTGATAAATAGCATTTTATTTGTTGGATAAAAATTGTGCAAATTTTGTTTTGAACAATTGTTTCAGTAACGCGCTGCGCTCTGTTCGCGTTGGCGGCTCTGTGGTGTACTCCACGTGCACGTTGAGCCCCACCCAAAACGAAATGGTTGTGGAAAATGCGTGTGCTTTGGCGGGGACTCACTACGGCATTCAAACGGTGAGTGGTTGGGCTCTGAGGGGGTTTTCCGGATTTGTCAACTGTTTTAGGTGGAACGGTCGTTGAAGAGAATGGAGAACCGACTGTCCAACACCGGATTGTTCCAGTTCAGCACGGACTGCCGTCGGGGATCGCTGTTGTTGCCCAATTTGTTGTCCAACTACGGGCCCACTTATGTGTGCAAAATATCGAGAATATTATGACATGCATAAACTTTTCGAGTTCTCCAATGGTTTGTCTGAACTCTTAGGCACTCTCATTTGAATGGTTTCTGATCGACAATCATTTTTATGTGTGTGTGTTCGGGCAGACGCCTTGAAGTTCTGTGATGTTTGCTAGCTGCTTGCTTATCTCACTAAAAATACAAGATTTGGGTCTGGACAGAAATTGCCGCTATTGGGGTGTGGTCTCGGGTTTTCAAATCCCGGTTTTCTAATTCCAATATTTGAGAACGTAAGCGCAACATCGCCGCCGCCGTCTTCCCATTTTTTCCATGTTTTCTTTTTGACCCAATTTCGTGTTCATTTTATAACAAATAACGGCGGCGGTTCGGTGTATGAAAATGGAAATGCTCTTCCGTCAAGCCGTCATTCCAAGTCAGTCCCAACTCCACCCTTACCGGATGTGTAAATGTCGCCCTAATTGAATTACGTGTTGATTAAGTCAAGTTCTAAAACCGAATTTAAAAACCTTAATCTATATACTATAAGAAAAGCATCAAAGACCAACATAACAACCCCACAAATGCATTCTTCTTGTGACCACATTCCCCAATTTTTCACAATTTTGTCTCTGTTCGCGTCCATCGCACTGTCTGATTGGACGCCCGACCTTCGAGTGGCCATTGTAAGTGGAATTCACAGGGCGATTAATTTCAAAAAAATTTTCACCTTAAATTATTGGAATACATATTCCAACGACCATTTCAACCGATCAATTTTTGGAACGAGCTATTTGGTCCGAAATGTTCGAGAGAATGGTCATTGATCACTGATCGGGCCACGGCAAACGGGTTTGATGAGCAATGTTCTGATCACTAATCATACATGAACTGATCAATGTTTGGACAGCTGATGATTTACAAAAACACTGCTTAAAATGTTGCCTTCCAACACAGATCCCATTGGAGCCACACTCATCGGCTGGCAATTATGGCACATACGCCGTGGAAAGCGCGAACGGATCGTCATCAACATCCGATCACCACCATCATCATTACAGTCGCCATCCCAAACACTTGACCGTCAATGCCGGTGCGGACGCTGATGATGACCTCTTCTGTTTGACGGAGGAGAACAGAGCGTACTGGACGCCGTTGGGGGAGTGGAGCGAATGTTCGGACAGTTGCGGAGGCTGCGGAATCCGATGGCGGCCGAGGGAATGCCGAAGACGACACATCCAATGCGACTGCTTGGGGTAATCGATTGGTCTTCTGATCAGCTTGCTGTTTTTGTTGTAACCAGTTCAAATGTCAGCGGTTTGACTGATCTGATCCGGTCTGAGAAGCAGATCAGGAATTGGTCACTATTCCGATCCATTACCTTGGTTCAAAATTGATCGGATAAATTCTGATCAATCTATGGGATCATAAAAACATTGTTGTTTTAAGTTTCGAGAAGGAAGAGGAAGCGTGCAATTTGGAAGTGTGCATTTATCCGAGAAAGGCGTGCTGCACTGGCAGAACGCACGCGTCCATTAATGGTAAATTCGCGTGCGAGCGCATTGACGACGAAACGGCGGATTACCGTAATTGATGTTGTGCAAATACCGTAGTTGCGCAACTTTCAATATTTTTTTACTACGTTTATCCCTTTTTCATATGTTTGAATTTGTTGGAGGCCTTTTGGTCTTGAGTTCAATCCGATCGCTGCTTGTTTGCGACGATCGCAAATATTTTGATCTTGAATTCAATCCGATCACTTCTTTTGGTCTTTGTATATCAAATGATGTCATGGGGTGGTGGTTCAATCGTTCAGCCATGCAGCTTTTTGCTCCTTCTACCGTTGTTTCTGTTCCTCCTTCACCCCCGGACCGGAGCCCAGCAATAAAATGGCGCATTCATTCCATCCAATTCCATTATAATGTGCGGGGCAAGCGCACTGTTTCCATCACACAATAAACAAACACACAAATAATATAATATATACCTCTAATCAAATAAAAAATCACCACTTTTCAACAAATTTTGCGCCTTCCCCCGAAGGCAAATTTTTTTATTTTATGGACCTTTCGGCGCCAAGGCGCGCACATTTTGTTCACATGCGCAAACAGTGAAAAGAATGGTGCATAAAAGAAGATAATATAAAATATAAAGACATAATACACAGCAACATAAATGAGGGCAATAAAATGTGTTGAGGTCCAAGTTTATTGGCCCCATTTTGTTATAAAAAGGCAAATAAAGTCGACAATGAATGGACACAAAATCTTGTGGCCGGGCCAATTCATACGGCCCGATCCCGCGGGTTTTGGTCAGAGTGCTCTTCTCTTTCTCTTTCTGATCGGACACGGACCGCGGGACCCCTCTATGTTGTTGTTGTCCATCCCATTGCATTCATTGACACTTTTTTTTTTGCCAATTTTTTGCAATAAATTAGGACTCAAAAAATGTTGAAAAACAAGACCAAAAAGTGTATAAATGTTCACAGAAACGCGGGCGGCCCAGCAAAAAGATTCATTCATTCAAATTTGTTTCTGAGTTTTTTAGCTTTTTTTTCTTCAGCTTTCAAAATTCATCCAATTCCGCAGACAAAACAAATTCCGATCTAATCAACGCCGCGGGGGATTCATTTAGCAATTTTCGTTTTGCATTGACCTTCTTCACATGACAAAGCTCCGTATTTATTCAAACTTTTGTTAACCTTGAAAGCACAGAAATGCTCACATTTATTTATCCAAGAGGGGAAAAATCCGTGCGCATAAACCGGTCGGTCCCTTTTGATCCCTAAAATTTTGTTGCGGAATTTGACGACGCTGAAAAACTTTCCCGCCACAAGCACATTCATTTTTAGCCCCCCCCCTTTTTCCCCGACGGCATTCATTTTGTTTTCAACTCGACACGATGCTGCTGATCACTGACTGATCCCTCCCCCTCCCACCGGGTTTTGATCAAGAGCTGATCTGATCCATTTCTTGATCAGATAGGAAATGTCAGCGTGTAGCATGCAAATGGCGAAGAAGGATCAGAACCCTCGTTAAATAACTATCCTGGTTTTGAACAATATGCTTGATCAGATGATGTTTTTGAATACCCGATCAGACTTCCCATCAATCACTTTTTAACCGATGCACCGGGGACCTATTCTACTTCAAAGTTCAAGAAAACACTAAAATGCAAATGAATGTCTAAAAGTCGTGCAAACAGGGTCCGACATGGAGTTGTCGTTGAACTGCCTGCTGCCCTTTGATGTTGTGATCAGAGAGAGATCGATGACTGATCTTAACCGTTGAGCCATCTCACCATTTCTGGTGGGGGACTTTCTGGCCCATTTATCACCCTCTGCCCTTAACTCACTCAATATGTTGGGGCTTCTCTTCTGATCAATTGAAATTTCTGCTTACATTTCTCTCCATTCTCTTGCAACCCCCCCAAAATTGTGATATGCAATTTTGCGATCAGTCGTCCCGTCCCGACTGGTTGATCGGGGCGGGCTGTCCGCCGCCGAGTGCTTTTGCCGCCGCTGCCCTGCTGGCTGTGTTGGCGGTGTGTCGTCTCTCAATGCTTTTTGGCGTGCATAAATTGATGGATATGAATTAGCATCAAAAAGCCCCCCCCCCCCCCTCTGCCCCTAATAATGCAACCGCTCGTGAATTAATCAGCAGCTACCACTGACACATCATTCGCGTGATCGAAGGAATCCATGACGTGACGTGACATGACGTGAACGTGATGAGGATGATGATGGAAATGTTCAAATAAATTCTTAACCAACGCACTGCACGCACAGTGTCCGAAAGCTGTCTTTTTAGGACAAATTTTTTTTTGTGGATAGTCTAACTGGCGGGCGCATGCCAATCAAAAATTTTTTTTTACCATTTCTAGAATTAGTTACATTTAAGCATTAATAACATGCACAGCAGGGATGGGTACTTCCGCCGTCCCTCTTTTTTGGGCCTGCCGTCTCCCGTCTTAAAGCACGCAAGGCACATCCCGGGGTGCAGCACAGTGATTCGTTAGCATACCCCTCCCTTCCCCCCCCCCAATTTTTAGTCTAAATATTTTCCAATTTTCACTATTAATTTATCCAAATGAGTTATACTGAAAGCGAATAGACTGGTCAGAATATAACCAATTCCGAACCCCGGACGAGAATTTGAACAATTTTTCAAAAATCAAGTTTAGCCTAAAATCTTTAAGCACAAAATTACAACGAAAAGGCAAGTAATGATCGAATTCATGCTTTTTGGAGATTTGAGGCCAATTTGATTTTTGAAAAATTTGGAATTTTCGAAAATTGTTCGAATTCTGGTGCGGAGTTCGAAATTGGTGAAAACAGAGGTTAGATTTGATTTGACCTCAAAACCCTCCAGAAACACTTTTTTCTCGACGTTTAATAATTACTGACGCATTTTCCGCGAGCCTCAAAAAACTTATGGCCACAAAGTTTTCAAATCGTTTATTGATTAATTGTTTCTTTTTATCAAATGCTTTCAAATGATTTTACGATTTTTAGAGAATTTCTGTTAATTCTTCTAAACAAATGTTGCTATATTTAACCAATGATTTCTTGGTCAGATTCCGATCAGAAAATTATCAAAATAGTTAATCAGATTATGATCAATCAATTCTGATCCAAAACTTCTATGCGAAAAAATGGGATTGATCAGTTTTTGATCAACACTTCAGTTTCTGACCAAAACTTTTGTGCAAAAAAAAATTGGAATTTGATCATTTTCTGATCCATCCAAAACCTTTGCCCTTCCCATTCATTCGCTTATGAATTTTGGATGGTCATCTCCTCCCCCTCCATCAATCGTCGTCATTTTCACGGGTTGCGCAGTCCCAAAAGTGAAGAACATCCGTCAAATACGTAGAGAGATCAATTTGGAACCAAAAATTATTTATTTACAAGAACAACCAAAAAAAAAATTGTGTGGCGGCAGCAGAAATTATTTATGGGCGGGACGACGGGGCGCTTCAAGGCAAATTTGGGGGGGGGGGGGGCGGCGGGGGAGTCGGCAAGAATTTTGTGTGGAACAAATTTTTGGGCGATGTTTTTTTATTTTATGGTTTATTACTCCCAGAAATTCGCGGGATTTTTTAGGATTAAAAAACTCTTCCGTCCAGCGTGAACGGGAAATGCATGCTGAAAAGCCCGGGTTTTTTTGTAAAATGCCGGTTTTGCCCGACTTTAATGAGATATGTTAAGTTTTTGCCTATTCTTGGAGAATTTCAATCCGATCGAAAAACCAAACCATTCATTCCATGTAATTTTTTTAATTTTGATCCATGCTCTACTGTACAATTAGCTGAACATTTTTGTCCAATTTTAAATTTGTTGTTTACCCAATTTTGTCGAATGGCGCTTCCTTTTGTTCACCCTACGCTCGCGCACATTCAAAATTTCTCTTTTTATTTCTGTAATTTTGATCAGACCAAACGGATCATTTTTACGGCCTCGTCCGATCGGGTTGACAATTTCACTCTGTTGATTTTACTTTGTGAATTTTGATCCGAGAAGCGCGAAAACGATCCATTCATTCATTCATTCATTCATTCATTCATTCCCCCGTTCTCAGTTGGGCATCCATCGTTTTGTTTATTTTGACATTGTGCTGTACTCTTTGATCATTTACTAAACCCCTTTTTATTCTGATCAGTTTCCTGATCACGTCATTCGTGTCCCTTTTTACATCGGCGACCTTTGATCCCGCCCGACCCAACCGCGACGAGCTGTTATTTAAGAAAACGTTGCCATGCCCAGCAAACTCTAGACCTTTATGTAGGAGCCACCATCGGAAAAGCAATGTCAGAAATTAATAATATTTAATTTAAAAAATTAATAATTGAAAACAAATAAATTGTTTTTAATTGTTAAAAGAGTTAAGAAAAAAGATTTTGAAATTATTAAATATTTAAAATTAAATTATTTGAGTATTTCGAACTTTTTTCATGATCCCTTCAAAAATTCAATAAATTAATTAGCAAATTAATTATTACAAAATATGAAAAATATATTATTATTATTTAACAGGCCGCCCGTATAAATGCAACAAAATACAAATTTATTTTTCGTAAACATTGCGCACAACTTCGGATTAAATCAAAAACAAATTAATCATCCCATCTTTCCCATATATTTACACCTTCTCAATGGGCGGGAAATTAAAGATTTTGTTGACAAAAATTAAAAGTTCAATCATTTCTTAAACGCCCTGCCCCCAACTTTTTTAACAAAGTTGCCTTTTTATTAACCGAATAATTTTACAAATGTTTTTTAAAAAATTTAATTTGTTTTTCAATACTCCAATTTGAGGAGCCCGTAATTTTTACAAAATCTTGCCCGGATTCCTGGCCCGGTTACATTCAAGAAAATGCCCTCAAAACCCGCAGCAAATCTTGGAAAATGTTTAATTGGCAGCGCTTGTCTTATTTTAAAAATTATTTATTAAAAAAATAATAATTTTATCATTGGGAACAATCAATTTGCTAATCGTTGTTAACACTCACTTCCTCCCCCCCCCCCCCCCCCCCCCGCCCCCACACACTCAATGCCACCAGACAACAAATTTTGAATTTATCAGCAATGCTTAGGGGCGAAAGACAGCGGGTTTCCGTTTTTCTATCTATTATTAGTACATATTTATAAACCCCATAATTTATGATTTTTTTTTCATTGAATTTATTTAAAAATTTTGAGTGTGCCCGATCTGTTGTTTTTGTTCTGGTCTGTCTGTCCCAAGCATCTGATCAGATGAATTGCGGAAGAAATGAACATCGGACTTTTGGTTCAAATTCTGATCACTTTTATGTGCCATTTGCTAAAAGCTGAAACTTTTTCCGACTGCACGTCTGACCCAATTCTGGGGTTGGCGCCTCAGTCCCTAATTACTTGTTCACTCCCGACCCCCCCCCCCGATACTCGAGACTTTTCATCCCCGAGAAACCACGCACCCGCCTTTTCCGCCCCGAACGTCGGGGTGCCAACTCTAGTCTAATCCTCTAAAATCGATTAGATTACTCTGACAATATTATGATAACTGATTGAATTTTGTATTTCAATCAAGATTTTAAACATTTTTTCGCGAACTTTACTCGTACAATTTCAGCTCTTCTGTATTGTGTAAAAATGTTTTTGGCCAAGAAGACGGACAAATCAGAAAAGCTGTGGGACCAACAATGCATTCTCGAGAAGAATTCCGCTCTGTCGATGTCCATCGATGACCATCATTCCCGGTAGGTGGAGGAGTTTTCCTGAAAAGATTGATCGGTAAAGCCCCTAAAATGGCTAAAAACAGTTCTAATTGATCGTAAAATTAACTAAATTCGAGCATTTACTAATTCAAATATTAATTACCTATTCCATTTAGGCGTGCAGAACGCGTGCTCATTTTGGTGTCCGCACTGACAATGTTGTTTGTGCTCACGGAGTTTGTCGGCGGATATTTGGCACACAGGTCTGACACATTGCTGATCAAAAAATGCGATCAGATTCTGATCAGAAATGCCGGGGAGAGGATTTTTTTGAAAAATCCCCGACCCCGACATTCCGTCCCCGAGCGCGTTATAGCCCCGAACGGGGGGTCGGCATGCCCTCACTCATGGCATTTTCGCACTGGAAGTCGAAAAGCCGTTACATTAAGACACAAGGCGGCCATTTGTCCCATTTTTGGATCGGTGCTTTGTCCAGTTGACCTTTTGTCGCACCCATTTTTGAAAAAAATCAAAGCTTATTTCAATTTTTAAGCCTTGCGGTGATCACGGATGCGTTCCATATGCTCTCCGATCTGTGCTCTTTTATCGTTTCGATCGTGGCCATTCGATTGTCACGATGTTCACCCACCAGTCGGCACTCATTTGGCTTCCAACGTGCCGAAGTGCTGGGCGCTCTCTCCAGGTGCCGCCTTACACATTTTGTGATCATCGTTTTCTGTTGATCAAAAAAATCTGATCAGTCACAGTATCAATTAAGTAAATGCAAAATTTGTTACAGTATTCTCGTCATATGGGTGCTCACCGGGGCGCTACTGTATTTGGCCATTTTGCGTATCATTGACCACGAGTACGAGGTGGAGCCGAACACGATGATGCTGACTGCCGGCATTGGCGTGTGCTTCAACGTGCTCATTGGTGCCCTGCTGCATTTGGTGAGATCGATTAAATTAGTTATTTTTTCTTAATAATTTGACCGTTTAGTCACAATCAAAAAACAGTTTAAATAAATTTGATTTTCTTGGCATTAAATAAATTTGATTTTCTTTGCGATTAGGTATGGCATACGGCTGGCAGCAGCAATGTGATGGCACATACCCACGGGCACGCGCATTCGTTGCCATCGGCCAAAGAAGTGGCAGCCGCCGAGGAAGGCTCCTCCGTGTCCTCAAGCGTTGCCGAATATGAGCAAAACCAACACACGTACGGACTCAAAACTTTATATTTATGGACAATAAATTTATTAGAATTTGATTCAAATTTAAAAATCCGGTTTTAAAGCCCCTGCACCCGGTTATTAACCAAAAAGCGGGTTTGTGCTTGATCAGTGACTAGAAAATAAATGCCATTCGTGAAAAGAGATCAGAATTCAAAATTCAAATTGTACCTTTCATATCAGTCACATAAATTTGATCTGCCAGATCAGTCATAACCCAAATCCACCACGTTGCAGCAAAAACCTGAACATCCGGGCTGCGTTTGTGCACGTGCTGGGCGACCTCGTCCAATCGTTGGGCGTGCTGATCGCCGCTCTGATCATCAAGTTCACCGGCTATGCCATCGCCGACCCAATCTGCACGTTCATGTTCTCCATACTGGTCCTTCTGACAACAGTGTCCGTCTTTGGTGACACGCTGACCATCTTGGTAAGTGGTTGTCAAGTGATCAGAAATGATCTGATCAGCACATCCAGGCCCGATCACAATCTGATCACTTATAACCAATTTCACATTAAAATTGTCTTGAATTTTACAGATGGAAGCAAGTCCTAGTCAGGTTGATCACCAGAAACTGTACACTGATCTGATCACTTTGCCCGGCGTGGTCGGTGTCCATTCGTTGCGCGTTTGGTCCCTGAAAACGGACACTTTTGCGGCAACGGTCCACCTTGAATTGGCTTCATCGAGCGGAAGTGTTAAAGACAAATGCTTGGCCGACTCTGCGGTGGCCATGGCCCAGCAGAAGTAAGGTTTTTATACGTCAAAAGCATGATTTTGGTTAAAGTTGATGGAGGATGAAGTGAAAAAAAAACAAGATTTTAATTGCAACTTTCAATTAACCATATACTGTACTGGACACTAAATTGGAATATTTGGACTATTAAATACAAATTAGCGATTGTTTGCAGATTGGTTTCTCGGCATCGCATACGCTTTGTCACTGTGCAGGTGGGTGTCGACATTTTGTCTATTTGTTAAAATGAATGATTAAAATAGTTTTATTTTTTATTCATTGCAGACGAACTGTCGTCAAATGGGCAGCATCGCTGATGAAGAAGAACAAGAAGGAGCAGCAGCAACAGCAGCAGCACATCAAATGCATGCAATAAGCCTATCAGACGAGAAGCAGCAGTAGTGCAATGAAGAGAGCTGATACGGTACCGAACTGAGTGATGTACTATTACTGTAAAGAGAGAGAGAGAGAGATCGGACCGGACCGGACCCGGAATTATCCTGAATTGTTTCGTCTGAACATTCGGGCCAAATTCGGAGTCCAAAATTTGTCTGGCCTAAATATAGCCCCCCCCCCCCTCGTTTCTTGCAAATTTCCGAATCCGGTTTTCATAGTTCAATCGGTAATTCCTGACCCGGTTATTATGATCGGGAGCAGGGCTGGGCGAAACTCGGCACACACCCGAAGCCGAAACTCAAAACGAAACAAAAAAATTTTTTTGTAATGGTTAGAGCTGTTCGAGAGTCTCGGTCTCGATTCTCGGTAAATTTCAAGTCTCGAACAGCTCTAGTAATGGTCTGAGACAAAATTTTTTTCAAAAATATCTTCCTCATTTTCTTCAACTTCTATTGCCTCATCCATCATAATTTTTTTTGAGATTCTGATTAACTTTTTTGGGGGGGGGGGGAGTCGGCGGTGCCGATAAGCGCCGCCGGAAATTTTTTTTGAAATTTTAATGAATTTTGTTAAGAGATTTGCAATCAATATTTTAAAAATGGCCTTATTTTTTGAAGCTTTTTTAAGAATGGTAAAGGTCCGGCCGGGAAATTTTCTTGAAATTGAACAAAATTTGTTAAGAAAATTGGTCCAACAATTAGGAACGTTGAGCAAAACAAAGGGCCCCAATGGTTTTTTGATTCCGTCCAACAAAAAATAATGAAAAGCTTTTTTTGTCATCTGAAATATTTTTTTTTAAATGGGAAAAATGTAAAAAAAATTTTAGAATTGTTTACAACCATCGTAAATGTTCAGAAAAGCCGGCAAAAATCATTTACACTATTTGCAATTTGACGTACAGTTATAGCAAATTCCAAATACCGAAATTTCGCCCAGCCCTGATCGGGAGTCTGATCAAAAATTACTTTAATCATTTCCGGGTCCGATTCGATCTCTGTGATCTGAACGGGTCTTCAAGGCAAAATTAATTTTTGTTTAAACCCAAACGAACGTTTCACAAAGTTTTTCATTCACTTTGTCTCTGATCAAGACATTTTGACGAAGGCTTCTCTTTCTGATCAGGACTTTCCCATTTTGAACATGCTGATCATTCATTTTTTTTTTGTCATTTTTGTTGTATATTATAATTTTTATTGTGTATTTTGATCATAAAATTGATTAAACAATAAATGTAAAAAAAATTGTGCAATTTCCTTCTTATTTTTTTTTTTTTGAGCATTAATCAAAAATGCTCAAATTAACTCCAATTTACGTTAAACTTGGGCATTGGCAGCGCGGCAAACAATTCAAACAAATTTGATTAATGATGGGATGATCTTTCCTTATTTTATCCAAAGGTTGTTGCTTTGTTTGACCAGGTTAATCCGTCCACTCGCCCAATTACAACACAAATTCTCCCCCTAAAATAATGGCGTTGCCCATTCATTTCCGTGACGTTTTCCTTTTAATAAATATTCTGTTAATTTTGATGCTTTCACTAAAGCATCAACGAGCAATCTTTGTGCCCGCAATCGTTTTCGGCATAAAAAAAGGGGTAGGGAGAGTAATTGGACCGCCCAGTGGTCGTGGTCTGATCAGTGATCAGACTCCGTTTTTAAAACTGAATTTGCAACTTTTTTAACACATTCCAAAACGATTTGAAAGTATTAAAACCTATAAAGATCTTTGCAGCTGTTTTTGGTGGCATATAAATGTCAAAAATAACCTAGTCAATCTTTGGAGACTCTTTTTTTGTTGTTTTTATAACGAAATTGTTGCAAAAATTCATAAATTTAAAGGCACGTTTCTCTTTTTCTTGGCAATTTTTTATGCTTTACCAAAATCGACGGCATTTATTTGTCCATCTTTTAACACAAATGTTGTGGCCTCTCTATTAATGGTTTGTCACTTTATTTTTGTGTGCCTTTTATGTCACCTATTTTTCTATTTTTGGCACTTTTTTGTCCAAATAAATGCCCAAAAATAATGTTTAACAATGCATATCCGCCAAAAATAGTCCCAACAAAGCTCATCCATCCATCATTCACCCACCACAGCAAAAGCAACAGCAGCAGACCAAACCCCGTGATTTCGGGGCTTAACCAAACATTCAAAAAACGAAAACCTCCAAAAATTGTACCAAAAATAAATAGACGGAGAGGTATCTATATATATATTTTTTTAATTTTAGCAAATGTGGGCCCCAACGCCAACCATTGGGGCGGGCCATCGGCGTGAAGAAAAATGGGAGAAAAAGGAGACAAAGGAAAAATGAATAAAAATGGTCGGGGGGGGGGGGGGAGGGGACGGACGTGCAGTGCAACAAACAACAACAGCAACGACGACGACGACGCCGCGGGGGGGAAGAATTGCCGGAAGAAATTGCACCACCACCCAAACACCAAACACCAAACACACAAAGCCAATGGGACACAATGGAAGAAGACAACGACGACGACCGACCGACCGATCGACAGACAGACAGACAGACAAATCGGATGATCAGAGCAGAACGATGAATCAAAATTGGTCGGAGCAATTCGATTTGTTGTGGACGGATTGTGAGGGGACATCACCCACCCCCCCCCCCACCCCCCCCCCCCCCCACCCACCACCACTCCAATCAATTCGTCGTCCATTGCCTATTTTCAGCAGCAGCAGCACAAAGCCATATACCCGGTGAAAACTGTCTTTCATCATAGCTACTCACTTGAAAGAACCATTCCGGCTCCTTTAGAGCAACATTTAATGACCCTGATCAGTCCATGGCTAATTTTAAGCGCTCTGATCAGTACACGCTCTATTTAGTTTAAATCATTCCGATCAATCAAGCCCGTTTTGAGTTGATTTAATCACTTTGATCAGTACAATCTTCCTAATAATTTAACCCAACTTCTGATCAATGCAAACTTTTAAGAACGTCTTTTGGGAACAAAAATAATCGAGAAAGGGAATGGACGACGGATGAATGCGTTAGATAAGATGCTGGCTGGCTGTCACTCGAATGAAATTTGGTTGTTCCCCCCGTCCCCCCCCCCCCCCCCCCCCCGTCATCCATAAATAACCCCCTCCTAATGAATCCTCCCAACAACCGATCAATAGGGCTGGGATTTACATACATATGTAGTGAGTACTATGTAGTGATGCTGAAATTTACCTAGACTCGAGACCTGAGACTCTCGGGTCTCGAGCATTACTAATAGGTGCAGCATGGACTTTAAATGTGATAGGACAAATTAATTTTCACAGAAATCTATCAAATTTTTGTTGCATTTTCCTCTCAGCCCCCCCCCCCCCCACTAATGATTAAAGTTTTTGACACATTTTAATAGGTGTTGTAAATGTGTTGTTGTTCGGAGGGGGTGGGGGGGAGCTCGACTCGGCGAGTGATCGATGGGATTGATCTTCGCCCCCTCCCCCGCCCCCACTCTTCGCTCTCGAGGTCTCCTCAACGGGGGGGGGGGGGAACACGTCGAGACTAGCAGCCGGCTGGTAACAATGATGATGATGCTGATGTGCCGATGTGATGACCGCTGCTGCCAGTCGATGACAGACACTTAAATACGCCTCTCGGACGGACCCCTAAACGTCACCGCCGACGTCCATGACGACAACCAAAACACTCAGCGCGACGTCCAAAACTTCACATCCCCCGAGCCAACCACTCCACCACATCCCCCCCCCCCAAATCCTCAAAGTCACAATTGCCCCCCCCCACCCCTACCCCCCCCCCCAAATCCTCAAAGTCACAATTGCCCCCCCCCCACCCCTCCTAATTGTTGTCGCAGAATTTGATGAGATCACCACGCATCAGTGCCCCGTTCTGATCGCCAATCAATCTCAAGAGATTGAACCCATTTTCGTGCTCAAATGCCGTCCTTAATGCTCTTCCTAACAAAACGATAATCGCGTCAACAATGGTTATAGTCCGTGACGTGACTTTTGGGGCTCAATTTTAAAATGCCAACCTTGACATTCGCGCGGCACTGATCTGAACCCCCCCCCCCAATTGTCAAAACTTTTTTGAACATTGTTTAACCGTCCGTTCTCGTATTCCCGAGAGGTTCGCATTGCATCTCCGATTCCCGAAAAGCTTTGTGTGTCCCCGACTCCGTCGCAAGGACTGCTCATAACAATCAATCCCCTCCCCCCCGCCCTGCCGCCTCCCTTAACCATTCCCCCCCCCCCCCATTGATCCCTCCCGTCCACCCCCCACCCCCCTCCCCCCAACTTCACCCGCTTCGATAATCCTTGCACAAATCGCATGGGGCGAAGCACACACTGAGCAAGAGCAGATTTGATTCAATTCAATTCATTTTCCCGGCTTAAAATCGTCAATACTTCAATTAACCACTTCATTCATTCATCATCCAAATTACTCCTTCCAATTTAAATTATTCCCCCCCCCCTTTCATCCACCATTAAATTTGAATACCCTTTTCCGTATGTCCATCCATCCTCAAATTCCATTTTCCATTTTATCCCTTGCGTCGTCGTCGTCATCTTCCCTTTTCATTTACTAACCATCCCTTTCAATTTCATCCTCATCCTTTCCATTTGGGTTGAGCCCCGACTCCCGACTTTTTCACGCCGACCCGCTTATCCCGGACCCGGATTCCCGACATTCCCGGCCCCCAATAGTCGTGGCGACTCAACTTTACTTTCCATCCTCAAAATGATCACATCCGCCCCCTTCCCCCCCCCCCCCCCCCTTCCACCAAACTCTCCACTCTTCCCAACAAAATGATCTTTCGCTTCCTCTTCCGTTCATCCTATTCCATTCTTCCTCTTTTTTTCCATTCATCGCCCAATTCATCTTCTTCCATTCATCCTCTTCCATTCTTCCTCTTTTTTTCCATTCATCGCCCAATTCATCTTCTTCCATTCATCCTCTTCCATTCTTCCTCTTTTTTTCCATTCATCGCCCAATTCATCTTCTTCCATTCATCCTCTTCCATTCTTCCTCTTCCCCCACTTTCATCAGTCGAAATGCATTGCCCTTCCGTCATCATCTCTTGCCCTTCTATGCTGCCCCCTCACCCTCCCACCCCCTCTCTCTCACTGCTGCACAAATCTCCCCCATTTTGCCCCCAATTTTCGTCGTCGCTCACCCCCAAATTTCTTCCTCCCAAAAACGCATTGTGTGCATTGAATGGGAAGAAGAAAAATGATGATGGAAGTGGGGGGGAATTGGGAAGGTAAAGTGGTGGAGTGAGTGAGTGAGTGGGGGGGGGGGGGAGGGGAGAAGAGGGGGGGGGGGGACGAAGAGGAGGAACAAGAACACCACCGCCACCCCCCCCCCCCCCAATCCTTCCCCCCCCCCCCCCCCCCCCCCTCCCCGAGAAGGACGACGATTACAAATAACTTTTTTCAAAATCGACCAATCCATCCAAAATTGGTGCCATTCGAAACCGCGCAGTCTGTTTTTTGGTAATTGCGTCGTGTGCAAAGCGAGCGCGATCCGAAAAAGGGTTCTTAAACAATTATAATGGCAAAAAAAACAACAGAAAATTGCACAAAAATTTTGAAGAATGTTTTGATTCGGGCAGGTTTGGCCAAACAAGGTGACGCCGTACCGTCCGTATCACACACAAAGTTTGTCCCCCGGGACGCTGCCTGCTGCTGTTGTTGGTGTTGTGCAGCAAGCAGCAGCAGCTGATCGATCAGTCCCCCCCCCCCCCAACTTTACCCTCCCCCCCCCCCCCCCCCCCTCCAACCGAACGACCGACGACCAATTGTTCGTGTGCTCCCGCTCCCATCAACCCCCCCCCCCCAAATCACACTTACCCAATACCCCTTTTTCCACGCTCGCGCCACCCGCCCCGTTAGCCGTTAGCATTGCACACAAACACCACCACAAATGTGTGCGTGTGTGTGGGTGGTGCTCGGCGTGGTGGTGGTGGTGGTACTGCTACAGCTGTTGTTGCTGCCGCTACAGCTGCGCTGTGCTATTTACGGACAAAATGTGCCCGCGCGCGACGGATCCGGCACCGCCCTTTTTGGGGGAACCGAAACCGCGCGTTCGGATTAGCTAAAATTTGAAAATGTTTTGGAACCGGTCAAAAAATGTTTTGGTTCTTTGTTATTAAGTCCATTTTTATTGCCAAAATTAGCGCCATGGAAAAGAAACCCAAAATTTAAATACCTATTTTTCATTTATTGTTATTTTTGATTTTTTTTTATCAGTTTTGATACTTTATTTTATTGTTTTTTTTATTCTTTTTTTTCATGGACCCTTCCAATCCTTCCAACTGACGAATATGAAGTTTTATGTTTCTGCAGAGCACTTACGAGCCCTTTTCATCGATTTTATAGGTCCTGTTTATTTTTAGCATTTTATTTTCTGGTCCAAAAAATGTTGAAGCCCCTCGGGCAATTTTTGGTGGTTAAGCGCTGACAACCTTTTCAAAGCATTTACCTAAATCGCTTAGACTTTTTCTTAGTGAAAAGTTGGCGCCGCTCAACGCTTTCGAATGGTGCCCATTTTTGTCTACCTAATTTGGTTAGCGCGCTGCTGAAAGGTGCCGGCACTGAAAATGCCAAAAAAAAAAAGTGCCGCCCCTCAATTTACACCGGCCCGACCGTTTCGACGTGTTGTTTTTTGTTGTTTTATGTGCCGCGTGCTGCTGCTGCTGCTTTTGGTGGTACTTACGAAATCAATATGCGTGTGTTCGTTCGTTCGCCTCCTCACTTTCACTTGGCCACCAACCACTCACTTAAAACCCGCCCCCCCTATCCCCCCCCCCCCCACGCCCCCCCCCCTACCCCCCCCCCCCTATCCCTACCCATGCCCAAGCATTATTCTTTCTCCCAGGGCGCCTTTTCCACCTGTTGCTGACAGCCGTCGCCGGCGGCAAAGAGATAGGCTGCTGGGATGGCGGCGGCTGGCTCTATTTGCATATTTACCTTACGCCCGCCACCCCCGCCGCCGCCGCTGCTGCTGCTGCTGCTGCTTTTGGTGGTACTTACGAAATCAATATGCGTGTGTTCGTTCGTTCGCCTCCTCACTTTCACTTGGCCACCAACCACTCACTTAAAACCCGCCCCCCCTATCCCCCCCCCCCCCCACGCCCCCCCCCCTACCCCCCCCCCCCCTATCCCTACCCATGCCCAAGCATTATTCTTTCTCCCAGGGCGCCTTTTCCACCTGTTGCTGACAGCCGTCGCCGGCGGCAAAGAGATAGGCTGCTGGGATGGCGGCGGCTGGCTCTATTTGCATATTTACCTTACGCCCGCCACCCCCGCCGCCGCCGCTGCTGCTGCTGCACCTCCTCGATGGGCGCTGTGAACACATTGGTCGTCTTCTGCTCGTTGGGGCGGTGTCCGTTTTAATCATTGCTGCTGCTGCTGCTGGACACGCACAACCAGCCCCCCCCCCCCCCCCCCCCCCCCCCCCTCCAACAACCAATTAATTGTTCGGCCGGCAATGTATACAAAATTAATTACTTTTTCCCACAAAAAGTTAAACAATTTCCCCAAAATTCTCGAGGCTTTTCTCGACACAAAGTTTTAGTTTGATTTTATTGGTACATATTTTATGGTATAAGTAGAGACAGGATTGTTAGGCATTTGCCTTTTTTTTTGTTTGTTGTTGTTGCGAATACGCTTTGAAGAGTTAAGCCCCGAATAGAGCACCTCTAGTGCCTATAAATGCCTATTTTGGTGTTATTGAGATGCCCTATTTTGTCATTTTTGAACTTTTAGTGCCTATTTTCTTCTTCTTTTTTTTTTAAATTTCTTTGTTGTGATTTTTAGACAAACACTCAATTTTCAGTTGTCCCAATCTGAGTGAGTATTTGTTCTAATCTGTTTGGTCGGTCGCTTTTCCAATTTTTAATAATTTTATTTATTTGCATTTTACAACAATTAACTTAATTAACTTGCCTATTTATTAGCCAATGTTCTGATTTTTGGGCCAAAAAAGTGCTTGCAAAAGCAGGAATGGGCGGGGCGGGGGCACGCCGCGCATTCTCATACAATGAATGGGCACAATGTGTTATTATGACGCGCTAATCACCCCAATTCATCTGGCTAAAAAGGAAATAAATTTTGCGCACTTACATATAATAATCATTCATCACTTTTATTTTTTTATTTATATTTTTATGCGACAGAAAAATTTCCGGAAATTTCTGAATGTTAAATAAATCCGAATATTCCCCGCCGGCCGGCCGGTGGTTGTGGAAACAGTCATTTCATTCACATGCCTTTTTCAGTTTTTATTGTTTTTAATCTTGGATTGACACCCCGACGTCGGGAAATCAGATTTTCAAGGTTTGGGAACAAAAAAAACCCCCGACGTTGGGGACGAAACCCCTGACCAAAGATGCTTTATAGTAGATTTAATTTGACTATGATTAGATCAACTTGATCCTTATATTCAAACAGCTAGCGCTATATGGCTGTGATCAATTCGGTCTAATCATTGATTTGACCTGATTTTAGCTTAGATCATCATGACCTAAAAGCTTCGATCAGATTAGCATGTATGATCGACTGTTGAGCATTTCCGTCTGATTATAGAGCTGATAAAGATTCGCGATCTGATTAGAAATATTCGATCTCTTCATCGATTTAATCTGTTAATCAAAATTCGGCACACACACTGCGCATAGATTTTCGCGATTCGCTCTGTTCAGAGTTTTATCTCACAAATCAGTCACTCTGATCGATCTAACAAAAAATGTTGTGGATCTTTTATCTACGATTTCATCAGTCCATTAAAAAATCAATCTGATCACACAGGCTTGCTTGATCAGAGATTTGTCTGCTGATCATCTCCACTAATTCCCTCCGTCTGCTGCTGCTAGTCGTTCAACTAACAACATTAAATTACTTACTGCTGCTGCTGTTGCTGCAGCTGCACATTCTTCATGAGCCATGAATCATGATGATTTGATAATTTATTCGGCGTTCCCCATTTGTCCGCTTTTAATTGCGCACATCATTCTGCCGGACTGGCGGCTGGCCCCTCCCCCAACCCCACACAAATTCCAGCCCATTAGTCCACGCCGCCGCCGCCGCCTCTGGGGCTTCATCAGGGGCAACAGCACATTGCCCCGGGCAAACAACAGATGTGCTGTTTTGTTTGCCCGACGGGGGGGGGGAGATGGTGTCCCCTGGGGCGATGATGATGATGATGTTTATATAGAAGGAAACCAAATTTTGTGTGCATTTTGCACAAAATTTTGATGAAAGCCTGTAAACTTTGCCAAAAATTTTCTTCAAAATTTCGCTTATTTTTAACCCAAAATTTCGATTCTCATCTTGGGTTTGTCCTACTCTTCATTGAATTTAATTTTGTTTTTTGCTCTGATCAGATTTGTTCAGCAAATTCTTCTTCCCATTTTTCCATTCCATTTACCTTAATTTCAGAGTTCTTTCAACCTCTGCTCTGGGTTACCAACCACATTATTCCCATTATTATTACCATAAAAAATTGGACATCGCTCGGCAAAGTGTGACCAAAATCAGTGAATCATTATTCATTCTTCACAAACATCGATCAGTAGCGATCAGCGTGCGCCGTCGCCCCTTCGCCACCGATCGGATGCGTTCGGGTGGCCGCCCTTCAAACGCAGCTTAGCACCCGGAGGGGTTGGTCGAAATTCGAAACTTTTTTTATTAACAAATTTTTTTTGTTGATTTTTATAATAATCTTTTCAAAAACATTTTCAATTTTTATAGTTTCAAAGTTTTGCCGTCAAATGCGCACATTCGCTGTCAACGAAGCGCCATTTGATCAGCATTACGCGATCGAAGAAGAGATTGGCAGTGGCCAATTCGCCGTTGTCCGCCGAGTACGGCACATCGCCTCGAGCGCTCTCTATGCTGCAAAATTCATCAAAAAGTTCCGGGGCCAAAATTGCCGTCGGGGCGTGCTCAAGGCGCACATCGAACGCGAGGTGTTTGAACAGAATGTTTTTAAAAATGATTTTTCCTCTGATTGATCTTTTGATTGGAACTTTTGATCACTTTAAAAGCACAGTCAAACTCCGTCAAGGATCATCACCTTTTTTATGTTTTTCCATCAAATATACTTTTGGCATTTTAACATTTTAGGTGGACATTCTGCGGTCTGTGTCCGGCCATGACGGTGTGATTGAACTGGTCGAACTCTTTGAAAATGCCAGCGAGGTAGTGCTGGTGCTGGAATAGTGAGTGTTTGTTCCGTCAATTTGTGCCAATCTATGGATTTTAATAACATGGATTTTAATAACACGGATTTTTTTTTGATTATTTAAACCTAATTTGACATTTTAATGCCATTCAATATTTTAATTGCATAACAAAACAAAATGTCTATTTTTTTAAAGTAACTTAAATTCAAGTTCAAATTCAAATTGTGCCAACTTTCCACCAAAATCAGTGTTTCCGGCGGTGAACTGTTTGAACATGTGTGCCAACACGAGTACTTGACCGAATCCGAGGCTGCGCAATTTTTGTTCCAAATTCTGCGAGCTGTCCAGCACCTCCACCGGCTGCACATTGCCCATTTGGACTTGAAGCCGGAGAACATCATTCTGCGCGAACAGGGCGAACACTTTGTCAAGCTGATCGACTTTGGTCTGTCGCGCAAGTTGCTGCCCGGTTCATGTGTTCGCGAAATGATCGGCACGCCGGAATTTGTCGGTGGGTTTGATCAATTTTATTATTTTGGAAAATAAAAATTACTAAATCCAAATTTTGTTGACTAAAAGTCGACCGCCCCCTCATTTTTTCATGATTAGAAATTTGGAAAAAATTCAATTTCCAACACCGCGAGATGCAAACTAAATTATAAAACGACCGATGATCATTAGTCTTTGATCACTAGTCTCTGATCACAATGCGGTAAAAATTGACTGATTTTGGCTTGGACTGAATTTTCAGCGCCCGAGATCATCAACTTTGAGCCTCTCCAGCTGGCCACTGACATTTGGGCGTTGGGTGTTGTTACATTCATACTGTATGTTGTTGAATAATTATATGAATACTGTACCGATGTTGTTTACTGAAAATTCGTTTGAACGCCAAACCAAAAGTACGCCATCAAAAATAGGATTTAAAAAAAAAATTGTTATCACCTATATTTAATGTATTTATGAGCTCGATTTTGGTATTTAAATGTTTTATTATGCCAATTTTTCTCCGGCGAAATTTAAACATTTCAAAATAATTTTATCGATGCTTTTCCGTCGCTTCTTCCAGAATGTCAATAAATTTTAATGTATTATAAAAATTGGCAATTAATCAATGGCATTTTCCCTCAGGCTAAGTGGCTCCTCGCCGTTTCTCGGCAAAACGCGGGACCAAACATTCGCCAACATCACCGCAGTGAACTACCAGTACCCGCACGGACATCCGATCTCCGAATTGGCCAAGGATTTCATTGCGCGACTGCTGGTCCGCGACGTGAAGAGGCGTGCCACCGTGGACGAATGTTTACGGCACGAATGGATTAGGCGGGTGAGCGATCGGAACAATTGTTGGGATCATTTTTGTTCGAAAAATTGCTGGAAGTGACTTGATCAATCACTAAACTAATCCGTGTCACAGCGAATTGTTAACCAAATGGTCTCTAACCCTTGGGCTTTTACAATTAGACAAAAATGTTAGCCGAATAGGCTAATTGGATAATCAAATGAATGTGTACTAATGATATTTATTAAGTAATTTTAAAACGTAATTTTGTCTGGTTTTGATCTATATCCGGGCCTGATCAGAATATCCGGACCTATCAGAATATCCGGACCTATCAGAATATCCGGGCCTGATCAGAACATCCGGACCTGGTCAGAATACCCGGCTAGGATAGGCTATCAGCATATGATCAAGAAGATCGAATTGATCAGATACCAGGATGAGAGTGATCAATATTTGATCGCTTCTTAAAATTGTCGACTTATGAACACGCAGTTCCGACATATAGGAGCTCTTAGCTTTGAGTGTTTTTACAGCCATTGGCCGTCGTCACACAGCAATTAATTTGGTTCCAGGGGGGGAGGGGCGGGGGCTGACTGATTTTCTCCATTTTTCTTCCAATCGTCCGGTCGAATCCGTCCAATCGCTCCCCCCCCCCCACCCACAAACGACCAACTCGTTCAACCACCACCCACCACACTTTCACTCCAACAACCACTTCAAAAAATAGGCATTAATTAGCACACCAACCACACCTCATCATCATCATCATCATTAACTCATTCACTCATCAACATCAGTTGAAATCCTCCGCCGTGCCACCATTCATTCACTTTCATTCTCAGTCAGTCAATCATTCACAAATCACTTTTCCCCAAAGATTGGATGGAACCAGTTTGTCCACCTAATCCTTCATTTGTTTAATTTGTAAGCCCCGAATTTGTTTCAGTTGAACTTGGTCGGTTGGTTAGTTTGTTAAAATTTTTCCACAAATTGCGAATGCCTTTTATTTTACTTATGATCGATCACGATTTATCGTTGTCATTAGGGATGTTCGAGACTCAACATTTACCGAGACTCGAGACTTACAAAAATCCCTAGTTTATGATCAAGATTCAGATCGGGAAAATTTAAATTTAGCTTTTTTGGTCTCTTGCGTTTTCTGACCTGACCCGGTTTTGCCTCCCTATAAATTCCAAGCCTCAATTAGTTGGGTTTGGTTTCGATACGCACAGAGTCGGGGGGGGGGGGGGATCCGGAATGCCCCTCCGGCGGTACGGTGTTCGGATTCAAATTTTCTAACTGCCCGCTAAGTTTCAGCACGTTCAACCTCAGCAGCAGAACATTTTCCATCACCCGATGATCATCCTTTCCAAGCAGAAGCAGAACGGCCACCATTTGGTGCACATCTGTTCAAGCAACAGCAGAGCGATACGGTCGCGTTGGAAAGTCTGTCACAAATATCAATGATATTTTGTTGAATTTGAGATGATATTTTTAAATTTTATATGAAATTTGTTCAAAAATCTTAAAGTTAAATTTTCGAAAAGAATGACGGCACGACTTGAAGATCGTGTGAAATTGGCCTCGAGCCCCAGGAGTACATTTTTTTGGCAAGATCTAACAAAATTTTTGGAAATTTTAAGTACCTATTTGCTATGGAAGTGGCCCTAATAAGTGGCCGAGCCCTAATAAATTGCTTAAATAAATTCGCCAATTGCCTTCACTCGCTTCAGAAGTTCTATGCTGCCGTGACCTGGTGTTTGGCCTATCTTCAGGGCATCGATGGCCGGGAGGCATCCGTGCATTTCAAACGGGTGAATTTAAATATATTTTATTTAAAAATTTAAAAGCTGGTTTAATTTATAATTTTTGTAAAAATGTGTCCGTCCATTAAGTGTCCCAGAAAATGAAGAAAAACTCACGACAAACTGACATTGGACCTGACCTAAAAAAACAAAAAATATTGTGGTTACGATTTCTGGACATAATTTTTTGTTGTTTCGTTTTCCATTTAATTGTAAATGAATGTTTTATTTAACGCTTTGTTCTCCATGCAAATAATTAAATTAGTACCTGTTTTTTCTTCGATTTCTATGTACCTCCTGCAAATTAGCCCCAATTTTCTGCCCAAAATGCGACAATTTTTGTTGTTTCTTCAAATCCTTACTTTTTCCTCAGCAAATTTCAAAATCATAGAATTCTTTCTCCTTTTTGCTTGTAAATTTGCTCTTTTTTACTCCTCACCTAAACACTTCTGTTTTTGAACAAAATTTCCGAAATATTTTGTCGATGACGACAATTCCCTCCCCTCTCATTAAGCAGAAGATTATCCAATTTGAAAAATTTTATTCCTTTTATTGCTAATTGTTTTCCCCAAAAAAACTCTATTAAATCCAGTTTGTTTTTAAATTTTTGAACAAGCCCCCCCCCCACTCCCTCGCAACAAAATTTACCAAAAATTTGAACAAGACCAATCCTAAACACCCCCCTCCCCCCCCCCTCTCCCACTTCCAGAGTGTTTATTCCTCCCCCCCCCCCCCCCCCCCCACCAATTCCCCATTACACACAACACATAATCTCATCCGATTTGTCGTCCACTTTCTCCTCCCCCCCCCCCCCCGACGATGGACGGACTGACTGATCAATGCAGAGGCACAACATTTAATATATTGCATCAACGACGGACGGACGACTTCAACGACGACGACGAGGACGACGTGATGATGAATTTGCTGGGCTCTTTCTTTGCTTACTGCCAGCCGCCACTTCATCCCCGCTGGGGCTAATCACATCACTTTGTCGGAAGAATTCGCATTTGCCCATCCCCCAGCCATTGCTTAATCTCTTCCACTCTCGACTCATCCCCCCCCTCCCCCTCCCCCTCCCGCCACACACTCTCGACATTGGAGCCTTGGAGCCGAGACATTATTTATACGCTTTATGCACTTTTTGAATATTTTATTAATGCACAACAAAAAGCATTGGAAATTTGCTCGTAACTCGCATTTTAATTTTTTTTTTTAATTTAATTTGCTTTTTCAGCCGCCCATAAATTTGTTGAAAATGATCTTTGCACTTCCCCGGCTTGGCCATTCATGCTTGCCAACTGAACTTTATTTTATTTGCTAAACAGTTTCCATGGCTGGGTTGCTTTTCAAACAAAAAAAATTGATTTTTTATTGCTTCTGTTTAGTTTATTTTAAAAATATTTTCAAAAATCTTTAAAACTTTTTGCCAGCTCGCCAAAGTTACACTTTATTTGACAAATTAGCTTCTGATCACTTGTTTTGGTTTTATTTTAATTTTATTACTCTGGTTTTTTCTGATCATTTTGTGTTCTTGCTTCTAAATTAGGTTTTCATATTCTCTACCATTTTTGATCATTTTGCTTTTCTGGTCACCCTTTATATTTTTGATCAATCACTTGGCTTTTGACATTTTGCTTTTTTAATCACTTTGTCTTTTTGCTCATCCGCGTCGCCCGTTCCTCTTAACTCAACAAGCGCTTTTTAATCCGACCAGCCGTTCTTCAACATTGAGACTGATCAAATTGCAAAATTCCACTGCACTTGCTTTGCCTTTTAACCTCCCGTCATCGCCGGGGGGGGGGGGGGACACATTTCCCAGGCCCAAAGCCACAGCACCCTTTTATCTGACTGATCCTCTCCCCCAAAATTCCTGACACTTTCCCAGCCCCCCTCTAAACGTTCCTTTTTTTGCGGGGTCCAGGGACAAAGAAATCAAACTCACTTTTGCTGATTCTGATCACTTTTTTTTTGCTTTCTTCTTCTTCTTTTTCATCATCCGTCTCCGTCCGTCCGTCATTATTATCATCGTCCCATCATCCGTCATCGTCGTGTTGCCCTCCCTGCCGCCTTGCCCAAGTGGAACAGGGGGCGGAGAATATGCACCTTTTGCCGCCACAAATTGAGTTGTTCTGTCCCGAAAGTTCCACCACCTCCGCCCCCTCCACTAATTGTAATTATTATTATTGCCCTCAACCGCAACAAAGTGTCCCGAAGGGTTTCAAAATGAATGTAAGTGAAAAGGTTTTGCTGCGCATGATAGATACACTACGCGATCTGATCAAAATCAGTTTTTTTTTTTTTGTTCAAAAAGGCGTGGTCTGATCGGAAATTCCGAAAAATATTGTAACATCCGATCTTTACACCAACCAAATATGTGATCTAAGATCAGATTAGTGACCATGTCACAGTAGTGAGCAGGTCAGGTACAAATGTGTTTGATCCATAATATCTGCCAAAACAATTTAAATTTTAAATTAATCAAGGCATTTTAAAAATTAAAATTTGAACACGATCTCGACTCAATTCTAACAAAAATTTGTCAATTTTAGGACAATTCAATCAGCAGTGCCATTTTCATTGCCTGTGAACGCGGTGCTCTTGCGCAGCTCAAGCAACTTGTGCACGGATGTCGCATACAGCTTGCCAACGTGTTCAACGAGGTAAAATGGCTCCAGAAACAATTTGGCGTGCTTAAATGGCAAATTGTTTTTTGATGCAAATCCAAGTCAAAATGCTTAGTCCGAGGTGAGAAAGGCTTTCGAGAACCTTATTATGAACATTTTTTTTATCATTATTGTTTAATTATGTTTTTTACTAAAACTTTTGTAATTAAAGATTTTCATTTGTTTCTTTTTGCATATACATTATGAATTAAGTCCCGAATTCTTTTCCCGTGCAGTTAGGCGAATCTCCGTTGCATGTCGCGTGCGGTAACGGCTTCCAAGAGTTGGTGGCATTTCTGATCGAGCTGGGTGCTGATCCGGCACTGGAAGACGGCCGGGGTGACACCGCGCTGATCTGGGCAGCTAGAAACGGTTGGTCGTTTGTTCTGATCATACACAGTCACTTTAAATGGATTGACGTGATCGATCACCCCCACCCTAGGACATGCCCATCTGTTCAACACGTTCATATTGAGCCCGGTGTTGATCAATGCCACCAACAGTGTAAAAACAGTAGTGATCAGAAATGGAGACAAAAAAGCCGATATTTAAACATTTTTAGATCGGCGAAACCGCTCTCCATTTGGCCACCAGATATGCCCAAGGGCAAGGTGCTAAAATTTTGGCAAAATGTGTTTGTGCCAAATTTGAATTCCCCAAATACGCGCAGCTGTTCTTTCACTGCTCGAGCGGGGCGCCGACCCACAGCTTCAGGATAAGGCAAAGAGTGAATTCTTTTGAGTAGCAGCAGCATAAGAAGGGCATAACGCCAACGTCGAAATTTGCAAAATTTTGTCATCTTTTAATCCCATTTTGAAGTTTGAAAAAATGGGAGGAAACACACACACTAAAATTCCATGAATTGGCTTTTTTAATTCAGCATGGCGAGACTCCGTTGCACATTGCCGCATGGGATGGCCAAAGTGGCCTTTTGGACTTGCTGTGCCGCTTTTGTGTGGAGCTGAACTTCACCAACCTGGTTGGTACTCACATTTAGGGGGGATGCCAGCCCATCGAATGGAATTATTTTTCAAAAGTCTAAGCCTTTTATAAACCTAATTTAAAAATAAAAAGTTATCTGTTTGGAATGTCCTAACGCCATTTTGTTTTCGCATAAAAAACATCCCAGCCCATTTTGAGACCATTGGAATTGGGGACATTTTTGGATGGAAATGGCATTTTGATGGATTTATTGCCCTCCGGGGAATATTTCTAGCCATTCGGTTGAAAGTGATGCCCTTTTTGTAGACGGATTCCCTGGGGGGATATGCGAACTTTGAGGGAACCGGATGAAGAAGTGAAGGACTATTACAATATTCCACCCCAATTAACGGAGATTGGCATTTTAAAATTAGAATTCGACGCCATATTTTGGCATGCATAACTCTACCTGATCCTGCTGGTCTGGATCCAGTTTGCCGTCCTTGAAACCGGGCATTTTCCGGGTTGTTGAATCAATTTGCCGACTTTGGAGGAGGGGGGAGGGGGATTCGTGCCGGGTTTTTGAGTTTTTTCGATGGCATTTCTGAACTGGATCCCTCACAGTAATCAACAACCGATTAGATCAGGGCCATATATTTTAACCATTACAAACACTTTGCTTTAGGGCATATGTGAAAAGTAAATGAAAATATTTTGCTTCATGATTTTGACGCCAAAAATGGTTGCTAATGTTAGCTTAGCCGGGAGCTTTTTATTTGTTCCCATTGCATTTAATGCTTTCTGTTTCCTCCAACATTATTATTTATTCCCATTCCCGACGAATGAATTGAATTGAATGCATTGCGAAATCCCTGCGCAATTTGTTCACCTTTAGCAGCAGCAATTGGAGGGTCCTTCTTCCTCCTCCCGCTGCTTATATATGCGCACCTTTCGCGTTCCGTTAACCACCCAAAGCACTCGCACACCGGTCCGGTTTTCTTCACTCACTGGCCGGCCATAATATGGCCCCGGAAGGGCTGCGGGGGGACTTTTCTCGACGAGAATCGAGAAATGATGAGCAGTGAAAGAGGGGGGAGAGAGTGTTAATGGAAGAGGGAGAGAGCACCAGCGAAAGAGAGGGAGGGAGCCCCCCCCCCCCCCCCCATTAAACGGCGGCATCAGACAATGAGAGGAGGGCGGGCACATTTATTGCGCTCATGTGCTCAAATATGGCCAAGTGTCGTTGTTGTACACCACCAGCAGAGCAGCAGGCCACAGCAGCAGAGAGAATGGTGAAACGACGAGAAAAAGAGTTGTGCGAGAGACGGGCAAACAAAGAAAAAGAGAGTTACTCAAAATAGCGGCACAAAACGAGAGAGTGCGAGACGAGGCGAGCAGCGTGAGAAAAGGGCGCGGCGCATTCACTTAACCGCCGCGCTCACCTTGCGGCTGGCACCAATTTTGGGGCTGTTGGATACACTCAATCCTTCTGCCCCCCCCGCAGCAATCCTTCCTCAACCACCTCAATAATAATCCCGCATCCATTATGAGAGGAGAGAGCCCACCCACCACCATCCCCTTCACCTGCCACTCCCCCTCCCCCTCCTCCTCATTCATCCATTTTCATTCATCCCGCCATGTCCGTCCTCCCTTCTCCCAACCAACCAAGGCTGGTCACAACAACCTCAAGCAGTTCATCAATCCTCAATCATCCATTAACTAAAAATATTTTTTCATTGATGCTCCATTACATCCGCTTTCAAAGTGCCACAATCAGAAGGGAGATCCTTACAGAAAGTGCCAACATTGAAATATCACACTAATGCTACTGCTGGAGTGCGCCCGGATAATCCATCCGCGCATATATTCGGATGAAAATGGACGGATAAAATGGAATATAAAAAAAGAACTTTTTGAGTCCAACAATTCTTCCATTGGCCCCCCCCCCTTTTTGAGTTTGCTCTTAACATCGATTGCTGTTCCTCCCTCCGTCCCATGCCGCCGCCGCCGCCCACCCATCGACGGCACCCCAATTAAATTTGTAGTCCCCCCGGGCGTCCATATTCTCCGTTTTACCCATTCCTCCCCCCCCCCCCCCCCCCCCCCCTCCCCTCATTCATTCATTGTGTGTGTTTTCAGCAAGTGCCCTCCCCCACCGCTGTCCCCGTTTCTGTAAACAAAAATTTTGCTTTTTGTTACGTTTCGTCCAAAATTTTTGCCGACTACAAAAAGGGAATGGAAGAGGAGGCAAAGAAGAAAATGGCCATGGAAAGTGTCCATACACTGGAGGAGGAACCAAACCAGACTCAAAAGGTGCCCAAATCTGAACTTTGCCGGCACAAAAAGTGCCACAAAACATAAAATTCCGAAAATTGAAACGGCACGGCATTTCCGAATTTGGTTAAATTAAAATTGAAACTTGATGGATAAAAATAGGTAATAAATAGCGCATGATTATTATTAGCATGGTAATTTCGTCCATAATTTATTCTTTTAAATCAAAAAATATTTTTTAAAATAAAATTAAAAGCGATTTTACCTCAAAAATATGGCTAATATTCGCCTAAATTTGTTTCATTTTCACTTCTTGTCAAGGAAGGCGATTCCGCGCTTCACGTTGCTGCCAGCCGTGGCCATTTGGAGTGTGTGGAGAGTTTGGTGGAGAACGGGGCCAACTTGGACGAGCCGAACCAGGTTGGTTGTTGAACATTTGCTTTGCCCCCGGCGGCGATATTTTTGTCTTTCGTTTTCACTTTTACATCTCGGAAACTCATCTTAGCTAACAACCAATCACATATATTGTCGTCCAGATCAGTCCGAGTCGGAAATGGTCGAAACTTTGGCTTCAAGCTTTGGGTAGTGAGGGAGCCGTCGCCCATCCCTGACCCGGACGGACGAGGGACGACTCTCGCTACTTTTTGTTTTAAATAGAAAAAAAAAAAAGAGAAATACTGTTAGTCTATAAGAGAGCAGAGAAAAAAGGAAGTCTAAAAAGTGGCGAGTTGGGTTTAACGGTAGTGCCTACGGGCACTCCTAAAATTCACCGGTCCTGGAGTATGGCATAGCCGCAAAAAAAAAACTTTTATCATTTAAATTTTTCCACCACTTAAATATGGTACACAACATACCTAATTTGTAAGTAATTTATTGAAATTGTTCATATTTTGCAGAATGGACAAGTCGCGCTCCATTTGGCCCTTTCGCGAGGGCACGTCGAAATTGCGCTGCTGTTGCTGAGCAGGGGGTCGGTGCCAGCATCCATTTTTCTTCGTCGAATTGTGGCAAAATGCCATTTTCAGTTGCAAACCGAATGTGCAGGACCAGGTCGGGGACACGCCGCTGCACATTGCTGCCGAGCGAGGCCTGAGCGCAGCTGCGCAAACATTGTGCCAACTTGGCATTCCGGTTGATGTGCAAAATGCGGTAAGTATTGTAGCAGAACGTGCTGTTCGAGCAGTGATATTTTGTTGGAAATGGAGACCAGCAGAAGGATCTCGAAAGTCCAGAATTATCTTAAATCGATATCGACATTGGATTATGATAACTTTAATCACAAGTCACGAAACCGTTTTTGACCCGACAAAATCGTTTCCGATCGATCTGGAGAATTTTCGACATAATAATCAAGATTCTCGAAAAAGCATTATTTCCAATAATGGATGGCTTCTTTTTTTTAGAAAGGCTTTTCTGCCCTGCATTTGGCTGCTAGACATGGCCACATTGACATCGTGCGGTGCCTTTGTTTGTCAGGCGCAAGTGTCCATTTGAAATCAAATGTAAATATTGTCGGGGTTTTTGAAACAAATTTTTGACCAATTAAAAGTTTTATATTCTTTAAATTCGGTTTAAATTTATCACAAAGTCATGAAAGTGATCTGATCTGGATTTGTACTGATCAGACTTTGGAAGACGATTTCATTCTTCTCTTTAAGCATCCAATGCCTAACACTTTTTTCCCATCGTTTAAGGATGGCATGACGGCAGAAATAATGGCATTGGCCCAAGAGCAGAAGCAAATTGCCACACTGTTGGCCAAGGTGAGGCCGGAGAAAGCGCGGACCAAATTGGTGAAGCAACTGTCCACGATGGAAGGCCCGTTGAGGAGGATCAAGTTGAAGGTGTTCGGGCATCCAGGTAATCGAATCGGGCAAAGAAATGCACGCAAATTATTGACCCGATCGCGAGTTCATCCCGTTGAATTAGTCTTGATCGATTCAGAAATGATGATCGGTCGGTTGATGCCCAAAGATTACATTGAGAAGCACTGATTGCAAATTGCTTTTCCCCCCAGGGGCCGGCAAGACGCGGCTGGTGCAGGCCCTGCAGCGATCGTCCGCCTCCTCGCTGAACTCGCTGATGGAATCCGTCTCACGACGCTTCTCCGACAACCTTTTCCCGGCCAACAGTGTGGTGGTCAACTCTTCTTCGGGTATGTGTAAAATGCCAAGCGTGCAGATTCATTTTTTGGTACAAAAACAAACAAAAAAAAATTTTTTTTATTAATTAAAATTTTCCAAATTTACATCAATTCGTTCAGCAGATCCGATTCCACCGCCTCTGTCCGCCGCCATCAACGGCGGTTCCGCCACAATGATCATGGCATCTCCCTCTAAAAGTGGTGGGTTTATAAAGGCAGAAGATTTTGTTGTACGGAAAGGAGATTTGAATAGTGCCATCAGGGCCCCGGGATTACAAATTCAAAAAAACCGGCATTTTATCGGTGAGAAGTCGGTATTTTCATGGACATTTTGCCGGTTTCACATTCAAAATCCGCGATTTTGGTGCCCAAAAGCACATCCGGAATAAAACTCATGTTTCAGCTTTTAAAAAGATATTTTGTTTTTAATTTGAGGTGAAGCCGACTCGTCAGCGGACGAGGGCATCCATTCCGGGGTGCCTTCTTCTTCGTCGACCACCTCCTCGTCGTCCACAAACGGCATCGGCCATCGGCACAAGACTTGGCCATGTGCGGAGAGGGGTTCTGCCGGACGGGGACCCACGCAGGGCATCGACATCCAAAATGTGGCATTTCCAGGCAAGAAAATGGAATTGCAAACGCATTTCGATTTCGTCCCCTGGAGCCTCTAACGGTCTAACGTAACATTAAATTGGACATTTTATCAACTGTCACCCAAAGAACAAATGGACATTTCATCAACTGTTCATAACATTTCGTACCCTACCCTCGAGTTAAATGAGACATTTTGTCCCAAAAGAAATCGACATCCAAAATGTGGCATTTCCAGGCAAGAAAATGGAATTGCAAACGCATTTCGATTTCGTCCCCTGGAGCCTCTAACGGTCTAACGTAACATTAAATTGGACATTTTATCAACTGTCACCCAAAGAACAAATGGACATTTCATCAACTGTTCATAACATTTCGTACCCTACCCTCGAGTTAAATGAGACATTTTGTCCCAAAAGAAGTTACCTAAATGGGCATTTAACATTTAATTGTTCTTTATCAGAATGCGGCGAATTTTCTGTGTGGGATTTCTCCGGCCATGAGCCCTTCCACATTTGTTACGACCATTTTGTTGGCAACACCGACTGTGTGCATTTGGTTGTCACGCGATGGTAAGTGAAAAAAAACCTCAAGACTTTTCTCAGTTTGAGGCCGAGACTTTTCTCAGTTTGAGGCCGAGACTTTTCTCAGTTTGAGACCGAGACTCTCGAGCATCAATACAAGCGGGCTTTGGCGGGTGGGTATCGGGCTTTAGCCCGGGTCGGTTATTTTGCCTACCAGGCAGGCGCCACCCGGCCGGGTACCCGCCCGAACCCTAGAGAGGACAGAGCCCAAATTTGTGGGACTGGTTGAGGAAATTTCAGTTAACCCATTAAATTGAAAAACCAAGATTTTTTTATTTATTCATTTTAAGCTCGGACGACCCCACCGACGAGTACAAAGTGAGTGTTTGTTTGCCTGGGTGGAACACTTCAAAATGGGCCATGAATCATTTAAAATTTAAGGAATTGCTGTACTGGCTGAACTTCCTCAAAGGCCGCGTCACGCCGAGTGAGCCCATCGGCCATTGTGGCCAAATTGCGCGTCGATCGGTGGTTGCCATCGCTGGCACTTTCATGGGCGGCGACTGCCCAATCACCAGGAACGAGGCGGAGGCGATGATGCGCACCCTGAAGATGAGGTGCAGTTGATTAATGCAATTGAATTGTTGTTCACTTCCGTCTCCATACCGTATCCAATAAGCGCCGCCCCGTACCGTACCCTAAATGGCATTTTAACCAATTTTCTTCAGGTTCGAAACGCATTTCGACATTCACGGCCAATTGTTTCTGGTCGATCTGTCCGCCCAAGTCGATTGTGCCGGATCGCGCGAGTTGCGCTCCTTCTTGGCTCGTCAACGGGACGCCATTTTAATGGTTAAATAAATTAAAAAATATATTGAACAATTTAAAGGGGTTAAACATAAAAATTGTTATATTTTTCATTTTTTAGAGGCTTCAACGCCCTCTCCGAATGTTGGACGAAACTATGGCCTTCATGGACCAACTCCGTGAACAATACGCTCAATTCCCATGCATTACGTGGCCTTAGTATTGTTTTCTCATCATTATTACATTTTTTTGAAACAATTTGCGCTTTTGGTGTGAAGTTTTGGACAAAAAATACGTTAATTTTAATAGAATTTTTGGTAAAAATATTTTTACCAAAAAGAAATCGTAAATTTTTAATTTTGTTATAAAAAATTTTAATAGAAATTCCATACAATCAATTGAAATTACTACATAATTGCAGATGAGTTGCAAAATCTGATCAAGATTCAATTGAGACTTTTTTAATTTTAGAGAATTCAGTTTAAGTTAAATATTTAATTGGAATTTGTGTTTTTATAAAAATCATTTCAAAAATTTAGCTTCACCACATTGATTCGCTCGGAGGTCAACCCATTAGCGAGTGACGGACATTGTAAGTGCTGATCAAACAAAGTGATCAACCCATCAGATGGGATTAAACGAACCAATTCTTCGATCAAACCGTGATCAAAAAGCGTTTAAATACCAATTTTTGGCCATTGATCAATCCGTGATCAGAAAGCGATTAAAACCCCAATGCTTTGATCAAACCATGATCAGAAAGCGTTTAAACGAACCACTTTCGGACGAAATAACGTTTGTACACCCTTTCTTTAGGTCGACAGCTCATCCAACAACTGCAGCTGATTGGCGAAGTTGTTTATCTCCGTGACGAGGGATCAGAAATTGACTTTATTGTGTAAGTTTTATTGCTTGACTCTGAACTGATCACCATCTGGCCATAGGTGGTGACCAAATCAATCTGATCAGTCAATTCATTGATCACTTTAATGAGCAATTTTCGTTGCTTTAGGCTATCTCCCGATTGGTTGGGCACTCATTTGCTGGGCACTCTGTTCTCCCCACGTTTTGCGCATTCGCCCCGTGCCAGTGGCCGCTTTTCGTTGGAGGACTTTGGCGCAGTGTTTCCAGAAGTGACGGACCCGGCCGATATGCTTCAGATTTTGGAAACCCTCCAGGTGATCGGGTCGATCATTTTGCGGGGTATCCAAATCATTTGAATGTTTATCATTATGATCGATTGGGTCTGCTGACCACACAAAACATTGATCAAATTATGATCACTCACTCATCTGATCGATCAATTTTGTTCAGTTGTGTTGTGTTGCGGACACCGATTTTGAGTTCACCGTGTTTATATCGGCCGCAGCCCCGAAGGACGTGTGGCTGCCGAACAGACCGCGCTTTGTGTATGGCGGGCTCAGGATTAAGCCGGCCCGGGGCATGGAGCAGACAATGCAGTCCATCTTCCCGCGCATCCAAGTGGCACTGCGAAGATCCATGCAGGACTTTCAGGTACGCGTTAAATAGGCTTCGCTTGGTTGGATCGGATTCTGGGGATACCCGATATAGATCAGCTATGCATACAACACTACTTTATAGGTATAGCCAATCTTGGCCCAGATCGGAACTGATCTGGAAAACTTGGCACCCGGAAGCTCAATATAAATTTGGAATCTCTATGACCCTCCCCCCCCGGGTATAAATTTGGAATCTCTATGACCCCCCCTCCCGGTTTAGGACCCTATCGAAGCTGATCTGGCACAGTGGAGGTACTGCTCCAAGATGCAGTCGGGCAAGATGGAGGCACTGATCAGACTGGTCGGCGAGGCGGTAGAAATTCAGGTAGCCGTAGAATTGTGAGACAGGGTTCGAGACAACAAATTGATTGGCTATTCATCTAGGATCAGAGGTCTTCAAGCTTAAAAATTTGTCCCGAACATTTGGGGGGAGGTGGTCGAAATTCCGTAAAACTCAAAAAAAAAAATCGTTTTTCCATTGGCCTACAGATTCGAGGACCACCAGAGATGGCAACCTCTTGCATTTACTTCCTGGAGGATCTGTCCAATTTGGTGGAGCAGACCGGTGCCGAGGTGGCGCCCGGCGTCAGCACGGAACGGCACTTCCTTTCGCCTGCGCATTTGCGGGAACACAAAACAAGTGGGGCCATTTTTTGATGTTTAGATTTTGGCAAAAAAAAACATTTTAAATTTTGATTTAAAATAAAAGAAGAAAATAATTTTAAAAAATTTGTTTTTCACAAAAAAACCTTTTAAGAATTGTTCCAATTTTTTGCTGACTGTTGATGAGTCTTAAGGTCCTGCCATGTTCACGCCCGAAACCATCATGGAAATGCAACAAAACGAATCTCTGGTCATCATGAACAGTGAAGGGGAGGAAGAAGAGTTCACCGATGTGGTTAGTTTAGTTTAACACGAAACATTATGCCAAAAAAAAATTGCAATTTTAAATTTAAAAAAGTGATTTAATATAATTCTAAACATGCATTTTAGGTCTGTTTTGGCTCAAAGGAGGCGGCCGGACTGCTCACGCTTGGCGTCGACATTTCCGTGTCCCAACTGCAGCTGTCCGCCCGTTCCGAACTTGCCGCTCTGCTGGACGCACCGAACACGTTGGGCATGGACTGGAGCATCATGGCGGTGAAGCTGAACCTGACAGAACAGATTCCGGAGGTGGACAAATTGGGTCGTATAGATTGGCACGAGAGAACAATTTATTGGCATTTCTATCATAATTTTACATTTGATTGATTAACCGAATTCTCTATAAATATATTGCCTAAAGGTGGATTCTTCTGGCCAATCGTTGTCCCGCACTGATCAACTGCTGACCGAATGGGCATTGCACTCGCCGGACAGCGCGTCGGTGGGCAAGTTGGCCTCCATTCTGCAGGAGATGGGCCGAAATGATGTCAAAGAGGTCCGCCGCCCCCCCCCCCCGTCCATTTACTTTATTTTAAATTAATTTTGTCATTTTTTATTATTTTTAGTTGCTGTTTCGCAGGGTGCCCCTGTACTTGTTCAGCCCGTTGAACAACCAAACAGGCATTGATTCGAAATGATTGTTGTGACCAATCGGCGGGCGGTCACTACAAAGAGCTGTCAAAAACATTTTTATAAAAAAATGATTTTATTTTGTACTTTTTCTCTTTTTGATCACTGCACTATATGTTCTCAGTTTATGGTGGCAGTTTCTTTAAGCCAATGTAATTTAAAACTTTTAAAATTTTGGTACAATTTGACCCCCCCCCCCCCCCCCTAAACGCGCACGAATTCAAATTTACTAAAGCAGATGGGTCGAAATTTCAAAAAATATTTAATATATTGCTTCAAAAAACTGATCAGAATTATTGGAATACGTCCGATGTGTTGTCGACTCTCGGCAGTTTCAAACGCACATAAATTTGAATTCGCGCAAACAAATTTTGTTGTGAAAGCGAGCGAAATGCCGCCAGCCAACAATTTCTTAGCCTCCGGCAAAAAATAGTGAGTGATCGATCAGTTCACACATTTATTTAGTCATTGTGTAAAAATCGCTTTGATCAATCCGTTCGTTCACTTTGTTTCCATCTCCTTTAGCTGCGTCATCAATTTTTGTGATATAAAATGGTGAAATTCAATTTAAAAGAAATGCCTTTAGTTTAAGAAAAATGCAAAAAAAAAAAAGCATATGCAAAAAGTTTTATTGATTAATTGAGCAGCCCCGGGAGGCAGGGGCTCGGTAAGGACATACTGTACTGTTGGGACTGACGTTCCGGCTAATCCCGATCTCGACCCAATCCCGAACAATTCAAACTCGATCGGGATTCCGTTGAATCCGGCGGGACCTTGAGAAATCCCGACGAGATCCCCCAATCTCGTCTCCGGTCTCTAATACTTAGACCTTCCGCCGCTATCTCGAATTTTCGAACCTCCGACCCGAATCCGAACATATTTTGAAAATTCAAATTTTTCAAAAATCAACTTCGGCCTCAAAATCATTCAAAAACACAAAAATTACAACAAAAAAGAAAGTGATGATCGATTCATGCTTTTTGAATGATTTTGAAGCGAGCATTGATTTTGGAAGACTTTTTAATATTTTTTACAAATTGTGACTTTCGAGTCAGGGGTTCGAAATTGGTGGAAATGGAGGTCATATTCGATTTCTAACTCCCTCGAATATCGCTGAAAAGGGGGGGGGGGGAGAGGGGGGGGGGAGGGGATCAGCTGCTGCATTTTAACCAAAAATTCTTTGTTTAATAGTAATAAAATAAATTGTTCTTACCCCCCCCCCCCAGTTATTTTTGTTTGTTTATTTGTTTTTTTTTGCGCCTCTATGACTGTGTCATCTGTCACCGATTCCCCGACACAAACGACCGGCTGCCCAAAAGCATTTCCGATCAATAAAAAATGCTTATATTCCCCTAAAAAAGGGGGGGGGGGGACGACAAAATATGTGTTGACTGAATTAATTACCCAATGGATTATTCAATTCTGGCCTTCCCAATATTCTGATCAATGTGTGTCACATCATTCATTTATTCATTTATTGATCACACTTTTATCCATTTAACCAGCCCAAAAGACTTCTCCGATCGCCCACCAAAAAGTGCTTGTAAGCAGCCGCTCTTCCAAAACTCGTTGCCCACCCGCCCCCCCCCCCCCCCTCCAGCGCCCTCACATCCTCAAAATTCCCATGTTCAACCCCCCAGGACATTTTGCGCCAAAGGATCGCGCCACGGATTTGCTTGGCTTCACACAGCCAAACACACAAACACAAAATGAATGAATAGATGCCGCTGGCGCTGCACAACCTGTTGCATCCCCTGGGGGTATTTTGGAAAAATTGAGGAACGTCCCCCCCCCCCCACACAAGCGCCGATAGAAGTTTGGAGAACGCAAAAATCTCCGCGCGAATGTCACCGCATCCCTTCACCACCCAAAACAACGATTATAAAAACATTTTTGGAAATGATTTGTCGTCTCTTCAGCAAGCCGTTGACGAACCAATTGTCCCATTTATCCACTATTTTAGCCCCCCCCCCGAACAATTTTGTGTGCTTGTGGGCGGGGCTTTTCCCTATCGCCGCCCCCGGGGCTTTGTCGTGCTGTTCCTCTACCTCCACTCTCTCCCCAAAATCACTTTATCGTCGAATCCGGATCCCCCGACCCCTTCCTTTCCCTTCCCCGCCGGCTCGGATTGGGGAAGCCGGGTGTTCACAGTGTAATTAACCTATTAGCACCTACGGAATAAAGTATATTATCGTTCAATTAAACCAAAGACATCATTTGATTAGGAAAGGGACGGCACTTTGGAGATTATTTCACCATCTTATCTTTAATCTAATCTTTTTCTGCGCATGTAAACTACAAAATTTTAATAACTAAAGTGAAAGCCGATATGCTGAAAGTCTTCGGGAATACTAATTGTTTCTAAAACTTTTAAAATTGGGTCGACCCTCTCGAGCAGTTCAACCGATAATGATCATCAACTGTCACGTCCCCCGCTGAATGCGTTTTCTTATCTAAGCATATACAAAGTGATATTTTGTGCTTTATCACAAGCTCTGTCCAAAAGTCTCTTTGTCCAAATTTCCGGTTATAAACAAAGAAAGATTAGGATCGGAGACGCCCATCAAAAGCACAACAACCAGTAGCGCCCCAGCCATGTGTGCCTCTCTCTGTCTGGCCCATGTTGATCAACAAGCATTCCGATCACATTTTCAGCTGAAGGAGAAGCATTGCACTGCTCCGACTTGATGAATTTTCAGTTTACTAAAAAATTCTGTTTTGTAAATTTTGTGGTGGATTAAATTCTAAGCTCCAATTTGAGGCAATTCCGCACTTTTTATTCTCCAAATAATTGTCTACCGACAATTTTGTTCCAATTATTTTTATTTTTTTGTTTTTTAAGGCCCCAATTGGTCACAATTTCCGCATTTTCTTCAACATTTTTGTTGATTAACAATTTTTCCCGTTATTTTTTGTAATTTTGATGGGAAGGTTTGAGAACATCATCAAATTGAATTGTTAAAGTTTGTTCAGCCCCGGCCCCGTGTGATCAGAAAATGTGATCGTCCGAAGTGAAAAGCAAACACATAAATGTGATCATTTGAAGGGGGGGGGGGGATTTATAAAATGCCCTTACATAATAATCATAAGGCTCGCAAATTCATTCAGCCCCCATTTAATTTGTAAGTGAACGCGTTTTCGCACTTTGGCAGTGCATTTTAGACAAAAAAAAAACAATTTTTAATGGGGGGGGCATAATTTTGAAGACGTAAAACAGTCAATTTTTGGGGGGGGGGGCATATTTGTTGTTCATTAAACACAATTTTAAAAATGCTTGGCAAAAGCTTCTCATAACGTATAAACAAAAAGCATTTTCTTTTATATTTTAAAAATCGATGGGATGTCCCCGTCCCGAAAATTGTCGTGTGAAGGGGGGGGGGGGCATTTCGCGCGACTCCGAAAACCAATTGGGCCGCATTTGCTGAGTATTTTCCAGCAATTTTGTCCATTAGACGAAAGAAAGCAGCACTCTAAAAATGTAATATTAGGGCGCCGGCGGCCTAAAATGAATTCAGCACAAATTTAGCGGGGAAAAAGGCGGCGGGGGGGGCGGCGGCACTCTCTCAGCTCCCCCCCCCCCCCCGTCAATACTTTTGCCGCCAGGCCATCATCGAATGGCACTTTAATTCCGCTAAAAAGAAAAATTTGCTGCCTTTTAAACTCAAAAATTCTATTTTTTGATAAATTACGTGCCTAAAAATTGTTCCATTTCCCCCCAATTAAACTGTAATTGAGCAAATTAAAAACAATGACAATCCAATCACGTGTTGTTGTTATGGGAACCACAAACAAAATTGTGGAAATTGAGGAAGCCCAAATAAAGTAGGTAATGCGTTGATAACGATTATAATTAAAAGGGCCCTTTTGTTGTCAAACGAGTTTAATTAACTACCCACAGATTTTTAGATTGAAAATATATTTTATAAAATCAATTTTGTTGTTTTCTTACCCAAAAGGCAGCCCAAAAAATTCTTTAGCCGTCAGGCCAACTCATCGCAAGGCCATCAGCGCCCCCGGCTATTTATTTGAGCGCTGGCTATTTGAGCGCGACATTTAAGCGCTGGCTATTTAAGCGCGACTATTTAAGCGCTAACTAAATTAAATGATGGCCAATTGATTGCGTTCCTTTTCCCCTTATCATCTAATCGAATTAAATTTTTTAACCTTTTTTTTCGTCCGAAAATGACCAACCAACCAACCAAACCCCGTCTGTCGTCTACCTGTCTTGTTTGTCTATCTTCTTAGCGCTGGTTTATTTTCCAAAAACGTACAAAAACAATTTTTTCGTAAAATATGCAATTTATCTAAGCCAAACCAGCGCAAAAAAATGCCATTTTTGGGCGCCGCGTCCCTTTCCTTCAAAGGCATATAACAAAACATGTATGTGTGGACGTATATTTCAATTTTAGGATTATTTGAATAAGCCTAAAATTCAAATAATACGCTGCAGCACAAAGCATATAAGCCGAATAAAATATTATAAGATTTATTTAATATGTATAGATTAACAACAATTGCCCGCGGGCATTTCTTTTGTCGACTGTTTAATGGAGCGATGGTTCGCCTACGAGTCCGGGATGTCCTGGTGCGAGTCACAATCTGACAACAAGTACAAGATTGTGCCATTTGTGGCCGAGTGAGTGTTGCAAAATCAATTATCGGCATTTTGGCGAGGACTTGGCCAGAAATTTAAATTTTGAACATAGAAAATTTAAAAATAATAATACAAATTAGCAATTTTTGCTTAAACTTTTTTTTACTTAAAAATCATTTGGGCTTTTAAATATTTAAAAACTTTTTAAACTCTTTTGAATCAATTTAATTTTTTTTTACAAATATTTTTAATATTTAAACGAACATTTTTGCGCGCTTGCACAGATTTGCCAACACCGTGTCCAACTTGCCGCTGGTGCTGTTCCCTCTGTTGAACGTCTTCCAACTTTGGCCCTACCTCAGCCGCGTGAATCCATTGGCAATTTGGCCCCACGCGCTGTTGGCACTGAACGGAATGGCATCGGCATATTATCACGCCACGCTGTCCCTGTTCGGTCAATTGATGGACGAACTGCTGCTCTTGCACATGATCAACACTTGCTTGATCGCCTACATGCCGGTGCTGGACAGAGTCGTGCCGCCAAAGCTGCAGGCTTATCAGTACGAAATTTGGGCAGAATTTACAAATTTAAAATAATTTTTTTTTGTTTTTTCGTATAATTAAGGATACAATTAATTATTTTCTCATATTTAAACATTAAAATTACCAAATTTAGTCGTCACATTCGTCTGGCTATTGTTTTGCTGTCCGTTATGGTCTCCGTCCTCTGTTTTATTAAGCCAGCGGTGAACGCATTCGTTTTGATCACATTTTCACTGCCCGCGGCATTTCTGGTGTACTTTGAGGGCACGCGGTTGGCTTTAATTATTTTTATTTTATTTATTAATTATTTATTTGGTAAAATCAACTGGTTACATATTTTCAAATGAATGCATTCCTTCAAAAATAGGCACTAAAATTATTTAAAGCAGGGACTCAAGTGCGAAATTTTGGTGTAAATTAAATTAATTATTAATAACATTTAGATTAATTTTATTAATTAATTACTGAACTGAGCATTCAAATGGTAAAAAATGCATCGTTTGTTTGCTTTGATCCTTAAGCAATGCTCCATCTTTATAAAATAGTGCCAGGCGGGATTTGGGCTTTAGATCAAATCACGGGGACAAATCTGGGCTTTAGATTAGATCACGGGGACAAATCTGGGCTTTAGATCAAATCACGCAGATCACGGGGATCCGGGCTTTAGATTAGATCACGAGGACAAATCTGGGCTTTAGATCAAATTACGCAGATCACGGGGATCCGGGCTTTAGATTAGATCACGGGGACAAATCTGGCTTTAGATCAGATCACGCAGATCACGGGGATTCGGCCTTTAGATTAGATCAAGGGGACAAATTTGACGGGGGCAAATATCCGATCACGGGAACTGGACTTTAGATCAGATCATGGGGACCGGCATCATATAAAATTAAAATGTATTCCCCTAGAAATGGCATTCCCGAGGCGCCTCATCTGATCAACCGCATTATGCTTTCCTGGACAATGGCAATTACGTGTTGGCTGGCGGACCGGCTGATCTGCGAGCTGTGGCTTCAGCTTGGCACGCCGTATTTGCACGCTGTTTGGCATTTTCTTGCCGCTTATGCCGGGTAAGCCAAATTTTGCGTGCCATATTTTTATGCCAAACTTTTTGTGTCTTGGCCCAATTTGAGGTACAACGTGTTCGTCATGTTCTCTCTGTTGGACATCAAAAAACGTTCTGCAATTAAACAGCACGGGTTCAGCACTTCCATTCGCTACTTTCCTTCCCTGCAGGGGCTGCCAAAAGACGGACCGCCATTTTTGACCTTTCCCTATTTGGTTTTGATGGATTCGAGCGCAAAATGTTTGGAATAAAATTGTCGGCTTTCGTGTCAAGACATTTATTCGGTTGCTAATTGTTGTCTCTCCATGCTGATTACTAGGCTTGAGACACTCGGCAAATTTCAGTCTCGAGCATCGCTTAAAACTCGAGCCCCGCACTTTGAGGACCGATTCCTGGCCAATTTTACTGATCAATATTTGCATCGAGAATCTTTAAAAATCTTGGTTCGAGATCTTGATCGGTCCAGGCTCTACTTAAATCAAATTGATCGCAATTAAGGTCCCTCTTTTTTTTGTTGAACGGCCGGCCTTCAATTCTTTTTAGCAAATTAAATAGTAACTCGTTTCTACAAAGTTTTATGATCCAATAAAAGAATAGATCAATGTTCAAACACTTCTTTTTTAACCAAAATGAGGTGGTAATTGTCGAGAAAAAAAATGTTTTATTAAAATGAGATTGTTGGGTTGGGGGGGGGGGGGGGGGGGAGGGGGATGGGCTGAAGAATGATCATTCACTGATCAGAGTTCACACTTTGTCTGTTCAAACAGGCATCCGATCGGGTTTTCCGGGCCCGTCCGTTTTGTCTACGTTCTCAACATTCTGTTGTTGTTGTTGTTGGTTGGATCGATGGCGATTGATGGTGGTCCCGAAGAATTGCCGAATGGAACCGCTTTGGTGAGCGATCAGCTGTCTCAGTTTGGAGCTTTTGCGACGCTTTTCCCCCAACATTTCTGAATGTATTTTATTAGGTTTATTAAATAGATAAATATTTAAGAACCCCACAGACTTTCGCGCCTCCAGCGATTATCGCTGACATTTTTGTGCCATTCCGGACCAGGGCTGGGCGAAATTTCGGGTTCGGGTTCGGGTAAGACCCGAAATTTCGGGTATTTTGGGGTTTCGGGTTCGTGTTTCGGGTTCGGGTAGACCCGAAATTTCGGGTATTTTGGGGCTTCGGGTTCGGGTTTCGGGTGTGATGCGAGTTTCGCCCAGCCCTGTTCCGGACCCCAAACATGCCGCCCTCAAAGACCCCTGACTTCCCCCTCCCCCCAGCGATTATCCGCTTAATCCCCTACATTGTCCCCCCCCCCGCCTCCCCTCACCTCTGACCGCCCGCGTGCAGGTTGCCCTGAGCATGGCTTTCTGCCACATTTCCTGCGGCGACTCGCTGACCTCCGGCTTGCCGTCCACCAATCGTCGTCCAAATTCCGTGTAGCTGAGCTTTTTCTGTGTTGACTCGAACACCAACGGATGCGGTTGCAGTTCACCGTCCATGTGCGACGATGGCAACAGCAAATCACGACGGCCCGCATAAAACTCCACGGGCCCGTCCATCCCAGAGTTGTTCATCATCCCAATCATTGGTGATCAGGTCGAGAGTGTAAGGTGATCAGGTCCAGAATAAAAGTGAGGTCGAGAATAAAAGTGATCAGGTCGAGAGTAAAGGTGATCAGGTGGATTCTTGAGTAAAGGCTATTCTAAATTGGCAAGTATAAATTGCACAGAGTCGCAAAGCTAAATTTTGGGAATAAATATTGTATGAAACTTTTTTGATCAAGGATCCGATCATTTTTTGAGTCCAATAGCGAAAACACTAAACAACTCTCATTTATGTATGTGTTACTAAACAAAGTGTGCGAAAGGGTGTCAATATTTGCGCAATTCGGAGAGGAATATTTCCACCAAATTTGTCAATTGGACCCCATCAAAAAACCTCACCAAATTCTAACTCCGATCAATTTTTGTGTACTGATCAACCGGAGTGATTTGATCGTTATTTATATGCGCACATTGGAAGAGATGAATGAATGAATGAAAGGTGATGAATTGGTGAATTTGGATTGCGCAAAAAGTGAACTGTGCTTGCTGTGTGTGTCAAGTTGAGCGAACAGTTTGTGAGGGTGGAATTTGGGTGATGACGGAAACTTCGGGTGTGCTCCCCCCCCCTCCCCGCCCCCCCCCCCCCCCCCCCCCCCCGCTGGGTTGTTGGAAAAAGGGTCAAATTTTGCTAATTTTAATTTTAACCGATCAAATTTACAAAAAATTCGATTGAAAACGGCCAAAAAACAGGCTCAAAATGTGAATGGGCCTCAAAACTTGGAACATAAATCCTCCAAATATTTTAGCGAATAATTTGAATTAGGATTAATTATTTTTTTCAATTTACAAAAGTTGCGTTCCATTTTTATTAACCCGAAAATTTTATTTGCGAAATAAATAAGGGAAATTGCATTCGCTCCGATAAATTTATATATAAAAATGTCTTTAAAAAGTGCAAATTAGCGAATTGCGCAACAAAAAATGCTCACAAAACTTTTATAAATCCTCCAAAAACTCTAAAACGAATTTTCTTATCAAATGGCGGCAAAAGTGCGGAAACGGCAAAGAATTTATACGTAATTTGACCAATTTGTCGGGGGGGGGGGGCGCATGAATTGTGCGTGGCGGGGGGGGGGGGGGGGAATGGTTTTTGATGATTATTAGTTAAATTTATTCCCTCAAAAACGCTGACTAATTAAAATATTTTTGAGTGTTAAACTTTTTGTCGACGTAATCGGCTCGCGTTTTTTGTTTGGTGAATTTGTGAAGGGTTTATTATGCCACCGCCGCCGCCGCCGTCGCCATTCTTCAGCCCATTTAGGGAACCCCTTTTATTTATACGCCGGAATTTGAAGGACAAAAATCACTTTTTGATGAGTTTTGAGTGACTAATCCGGTTTGGTATTTGCATTGGATTTTTGTGATGGATGTCGCCGACAATGGACCTTTTTGACAAAAGCGTTTTTAAGAGAGTCCAGAAAATGGTGGAAATAAATGCTTTTTTTTGAAAGGAATTCCGATAGGAAAGTGGTTTGTACTTTGAATTAGAGGGGAACAAGTTTAGATTATGAAATCAAAAATTGTAATAATTAGAGCCCCCGCCCGGGGGGCTTTATTTTTCAACCCCGCCCCCCCCCCCAAAAAAAGTGGGCTTTGTTAGAGAGGGCCCCAATGGAATGATATCAGTAGGGACGAGATTTATATTGACTAAAAACGTGAAATATTGACCAAAAACCCCAAAAAGTGCCAAAATATTGATTAAAAAATGTGCAAAACCTGACCAAAAAAGTAAGTAAGGTGTTGGGTGTTCAGTCAATTTATGCGTAAAACCCTTAAAAAGTCGTCATTCTTTATTAATTTTGATCTTTTATTTTTCACATGTACAAACCCCAGAAAACAAAAACTAAAAACAAAAAGTTCCTGGTATGGAAAATTTTATAAAAAATATCAAATAAAAAATTTAGAAGATTTTGGAAAGTGGATTTTTGGTCCAAGAAAAAGTCCTTTTTAGGGGTACATATTTGGTTTGAAAATTTTTCCGTTTCGTTTTTATTGCATTTTTCTTAAGAAAATGCCTAAAATATTGATTTATTATGAAAAAATGGCGAAATTGATTTATCTCAAAAAAGCCAAAATATTGATTTATATTGACTAAAAAGTCGCTCTAATTCAAAGATTTTTCGAAATGAATGCTATTTCTGGGCTTCTCTCTTCAAACCCTGTTCGCAAAAAAATAGGTTAAAACCTGAAAATTTCGTCTTTACTAATAATGCAAAACAATTGGACACTTTCAAAAAAAGTTTGGTTCATCGCCTCTGGGGGGCTACGGCAAATTGCTCTCCAACAACTTTCGGAGCATTTGGGAGCCGATGTATTGGCCATTATAAATCTGTTGACCCTTGCTTTGGACCAGGGATGGGCAAAATCGGAAAATAAAATCCGATACCCGAAATCCGAACGGCCAAAAAACCCGAAATTTCGGATCCGAAATTTTGCCCATGGACGTCAGTAACATCCCCCTCCCTTATGCTCTTTTTCTAAAATTTAAATTGTTGAAGAGCAACTTTTTACAAATTAAACTCTCCGTCTGTACCAGCGATGGGATAGTCTTTTATAAAGTTAATAAATTTTACCCCATTAAAAAAACTTTTAAAATTTATTCACCGAATTCCCAGCAGAGATCAGCAAGTGTTGTTTTATTTAAAGCTTTTTGGATTATTTTTTTCTAAACAAAAACGTTTAATTTCAAAATTTTTTGATCATCGCCTGGCGGCGGCATTGCGAGCGCCTTCAAATGATCACAAAAGGACCGGCTGTGCAAATGCATCCCCTCATTAATCGCTCATTTTGGCCAATCAATCGTCTTTATTGCAGCCACTCTCGATCTTGCCGATCGGGAATGGGCGGAATTCCGTTTTTTCAAAATATTCGCCCATCCCGGTTGCCCGATCAATTGATCGCCCATCCCCGTTGCCCGATCAATTGAGCTTTTTGCCTATGTTCACTCAACATTTGTGCTTTCCAGTTTGCCCACCCCATTTTTGCTCCGTCTGGTAAATATATTTTATTAATTAATTATTCTCCAATTGGATCCGGCATATTATTACTAATTATTCTCTAATTGGATCCGGCTGGGAATGGCGAACAACTCCCTGGGGGTAACTGCTTCATCGCCAATTCGGCAGTTTTGAGCAGGCGTCAGTTCCGACGGCCTTCCGCTCCCCCCATCCCCCCCCCCCCCGAACGCTCCGAACTTGTCCTTCGGATCGGAGAGGAGCAGCTGGCCAAAGAGGGGCGGGAAAAATTACCGAGCACACACGGGAGACCGAATCTCGAAGAGCAGTTCAACTGAGTTCAGTTCGGATAAATCGCCCTGGGGGCACCAGCGTCAAGCAGTTCAAAGAAATAAGAGCGAGAAAAAGTAAACAAAGCTTGCCAAGGGGCAAGGTTATCTGGGTACTCAAATGGGGCTACCAGTATAAGAATTGCGCATGAGCCAAAAACATTTTATTGTTACAAAAGATAAACAGAGAGAGCGACGGCACTAAATATTAAAATTACATTTCTTCGGCGTCGGTAAAAAAATAATTGGTAATACTTTGGTTTGGCCCCCCCCCCCCTTTTTTTGAAAAAAACAAAAAAAATTTTTCTAAGCTGATAAATAGGTGTTACTAGTGGTATTCGGAGGCGTAGAATCTGAATCTGATCTCCATTTCAAGCAATTATGAACCCCGGACCCGAATTCAAACATTTTTCGAAATTCAAAAATTTCGAAAATCAATGTTGACCTCAAAATCATTCAAAAAGCACAAACTTACATCGAAAAGGCAAATAATGGTCGACTTTATTCATTTGAATAAATTTGAGACATAAATGTGAATTTTGAAAATTTTTGAATTTTTCGACCTAATGTTCGAATTCGGGTCCGGGGTTCGAAATAGGTCGAATCGGAGGTCAGATTCGGAATCTACGCCCCCTAATGCCCTAGGAAACACCTTTTTATCGACTGTAAAACAAAAAGTAATTTTTTCAAAAAGGGGGGGGGCCAAACCAAAGTATTACCAAATAATTTTGTGCGGGTCGGTACCCGCCGCGTCGGGTATCCGGCTTTAGATTTGCCCACCGGGCACCCGCCCGCCCGCCCGAATACACGCCCAACTCGATATAACTTTTTTAAACACAATTAAATTAAGCAAACAAAATGCCATCGAAAGCTTTAAATGAGAAGAAAGAGTCATAATCTCGGCACCCTTCACGCGCCGACTGTGTGCACGCTTTGCGCGCAGTCGGTCCTCCCATCGCTCCGGCACTTTTGCCGAATACGAAAAGCGTGCCGATGATCCGTTCCGTTATTTACATAGAAATATTTCATTTTCATATGGCTTAAATTTGAATTTTCTTTTAGGCGCGATTTTTTAAATTTTCCTAATTGACAAAATGTCAAGTGGCAAAACGTCGCCACATTGTGCATCTAGGCTGGGCAAAAATTAAAATTTGTTTAGTTACATATTTAAATGGCACAATTTTTTGAGTAAAGCTTTCTTTAATTTTATTTATCATTAAATTTTGATCAATTAACTAAAAATTCGATAAAAATGAACAACACTTTTGAAAGCAAATTATTGAGACTATTTTTTTTTGCTCCTTTTTTCCCATTTTGTTTCAAACATTCCAGCAGGCCCCCAAAATCATCGGACACCCCCAAAATTGCATTGTAAATTCTTTTGTAACTTTTTTTAGCATTAATTTGCAGGACAATTTGGCAGCATCGGGTCCAAAGTATTTTCGTTCCGCACCCGTCCCCCCCCCCCTCCACCCGCCCAAAACTCACACAAAATGATTGCCGCTCCCTTTTTGGCCCAGTTTCATTACATTAGCGGTTGGCCCGGCTCAGGTCCCATAGTTCCCCCCCCCCCCCGGCCCGAAAAGTTCCCCCCCCCCAACAGACATTTTATTGGCCCGCCGCTAATTACTGTTCATTTGCCCCGGGGTTGTTCTATTGCCCGTGAAATACACGTGAACGGGCGGATGGACGGGCGGTGGGTGGGTGGAGGAAGGTAATGACAATTAGCAAAACACTAATTATGTGCAGCAGCAAACAGTTCACTTCACACAGTCAACAACATGAACGACGACGACGACAACGGCAGCAGCAGCGCCAGCAGAAGCGGAGATAAGAAAGGGGGCGCCGGGGGCGGAATGCTTAAAGTGATCGGAACGGAACGGAATCTTGACGAATAATGCGAGGGCGTGAACGCGGCGGCGGCGGTGTTGGGTCGGCTGGCAACAACAGAGAGAGAGGCTCTGGCTGCTGATTGGTGGTTGTCGGCGCTGGCTGTCCGATCATTTTTGGTGGCGTTAATGTGACAAGCGGCTGCGGCTGCGGCGGCGGCGGCGGGCGTTAATTGTCGCGTCCCCGTCGGCGTTTTGCCCTTTTGTTTTTTGTGATTTGCGATAGTCGGCGGGAACAGCGAGAAGTGCAGCAGCAGCAGCAGCAGCAGCAGCAGTTTTTTGGTCTACTAAAAGTTCACATAATAGATAGGTATATATATATACATAAATTGATTCGCATATGCTACTATCAAATGCAAACAAAAATGCACTTTATTGTTTTGTGAAAAGTGCAAATTGAATTTTAAAAAAATTGTTTATACTTAAAAATTTTTCGCGTTCTGTTACGGACAGTGAGGAAATTATTGAATAAAAATAAACCCCTAAAATTAAAATAACTAAACAGACGAAATAGTTTTAAATGATTGAAATATAAAAACCAAAGTCTACAAATTAATAAAATAATAAAATTGTCATAATTATTCTTATTGGAATTTTAATTCCATTTTTTTATAGTTTGGTTTTGAGTTTGAGCGGAGCTTTGCGATTTTGCGCGCCGATCCGTTCCAATTTAAAATAAACAAAATTTGGCGGCAAAAAGTCGTCACAAATTAAATTATTCTTCTTCTGTCATCAAATCAAATTTTGGTGCTTTCAATCGCCGCCCTCCGCCTGCCTAATTTTGTGTAAAAACCAAAGGCTAAGGTCGACGACAAAAGCGTTCCGCGGAGGGCAAAAATTTGCGCGCAGTTTTTGGGGTGCACCAAACAATTTGCAATTTTAATTTGTTCCAAAACGGCGACGACGACGCTGATCAGAGGCATTGAACACATCGGCTGCCGCCTGATCACTCGCCATCCGCGCACAATTTTCGTCATCTTGATCACCGCCGTCCTGCCCTATCATTAATTTTTGCTCCAAATTTGTTTTGTGCAATTTGCAATAGGAAAATGCCTTGCCGGCGGGTGTAAAAATGAAAAGTTTTTGTGATGCACTCGCAAAAAGAAATTAGTATTTAAAATAGCAAAGCGCAAATTCTTTTTTTCTTTCTTTTAAGTTAAAGTTTCATCAATTTGAATTCGATTTTTTTTTACACACAAAATGTTGCGTGCAAGGCAATTCCCTTATCTTTTCTTTTCTTTTGACAACGAATGGATTGGTCAAAAATTCTTTAACCATTCAAAAAGTTCAAAAGATACCGTAACTTCATGGGGCATAATGCCGTCCGTTAATTTCTCTAATTGCAAATGACAACAAAATAGACCAAATGATAAGAAATGTGCTCTCGCACAGTTTGGGCATTTAAATTTGGGCTGTTCCCCGAATCCTCGGGGGTGAAAAAGTCGGGGACCGGGGCGCGTCGGGGAGTAGCCCTAATTTAAATGCGAGGAGAAAGGGTTGCTCCTCGACCCCTCGGGGGTGAAAAAGTCGGGGACCGGGGCGCGTCGGGGAGTAGCCCTAATTTAATGTTGAAACATATTTTAATTAGAGTTGTTCCCCGAACCCTCGGGGGTTGAAAAGCCGGGGATCGGGCGCGTCGGGGAGTACCCTAATTTAAATGCGAGAAAAAACCCAGATTTGAATGTTTCCGCATTTAAGGGTTGCTCCTCGACCCCTCGGGGGTTGGAGGCGCGTTGGGGTCGGGGAGCAACCCTAATCTAAATATGTTTCATAACCATTTTTGTTCAACAGGGCCAAAACCCAAACAAGGTGGATGGATCAAATATTCTGATATAATTGATCTTAACTGATCGATCGGATCATATTTTGAAGAGATACGAGCATCGCGATTTGATCCGATTTTTTAGTGACTGATCAGAAGGAACATGTTCCCCCAGACTCCACAAATGTTAATTTTTTTTTAAAAATCATAATAAATATTTTGCCTAAAAACATTTGATCAAATTACAAACGCTGTCCCCCGCGTGCCGTGCTTTTCCCGCTTTAAAGCTTTAAGCGACAATCACTTTAGGCAACTTAACCTTTTGATCAGAAACGACATATTCACTTTGCGTGTTGTCACTTTCGTACTGTAAGTTTTTAAAAGGCGCCAAGTGCCAAATTAATTTATTGGCAAAATGCCAAACTTGGCGGCTTAAAAAGCTTTTTAATGTGTCGCCGCATATTCATTTTTTAAAGGCCAAATTAATTTTTTTTTTTAATATTTTGGGTTTATTAATTAGCAATCCAAAGCTGAAAGATGCTTTTGTTACAAATAAGCCGAACAAATTGATTACTAATTACCGAATGCATTTCCTTCCCTCCATTGTCCCCATGCAAAACAAAAATCTTTTTTGAAAACTTTTTGTCTCCGCCGCCCCAATAAAGTCCAAACACACACACAATTTGTGATCGGCCGGCGATCGGTCTGGCGAGCACACACACTCAACCAGCCAGCCAGCCAGCTGAGATGATGACGAGCAGAGAGCAGTTGGCTTGGCGGGCGATGGTCGATTGATTGTTCACATTTAACGCCCCCCCCCCGGCGCCCCCCCCCCCGCCACAATTTCACGTGAATTGGACGCTCCCATTCACATGAGAGCACCGAAAGAACACAAATCCATCTCCATCCAATCTAATCACCCCGGGCTTTGATTTGGGCGAATCCCTTAAACCCTTTTATACCCGGCGGCACCCGATCGCCGCATTTGCGCTGCCTGTCGGTTCAGTGGCGGGGAGGGGAGACACATTGGCGCGCACGACTGTTTCAATATTGGCGCCGAGAAGACAGACGACCACTTTTTGTGTTGGGGGAAGCGTGGACTTTGTCCCCCCGGGGGGAGCTGGGGCATTGCGGGGTCGGGGCGAAGTGCATCTATAAAAGTCTAATTGCTTTGATCGGTGATAAAATTGGGTATTTTCCAGGAGTGGCAGTTGATCATCCCCCCCCCCCTCGCGATCACTTTTTTATGGTTGGTGAATGGACAAGTCTTAGCTGAATTCATACATACCGTAATTGACGCTAATTGGTGGACTTTGATTGGGGTGTTCAGCTTCACTTCCATCCCAAATTTAAATGTCTCATACCGTAATTGATGCTAATTGGTGGACTTTGATTGGAACTTTGGTGTTCAGTTAGTCCTGATCACTTCCATCAATTTTAAATGTCTCATACCGTAATTGACGTTAATTGGTGGACTTTGATAGTTGATTTTGATCACTTCCATTCCATTTTTAATGTCTGATCCCGTAATTGACGCTAATTGGTGGACTCCGATCGGAACTTTGTGCTTCTGATCATTTTCAACACCCTCTATTTTTTCTGCCTATTTTTGGCTTAACTTCCAGCAAACAACGACCCCTTTTTTGTTCTGTTTTACTCCCATCCCCCCAAAATGGGCATTTGGGTACTTTGCACATTGGTCGAACTTTGTATTTTGGTCATTTTCGTCGTACACTTTCTGTCCGTCCGTCCGTCCCTTTGCCTTCTCCCGTTTTTGGTGAGATAATTCGTCCACCAAAAATGAACTGAAATGATGCCAAACCATCTTTATTTGATCATCCGCAACTCTTTTTGGGGGAAAATGGGCTTATGATAGTCATCGAATCGCGAGAATGGACTTTGTCCCCGAAGTCCAAGGCGTCCACTCACCATCATGACCTACATACACTGGGGTTGTGAAATTGGCGCTTCCGTACCTTTTTTGTTAGCAAAAACATAAATAAATTTATTTATCTATGTATTTCGAAAGCTTTATGTCTTTAAACGCTTTATAGAAAGAGCATTAAACCAAAGAGGCTCAGCACGCCAAGATGGCACAAAAATAGCGATTTTAATTTTTAGTAGCGTTGAAAGGTTAGCCTTTGCTCAATAAAGTTTAATAAAGAGATCTCATTAGATAGCTAGCTAACAATTGAATTATGACTGATGGCGCCAAGATGGACAGCGCCAAGTTGAGCGGTTCTGCGCGAACTCCATACGCTTATGGATTTACCGCTTAGGTCGAGAATCAGAGGCGCCGGGGCTGATTCGGATGTCGGGACAATATCCGGCATAACCCGTTGTGCATAAGCCGGCTTCGTCCTTTGGCATATTTCTTTTTTGGCATTTTGTCCACATTTTGGCATATTCTCGCACAGCGAACTTTCTCTCTCTGTCCCTCCACTTTTGGCTATTATGTAATAGACAGAGAGTCAACTGTGCTTCCATTCACCTCGGACAACAATCTTCTTTTGTGTCCATCCCAATAATTTCCCCACTGCTATCTGCTGCTTGTCCTCCCGTGCTGTTCACGTGATCGTCAGTCAGTCTCGACCGACCCGCTCTCGACCCCCCCCCCCCCCTCCACCCCGGAGGGGGGAGAGGTCTTCTGTACATTTTTGTTATTATTGTGTTGTCTGTTTACATAATGTTTTTGCGCGCCATACATTTATCACCCAGGCCGTCATGCAAAAACAACAAAATGTACACATCGTAATGTAGAAATCGACAGTGTGCGGAGGTCGTAAAGCTGCTGTTCCTGGTTGTAACTCCCGGGGGGAGGCTGCTTGCTGTGTTGCTGTTGACGAGGAAGCCTAAATCAGATGCTGAGGCTGTGTGTGTGTACGTACACACATGTGCAAAAACAACATCCATAGTTGTCAGCGCGTACTTTGCCCCCCCCCCCCCTCAAATTGGGACCCACCCTACGGGCAGGGCAAAAGGGCAACAGAACCATAAAATTGGCGTGTGGGTAACCCACAAAATTCAAGTTTGGCATTGGCTGCAACTGATCCGACAATCGAATCAGAGCGGAGGGCAAAAGTGTGATCAGAAAATTTTGGGTTTCGATTTGTGGTGCATGAATGAATGAATGGGGCGGCGTTTGCATGCTTTGTACAAACTTCAGAATTAGTTTCAACAAATTGACTAAATTAATGCTGTAAATTGGGGGGGCCTAATTAGGCAATTCCATCTTTTTTTGGTATTTCAGCATTAGAGTCGTCCGTGTCCATTCATCTTTAAGCAAATTTTTACTATTTTTTGACTTGATGATGACATAATTGCGACAGATGACGCTCAGAAATGGACTCAAACGTCCAAACTATAAAGCAGAGAAAAATCCGTAAAAATTCTGTTGAAATCAAATCCCCGGGCAGAAATGTGGGAAAGCAACAGCGCTCTCAAATATTGACCATCGCTTTTCAAAGTGATCTGGCTGCTTCCCACCAACTGCTGACCGTTACAAATAGCAGCAGCTTATTTTAATGCTTCAGAAGCAAAATCCCGATCACTTTTTGTGCTCATTTTTAACGTCAAAGGGCTTGACCGCAACACGGCACCAGCATCATCAAAGCGCACATGGTGGCGGCGTCCAATCAAACAGAATTCCATTCATTTCAACAATTGGTTGGGGGTCCAGAGCAACTAATCATTCAAGTCCATTGTGTCCCCCCTCCCCTCCCTTTTCTGTACAATTACCCCCCCCCCCCCCCGCACCCAACGCATTAGTTCCGATCGGAATTGATCAACTCGGTTCCAGAAACTTTAAGACTACTTTTTGTTCTCCTCCTTTTTTGTAGTTTACAAAACAAAGCTAGCTCAATGTTTACAGATTCTAGCAAACTCTTAGCTCTGATCAGCATGATTGTCATTTAAAGATTTTGTGAACTATCAATTCGAACTCCGATTTAAGGGGACATTTTGGCGGCGGCGCCGACGGGGGGACGGACACCAACCAAGTTGACCCCAACCCCCACCCAAACGAACGCTTTGCTGCCCTCGCACCCCTCTCAGTTTACGCCCTCTTTTTTTCATCATACCCAATCACCCAATCGGCCGGCCTTCATAAGTCAAAACATTGCCCTCCGCCCTCGCGACCCCTCCCCCCCCCCCCAGCGATCTCGACACACCCAAAACTCTCTCATTCTCGCCAGTCCATACGTCCTTCTCTCGCTGTCCCCCCCCCTATTTTGTTCCCCTTTGTGTGCACTATTTATTGCCCTCTCTTCTTCCCCCCCCCCTTATCGCCCCCCTCCCCCTCCCCCCCCCCCGCCCCCCCATTCATTTCTTCCACTTCCGCGAGTGTTGGGGGCGGAGCACTCTCTCCCGTCCTCGTCCCCTATAAAAAGGCTTCTCCGGGTCCACCGCTCCCCCATCGCTCATTTCCCCTGCATTCAGTTTGGTTGTCGTCGTCGTCCATCGTCGGGGGGTCGTTTGGGTTGGGTGGGCGGGGGGAGCGAAGGTCCTTTTCACCACCGACGCGACAATCGCGGCGGCGGCAGGGAAGGGCCGGCCGCACCCACCGGTCGGCCCTCCCAATTAGGTATTATTAAATTTGATTCGCATTTAACGCGATTTTGTTAATTAATTACCTATAATGAGTCCAATCAGCCAGCCCCTGGGGGCTTGTTCGCTTTTCAACTTCTTTGAAAGTGCGGATGTGTCGCAATTCTGGAAGTGATCACATCGGAGGCCTCCGGGAAACTGATCCCGATCAGAACACTGATCATTTTTGAAACGCGCGCACCCGGTGGACGGGAGGGGTGGGGGGGGGGGGATGGGGGGCACGGCCTTTCCATAAACACAATTTTGGATTGAAAGGTATTTAAATTACCCAAAGACCCCCCAAAATGTCAATCAAATTTTTCGTTGAATAAGAAATGGAGAGGGGAGAGGAGGGGACATGTGTGTTGGAGATTTTAAAGGGAATAGAAAAACGACGAACAATTTGTCAATCATTTTTATTAACATTTGCCGTCCCCTAACCCCCCCCCCCCCCTCCCCCCAACCATTTTGCACCTTTAATATGTACTAATTTGTAAGAATCGCATAAAAATGCGTATAATGCTGCGCGTCCCCTCCCCCCCCCCCCCCCTCAAAAAAATTGTTTTTCGCATTAATTTGCGCCGCATTTTAAAACATTTTTTCCAAATTAAGACAGTCCAATTCCATTGACCAATTTTGCCTCTTCCCGTCATCGTCGTGTTCCGTCTCCATTCAATCCGTCGTCCGCGTTCTACCACCCCTACAACTAACTAACTCACCACTGATGGCACTGGACGTGTTGCCCTCCTGCTCCACGCACGGCTCCCAACTGTTGGACCAACTGTCCGCCCGTTTTACCGCCGCTTCTCTCTTCACCGGTCTGCGCTCGTCCGCTTCTTCGTTGTGCTCCTCATCGTCCGCCAGCGGCTGCGGCACCGGCACCGGCGGCCAATCGTCGCCACCGCCGATGGGCGGACGTGCCGCCGCCGCCGCCTCCGCCGCTTCCGCCTCCGTCAACCATCACTTTAGCCGACCAAACGGCGCCAGCAGGTGCGTGTTGTGTGCCGCAATGTTTTTTGGAATCCATCCCCATTTAAAAATTACCCAAAAAATTATTCAAAAATTGCCATAAAACACAATGCCAAGACAACTAAATACCTATATTATTGTGTTTGTTGCAGACAGTTCGACACGACGTCCAACGAGTTCCGCTACGTGCAGAATGCAATGGCAATGGCGGTGCTTGTGCGCCTGCACCGGTGGTGTTGCCAGCTGTTCTGGCTGACCATTGTGTGTCTGGTCGGCTACTGCAGTGATCAGCAGCAGAGGAGGAAACATCGCAGCGGTGCTGTCGGAAGTGGCTGTGGTGCACCGACGGACCTGCTGCAGCAACAGCAGCACGGCAGGCGAACATTCCACGAGGTGCGCAAGAGCATTGTGCACGCGACACAGCGGCGTGGCACCAAGACGGTCACCGAGCTGGAAATGCAGGTGAGCAGAAGCGGATTTGTTAGCTGGCCCTGGATTGTTCGCAGAAAACTGATCTGTTCCGTCCATAGGGATGTTAGTATTGTTGTTGATCAGGCTTCAACTCTAATTGGATTTGATTGTGGTCTTCTTACACAAATGGATCACAACCACAAATCATTTATGTTTGGACCACAAAGAGACAGAAGACATAAGCGATCGATCTCTTTGATCATAATGCAAGTGTCTGTCTGTCTGTCTATGAGAGAGGCTGATCAATCATTTACGGGAGGTCGGCACTTGTTGATATGATCTGAGGTTAGGGGCGGGAATTTGTTTTTAATCTGTCTAAAAACTTTTAATAACCCACTTTTTGTGACATAAGAAAATTTTATTTAGAAGATGATGATTGATATCATCGATCGGGTCTGATCATGATCAGATTCAGGAAAAGCTGATTTGATCCAGATTATTGGTGCAAACTTGATCAGATTTTTTAACTGATTAGGCCTGGTCCTGATCAGTTTTTCAAGACGATTTTGATTGAGGATTGTCCAGATCAGTTTCGTCAAGCAAAATCCGATCATTGTCATTTATGTTTAACAATTATTTCTGATCTTTCAGCTGCTTCGCCATCTGACCTGTCCACAGACGGCCGTTTTGCGCCCGTTACGCCCCTCCCAACACAAAAAGCGGCATTTCCTCTCCCGGCCGCCCTCGCCCCAACTGTTCGACATCAGCGAGGAGAACGAGCAGTAGCAGCAACAGCAGCAGCAGTTGACCCCAACAATTTGTCTGAACAAAAAATGCGTTCGCTTGTCCGACAACAAAACAATTAAATCAAATCAAATTAGCAGCTTTTGATCCATTTGCGACAACCCCCTCCAAAAGTCCAGCAAATCGACAAAAAAAACGCCTCATTTTGTCCGTCCGTCCGCCCCTTTCCTCCATAACCCAAAAAGTGTGTTAATTGAAGAGATCGGACTCGCGCATTTTTTTTTGGCTTTCCGGAATGCCCAATTTTGGCTCCGTTTTGCCCGTATTTCCTCAAAAGTTTTGCATTTGTGCCGAACTATCTGATCTCGAGCAAATCGCGTCACGGCCCCTTTTGCTCAATTAAAAATGTGTTATTTTTGTAAATTAGTGAACGGATTCAAACGAACCCGGATTTTAAAAGCAAATTTTCTCCTAAATAATTCGAATTCGTTCACCCCAAAGACATATTTATTTATTTATTTGTTTGTTTGATGACAAAAAGCGCAAATTGTTGGCCATCTGTTTGTGTCCACCCGGCGGGTAATAATCGGAGCAACTCTCTGATGGCCATACATTTGGCCATCAAACTGTGTCTGTTTCTTCTCTATTCATTTTCATTTTTTGTTGCCTTATTAATATTTTGGTGTGCTGCTCGAGAGTCTTGACACTCGAAAATTTTGTCAAACTTTTCCAAATTTCTTTACAAAAATTCAAACAAATCTTGAACAACGAGTGTCAGTCACAAGTGCTCAATCAAGTAACACCTACCTATTTTAACAATCGATCAGCGATTAAACCGCCATTTTCAACTTTTCTGTTTGACCATCGGCACACCCAACCCCCCGACGATCGTTGTGTCCCCCCCCCCCCCATTTTAATTATTTGTTTTTTTTTGTTTATTAAATATATTTTTTGTTTTATTTTTTTGTTCGCATTATTTCGTCCGCCGGTATTTTGTGCGGCGTTAAGCCTTTCCACGGAAAGAGAAGAGAGAGAAAGGGGAGAGAGTATATACCTAATTAGGTAATTAATTGATAAATCTCTTTTCACAGCGTTTTTATTGTCTTATTTTTCGTCCATTTTCCCTTTGCCCACCCAACGGAGTGAAAAAGGGGGGGGGGAAATTATTTTGGAGAGAGATTTATCGTCCCCCCCCCCCCCCCCCCCCCCCCCCTCTGGATGGGCAAAAATGATAAGAAAAATGGGGGGGGGGGGAATTTATTATTTTGGTTAAGTCACAGTCCAAGTCCAGCAGCAGCAATTTTATATTGTGGGGGGGGGGGCGAGTGAGTGCAAGGCAACGACCATTATTTTTGCGTTAGCTGATTGATGTTGATGGGTGCCGGCCGGCCCATTTTTGCTGAGTTGACGGAAAATTTAGGCAATGAATGATAGGGGGGGGGGGGGCATTTTGATGGGTGGGCCCCCCAGAGAAAGATGGGACAAAAGATAGGCAAAATTTGAGGGTTTGTGATGTTATTATGTATATGAATATGGAAAAAGGTTACCTTAAGAAGCACAAAAAATGAGTGAATTAATCCCATAAAGTGATCTGATCCGTGCTATTGTGGATCACGGCAACGAACGGTGTCCGATCTGGCATTTTGTGTAGTTATAGAGTTTGGAGATTGGAATCAGATAATGATCGATCGTCGCCGAGGTTTTGAAGTTCTATTTTCCTGAACACCAGTCATTTTGTTTTGTGAGATGGAGCCCGACAGACACTTTTTTTGCATCATCCTGATCATCATCTATGGAAACATTGGCTTATTAGGTCGGGTTAGCTGCTGATCATTATTGGTTTCCGAGTGTTTTTTGTGCGAATTTTGAGGCTTTGATCCATAAGAAGTGAACTTTAAAAGATTGGAATCAATTTTTTTTAAATGTCAACGGTAATATAAAAGTAAATGATCCGGATCGAAAGCTCTCCAAAATAGGCATCTGTTTCCCAAAAAAAAGGCGAAAATATGGCACAAAATATGCAAAAATGCCAAAATATGCGCCGATATGCAGCAAAAAAAATATGCACGAACCCTAAAGATTTTGAAAAACTAAGTGCTTTAAATAACGGAACATTAAAACAAAATGCCAACTTTGATTTGTGCGCCATTCAAAAAGTAAACAAAACGCCAATTTTGCGTGCGTCTCGTGTGAAGTGCACGTGCACTGCACACGCCCCCCCCCACACACTTTACGCGTACTTTCGACCCAATAATTATCATTCATTTTACCAATTACTACCGCCCCCCACACCCCCACACAATTTACTCGTTTCCCATCACCACCAAATCAGCAGCAGCAGCAGCACACACAACGCCAACACCGACATGAAAAGACAACGACGACTTTTTGTCCCCCAACCGCCCGCCGCCACCGCCAATCTTTGAATGTGGGGGGGGGGGGGGGGGGGTGGGGGAGTGATTGTGTGATAATTGATAGTTAATAGTTGCTGATAATATTGGAGAGTATTTGTTTATGTTGGTTGGAGCAGTGAAGAGAGAGAGAGCAAAAAAGCAAATGAATTGGGCGCGGCGGACTGATTTGGAAAAGCACGGGGAAGAAGCGGAAAAAGCGCATCAATTTTTGATGAATCAATTATGGAACCATTTAAATATTTGCTAGCACCCAGAAATCAGAGTTCTGCTGGACCAATCGGTTCCAATCACAAGGTCGACAATAATGATCGGACGGGAAAGGGATCCCGTCGTGATTTCTCGAGATCCCGCGGAATTGAATTCGGGACCCCGACCAAGCCATTTTTTGGAATTGTTCGGGATTAGCCGGGATCGGCATTTGGTCGGGAACCCAAGCCAGGACGATGACCGACCATTTTTGGAAGATTTTTGGGATTGGATAATGAAATTTGCGCAATAAAAAATGTTGTTCTCAATTTTGAAATATGTCGAGAGGGAGAGCAGTACAAAGAGGCCGACAAACTTCGAGTCGCTCGCTGAATGACCATTTGGCATTTTGACCGTTTTTGGCGCAGTTGGCATTTTGGTCGGTGGCATTTTGACCAGTGGCATTTTGACCAGTGGCATTTTGACCATTTTTTGCCCAGTTGGCATTTTGTTTTAACACGGCTGAAATGCGTCCAACTTTGCCATTTGGGTTAAGCTGCTGCTGCTGTCAGTGAGCAAAAATGGTTCAATTCCTTTCAATTGCCCCACCGAGAGCAAAAAGGTTTTCCACTTACCCCCCCCCCCCCCCCCCCCCCCCTCCCCCACGCCCATTCAATCCGTTTGTGTAAACAAATAAATGGTCACAACAACAAAATGTGCCGCTTTTTACACTGCCGGCACATTTTTGTGCAAACAGTACAAAGCCCACCAACATGAGCAAACAGTACAAAGCCCACCAACATGAGCAAACAGTACAAAGCCCACCAACAAACCAACGCGACGGCGATCGATGGACAAAAGATGGGGGAATTGATGGGTCAACAGAGAAAAAATGGGATTAACTAAAGGGTAAAGAGAGAAAGAGGTACACAGAAAAGCTCATCTATAAATCCAAATCAGTGCCCGGACAATCCCAATCCCGACCACCAAAAATTAAACAGGATCATTCGATTACGATTTGTCACCAAAATTGTGGATTAATGATGGAATGACCGGGTCCCGGGTTTTGGGTCGAGAGAAAATGCCGGATTTCGGATCCCGGGTTTCGCATAAGTGCAACTCTGACTCACAATATAAGCAAATTTGGACAAGAAACTTTGGTCAAAACATGGGAAAGTGGCGCGCAAATCGATAAAAAGGTGAAACATTCAATGGTAAAACTAGAGCCTGGACTTGAGCTTCAAGCGAGATCCCGAGTCGAGATTCTCGAAAAAATCTCGGGTCTCGAAAAATCTCTGAAGCTCATTTTTAGTCGAGCGAGATCTCGAAGTCGAGATTTCTCAAGAATCTCGTCGAGATTTTTCGAGCTCTCAAGCACGAGATCTTGTCTTGTTTCGGGCTCTAGTTAAAACTTCTAAGGAAATATTTGTGCTTAATGCATTCAAAATCAATTGAAATTAAATTTTCGCGTATTTTAATTAAAAGAAAAATTTGCGGGTAAAAAATAAATAAAGAAATAACGACAGATTCTTTTATTCTTTTCTCAACCTAAAAAATTGTTTCTTTTTGTTTTAAAAAAATAAAACCATTTTTGCAACTGTTAAAAAAAAGCATTTTATGGCAGAAAGCAAAATTTTATACGCGATGATTTTGTTATTGGGTTGGTTGGTTGCCTTTTCTGATCAAAAATGATGAATTGTCGTCAATATTATGTACATATTTGGTCGGGAATGGGTTCAACGACGGGATTCTCGATGACTGACTGACACAACTGTCCAATCGCTTTCATTTGTCCACAACTGTTCCCATTGATCACCCAAAACCTCCGATTAATCACTCACTCATCCGCCGTCTCCCGTCCGTCGTCCATCAATCATTTTGTCCGCCCATCCGCCCGTCCTCCTCGACGTCGTTGATGTGCGTGCTGCTGTCCACTGTTTAAATAGCCCCCAATTTCTTTCATTTATTTATTTATTTGTTCCCAATTTTATTGTTCCAATTCTGCAACTTTTTTTTTGGGTGTGCCTGAATCTCCTTGAAATCATTGGCATTGGGGCAATTAGGTAGCTGCTAATTACACAAATTCTGGCATCATCAAGCCGGTGAAATTGCCCTTTTGACGAAATAATTGTTTGTTTTTTTTGTTGAAAATTAATGGACCAAAAAATATTTTTTACAATTTTTTGATTAGCAAACTTTTATTTAGAATTGTTTTAAGTTTTTTTTAGAAATTAAACCTGGATTTTAATTAAATTCCTAATTTTTTATTAATTGAAGTAAATTTAATTCCGAGCAAAATGTTTTGTCTTTGGCCAGCCAAAGCATTTATTTTAAAGAGCAAAAATTGTTGTTCCACCTTATGCCCACCGTTTCGTCACACTTTTTTGCCCCCCCCCCCTTCCCCGGGGGGGGGGGGGTGGGTAAATTTGCGATGCATAAAGTGTTTCAGCGCCTTTACCGTTTCAGCGCCACTGGTTACAACTTTTTTAGAACTGAACCAAATCTGACAAAAATGGTACCATTCGAAAACCCTTTTTTTTGCAAATGTGCCAAATCGCTTAAATTAAAGTTTAGTGCTTTCGATGGCATCTCAGCTATCTAATTTTCGAATGAGTGTTTGAACAAAGTTAGAGCCGACGGCGCTGAAACCGCGCTGCGCAGAAATGTGCCATGCTGCTGTCCACTGTTTAAATAACCCCCAATTTCTTTCATTTATTTATTTATTTGTTCCCTATTTTATTGTTCCAATTCTGCAACTTTTTTTTGGGTGTGCCTGAATCTCCTTGAAACCATTGGCATTGGGGCAATTAGGTTGCTGCTAATTACACAAATTCTGGCATCATCAAGCCGGTGAAATTGCCCTTTTGACGAAATAATTGTTTGTTTTTTTTGTTGAAAATTAATGGACCAAAAATATTTTTTACAATTTTTTGATTAGCAAACTTTTATTTAGAATTGTTTTAAGTTTTTTTTAGAAATTAAACCTGGATTTAATTAAATTTCCTAATTTTTTATTAATTGAAGTAAATTTAATTCCGAGCAAAAATGTTTTGTCTTTGGCCAGCCAAAAGCATTTATTTTAAAGAGCAAAAATTGTTGTTCCACCTTATGCCCACCGTTTCGTCACACTTTTTTGCCCCCCCCCCCTTCCCCGGGGGGGGGGGGGGGTGGGTAAATTTGCGATGCATAAAGTGTTTCAGCGCTTTACCGTTTCAGCGCCACGGGTTACAACTTTTTTAGAACTGAACCAAATCTGACAAAAATGGTACCATTCGAAAACCCTTTTTTTTGCAAATGTGCCAAATCGCTTAAATTAAAGTTTAGTGCTTTCGATGGCATCTCAGCTATCTAATTTTCGAATGAGTGTTTGAACAAAGTTAGAGCCGACGGCGCTGAAACCGCGCTGCGCAGAAATGTGCCATGCTGCTGTCCACTGTTTAAATAACCCCCAATTTCTTTCATTTATTTATTTATTTGTTCCCTATTTTATTGTTCCAATTCTGCAACTTTTTTTTGGGTGTGCCTGAATCTCCTTGAAACCATTGGCATTGGGGCAATTAGGTTGCTGCTAATTACACAAATTCTGGCATCATCAAGCCGGTGAAATTGCCCTTTTGACGAAATAATTGTTTGTTTTTTTTGTTGAAAATTAATGGACCAAAAAATATTTTTTACAATTTTTTGATTAGCAAACTTTTATTTAGAATTGTTTTAAGTTTTTTTAGAAATTAAACCTGGATTTTAATTAAATTTCTATTTTTTATTAATTGAAGTAAATTTAATTCCGAGCAAAAATGTTTTGTCTTTGGCCAGCCAAAGCATTTATTTTAAAGAGCAAAAATTGTTGTTCCACCTTATGCCCACCGTTTCGTCACACTTTTTTGCCCCTCCCCCCGGGGGGTGGGTAAATTTGCGATGCATAAAGTGTTTCAGCGCTTTACCGTTTCAGCGCCACTGGTTACAACTTTTTTAGAACTGAACCAAATTTGACGAAAATGGTACCATTCGAAAACCTTTTTTTTTGCAAATGTGCCAAATCGCTTAAATAAAAGTTTAGTGCTTTCGATGGCATCTTAGCTATCTAATTTTCGAATGAGTGTTTGAACAAAGTTAGAGCCGACGGCGCTGAAACCGCGCTGCGCAGAAATGTGCTTTTCATTTGGTTGAGTAAATTAGTCTCATTAATTTGTCATTTTTCTTTCTCTCTGTTTCGAGGCCATTCATTCGCCGCTAAATGCGCGCACACACAAACACTCAAATTGATTGATCAAAACAGAAATTCGCAGTTTTTTTTTGACCAAAATCGGAACAAATTGTTTTTAACCGTTCCATTAAATATACACCGATGACCTGATCACACCTGCAACTGATCTTGATCAAAGTTCGATCCTCAAATGATCAGGATTTGATAACCAACTCAGTCAGATTGGGTTTGGTTATTCTCCACTCAATTTTCAAATTTTTCCAATTTTGTTTATAAATTCTCCACGCCCACCCACACACATCAAAATGAAGTGAATGACCTGCCGTTTTTTTATCAGTTGTTTTCAGCTTTTGTTCAACTCCAACGCTGCTTTAAACAATTGCTGTTTAAGTCAGCATTTTTTGTTTGATTGATTTTCTTCAATTTTTGCATTTCAATACATTTTCACTCACTTAATTATTCACACAATTTTCACTTGTCCTGTCGTGATCAGAAAAAATTGGGCCCCCTTTCCATCCTCCGATCACCGAAATTTGATCAACAAAATTAACTTTATCAGAAGCCCGCCGGTAAGCAGTATAGGAACCGCTTCTCAAAAGTTGACTCAATTCTTAATCAATAAATAATCCAAACTTCCGAATTTGGTTGCTCCCGGACAACAAAACTTCGAAACTCAAGAGCCCTTTTTTCCTTTTCTGTTCCAATTCAAAAAATGCTTCCAAAATCGGCGATTCCCGTTGTCACCACGCGTTTTGTGACTGCAAAAGTTCGGGTGGAAGACGAAGAAGCCATGCAAAGGGTGCCTAGAAAAATATTTTCAAATAAAATTTTTTAAATTCAACTATTTAAACCATTTTTTGGGTGCTTTTTAAATCGTTCCCTATTGATGAACCATTCAGTCGCTGTTCACTCTGACGGATTCGCAAGGGCTGTTGACAGATTCTGAAGAGATTTTCTTCCGCGTTCCCGCTGGCCAACTGAAACTTCGTTTGGCCCATCCCGGCAAGGTTTGGCCGGGACCGGAAGTGTTCAACTGATCGGCCACAAAATTCCGATCAAAATTCACGGGAACGGGAAATTATATTTGAATTTGGCGCGCGTTTACCCTAAAGCGTCTTCAGGACATTGGCACTCTGATCTCCTCTTCATGTCAGCAGATCAATCGCCAATTAGCATACAAACTGAACATTTGGGAAGTGCGCATTTCCGAAGTTTCGACTGGCTCCAATCAGCTGAGGGTGTGTTATCCAGAGGGTATTTTGGGTTGATTGGAATGTGATCAGGTCCAATCTTTTCGGGTTTTGGAATCGGTTCCAGAACCGGAACCGCGAAAAATGCAGAACCGAAACGCTGAACTGCAAAATTTTGGGTCGTCTTTGAAAAACCGCAACATAATCCAGCCCAGGGAAACACTGATCAGACCAAAAGCTGATGCGAAAGGCAAGACTTTGGCACCTGATCAGATGATTTGACGACTGTATGATCTGATTTCCGAACCAAATCACGGATCAGATCATTCTCCCAATTAGGCAGTTAGCTTTTGATCACGTAAATAGTGTTCCCTGCTTGCAGCACACTTTGGCACTTGCCCTGGAGGAATTGGCCATTCTGCGCAAGAAGCGGCGCACTTTCACGCTCGGCCATGCCGCGCACATTCACCTGGACACTGTGGAAGGGCTCGGCTCATTTCTGGACATCGAAGTATTTTGCCAATTCTATTTGCACATTTCAGATGCTGTGAACACTGATCAATTTTATAACATAAGATTCTTTTTGATCAAAAATAAAAAAGCAGTTATGATCAGCGGTACTGAATTGTGCGTGGCATCCACCCATTCAATTTGCTTCAATTCAAAACAGATCAATCCAACTGCCGACGATGACACAACCGAGAAAATGTTCATCCGTGCCGAGAACCTACTCCGCCGTCTGAACATTGCAAATGCCGCCCTGATACCGCACTCATATTTGGAGCTGTACCTCCGGGAACGGGACAAATGCGACGATGAAAGTGACGACACGGCATTCTCCGACGGATCCGCGCCAAGTCTACGATCCAGGATCACAACATTTTAGAATTCATGGATCATCCACCCACCGCCACACAAAAGGCATCGATACAAAAATAAAACAAAATTTGTTTCATATTTATTATTTTTTATGTACAAATCCATCCAAAACATTAGCACTACAAAAATACTCGTTGAAAATGTGAAAATCTCGCAGGGCATTAATTAAAAGAGAAAACAGCAAATTTTGCAATAGAAATTTTATGGACAAAGCATTCTCAAGAAAATTCGAGCATTTTGTTTTATGATTGGCAAATTGGCGACAACAATATGAGTGATTGATCGATCTGCTGATCAAATGAACTTGAAACTGCAGGGGACTGGAAGTGTTTTTGATCAGTAATTTGGAGTCTCAACTTTACAACAACAAAAATTGGGCGGGCAAAACGTATCGCTTGAGGAAACTAACAAAAATAGGGCTAGAAGTGCAAGAATATAGTTTTGAAAAACAAATAACACGAGACAAGCAAAATTCTTCTAACAAATAAGTGATCCTTGGACTAATCAGACCATGAACTGGTTTCTGCTGCTGATCAGCCATGAACTGACTCATGCTACTGATCAAACCATGACCCAGACGGTGAGTGATCTGATCGGGAGAAGCACGATTTACGACGTACGGAATTTTATTTCCGTGTCAAAATGGGCCGAGCATTTTGCGCGTGGCCACCATTTGAATGGCGACACTTCCTCGCGCGGACGGCGAAACAATTCGCTCGACACTTTGCATCGCCGGCGAATGGATGAACAGCAAATAGCCGACCGTCTTGCCAACCAGAGCGGCGATGATCAGCGAGAAATTGAAGGTGGAGCAGGGGACGAGCACAAAGGCGAAGATGAACAGCAACCACTGGAGGGGGGACATGGCACAAAAGGAATAGAAATTAATTCATCAATTTAAAAAAATGTATTTTTTTTTGTACTTTCGGTTATGGAAGCAGGAGATGATCGACCGTTTATCCCCAAATGCAATTGCACAAACATTTTCCTGAAGGTTATCGCTATCTCCCGTTCTTTTTTACAATGTCGGAACAATTTCTTTGAGAAAAGGCGTCCAAATTTTAATAAATTAAATCAAATTCGGGTTCTGTAAGATCAAAAACCCAAAAAACGCGATTAAAATGGGGGAAAAAACCAATTTATTAACTGTTTGGGATAACTAACCGCCCAGAATTTGAAAATTTTGGCGTTATGGTGGAGGAAATTTAAAAAATGTTCCACTTTAAAAAGGTTTTTGTTTTACCTGGACAAGGTACAAAAGGGCTTGGAGCATCCGTTCACGAGTGAAGCTTCGTCTGTTAAAAAAGTATTTTTAACAAAATTTACCCTTTTCGAGTAGAAAATGAATGACCAACTTTTTTTTTTGTTGATGGTGTTTATGCGAAAATGATTTTGACCCCCTCAAAACATTTCTTTTTGCTAAATATGCTAACAAAAGCGTGCCATTTCATAAAAACCTGAAAATGTCGCGCACTTCCGCCCGTACCCTTTGCCGTCTGTTCATCTGCGGCTGTTGCTGCTCGGCACTATCGCTGTTCACGTAAGTATTCCGGCGCCGTCGATTGCCTTCAAATTTTTAGAGGCAAATCAAAAAAGTGGAAGCAAACTTTTTTTATTGAAATTCTAACAATTTTTTAAAGAAAAATACTCAAAAATTGAAGAAATCACTAATATACCGATTGAAATTTTTTTTTTCATTTTAATTACCATCGTCCCCGCCTTTATTGTGTTGGCGGTCTTTTGCCGAACTTAGCAATGTCTGTTCGCGTTCCAAAAAAAAGCGTAGGCCCAGCACTGCCTAAAATTGGAAAATTGATATGAAATTTAGCTATAAAAACGTAAAATTTAAAATTTGCAGGGACAAAACGGCAAAATTTCAAAGCAATAGCCAAAACTCTTAAAACTTCAAAATACCCACAAAAAAACAGACTAAATTTAAATCAAGTAATCTGTGTACCTCGTGCAACACCGCGATCAGCGCCACCACCAGCATGGAAGCGGCCAAACCTAAAAATTTCAAGCAAAATGTTTATAGACCTGAAAACAAAATGTTTTCGCCAAAATTTCATTTAAAAAATCGGCAAGTCAGGCAAAAAAAGCCTCAGCATTTTGAGTCATTCCATCGCCACCCAATAAAAAGAAAGTCAAAAATTCCAAAAATCTAGGTGACTAGTTTCCCAAAAAAAATTTCATAGTTCGGCGTGGTGCTGACTCGGCTACGGACAACTCGGCTACTGGGGACTTTTTTTAGTTTCAACTTTTTTAAACTACTCCAAATGAATAGCTTTCTTTTGTAATATTACTCAGCTCAACGAGAGCTTTCGATTGATACTAATTACAAATAGCTATCTTTAGCATAACCAAAGTTAGGACAGGAAAGGGCGAGTCTATAGGAGACGAACTGCTTTTCAAGTTCTAACTTTTTTGGCCAACAGAACCAGAAAAAATTACTATCAATCGAAAGCTCTTGTTGAGCTGAGTAATATTACAAAAGAAAGCTAATCATTTGGAGTAGTTTGAAAAAAGTTGTAACAAAAAAAAGTCCCCAGTAGCCGAGTTGTCCGTAGCCGACTTGTCCGGACACGCATAGTTCAAAGCCGAGCCCTAAACAAAAAATAAGAAAGCCGTAATATTTGCTTATTGACCGATTTATGACCCAAAGTGACGGGGCTAAAAACATTTTTTCAACTTTAAACCTCACCAAGACCGCTGCCGATCTTCCAAAACCCGACCACCACATATTCGCGTTCGCCAAAGTGCAGGGTCGGCCCGGCGTAACCGTCCGCCGAGCCGCCCGGAGAGGAGGACATTTTGATGAGCAATTGGACAAAGTCGTCCGGCCACCAGCCGAACAGTGAACTTAGCAGGGAACTGTTGCTGAACAACATGAAGTTGTTGGAGAAGGATGGGGAGGAGGAAAAGAAGGACGACGACGACGACAAATTTGCTGCAGAGCGACTGGAAGCGAGAGAATGGTGAAGGCAGCATTTGTTTGGAGGGCGGACAACGGCGGATCAGGAGAGGAAAGAGGGGGAAACAAATTAAATTTTGGAATTTTAGACAAACAAAGCAACAGCTGGATTCATGCTGATTGATGCTGGTTGGCTGTGTTAAGCTGGAAAGAAAGCGAAGCGATAATTTGAAGAGTTAGAGAGCAAAAATAAAGAAGTCAGAGAAATTTGGCATAATGTTTTTAGCCAATTTAAAAAGCGGCTCCTTTCTTTGTCTAACCGTTCTCTTCTTTTGACGTTCTCTCCTCTATTTTCAATGAATTGTCCAAATTATATTTTAATATCATTTTATTAAATTTTTAAAAGTTTTTTTTCAAATTAAAACTATTTGTCTAATTAATCGCAAATTTTCCAAGAATTTTTTTCCCGCGGAATGGACAAAATAAAATTGGTTGGATATGTAAGGGATAATGTTTGGTTGGAAATTTGTCTGTTGGCCATTGGCCACACTATGGCCAGCAATACATACATATTGATCAAAATTTTCAAAACAAAGTCCAGCAGCGCTTCCCACCCATTTTGCTAAATCTACTACTATCAAAACGGACACCAACATTCGGTCAAAACAAGATAAAACATGGGCCAAAAGATGATTTTTAAACAAATGTATCAAAAACATCATTTGTTTAATCAATATCGATGATATTACGTCTTTCAAATGTGCGAGTGCAAAACAAAACAAAAATATATAAATAAAAAGCAAATCCAATAGTGAAATGAATGCAACGACGACTTCGGAAGGAGGGGCAAAAAAACCCCAAAAAAATGAAACGGAAAACGAGGGACCATTTGGAATCAGATCATCAAATGCGCACACTCGTAGTAAAATTGATGTGATGATGCCAGCGGAAATGAAGAAAAACCGAACAAAAAAACACAACGCCATCCATCGCCGCGAGCGAACCGGTGCTTTCACCTCTGTCAAATTGTTCAACAATTAAACGGACACAGAGAAAAGTGTTCAGTGACGGATTGTGTCCGGGAGCCCGACATCCGGCGGGGTAACACCACCCGAACACGTTTTGTAGGGGTTTTCTGGATTGACCGTGATTTTGGGTCAATCCTGGCATCGGGGGACCAATTCCATTTTCTGTGCCCTGGCGCATGGGGGCGCACCCCAAAATGTCCCCCTCCCCCTCCGTTCTGCAATTTTTGACTAATTTTCTCAACAATATCCCTTATAAAAAAATCTTTAAAATGTATCCCGGATCTCCCTAAAAATTGATCATGAACGGCCGCCAGAATGGAAAATCCGTAAAACAAAAGTGCCAATCTCAAATTTTTTGCCAACCCAGAAAATTATTAGTTTTTTTTGTTGTTGAAAAGTTGGGCATAAAAAATGCACTCACTGAAACGAAATTGAACGGATGCGAGTACACACTGTGCTGACTCCGCCCCAAAATTGAGCGGACATCCGTACAAAATCGTAACGCATCCAAAAATGGGAGAATGTTGAGCAGACACGTGTCCGACGGGTCGCTGAACCACGATTTGATGGGAATTGCGTTTTCTGGAAAATTGAGAGCGCAAAATATGCTTGTGTTCATACAAATATTGACTATATTTAAATTTAAAATAAAATAAACATTTCTTTCTAATCGAAAATGCAAAAAAAATTGACAAATTCCAACATGGAAAAAAAATCGGCAATGTTATTACACTTTTGAGAGCACGTACGTGTGTAATTCCTGTAGGCAGCGGGCGAATTGTCCAAGATGAAAATTGAGGACAAATCGGGATGGACAGCGGACAAATCTTTGGTGTAACCACTGAAATGGAAATCCCAAAATTACATTGGAACCATTTTTAAAAATTGCCAAATCCCGAATTTTTTTTTTTTTTTTTCGGAAAATGTTTACCATTTTTAAGTAGGAAAAATGCCAAAAATTCACACCTATGGATTATTGACTTCCTTCAAAGTCTTGACCAACTTGTAGTCCTGGGTGCAGTGCTGTCTGAAGTACCTCCGTTGCAAAATGCCACGGCCTTTGTCCAGTCGGTCGGCCACGGAGGACCCGTAAATTTCCATGCTGGCAGTGAACACCACCAAATCAAACCATTGGCTGATCATGGACAAAAAGAACTCCACATGGGGTCGAAGGTGGACAAAGAAGCGGACGGGCTGATTGTCGATGGTCACCTCAAAAAATGGTTTTTTTTGTAATTAGAAAATTAGTCACTTTTCGAGACTCCCACCAAATATTAAGTTGCCTACAACTCTTCTAAAATTAAGCAAAATAAAACAATATTGGTACCATTCGAAAGCTCTTAAGGAGTTTAATCTATATGTTAGTATAAAAAGAAAGTTATACCCCCGAAAAGACCAAAAAAACTCTGAAAAATCTCAAATTTTAGCAATTTCCAGTTTCGCAATTACAATATTTCTTCTTGGAAACGCTTTGAACCGCGCTTCAATCTTGTTGAAATACATCTTCTACTCATGACGAAATTTCTAAAATTTAACAAATTTACTCTGAGAATAAAATCAGGCGGTGTCCCCGGTTTCACTGTTGGCCTGAGCAGCCCGTCATGATGGGAATGGATAAGCGTCTCGTCCAGGTCCAACACCATTATTTTCCGCCGTACCACGCCTTAAAAGTAATCAAAATCAATCAAAAAAAAAGAAGATCGGAATCATGTCTAAACTATATGCAAAATTTTCTTTTTAATCGATTTTGTGGAGAAAAACTGCAAAATCAGTAGCAAATTCAAAACGCACTTAGCCTCTGCGCAGTAAGCGGTGAAAGCGGCACAATTTCATACCGAATGGGCTGATGTTTTTTTATCTGTGCATAAAAAAGGGGAAAATTTTTCACTTGAAAAAAGACGCAAAAAAAAAACAAAATGCGTGGTGTTCTTTTAGGCCTATTTTAAAGCTTCTGGGTCAAATTTTGAATTTTTACGTAATTCATGAACAAAATTAATCTAAAACTGAGCCCAATTTTTCATTTCGGAGGCGGGGGAAATTCCAAGTATTCGAAAACAATTGCTTAAAAACGCAAATTTTTGCTTGACAACTAACATTTCTGTACTGCATTCGGACAACGTAAATCAGACAATTGTAAAGGCCAAGCACCAACGAGAAAACGGCACACAGCGAACTTTTGATCAATCGCCAGGCCAACCCCTCGCGTTTGTGCTGCACAAAAAACAGTGAAGAGGACGACTTTTTTGGCGTCATATTTGACGTGCCATTCATCATATTATTATTTGCTGAAATCTAAAAAAAAAAAAGTCCTTGGTCAAGGGTCAAGTCTTTGCAAATGCATAAATAAAATGAACATTTGTAGTCGAACAATTAAATAATACATTTTACGCTAAACACTTTTTAAACTTCTTATTTTTTAGGCTCCATGTCTGATTTTCCATTACGGGCTTTTTTGTCCGATTTTCCATTATGAGATCTTTGGACTCATTTCCACCTTTTGTCCACATGCCTCTCATCTATTATGTGACCTGATTTGTGTGTTAGATCAAACCAAACATGACAAATTTCATCTTTTTTTTGCGCGATTTTCTGGCAAACTCCGAAAAGCCACTCTCGGTTCTGAGCTGTTTCTTTCAGCACAACGCTTAACAGGTGACCGCATCCGATCACAAAAAGTGTGCAGATGCACTAAAAACTTTTTATTCGAACTTATTAAAGAGAATTCGATGAAATTAGACATAAAGAAAGCTACAAAGAAATGCATGCCATTGGAGCAAGGGTCGATCGAGATAAAAATATACATAAGTGAACTTGACGTACTGACGAAGGAACACAATGCAATTTATTGGGCGAACATGGGGTTGTTCAAAACCGGCACCGGGTCCACCGACTTTTTGGATAACCGACTTTAAATTTGAACAACCAATTTTATACATAATGCCATATACAAAGATTAAATATTATGAATTTGACGTTTGAAATTGAAAACGTTTATTGGCGAATGTGTCGGCCCGCATTTGTCGTTTGCTGTGCGATGAATTCGGCAAATTCAGGCTGCAGATTCTCAGCTCGGGCCAACACAATGCCAAAGGAAGTGTCTGCGAGCAAATTCAAATTCCTGCGCACAGTGATCAAATGCCACTTTGAGCTGAGCGCACTTCGTTTGTCGTTGGGCGACGGAATGGACAGGTCGCGCACATAAGCTAAAAAGTGATCCATAAATAAACAATTTGTTAAAAATCATACTAAAAGAAAGCTAACATTCAGTAGAAGCGCGTTCAAATCACAAAAAATTTATGGCCAAAAACTCCCCAAACCCTAAGTTATATAGATTTTTGTTGTTGTCGCCAAATTTGTACGAAGTTCACAAGTTAAATGTGTGTTGAGTCCTCCCAGTCCCATTTGGGCGACGCACCTATCAGAGCTTTTGCTCGGTTGTCCAGCCTCAGATGGAAATGGTCGACAAACGAAATTCGGGCCGGCCGGTTGAGTGGCATTAAGTGGACCAGGTCGAGAAAGTCCTTCACGGAAGGTTCGGCTTGAACAGTTTGAGTTTCCCTTGAATGAGAAAAAAAAAGTTAACGGCTCAATGAATAATCTTCTTCATTCTCCCCCCCCCCCCCCCGATCATCGGAGACCGGTCAATCAAAGCAGTATCAATCATGGACAAAAATGCCAAAATGGGAAGTTTTCACACCAGGCGTTGCAAAATTGTAACCAATTTTAATAATAAATTGCTAAAATTTCTCGACGTGGGAATTTTGCCAATTTCTCACAAAATGTCCGCCACTGAGCGTCCACCACCGTCTGCGTCCAATTGGTCCATTTCACGGAGTATTTGCGCTGGCACTTCTATGCCCGCCTGGACGGCATCGCGAAAGATTTGGCCAATTTGGTGCTGTTGGGAACGCATCTTTTGTGCCCGGTGTTTGCCGTGGTAGAGGCCAGTAAAGGACACCGAGCGCCTGTCAATGTCCAACAGAGCGGCGGACCAATGGGCGGTGGACGCTTTGTCCAGGAATTGGTGAAGCTCCGACTGTAAAATAATTTTTAACAAAAATTGGATTTTGGTATACCCGGAAAACATGCTCAAAATTCGGGTAGTTTAGCCAATTGGCACCAAAATTTGATCAGAAAATTGGACCAAAATTTATCAAAATCCAAAAAAGTTCGATCAAATGTTGTTACTACTTGCCCTTTTGATGGCCTGCAGTCGCAAGTACGGGCTGAACCGCATTTTGTACGGTCTTAGGCAAAAAATGCGATCGGTTGGCTGCAGAAATGCGACGAGCGTGTGCATTAGCTGCGCCATTTCTGTTGGTGTACCGCCCAAAATTGTGCACCGTCCACGGCACACCAGACAGGCGGTGATGCACCGTGCCAAAAAGTCGCTGTTCGGCATTTTGTTCAGCTCCCACAGATGGCTGTGCTGAATGCGCAGTTGGGTCAGATCACGGCCCATCTTAAGGCATATGGAAGCGTTTAGTTCTTGAAATTTCTAATATACTTTTTTAATATAAAACTTTAAAAATTGTTTTTAAATTTTTTGGTGGCAAAAATTTACCACCAATGGCCACCGTTCGAGCGCGCCAAACAGCAAAAACACCGCCAGGAAATTCGCGGGTGCAACGGACACACCAAATCCTCCACACTTTCCACGAGCGATGCGGCTTTGAACCGCGTGATGGCATCCGAAAACATTTCGGCAAATGTTGACTGTCGCTCCAAATACCAATTGGACCTTAAAAACAGATTTTTATGGACAAAAATTGATCCGAAAATTAGCACGAGCAAAAATTAATTTCCAAAATAATTTTTGTTCCCTTGTTGAACAAAACAAAATAAACAAAACGCACTGATTTCAACGGCAGAATAACGGAAAAGGCACAGAGTGTGTTGGTGGTGGTGCGCGATTGGCCGGAATGTCTGGTGGAGAAAATGTAAGAGCCGACGCTGAGATGCCGGCATGGGACCAGGCAGAATTTGTGCAGCACCGGATTGGAAGAAAATTGAATGCTAAAGGGAGAAAAAAAAATGGAAACAGTCAATAACATCTTTTAACTTTTAACATTTTTTTAAAATTAAAAACTTATTTTTGATCGAATTGCCGAATTAAGGCGTTTTAAATTTTTAGAAGGTTTGTTGTTGTTGAAAACTTGAGCATGTCCAAACATTTTCGAATGCGCCAAACCTTCCAATCTGTTCGGCCAGCACGTGTTTGGCCACAAAAGCCTCGTCGGACAGTCCGTTGCCCAGCGGGTCGGAGGGCGCAAATTCGGATGCCATAAGTTCAGCTTCCCGGTAGAAATGTGCCAAATGCTTGTCCAAATGTTGCTCCTTCTCCCCCTCGTCGGCATTGACATTTTGCGGTGCGTAAAACGACGAAAACATTGATGAACAGCCAATTTGGGTTGCGCTCCCGCTGTTGTTGAGCAATGAACAACGCGCATTTTGGCCGGTATCAGCGCGAATGACAGAGTCACTGAACCGCATTTTCATTACCCATTTTTGATTGTACGGTTTGGAGATCTGTGGCATTGGCTCAATAACAGACTTTGAACAGATCAGCCCCCCCCCCCCCCCTACCAACCTGTTCGACCCAACTTCACTCGTCGACTCGGCATAGGCCTTCTTGAAATCGATGACCTCCTCCGCTTCCGGAATGTGATAGCCAACAATGTCGCTCTTGCGCATTCTGATGTTGCAGCGTTGGTCGTCCGAGTTGAAGACAACTTCTTCTGGCAAGAAAAAAGAGTTGCATTATCATCAAAAAAATTTACAAAAATTAAAGAATTCTTTTTAAGAAAATAGTAAATAACTCTTCTGTTTTCTCGCGTAATTACCCCTGAGCTCCGGTTTTGCATAAGTGCTCAAATTGCTTTCAATTGAAATTGTGCCCCCAATGCCAGAATCAACGCAGGAAGTGACCATCGCCTCGGACGGATTGGCATCGACGAGAAAACTTTCGGTCACCACCAGAACGCCCTCCTCCTCTTCTCCCGTTGTGTTCGATGCCGCCGGCGTTCGACTGTTGGGCACGGCACGCAAAGTGTCATCAGTTTGGTAGGACAAATTCAATGAGGACAGCTCATCGGCCATCAATTGCTGATGCTGAAAGAGTTTGAAATATAATTAAAAAAATTTCAGTTTCTGAACTAATCAGTCTCAAACACATCCGAAGCTCCTGAGTGATCACTCCAAATTTATTCGCATTCAGGTTAAAATTTTGAAAAAATTGCGGACTATGATTTGAAAATGTCGTCCAGGACCAAGATTTTTGCAGAAAAAAATGCTGATTTCCTTCAACAAAAACGCAGTTCTTTAGAAAAAAATTGTTTTTACTTGTCCAGCGGCGTCTTCGGTTAAGGACGAAGCAAACAACCGGTTGGCCCTGCGCAACTTTGACGTATCACATAGCAAATTGGCATTGAACGGTTCACCGGACAATTGCAAAAGTTCGCTCTGAAAAAAAGCACTCATTCATCACAAAAGAATTAAAGAAAAATAAAATTACTAAGAAAAAATAAACATACATTGTAATATTCGTCTATTTCCTCGTATTGTGTCGTGCTGGCAGCCGATTCGCCGGTATTCTAAAAATAAAAATTAAAAAAAAACTACAAAATAAAAAACAATAAATTATTTTTTATTTATTTTTTGATCGAAAATTTACATTTTGGTTGCACAAAGTAACACGATAATAGCTGAAATCAGTCAGTAACTCGAGAAATTAGTTGCTCGAACGAATCCCTTTTAAGAGTTCGAAATGAATCAAAACCACAGATTCGACTTGTACGACCCAAAAAACCCTTATCCCTCTCAAATTCTCATTTTGCAATAACCAAAGACGCAAAAATCTCCAAAATTCAGCATTTCAGAGCAAAAACTTTAACAAAAAAAAAAATCAGAACAAAAAAACAAATTGAACCTTTGAGAATGACGAATCGGTGCTGTCGGTGCATGCATCCGCCGCTTCGTTGTCAGAATGGGCGCCATTTGTTGTGTCGTTGAGTTGACTTTTTGGTGATAAAAATTGTTGTGATACGCCTCCGCCGCCGGCGTTGTCCGGCCGCAGATAATCCGCTTCCCAGACAAATTCCAACTCTGGCCCTCTCAAGTAATCGAAGGACGACCAAACAATCTTTTGGATTGGGCACACATTGTTCAGTGGGAGTCGAATTCGCTTGTTGTGCTGCTGAAATTTGATTAAAAATATTTAAAAACGTATAATTTTTTTTTGAATATTTAGGGTTCCCAAGTTTTATGTAAAAATTGTTTTATGAGTAAAGCCGGAAATTTTCTTCACAAAATCATTAACATTTTCATAATTTTTCCATCGACGCCTATCGGCACCGCAAAACTCAATTTCCCCTGACCGCGCCGAACTGACCGGTTCAGCAATCTTCAAAAAAGTTTCAAGAATTTATATTTTAATTTTTTTTAAATGCCAACCCCCCCCCCCCCTCCCCTCCTTCTTCCCAAGCCCATAAATTCATAGATTTCCAAAAAACTCACTTCTAAGGCAGAAAAAATGTCTTGGAAAAGATCGGCCTCCATAAGCAGTGAACGACTCTTCTGTTCACACGATCAAATCAAACAAAGCCGGTAGTATCATTCAAAAAGATCTGCCAAATTTTTTTTTTGTATTTTATTAATTCACGTTATAAATTTTTTTTGTTTTTTTCACAAAAAATCACCGAATGATTGATCACTGATTTGTTACCTTAAGTCGCTCAAAATACTTTTAAATTTCAGCAATTATCGAAACGATTCTCTGTATTTTCTGTTATCTCTAACCACAGAGCTTGTCTGCCATTTGGCATAGGTTGTTTTTAAATCCAGACTAAAAGAAATGCTCTTTAAATTTTAGAAATTTGTACGAACCTAAACCTAAACATTTTCAGAGGAGGGGCAGGATACCGGTATCCGGGAGGCTGGACATTACCGGTCTTGAACAACCCTAGTCAAAAACAAACTGAAATCGCTCGCCTTAAACACTCCTATAAACATAATACGCATTACCCATTTTTAGATCATTTGACAGAATGGAAATGCTAAAAAATTTCACATTGCACGATTTATCCAAGGTTCTTCAGTTGCCAGACGAGGAGTTCCAGCCGAGGTGCGACCCGTTGGACTGGCCGCCATTTTTGGCAAGAAATGCTTTACCTTTTCATTCAGTGTTGAGCCTGAACAACGCAAATCGCTCATCGAACGTTTCATCCGTTCGAAAGCGCTGAAATTTGGAGGAACCATTCCGAGTGTGGTCGAAGTGAATACTTTCGTGAAATTCGTCATTGACGCTGCGAAACAAGGTTTGCCGCCGCACTCCTAAATGCTGTTTGGTTCGCTCGCAGGGAGAAATTTTGAAATTTTAAGGCGGTTAAGAAAATTGGACTAAATTGTGTAAACATTTTGCATTTTTTCGTTATGGACTGGTTGGGGTTTTGAAAGATTTTGACCATACCCTTTTTTATAAAAATAATCCAAATCGATACCCAAAAGGACAAGAGCATTAAATTCTTATTCTCTCTATCAATTTTAAATGAATTTTTGTTTTTAGAAATTTGTTCCAAGACGATCACCATCCAAGTGCTTCAGGACATTTTCGATGTGTCGACCGTAAATTGTTGTGAAAGACTCTTCGAGATTGTTGAGGACAATATTGACACATGGAAAACGGTTTTTTTTTTTGCTTTCCTAAGAAAACATATTGTATGTGAAAAAATGTCTTTTTTTTTAACAAATTACTTCAACTTTTTCTGCCCAAAATTTCAATATTGTCTTTATTTTAAAATTTTTTACTTTTAAGGCGTTTTTCTTCGACTCTTGCAAAAATTTGGTTTTGCGAATGTGCAACGATTTACTGAAGCGCTTGTCGCGCACTGTCGACACAACATTCTGTGGGCGCATTTTGATTTTGTTGGCCAATTTTTTGCCGTTCACTGAAAAGTCGGGGCTGAATTTAACGGGACAGTTCAACACGCTCAATGCGACGACTTACGACCGGGAGAAGGTCTTTTTTTGAAATTGTTATGACATTTTAAGAAAATTTTACTGTAATTTTTGTAATTAGATTTTCCAGAAGGAGCAACCCTTTGAAGAGGTGCAGCATCACACGCCGATTGCAGCAGCGGCGGACGATGACGTGGAAGTTGGCGAAATTCGGGAGCACCGGTGCACTCATTTTTGTTAAATCCCACAATTATATTCATCGTATCTAACCGGAATCCGCGGATGGATCACTGTTTAGCAGATTAAATGTGAAATTTATTGGACATGGTCTGTCTGATCATTCATCTGATCAGACCCTTAGATGTGATCAGACATGTTCAGTTTTGGAATGTTTTTTCTCTATTACAAAACATAAGCTTATTTTGCTTCCTTTCATTAAAATGTTCAAAAAAATGCTTTACAAATTTTAACATTTTTGTTTAGCGATGTCACTGGTGCAATTTCGGTGGATTACAATTTGTATGTGAAATTTTGGGAGCTGCAAAAGTTTTTCGCAAACCCAAATTTGCTCTTCGAATACAACGCGTTCAAAAATTTCCATGAGGTAATAATTAAATAATTTTGTTTTTGTTTTACAAAACTGTTCAAATTTAGGGATTGTCTGAAATTCTTGCCATTTTCTCAACCAATAAACTGGAGAGAACCCACACGCATCATAAGCAATCAGAGAAGTCGCCTTCTGCGCCAACGCGAATGGTTTGTTTTTATAGTAATACAATTTTTTAATCGGAATTTGGATTTTTCCAGGGAGAAAATTTAGTTGTTCAAAAGCTTCAACCGATAAAAAAATGGACAATTTGTAGCAATATTTGACTGAGAATTTTATGTCAGAATTTTTCTTTGGTCAAAAGGGTTACCAAATTTGATGCCCTAAAACACTCATTCATTAGAACTGTCGTGGCCCCCAGGGGATTTCACTTCGACCCGATTCGGTTGGCAATAAGAAAAGTCCTTTGGTTTATTCACCGAGAGCGCAAAGAGAAAAGGCAATTGCAACGGATAAAAGCGATTCCGGAAAGCGAAGGAAAAGCGAAGAGTGAGGAGGGGATGGCCGTCACCGAGCCATATCCGAGAAGCCCGCAGATCCGACCCCTGATAAGCACCGATGGGAAAGCGAGAGAGATGGCGGGGGGGGGGCGAGAGTTAAGCGGCATGGGAAGACTGGGCCGAGAGCGGAAGAGAAAGGGGAGGGGGTTAAGGGCTTAATTGCGCAGAACGCGACACTCCCCCCGCGGGCCCCGAAGTTCGGGGTGGGGGACCGGGGGATTGCATGGCACATAGGCGAAGGAGGCCCGGGGAAAGAGCGGACGAATCGGAGGCCCATAGGGAAATGTGATCGAATTGAGTGGGACGCGTGAAATGTCTCTGATCGTCCCGCCGGGCCCCTTGATCGAATTTCCTCGGTTCTTCTCTCCCTTCCGTCCGTCGGCAGTCGGGCGGCGATCGATCCGGGGAGTAGTCCCGCCGCGGGCAAAGGGCCGACGAGGCGGGCGGAAGGTGGCGGGGAGAGGGTACGGCTTCGGGCGCGCGAGGATTCGGACCTTCCCGTACCCGAGCGGCGGTTGCAGTGCGTCCGCGTCGTCCGTTGCCGGTCGTTGAGCCGGGGGGTCGGCGGCGGGGACGGGGAGGGGCGGAGGGAGGGGGTCCTTACTTTCTCCGACGGGCTCCGGGGCCATGGCGGGCGAGTTCGTCGGGTGCACTTCCGGGCGGGGTGGGGGCAGGGAAGATTCAATGCTCGAAAGAGCGGGGGCCGGCGGAGTCGGGCTTGGAGGAGGTGCCGCATCGGTGGTGTCCATTTCGGGGTGGTCCGGTGGAGCGGTGGTGGCCGACGGGGAAGCGAGGGGGGAGAGATTTAAATGGGATAGGATTTTGCTTATTTCCCCCGAGGGGAGTCGGTGCAGTTTGTCCATTTCTGTAAATTGGTTAAGGGGACATTAGGGGGTGCGGGATTAGGTACGCGGCCAGCGAAGTCAGTGATGGGGAGGGTCCGAGCGCTGCACCAGTTCGGTAATGGCCGAACGAAGTTCGCCCAATTCCAGGGCGGCGTGGTGAGGGGGGGTGCGGGGACGTGGGGGGAACCCGGGGCCGCGGAGAAACCGGTGGAGCGCCTTCAAGATGATGAGAAGAAGGACCAGGGAGGCCAGACCGACTCCGGCGAACAGGGCGGCGGGGATCCCCGGGTCCTCTTCCCAAACGGAGGCGAGGGTATTAAGTCCGAGGTATAACGCCGTAGAGGCCAAGAGGGAGGCGGACCCATGGGCCAAGGGCTTGCCGAGTCGCACGATGGGATGGGTGGAAGCTTTCCCCTTTCCAACTTGCAACCCCTTGGGACGGCCTTCGGCGTGGGAGGCAAAAAGGATCAATGTGCCAATTATCACCATCAGGGTAAAGGGAGGGCTCCAGGCCGTTCGGGGACGGGTGGGGCGGGTTGGTTTGTGGCGGGCCCGCAGATAGAGGCCCACCAGCGCCCCCAGGGAAAGAACAATGGCCAGGAGGGGAAGGGCGAGGGTTTTCCATGGGGATTCGTCGGGGGTGGAGGGGGGATACACATGAAGGTCCAGGGAGATCACCTCCAGGGAGAAGAGGTTGCCCATTAGTTAGAAGGCGGTAGAGAATGGGTGGAGGCTGTAAGCTAAAAATGGGGAAGGGGATTAAGCAACCCGATGAGATGTGAGAAGTGGCCGGGACGTGGCCTTAAATACCTGGAGGGAATGGGACGGGGAGGGGGAGGGCCTTGTGGGGGTTGATCGTTGCCCCCGCGCAACGCCCTCCCCCCGGCGGCGAGATTTATCGCTGTGGGAAAGGGTTGTTGTGGGATGTCGTGGGAATGTGATCGGGGGCTGGCGGTCTTGGAGCCGCGTGAACCCCCGGCGGTTGTAACGCCCAGCGGAATTTTCCCAGGGGGGGGCAATGTTCCCGTAACGCCGTCGCGGTGGGAGCGACGGGGGCCCAGCGCCATGTACCGGAAGTTGGGGGGTTTGTCGGTTGAGGAGGCGGGATTTCCGCTGGGAGGATCGGGATTTGCTGATTGTGGGACGGTCTTTCCACGCCCCGTTCTGCGACCTCGTCCGTGGTCTCCAGAGGGTACAAGTGGCTTACCGATCGTGTCGTTGTGTGACCGGATAGGGTGCGGATTTTTGCGGTATCGGGAAAGTTCGATTCGTTCCTTTTTATTTCGAGAATGATGGCCATAGGCCAAAGGGAGCGTGGGACGATTTCTTGCTGGACCAAAACCAGTTCTCCCTTAACCGGCCACCGGGAAGAATTTTGGGTCAGCTTTTTGTGCCTTTCCCTTAGCGATGTAAGGTATTCCACTGACCACTTTTTCCAAAAGGATTTTGTCAGGGCTGAAAGTGTCGACCAGAGGGCGGAAAGGTCCGTTTGGGTACTGGTCGGAAATGAGGGCGAGTCGGTGGAATGAATGCCCAGGGACGCGGTGAAGGGGGAGGGCACATGCGGGTTTAAGGGCCGTAAAAAGTCCGCTGGCCGGAGCGGGCGCGGGTCTTTCGAATTTGAGGAATCCCACGTGATGGGACGGCTGTTGACTACCGATTCGATTTCTACAAGTATTGTAGAAATTTGGGCGTGCGTGGACATTCGGTGTTTTGAGGAGGAAAGGGTTCTCCGAAGGTGGAATTTGACAAGTGAGACGAGACGCTCGTAGTGCCCGCCTTTCCAGGCTGCTCCTGGCGTTCGGTAATGCCAGCAGACGGTGGAGTGGGGTTGTAAAAATTTTTCGAATGAGTGGAATGTCGGAGCGTTGTCACAATGGACCGTGACGGGTGCCCCAAATTTTGCCGAAAAGCGTCGAAACGCGAGGGCGAATGAGCTCGTGGATTGGTCCGGGGTGAGGTCTAATGAAATTGCCCGGGTAACAAGGCAAACCCACAATACGATGTATTGTTTTTGTGTTCGGGAGGTTGCATTGGGTTGGTCGCCGGGGCGGACCTGTAAAGGACCGCAAAAGTCGAGCCCCGTCGCGGAAAAGGGAGGGGCTGGCCGAACCCGACCTTCCGGAAATTGGGGGAACGGAGGGAGGTCGAAGGGTTTGGATGTGAACCGGCGGCAGGTGACGCATGCTTTAGCAAGAATTTTGTCGACCGTCCGCCTTCCGCGCGGAATCCAAAACTGCTTGCGGACTATTGAGAGTGTATGGATGGGGCTTGAATGGAGGTTGGTGAGATGAGTCTCGAAAACAATTAGGCGGGTCAGATGGGACTTTGGGGGTAAATATATGGGTTCCACGGTTGGGAATGGAAGTCCGCTGTGTTCGAGTCGCCCTCGTGACCTTAACAGGCCCTGGGGGTCAAAATAGAGTGCCAGAGCCGCATTATCGCGGTCCGGTGGTGGGTTAGCCGATTGTTCTTGCTTGATTACGGTTTGCAACGCCGACCGAAACTCGGGGAGCGTCACCGAACGGCCGAGGGGCGCTTGTTGGGGTTGGTTAGAACTTGTCCGAGTGATGAATCGGAGGGCAAATGCGACTATCCGGAGGGTCTTCGGGAGGCGTGTAAATTTTGAGAGGTCAAAGACTGGAGCCGGGGGAAGGATTTCGTTGGTGAGGAAGGTCATTAGGGGCGGGGAGGGGTCCGCACGGGGGTTGGAATGTTCAACCTTTTCCGAAAAAAAAGGGTTTGATCGCCGGATTCACCGGCCAGCTTTCTTTTGGCAGGCGAAGCCATGGGGGGCCTTCCCACCAAGGGGGCGGGATTGGAGAGCCGGAAGGGAATCCACCCCGCGCGTCCCAATGTCCGCCGGGTTTTCGGATCCCGGAAGATGACGCACGATTAAGTGGGGAGTTTCTCTGATGACCTTAAGGCGATTATGCACAAAAATTTCGCGGGCGGGCGGTCCGCCGTTTAGCCAGGCCAGGACAATCGCCGAATCGATCCACAGATATTGGGTTGGGGTAAAGGGGAGGTCTTTTAGTTGGGAGTAGGTAAATTGGAGCGCACGGGAGCCCATCTCCGCCGCAATTAACTCGAGCCGGGGGATGGAGAGGGCGGATCCCTTATGGGTGGGTTTTATTTTCGTTTTCGCGAAGATCAGAAAAGGAGTGATGGTGGAAGAGGAGCGGTGAGAGATGCGCAGGTATACGGTGGCGCACATGGCCGAATTGGACGCGTCGGAGAAGGCGTGGAGCTCATATATGCGTTGGGAGCGGGGAATAGAGGAAGGGGCGCGGGGGGTGGAAAGTTGGTCGCCCGGCGTCCAATGTCCGACCAGCTTGTTCCACTGGTCGGCCATTTCTCGCGGGATGGGGTCATCCCAATTGAGGGAATCGATCCAAATGGTTTGGAGTAACCTTTTGAAGGGTAATAAGACCGGGGAGATAAGACCGAGCGGGTCGAAATGGGAGGCCACGAATGATAATATAGACCGCTTCGTAAGGATGAGGTCCGGGGGTGGGATGGAGACGGTTAAGCTTAGGCAATCGCTGTCCGTACACCAGTCAATGCCCAGGAATTTTTGTTTGGTTCCCTTAAGGGCTAGGCCGGGGGGGATTTGGGCCATAACGGCTGGGGAGTTGCTCACGAATTCGCGGAGGTTCATCCCCGCTTTCTCGAAAAGAGACAACGCCTCCCGCGTTTTCGTGTGCCCTTCGTCCGGGCGGTCCGCACTCAGGAGAAGATTGTCGACGTATATGTTTTGGTCAATTTCGGTCGAAAGAGGGGAAGGGAACTGGGCCAGGTGGTGCTGGATGGTGGCCGCCAGTAAAAAGGGAGAGCATGTCAGCCCGAAGGAGACGCGGGCGAACCGGTAAATCGAAATGTTGGATTGGGACAGAGGGAGGGAGGGATTCCTGACCCAAAGGAAACGGGTACAGTCCCGATGGGTGGGGTGGACACTCACCTGAAGGAAAGCCTTCTCAATGTCACAGGCGATGGCGATTGGGGGGAGCCGGAATCGGAAGAGCAACCCGATCATGTCCGGGAGGAGTATGGGGCCCGGGTAAAGGCACTCGTTCAGTGCTAATTCCTTCCCGGTGTGGGCGGAACCGTCGTACACGATTCTCACTTTGTTCTTGACCACGTTCACGACTGGGTGGTGGGCCAGGTAATGCAAAGGGGGGGACGCGCAGTGGGGGTTGGTCACGGGTTCAATTATGCCCAATTCCAATTGTTCCATAAGGATCGAATTATATTTGATAAGGAGGGATGGGGTTTTGTGTAAGGTTTTGAGGACAGAGCGGAGCCGCCCCCAACACAATCCAAAGTTGGAAGGGAGGGGGAGGGTAGGCGGATCGGCTTTGAATGGAAATTTGATTTGGTACCGCCCGTTTACAAATTCGATGTCCGATTTGAATTGTTGGAGGACGTCGGCTTCGGAGGGGTGGGGTTGAGGGAAATCTTTTATCCCGACGCCTTCCAGTGTGAAAAAATCGGCGGGGGGGACGGTTGGCTGGACTTCGGTCATACAAAAATTGGTGACGCGGGAGAAATTGGCCGGGGTACTGTATGGGCGACCAACCACCATGGGGCCAATCATAGTTTGGAATAAATGGTACCCGGAGGGAAGACGTTGTACTGGGGTCGGTTCAAGTTCGTAATAGAAGTCGCCCCCAAGCAGGACAGTAGGGCGGACGTTGACCGGAAGGAAGGGGAGGTCCCCTGGTGAAAACAGTTCGGGCGAAAACGGAATGTGGGGGATGGGCTGAGTTAAGTGGTCAACCGTGTGGGCGGTTACCATCAGCGAACGGCCGTTCAGCAATTTAATTCCGAATCTGGCGGAGTTGGAGGGAACGGTTTTCGGTTGGGGATTGTTGAACACCCCCAGGCGCACGGAGCAGGGGGAGAGAGGCAACCCGATTTTTTGGGCCCCCTGGACGGAAATATACGAATGGGAACTGGCATCGTCCAACAAAACGACAACTTGTGAGGCCCGGGTAGGGGTGTCGGGGTTGAAAATCGTGACACGGGCGCACTTGAGGAGTACCGGAAGGGGTTGGGTTGCAAAGGGGAGGTTCAGCGCGGTGTTGGTTTGGCTTTCCACGACGGGGTCGGATGCATTGAAAAGAGTTGCCTGGGAGGGGAGGGGATCCCGGGAGCCCCCGTGGGGAGGCATTGAGGAGTGAGGGGGGGTTGAGTGGCGGGGTTGGTTCCTCGGGAACGGCGGGGTGGGGCGTGTAAACCGGTTGTTGGATGCCGGGGGCCGGGCGGGGGCGCGCTCCGTACGGGTTGTGGAAGGATAGGCAGGGGTGCGGGAACCTTGTGACAGTTGGGCGTTGTACGGGGCAGTCCTTGTCGGGGGGTTGGGGCAGAGAGGACGGGGATGGGTGCCGAGGCAGTTGGTGCACGCCACGGGATCGGGACATTGGGGTGCCAAATGTCCGGCTTTAAGGCATTTGAGGCAGCGGCGGAGGGTCCCTAGCCGCTGGTAGCGCGAGTCGGGGTTGGGGTAGCGGGTGCAGTACGTCGAGCGGTGCTCGGGAGTTTCGCAGAAAAGACAGGTTCGGGATGGGGGTTGGGAGTTGGGCTGGATTGTACGGGAGGGGTTGTGAGCATTTGAGTGGAAGGTGAGGGAGGACGTGTGGGGAGAACCGAGCGGAGGGGAGTGGCGAGAGTATTGCCAATTGGACATGGGCTTAGACGGGGGGCTGGGCTTAGGTAAGAGGTTTTGGATTTGTTCCTTTCGTTTAAGGATGGCACGCAATTTATCTCTCAATTTATCCGTGGACCAAGGGGCACTGGTTTCCTTTGCCATGAAAATTTCGTCCAAAATGAACCGGGGAAGGCGTTGCTCGACCTCCATTTGAAGGGTGATGGTGTCCGATGATTGGTTCTGTTGTCCCATCTGCACACAAATGGCTTCCAACTGTTCGATGAGCGACCGGAGGTCGCCGCAAAAGGTCTCCCCCGACCGCACGCGGGGAAGGTTCCGGAGGGATTGGTGGAGGGCGCGGGCAACTTCCTCCGGGTCATCGTAATGCTTGGAGAGGAGGTCCAAGGCGGCTGCATACGATTCGTTGGAAACGGGCAGGGAACTGATCAGGGTAAGGGGGGGTCCGGCTAGACATTGCTTTAGGTAGGTGAATTTGAGCGAGTCGGGGAGGGCCTGTTCGTGGACACCCGAGCAGAAGGAATTCCAGAAGGATTTATAGGAAATGCAGTCCCCGGAAAAAGTGGGAAGAGTTGCTTTTGGGAGGTGGATGAGGGAATGCGTGGTGGGGGGGTGGAGGGAACCGGACGCGGGCGTCAGTGCCCCCACAAGGGCTTGTTTGGCTGCCCGGAGGCCCCGGAGATATATGCGGAGGTCGGCCGTAATCTTTGGGAAGGGGGTTTCACCCACGAAAGTGTCATAAATGGGGTTGTCCGTGGTTCGTTCGGCTCCCGTCATACTGGTACGTAGGGTCATCCATTGGGAGCTCGCCTCGGAAAGAGTGGCGTAAACTTCGCCCGCGTCCTGGGCTTCGTTTTCAAGGGCGGTAAGGACGGCTCGGACAGAGATGTGGTAGGCGGAATCGCTTTGTCCCGCGGGGCGCAGGGGGAGGGCAAAGGTTTTGCGGTCAGTGAGGATGGCGGTCGCCTCGTCGCAGGCGAGCTCAATTTGGGCGCGGTAATGGGCAGACATTTTTCCGAAGTGGTAGGAGGGTCCCGGGTTCGATTCCCGGCCGTTGTGTCGTGGCCCCCAGGGGATTTCACTTCGACCCGATTCGGTTGGCAATAAGAAAAGTCCTTTGGTTTATTCACCGAGAGCGCAAAGAGAAAAGGCAATTGCAACGGATAAAAGCGATTCCGGAAAGCGAAGGAAAAGCGAAGAGTGAGGAGGGGATGGCCGTCACCGAGCCATATCCGAGAAGCCCGCAGATCCGACCCCTGATAAGCACCGATGGGAAAGCGAGAGAGATGGCGGGGGGGGGGGGGCGAGAGTTAAGCGGCATGGGAAGACTGGGCCGAGAGCGGAAGAGAAAGGGGAGGGGGTTAAGGGCTTAATTGCGCAGAACGCGACAGAACTACTTGTTTGTTTTTTAATTTTTTTCCCCTTAATTTTTATAGTTTGAAGCCCGGTAAAATGTATAGGAAAAACCGTTACATTTACCCCCCCCCCCCAAAAAAAAAAGACTTTTAACACTGCTAAATCTGCTTTTAAGGAGAAGAATGGCACATCGTTGGCGGCGGCCGCCGCAAACAATGACCACGGCGGCACGTTGCGCAATGCCAAATTGGAGCCACCAGCAGAGGTGGAAATGGACACCAGCAGCAACGACTGTTGCCCTCCGCCGTTGATGAACAACGGTGTAACAGTCCACGACGTTCAAGTGAAAATGGAAATGGAAATTGGCAATGATGGGCAGGGGCAAAACGATGTTGACACCGCCGCCGCTGCTTCTGCTGACAACGATGGGGGGCCGGCACTTAATTGTGCTGCCAAATTGGACAACAATTCTCAGACTCAGCAACACCAGTTCTTCGCCAAGTATTTGACCAGCCAAAAGGTGTGCGCTTTTCCCTTAGCACCCAACAGTGATTTGGACAAATCAAATATTTACGTCGACCGAAATTCAGACTTTTTGAATTCAATCCAAATTTCGTGCTGGATTTTTTGAATTTTTTCCATATATTTTGTTGTTTCTTTCAGCTATTCCCATTGCAATTGGCCGATTCGCAGTTTCGGACGCTATTTTATGCTTCAATATTTGATCATTGCCAATTACCTTCTGCTCAAAGTGAAGCTGAAAGAGTGAGTTTTTACGCATTACTTAATATTAATTTCTGAATTTTATAATTTTTATTATTGGGCTATTTCCAGCACTTTCACGCTCACCGCACTGCAGGAGGAGGAGGTTCGCGAGTTGTCGGACAAATGCTTTGCACTTTTGCGTGAAACTCATCCCAACGGAGTGCTGTTTGCCGACGCAGTTAAGGTGCTGGCTCTCGCTTCATTCACAGATTCTGATCGTTTTTTCCAAACGATTAATGCGCGAATTAAACGCGATCCATTTCTATGAGATTCGAATGAAAAAAATCGGTGAAAAATAGCCAAGTTTTTTTCAGAAAGTGTTAAGCCGTGAACGCCTTTGGTCCGCGTGGAAGAATGAAGGCTGTCCGGATTTGATCACGCCTCTGCTGAACTCACAGGCAACCACAAAATATGCGGCCTTCAAAAGGTGTGATCTCTACAGGAACCCCCGGGGGGGGGGGGAGGCTGTAATGGGAACATCTTTCCTTAATTTTTCAAAAAAAAATGGTTTTCTGGCTTTTATCATTCCAACGTTAAAATTACTATGAACAGGCAAAATTACAAAAACGTTGCTAACGGGTTTTTTGTTTAGATTTTCAGTTAAATATTTTTAATAATTGCGCTCGATCATTTGTACAAAAAAAATTGTTTTCCATTTGTTTTTTTTACTTTCAAAATTTGTTCTTTTCAGGAAAGCGTTGAATCACTTTGTGCCGGCCCAACTCGATCTCGGCAACAAGGAGCTTAGCCGACTGTGGAACATTCAGCCCAACAATTTGGTCGCCTGCAAAGAGATGCAGCGCAAGTGCACGCCTGAACTTGGCCAATTCTTGGAAGAGGCACTTGACGAGATGGACCCTGAGCAGCAGGTGGACGAGCAGTACCAGTCCGTCAACGACGAGACGTACCAGTGGACGGCCAGTCGCTTTTTGCTGCTCACCAGCGATCAGTATCTCGTGAGACGTTTTTAATTGAATTAAAAAGGGGTGTGTTTGGGAAATTGTCCAAATTTTTGGTCCGAAATATTGGCGATTTTTGTGGTCTAATGATGGCATAAAATTGATTATTCTGATCTTCACACACCAAATGCTTTTACATTTGTCATTGTTGTGTTAAGACTTGCAACGTCCAAGACTCCAGCAGAATGCCAGCGACCACCACAATATCGACGGCATTTTTCCTCCGAAAGACCATTCAAATGACTGCAGAAAATGTGCCGGTAATAAACTTTCTATTTCAATTTAAAAAAGATATTGAATCAATTTTGGGACGACGAGTTCATTAAACTGTTTTTATTTGCGCAGGCGTTAAAAGAGCGCGCTGAGCAAATTCTGTCGGCTATAAAGAAGCGGGAAAATGCGGAGCGGGCACGCCTAGCGGCGGAAGCAAAGGAATTGGAAAAGTTGGAGAAGAAAGCGGCGGCCACGGCGGCAAAGCCTGTCGAGGAGGACGAGCAGCAACCGCAACAACAGCAGCAGCAGCAAAGGAAGAAGGACGGCGCCAATACTAACAACAGCGGCAGTGCCCGGGGCGACGAAGCGGCGATGCCGGCAACAAAAAGCGGGCGCGCGGCGGCCGCAGACACTGCGGCAGAGAGAAAGAGAGAGCGTGGCATCAGTGGAGACACTGCGACGGAGAGGGAAAAGAAGAAGGGTAGTGGTGACACGCCGGCAGAGAAAGAGAAGAAGCGAGGAAGTGCGAGGGGAGGAGAGACCAAAGACACAAAGAGGGCGAAAGAGCAGCCGGAGGAGGAGACGAAGCGCAAGCGCAGGAGAGAGACGGACGAGGAGACGCAGAGAAAGAGAGGGGGAGGCGGAAGCAGCCGGGAGGCGGACGAAGAGATACAGCGAAAGAGGGGCAGAGAAGCGGACGATGAGACGCAGAGGAAGAGAGGTGGCAGAGAGGCGGATGAAGAGACACAGAGGAAGCGCGGTAGAGAGACGGAGGAAGAGACGCACAACAGAGAAACAGATAAAGCATAAGCACTCATTTTTGTACCTCATGTGGTTGTACACCCTCCAGTTCGCATTTCACGGTAAAAATGGATATTAAATTTAAATGATTTCCCGTGATGATAAATGAACGGAGTTTGTCAACAATTAAAAATCGGTTCATCACTGTGATTTCCAACCGGTCAGCATATGTAAGCCGGTCAGTGTGTACACAACAAAAAAGGAGCTCAAATTCGACCCCGTCTGCTGGTGGCGGCCGATGAAATTATGCACCGCCACGGCAGCGCCCGGATGCCAAAGAGGGCAAAAGGGAGGAAACCTCAGATCGGCAAAATGTTTAAGCGGGGACTCAATCACCAGAGCGGTTCAAAAATCCATCCCAAGAATTTTTATGAGTTTACAAATGTGCTAAAAATTTAACATTTTGCGATTGCTAACTTAGGTCTATGATTTCCGATCAGACAGCTTCTCTGCCTCACGGCCGCGTTCAGCCACAACAATTAAAAACTTAGTTTTTAACATCAATCAGAGCAGCTTGTCGGTTGCATGGTAGTTGGTTGATCAACAATTTGTGATCTGGTCATCGGTCGTTCATCATCGATGTTCTCCAACGCTGTTTTTTGGTCTAATCACCGCCGAAAATTTGCTTTTTTTTGCACTGATCAGATCCGACTGTAAATGTGTGTTATTCATATTTTCGTTTTCATATGAATGCGTTGAATGAGTGAGTGAAAGTAGTGGACAAGACAAAACCCGTTCTTCCCTCCTCTACTCCATGCATATCATCGCGTCAATGGTCGCGGCGGTCGGATTGGCTGCTGGGGAAAATGAAGATGATTGCAGGCAGTAGCTAGCGGCTGGGGCTGGCTGCTTTCTCCACACGTTTCAGCTGCTGCCCACTGTCCCTTTGGCGGCGTGGATGGGGCTAATTAATCCGTGTGGACGACGACGACGTCGCCGGGGGGGGGGGGGATACTTTCTTTGCACATGCGCAGCTCCCACAATTGCATTATTGACACTCAGCACCCCCCCCCCCCCCCCCCCCTCCCGCTCAAACTTTGTTTGATCCTTTGCCCACACAAATTTGAGAATTTTGCTTAACCCTTCACTCGTACACGCACTGAACCCCCGTTGAGTTTCATGACATTGGGCCAATTCCAAGTCGTTAAGCCGGGATTGGCCAAAAAATTAAAAATCGCTAATTTTTCAATATTAAAACACCGAATATTTTGAAATTTTCCTGGTCAAACGCAGTTTGGTTCCAGAATTTACAAATTCCTGTTCAGCAGAAGTCCCAATTAAAAACGCCTCTCGCGTATTTTTTCCTTCAAAATCGAAAATAAATCAGCGAATAACAATTTTATTTAAAAAATGCATTAAATGCCAAAGCTGATTCATCTTAATCAAAAAGAAGAAGCAATTCCCTTTTGTCTCAATAAAGAATTTAAATGATTAAACAAACATTAATTTCCTTTTGCTTTTTTATTACGTATCATTTTTTTCCGTTTTTTTTCAATTTAATTTTATTCGTTTTTTAATGACCTAAACAAAACAACAACAAAAAATAGGCAAAAAATGTTTGCCCAATTGGCCATTGCGTGCCTTTGCCTCCGGCACTTTTGCCTTTCCATGCAAATTCCCTGCGGCAAAAGTTTTTTCCCGTGTCCCGTCGTGGAGCAGCAGCAAGCCAACGGGCCGGGCCGGGGTCGGCTGCACGGCGTCTCTCTGCACCATTCCTCAGCTCCGACCTCCTCGTCCCCGCTGGAGGAGCTTCACAACGCCAGAACTTCTTGGACACTTGGTTTGAGAGGAATTCGAAAATTCCAGCAATTTAATATCCTTTTTTTTGTTGTAAATTTTGGAATTGGAGAATTGGTGGTACCAAAATTTCGATAATATACATTTTTGGACTAATATACTATATTTACGCTTTATATCATGACGATTTGTAAGTGCGTCTCGGTTTGGGAATCTTAAAAATGTTCAAAATGTTCGGGTTCCAACAAAGCTTTAACAGATTTTTGATCGATTCATTTTGCACAGCCAAAGTGGACGATCATTTGCTGCGCATAATCGTCCGTGAAGCATGGGAAGAGATTGGCGTGCTGCACAACGAAACAGACGCAAAGCTTCAGTTGGAATTGCGTAGGTTAAATTCGCCTGACAAAAGTTGCACATTCCCATCGAGTTGGGCAAGTAAATCGCTCGCGGATCACTAGACTGATCAGATCGGTCGCTTTTCACTTTTGATGAAACCGCCAAACATGAAAATTCAATTAGTATTTTAATAAAGTCCCCCCAGCACCCGAGCTTTGATGGGCTCTGCATTGAATTTTCTACTATAAAATGCTTTTTACTAGCATTGATTGGCAGTCAACCAAAGTTTTAATATTTGATCACTACTTAAACATCGATTAACTTTTTTTGGTCCTTGATCTGAATAATCATTAAGCGGCATTGCAGCCAATTTTTATTAATATAATCTTCTATCAAATGGAGGTTCATTTGTACCAGTTTTAGAGCAGCATCCGCTGGCTTCCTCTTCATTACAATACAGCAAAATGCACGCGCTGAATCTACAAGCGAAACAGGCAAGCCCCCCCCCCCCCCCCCTCCCCTCCCCCTACTTCCTTTACCCCTCCAGCGATAACTTCCGTTCCGACCCCCCCCCCCTTTACCCCTCCTCCTACTTCCTTTACCCCTCCCCCCCCCCCCCCCCCTCCCCTCGAGCTATCATTAAAATTTAATTCCTCGCTTTTGCCGTTCGGGTCTTTGTCCTGAAACCGCGAATTCGGAAAATTATTTTAACAATTTCAATAAAATTTCATCGCCCTTTTAGCTCAGCCAATTTGCTTACGTGTCGGTGGCACTCAGCAGACGCCTCAAACAGTTTTTTGGATTTAATATTTCATTTAGTGTTTTGGCATTCTGTTTTAGAGTTGGCGCCATTTCCAACTTTGCCTCGGTGTCCTCCGCCTCTCTGAACAGCCGCGTCCAAAATGGCACTTCGCTGGGCCGCGACTGTCCCCGTCCAATTTCGTCCACGTGCCCTCCGGCCGCTTTCCGATCGCTGTCCGGCCAATGCAACAATGTCAGGTATACGAAGCCAAGAGATTAAAGGGAAAAGCCGAGGGGAACGAATTGAAAAGGTCGATGGTTGGTGTTTAGCCATCAAAAATACCCCGCAAACGTGCAATTCTCTTGACGTAATTAATTGATCAGGCATCCGCTCTTCGGCACCGCCGGCGAGCCGATGGGTCGACTGGGCCGAGCCGCTTACGCGGACGGAATTGGCCAAGCCCGGATGAATGCCAGAAAAGACGGGGAATTGCCGTTGGTGCGTCAGCTGTCGCTGGAACTGTTTGAAAACCCCGCGGGCGATCGGCATCCAATGGTGGCCGAAATGAGCGCCTTTTGGTTGTATTTCATCGGCTCTGACATGGCCAATTTGGCATCAAATCAACTTGTGCCAAAAAGTTCTGTCATTCTTTCGCTTTTTTACTGTACATACAAAAATGTTCAAAACGGCAGATGGCGGCGCTCTTTCCGTGCCGTTGCCCTGTTGTGTTCATGGCTTTGCCCACGCTGATTGTGATCCGATCGACGTGTCCAGCACTGATCCAATTTATGGGTGAGAGCTCTCAAATAAAATCGTTTTTGAAAATATTTTACTACATTATATTTATTTATGCTTTTTCTAATACATAAAAAATTAAATTACATTTTGGACAATTTGTGCCAACAGGGAAATTTTTTGTGATTTTAATAAATTTATAATAAATTTAAATCAAAATAATAATAATTTGATTTTGCTTTGGGTTTTCGACACAATTAAACTTCAATGCGGACAACCCTCACCCATATAAAAAGACTGAAAGACAGAAATTATCTTTCCATTTTTAGTTCTGCTCAAATCGTTTGCATTCCCTACGCGCGAACGTTGGCAGCCCCCCGGGAAAATTGCGCGCTGGGCCCACGGGAGCAGGCAAATTTGGTGTCCAGCTTTTTGGATGGCAGCCCAATTTACGGTGATCGGAAACAAATATTAATATGTTTTAAAATTGTTTGGGTAATTGAAAATTGAAATTGATCTAAGAAACATTCAACAACTGCTTTGAACTTTGTTCGAAATTTGAATTCAAAATTATTTTTAAGCGATCTAATGAATTAATCTCACATAACTCTGATTAATTTATTAAACGCTTTTTTGTTTGCCAGGTTCTTTCCCCGAAAACCTTGGAAAATTGTTGGCTGTTGGCGATTCGGGCAAATTGCTGAACTCAAAAGTGGCGGGCGACAACGATTATCTGCCATTGGTGGGTGGCGGCATCGTTTAAAAATGCCGAGTCCGGCCGGGGGTCTATTAACAGCTCGGAGATTGTTTCAAGCATTTTTATCACTTTCAGTTTTTTATTGTCTCGGTCCAATGTGAAGCCAGATTTCACATTAAAATCAGACTCATTCATTCAATCTGGATCAAATTCGAAACATTTGAATTTTCAATCAGAATGTCCAAATTGATTTGTGCCCCTGCGGCGATATCGAATCCCGCCGATTATCCTCACTTTTTAAGGACCCGCAAAGTGACGTTTATTGCCAGTCGGAGAATGGACGACGCAAATGCTTCCTCAGTGGCAGTGCGGACGTGAACTTGCTGCCCGGCATTACCCTCTTGCACACCGTGTGGAGTCGACAGCACAACCGAGTGGCCGAAAAGCTTAGAGTTAGTCGTAATCATTCTGCATCAGGGATGTAACCGGATCCCGGTTTTTATTTTTCGGACATTTTGAGTCCGGAATTCCGGTTTCCGGGCATTTTTTAAGATCCGGAATTCGGGTTTTTGGTTTTGGCATCCGATTACATCCCTGGTCAGCATGCAGCCTGATGCTGCAAAGCTTTCAAGTTCGATGTTGAAGCCTTAAATCTTTAAAACAGAGCATTATGACACAAACATTTGCATTTACAGGAATTGAACAAGCATTGGAACGGCGAGCGGTTGTTTGAGGAGGCGCGTCGCGTTGTAATCGCCCAAATCCAACACGTCACTTACGCCGAATTTCTCCCAATGGTCCTCGGCTTGGATTCCATTCGGTAAATCCAAAAAATTTGCGCGTTTTTTGGGTCCAAAAAAGAAAATTTGAATGTTGTCCATTCATTTGTGAAGGCAACACCAATTGGAGCTTCAGCCGACCGGCGCCTATTACAGTGACTACGACATGGATTTAGACGGCAACGTGTTGAACGAGTTCGCCACGCTTGTGACGCCGGTGGCTTTTTCCTGGTTGGCTGCACGTTCGGCAGCCGATTTGACGTTCAACAACCCGGACAGACTGTACGGACAGGAGGGCATCGAATCACTGATCCGGTGGGTGAGCAGGGACATTTTATGATCGAATTGGGAAGAGCCTTAGTGATCGATTCGAGTACAAATAAGCCGTAAATTTTTATGTTGGAAATTGCCAACATGGAATCTCGGTTTGCGGCTAACTCCAGGGATCGAAATTTTGGAGATGAACAATTCTGAGATCAAGGACTTTATGAATAAGTAGAACATCCGATTTTGGAGAAAATCCAGATTTGTTGTTGTTGTTGTTGTTGTTGGGTGACCGAGCTGTAGATGCAGATTTAGGGGCTGAATATAGCAAATAAGGGGGTTGCTGAACGACGCAATAATACTAATGTATGTAAAAATATTTAAAAAATCGGTATCCAACTTTGAAATAGGTAGGTGGGTATGTGCTGATGAAATGTTGGTGAACTAGTCCAACTCCTTCAAGCAGTTAAATCAAAAACAATGTCGGTCTAAACTATTGGCACGTTTAGAGAGTTAGTCAACCAAGCAGTGGAACGTCCTGGACTGAAGCTGAACGAGCAGTTCAGAGGCGGCTTCTTGCAATCAAAAACGGCCGACAACGACAACATGGGCTTGGACTTGGCATCAATCGCACTCAAACGGGAGCGGGAGCACGGCTTGCCGTCTTTCAACGCAATGCGGGAACAGTGCGGAATGGCCAAGGCAAACAAAAAATGTTCAGGAAATGTTGCGAAACCGAACAAAAATCGAAATCGCTATCGGTTTTTCGAAATATTTTTTGAATTCCGGTGTCCTGAGTTCGATTCTGACTAATTTATTTTGAACATTCCTGGCGTGTGCCGTTCAAATAATGTAATGTGCCAAGACTTAATAAAAATTACAGATCAAATCGTTTGCCGAACTCCGTGCCCAGCTCGTCAACGAAACGGTGGCTGATCGGCTGGCAACACTGTACGAGCATGTGGACGACATTGACCTGCTGATCGGAGTGCTGGCAGAACAGCCGCGGAAAGGCGCTTTCGTGGTACAAAAAGCAATTTTTTAAACATTTTTTGATTCATTATTCTAGCCAAATCACGAACTAACTGATCAGAAAGCTTTTATCATATGCTTATGTTCCAAATGATTTGATCGTATTCCTTTTATTAAACAGTCATTTAAACGCTTTTTGCAGGGACCGACGCTCGCGTGCATTTTCGGCCGACAATTTCAAAGGGTTTGTTTTTTTGTTGCCCTTTGGGCGTTTTCTTTCAAAAATTAAAATGTTCGCCTTTTTAAGTCTCGGCAAGCGGACCGTTACTGGTACGAGAATTACTTTTCGCCTTCGGCATTCACTTCGGCCCAATTGGACCAAATCCGGAAGACAACGTTGGCACGCGTGGTCGGTGTGCCAAATTTATTTTCTATTGAACAAAAAGGGAATGTTTGAAAGTTTGGGAAGTGCAAATACTAATCTTTCAGCAAAATGGAATTTAATTCATTTGAACAGTAAAGTAAACAAAACTTTTTGAAATTATTTTAGATAGATAAAAGTCTTATTTTTCTGCATTAAAAAATTGGGGGCCGGAATGAGCCAATAAAAATCCACCATTTCAATGCCTTGAAGCGATCATTAAACTGTTTTTTAAATTGAAATTTTCCTTTTAAAGCTTTGCGACGTGACGGGCATTCGCCGCATCCAACTTTCGGCTTTTATGCGTCCAAATTCATTCGAGTATATAAATAACTTTTTATCATTTGTAGAGCTGGTATTTTATACTCTTTTTATTTTTTGCGCATTAAATTTCGCATTTTTTATTTTTAAATTAAAAATTTGACTTTAATACTTTCGCACAAAAAATTTTATTTTTACATTTTCAAATATTTTAAAAATATACCAGTGCACATTTTCTCGGCGGATAATTGCCATATTAATTATGGCACAATTTGCCCCAAAGGAATTCGCCGCTCAGCTGTGATTCGTCGGTGTTCCCCACACTGACTTTTGATGCGTGGAAGGACCACGAGGCGGAGCTGAAACTGCCGGTCACCGACGACACAATTGCGAAGGTGTTCCAGTTGGCGGAGTTGAACCTCCGGGAACAGCGCCGCAGGGAAACGCTGAACATCAGAGCAAGTACGGTAGCCATTGAGATACAGTATATTCATCCACCCTAAACAAATAGTCCTAAAAAATAGTGCAAATAAAAATTTTTACTGAAAAAACTGCCACCAGCGGGAAGGTTTGGGTTTGGGGAACATTCGGTGGCCAAGACATAAAGCGGTTTGAAATGCTTTAAAAATATTGGGCCTCCGGTTTGTCGACAATTTTTGCAATTTAAAACCGGTCTGTTCTACACTAGTTAAAATACAAAAGAATACGGTAGTATCCAGTATTCTCAGACACGCTTACTGTAATTGTTTTACATTTTGTGCTGCTGATCAGATCAGTCGGCACTTCGCTTGGGCGATCCGTTGTTCGCCTACTCCAATATGATGAGGGCAAAGAAAGTGAATGATTTTTTAAATTTTTTTTCTTTTTTATGTAAATTTTTGATACAATTTTCATACAAAATTCCGGCCACAGGAATCAAAAGCCATAGCCAAAGTCTCTGATCTTTTGTTGGAGTCCACCCGGATCATCGCCAGAGGGTGGGCCGATTTAGCGACTTTTTTAATAAATAATATTTTGTTTAGAGAAAAATTGCTCAACGGCGGTATACAGCTTCCAAATCTGGACACTGGTCAGTTTAAATGCCATTAATTTGGATTTAATTGGCAAAATAATTTAATTTGGATTAATTACAAAATGTCTCCCAAAGAATCGCTGCAGCGACTTTTGCCAGAGGTTGACGTGTCCTCCTTTGTGGCCAATTTCACCGCTTTCCTTGGCGAGGACGGGCGCGCCTCTGTTGATGAGTAAGTGCCTCAGGGAATTCGGGTTTTTGGTTAGGTCGGTTTTTTGGTCCCCGAGGGGTTTTGACCCTTAAAAGTCGGTTTTCGGTTTTTGAACAACTTTTTCAAGAGGTTCGACCCGAGAAATGATGACATTTCTTGAACGGGACGGGACGGCCCAGCCCGCCCGAGACACAGCCCCCACTCGCATTTAAAATATCGGATTGAGTATGGCCGTAAAAGTCTTGAATCGGGTTTTCGAACCGGTTTCGCCTCTCACGCATCGGAGGGTTTTGGATAACTTGCCCCCGGGCCTGTACCCCCAAGCAAGCTCGAGTCTTGGTAGTTCAGTCTCGAGTCGGCAAAAATTGACAAAATTTTCGAGACTTGCATCGAATTCGAGAGCATTGTTAGCGTCTCATAAAAAGCAATTAAATGCATTTTCTGCAGATGCCTTCCACGAATGCTTCCATGCGACCATTTGAGCAGGTTTTTGTAGGCAAATTAAATTCAAACAATTAAATGATTGTAACAATTTAAATTCATAAAGAAGCATTTTAAAATTTAATTTCTATTTTCATGGCATTTCTTAACACATTAAACAGTGCTTTTTGTGTGCAGATACCGCTCCTTCTCCGGATGGTGCAACAATTTGAAGTGAACAAAATTCATAAAAATAATTCTTTCAATTTAACACTAATTAACACTAATTCAGGCATCCCTATTATGGCAACGCGTTCACTCCACTTCGGCATTTGTTGCCGCCAGTTTACGATGACGGTGAAGCATTTGCTTCAGACATTTATATTGATAACGAGCAAATTAAAGGGATAAATAAATAAATTTATTTATTTAAGTCCATTCAATTTGTTTTTATAACCTAAGCCCTATAGCCATACCCGAAGAAATTGAAAATCATTTTCAATAACGGAATATTTTTCAGGTTTTGACGCACCACGGAATCGTGCCAAAAGCGGTATCAGTGTCATTATTGTATGGGCAGCTTTTGTATGGGGAAAGGATAAAATGTGTAAATTGGTTCGAGACTCTCGACATCGAGGCTTGATTTAACAATCTCGTAATTGCGTCGTTTTTAGCTTTTTACGAATGAATGAAAACTGTTAACAGTGTAAAATCCATTAATTTTAATTGCATCGCAAACTCAAAGAGCTTGCTTAAAGTAGATCAATGCTGAGGTTCTCTGATTTATGAAAGTGATTTGGACAAAAACTTTCTTTTTGCAGGCGTCCCATTGCCGTCGCCTCGGCGCATTTCCAACGCGGTGCACGTCGACCGCGACCTCAGCCATGCCAAGTTCACGCACATGGTCATGCAATTCGGGCAGTTGTTGGACCACGAACTGACCCATTCGCCTATCCATCGGGGCCCCAACGACGAAATTTTGAACTGCACGCGATGCGACTCGCACGAAACCATTTCAGTGCATTGCATGCCCATCAGAGTGGAGCGTGGTGATCCGGTAGACTTTTGATTTTTTTTAAAAGTGTGCTTTCGAAATAGGTAATCGCATTAGCTGATCCAAAAATACTGAGTCGATGATCTCTGATCTGTGGTTTATATTAATCACTTTTTGCCCATTTTCAGCACTTCCCCACACATTTGCCAAACGGGGAGCCGCGCTGTTTGCCGTTCGCGCGCTCGTTGCTCGGCCAACTTACGCTGGGCTATCGTAATCAGATGAACCAGATCACCGCGTTCATCGACGGGTCCGTTGTGAGTGCCATCATTATATATATTCGTCATGCCGCGATTGTCTACAACATTTTTGCATTTCAAGTTGTACGGGTCCACACAATGCGAGGCCAACCAGCTGAGACTGTTCCGGCAAGGGCTGCTGAACTTCACTGATCTTGGTCTTACTAACCCGATGGCACTGCCGCAGGGAAATCAGGAGAAAGATTGCCGGTGGGCATTTGGCCTTGGTTGACCCAAGTAGTTGTTATTCGAGATTCTTGACGATTTTAAAGTCTCGAAAAAAAAGTCTCGTTCTATTTTTTGAAAACCTTCAATTTTCAATCCATGATTTCAGCTCATTGCCACGCTTTCCCTGTTTTGTTGCCGGGGATGAACGGAATAGTCATCAGGTGGGAAAGAGGCAAAAAAAAATATTTTTTAGATGGAAAATTTTAATAAATTTTAATTAATTATCCTTTTTTGATTAAAGAAGTTGTTTTTTTGTTGATTTAGCCTGGTCTGACCGCACTGCACACCATCTTTTTGCGGGAACACAATCGAATTGCGAAGGCACTCGGCCGAATAAACGCGCACTGGACCGACGAGCGCATTTATCAGGTGGGTGGGCTTAAAAGCATAAATTTTTTATTTTAAATAAAAAATTTTGGGTGTGTGGGGGAAAGAAATCGTTGTAAAAAAAAATACGCTGAAATCCTTTTTAAAGCGGTAACCCTACGTTTTGCCACCTTACATTTTGCCACTCCAGCAAAAATGTTACGTTTTGCCATCCCAGCAAAAATGTTACTTTTTGCCACCTTTACGTTTTGCCACCGTTACATTTTGCCACCGTTACATTTTGCCACCTTTACGTTTTGCCACCCCAGCAAAAAATGTTACTTTTTGCCACCTTACATTTTTACTTTCATCTAATGTTACGTCATGCTTTCATTTAACTCAATTCTTCAATTTTATTCATAACTTTTCTACTGCTTTTACATTCAATTTCCAATAGCGGCATTATAAAAAGATTTTTACAATTGTGGACGCTGATATTGGTCTGATTATTGACGACTTGGAGCAAGATGAGAACAGCGAAAATGTGGACCCGGATGAGGATTAAGAAGCTGCCGAACAAGTTCAATTCAAAAAAGACACAACGACACACGGAGCATTAGCTACCGCCTACCCCCACCCCCAGAATTTCAAAAAAAATTGATGTTGGATGAGGGAATTGAAGTTGAAGACAATGAGGCAGATATTTTTGAATAATAAGTCCACCATTGACAATTACAAAAAAAATTTCCCCCTTTGTCAATACCGATCACGGTTCAACATGATGCTGATCGCGGTCCCGTGCAACCCTAATACTATTCCAACATCAGTACACTGGTCACAATTTACACATTTGTCAGTCGCAATAAACCGTTATTTTTTGTCTAGTGGCAAATTTCGTGGCAAAACGTACCATTTTTGCTGGGGTGGCAAAAAGTAACATTTTTGCTGGGATGGCAAAATGTAAGGTGGCAAAACGTAAAGGTGGCAAAACGTAAGGTGGCAAAACGTAGGGACACCTTTTAAAGCAATTAACTTAAGGGTTTACTAAATTGAAGGAAACCAGACGCATTCTTGTGGCCCAACAACAGCACATTGTGTTCAACGAATTTTTGCCGAAGGTACGTTTGGGTTGGTTGCCATACTATAAGAGTAAGAGTACTACGGTAGCCGTCCACAGTAATATTCAAGATTACGGTAAGCTATTAAAAATGTTAGATAATTTATTGCTTTTTAGGTGATCGGATTGGACTTGTTGCATGAGTATGATTTGGTGAGTTTATGTATATGCAAAACCATTTATGTACTTAAAACACTTTAACATCTGATTAAAAATAAAAAATTTACCAAATTTTAAAAACAAATTAAACACTGGGGTTACTCCTTCCGACCTTTCGGGGATGGGAAAGTCGGGGTCGGGATCGGGGGTATTGCCCAAAAATGTCGGGGTTAGAGAGCAACCCTAAATTGAACCAATAGCTTTTTTGATTTGATTTGGTAGAGAATCCCTGCTGAATATAAAGAATTTCCCACTTTGACCACAGGTCCCGCTCCGTTCTGACTTCTACACGGGATACGATGCAAATTGCGACCCGGTGAATTTGGCGTTTAGTGCTTTTTTAAAATAAATCGGCTAATGAAAATGTTTTTTATTGTAATTTGTCCGGTTTTAGGCAATTTCGCATCCGTTTGCCACCGCCGCTTTTCGTTTTGGGCACACATTGTAAGTATAAGAAAGAAAGACTGTGTTTTGTGTTTAGTTTTGGGTTTTAAATTTATTTTTATGTCAAATCTCTAAATAATATAGTAAATTAGTCACCTTATTTCAAAATGTTCTGAAACTATTGAGTCGCCGAACCAAACCAAAAAAAGGAGGAGCTAAATTTGTCACATTAAAAATAGCAATTTTTAATTTATAAAAATTTATATTCCCGGCTCGGCGGCCACAATTCTTTTTTTATTGAATTGATTTGATTTTTAATTCATAAAAAATCAATTAATGATTTTGTTAATTGCTTCAAAAATTTGTAAAGAATCCGTCGGATGTTCCCCCGCATGGACGCGCAGTACCACAACATGACCGAGCCGGTCGATTTGGCCCGTCATTTTGGCTTTGTCGAACCGCTTTACAATCGGACGGCGGGCGGTGAGCAACACAAAATTTTGAAAAATTAAAATGTTTAAAATAAAATTTTGACAAATTAAATCCTTTCATTTAACACACAAAATTCCATTTGTGCCAAAGGGTTGGACTCGATGTTGCTGGGACTGCTCGGCACCCCGTCGATGGCATTCGACCGGCACATCACAACCGCTGTCCGGGACATGGTAAACACACAAAAAACAAATTTGGCACTTTCATAACACCCATCAAATTTAGCTGTTTGCCCGCAGAGATGAGCCCACTTCCGGCATGGACCTTGTCTGAATTTGTTGATTTTAATTTAATTAGAATTAATTTTTTAATTTTCAGATAGCCATAAACATGCTTCGGGCAAGGGACCATGGCGTGCAACCGTACAACGCTTTCAGGTCAATATTTGGGCACTCAAAAGGTACCCCACGGACAAAATGCCCCCTAAAATTGTTCAAATTGCGTTATCAAAAATGGGTTGAAAGATGTTTCGTTATGGGACATTTTAACGATTTTTTATTAGGGGTCCTTTTGTCCGTGGAACCTTCTGTACACGTACACAATGTTTGATTATTAAGAAAGCGTGCGCGAAATTTTGCTGTTAAATTTTTAACCAAAAACGCTTAAACAGGCATTTTATCGGGACGAGCAGCAAATCGAAGGCTCCCCCCTAATTCGGGGATCAACAAATCGGGGATCCTTTTGGGGAGATTTATTGAAAATTTTTGAAACTTTTAAGACGGGGCTGTTTCTTTGTGGACGGAGATATAAAATGAAAATGGAGATCAGCAAACGGGGGGATTTGAAATCCGTAGTTTTACTCTTAAAAACCCCTCGGCAATAGAAATGCTCTGATCACTCTGATCACTTTCCATTTTAGGCCCCTCTGTGGCCTTTCCCGAGCCGAATCTTTCGACGATTTGCGCGATGTGATGGAGCCGAGTGCAATTGCGGCTCTCCAATCGGTGTACGAAAGTGTGGACGACATTGACCTGTTCCCCGGGCTGACCAGCGAACGGCCGCGCAAGGGCGCTTTGGTGTGTACAATGGCACAAAATGCCATTTTAAAACCATTTTTCCAGAAAAATTGATTTTTAATAGTCTTAAATATAAAAACAAAACCAAAAATAACATTAAAAATGCCAATAAAAATGCCAATAATTTGAAATTGTTTTGCTAAGCTTGGCCACACAATGTCCTGTCTGTTGGCCGAACAATTCCGCAGGGTGAAGAAATGCGACCGTTTCTATTACGAAAATGACAATTCCGCTGCAAGGTTCACACCAGGTTGGCCAAAATTTGGAATTTTGAAAAAGGAAAAATTGATGCCAATTTTAGCGCAACTTCAACAAATCCGAAAGATTAGGCTGGCCAAGACAATTTGCCAAAATTCCGCCTTCATACACAAAATTCAGCCCAATGTGTTCGATTTGCCAGACGAGTTAATGTCTGTTTGGGCACAACGCCAAGCTGTTCAAGATTTGAATTTCCCGCTTCTTGTAGGAATATGCAAGTGAAATGTGACGACTTGGACGCCGTCAAGTTGGAGCTGTGGCGCGAGAAGCCCTTCTGCGAGGTGAACAGCTTGCTCATCCAGAATGGCGAGTCGCGCCATGTGACGCCGTGCGTGACGTGCACGTGCACTGCCGAAGGCGTACGTTTTGTGTTCGTCAAAACGTTGATGAACCCGATAGAATTTGAGACCGAGTATTCTTTTAAAAAAGGGGAAATTGGTGGACTCGAGATTAGACTTCCCGCATTTTGTGGACTTTTGATTTAATAATTTGGAAGACCAAAGTTCCATAGCCGGCGAATACCCGCCGGGGATATCCGCGGATTATTTATATCCACTAATCAATCCACGGTGATTGTCCAAGTTTTTGTATTTTAATTCAACAAATTTAAGTTAAGTTACAAAAATGGGGGAAATTTAGCCGGGCAAAACTTTTCACAACATTTATTAAGGCCGAATGTCAGCCAATAAAAGTGACGAGCTGTGCCAAACTGTTGCAGAAATATGACCGGGATGCCATTGAAAGGGTAATTTATTTGTTTTTTTGAGCCTTTAAATTGAAAAATATTTTCAGGACGCAGCGTGCCTTATTCAATGTGCCGAAGAATTGGGGCCGGAAAGAAAAGACGAATTTTGAGAGGGGACAATTTTAATAAATTATTTATGAGATATTTAACAATAAAAAAAAGAAATTTATTCCGACTTCTTCATCTTCTCCGGCTTCGACCAATTCGAAGGCCCGAAAATATTTCCTCAGGCCATGGGTCGTCAAAGTTCCTTTGGTCCGTGGCCTTATTTTAGCCCGTTTTTGGTCCCTTTGCAAATATTATAGAAGTCGAGAGTCTCGGTCTCGACAAAAATTTCTCAGTAAATTTTGAATCTTGAACATTTTTTGACATGAAGAAAGAAGAGAAGTAAAAAAAAAACAGAAAAGTAATTTAATATTTTGTTTAAAATATTTTAAAATTTATTTAATCACGATTTTAAACCTAATCGTAATAATTTGCCATCCATTTAGGACCTTTTATGGAAAATTTCTTGAGAAAAATGCAGCAATAATAATTGGTAACTAATAAACAATTCAAAAAATCTTAAGGTTAAAGTTCACATTTTTAAGAATCGGCTCCTCCCCAATTTTTACGCTTTTTTGGCTTACTCAAAAAGCCCGAAACATTGGACAGTGTTTGATCTAGGGTTGGAACCGGGCGGGGACGGGGACGGGGAAACCCGGGGATCCCCGGCCATTCTCTTCCCCGTTCCCCGGTTTGCCCATCTCTGAAAACGGGGATCCCCGGTTTGTCCATCCCCGTCCCCGGTTTGACCGGGGATCCCCCCCCCCCCCCCGGCTTCAACCCTAGTTTGATCACTTAAGTGGGACCCGAACCGAGCCCGAAATTTTGTTAATTTAAACATGCAAAATTATTTTGTTAAATTTTATCAGAAGAAAAATGGCAAGCGAATGAAAGCAAACGAAAAATTACAAATAAAGCGCAAATATTAGCCATTAAATAGCCTTTTTCTTACAATAAATGATGGGAATATATGCTAAAAAAGGGTGAATAAATGGTCCCAAATTGATGGAATTAGATCGATCGCTTAAATACAATTAAAAGTTTCATTGTTGAGACATGCAATTAAACGTCCACCGCGCCAATCGCCACAAGGTATTCGTCCATGAACATCCTGTTCATTTCGTTGGCTGGACTGTCTTCGAGTTCTTCGCTCAAATCCGCGTACAGGTTGAACGATGGGTCGGCTACGTCCTGCATTCTCGTGTCCAATGCCTCGAGATTCTTGCACGTTAAAGGCTTTTTCGATTTCGATTTCGACTTCGACTTTTTTGACGTTTTCGGCCAACGGGGAGCAAAGCGACGCGAAAGTTTCACCGTCTTCCACCTCGATTTCTTCTGCCTTAAAAAGTGGGGGGGGGGGAAATGTTGGCATTTTAAAAGCAAATTCAAACTTGACAGCATCGAGCAGAGCGCAAATGCGCTTGAGCAGACAGCGCAATCCGGGATTGGGGCCATCGTACATGGTCGGCTAAAAATGCAAAAAATAAGCACAAAATATTCCCCCCCCCACCCCCCCTCCACAACAAATTTTGTCATTCCCCCTAATGATGCAATTAATTAATTAATTCAAAAACAACAAAAAAGGTGCCGGTTTATAATGGCACCGTGCTGTCGTGAATAAGGCTGTCGGTTTCAAACCGAACCGAGACTGAAAACCGACATTTTTTCGGTTTGGGTTTGGTTCGGTTAACCGAAAGTTTCGGTTTGGTTTCGGTTCGGTAAAACCGAAAGTTTCGGTTCGGTTTTCGGTTCGGTTAACCAAAATTTTTTGAAACCGACAGCCTTAGTCGTGAAGCATTCCGCTCCGGCGCTTACATTGTCGGCTGCTTCGCTGCCTTCCAATTCAGTCGATCTTTGGCTGCATTTTTTGTCAAGGCACCTTTGGCATTGTGGATGCAAACCTCTGGTACAGAATTGGTACAACCCGTTGGTGCAGTCGGAGTCACTCGTGGCACATGCCGTGACGCGAAACTGATCGTTGTCGGCACCTGTGCATTTGTTTTTTGATTTAAGCTGGGTTTTGTGAAAACTTTGCTGTTGATCACTTTTTGATCAGAGCAATGCACTGGACTAGAAAAAGCTACAAAAATTGCAGGGAGTCGAAGCATTATTTTAAAAATATTTTGAATTTAAAACAAAAATACTTTTGGCGCCATTTACAAAAATTTTCATTTGTTTTGCCCAGCAAATGGAGTGAATATTTAAAATCTTCATAACTTTGTTCCAAGTTGAGTGATCCTAATTATTTTAGTGTCAAAATGGCAGAAAATCCGCGCACTTTTTATTGTCATAATATTTTTAAGAAATTTTAAAAATTCAAAAAGTTATAGTCACTTTTGTTTAAAAAATAAAACTTTTTCAGATAAAAAATCATAAACAATTCTCATTTTGAATATTTTCAAAAACAAAATATATATTTTTTTTGCTGCACTTCAAAGCTTCACCCGAGCAAAAATTAAACTGCCCCAACTAATTTAATGAATATAAAATAATTTTGCTGTTGAATTTTGCTGTCTCACTCACTATCTTTGCAGCTAAAAACTTGGCACCCGGCACGCCCGTTTTTGCAAGAAACCGTCTCCCGTATTTTAGGCGTAATTCCCAAATTCTTCTTCAAGAAGCTCAAAAGGTCCCGGGGCAGAGTGTTTTTGTTGATGTAACGGACGGTATGGTAGCAGAAGTCGTCTAAATTAATAATAATAATTAAAGTTTTCCATTTTATTCCATTGTTTCGCCCATTCCCACCACCGCGGAGAGTTTGCGGCGGTTTCAGGCAGAGAGTTGAGCGGGATCGGATGGTTGGACTTGTATGTAAGAAAAGCTCGGGACCGTGATTGGCCGGGATTGTGCAAAACCTCTGTATCGGGATCCCGGACCTCTGATCCCGACCCAGACCACCGGCATCGACCGATCAACGCCGGGATCAGAATTTTAAAAATCGGGATAAGCCCTGCCGATCCCGGGCTTTTTTTGTTTCATGTAACTTTGTCCACTAAAAGAAACATTTGAGAGAAAAAATGTTCAATTTAAAAAGAATTACAAACAAACCATCCATTAGTTGTTTAATGTGTCTGTAAATTAAACAACTTCTTACCATTCGGATCGTTCTTTTTTTCCAATTCGATTGTTTTTAAATTGCATTCTTCTTTATAGCATAGGGAGCAGCTCGGCGCTGCCAGCCGATCCGCTTTCAATGAACAGAATTGGTCCAATTCCACGTCGAGAGTGCATTTGGTGCTCTCTTCTTTGATCTTTTGCTTTGCGCATCCGTTGATCACAAAAATATCGTCGCCCCTTGCTGATAAACAAATTCTTTTGCGTAAAAATAATTAAAACAGGGGGTCAGGGGCCTGGTGCTCGTCTTCGGGTTAAGTGCTAAATCCGGGCTAACGGGCCTAAACCCGAATTAACGATAGAGGATCGGGGTGCTCGTCTTTGGGTTTTTAACCCGGGGTTATATTCATAGCAAATTTTTTAGTTTAAAAATCGGCAAAGTTTTTATAAAACAAGAACGAAAAATTAAAAAAAAAAATTATTAAAAAGTTTCAAGTTTCACTTAGAATTGAGTTTTAAATCATCTTAATTTATTTAAGCATATTTTCAAATTATTTGATTTAACCCGGGTTAACTTAACCCGAAGACGAGCACCAGGCCCGAGAAAGTGTAACACAATTTTCAGTATGAGAGACAAAATAAGCATTGATCGATCAGAAGTTTTATTGATTTTTAAATTAATTAATTAATTGTTCATTTACCCACCATCTTTGCACCGGTAAGTCTCGCAGCCGACATCGCTGTAGCATTGAACCGATTTCCGTATACCCGTGATTTTGTCATGCCATACATTCAAAATATGCTTCTCAAGAGCTTTGAGTTTGTCATTGTCGTACTTTTCAACGTAGTACAGCGAATGGTAGCATTTGAAATTACCACCAACTACAATTTTTTGTTTTCAAATAAGTTTTCACTAATCAATGCTTTGTTGACCAATGCGGAGGACAATTCGTCAATGGACAATCCCATGACAATTCATCAACTGAACCAATCCCATGACATTTGTATCCGATGACAATTTGGCATTGGACGGATCCCATGACAATTTGTCAATGGACAATCCCATGAAAATTCGACATTGGACAGATCCCATGACAAATCATCACAAAACCAATCCCCTGACATTGGCAATATGTAGACAATCTTATGACAATTGGACGGATACCATAACAATTCGTCAATAGAAATCCCATAACTGACAATTCGTCAATGGTCAATGCCTGACATTTTGTCAGTATAAAATCTAAGACAATTCTCAATTGGGTGGGCATCTATGTCAATTGGCAAACCTCATGACAATTTGCCAATGGACGGATCCAATGACAATTCATCAACTGAAATAATCTTATGTTTACTTCTCGAAATCGACCATTTATTGTATTTTACATACCAATATTTTTTTGTCCCGGTTTTTATGACCGGAACCAAATTTAGTCCCGACCCCGGCTTTCCTTAATAGTCCCGGTCCCGTACTACCCTACTTTATTGACATGCCTGAAAGTGCAATTTTTACTTGTTCTGAAACAACAAATTGGAATTGATTCGAGACCGAAACCGAGAATAATGGAACTGAAACGCAGAGGTTTTCAGTTTGGACGCGCTAATCTTCCGTTATTGTCCGGCAGATGACCCCCAAAAACATTGGTCAGCAAAGCATTGATCCCATCCCCGAAACTATCGGTCCCCACTCAGAGAAGGAAGCCATTGAATGCTGTGACGCGCCAACATGACGAGGCAGAACAGACGCACAAGGACGAGCGATTGGGAGGCCATTGGCAGTTGAAATTGAATTTTGGTTTCAAAGCGAATTCCTTAAAAATACGGTAGTCGTTTCATTGTTAAAAATTCCCAAAGAGTGCCCCTAAATTTGAATTTTGGTTTCCAAGCGAATTTCTTAAAAATACTGTAGCCGTTTCATTGGTACAAATTTCCAATTATAAATTGTGCCCTCCTCAATGAATGGCTCTAATTAAAACTGAGAGTTTATCATTTTTTGTTTTCTAAAATATTTGAAATGAAATAAATTTAAGGAATTATTTACCCACCAAAAAGTGTTTATGAAAATGAAATGATTGGCAAAGGCCGATGGGGCGATTGAATGAAGCCAATGGAAACGATCACCGAATGATTCATTCATCCAAAAAGCGATGGACGCAATACCAATAAATTGGCGTCACTTTTTTTACATTTATTTTACTAAAAATCGTTGGACAGATGAAGCCAATGGAAATGCAAATGATTCATCCAAATAGCGATGGTCGGAGAAGTTATACATCTGATTGTCCTTAAATTACATCTGATTGTCCTTAAATTACATCTGATTGTCCTTAAATTATATCTGATTGTCCTTAAATTATATCTGATTGTCCTTAAATTATATCTGATTGTCCTTAAATTATATCTGATTGTCCTTAAATTATATCTGATTGTCCTTATTAATCATTAGAAAATCAGCCAAGACTCCCATCATAGCACAGGCAAAGTTCTCCAAGTGCAACTCGGCACCCGAACACGTTTCCCCCATGGGATTATCAATAGACCGTCCAGCAGCAGACGAGCATCGTCATGTGAATGAAAAAGACAGTCAACTGAAGAAATTCTCGATTTTTTTTGGGTCTCGATCTTGGTCTCGAGTCTTGAAGGTCTTTCTCGGTCTCGAGTCTCGGTAAATTTTAAGTCTTGAGCATCCCTACAACTGCAACAGAAATGAACATACACTCACAATGTAAGCTCGCCATCCGTGGCAATGTTCGTCAACCGCCGGCATCCGGACATTTAGTCGGCTGATGATTTGGACTCTAAAATCAAAGAATTTTTAATTAAGATCCCAGAACACTTACCACTTTATGTTCTTCATTGCCCACATCACATTTTGTACCATAACCATAACGCAAATATTCTGGAATATGTTTGAAAGATATACATTTGTCCAATTTGGTGAGGTACAAATATTCCAGAATTTTACTAACCATAGCTGACAGTGCTGAACCTGCTTTGACAAAACGGTCCAGCCACCACCGTCATTTTAAGCTTTTTGTTATCCTTGGCGTTCACTGAAGTACAGTGACGGGTAACCCATGGCCTTTTACTTCCGACAAGTCAATGCCACTGAAACTTTTGTGGCATTTAAATCATCGATATGAAGCAAACGCTTACATCTGATTGTCTTTCGGAATCGTGAAATAGCCAAGCTGAGATTCCACCTTTGCACAGGCAAAGTCCTCCAAATTAAATTCGGCTTCCATGGGACAGCAGCGACTGATGAAAAGCGCCGTGCCGACGACGGCGATGCGCAGCAACGAGCGCGCACATTGGAGAAGAAAAGCGGAGGAGGCCATCAGCAAGCAGTAGGGCTGCAATTTATAGTTTCCTGACTATTTTTTTGCAGACTTTCCGTTATGTACTCCGTGTACTGTACGGAAATGAAGTTAATGATTAGGTCTCCTTATTCACCAGCTACCACCCTATCGATTTACTTCACCATAAATTTTAATTGGGCAAAGTTGAAAAAGTGGACTGACAACGCTTAATAAATGGGAAAGGAACAAAGATGAAAAAAAGATGAAAGCCGCCGTGTGTAATGTGAAGATAATCCCCGGAGGGGAATGCATAGGTTAAATGTTGTGGCCGGGTGCAATGTGAAATGGAACGAAATATAACTGGGAGAGACAGTTAGAGAGAATGGGTGAGCGGTGGCCAATGTTTGATGGGACGAGGGAGGGGGGGGGGGGGGGGGGGGGGGGGGAAGTTGCCTCTCATCCGCCGTCCGTTTGTTTAGTTCAAGAATTCTTAAAATATATGGCAGAATGAAATGATTCATTCATCCAAAAAAGCGATGAACGGAATTCCAAAAACATAAATTGACATCTTCATTTGAAAATATTTTAGGATATTTAACCTTAAGAGAGACGGCGCTAATGGGACGCTCCGGTAGCTCAGACGGAAAGAGCATTTATTGGCTTAGATGTGAACTAATCACCGTGCCGAGGGTCATGGATTCGATTCCGGCCCGGCATTTTGCCAATCTCTTACTTTATGAATAATTAAGGAATTTAGGGAAAAGACGCGCACCAATTCGCCAATCTCCACGTCACAAAATTCGTTCTAATTTCGTTCATAAACATTTATTCACAACCCAAAAAACAAATGATACACAAAATAATTAATAAATTTAAAGAAAATACAATTTTAAACCAAAAAGAAAGAAGCGATATCAAAAAAAAAAGAAGCAAATCTTTAGCTTTGGGATTATTCGGGATTAAAGTCTTTTAAAATATAAAAGCCCAAAAACAACAAACACTAGTGAGAGTTCTTTGTCAAGCTTTTTGACCGTTGATGGAATTGATCGATTGCTTAAATACAATTAAAATTGGCATGCAATTAATCGACAATTGCCAAAAGGTATTCGTCCAGGAACATCATCTTCATTTCCTTCTTTTTTTTGCTGCCTTTGAGTTCTATGCTCAGACCTTCGTACTGGTTGAACTTCGGGTCCTTTACGTTCTTCATTCTCTCGTCCAACTTCGTGCGATCCATGCATATCGGGTGCTTTTTTGACTTTTTCGGCTTACGGAGAGCAAAGCGACGCGAAAGTTTAGACGGATCCCTTCAAAAAAGGGGAACAATGTTGGCATTTTGAAGGCAAATTCAAACGTGTCATCGGACGCCTTGCAAATCGCCTCGAGCAGACAGCGCAATGCGGAGGTTTTGTTGGCGGTGGGTGGTGGTTTTGTCGTAGTTCCGCGGACTTTTTTGTTTGTGGTAGAGGCCGGGCCCGGGCCCAGTTTGTTCGTTTTGGCATTTCCTGTGGTTGTTGGTGCCATCGAATTGGAAATTTTTGAGCCGGAAATTTTGGGGAAAATTTGGATTTTGGTTCGACTTTTGCTGTGGTTGTGTCCAAACATTTTTAATATTCTTCCCCGGTGAGCCGTTTTTGTAAATGTGTCACTTTCAAAAAAAACCAATTTTAAAAGAAAACGAGCAATTTTTGACTCTTTTTCGTTAAAATATAAATTATGCAAATTATTTCTTCACTTTCAGGAGGCTTCTTTGTTTTGCTTTTCGGCAATTCCAAATTGATTCGATTTTCATTGCATTTCGCGCCATAGCATTGGGAGCAGACCGGGTAGTCCGGGTTGGTACAATACGCCCCCAAACCGTCCTTCAGGTTGTTGGTGCATTTGGTGCTCTTTGCATCTTTGATCTTTTCCCTTGCGCATGCATTGATCACAAAATTATCGTTGCCCTCTTCTGATAAACAAAATATGTAGTTGGAATAAAATTAAATGTTTTTATTTTAATTGATTTTAATGGTCTCATTAAACTCAATTAAAATATACAGCGGATGTAATTTGAGTGTCCATTAATTAATTAATTGTTCATTTACTCACCATCTTTGCACCGGTAAGTCTCACAGCTGACATCGATGTGGCATGGAATCGATGCAAGCCACTTATTGGCATTGTCCTCGGTAATAGTCCAGTTCCAATCATGCCGCAAAATATGCTCCACAATACCATAGATTAGGTAACCGTCCCGATAACGCAGCGATTGGATGCATTCGTGATTCTTACCTGCAATTTTTTTCAAAGAATTTTTTTCTCACTTTTTGGAATTCTTTGATCCGACCGACAAGGATGACAATTCGTCAACGGACGGATCCCATGACAATTCGTCAATGGACGGATCCCATGACAATTCGTCAATGGACAGTAGTCCCATCACAATTCGTCAATGGACGGATACCACGTCAATTCGTCAATGGACGGATCCCATGACAATTCGTCAATGGACGGATCCCATGACAATTCGTCAATGGACGGATCCCATGACAATTCGTCAATGGACGGATCCCATGACAATTCGTCAATGGACGGATCCCATGACAATTCGTCAATGGACGGATCCCATGACAATTCGTCAATGGACGGATACCACGTCAATTCGTCAATGGACGGGTCCCATGACAATTCGTCAATGGACGGATCCCATGACAATTCGTCAATGGACGGATCCCATGACAATTCGTCAATGGACAGTAGTCCCATCACAATTCGTCAATGGACGGATACCACGTCAATTCGTCAATGGACGGGTCCCATGACAATTCGTCAATGGACGGATCCCATGACAATTCGTCAATGGACAGTAGTCCCATCACAATTCGTCAATGGACGGATACCACGTCAATTCGTCAATGGACGGGTCCCATGACAATTCGTCAATGGACGGATCCCATGACAATTCGTCAATGGACAGTAGTCCCATCACAATTCGTCAATGGACGGATACCACGTCAATTCGTCAATGGACGGGTCCCATGACAATTCGTCAATGGACGGATCCCATGACAATTCGTCACTGGTTTTAAAAATCAGTCTGATATAATCTTCATCTTCGTCATTGTCCGGCAGATACCCCCAAAAATACCGGTTAGTAAAATTATGCCATCCCCGATAGGGTGAGCCCCGACCACTCGGGGGCGGGAAAAGTCGGGGGTCGGGGTTTTCGTCCCCGACCAAAAAAGTCGGGGTTCGGGGTTTTTCCCAGCCAAAACCCCGAAAAATTCAAAAAAGTCGGGGTCGGAGACGAAAACCCCGACTAAAAAAAGTCGGTCGGGATTTGGGGACGGGGCCCAACCCTACCCGAAACTATTACTCCCTACCCCAAGGCCAAGACTCCGAGTGACGCGCCAACATGATGAGGCAGAACAGAGGCACAAGGACGAGCGATTGGGGGGCCATTGGCAGTTGAATTGAATTTTGGTTTCAAAGCGAATTCCTTAAAACTACGGTAGCCGTTTCATTGGTACAAATTCCCAATTATAAATTGTGCCCTCCTCAATTTGGTTCTAAACAAATTCTCACCAAAAATGCCATCTTTAGGGGTGTAAAAAAGTCTCGATTTTTGAGACCAAGTACCCGAGACTTGAGACCGAGACCCAAAAAACCCAAAACTTTTCTCGAGTCGTCGAGTCGAGACTCGAGACTCTCGTGCAGCACTACAAATTCCCAAAGAGTGCCCCTCAATTTGAATTTTGGTTTCAAAGCGAATTCCTTAAAAATACGGTAGCCGTTTCATTTGTACAAATTCCCAATTATGAATTGTGCCCCCCTCAAAGAATGGCTCTAATTGAACTCAATTTGAGAGTTTATTTATTTGAAAAATATTTGAAATGAAATAAATTTAAGGAAATATTTGCCCACCAAAAAGTGTTTATGAAAATGAAATGATTGGCAAAGGCCGATGGGGCGATTGAATGAAGCCAATGGAAACGATCACCGAATGATTCATTCATCCAAAAAGCGATGGACGCAATTCCAATAAATTGGCGTCACTTTTTTTACATTTATTTTACTGAAAATCGTCCGACATAGCGATGGTCGGAATACTCGAACGAAATACTAAATGCATATATACCGTACTTTTTTAAGCAAAAAATGGAAAAAAGGGATATTCAAATTTCGCTAAGTGATCAGATTTGCTCCAAAAAAAGGTTGTTAAAAACATCGCATCGATCATCGCTTCGCCCGTCATGTTGCGGCGGTGGGGATATTCGGCCTCGTCAAGAATTAGTGATGTGCGCGAGTCTCGAGGCTTTCTCTCGCGTTCGCCGTCATCTGAAATATAGGGAGAAATGTTTTTTGTGGCATTGAATTAATTGATAATGAAGAAGAGCGGCACCGAAAAAATGAGCTCCCTTTTTTTGCGCAGGCGAAGCCCTCCAATCGGGGTACATGTCAACTCGCCAACGCCGACTCGCCGATGGTTCGACTCGCCGACGGTCGACTCGCCGATAATAGTTCATTTATGTTTTTATCTATCAACTCAAATTTTTGAATTTAAAAAGTTAGATTTGTAAAAAAATATGTCGGAATTAAAAAATTAGTCAAACCAAAAAAAAAGAAATGTTTTTTAAATATTGTGGGGTTCGACATTCGCAAAACCCGAGCTTGGACTCGTACCCTAAGCTTATATTTTGAAGAATTGGGGTCCCGACCGAAAAAATGTTAAAAATTTAGATGTTTATAATTTATTTGCCAAAATTTCTTTAAAAATGCATGTTTTCTAAGGTAAATATAAGCTTAGGGCATGAGTCCAAGTTCGGGTTTTGCGAATGTCGAACCCCACAATATTTAAAAAACAATTCTTTTTTTTTGGTTTGACTAATTTTTTAATTCCGACATATTTTTTTACAAATCTAACTTTTTAAATTCAAAAATTTGAGTTGATAGATAAAAACATAAATGAACTATTATCGGCGAGTCGACCGTCGGCGAGTCGGCGTCGGCGAGTTGAACTGTTCCCCTCCAATCGATATGCTCAGCAACCGCTGGACAACAGCGATTGATGTGAAGCAGAGATAAGCCTAAAAGCCCGTAAATACCGTGTCGGCACAAAAAACACAGGGCCTACGGGGGCCCGTGAGATCCCCGGCTCGTGTCCAAAACTCTGATGAGAAGCGCCGTGCCGCCGCCGACGCCGCCGACGATGATGAGCATCAACAAGCGCGCACATTGGAGAACAAAAGCGGAAGGCCATCAGAAAAAGCATATTTTGTTTTTGCTCACATCCCGGTATTCCGTGTAATGTACGGAAATGAAGTTAGCATTTTAGGCCACCTTAATCACCAGCTAATGCCTCTTTAAAAATGAAGTTTCTTCTCTTAAAATTGTCTGATATTTAACGATAATATTGAAACTTCTGACAAACTTAAAACACAACTTATTTTGAAGACATTTAAGAACTATTTGGCTTATTTTAATGCTTATTTTGAGGGTGTTGAGGAACTATTGAACTACCTATTTTGAGCTTTTCAGAAACTATAAAGCGCAGGCAGCCCTTCCATGAAATAGTGTAAAAATTTCTTCATTTTGTTATTTAAATTTAAAATTATATAAACTATTATTATTGTATTTTCAATCCAAAGTGACCAATATTTAAAAACGGGCAATCGATCGACTGATGGACCGGTCTCATGGAAAAGAATGAGCAATCTGTCAGGAAAAAGTGTCCCAGCCGCTGCTTGGACGGCTGAACGCCTAAGGGGGCGGGGAGCATAAAGAGCCTAATTGAGACAAGACGGCTAATGGGACGCCGCCCCGGTAGATCAGACGATTTGAAGCTAATTACCGTGCCGAGGGTCGTGGATTCGATTCCGGCCCGGCATTTTGCCATGGATTCGATTCCGGCCCGGCATTTTGCCATGGATTCGATTCCGGCCCGGCATTTTTCCAATCTCTTAATTTATGAATAATTAAGGAATTTGGGGAAAAGACGCGCACCGATTCGCCAATCTCCACGTCACAAAATTCTTTCTAATTTCGTTCATAAACATTTATTCACAACCCAAAAGACAAATGATACACAAATAATTAATAAATTTAAAGAAGACAAATGATACACAAATAATTAATAAATTTAAAGAAGACAAATGATACACAAATAATTAATAAATTTAAAGAAGACAAATGATACACAAATAATTAATAAATTTGAAGAAGACAAATGATAACACAAATAATTAATAAATTTAAAGAAGACAAATGATACACAAATAATTAATAAATTTAAAGAAGATAAATGATACACAAATAATTAATAAATTTGAAGAAGACAAATGATAACACAAATAATTAATAAATTTAAAGAAGACAAATGATACACAAAATAATTAATAAATTTAAAGAAGACAAATGATACACAAAATAATTAATAAATTTAAAGAAAATACAATTTTCGATATTAAAAAAAACAAATCTTTAGCTTTGGGATTATTTGGAATTAAAGTCTTTTAAAATATAAAAGCCCAAAATCAAATTGCTGGAAAGCAAAATCATTCGATTTTTTCAATGGCCAAAATGTAATCGTCCACAAACACCAGGCCAACTTTTTGGATGCTTTCTGAGAGATCGTCGCCGAGCTCTTGGACATGGTCTTGTACTTGAACCGTTTTCAATTTCTTGGACAATTCCTTGCACTTTTCCGACTTTTTCAGCGAATGGACGACAAAAAAGCGACGCGAAAGTTTTGCGTTCCAATTCTTCTCCCTTCAAAAAAGGGGGGGGGGGGAAATGTTGGCATTTTGATGGCAAATTCAAATTTGGCAAAAAAAAAAAACGAACACATTGCAAATCTTGTGGAGCACACAGAGCAATCCGGTTTTGTTGCCTTCGCCAAAGTCCACACTCACAGTGGTTTCTGGCTAAAAATGGAACAAATAAATATACCCAATCAATTTGGCACTAGCACTCAAAAACCCCAAAATGTTAAATCGACGGATTGTCCAACCCGACGGAATTGTTCTCTTGCCAAATTGTCTAATCAGGAGGAATAGTTTAGGGTTGGCGGTTTCAGACCGAACCGAAACCCCCGAGAAAGTTCGGTTTGGTTAAGCGAATTGAATCGTTCGGTTTCGGTTAGCCGAGAAAGTGCCAGAAACGGCCATTCAAGATGCCATTACCGTGGTGGTCGTCAATGGCGGCGGCCCCTCACTTCCCATTTCCAAGGGAATATCTTTTTTGTTGCATTTCTCGCCTTTGCAAAACACGCAGGTGGACTTCCAAGGTGCGGGACAGAATTTGTCCAACGTGGCATTGTTGCACTTTAGTCCACGACCAGGCTCGATACATGAGTTGAAATTAAATTTGTCCTTATTATTTTCTAAAAAGAAGTTACCATTTGGATAACGTGATAGGCAAAATGGTAACTAAGCCCCGGCGGGTGGGACTCGAACCCACGACCGGCTTCTTTATAATTATTAAAATTATTTATAATCGAACCCACGACCGGCTTCTTTATAATTATTAAAATTATTTATAATCGAACCCACGACCGGCTTCTTTATAATTATTAAAATTATTTATAATCGAACCCACGACCGGCTTCTTTATAATTATTAAAATTATTTATAATCGAACCCACGACCGGCTTCTTTATAATTATTAAAATTATTTATAATCGAACCCACGACCGGCTTCTTTATAATTATTAAAATTATTTATAATCGAACCCACGACCGGCTTCTTTATAATTATTAAAATTATTTATAATCGAACCCACGACCGGCTTCTTTATAATTATTAAAATTATTTATAATCGAACCCACGACCGGCTTCTTTATAATTATTAAAATTATTTATAATCGAACCCACGACCGGCTTCTTTATAATTATTAAAATTATTTATAATCGAACCCACGACCGGCTTCTTTATAATTATTAAAATTATTTATAATCGAACCCACGACCGGCTTCTTTATAATTATTAAAATTATTTATAATCGAACCCACGACCGGCTTCTTTATAATTATTAAAATTATTTATAATCGAACCCACGACCGGCTTCTTTATAATTATTAAAATTATTTATAATCGAACCCACGACCGGCTTCTTTATAATTATTAAAATTATTTATAATCGAACCCACGACCGGCTTCTTTATAATTATTAAAATTATTTATAATAATTAATATTTTTACCGTCTTTGCAGCGGTATGTTTGGCACCAGGCCGGTTTCGTCCGGCAATCGCGAGCGTAGACCTTATTAATGTTGACGCCCATAGTCTTCACCATCAGTTCCTTCAGAGCGCGGGGAAGTTCGTAGTCGTCGGCATAACGAAAAGTCAGAGTGCACTCTTCCGCTGAAAACATTTTTTTACAAAATTACGCATTGCCAATTTTATTGCTTTCGGGGTTTCCTCCGGTACTGGCCATGGTCGGTATCTTCGGGTTGACTTTTTGTGTGGTTGTTGTGCGTGTCGACGATTTGGTAGTTTCTGAACCGGAAATTTTTGCATTTTATTCCGACTTTTGTTGTGATTGTGGTGGTGGGTAATTAATTGATTGCATATTCTCCAAAGATGTCATAAATTGTGGAAAATTTTGATTTGTTTGAATTTTTTTCCTGGTCAGCTGTTTTTGTAATTGTAAATGTGTCACTTTCAAAACAAATGCAATTTTCGACTCTTTTTTTTCGTTAAAATATAAATTATGCAAATTATTTCTTCACCTTCAGGAGGCTTCTTTGTTACGACTTCCGTCACTTCCAAATCCTTTCGCTTTTCATTGCATCTCTGGCCATAGCATTGGGAGCAGACCGGGTTGTCACAAAACTGGATCATTTGATCGTGGTGGTTGGTGCATTTGGTGCTCTTTGCATCTTTGATCTTTTCCTTTGCGCATGCATTGACCACAAAAATATCATTGCCCTTTTCTGATTTAAATGTTTTTATTTTAATTGATTTAATGGTCCCATTAAACTCAATTAAAATATACAGCGGATGTAATTTGGGTGTCCATTAATTAATTAACTAATTAATTGTTCATTTACCCACCATTTTTGCACCGGTAAGTCTCACAGCTGACATCGAGGTAGCATTCAGGCGATGACATCCACCCATTGGCATTGTATTCGTTAATATCTTCCCATCCCCATTTATCCCTCAAAAAAGGGATTATAGCATAGAGTTTTTTTTTGTAGTCGTCTTCATAACGCAGAGATTGGATGCATGCGTAGCCTAAAATTTTTTCAAAGAATTTTTCACTTTTGAAAACTTTGCTCCGACCGACACGGAGGACAATTCATCCAAGAATAATTCGCCTATTTGCAATCCCATGACAATTCGTCTATTTGCACTCCCATGACAATTCGTCTCTTTACAATCCCATGACAATTCGTCTCTTTTCAATCTCATGACAATTCGTCTCTTTACAATCCCATGACAATTCGTCTCTTTGCAATCCCATGACAATTCGTCTATTTGCAATCCCATGACAATTCGTCTCTTTACAATCCCATGACAATTCGTCTCTTTGCAATCCCATGACAATTCGTCTATTTGCAATCCCATGGCAATTCGTCTATTTGCAATCCCATGACAATTCGTCTCTTTGCAATCCCATGACAATTCGTCTATTTGCAATCCCATGACAATTCGTCTATTTGCAATCCCATGACAATTCGTCTCTTTACAATCCCATGACAATTTGTCTATTTGCAATCCCATGACAATTCGTCTCTTTACAATCCCATGACAATTCGTCTCTTTACAATCCCATGACAATTTGTCTCTTTACAATCCCATGACAATTCGTCTCTTTACAATCCCATGACAATTCGTCTCTTTACAATCCCATGACAATTCGTCTCTTTACAATCCCATGACAATTCGTCTCTTTACAATCCCATGACAATTTGTCTCTATTTGCAATCCCATGACAATTCGTCTCTTTACAATCCCATGACAATTCGTCTCTTTACAATCCCATGACAATTCGTCTCTTACAATCCCATGACAATTCGTCTCTTTACAATCCCATGACAATTCGTCTCTTTACAATCCCATGACAATTCGTCTCTTTACAATCCCATGACAATTCGTCTCTTTACAATCCCATGACAATTCGTCTCTTTACAATCCCATGACAATTCGTCTCTTTACAATCCCATGACAATTCGTCTCTATTTGCAATCCCATGACAATTCGTCTCTTTACAATCCCATGACAATTTGTCCCCACCCCGAGGCTCCGAGTGACGTGCCAACATGACGAGGCAGAACAGACGAACAAGGACGAGCGATTGGGGGGCCATTGGCAGTTGAATTGAATTTTGATTTCAAAGCGAATTCCTTAAAAATACGGTAGCCGTTTCATTGGTACAAATTCCCAATTATGAATTTTGCCCCCCTCAATTTGAATTTTGGTTTCAAAACAAATTCCTTAAAAATACGGTAGCCGTTTCATTGGTACAATTTCCCAATTATGAGTTGTGCCCCCTCAAAGAATGGCTCTAATTGAACTCAATTTGAGAGTTTATCATTTTTTGATTTGTAAAATATTTGAAATGAAATGAATTTTAGGAATTATTTGCCCACCAAAAAATGTTTATGAAAATGAAATGATTGGCAAAGGCCGATGGGGCGATTGAATGAAGCCAATGGAAACGATCACCGAATGATTCATTCATCCAAAAAGCGATGGACGCAATTCCAATAAATTGGCGTCACTTTTTTTACATTTATTTTAATGAAAATCGTCCGACAGATAAAGCCAATGGAAATGCAAATGATTCATCCAAAAAGCGATAGGTCGGAAAAGTTATTTGAACGAAATAATAATGCACACATACCGTACTTTTTTAAACAAAAAAATGCATTTAAATTTAATAAAAAATGGAACTCCGTTGCATCGGATGCCAAAAAGGACTCACAATACCAAAATATGCAATGATTAAGCATTTCAAACTAGAGTTGGGCCCTGGGGGGGGGTGATCCCCGGTCAAACCGGGGACGGGGATAAAAAATGGCCGGGGATTCCCTTGTTTTCCCCGCCCCCCCCGGGACCAACCCTAATTCAAACAAGCCGCCCGCTTTGAATCGGCGGACTTTGCGCGAGTCTCGACTCTCTTCCAATTGAGGAACCCAAAAACGGTGACTTTTTTTAACTCCACCGGGTTAAAGTCATCATTTTGAGCACTCTTTCTTCGCCATTGTAGCTTAACTAAACTCTTGGAGGAATGATTATTACCCGACTCTCTTCCAAAAAAGCTATAACAAACGCATTACTAAATTTGCAAAAAAATAAAACTAAAACAATGCTTGTTAAATTTTATTTTGATTGGCAAAATGTCACGGATCGCGGAGATCCAAATTTAAATCATCTTTATTTTTTGTACATTATACAAATATAGGAATTATGATTAAACAAACGAAAAAAGAAACTTTTGCTCATTTTTGGCATAAAATTGCGCTTGCTCTGTTAATTTTCAATGTTTCTGCGCAATCACGTGCCATCGACGGCACTGTTCTGCGGCTGATAAAGTTGTCTCAAACTGGCAATTTTGGCCAGCACCTCCTCCCTCAAGTGGTGGGTGTTAAATTCGCTCCAGTCCACCTCAGACGGCACCGAATCCGACACTTTTGTAGAACAACAGCTGAAATCGTTCATTCTTTTCTGATGTCCGGGCAAAATCCGGCACGACCAATTCCGTCCCGTAAATTGAAAAAATGCCATAAATTTTTCAAAATCCACTATTTGTGCAAATTTGACACATTAATAATTTGGAAAATATTCATTTGTCTTTTTCAAAGTATAATCATAATTCTAGGGTCAACTCCCCCCCCCCCCCCTCTCTTGGTGATCAAATTTTAATGCCATTTGGAATGACCCATTTCATACATTGGACATTTTACCAACGGACGACTTTCGTTAATTAATGGAAAATCGGGCGTTTTATCAATTAAAGTTTTTCATACAAATAAAGGCCAAAATGTCCAATGTTTGAATTTCGTTTTTACCACCATTCTATGGGCGAAGGTGTTCCAAAAAAGTTATGGCATTCAAAAACTGCAGAGAATTGATCAGATGCCGGATTGGGGTCCATCCGAACTCATTCTCATGCTGTCGTCCCTCTCTCTTCCCATCGATCAAAGTCCGTCTTGGCAAAGTCGACGATGGCCAAGGCTAACAACGAGCTCATTTCTTCATCGGCACAGCCGCTCAACACTTTGGCAATTGCACTTCGAATGTGTTGGGCCCAATTGCTGAAACCAACAAAATTTGTTTAATTTATGTTTTTCGACTTTCCACCCCCACCCCTCCTCTTTTTGGCACTCGGCTCCCGCAACAAAGTTGGCCAATGCAATGTCCAAAGACTGATGCTTTTCCTTGCAAAAGTGTCGCTGTATTAGGCGCCAAAGCGGTGCTGTTGCAAAAAGCAGAAATCGTGCCGAATGATTCAACTAAAAGTGATTAAAAAAACATTAATCCAAAAAAATTAAGCCATAAATTGTTTGAATTTATAAATTGTGAAAAATACGCCGTATTTTCTTTAGGCTAAATGTTGAGTCCCATGGGGCCGTCGGCTAAATTTTAAGGTAATATTTTTAAAAGTACAAAAATGGATTAAATACGTAAAATATAACGACGACAAATGCCATAAAAAGTCTTGAAATACTGTTACCAATTAACAAAGTGTACCCAAGAATATTCCAAATTTGTCAAATTTCACTTGAATTGGACGTTGAATGGTCGGCCGAACGCAAACTGCCGCCGCCGCCGTCGCCGTTGCCATTCCTTGTGAGCCGCCCGTTTTATGAGCAAAAGCGCCAAAACAGCGAAATGGAACAGCAACAGCACCAGCTGTTGCACCAGCTTTTGCTGCTGTTGCTGGTGATGATCCCTCATGAAGTTCGCTAACCCGAACCGCTGTCAACAAGCCATCGCTTGAGTCCAGACAGAAAAGGCCTCTGTGGCAAAGAAACAAAAAAAAATTCTTTAAATTTTGAATTGAAATTTATTGTCAAAAATTAATTTAATTAATTAATTGTGAACAATTTTGGTATCTCAAAATGTTTGTATTATTTCAACATTTTCAGACCCAAAGCGTTAGATCGATCATTAATGGGGCCCCCTCTGATCTTCAAAGCACCGATCAGACGCCCTATCAGATCAAAAACAGAACCATTTTCGGACCAGTGCCCGCCCCACCATCCAAAAATCCTTACATTTTTTGATTCAAAATTTTGCTCATTAATAAGTCCCAACACTGACAATGAATTGCCGCAATTGGCCAACACCAATTGACGCCCCAAAATCAGTGCCAAAATGGCTGAGCAGCCGCTGTTCATCAGCGGCTGCTGCTGTTGTTCATCGTTCTGCCCGCGTCGCGCTTCTTCTGCCAACAAATTGCCAAATAATGCGTCATAAGCCGCACTGTCCACGTGATGGAAAGTGTCGGAAATAAACTGATCAATCTTTAGAAAAATTAAATTTTAAAAAATGGTGTATGCTCGGATATTTAAGCATCAAATGTTCGAGTTTTATGCCCGTCCAGATTGATCTGATCGAGTTTTAAGCCCGATCAATTAGTTGTTGCCCATTGGATCATCAGGTTTTGGACCTGCGGAGATCGTTTGATTTGAGTCTCGGTTACCCCTTTCAAAATAGGGCGGCTTACATCGGAAATTTCTTCAATATTGGTTTAACCGTGTGATTGAATGTTTGGCATTGGCTCCATGCCCAGCGCTCTCCACTTTTGGCAATTTGACTGACAATCGCTGCCAATGTCGGCGAGTCCAGCAACTCATTAAGCAAAGTGTCGGCAACAAATTGAGTGATCGCCGTCGGCTCGTCCCCAAACCCGTCGAGCAACAAAAATGCGCCGATTTCAGTGTCGGCGATTTGTCGGCTTTTAAAAGAAAATTTTTCAAATTTTTAAGACAATTTAACATTCAAAAATTTGTCAACATTTGCTATGTCTTTTTTATTGGGCAGTTGACCCCAACAGGCCTTCCCTAAACATGTAACGATAAAAATGACCCGATCAACTGATTTTTGGTCCGATTGGGCCAGATTGCTTAATGGCCAACCTTGACATATAGAAGAGAAAATCAAAAAAAGCATCTAAACAATTTCAGAATTCAAATAAATCGTCGGCTTACTGATCTGGACTGAAGGGACTGATGAGCCCTTACCGACCGATCGCTGGTCCAAATTGTCCTTGCAAAGACTGAAGAATTTCTGTCGTCCGCCGTTTCGTCCATTTTAATAAACACGGAATTGGGCAATATTTGCACTTTGTGTTTGACCATTTTTTATGGCTTAAAAGTTTAATTGTTTAGCGCTATGAACGCAAAGTGTTCTGATTGCCAATTTGTTAAGAATGCCAAAGTTTGAATGCAAAATTTAAAAAATGCCAAAGATCGGCAAATTAAAGTCAATCCGAACGGCGCGCCTTCGTTTGGGGCCCAAACAAGTTTGAATTGGCTTTTTTGAGGTTTGTCAAATGACAAAGGCCTTAAATTACTCAATGCTTCTATAGATTTAGGAGCTTTTAAGTGGAAGCATAAAATCAGAATTATTCATTAAAATAGGTATATTTTTATTACTAAAAAACAGCTGCTCTAACTGCTCATAATATTTAAATTCATCAACAGATAATTTAAATATTTTTTTTGTATAATTGCAAAAAATTATTTTTAAATATGAAAAAAATCTGGTTTATTATATCCAGTTAGTTTAATAAATCTTCAAACGCTCGAAAACATTCAATAAGCAAAAGCTAAGCGATTTGAACTGTTCCAAAAACTTTCCGCTTCTAGAACCTTTTTTGAACCAGTTTACAAACACAGAATTTGTTTTTGAATTGTGCCAAACTTTTTTGGTTCGTTTGAATTAAAAAGAAAATATTATCACCTCCAAGTCGGCACATATAAAATTAATTTTTGCTTTAATCAAATATATTTATTACCTTTCTTTACATAAATTCGGTTCATTTTTCACTTCTTTTTTAGGCTTAGCTGGCTGAATGGCTTAGAATCGACGAAAATGCCGCTCAGGCCGTGTTTAAAATGTAGCAATTATCACAGATGGTTCTGTCCGGCTTGGCCCTGATTCCCACCGACCGCCGCATTTTTCAGTCCGATCTCACAGTCCCCCCCCCCCCCCCCCCCCGATGCCCAAACATTATTTGTCTGTGTACGAAGAAAGAGAGATAGATCCAAAGGATTATTTATTTGTTTTTAACTGACTATAAATTACTGATTTGATACATTCGAGACAGCCATTTTTTTAAATCAAAACGATTTGATAAAATAATTTCTTTGCCCTCTGCTGAGAGTCCCCCCGAGGGGAGAGGGGGGGGGGGGGCTAATTCAAACGAATCCATCCAGCCAACCAATCCCGCCGAAGAAGTTGCTGTTTGTGGCCATATGACAGATAATTATTTAAAGGAGTTTTGAGCAAAAAGTGGGCAATAATCGGAGCCCCCAAAATGTGTGCCCAAGCACAAGCACTTTTTAACGCAGCACGGGCATAACGTCCCGCAAAAAACGCCTTTGGCGGGTATTGGAGTTGCCCGAGAGGATTGGTTGATAGTTTTAGTTGAGTGTGGGTGGGTCATTCAACCCATTCATTCATTCATTCATTCATCGTCGTCGTCCGATTACATTTTTACGGTCCCCACGCCCCCGGGGGGGTAGGGGGGGGGGGCTCTTCTTGAACCTCTTCCCCTATTTATTCATTCATTCATTATGAGATTCTCCCCTAGGGGCCCACAGATGGCGCAAATCGTTCCGCCATATCTGTCGGCATTCCCTGCAATTAACCCCCACGGCGCGCCATTCATCCATTGGCGAGCAATTCGGGCGGGCGGCATTTTCTCCCAAAATGGCATTTGCTGCTGCTGCTGCCGCCCTTTCAGTTGCCCAATCTGGCGTTGATCATTTTCCATCCATCTCAAAGGAGAAGTAACTCCGGGGCGCCAAATTAATGGACAATAAAATGGACGGGCATCGGGGGGGAGGGGGGGGAAGGAGCAAGCAGTTCGTGAGTTGATACCGCACAAATTCTGATTTCTGTTTGTCTTTTTATGGCACAACAAATTCTAAAGTCAGAGGTCAGTGCATTGCTAATGATCAACAAAGAGCAAAAAGATTTTTCTCTTTTGATCATCGTTTGATCGATCTGATCGGCTACCCGAATGTCCGAATTTGTTAAAATTTAATTGAACAACATACCAAATGAAAGCTCTCGGTGAAGCTATACTTAAGCTGCAGCTTTAAAGCTCAAAAAGTTATGGCCAAAAAATGAAAACGTCAAAAAAGGCCAATTATAGGGTTCTGGCCATAACTTTTTGGTGTTTTGTTCAATGATTAAGCTTTAGTTTGAAGACAGCTTCTTCTAAATGTTAGCCTTTGTTTGGTATTTTGTAGAAAGTTATAGTCGCAAATTGCCGATTCGACCTAATGGATCGAAAGCGATTTGATCAGTGTCCCATAATTGCTGGGACTGAATTGTCCGGGTAGTGGTGTATTTGGGTTGCCCATTTTTTCCCCGCTTCCATCACTCTTTGTGCTTATATAAAAATGCACAAAATCTTGCCGCGACTTTTTGCTTAGCGTGCACTTTTTTCTGTCACCTTTCCGTCCGTTCAATTCCATCAGACTCTCTCTCTCCCTCTCCCTCTCCCTCTTTCTCTCTCTCTCTCTCTCTCTCTCTCTCTGATGTTGTCCTCCTGTTACGTGCTGCCACCGTTCGACCCCCCCCCCCCCCAACAAAACTGCTGATAATGTTGCAATTCGTCGGTGACAAACAAATGTGACATAACACAGAGTTAAGAGCATTTGGGCAGGTAGCACAAAACCGCAAATAATTTAGGAATGGGTTCGAAACGAAATCCGCGGGTTACATAAATACTTCCCAGCAGTTTCTTCAAAACATTCATAAACCGAACCTGCTGAACTCGGACAACCCAATGGACCGTTCTCAAATTCATAAACTGGACTTGAATTCGGATAATCAATCCACTGGGTCAGGGAAGTTTTCTCAACATTCATAAGCCAGCATTGTGCTTTCGGATATTTGACACGGGCCACCGGTGTCGGGTTGGGTAATGCTTACACACACACACACTTGCACTGCTTAACACCCCCCGCCCCCCCCAAAACATTCATTAATTCAATTTACGACTACAATCGCCATTTTCCCCGTTTTAACACCTCATTTTGGCGCCATACCGACCAAAAAAAAGGTCTGTGTCGCCTACCGCCACCACTTCCTCCCCTTCCCCCCCCCTCTCCCCCCCCCCCCTCTCCCCCCCAATCCAAAAAATCATTCCTTGCCCCACCCCTTTGCTTTTGCTGGTCAAAAACGGAACGGGGGGGGGGCAAATGGAAATGAGTTGGAAGTTGGTCGGTCGGTCGGTCGGGCGGTCGGCTCGAAGGTGGGGGTACAGCCAGCAGCAGCAGTACCAGTGGTGTAGCCCCCCCAGGATGGGGGGGGGGGGGACGGAAGGCCATTCCCACACTAAACAGTCTCCCCCCCCCCCCCTCACATCCGTCCAACTCGTCCCTCCCCCCCCCCCCCCAATTCATCGCTCATTCATTTTAGCACCCCAAATCGGCACAGGTGTTTGCTCACCCCTCCCTCCCCCCCCCCTCCTCGGCACTCTGTGCTTTTTTTTGCTTGTTACCGCTCTCCCATAGGCAACAACAACAATAACACAAAAAGTTGTAACCGATTTGATTCTTCTCATGGACCGGATGCATTTTTCGCGGATTTGCAACTGCGCACATGGGCTCTGGCTGGCTGAGTTTGGGGGGGGGGGGAATGAGCAAATTCATTGACAATTCTTTTTCGTGATCCCAACAACTTTTGTAAGGAATGAATGTATCCGATACCATCCCATAATATCACCAGTAGATGGTTGACGGACGGCCCGTCGTTCGTTGTCTTGTCCATTCTGGGTCAGTCTCACATTTTGCGAATACCAGCAAACCCATCATTTTATTGTTGCAAAAATGATGCTTAATCATTAAAAGGGGGGAGGGGTTAAATTATTGAGTCAAAAGCACAAAATCTGTCACAAATATTTTCTTCCATTTTACGTGAAAACCTTTTTTATAATACTTTCTTCAATGATTTTTGCTTGAAAAAAAAATGTTGCAATTTTTTCGAAAAATTTTTGTCCCATTTTTTACGGTAAAGTTTAAATGTGGGGGCGCGTTTTTAGTCCCCTACCCTAACATTTATTTTTCATATCTGAACGCTGCATCTATCGAAGTCAAAATCCGTCCAAGCGCATTGCCCCCGCCCCATTCATTGGGTCGGCCTTTGGACTCTCCCAGACGCAAAGTTCCTCAAAACTTCGATTTGTTTTACCAGAAGGTCGGACGCACACAATTTTTGGGGGTTAGGGGGGGGGGGGGGGGGCCTTTGCCTTCTCTACGCTCATCAATCCCCAAATTTGAACCTATCAAATCGCCGGGGGGGGGGGGGGGAGGAACTGTCTCCCCCCTCCCCCCCCCCCCGGCACTTCCCAACCAACCAACCTAGACCAACTTTTAATACGCCGTCACCATCCTCCAAAAACTCTCACTTTCCCTCCCCTCCCTCTCCCCTCCGCCTCCCCTCCATTTTTTTTCTTCCGTTCCGTCTGGCAGCGGGGGGAGGGGGGTAATGAAGTGCCCCCCCCCCCCCCTCCATCCCTCAAAATTTTCTCCCTCCCCGACCCGACAGGACAAGGACATCTGATAAGCAGCACCCAAACCGCCCCCCCCCCCCTCCCCTCCCCCTCCCCCCCCCCGCCCCTCTCCACACCCACTGAAACAACAATACCAATTTTTGCTCTTCTCGCGCAGTGCTCCTCCCCCAAATGATGACAACATCGTCCATCAGCGCCCCTAATGAGCCCCCGGAGGGGAAGAAGTATCTTTTTATAGGCATTTGCTCATCAATTCACCTCTGAAGGCCGAGACTGACTGACTGACTCTTGAGGGTTGTGCACAAATGGGAATAAATCACTTCCCACAATCACTTAGATCAGTGACAGCGGGAGAGTGAGAACATGCATTGATGGAGTGAGTGCGCTTAAATCAACAAAAACATAAAGTGGCATGCCAATTAGGGGGGATTAGTGTGAAAAATAACACTTGTAAGTAAAGAAAAGATTTTGTTTTACAAACACGCGTTTGGCACTTCGAAACATGAACCATCAAAATTCAAATAAGCTCTTCAAAGATTGTGTAAATTTTTTGAATTTTAGCAAATATCCAAACTTTCGTTTCATAAAAAAAATGCCCCCTTAGGGCTTCTGCCGCTTTTTGTCGGGCTCAACAAAAAAATGACAATTTGATCGGATTGTGTTGCGAAAACATTGTTTCTTTGTTGGCACTGCCGCTGCGGCGCCGGCACCGCCTCCTTCTGCTGCTGTTCCGCCAACAACATTTGGCAAGATGTGTAACCTGTCCATTCCCCCCCCCCTCTCCCCCCCCCCTCTCCCTCTCTCTCTCCCTCTCTCTCTCCCCCCTCTCTCTCTCTCCCTCTCTCTCTCCCCCCTCTCTCTCTCTCTCCCCCTCTCTCTCCCTCCCTCTCTCCCCCCTCTCTCTCTCTCTCCCCCCTCTTTCTCTCTCCCTCTCTCTTTCTCCCCCTCTCTCTCTCCCTCCCTCTCTCTCTCCCCCCCCCTCCCTCTCTCTTTCTCTCTGTGCCTCTGTTTTAGCGGTTTTCTGATCGTAAATTGCTCAAAAAAATGTGTGATGATTTCCTTCCTCCCCTTTTTTTGTTTTGTTTTGTTGCTTTTCTTTTTCTTTCATTGACTGCCCATTTATTCTTTGCCATGTCAAATGGTCAAATTCCCCCCATCATTTTTCCTTTCTCTGCCCCCGGCCGCCGTTATCTCTTTGCCCCTTTTTTTGATTTGTTGTGTAATTTGTTATAATAAAGTAAATAGGTACATTTGTCTTTGTTTTTACTCCAATTCTATGCGCACATTCCCCGCGTGTTCTTCGAATTGCAATGTGTAATATTCAAATTTGCAAAAAGTGATCTGATTGGCCCCCACAATTCCCGAGATTCGATCAGACCAGGACAATCTCATTCTCTCTCTCCCTCACTTTCTCTTCTTTCTCTATCTCTCTCTTTCTCTCTCCCTCTTTATCTCTCCCTCTTTCTCTCTCTCTCTCTCTTTACCTCTCTTTATCCTCCCTCTCTCTTTCTCATTCTTTTCTCTATCTCTCTATCTCTCCTTTTCTCTGTCCTCCCTTTTTTTCAATGCATTTCTTTTAGCTGTTTTTTCAATTCTAATTTGAATTTCTCGCGGCCAAAGCAGCAACATTGTTGTTGTGCCGTTCTGCTGCTGGCCAAGCCAACCAAATACCGTTCTTCCTGTGGCCATTGGCCTCCGGATTTGCTTTGTCCGCCCATAAAAACTCGCGGATTTTTGATCCAATGAAACCATTCCCAGGCTTTTTTCACTCGGCCAAAGTCCGATCTCTCCTCTCTTTCGTCCCCCGGCACCGGCTCTTCTCCGGTGTGTTGAATAATTCCAATTTGGCAAAAAGATAATTTGCGCACAAAAAGAGGGGGGGGGGGGGGCCGCCGGTGCTCTAAATGCCCCGAGGGGGGGGGGGGGCCACCGGTGAAAATTCCCCCCCCCCCCGTCCACCAACTAAAGCCCATTTTGGAAAGCCGCAATTTGCATATTTGGCTAGCGTAATCAATTACGCGAAATTTTGACCATTACCCGCCAATATTTCCAAAATTTTCACCCGACGTGGGACGGACGGACGGATGACGCGCATAATCTTGGAATTGGCGATGGATGCTGGACGACCCCTCCGGCGTCGCAACATCCTTTGTTTATGCCTTTACACTCATCCGAAACACAACAGAGCAGCAACAGCAGAAGAAGAAGAGGAAGACGGTGATGATGCTTTCTTCTGCTACTGATCACTCCCCCCCCCCCTTTTCCTGTCCCCCCTCCCCCCCTTCTGCGCAACCTCCCCGTCCCCCTCCCCTCCCCCCCCCCCCCCGCTGTGAGGGGCGGGGCCACCGCCCACCACTCCCCTCAACCCTCCCCCCCCCCCTCCCCCTCCCCCCTCCCCTTCCCCCCTCCCCCCCTCACTCATTCGGCAGACCATCCAAATCCAAAGGAATTATTTTTGCCTCCTTCCCCTCCCCCCCCCCGCCCCCCGCCCCCTTCAAAACGCGATTATCAACCCAAACGGGAGAAGAACGGCAGCAATAACGGACGGAGGGCGGGCGGACATGATCCTTCCTGAACACTTTTAGAACGTTCTGCTTTCTCTGCTCGAATGTTTTGTGGTTGTTGTCCAGAAAACTCAGTCCTTTAAATGAGTTGGAATGTCCCCCCCCCGCCCATCTTCATTAAGTATGCGGCAGTATAAGCATATGAAACATTGCTCGAGCTGCTCCATTTAAGACGTCCATGCCCTCCCTCACCGATTTTATTAGATTTTCTTCATTGTGGACGTGCATTTAACTGCAGGCCCATCGTCGGTGGTAGCAGCAGCAGCAGTTGAGGGTTGAGGTCACCCCGGCCCCTCCCCCCCTATCCTCCGTCATCCCCCCCCCCCCCCTCCGTTCATTTAACGCATCTGCCCCCTCACTCTGTTAGGGGGGCGGGTCGTCCATTCCGTTGCTGTTCTTCTGCCTGCCGCCTGCTGAATGAATGCAACTCCCCCGGCCCCACATCCAAACAGAAAAAGATAGAGGGGGGGAGAGAGTCCAGTCAATCTTTTTCGTCTTCTTCATTCACTTATATTATTATTAATAATTCCATTGTCATCCCATCTTCATCTTCATCATCCGTCTCCTCCTCCTTCCTCCTCCTCCTCCGGTGAATGTCCCCAATCCTTAACCCCCCCTCCCCCTCCCCCCCCCCCCTCCCCCCCCCCCCCCTCAATCCGTTCATTTCCCAGAGAGTGTCGTCCTGTCCGTACCCGCGCCCGTCTCCAACAAACACACAAAGACCATCAAAATTCGCTTACCCCGCCCCTCCCCCCCCCCCAAATCCGCGTTCTTCCCCTTTTATTAATGGTAAGAGTTCACTTTTGAATTTTTGTCCCCCCCCCCCTCCATATGTGCAGAGGCAGAGGAGTTATGATTGCTGAATGACTCCGCCCCTTCGTACAACATTTTCTTAAAAATTTAAAATTTGAAGAGCTTATCCCCCCCCCCCTTTCAGAAAGATTGAGTGATTTGTTGTCTGTTTGCTGGCCGAGCTTACACATTTACTCAATTTTTTCGTCATCACTTTGCGATTCGAGAGTCCGTTTTTTGAATCCGTCCTGCTTCAACACAACCAACCGAACAGCGGCAGATGCCCCCCCAACCAACTCCGGCACACACTTCTCGTCCGCCCTCCGTGCTCAACTTGCGTTGTCACGAGGAGATGCTGGTCGAGTCGCCATGCAGCAACAACAACAGCAGTCGCAGCAACACAACCTCTTCAACAACAGCCGTTTCGTCCAGCGATTGTGGCAATGCCACCAATGGCGGAGGCGGTGCCAATGCCATTGTTGCTGCCCCGACGCGCTATTACCTTCCGTTTGGACAGAACGCCAACGAGCTGAGCATGGAGCGGAAGCGGCTGCACCGCATCTCGTTGCAAACCCACCAGCAACAGCAGTCGAATGGCTTCGGAAGACTGCATCAGATTGTACAGCTTGAGGACGATGAGGGCGTGCACGGTTTGTTGCAACAGCAACGGATCAACTTGACAGTGGAAGCGCCAAAGAACGGATTGAATGTGAGAGGATTTTGGGGTTTCGGCATTCACCCAAACGCCTAAACCCCGCAGGTTCTGGCCTCCATCGATGCGAACATTCCGACCAACGGGTCCAGACTGACCGTCCATCAACTGCAACAGCAACGGACGCATGACACTCCGATCAGCACCAATCGCCTAATCCTCCGTCCAGTCGCGATCAGCAACACCAACACGACAGTGGTCGGTTCCTTTCTCTCGCCTTTTCCGATCATTGATCAGATAGATCAACACTCACTCACTCCTTAATTAGTTTTTTGAATCGGAATTATTTTCAAAAAATATTCCCGAACTTTGAAAAATTGTGATCAAACCAAACGGTGTCTATCCCCCGCAGCAGACCACCCGAAAGCGACGGGCCGCCGAGGAGGAGGACGAGCGACGGCTGAACGCCAAGGAGCGGCTTTGGGTGTGCGCGGACGTGGACCGCGCGGTGCATTTGGACGGACGGACGCTGCACGCGCTGCTCCAATCCGAGAAGAGCATGACGGTCAGCGAGGCGCAAATTCGACGCGAGCAGCGAGCGCATCACGCGGCGGGCGACGAGCCGGGCATTGAGGAGTGGGCACGCACGCGTGCGGTTGAGTGGATGCAGGAGGTGAGGCTGGCACTAATTTTGAGGGGGAATTCGGGGGCATTTTTATCGAAAATTGATTTTTACACCATTTTGTGAACACTTTTAGAGCGATATTAATGGATTTTCACACCGTTTTTGAACCTTTTAGAGCGATATTAATGGATTTTTACACCATTTTTGGAACACATTTTTCTTTGGGTGCCGGGAAAGTGCCGAGGGTGGCCCATCTGGTGGCATTTTTGGATTTAATTTTTAAGAAAATTTGAATATTATTAATGATTTTTTACACCAAATTTTGCGAACACTTTTAGAGCGAACTTTTTCGTTATTATTAATTGCTTTTTACACCAATTTTGGAACAATGCCGACTGCCACCGGTGGCATTTTTCGTTTTAATTTTAAGAAAAAAAAAAATTTTGAATTATTACCGGGGGGAGGGCTTTTTGAGTCAATTTTCAAGAAAATATTTTCGGATTTTGTCGGAGGAATTATTTAAAAAATATCCAAAAATTCCAAAGGTTTGCGAGGCGGACAACGCGGACTTTGTCGTGTTGCCGCTGGCGGTCGCTTTCCTCGACCGAATGTTGGCCTGCCGTTTTGTGCCCCGGCGCAATTTGCAAGCGCTGGCCTCCGCCTGTTTGCTGTTGGCCTCCAAAATGCGCGCGCCGCAGCCGATGAGCGCGCAGCGAATGTCCGACCACACGGACAATTCAGTACGAATGGAGGAATTGCTGGTTTGTGTTGTGAAAAAGGGATGAATCGCAGTTTTACACCTGCTTCAGGATTGGGAAATGCTGGTGTTGAACCATCTGCAATGGAACTTGCTTCAGTCCACGCCCTTCGAATTCTTTGACCAATTGCTCGTCCGATGGCCCGTGCTGGAGGCACTGCGCGAGGACTTTGCGTTGACGTTGCACAGAACGCAAAAAGGTGGGCGCGCGATTTGTGCAATTTTGAATTTGTTTTTGCAATCGAAAATTTGTCTGATCGCACGGCAAAGTCTTTTTTGACTGAGACTGATCGGTGCTTTGGCACTTCCCAATTTTATTTCCCACCATTTTCTCTCCCAATCCTTGGACCCTCATTTGGCCTCTCTGATCAATTTCCCCCCCCCCATCCTTTCAACCAATTCATTCATTCATTCCAATTTTTTTTGTTCATCCCATGTGACCCCTCCCCCCCCCCCCCAATTTTTCTTAACCATCTTCGTTTTTTCCCCCTCTTTGCCCTCCTCAACCATAGGGAGAGATTATTTTTTGCGCACAAAAGGCAATTGAATGCGTTGAGAAAAACGATTGGAGAGACCCCCGGGGGGGGGGGGGGAGGGGGCGCCAAATGGTCGCATATGGGCGGCAGGCGACAGTTTACGTCCAGCCATTTCAGTACCAACCTGAAATTCCCCAATGACTTATTTCTTAAAACGAGCTTTGGCTGCTTTCCTTGCATTCTTGCAAGGTTCGAGTTGAACCACTCTTGGGAGAGGGACTGAATGGCACGGACCCCGCCCGGGGTGGGGGGGGGCTGAGTCCCCCCACCCCTCCCGCCGATTGAATGGGGGGGGGGGGGCTCATCGCCGCTTTGTGTGGCGCACAATTGAGCAGCAGCGCAATGTTGTTGTGGTTGGATTTAAGGGAATTTTGTGACTTTTTTGGCGGGGAATTGCACCATTTTGGCTATTTAAAGGGAATGAATTGGTTGTGACGGGTGGCAGCAGCAGGTGTTTTTGTGTGGGCTTTCATGGCGAGTGATTGACCACATTTTTTTGTGGTGGTTTTAATTGAGTTTTTTATGAGTTTTTTTGGGGGGGGGGGGTGGGGGGAGTAAAAAAGGGAAGAGGTGGGGGGGGGGTAAGGGGGGGGGGGGACTTTTACTCATTTCAATTTGCCGCCAACAATAAGAGAAAAGTGTGATTTGTTGCTCTGTTGGCGGCAAATCTTCTTTAAATTTTGATTGAGAGTCTTTTGATTGGAATTGGAAAAACAACAGAAACAAATTAAACAGAAATAGTTTGGGGGGGGGAGGGGGGGTCTGGCAAAATGCCAACTTTTTATCTTTTCCCATTTTATTTTACATAATTTGCTCATCTTCAAAATAGCATATATTACGTGAACATTTTTTCAATCAATTTTTTCTCACTTTTTTTCCTTTCCCCGTTCATTTCCATCCGATGACCGACAAACGGCCAAAGACCATTTTCTTTGCCCCCCCCCCCCCCCCTATTCGCCCCATTACCATTCTTCTGCCGCCTTTAGCCGTGACCGAAAGAAAGAATTGGTGGGGGGAGGGGGGGGGGGGGGGGGGGGGGGGGACAAACGACGGAAAAAGGGGGGGGGGGTATATAAATTTTGTTCCAAACGAACATTTTGGAGGCGCCACGGGATGGGCGGCAATGGCCCCTCCCCCCGGGGGCAGTTTGTGCGGGTGCTGGTGGTCTCGGCCTTCAAAATCCGAGCACACAACAAAAGTGTGCGCGAAATGGGCGGCGGCGGCGATTGTTGACGGTTGGGCATGGGCATACGTCCCCAAGTTGTGCGGTTGGGAAGCCAATGGCTTTTCATTTCTACACATTTTTAAACACTTCTCATTCGGCAAGAGTTAAGTTGTTGTTGTTGTTGTGCGGGGCAAAATTTGAGCATTTTTAATGAGAAGAGACCCCCCCCCCCTCCCCTCCGGCGGGAATGGTGGGACGATGATCGGCTGAGATTGATGGGGTGAACGGCGCCGCCAACGTCGCAGCACGTAAATGATATGTGAAGTGATGGCATTGGGGGGAGGGGAGGGGGGGGGGGGGGGGGTGCGCACGCGGGACAGCGATTCGTCGGCAGATGATGGGTTGGTTCGTTGGCTGGTTGGATGGATTGATGGCCGTTTCATTTGATGTGCTCGGATGTGTGTGGTGTTATGTGTTCTGCTGCTGTTGGTGGTGTCACCTCTTCGTCTTCTCGCCCGTTGGGGTGGGCATTTACGCGCTCGCTGGGGGTGGTGGCGGTGCGTGTCGCGCGCTCTAAGACAAATGCAAATGGGCGCGTGAGAAAGTGAGTGAACCCCCCCCCCCCCCGCCCCCCCCTTGAGGGGCCTTTGGGATGTGCGGCGACGCGCTGATTTATTTATTTTCCCTTCCGGGGCAATGTGACAAAGGCCAAATAATGCACAGAGAATGCGGGGGGTGGGGGGGGGCAAATAGCGACGACGGGCGGGAGGAAACGGCGAGAGAAAAGAAGTAAATTGGGGGGATGAAATGAAAAAGTTTTTTTTTGTTGAAGATGAAAAACAACGGAACGGAAGAAAAGCATCCCCCCCCCACCGTACACTCTCACAGAACAGAGTTTTGCGGCGGATGGACACACTCACCCCCCTCATTCATTTTCTCTCCCCCCTCCCTCACTCAATGCTATTCAAAAAAAGCATTGAGAGGAGGCGCCGGGGGGGGGACGGGAGAGGGGACACTGTAGAATGCGGGAAATGGGCGCTTGGAGAGAGTACGAGGCGTCGAGAGAGCGGGCATTGTGTGTGACTTGAGAGATGAGGACCGACCGTCGAGAGTCTCGAAACATTGCGGGGCTGAGGCTCAGCTGGACTCTACAATAGAGTTGTCGTATTAAGCCTATTAATTTAAATTTTTAAATTTTATGAATTGGAATGCCAAATGCTCTCTGTTCCAATGGGTCGCTTTCTCTACAATCTTCCCGCCAAAGGCGACCTTTTTTGACGCTAATCGCACTGACTTTTTGCGACTTTTCACCATTCGTTCCCCCCCCCCTCCATTTTGCCATTTAGAGAAAGGTTCCGAATTGAAATCAAAGGACACGGGAAAGTGCGCGTTTTGTTCGTGCTCAACTCAACCGTTAGCCCCTCAGGGGGAACGGGGGGGGGGGGACGGGCGGGAAGAAAGCGTTTTAAAAAAGCCGATTTTGGCGCCTTAATAATGATATTTTCTTCCGCGTCCACACGTGTACCAGACACTGACAGTGACAAAGTTCACAGACATCGACACCGATAGGTACAGCATTCAAAAAGGCTTATTTTTGAGTGATCTGATGGTTTTTTTCGTTTAATTTTTTTTAAATTCAAATCCTTTATGCGAGCGAATCTTTCCAACAACAACAAAAAAATCACTGACGGGCACATTTCCAATTTGCAGAATCATTACAACACATTAATTATTTCAATTGTCCACCCCCCCCCCCGGCGCCATTTGTTTCTGGATGAATTTGGACGAGTTGAAATGAGAGGCGCGCGCGCGGCCGGCGTCCATTAATTTGTTCGCTTAATTGTCGTCGTCCAAAAAATTCAATTCAATTCATAAATCGCCAAATCAATTAATTAGCCCCCCCCCCCAAAATCCGTCGTCGTCGTCTTCTGCTGCTGCCGGCCGTTCAGAATTTTCATTTCGTCCATTCATCTCTCTCTGAACTCGCTCATCACTCAGCCCCAGCCATTATTCTTTTTTTGCCCCCCCCCCCCCCATTTGGCTCAATTAATCCGGCCATTTCTGGCGAAATCCGATAGTTTTCCTTCGTCCACTGAATTTTGAAGGGGCAAAAATGGATGGCAAATAAATGTGTTTCAAAAAAGTTTTGTGAAAGGTGGGGGATAATGAATGAATGAATGGATGGATTGGGATAATGTTTTTTGGGGGGTATGGTGATTAGAGTGAGGGGGGGGGGGGTCAGCAAGAAATTTGTTGACCTCAATTTGGATAGAATTTAGAGAGGTGCAGGTGGGGGGGGGGCACTCTGTGAAGCATTGGCATTTTGCTTGGAGAAATGCCAAAACATTTTTTGACGAAATCAAAATGGACTTTTGTGGGGGGCCTCAAATTTGTGCGTTCTTGCTGGTGGTCATCGCTTTTGTTGATTTTTTATACATTTATATGAAGAAGAAAAACGGGGGCACTAATGCCATGGCACTTTTTTTTGTTGTTCTATCCGTCTCAAATTTTACGATGTTTAGTGTTTACGCGTTACGCTCGACCCAATTTTGTTTGAGTGTCTGTGTTATGGGAAAGTCCGTCCGGTCCCAGAGAGCCCCCCCCCCCCCAATTGACATATTTTTGTTGCTATTTTTTGGCTCCATTCCACCACCACCACCACACATTGGTTGATGTCCTCATCTTCTCCCCCCCCCCTCCCCCCCCCCCCCCCCCCTCCTTTTGCTCTCTGCTCCGTTGTGTGGTCGTCTAGGTCAGCGAAAAACAAAGCCAAGTTGCGCAACATTCGCTCCTCAACAGCAGCGGGGGGTCCCTCCACCGCCCCCCACCCCTCCGACCCCCTCAATTCGTTCCATTGAAGTCCCTGCCCTGGGCTATAGGATTAGTGCCCCCCCGTCCTCCCACCTTCCACTCAAAATCTGTGGGGTCGGACTCACACGACGCCGGTGCTGGTGCGGTTGCTTGTTCACCAGCAGGTTGTTGTTGATCATCTCGCTATGTTTGTGGCTTCTGTTTATGATGTGGGTATGGTACAAGGGGCGGTCGTTTTAGGATACGGTAACAGAGAAGCCGCAAGTGCGGTCATTGAATTCAAGAAGCATTTGGACATATTTCCGGGATCACAATCTATCCACCGGCTTTGTGCCAAGTGTCCGATGGGCAAGAAGAAAGCGTTCCTTCCCCTCTCCCATTGCCTTTTTTAAAAGTTTGTCCAAGAGGAGGCGCGTTCATTCACAGCAAATTTGAATTTGGGGAGGGGGGGGGGCACAGCTCCCTAAACCAAACAAACTTTGCCGCACTAAATCACATTTGCCGCTATTCGTCGGTTGGTCGGTCGGTCGATGGCTTCGCCAAACACAGACCAATTTATGGCCCCCGGGGGCCCCGTCTCTCTGTTTCCTTCGCACTTCATTCCGAATTTCCGACATTATTTATAAAGCACATTTTGCATTTTACCCAACTTCCACCGACCAAAAGAATCAACGAATTTTCTCTTCACTCTGTCGTCCCCCCCCCCCCCCCCCCCCCTCCTTGCGCACCCCCAACCAATCACACAATTCCTCCATTCTCCAATAGCATTTATTATCGGACTATAATTAATTGGGGACATTCAAATGTCTCCCCAGATTTGGGGGCTCCCCCCCCCCCCCCTTTCAATGCGTCGTCCAACAGCTGCTGCATGCCGACACTGTAAATGAATGAATGCTAAGACGCAGCAGCAACGGCGGGCGGCGGCGGCGCAGTGCTCATGGGCAATTGGCCGGGAGAGAATGAAAGGGGGGGGAAGGGGGGAGATGAGGGGATAATGGGGGGAGGGGGGGGGGGGGAATGAACTCGTCCCATCGGGGCAAAAGGGGAGAATAAAGAGAGCGGGTGGGTGGGGGTAGGGGGCATTGGGAGTGACGCCATCTTTGGGACTCCCCCCCGGAGAGGAAAGAGAATATTCGAAAAGATGCAACACAACAACAGCACACACTGAATGACCCCCCAGGGGCAGCAGTAGCCCAGATTTTGTGGGTTGAAAGAGCAGCACATAAATGGCGCTGGAGGGGGGGGGGGATGATGGTGGATTGGGAAAGGACGAAGATGATGGCCAAAGATGGAGGGGGGGGGGGGAGGGGGGGGGGAGAGGGAGGGGGGGGGGGGGGTAGAAAAGTGCCACACGGGAAAGACGTACAGACAATAAACAGAACGGATGAAAGTGCACTGTCTGTTTTGATGGATGGGAGGAAAGGAGGGTGGGAGGGAGGGAAATTGCGCCGGAGGGCCATCACTCAGTGCACAAACTTTGCCGGCGGCAACTACAAAGGAAGCGTTGCGCAGTAAATAGCGGTATAATGGCAATTCAAAATATTGCTGGAGGGAAATCATCCAAAGCCTAACTCTCTCTGTACAGTAAATAGGCCGACTCAATCAATTATTTATTTTATTATGATTAAAACGATTAAAATCATAATTTCCCCATTTTTGTGACCAACAATGCCGATCTGATTGATTCTCTCGATGGCATTCTCTCGGCCTACTTTCAATTCTCAATCACCAACAAACATCCCCTTTCGCTTGTTACTTTGATCCTTTCACACATTCTTCAACGACCTTTACCTCACAATCCCGTCACTCTCGACTGGTCGGGCACAAATATCGCGCGCCCGATAGAAGGCGCGAGAATCTTTGGGGTTAGGACCTTTGCGAACCTTCACTTCCCCCCCCCCCCACCCATTCGTGCCATCTTTGCTGATAACAATCGCGTCACTGGAGGGGCTTAGGTTCGATTGCGAGAGGAAAGGCGCGAAAATGTCCCCTCCGGGGACAAGGACGTTGTTGTAGAGAACGACACGAAGAGGGGGAGGGGGGGCTTAAAAGAGGGCAATTTGCTGTTGTTGTATATGTTTGATCAGCACAGCAAATGGATGGTTGGTTATGTGTGAAAAATGAGGGGGTTGGAGGGGGGGGGCATCACTCACTGCCAAAAACCATTTGCAATTTAAAAAGGTCATCAGTTGGGGCTATTCGCCAGTCCGTCCCGTCCATTCCATTCCATTGCATAAAAAAGAGAGCAAAAATTGGGGACGAAATGTTGTGGGGGTTAGGGGGGGGGGGGTGGGTAATCAATTTTGAGCTGTGTGCCCTCACAAAAAGTGTGTTGGGGGGGAGAGGGGGGGGGGGGTAAAGGACAAAGACTGCGCCAAAAAATTGTGTTCAAAATTTTATTTTTTGCATCGCTTTGACAATGCGACAGCAGCAGCACAACAGCGCTGGCGGCGACAACGACGGAGCCGGCGGCAGAACCTTCCGGCGTCAGCGCAGAGAAATTGTTTTTTGCGCGCTCCGTTAAAAATGACTGGGCGGGGGCGGGGGGTTTTGATGAAAGCGCTGGGGGCGCGCGACAAAGGCGGCCCCAAAAAGCGACTGCGAAATGGCGAAAAAACGGGCGGCGGGTGGACACACAAAGAAAGGCGCCGGGGGGGGGGGCTTGGAAGGATTGATGCTCCCGCCGCCGCAGTCCCCGCCGGCGGTCGCTTTTTTGTGCGTGTGAGGGGAGAGCGGTGGCTGGCGGGCGACCGACCCGCCGCCACCGCGTGCAGTCATCGACGGGACGGTCCAATTTTTTTTGGGGGAGCCATTTTAATTTTTTGCCGCCCCCCCCCCCCCCTCAAATTTTGCATTTGTCCGAGACCCGAAAGTGTTTAAAATTTTGAATCGCCATTTTGTGTAAAGCAGCAAACGCGCTTCTCCTCTGATCTCAAAAAAAGGCGTTTGGCCCGTCTTGAATATTTTTAAAAATGACAATTTGGCCATACTCTTCACATTCCTCGAGACATTCTCATTTATAAATTCAAATTCCGGGTTCAGTCTGTCCCCCCTCCCTGTCCTTGTACCACACACACATTGGCATGGATGGCATCATTCATTCTCCATAATCTTCTTCTCTCTGTTGGAAAGCTGCCGGCGGCTCCATCATCTTGCAGTCAGTCAGTCAGTTGTTGCTCTTTTAAATTGAATAATACGACGCGCGAACAATCCGTCATCTGCACACATTCCCCCACCCCCCCCCCCCCGGCGTTTATTATATACGCAGTGTCCACTCCAGTCCACAAATTTTCGTTGAATTAAAGAAGAGACGACAAGACAATGTGTTGGGTGTTGGGTGTGGTGTGTTGTGTACCAGCACCCGCCGAAATTTAGGGGGCCCGAGGGGAGAGAGATGATGTCATGAATTTTTTAAATTTTGCCCTGGGGGCAAACTGCTGGGTGTCGTGTTTGGTTGGGGGGGGGGTATACGGTATGTGTTATAGGCTGATGGAAACGGGAAAGGGGGGGGGGCACACATATGGCGGACTTGGGACATATCAGGGTTTGCTGGCTGCGCATGGTTGGTTAACCAAATCGAAAGCGAAGGCTTCAGGCGATGGATAGCTGGAGGCCAAAACCCGAGACCCTCCGGTTTAAGTTGTTCTATTAATTTCAATAGGATTGTGTATTCAAAATTAAACAGTCGCTTGAACTCGTTGATAAGGAGGGGCGCATAGCGCATTTCATGGGATCCAACATCGGATTCCACATGCCCTTTAAGCAGAAGCCCATGCTTTTTATGGCAATGACGGCCTCTATGATGATTCCGTTGTTCCAATAAAATTACGGTCTTCCGGAAAATTCTCATGGACCGGAAAACTGTGTGCCCATTCTTGTCCTCCTCCGCCTCTTCCATATCCCCTTTTCATAAATTTGATGGTGGTGATGTTGAACGGTTTCAGAAGCGCAAATTTGAAAATGCTCTTTCCATCCCCCGCCCCCTCCCCACTCATTTCCCCTTTCCGGCCCTCGGGGGAAGACAAAGGCGATTTGAAATGGAGACGATTCCCCCCCCCCCCCCCTCACCCGCAATTCTCTGTGAAGATGACCCCATCTTCCCCCCCCCCCCGTCCGTCCGGCATCATCCGAATGCGGATGGATGGGCACACTTTGACAATAATTTTAGTGCAAAAAACAATTTTCCGGAAGAATCATCGGCTGCAGGGATATTCTTCCCCCCCCCCCCCGCCCCATCCGTTCCACCGATCCGTCCCCAAACAAATTATTGGCACGCCTTAAATTCAAATCTTCCCCCCCCCCAAATAATTGGGTGTTGGGGACCGAATAAATAAATGGGGCTAAATAAACAACAATAACACAGCGTCTTTCTTTCTTTGTTTTGGCGGGGGGGGGGCGGCGGCTTGTGAAATTTTGAAATTTAAATTTAAATGGGTCCCAAACACTATTTATGTATCAATAAAATTCCGATGGTTTAAGTGATCGGTTGGCATTCTGATTAATTGAGGGACACACAAAACGTGTTAATTGTTTCAGTTCTTTGCTTGGCCACCCAATTGCCGTCCGTCCAAGCGGCCGCAACGCTGCTTTTTGTCGCCGTGCGAACGCGCAAGAAGCATTTGTTGGCAGAGAGTGAGCAGGCAATTCGACGTCATCTTGGCATTGATCCGGTCAAGTGAGTAGAGTTAGTGATTGTTGTTGGTGATTTTGTGTTTGATCGGAATGTGATCGGGTCTTAAAATGCGCGAATATATTGCGTTTAATGTGTGAGATTATGTATCATCACATCATTGATCAATCCGTCGATCGGCACTTTTGATCACGCCCATTCATTGTTCCCCCCTTTTGCAGTACGATCGTTCCACTGTTTGGTTCGATTTCAACCGCTTTGGACGGTGGTTCAGCTGTCAATAATGGTGCGGAGGCTCAGCGACAGTATGCACAAAATGTAGATGAACATCGGCAGCTAGGAGTCATGTGAGTATTTTTTATTTATAATTTTTTGTTTAAAGCACATTCCTTTATATGTACATAAATTCTTTAAACAGTCAGCCGCCCAGCTCGAAACGGATGTCGTTGGGGGAGGACAGACGCAGGCCATCTTCAACCAAATCATTCCACCAGCCCAGCATTCCGTCACTTTGGCAAAAAGTGACGGAAACAGTCACCGACGACAACACCAAAATAACAACGACAATGACAAATTCTGGAGCAGAAGAGCAACACGGTCGGTTTCTATTCTCGAGATTCTGGGGGGGGGGGAATTTTGAACGTTCTGAATTTGTTTGAACAACGCGAGACTGAGCAAGCTGTTCAGATGTCCTTCCACCGACTGTGACTGCAACTACGGCTCCGTCGCCCGTCCTCCAGCAGCTGACGACGGTGGAGGACGAGACGAGCCGTTCGTCCAGCTCCTCCAACTCCACCGAGAGTGGTGCAGCCTTCTCGGGTGCCTCCTCGTTGTCATTGTTGTCCTCCGCCGGTGCTGACGGGAAGCAGCAGCAGCACAGTCGCCGGACCACAACCACGCTGATGATGATGATGGTCAACGACTCCGGCTTCCACTCACACTCCGCCGACACTTCCCACTGCGATGAACAGCTTCAGCAACAGCCGTTGTCGTTGTCCACCGTCATGGCGACGACGACGACAAAGTGTCCGCCTTCAACGGCGGCTGCTGCTGGTGAGCCAACATGCTCTTCATCATCAACATCATCATCGTCGTCGTCGTCCTCCTCATCTTCTGTGTGTGCCAATGCCGCCGTTGTGGACGAAGTGTTGGTGCCCACTTCCTCTTGCGTTGACATACTGCTTGGACGCCGGTCCGGCCTGGAGCTGGAACGGAAGGACTTCGGCCCGCTGTGGTGATCAGCCGATGATTGATTCTCTGCTGATGGATCCAGTTGTTTGTCTTCGTTCGGCCTCTCACATTTAACGCATTTCGTAACCTTTTTGTATTATCGAATTTGCTTCTTTTTAATTCACTCTGTCCGGAAATGTTCCATCTCGACCTGCGCGGAAGGGTTCCAATTCGTTCTTTACGTAAATATTCATTAATGACGACCATCCCCCCACTAATCTATCGCTCTTTTTTTTATTGTTGCGCAGAAACTTATGCCGTTTTTAATCAAATTTCTCAAAAATTATGAGCACATTATTATGCCGAAAATCCGTTGATCAGAGGGAGAAATCACTGATTGATCAGCCTAAACATTTTCTAAAACAAAAAACTGCATGAGTTTCACGCAATTTTCTTAACCCCCAATGTCCGCAGAACAACACAACGAGATGGCGAGACCGCACGCGCTCACGCGCGCGCGCGATTCTCCCGAACATTTGTCGGAACGATGGATTGTGATTAGTCAACAACAATTATTTTGTTCGTATTTATATTTTATTTTTGCTTATATCGCATTCTTAAGCCGCTTCTTCTTTTTTTTTGTTGTACTTTTTTTTTTGTTCATCCACCAAATTTTGTCTTCCTTTTTCTTAACAAACAAACTTTTCAACTCCAAATCAATCAATTAAACAATCAATCAAAAAATCAATAAACAATCAATCAATCAATCTCTAGTTGTTCACGCTTCAATTTGCTCTTTTCATACAATCAAACCGCAGTTTCTTTCGGCGCCTTTCACACTTTTTTGATAATTGTGACACTTTTTTTTGTTTGTTTGGTCAAAATCATCTTCAATCGACGACTTTTTTTTTTTGTACTTTTTGTTTTTTTTTCTTATTTTTGTGTTTTGTTGCGTACACAAATATAGAAATCGGCGGCACCAATTCATTTGAACGAACACCAAAACGGACGACACGACGACGTAATCTCTAAACATTTTTTGAATTGTTTGTTTATTTAACACAAATTTTTGTCGAAATTTTGATTTTTCTCATTTAAATTTACACCACACCTCACAAATAACCAGCCTCTGCGAACACTTTTGTGGTTCGAATGGTCTCAGCGCTGTACAAAAAAAACAAATTTTTTTGGCACATTTTTCATCGAATTTTGAACCTTTTTTTTTGCTCCATTTTGTTGCCTTCTGACCATTTAATTTCAGCAGCAACAAACAGTGCAAACAAACGCATTTTGTGGATTTAACTTTTGTTCTTTTAATTGCAGAATTTTTTTGTAAATGTAATTAAGAAAATATAGTTTTTCAAAGAATTTGGTTTCAAATTTTATTAATTAAAAATAATTCAAAATTCTGCACTTTTTATCCGTCCGACCATTCCATTCGTCCGGTACATTTCTGTACACAGAACGCGTCAAAACAACACAACATTTACACATAAAGCATTCCCTCCCCCTCCATTTACTTTTTCATCGCCTTTTTGTGTGGCACACATTCACTTTTCTGTATATGTATTTATTTTTTATTTTAAATAAAAAAGAATCAAATTCCGTGGTTAAAAAGGGGGACAAGAGTAATTGACAAAAGTAAAAATAAAACTCAAAAAACGGACGGGGCTCAGTCGTGCCGGTTACATGATGCTTATGGCAAACAGAAATAGGAAAGTGCCGAAAAGTCGGAAGTAGGGGGTTGACCAAAAACGGCGCTAACCGGCAACTGGGTGTCGAGAATCCTAAGCGGGTATCAAAACCGGGAATGAATAAAGAGCCATTTGACAAAGCTCAAAACAAATGATGCCAAGAAACTATGAAAAGCCCGGGTTTTGTCACTTTTGCATTGTTTTTAAAAAACTTAATTTCTTTGCTAAAAATATTTAATTTGAAGCAGTAGTTGAGTCGAATTACATGTCAAAGTCATTTTTCACGCGCCAATTGCCGCTGGGATGGCAAAGTGCCAGAAAGTGTTGAAAGGATAACAATAAAAAGTGCCAGAAAGTGTTGAAAGAATATTCAACAAAAAGTGCCAACATCGCGACATAAAGGGATAGAATAGTAGAGACTGGCAGGCCATTTCCGTTCTAATGCCACCCGCCTTTCAGCTCGAACCCTTTTGAAGGTAATTAAAATTCTGAACTCTTTGCGATGAATTCCATTAACAACAATTTTAATTTGTTTTCAATTTGTGTTATTTTATTTCATTTAAAATTTCCTAAAATAAAATCGGCCCACAAAATGCAAACGGAATTGACTTGGACTGCTGCCGATCAGCAGGCGATGCTGTTACGGCGCGCTTGGGGCCTATTCCGGCCAAATTTTCACCTTTACCATAAACCATAAATTAGCAATAATAATAATAAAGGTAATTAGTAGGGCCGCTAATTATATGGACAAAAAATCTTGAGATATGGCCATAAATATGGACGAAAAAAGTAAAGCGGCTGGGCCCATTGGATGAAAATGGCCGCAAATGGGATGGGGGGATCTGCGATTGCTATGCTTAAGCTTCTTAAGTACTCGGAATGCCCCCCCCCCGGGGCCAATCATACGTGGGAAAGTCACTAATGGATGTGACTGAGATCGGCGACTGCCAATGTAAGTGATCGGAAACGATTGACCATTGTGAGAAAGCCATCAATGGACTTTCGCCGGGAATTGATATGCGAAAATTGAAGAAAATGAATTAATGAATATCCTTCACTGTTACAATATGTAAATTAAAGGCATTTCAGAAAACAGAAAAATTTTTTGAAAATAAGCAGAATTTTAAAGGCAGAATTTTTGTCACGAAAAAGTCAATTTTAGGGGGTGCATTTTTTGAAAATTTTTAAAGAGTCGATCCTTAGAGGTGTATTTTTCGTTTTATTGCATTTTTGTTAAGCAATTTTTGAAAAATCGCGAAATATGGATAACACAATATGGATTATAAAATGGGCTCTAGAAGCTTTAAACAAAGTTAAAAACATCATTTATGGTATTTATTTATACGCTGTTTCGAGTGCGCAAAAAAATATGGATTTCCATATAATTAGTGGCCCTAGTAATTAGTACAACAAATAGGTCCTTTGTTTTTGTGGCTAAGCCTAAAAGTGCCAATCTCAACAAATTCAAATTGTGTGGTTGGCGCCGGTGCACAAAGTTAATGAATAATACGCTCGGCTTACGTCCTTTTCACTCGTGCCTAAGCAAATTAGTGGCACTTTTTGTTGTTGTTTTATATTGGTGTTAATAATAAAATTTAATGTCCCGAAATCGAAAGAAGCTTTGAAATTTATCGAGTTTCAAATTTAACCCCAACATTTTTATTTTTTATTGCTAGCATTTAAGGCCTTTTTGGAAAGCTTTAAATTAAATTCCTCAAAAAATCCAACCGACTTTCTTTGCCAAAACCGGGCGTTGTAAGAAGAGGCCCAAGTTTTAACTAAATTTATAAATTTTAATTTTAAGCCCGGATTTCCGGCTGTTTGTCATTCAAAGGTCCGCGCAATAAACACGGCGATAAATCCCCCCCCCCCCGCCAATTCCACTCAAAAAAGGCAACACATTGCGCACCGGCAGGCAGCCATACAAAATGCCAATGTCGCCTCGTGCTAATCTTTGTGCCATTCCATCAATGGCCCCCCCCCCCTATTTTATGACCATTATTAATAAATTCTATTGGTTTATTGGTGGTGGTCTACGCACTTTTGTCGTCATCATTTGTTGTTTTCATGCCGTCGTTCGTCCTGGAATTGGCAAAAACTCTGCCAGAACAACAATGACACTTTATTGTTGTGTTGCTTGTTAGCCATTTGTTTTCGTTTTCGTTTTATTTATTTATTTATTTTTATATAAGCCAAAAGTTTCTTCGCCCGCCCCCTCAAAATGCCCACGCAGCGAGTGCCATGTTTCGTCACGGCACATTTTTTTTTGTCGGCCTCGGCTTTTAGCGCATTTAAACTCGTTAGCCAAAGCAAATAAACGACGGCACAGACAATGCGCGGAGAGGGCAAAAAAAGGAGGGCATCCATCCCATAAAATATAAAACTCATTAAGCCCACCAAACAATGGCACAAATGTGTATATAAAAAGGAGGAGATTGATGGCATTTATTTTTAGCATTAAAAGCAAAAAGAGCACAAAAAAATGATTGCCATTTTTAACTTTCTTTTGTAAGCCGTCCAATCTCAACAAAATCAGCCAGCAGCTCAACTTTTGACAATCAGTCAATTTTCTAAAGGAAAATGGAAAACATGGGAATGGGCCTCGCATTTATTCTTTAAAACTAAGAAATTACTAAAAAAAAACCGCATTCCACCACTTCACGTTTGTTTGCATTTCCTTGAAAAAAATTGTAATTTTTGAGAAAAAAAAATGTCCCGGCGGCGACCGTCCAATGCCCTCAACACTTTATTTTTAGCACTTTTACTTTATTGACACCTGAGGCAGTTGGCCGTGCCTGCTCTAAAAATGGGCAAAGTTTGGGGCATAAAAATAAGAAAATTAAACTATTTAAGTTTTAATCAATTTTGCTTCTTGTATTTATTATAATTGTAAATGAATTTTAGTGAAATAATTTTGAAAAATTTTTTCAATTAACCGACAATATTTACAGACTTTTTCATTTTTCGAGAATTTAATTTTGCTTAATATAATCTGTTGAAAATATATATTTATATTAATGTAAGCAAAATGATTAAATTGTACGGAAATTGTTTCGGTTGCTGCTGGTTGGACGGCTATAGAACGCCCAAGGGGGCAACGGCATACGCCTTCTTCCAACGTCATTTTACGCATTTCCTTTTTTGTTATAAATTTTAAAATAATTCGATGATGTGCCTAAATATTGCACGCCATTTTGAACTAATTTTTTTTTGTGTCTAAAAACGATGCTATAATAACTGCAAAAATGCTTTTATGTGTGTATTTTGGGTGTGCAAATTTGTCCATTTCCTTGGCAATTTGCTCTTTTTGTAGCCAATTTAAAATGCCAATTATTACGCGCAAATGAGCACATGTATTCAATTATTGTGTTGGTGGCGCCTATAAAGACAATGATGGCACCGCACTAATTGAAGCCATTCGTAAATTTTTTGAACAGCAAATCTCGGAAAATGATTTTTTAAATTATTAAATTTAACTATTTTTTGTCGTCGTAGCAAGCATTTTATGTATTTAAAAAAATCACAAAAATGTTATTTTAAATTTACAGAAAGAAAAGAATACAAATATTTTTTGTGATGTTCAACTGCTCGTCCTACTTTCTGGCAATGTTCATCTCCAGCATTGCCATGTTCAGTAGGAGAGAAGGCGTTGAAGGCATCTTCTACAGAAACATTCCATTCCAATACAAAACGGCGGCAAATGTCGAACCGCCAAAATCCATTGCCGACATTAGTGGCACCAACGACGACGATCAAATTGCGACAAAAGGAGAGGGTGGCAATGGCATTCGCGCACTGTTAAACGAAATTCAAGGTGGACATTGGGGAAGTGCTTCTTCCATTAGACATGCCCCCGAACCTATGAACGTGATCAGATCCTGGCAAACAAATTATTTCAAACACATTTTTCCATTTAAGCGCAAGACTCTCGACGACTCTTCGCTGACGGCGATGGTGCCGCCGAGCGTTCCCGGACGTCGTTTCCGCGTCGCACGGCTCGCCTAATCCCTCTTTTGCCCTCCGGCGGGTCGATGAACACAAACACTGATCAGCAGCAGCAGCCTTTGGAAACTGAAATGGAGCAGCAGCCGAAATTTGTCCAGCAAGGACAAGGAAGCAGCAGCAGCTCTTCCTCTTCTTCAGCGTCATCTTTGCAGTCACTGATCGCACTGAGGCCTGATTATGCATTCAAGTGAGAAGCGCAATTAAAGAACTTTTCGTCTGATCAGAGCGGTTAGACGGGTAGAACGCCTAAGGGCGAGGGCATAAAGGGCCTAATTGAGACAGATGGCTAATGGAACGCCCGGTGGCTTAGACGGAAAAAGCATTTATTGGCTTAGATGTGAAGCTAATCTCTCACCTTGCAACGACCCTAAAAGTGATCTGGTTATAGACAAAAACTGGATGGAACAGGAACTGATTGATCAGTTTGAAAGCGATCATCAGAAATAAAAAATGATCCGATCAGTAAAAGAGATCATTTTAGGGATCAAAATGTGATTTCATGAAATTACATTAGCTTTTGAATGAAAGATGCCATTCTAAGAGGGTGTAAAAGTGCCGCCGAATTCTGTTAATTCATATTGTATTATCCCCTCTTCCAGAAATGTGGCCGATTTTCTACGCAATTTTTTCGATTCGCGCATCGAACGGAGTCGAAAAAACGTTGCGGACGATGGACGGACAGCCGCCGATTGGCGGGCGGCACGTTCGATGCAAATTTGAGCAAATCAAATGCCTGCGAATGCGCGATGAGTGAACAACCAACCCCAGCCAGCCAACCAACCAATCTTCCTCTCTCTTGAAGTATATAACAAATTGATCAACAACAACAACTACACATATGAGCTTAACAATGATTCACCGTTATTCAATTTTTTTGAAAATGCTAAACAACGTTAAATGCATAAATAATAACACCACAGCGCTTTCCAACAAATTTGCAGAACGTGTAATTAATTAGGTTTCCTATTCGAAATGCTTAATTAATGCACACAAATCAATCTGTTAGTTACATAGCCATTCATTACTGCAGAGAGATTTCCTTCATTATACTTAATTATATTCTTTCTAATTATTCGACGGACTGCGCGCGGTCGAAAAAAATTTTAGCAATTAATATCCGAAAAAATATCGGGTCTTGCATTGGCTTTAACGGAACGCGAAACGAAATAAACATTAATTGGTTAAACATCAATTAGCAACAACTATAAACACAACCAATTTTTTATTCTCAACCATTTTACGTAAGTTCTAAGCCGAAAAGCGGCTGCCACCACGACACAAAAATATTCAAAGCTCACACAATCAATCAATGCCGCCGCGTTCAAAATAATATCACAATAGAAAAAAGTTAGGGACAGACAATTTAAGGGGGATTATCCTCATTCAACAAATGTTTTTTGTCCAAAATTTCAATCCCTCCGTCCTTCTCTTATTATCATCGGACGCAACACCAAATAGAACAGCGCGGGCCAGAGTACGATGTAGAGAACATAGCCGTAGAAATACATGGCGATCATGGGCTTAAACGAAGGGGGAAAGAATTCCGAGCAGGGCAATGGGGGCCCAATTAAAATAAATAAGACCCGGAAGAGGGTTGGATTTCGCGTCCGAATACTTTTTTCCTGGGACCCTTTGCCCGTCTTGGGGTTAAAGGTCTTAACCCGGGTTAACTAGTTAAAAATTCCGTTGCTCGTCTTTGGGTTCTTAACCCGAGTTAACGCTTAACCCGGGTTTATTGCCTCTTTAACCCGGGTTAATTTGCATTTGCTTTGCTAGGGTTTATTTTTTTCTTAAGGATTCTTGACCCTGCTACGAGGCAGGGTTAACGATTTATTTTCGATAAAATTAATGGTAAATTTTTTTTTTATTAATTTATGTTTATAGCGAAGTTTTAGTTTTTAAAATTCGTTAAAGTTTTTGTAAAACAAAAACGAAACAAAAAAAATGTTTTTTTTTAAGTTTTTATAGAAATTGATTTTTAAAATCATGTCAAGTTATTTAAACATATTTTCAAATTATTTTATTTTATTCTGAAATAATTAAAATTTCCCCAAAGTATGTAAGAGTAAAAATTGAAGGGATGAAGGGAATTTACCCGGGTTTATTTAACCCGGGTTAACTTAACGCAGGTTAAAGAAGAGCAAAGCGGTTAAGCTCGGGCGTTGACCCGGGTTAAATAAACCCGGGTTAATGCGTTAACCCGGACCCCAAGACGAGCAAAGGGCCCCTGAACTCCTGCTGGTCCGGAATGAAATCCTGGGGTATGAAATGATCGATCCTGTTGTTTCTGTTCTTATTTTCAAATCCCGATGCTGGTCCGAGACTATTCAAAATTTCAAAAAACGGCGTCCCACAATAATCAAAATTTGCGAGAAAATCCATGTGCCCGTTTCACCCCAAATAAATCCAATATGGCAAAACAAACAACCGACCGCAATCCAAATTTCCTTCTTCACCAGCCCAAACGTGAGGAAGGCGAACGCCATGGACGTGGTGATCGCAACTCGGCCAAACAGCCAGCACAGCGGGCGCATCCACCAACGGGAAAGCAATTGGCGAACTGCTGGCGGGCCTTTTTCGATGAATTCGTACAACTGTCAATGAAGCGGGGAGCAATTGCAATTGTTTACTCAACTTTTGTAAAAAAAAAGAACATTTAGAAATTTAAACATTTTTTTTGTTGTCAAAAACAAACAAACAAATGACCCGTCCTCCCACCTGTTCCTGGGCCGCCATGCACGCAAACTCGTGGATAAACAGCATAAAATAGCCAAGATGGTAGCCGTGCCACAGGGCCAAATAGAACAAAGTGGCAAAATGACTGACGAATTTATTGCCTAGCCATCTGAGCCGCTTGAAAATGTGACTAAATTTGCATATTATTCTAATGGCATAAATAAAAATCAAAAAACTTTTTTGCGAAATTATTTGTGCCGCAGTTGAAGGAGTCGATGACGGACTGAAAACAAGAATTGATGTTGTTTAAATGCTTAAAATCTGGACCTGATAGTCACTGCCCAGCTCGAATTTGACGATGTGAATGTCTCTTACACCTTTAATTAGAAAAATCCGGGTTTAAAATGTTTATAACGATTTTAATTAAAAAAAGGAAAAGTTTCATAATTATAATAGACACTAAAAATGCTGCATTTTGTTGCACAAAAATTGTTGCTCACCATCCCAACGATCGTCTCCATTTTCGTCCGTTCCGTTGTAAGCGATCCCGATCAAAATTGTTACGCCCTCCTAAAAAAAGTGCAATGTTTTGTATTGTAATGAATATTATGAAAAAGAAAAGTCCCCAGAATCTTTAAAATATGAGAAATTTTTTTTACAAAATTTGCCCTAAAAGGGCCATTTAACGGAAGGGGGGGGGGGTGTTTACAGTGAGCAACCAGCACAGCACATAGCGGTACATGACGGCCCGGAACCAAATGGTGTTCCACACCACTTTCCAGAAGAATGGTAAATGCTAAAAATAAATGTTTAATTAATTCCATACAATCCAAACCCCAAAACATTAACATTTTAAAGGTAAGCAAACATTTTTTGTTGCTATTCAAAAATAGAAAAAAACTCACCATGAACTCTTTGGAATTGAGGTACGAATCCGGCACCCAAAGTGTTCCCCAAGAATGAATGACCTAAAATTAAAAAAAGAAATATATATAAAACAAATCGTAAGAGTATAAAGAAAAAAACTCGACTGACCACATAGAAAATGCCGGCAGCAAAGCGCTGAATGCTGGCCATCCAACTAAATTTACAATTTTGTGTCAATCAATGCTCAAATCGATTGCCAAGAGATCAATCAAATAAAGGCAAAAGAAAAGCCCATTAAACCCTTTCCGACCTAATAATCCGGGTGCTGAGATAGCCCGGAAGCCGGGTTCTAGCATTGAAAGCCGACCGGACCGGCATCGGATATTCGGTTTTAGCCAAAAACACAGATTTTGTACTTATTACACCGGATCAGTTCCATTTTTTTGTTTTTTTTCCTATTGAAAATAGCCATAAAAACGCACGTACCTTGACTGTCTGACCTCCGATTTTTCGTCCAAAAATTGGCCGTTGACAAATGCGCGGAAGCGTGCCAACGAAAACTGGGGCCCAACCAAAGTGCCGGCAAAGAACAGACCGAACGCGGCAATTTCAAGCAGTCCGGGCCGTTCACTAATCGCCGTGTCACCAACAAAATCGGCGTTGTTCCTTCGGGCACGGGCTGTTCTCGCCGCATTTTCATCAGGCGTCTGGCAAAATTTTTAACATTTAATTTGAGGGGGTCATAAAATTTCCCAAAATTTTTGGGCCTTATTTAAAAACTGTAAACGAACCGTTTGATGGCCATCATAAATGTCCATCACCAGGCCAATATAGCGGAGAGTCATAATGCAAAATGGCGTCGTCCATGTAATATCGTAAGTTGACGATTCGGCAAACCTAAAAAATGGAATAAAAATTTCGAGTTGATTAAAATTTTTTTGTCAAAAAGCGGACCAATATCCGATGAGTAGGTGACCCTGTAAAAGAATGACAATTTTTTTGAAACAAATTTAAGAAAATATATACCAAAAAACAAAAATGCGCAAAAAAAACAGAAAGTATCGTCCCGGGCAAGAAAGTGACGATCAAATAGGCGATCCCAATGCTCACCAAACTGTGGTAAATTTGTAAACCTAAAATTAAAGTGTATTGAATTTTTGGAACAAAAAATTCCGTAAAAATATACGTTAAGGGAAAGCCCCTGTTTTTGCTTACAATTAGCAACCTTTTTGGGCCCATTTTAAGCTTCTGAGGCGGCTTGGCAATGCCGATCGAAGCGCCGGTAAAATTTTGATTTTTTGACGAATTTATTCAAAAAATGGTCAAAAATTGCAAAATTTCGCATTTTTTTTCGCTTGAAAAATGACGTCCTCAACACGTTTCTACTTTTTTTTCTTCTGCCTAATAATATCTTCAAAAGCCCCGATGAATACCAAAACCTAATGAAAACGCCCAAATTCGCTGATATTTTAGTGTAACCCAAAGTCAAAGGTAAAAAGTGGGACGAACCGCAATTGAACAGGTAGAGAAGCACGCCGACAAAAGTAAAGTATGAGTGCTGGACAAATGCTGGCTTATTGAAGAGAAATGTTCGATGGACAAAAGCCAATGGGTAGCCGGCCAAGATTGACAATATAAGACGAAAAGCGTCCTCGCGAACATTGACATAATCAGCAACAATGCCGAGCATTTAAAAGCTTTAATCTAAAATTTGGCCATTTAAAAAATTTGGAGCGATTGGTCAGATTTCCTGCAATTTTCTTTTCAATGTATTCAAATAAATGAACTAATAATACGGTGTCAACCCATCTCATCACCAACCCGACTCATCACCTCCAACTTTGAACCTTTACAACTCGTTTCAAACTGAAACAACCCAAATATAATTAGTATCCTTTGAAAGCTCTAAACCCGATATGTTAAGTTTGAGAAAAGTTATGATCACAAGTTTGTCAAAAACCATTTATTTTTGATTTTTCGGACTTTTCATACCATCCGAATATCTATTTCTAACCCCGGACCCAAATTCTAACATTTTTTTCAAAATTTTAAAATCAATTTCGGCCTTAAAATCATCTAAAAAAGATGTTTTTCAAAAATTTTGAGATCGCAGCCCCACAGCGTTTCATTTTTGAATTTTATTACCGTTAAGGAAGACAGTGTACTCTCTCGCTTTTCCATCTCTTTCTCTAACCATTCTCTTATTTTGGCGTTCTCTCTCATCTTTTTTAACAAATATTTTGACCATCGCGCACTTCACTCTGGAAAATTTGGGAAAAAATCCCAGAGGGTTTGGAAAATTTTTCTGCAAAAAAACCTTTATATGGGATAAGTAGCCCACAAAATTCTCTACAAAACCCAAAAAACGGCTAAGCTCTAACTCTTTTCTCCGACGAGCTAAGGGTGCTTTCACAACCTTAGTGGGTGACCGTCCGCATGGGGTACTGTAGTATGTACAATAACTGGCGGATTTAACACTCATGATTTCTCACTTGAAATAAAAGTTTTTATTTGCCTAATTATTAAAAAAAGCCTTAAAAAATATTATAAAGATTTATTAGGCATTTAACTATTTATCAGAAGCGAAAATAAAATAAATAAACAAAAAAAAACTAACTAATTTCCAATTTTACGCTACAGTACCCCATGCGGACGGTCACCCACTAAGGTTGTGAAAGCACCCTTAGCTCGTCGGAGAAAAGAGTTAGAGCTTAGCCGTTTTTTGGGTTTTGTAGAGAATTTTGTGGGCTACTTATCCCATATAAAGGTTTTTTTGCAGAAAAATTTTCCAAACCCTCTGGGATTTTTTCCCAAAATGACCCCGATTTTTAGTGTATTTTGGGGTCACCCGATCTCCATGAAGAAGGTGTTGTAGCAGCTTGGTTCAATTACTTTTTTTGATCAGTATTAAAAGTTACATTAGCATGAATTTTTCCAGACTTGTAGTACTACTTCTAATGGGTGAATTAAAAAGTGTATCTAAACATATGACCACGCAAAATTGGAGCTGCTTAGACTTATGGAGATTTGTTTGAAGGTAAAGGTAATTAATGGAGGAAAGAGTAGTAACATTGGATAACCCCTTAAAAATGCTACAAAAAATGCCTAGTTGCTTTTACTCAATAAGTTCCTTCTAAGAACTTATTCGTAAATTTCTTTTCCACGCGCAAGTGTATCTAAACATATGACCATGACTGTAACAATACATCCATTAATACAAAACTTTTTGGATTAATACATTTGGTCTCGAGTTATAAGGAAAAAAATGTTCATAATTTTATAGACTTTTAATTAAAATGCTTGAAAATCCGTCAACATAATTTTTGAAATTAGCGTTTTTTTCTTAACTTTTATTTACTTTTCTTTTCGTGTCGAAACTCTTGGCGAAGGGTTTCGGACACGGACGTTTCAGTGCCGCCATTTCAGTGCCATTTCAGTGCCGCATTTCAGTGCCAGTTACAAATGCGACTTTAAATTTTTGCTTTTTTCTTTGTCTATGGGTACTTTTCCGCGTTATACGACCCCCTCCCCAAATCTGCTGAAAACATCATACCAAGGGCGCTGATCATGAATCTGACAATATTTTTAAGATGTAACAACATCTAAGATTTTGAAAATCTATGATTTTTGATTTTTTTTTAATTAAGGAAAAAACAACTAGTTAACTCCTAAGCCGGATGGCTAGGCCTAGCCTAACAAATCCCAAGCCAGGGTAGCTTAGGCCTAAGCCTAACGAACTTTTGACCAAAAAAAGGTCCGCCTATGATTTCAAAATTTGAACTGGTTCAAAAACCGGTTTAAAGGTCGAGCCCGCTGAAATTTTTGCTTGTTCCATCATTTTCAGCACCTAAGAAAACCTATAAAACCGGTTTTAGGTGATTAATGGTAAAAATAATAATAAAAACATTGATTTTCAAAATCTTTAATGTTGTCAGATCTTAAATGACCCCTACTCCCTTTTCCTTCCTGAGAATAAAATTGTTACAAACCTTTCAATTTTGTAGTTTTTTAAATGTTGGCACTGAAATGTCGCATTTGTAACTGGCACTGAAATGGCGGCACTGAAACGTACCGCACCGAAGGGTTTCAGTGGTAATGACATCAAAAATGAAACGCTGTGCAGCCCTGATATAAAATAGAGTCGATTTTCGTGAGACATTCATTTATTTTTTTATTTTATCCAAAATCTATAAAAAGGTGTTCCTAGGGGTTTTCTGGGCCGTAGAACCCGAATCTGTCTTTAGTTTCAACCAATTTCGAGCCCCGGACCCGAATTTTAACATTTTTTCGAAAATTCAAATTTGCCAAAAATTAATTTTGTCAAACAAATTTTGTAAAAAATTGGCGAAAAAAGGCCTCGTAAACGACACAAGTATTTGCCGATTTCTTGATTCTGTCGGAGGAAATAAAAATCGCCCAAAATTCCAAAGGTTTTCTTGGAATAACGCCTAAGTTTTTTTTGTTTGTAGATTACTGTTAACTCTTTCTCAAACCGCGCCATACCTCATCGCAGCATCTGTCGGCTTTGGGTATGAATTAAAAATTGAAACAAAAATAGTTTTTCGTAACAGCTTTGTCACGGTTTTCTATGGCACAGCGACGGCGAGCATTTTTAAATAGAGGTTTTCAGGACTGGGGGCCGAAACCCATAGGGGAGACCTCAAATCATGTTAGAAACCTATTTTAAATCGGTTTTTAGATGTGTTTTTTTAGGTGGTGATTCTGAACGCTCTGCAAACACTGATGGAGAGGAACGGCCAACCCGCAGGCGGCGATGCCCCTCATAATCATTCTTCAGCCACCGGTCGCCACACTACTTGTTCGTTTTTTTAACCAATTTTCTTAACAAATAGCCATCAGAAATTAAAAAACCATTGCTTTTTTGGAAAATTCTTTAAAATGAAATGCATTGGCGCTCAGATGGACAAATTCCCCCTCCCAAAATTTTTTTTCTGGCTACAGGCCTGCCGGGATTGGGTATTATTTAGATGGTACCCCCCCCCCCCCCCCCCGAAAAAATGAATTTTGTATTCAATGTCCAAAAAAAAATTGTTTCTATAGGTTCTCGGAGTCGTAGAATCCGATCGAATTCCCCCTCCGTTTCAACCATCAATCCAGAAAACCTCTGCAAAACGTGTTCGGGTGGTACCCTGCCGGATGTCGGGCTCCCAGATAAAGTCCGTCACTGAACACTTGCTTCTCTGTGTCCGTTTAATCATTGAACAATTTGACAGAGGTGACCGGTTGAGCGCGGCGATGCGCAGTTAATGATCTGATTCTAAATCCCAATTTCCGTTCCTTTTTTTTGTTGCCCCCTTCTTCCAAAGTCGTCGTTGCATTCATTTCACTATTTGATTTGCTTTTGTTTAAACATCTTCTTTTGGCCCATGTTTTGTCTGGTTTTGACCGAATGTTGGAGCGCAGTTGCCCCTTTCCGAGCGGGCATCTCTGTCTTCAGCGGCGGTGTTGTGCCCCTCTGTTGGCTGAGAAGAGCAAATCCGAGGAGAGCGGAAGCGGCGGGGGAAAGGTACGGCGAACCGGAGACTTCCCCAGACAATAGAATCCCTGGCCCCCAAACAATTTTGAGGCCATATTTTCAAATTCCTCGGCATTCATGAAAGTTATCGGGGCAAAAAGACAGTTGCTCCCCGTTTCCGATCCGAGTGTCGAATGGTCCGAGTGTCGAAAAGTCTGAGTGTCGAATAATGCATACTATCCGAGTGTCGAACAGAACAAAAAATGTCCGAGTGTCGAAAGTCTGAGTGTCGAATAGAACAAATCAGTCCGAGTTTCGAATTCTAATTTTTTCACTGCAAAAAGCAAAATCTGATCAATTTTCATAACAGGAAGAAGCCGTTTTTTTGTGATCAAATAAAATAATCTGATCGTTTACGGTAAAACATCAACTTGCTTTTCACCAACTCGCTTTTTAATCAACTCGCTTTTTTTGGCAGCGAGTTGATTTTTTGCAACGAGTTAAATTAAAAATTCAACTCGCTTTTTAGTAACAAAAAGCATTAATGATCAAAATCGCGCAAAGCTTAGGCCTAAGCCTAACAAATCCCTAAGCTCAGGGTTGTTTAGGCCTAAGCCTGATGATCCCTAGGCTCTTTTAAAAATTAAGGAAAAAAGCGAGTTGAATATGTATCTAAAAAAGTTAATTCATTATAAAAATTCGGCACTGGCACCTTCTCTGGTTTATTCGGCACTCGGCTATTCAACACTCAGACTTTTCGACACTCAGACATTTAGTACTATTCGACATTCGGACTGTATTTGGTTTATTCGACACTCAGACCATTCGACACTCGGACCATTCGACACTCGGACCGTTAGCCGATCGGACTAGTGTGAAGGAAGTTACGCAGAACATTCCACACACGGATTTGTAGCCGCCGACCTTTTACCAATTTGGTCGCTAAATTCGCAAATTACTTGGCACAATTTAAATTTTGCTGTTCATTGCCCATTTTTTTACCATTTTCGTTGTTGTGTTGTGTTGTGTTGTGTGTGTTGTTGATGTACTGCTGCTGCTGTTTTCTTTCAGGCGCGGCAAAATTGGTATTCTCAAGCAATAACAAACACACACATGCACGTCCAATGCCATCACCGGAGAATACCGATTCTGTGCGCCTGCTCTTTGTTGGAGAAATGGTGAAATACGTAGCTTTAAACATTTCGCTGATCAGAGTTGAAGCGCCGATCAGAACGGGCGAATTTTGGCGTAGATTTTTATGTGATCGGATTCCAAAATATGCAAATTGCAAAGGAGCCACACGTTCTCGGCATTATATACCATCGAAAAGTTATGGGGCGGCTTTGTGTCTGTGAGCGCCGATGGACGAGGTAAAATATTGGGCTGACGGAAATCGCTGCGGGGGTTGTGAGGGGAGTTGGCGGAATTGTAGGGTATAAAAGAGGGCGCGAGGGAAAGGGGGAAGCGTTGGAAAGTGCCCCGGCCGGTTGTGGACAAATTAATTAACTTTTTTGCTTGGCACTGACTTTATGAGAATTATAGGGGGGGGGGGGGGGGAATGGATTTTTACCTGACTTTTCTCGCGCATTGGTGCCGAGAAAGACGGCGGAAATGCTTCGAAAAAGTTTGAGGGGGGGAGGAAATGTGAAGGCATTGGCGCCACCTTTGCCATACCCATCCATCTGCGGCACCTCCAAGCGGCGGATGCCACACTAATAATGGGATAATTAAGAGAGAATGGTCCAAGAGGCCCCCAATTTCACCTGTCCTTTTGGTGGGAGAGTGTGCCCGTTTTGCACGTTATGTTCTGTTACGATGGATAAAGAAAATCATCAAATTCCGTGACAATTCATTGAGAAAACGGTAGAATATTCCCCTTTTTCTTTTTTTTGTAAATATTGAGACAGCCCATGGGAGGGGGAGGGGGGCTAAAGTGCAGAACGGCATTTTGAAAAGTCAAGACCGACCGGGTCCGGATTTGAAATTTATCGGAATCGTCGTTTTGATGACAAAAACAAATAAATTTGGGAGTCCGGGTTAGAGTTGTCGGTTCTGAACCGAACCGGAATTTTCAGTTTGGTTCTTCGTTCGTTATCCAAACTTTGGTTTTGGTTTTTTTGTTTAATTCAGGTCGCCGAAAAGTTTCGGTTTCGGATAACCGAAGAATTCGCCGGGAACCGACAGCCCTAGTCCAGATCCCGAATTAGGGCCCGGAAATTTAACAGACTAGTGTCCCGGTCCCGTTAAAGGCTTATTTTGATATTCAAGAGTGTGTGATGATGTTTCGGTGGTGTGTTTCTCACTTTTGCGCAATCAGAAGAGCTCGGGGTTTGCGTGTGCCCGATTCTTAGAGCGGATCTTGCCCCCCCCTCTCCCCTCCCCTCCCCTCCTCTCCCTCCCACAACTCTCGTGGCAATGAGCTGCCCTCTCTCCCCGTGCCCCCTCTCCCGTGCCCCCCTCCCTCTCCAATTTTCGTGTTCCGACGACCCCCTTTGTTTCTCGTCCCCAAACCCACAAGATAAGCAATGAATGGTTGCTTGCCCCTGGGGGGTGGAGGATGTGCGGCAATTTGTCTGCCCCAGGGGGGCACAGTGTTGTCGCCCCCCCCTCATTAGAATAAGCGTATAAAATAGTGAAGAACAAAAAGAGGGGGGCAACAAAATGATGATGAGGGGGGAAAGTGCACGGAAGGCAAAGGATACGACGAATAATAAATGTGCACCAAAATAAATTGGTGGGGATGGAAACGATAAGCATATGTTTCTTAATTAGGGCTCATCACTTTTTTTTAAATTGGAAGAAAATCGAAATAAGGAAAATATTAAATAAATTTGAAATTGGAAACGATTTGAATCGGGAATTGTTCAAATTCGGTATCATAATTACTGTAAAACACGGATAAGCCTCGATGATTTTTTCCCCATTTGGAGACTAAAATTAGAAAATTTTTATATTTTATTTACTAATTATTTGAATTGTCATATCATTTTTTTCCAATGTTATCTTCAAACATTTATTTACGAAACTGAAGAAAAGTGAAAATTCGTTTTCAAATCGGTAAAAGCAATTAAAAATTCTGTCATAATTATGAAAATACCATGGCGCCATAAGTATAATTGAAAATCAAAAAAATTTGCAACTCTTTTAAATAAAAAGGGAAAAACATCGAAAATGCGAAAAATAATTAATTTTAAATCGAGAAAAATTTTGTAATAAGGCAAAAACCCATTCAAAGCAAAATGAATAATTGGAAAGGAGGAGGTTCAATGTTCGAGAGAAATTTGGGACCAAAACATTGAGCAAATTGGTCGGTTACCCCTCGGGGGAGGAAGAGGAGGAGCCTTTTCTCCTCTCCCGTCGCTTTTAGGTCCAATTTTTGAGACATAAATATGTGAGCCAAACTCAATTATAAGGCCATCCCCAAATGTATAAAAGTGCTGACGTTGATTAGTGTTACTTAAGAGCAAAATTGTCGAAATTATATATGAAAAATCAAATGAATTTTCAAGAGTTTCGGCCATCCGCTGATCACTGATCAGCATTACGACGTTCTTCAAAGCCGAGACCGAAAATTTAGGGGTTTTCAATTTGGAAACGACGCTCCCACCCCTCCCCCACTATTGCGGCGTCCCATGTTTAAAGGGAAAAGACAATGAGCTGCTCATAGCCCGCAGGGAAATTGCGAAAAAATTGGATTTAGGCGAGGGCCCCCCCTCCCCCCCCCCCCCCGGGGGATAGGATGGCGGCCACACGGGAAGGAAATGGAGAGAGCGCATGGCCAAATGGGAGGGGCGGCTGCCGAATTAACGAAATTAACGCACGGCGCTTTTTTTGGAAGTGTCCGATGGGCCGGCGGGAGAAAATCGAATAAATGTGCTTAAAAGTGCGCAAAAATTTCAAAAAAAAATTCAAAATTTAATACCATACATAAAAAATGGATTTTGAAGGGAGAGTTCAATTCTGATCCAATTTAAGCTAACTTTAAAAGTCACGGAAATTCAAAATGTTAAGCAATTTGGCACAAAATTCCCATTCCAATGCAACCGAAGCTGTCTCTACAAAAATTAAATCGCCAATTTCATGCGTAAATTGTATTTATTGAAATATAAATAAATTTAGGCAAAATGTTTTAGCATATAATAAGCCCTGCAAATGAAATGAGGAGTTTTGGCCAAAGAGCTAGGCCTGAGGCGAGGAGGGGGGGGCGGGGGGGGGGGGGGGTCGAGGGGTGCCAAATGTAATTAAAATTTCATTTTCGGCCAAAGGTTGGCAGGATGGATGAAAAATGGGGGGAAGAATGTGCTGGAGGCCAAGCCCATGGTGGCATGACTCTGTTGACAAATTGAGTGCCGAAATGAGCTGTTTGGGTTGGGTGGTGGTGGGATGGATGGCCTATGGAAAATGGTTGCTGTGAACGGTGTACGGATAACTGGGCACCGGAAGATTGGGCACCAGCGAAAAACCCGGAAAATTGGGCACCAAAAATATCCCAAAAATAACTACGATCAAAACATCAATCTTTGTCGACAATAGAGCCCGAAATTGGGATCGATAAGATTTCGATTGAGAAGCTTAAAATCGATTGGTCCGGGCTCTAACATCATCCGTTGCTCAACTGGTAGGCGGGTCGCCGGTCGCTAGGTATTTTACTAAACTTTGAAATGGGCATTCGGATTTTGGTCATTTTAAACATTGTCCCTTTATTTTGGCTGATTCGCATTTTGTCCACGTGGTCTTTTGTCAATTCCGTGTTTTGAAATCCTTTATTTTTTTGGCCGAGATTAAAGAGCTCAAAGTTACACATCGGGATTAGCGATGGTCAAATCACTTTAAAGTCTTTTTGATCCCAAAATTTTAAATTTTAAAATATATTATGCATTAAAATAATTAAACTATTTAAATTTAATATTACATATCAACAATTTAATTTCAATAACATTAAACTGCAGTTTGGAATTCCCGCGTGTCCATCTTTCTTTTCTAATTTTCAAAGGACCCCAACCCATTCAAATTTTGTCAATTCTTTTGGCGCCTTGCGCATTCAAAAACATTTTCATTCCTTAAACTTGTTCAACAACTCTCTCTCTCTCATTCGCCTTCCCGCCCCAATTTTACACTTTTTTTTTACATTTTCATTCTTTTTTTATATTTACGTCGTGTCGTGTCACTCACGTGCTCTTTATGTTCACCGTTCCAATCGGCCCATCTCTCCCCACTTTGCCCCCCTCCGTTTGCTGCTGCCGCCGTTTGATCGTCCGTCACACACTGCAAAAATGATCAGATTCCAACATTTCAATTTTTCCTTCCACCCGCCCGCCTTTATCATTTTTTTTTTCATTTTCTTATCAATTTTTCGTGTTCTTTTCTTCACAATGGCGCCCCATCTGCTGATTATGTAGCGTTTGATTGAATGGAGGCGCTAATTATGTCTTATTGTGGCCCCTATAAAATTGTGCCACAAAAGCGCAGTGTCAACCAAAGCATCATTTGTTGAATCATTAGGCTTTTCTAATACACTTTTTGATCGAATAAATGGAAAGGACTGTCCCATTTTGGGTGGAAAATCCTGCATTCTTCAGTTTATTTTTGAATTTCCCGAAATTTTGTAAATTTTATGCCAAAAAATGATCCCAATTATTTCAAATTTTTGTTCACAAGCCTTGCCAATTGCCGGGTTTGATGGCCTTCCTAAAAATGATTTTTATCTATACTGATCAAACACATTTATTTGATCATTCTGTTCTCCGAGCGTCTTAAACAAATGCCGAATTTTAAATGAAAAGAAACATAAATTAGACACATTCGAATTACAAAGTGTTTTTTAGGAGTAAAATGGCCTCCACCTCGGCAGAATCTTCAGCTAACACATTCGTTGGCGTTTCCCTCTCGTCGCCTTTTGACTATGCGGCAGCCCGAGGGTACACCGCTAACATCCAGGGACCGGTGAGTGGCCTTTTAATGCTTACTCATAAATGAAATCTATCGGAATTTTTTGATTTATTCAAAATTTTAGCATTGATTTCGTTTTTTGGCCAATGAACATCATCTGTCCCCAGCAACTTCTAATTTTGTTTCAGGCAATTTGGATTACGACCGCCTATGTGGTGACAATCTTTGGCATTCAATGGTACATGAAGGATCGCAAACCGATGCAACTGACGCTGGGCCTCAGGCTGTGGAATCTTTGGTTGGCACTTTTTAGGTATGCCGACTATTTTTAATTGTTCAAAATTTCCACGTTTTCGCTAATTTCAGCATCGCCGGCTGTTTGGTGACCAGCTACGGGCTGTTAAGAGAGATTGGCAGCTACGGGCTGGTCAGTACGTACACGCACAGTCGCGACTTCTTTGAAGGCTTCACCGGCCTTTGGACCTGGTGGTTCTGCATGTCCAAGTTCGCCGAGCTGGGCGACACGTACTTTGTCGTTCTCCGCAAGAAGCCCCTGATGTTCCTGGTACGTCTTCAACTTCTCGAAAAGGCTGAAAATCGAGCTGACTCGACTCGATGTCGTCATCTTTCGTGAACATTTCTTGATCACTGTTCTTTCCATTCTGCAGCATTGGTATCACCACGTGGCCACCCTTAACTACGGTTTGATGTCCTACGTGGACAACACCGCGTTCAACACGTGGATCGTGTGGCTGAACTTCAGTGTCCACGCTGTCATGTACACCTACTACTTCTTGGCCGCCTGTCGCATCCGTCTGCCGGCCTGGTTTGCCCAATGCCTGACCACATCGCAGATCACCCAGTTCCTGATCACTTTGGCCATACTCGCCCATGTCGGCTTGCGCCTGTTGGTCGGATCGCATGTGGACACCAGTGAGTCCATCGCGGGTTAAACTTAGAATGCCATTCTGATCAGGAAGTCTGAGGACTATTTAAATACAAGACATAATTCAGCGCCGGTGTCCTATGTGTACTGTCTGCTGATGGAGATCAGCTACGTTGTTTTGTTCGGCAACTTTTTCTACCATTCCTACATCGCCGGAGGGGGCAAAAAATTCCAAAAGGAGAAACAGCTGAAGCAGCAAAACGGCACTGTGACGAAAAGTGAATGAGTTTGGCCGTTGAGGGAGGGAAAGCATTATGAGACATAAAATGTGCGGTGGATGATTGAAAGACTGGATTTTCTTATTTTCAAATGTTTAAGCAAGAATTGACATGCCATTTTTATATTTTATGACTTTTTTCGATAAATATTTTAGGCGGGAATACAATTTTTAAGCTTGCAACAAGCCAAACCCAAGTCCAATATGCAACACGTAAGGAATGAAAAAACAAAGTGAAATATCAACATTTACGTTGATATTTATTAGAGAAGGCCATGGCGGTTCGATAGGCGCGTCCCTGTAGGCTTGGAGGAATCAGGAAAATTTAATTAAAAAGCGGTGGAAGGGATTATTGGTGACATTTTGCCATTCTGGTGCTAAGAAAACCCCGGTAACGACGGTTTCAAATATTTGTTTGTAAAATTTAGAAAATTGATTTCGAAATCAAATTCGGGTCCGGCTTTCGAAATCGGGCGAAATGGAGGTCAGATTCGGATTTACGTCCCAGAAAAGCCATAGAAACGGGGTGCCGACATTTCGTCGACTAAGCAAAAATACGACATTTCGTCGACGAAGCCAAAAACGACACTTCGTCGACGCGACATTTCGTCGAGTGGAATTTCGTCGAATTTTTAAATTGATGTTTTCTATGGTAAAAGCATGCGTAGATTACGAATCCGAGCTCGGATTTTGCGAATCTCGAACCCGAATTCGAACATTTGATTGAACAAAAGGGTCCCTTCCCATATGGTTTTGGCCAGCTTAATTTGCTTGTAACTTTTTTCATGATGGTTCCCTGCGCAAATTTTTGCGGATTCGTACTCAGCTTGCCAAGAGGAATCGATTACTAGTCTAAAACAATTGGCTTTCATGAATAAATATTTTTCACTTGTCTTAAAATTTCGAAAATTCTTCGAATTCGGGTTCGTGGTTCGAGATTCGCAAAATCCGAGCTCGGATTAGTAATCTAAGCATGTTTTTACCCTAGAAAACATGCATTTAAAAACCCGGCGAAATGTCGCGTCGACGAAATGTCGTTTTTAGCTTCGTCGACGAAATGTCGTATATTTTTGCTTAGTCGACGAAGTGTCGCGTCGACGAAATGTCGGTCGACGAAGTGTCGTTTTTGCCTTCGTCGACGAAATGTCGGATTTGGCTTAGTCGACGAAAAATGTCGCGTCGACGAAATGTCATCCTGCCATAGAAACTATTTTCTAAAGAGTTTATACCAGGGTACCCAGATCTGAGGTTTTAGCCTCATTTTGTGGTTTTTTGAAAGTCCAATGAGGCTAAATTTTTAAAATGAGGTTTAGCCTCATTTTGTGGTTTTTTGGAGTTTGATGAGGTTTTTTGAGGCTTTTTGCGAATTTCCCTAATAAAATCGAAAATTTCTATAATTTTGAATATTTGGCGTAATGTTTTTCTATTTTTTTGTGTATTTTTTTTTAATGAAAAAGCGAGTTCCGGTTTGAAATAAATGGGAATTTTCTTAATAAAAAACGCCATTTTCAATTTGTTTTTTAGAGCAAAAAAAGCATCACATCTTCTGCAACTTTAGCTGCAATCTCTTAACAAATCGAGTAAAAAATGCGAAATTTTCTCGGCGGCGCCTATCGGCACCGCCGACCCCCCCCCCCCCCCCCACTAAAAAAAATTATTTGGAAAAACCGCGCGCAAAAAAAAAACATGATTTTAGCAAAATGAGGTTTTTTGGTACTAAATGAGGCTTTTTTGCCTACCAAATGAGGCTTTTGAAAATTTTCATCTGCGAACCCTGCAAATAACTCTTTCCCTTCTTTTGTTCATTTTCATTCGTTCTTTTTGGCCGTCGACCCGTTTTTTTTTGATAACTTTTAACCCCAATATAATTGTTGATGAATACGATTATTTGTCCTCAAATACCTGGCCATCTTTGCTGTTTTGGGAATTAAAGTCTCGCTTTTTAGGGGAGCATTTTCAATTTTTATTGCATTTCTGCTGGCAAAAGATTAATTTCTATCCAGAGGCCTTTAAAAATATAATTTTGTGAAATGCCAAAAGCAAATTCTTCGGTCGGCCGTATGAAGCATTAGCTTGACACGGGCAATGGGGCGGACGTTCACTTTTTGGTTGGGGGAGGAGACGAAAAGGAGGCGAGTTCTGAAAAATAGTGAAACATTACTTTAATTAATTAATGGTATTTCAATTAAACTTTAATTAATCATATTTCAATTAAATCAATTAATTATATTTCAATTTATTAATTTTTTTAAGCTTTTGCCGGCCCATAAAGCGATTCTTATGGCGGCCTCCGATGTTTTTGAGGCAATGTTCCCTTTTGATGCCCGAAATGCCAGTAAGCTGAAAAAATAATTAAATCAATTTTTTAATTAACGAATTTTTTAGACCCTTCGGAAGAGACTAAAGCCGTGGAGGTGCCCGACGTGGAGGTGGAGGCGTTCAAGGCGATGCTCAGCTTCATTTATGTGGACGATGTGAGCGGGCTGAACGGGGACAATGCAATTGCGGTGCTTTACGCCGGTCATAAAATTTTTATGGAGTTTTACATTTTCCGTTTTCAAATTTTTAATTTAAGCTAAAAAATATGATCTTCCTGGACTTGTCGATTCGTGTCTGAACCTTCCCATATCGAAGCTGAGCAATATTTTCTTCGCGTTTGTGCAGACTCGCTTTCTTGGAGAAGAGGTGGGGAGGGGGGAAATTGTAACTGATTTTTAATCCTAAATAAACTACATATATTGTCTTTTTTTAAACAACCATGATTAATTATTTTATTATAAATCGGGCTATCAATTAACTGTAATAATATGTAAATATAAAATAAGTTTAATTAAATTTCGGGACTTTGCTCGCCGGTGTTTGGAGCACATCGATGAGAATGCGGGCGCATTGATCCTCTCTGGAGCGTTTTTGCAAATTGATCAAAAATTATTGTGTGACATTTTGGCCCGTGACGAGTTGATGATCAGCGAAGAAATTGCAATTTGGAATGCCGTAAATTTATAAAAAATAAAAAACAAATTAAAATTATTTTAATTTTTTTAAATTATTGTTTATATATTTCTTTTAAAATAATTAGGCACTTCTTTGGGCGGACGAAAAATGCCGTCAAAATGGGGAAGAGTGTTCGGCGGCGAATAGACGCGCAATGCTCGGCCCGGCACTTTTCAAAATTCGTTTTCCCCTCATTTCACAAGATGACTTTTCTGACAATATTGGTTTGGCACTTTTTTGGGGACCTTTTAGTTCTTTTGGATTTAAAATATTTTGACAGTTCCGTCCGGAGTGTTGACTGACGCCGAGAAGCTCAGCATTGTGCTGCACTATTTGTGTCCGGACCGCGCAAGGCCCGGGCCTTACCAGTTGCAATTCCCAACTAATGGACGTGCCGCGACCAAATCGGGTAGGCGGCTAAAGACGGGCATTTTTTACAACTTTTGCATGCCATTCTAAAACAGATTTTATAAGCTTTTGACATGTTGTTTTGACCCTAACCGGATTCGAGAATTTTTATCTCGCCGTTTACCTATCAAAACGCTCTACTCAGATAGGAGTATTTATTGCTAGAGACGAGATTTTCATCTTTTAACCTCCTTTTTTTTAAGAATATGGAATCATGAGAAGCCCAAAAATAGCATTCATTTCGAAAAATTTTAGAATTAGAGCGACTTTTTAGTCCATATAAATCAATATTTCACCATTTTTTCATAATAAATCCATATTTTGGTCAAAAATTCAACAAAAATTCGGAGTTTTTGTAAAAATTCCTTAAGAAAAATGCAATAAAAACGAAAAATGTACCCCTAAAAAATGACTTTTTCTTCGATCAAAAATGCACCAAATTGAGAAGATTTGGTCTGATTTAGCACATTTTTTAATCCATATTTTGGCACATTTTGGAGTTTTTGGTCCATATTTTGGGGGGTTTTAGTCCATATAAATCTTGTCTCTATTTATTGCATGTAGAAAAATCAGAAATTTGCAACCACTTTTTAAGATACTTTTTTCATAGCCAAATTAAAAAGTGGCACTTTTTATGCAATAACCTGCACAAAAGCGAAATTGTATTTAATATTTTGCAAATAAAATTATATTTTCTTAGGACTAACCCTTCAAAATCGATGGGATTCAGCTGCATGTCACGAGGGCCTGACGCTCTCCGAGCCCGACCGATTGATTGTTCAATTAATTGGAGAGAAAGGGGGTAAATATTATTCTGTTAAATGATTTGATTCAAAAATTAATAGTACTTCTTTTTCAGAGTAGCGCTCTGTCCTCGCCGAACTGCCAATTCCAGAATCCGGCATATTCTACTACGAAGTGAAAATCATAGGGAAAGGAGAGTAAGTTAAATAAATAAATAAATAATTGAGCTGCTTAAAAGCATTTCCATTATAAAAATTATATTTAGCGGTGTTCACATTGGACTCGCGACAAAACAAGTGCCATTGGCCAGTTGGGTTGGCCATTACAAAGGCACTTACGCATACGAACGCTGTGGCAGACTTTGGGGGCACGCGGACGTCTTGAATGGAAAGCCCCACTTTGGGGGAGGCGACGTCATCGGATGCGGCGTGGATTTGGCAACTCACCAAATCATTTACACAAAGAATGGCGAGCGTTTGGGTAAGAAAGAAAAACAAAAATCAAAAAATTAATTGGGAATTTCATTTAAAAAAAATACACTTAATTGTTTTGCCTCAATGCGTTATTTGTTTGTTTTTGCAGAAACTACCGGGTTGTTTGTTGCCAATTCTGCCGCCGCGTTGTTTCCGTGCGTTACGTTGTTACGCTTTGGCGACAAGATTGAAGTCAACTTTGGACCGAACTTTGAATTCAAATTCTGATGAGAAAGAAGCCGCCGGACAGCGAAAAACAATTGTTTTAAATTTATTTTTCTTTTGAAAAATACTGTCAATGGATTTTTTGTTTATTTTCAAATGTGTCTGATTGATTTTTAGTCGCCATTTTGCCCATATGGGCTCGATAAAGAAATTGAACCAATGAAAAATGAGCTTTTTTTGTTTTAAGTTCATTAAACAATCAATAAAACCTAATTTATCAGAAAGAAAGTAAAGTAAACAATCCAATCAAATAATCTAACAGCTACAAAGAATATTTTAATCCCAAAAATAAATGCTTTTTCAATTTTTCGAAAATGCCGACATAATCACTGAAATGGAAATAGAAATTAAATTTTAATTTATATTTAATTTAGCCGACACTGACTATGAGGAGTCAATTGGATGGTCCCATCCTGCCAACATCGCCCCCGGCGTTGCCCAAACGTCTCTCTTGCGGCGCCCTTCGCGAAGTTTCCATACCGAAAATCAGATTCGGTTGAGCTATTTTGGCACTTTTTGTCTTGTTTAAAAATAAAATAACAATTTGATTTAAAAAACTTTTTTAACAAAAACTCCAAAAACAAAATCACTTTTCCCACCTTTTCGATGCATCTTCCGAATTGTTTCCCAATCACATTTGGCGGCTTCGGAAAATTCTTCGGTTAATAAACAAAAATTCGACAGAAAAGTGCCGTTCTATTCATATAAGCCACCGAACTTCAATGTTTTGGTCCAAAGGTCCCAAAGAGGATCATACCAAAGCTTAAAGGACACTTAAAATTGAACAAATTTACAAAATGTGTCTAAACAAAAACAGAGAAGGGACCAACCGGCAGACGGATGCGACAGGCGGCCAAGAAGTAGTAGGTGTACATGACAGCGTGGACACTGAAGTTCAGCCACACGATCCACGTGTTGAACGCGGTGTTGTCCACGTAGGACATCAGACCGTAGTTAAGGGTGGCCACGTGGTGATACCAATGCTGCAGAATGGAAAGAACAGTGATCAACAACCACCGATCATCCCTGATCAAACATGAGAACGAAAGCTGACATGACGATATCGAGTCGAGTCAGCTCGATTCCAATTTTTGGGTCTTGGGAAGGGGTTGGCGGTGCCGACAGGCGCCGCCGAGAAAATTTTGGGATTTTTGACTCAATTCATTAAGAGAATTGATCCAAAAATTACGAATTTTGTAAGTCAAAAGGGTCCCCCCTATGGTTTTTTGTTCTCAAATTTTCCTTTTGGGGCGGGTACGTGACCCCTCGTACCCCCGCACCCCCACCCCCTAAATACGTGCCTGCTACATACGTTTCGATAAGCCATTAATTTGTCGGAAAAGGCCGGAGAAACTTCGAATTCCGCCAGCACTTCGGCGGCTACAAATCCGTGTCGTATGTCCCGCGTAACCTTGAAAGTTTCGGATTTCAGGTTGGAATTTCTGAAATGCCGATTTTAAATCGTTCCGGACTTTTGGGGTTTTGAATTTCGGGTTTCGGATTTTTTTCCGATTTTGCCCAGCCCTGAAATGCTAACTGAACCAGTCGGTGATGAAAAGCGCTGCACACAGGGAATAATTTTACCGTAAATTGAAAAAAAAATCACAATGGAGTGAGAGAGGTTTGCATTATATATAATAAAGAAATTAAGTTTTTGAATATCGACAAAGAAAACTAAGACAAAATTGAGCAGATGCGAGCGACCACTCCGCATGACTTCAAAACAATCTCAATGTCCATGTTTTGGACAGAATTTGAATAAAGAATTTTTGAACAGTTTCAGAACCAAAAAAACACAATTTGATCAAAATGTGAAACGGTGCCCACTCGCTGCACAGTATAACATGTGTGGAAGATGAGAGGGAGTTGTAAACAATGAATGAACAAAATATGCTTAAATCAATGAATGGGGTCAATGTTCGCCCTCGCGCATAAATGTCAAAATGTCCTTTTTTGTAATTATGCCAAGCAGTCGGCCGTTTGTGGTGACCATCGTTGTTCGGAGTCCCAGTTTTCTGAACATGTCGATCACTGTTTCCATCGGTGTCTGATCGGCCACTGTCATTGGTGCCTAAAAGATTTGCGACTTTTCGCATGGCATCCTCCCCGCCATTTTGTCCACCCATCCATCACCCACCACATCCATAATGTGGCCAAGCTGAAGGGGTACCGGAACGCCGGCATACGTCGACGACGGCACAACATTGTCCCCGCTGACAAAGGCCGACGACTGTTGCTGTTGTTGCTGCTGCCTGTCATCGACCACCAAAAATTGTTGTGATGGAAACGATTGGTTGACGAGGTCCACATCGGTGGAGAAGTGCACCGGGGAATTGGTGGTCACGTACTGCTGCGTTTTACGGGCATTCTTCAGCACCGCGTTCAGGTCCATTCTGTGTAGAAAATTTGGGGCAAAAATCAGTGCTCCCCTCCACTCCCCACACAACTGACCTCGTGCAAAACCCAACGACGAGCATTTGGCGATGGTCGTTCACCACCGGGAAGCCGTTGCAATTCGTCTCTCTGAGCAATGCCTCCAACTCGCCCACCGTCATCGAGTGCTGTTCAATCAGTCGCATCTCAGCGCTCGACCGCATCACTTGACCCGCAACGGTGGAATAGGGATACTCGTCTTTGTTGTCCAGGAACGGGTAGCCGTTGAGCTCAATGTGCGCGTCGTAAATGCCCTAAAAATGGGCACAAAACCCTTTCAACACAACATCGAAAACACATTTTAAGTAACCAACCCGTCTGTAGATAGCGTCACCAACCCATTTGGCAAACATGACCGCTGCCATTGTGGGCACGATGAACCTTAAAAGTTTTTTTTTCATTTTATTCTATCTAAAATTAATTCTCAAAATCAGTCAGTTAGAAATTGGTTTAGATGACTCGTTGTTTAACTAACTCAAGACTTCCAGTCAGCTCAAACATGATCACCACAAGCGAGACGGTCATTCTTAATAGATCAGAAGACAGTAAATAAATATAATTGTATTAGAGGAGCCAAATTTTTTTTGTGAATTTTATCGAAATTTGATCAAAATTTTGTTTCGAAAAATTCGATCAAAAATTGTCAACCAAACAGCAGCACTCACCGCGTAACACCGCCGAGCACAGCGGCGGCGCCGACCATCGCGTACAGGCCGGGCATGGCACAATCGCGACCAATTTGGCACGTCCACAGCTCACTGTTCGGGTAGGACTGTTGCAGTGCGTAGGTCAGCCCCTCCACTTTGATGCCGAGGAGACGGCCCGCAATGGCGCCCTGTGAGATAATAAATATTACAGAGATTCCCAATTGTTAAACAAATAAAACCATGGCCAAGCTGGGCACGAACAGACCGGACGGCACTTTGACGCCAAAAGTGAATATTGTAAACAACAGTTTGGCACCCAGTGCCATGATCAACTGCATAAAGGCTGTCTAAAAAAATTCAACAATCCAACCCATGCCGTTAATTAACGAAAAATTGCGTCAAAATACGCACATGCAATCCGTTGCCGAGGTCCCCCGTGTGGTAATTGTCGTCCACTTTGTCCACTACGACCCCATACGTTATGTTTCGGTTGTAGTCGCACAAGTCCATGGTGTAGTCCTCGGGACCGCATCGGTCGAACAGCTTCAAAAAGCGTTGAGGGACAAAATTTAAATATATGTACACAGATAGACCTGTTTGATCAGCGCGCTGGCACTCTTTCTGGTGTAGGGATTAAAGAATGACATGGCACCAGTGATGGCAGTGACAATGATCACTTCGTAGACCGGATTTGCGCCCAACCAACGACTGTTTTTCCGATACGCGCACCACCGGATATTGGCCCTGGAAGATTTTGAGTCTTTCATCATTAATTTAAATACAATTAATTGTGAGTTGTTTTTTTTTGCGGATAAAAACTGAACCGACCAAATGAACAGACTGCCAAGAATGCCGCCAAAAATGCCCAACATTGCGAATGGAATCAGTTCCATGAATGTCCATCGCATCGAATAGTCCACGTGAAACATCGAAGTCTGTGGTCAAATATAAATTTAAAAGTTAAAAAAACAAAGATCCATCCCAAAGTGCGTCAAAGAGTTCGATATCCAAAAAATTTCAAAATCGGTTAAGTTCATATTTTCAGTCCAATCCTAACAATTAAATATAATACTCAATGATTCCACCTGATCACTGCCGAACGGGTTGACAAAGCGAAGAATGACACCGGCAACCAACGCGCAGAAAAATGAACGCCACATCGTCTTCAGCGGGAAATAATAACTCGCCTCCTCCAAACTGAAAAAAAAAATTCACATTTTTTTAAACGTTTACTAAGAAAAAAACATTTATTTTTTAGACAATTGATGTACTATAAAGTCAATCCAAACTGAAACCCAATTGGTTCAGCACCTGAACATCACTCCGCCGATTGGTGCTCCAAACGCAACGGAAACGCCAGCGGCAGCGGAAGCGCTCAGAATTTCGCGCTTTTTCGCCTCGTTCAGCCCGTACTTAGGGAAAAGGTAGGAGAAAATGTTGCCAATGCAGCATGCCAAGTGCACCATTGGGCCCTCCTTGCCGAGACTGAGCCCTTAAACAAAAAGGCAACTGGTTGATGATGGCCCGGGGATTTCGAAAAGTCCGGGATCGAAAAACGCCGCCATCACATACCGGAAGCCGATGCCAGAATAAGGCCCACCGATTTGATGACGAAAGTCCATTTGCCGAGGTAGCCGCGGATGACAAAGCCGGACAGAATGCATTTGATCTCGGGAATTCCCGAACCGCAAGCGTATGGGGCAAACGTGCGCACAAGTGATACCGCCAGCCCGGCCATGGCAACTTTGGAGCAAAAAAATATGTCGACATTTTATGATAGGCTTGGCCATGGTAAAATCATCTCAAAAATTCCGTCCCGACAAAATTATGAATTCAAAAAAATGTTATCAATTAGTGATGGATCCTCCCTCACCTGCCCATAAGACGAAGAAAAAAAAGTCCAATGTGCCGTAGAGCCAATCCCTCTCGTAGTAATGGAACATCTCCGGCCACGTCGTCCAACTTTTGCAGTCGTTATCTATACAGATTGATTTTTACATTGATTTAAGCAAAAGTATTCCAAAACTGCAAGAATATTTTGAACATTTTGACTTCCCCATAAACCGCTCGGTTCCGGAACCGAAACGTTTGGTGTCGCAAAAACCGCGAAGATTTTCGAAAACCGCCAACCCTAGCCACATCACTTCAAACCTTTAAAAGCGCTGTCGTTGGCAGACCAGCAGCAATGCTCCCGGTCCAACCAAAACCGGTCGGCACAAATGCCGTCCTTCAAGTCGCTCATCCATCGCGCCCCTATGTCAATGACACCGGCGATTGCGCCCGCCGCCAGGCCGACCAAAAGCACACAAATCCAACCGCTGCCCGCGTCCCAAATGGACGTCACCGAGCCGAATGGAAAGTCGTCGCGATAGCCTTCAAAAGAATGGAAAACGGAATTTAATTAATGCACAAATAAAGAGAAATTATTATATTAAAAGACCGATCCCAATCATTTCTTAGATTGATCAACTAAAGTCAGCACCTTTAATGAATTTGTGCCTTAGCCGGTCGCGCGCCAAATCCCGAGGCCAGTCGATTGTGTGGAAATCACCATATTTGCTGTACATTATGTAAAACAGCAACGGGATTTCAAAAAAAAAGCTCTTGAATTGAAGGTTAAATTTAATACAACATAGAATGTACATATGTACCTACATACATACCCTAAATGTATACGACAAAAACCCGAAAAAACGATAAATTTGGGCAACGCGATGCTTTTTTTAACGAAACACAGCGATTTTTGGCATAACAAACAACATGACAAGAAGGCGCTAAATTCAAAATAAGAAGATGGTCAGTGTCTAACTCACACTGTCTGATTCCACTACACAGTCAGAAGGAACATTCTTCACGCGCCGGCCTGCCGGAATACGAATCCGAGCAGTTCACTGTCGTTGTGTTTCAAAAAAGTTGCATTTAGCATTTGCTGATCGTTTTGATATTAGCAACGATCAAATGGTGCAAAAACGGGCTTATTAGACGAGTGTTTCGTGATTGGCCATTTTGCATCAAACTTTCACATATGAGAATTGGAGTATTTTTATTAGATGTTCACATGTTTTCCGCTGCCACTGGATTTGTAGCTAATCAGGCAATCACAAGCGCGCTTTGGAATATTGCCGAAAGCGGGGTTCACCAAGCAGAATATTTGGTGCATAATTACCTGCTTTCACCGTCAACAACAGGTTGGGCATCAGATTGATGGCATTCCCTGCACAATACCTTTTTTTCAAACAGATAACGGCATGGATCCCCAGCAGCAAACTCAGCCGAAAAAGATCTACTACGTGTCCTTCAACCAGGACTGCACTTGCCTTGCGGTGGGACATGACGACGGGTACAGCTTCTACAATTTGCGCTCATTGGACCGTCTCGAGAAAATTTCGGACTCCCGAGGTCTTGGACAGTTTCAGTGACCGAATGTTTTGGTCAAATTTGCGCATTTTTAGTCCCAGAACGCGCTTGTGTCGTTGAGAAGCTGTACAGCAGTTCGTTGACCTGTGTGGTGTCGATGAAAAGCACACGGAAACTCCAGGTTTATTTGAAGGCACGTACTCAATAATAACCAGGACGCATTGTCTCCGGGTTGTGAGCAAAAGTTTTGGAAAACATAGGGTCCAACCAGAACCTCGTTAACGAAATAATTGAACGCGTTTCCAGAGGTTCCCGTATTTCTCTTTTCAGTTCTTTAATTATGGTCGTCGTTTTGTCGAAAGCCCTTTTTAGAATTTAGCTATTGAGACACAAAAAATTTTCCAATAAGTTGGCCAAAAAATGCAACAAGGTGGCCTTATCCTTGCAGTTTTTAAAAAAGCTAAAACACGAATTTTGACTTTTTTTGGTTTTGGGTTTTCTCGTCACTCATTTTTATAAAAGATAAATGAAAGCATTCATTTAAATGTGCTTGCTTTTACATGTTATTGTATTGTACAACGCATTTTAGGTGTTCCATTCGAAGAAGGAAAATGAAATCTGTTCTCACACCTATGCCAGTTCGATTATTGCTGTTCGTATGAATCGTAAGGTATTTGTCGGGAGTTTAAAGATTTAGTTCAATTTAATTTATTCAAAAATGAGCATTTTTTTTTAAATTGTTACTTAACTCAAATGTTGATCACGTCAAAATTTCACACGCTTTTCTTTGTTCACGCTGTGCATGTTTTTTTTTGTTGCAGAGAGTAGTCGTCTGTTTGGAGGATACCATTCACATCCACAACATCAGGGACATGAAGGTGTGTGGTGCGCCCTTAGCCAGGCCCTATCCAAACTGAACCCGTAAAATGTCCCATTCCCGCAGATCATGCACATGCTGAAGGACACGCCGCCGAACCCGAATGGTATCATCGATCTGTCCAACGACGACACGAACTGTTTCCTCGCCTTCCCCTGCTCGTCAAGCACTGGCCATGTGTAAGCCATCAATTAACGAATTTGTTGCTTTTTTTGCGCTTTTAAGAGTCGATTTTTCGGGAATAGTAAAGCTGGTGCCCCACCCCAGAAACAACATTTTCCCGAAAGTGGGGGGCGGGGGGAAATTAAGTACTGTACAATTGGATTACTCGAATTACTTTGGTTTGGGACAATAAAAAATATCATAATTAAGACATATATTTGACGCTGAAAATTTGAACACGATGTGCCAAATCACTGCGCATGATGGAGTGCTCGCGGCAATTCGCTTTAACCCCGAGGGCAACAAAATGGCAACGGCATCGGAGAAGGTTTTCGTTTTCAAAATTAATTTTTCTCCATTAATCTCTCGGTAACAAAAACGGTTGTGTGGGACATTTTTATGAGCCAAAATCGAATGATTTGTATTGAAAACCCCCCGATTTTGGATGGCTTTACAGTTTGTTGTGATTTTTTCCATTCATTAGGGCACAGTGATTCGCGTGTTCTCCATCCCCAACGGGGAGCGACTGTACGAGTTCACGCGCGGCGTCACGCGCTACGCACAGATCAATTCGTTGGCCTTCTCGCAGGACTCGCGCTACCTTTGCTTGTCCTCCAACACTGAAACGGTGTGAAAAGTCTTCAAAATTTGAACGCAAATAATCAAAAAAAAACAATTTTTTGTTGTTGGAAATGCGACAGCAAACAAATTAAAGTGGGAATTCGTATTTCCATGAGCTAATCAACTCTCGACTTTAGGTTCATTTGTTTGCCCTTCTCACGCCGCTCGAACAGCAACAGGCATACCACCACCATCATCACCAGTGCCAAAAGTGAGAATTGCATTTCAATGACAAAGTACAAGCCTTTTTTAAATTTATTTTTCCATTTGTTGGGGCCTTTTCCGTCACGTAACCTTCATTTTCTTCGATTTTCAACCTTAATCCTGAATTATAAAATCTACTTAGTTTTTTGATTTTTGCTATATTTTTCAGGTCGGACGATGCTTCTCAAGAAGGATTGGGCGGTTGGGTCAGTTATTTGTCGCAGCAGGCCAGCGCCTACCTGCCCCAGCACGTCAACGAGCTAATGCTTCGCGAAAAGTCCACCGCAACGGCGCGCCTTCCAATCCTTGGCACGCGGACTGTGGTGGCAATTCCACGAATTCAGGTTGGCCAAAAAAAAAATTCTAACGCGTTCAGAAAAGCAATTACGGTTGTTGTTGTTTCAGGGTGTCGACTATCTGATGGTGGCCAGCCAGGATGGCTACCTGTTCTGCTACTCGATGCCTACCGAGACTAATGCCGAGTGCAATTTGATGCGGCAGTACAGGATTGGGCCACCGCGTGTCGGCGGCACGGAAGCGGGTGACCAACAAGAAGCGGGGGAAGACGGCTGCTGCATTGAGGGCACACCGGTCTCAATCCGTTCGGGACAGCGTCAAAGTCGCGGCTCGGTAGGGTGAACATTTTGAAAAACAACGCCAAGACGATTTTTTTCAAGGAATCGGAACAACCGGCAAAACCAACCGCTGCCGCCCAAACGCCCACACGAGCGTCGATGCGGGCGGGCAGTGGGGGCGGTTCCTCCTCGTCGTTGTCGTCCGCCTCTGCCGTAACGCCCTCTGTCGCTAAGCAACATTCGGTGCCACCGCCTCCGTTGCCGCCAAATCCGCCGAAGCGCAACATTCCGTCGTCCAAATCGAGCACACCCGTCAAAGAGACGAGCAAAGGTCAGCAAGCACCGCCAGTGCTCCGACTCGGAGCAGTTCGCCCCCACGACTTTAAATGTGTTATTCTTTTTTTTTGGTTTAGCGAATGCTAACCCGTTCGACATGGAGGATATGCTGATTGCACCATTGGAGGACGATGGTGAATCGGATTTGACGAATCCGGACATGGCCTCAACGGAGTCTGATCACCTGAATATTGTGGCACCGCCGGCTGACTTGGACGATCTGGATGAGTTTCCACCACTCGCTTGAATCATTTTATGGATTAAAATTTGTCATTTTTTAAAATTTTGATATGCAACCGTAGTTGGTGAGATCTTATTCATTCACACATACACACACAACGCTGTATTTATGTCACAGGTTGGCATTTGGTTAGTCGGCTAAACTTCAACAAATTGGATAGTAAAGGGCACAAAATGCCTGAATTTGATTCCCTTATAAAATATTTTGCCAAAATAAGCTGAACACTGTTTTGACCCATTTTGTCAGTCGTGGCTTAGGCCAACGAACCACTCATGCCGCATCATTGGTCAGCCCAATTTTCCGATGTTTGCCAACCTATGATGTATTGTGGGTACAAAGGCATATACAAATATATTTGTGTGCGTTGATTCTCTCACAGCATGGCTTATTTCAATGGGAGGCATCATAGGGAAATGCCCGTGTTTGTACTATGGTAAAAAGAACAACAAAAACAATTAAGCGCATTTTACACGCCTATCTGCTTGATTAAATTTAACAAATTGAATTCATGGTACATGTGTAAATTTGAAATGTAGTGCAGGACTTTTTGTGACACCCCATAAATTAATTTTCACTTTTGGTAGAAATTTATTAAGCGTTCCCGGATTTATATGCATTTGCATATTTTATTAGTCCAATTGAGTCGATGAAATAGCTGCAAAAGTCTGCCAAGTCCCCAAAATTGACCAACGAATCTAAGCTTGTCCTTTTATATTCATCTTTTTAAAAACATGTGTTATAGAGCAGTTAACGGCTTCCATTTGGCCTTGTCGTGTTTAGTGACTCGGCCGATTTTAGGATCGGGATATATAAATTTTAAGTTTTCTGGCCGTAATCCAATCTTAATGTGTTAGTTAATCAGAGTTTCAACTTTTCGAGAGCTTCCGAATGACTTGGATATACATAATTTATTTTTTCGAAAATTGCGCTTAGCGAGTCAAAAAAAATTGTCATCCGTGCAAAACCGTTTCTCATCTGCTGTTGTTGCTGCTGCAGTTTGCCCGCCATTCTCCCAACACGGCTGGCTGCTGGTCCCCGCCGCCCAGCGCCTTCTCATTTCTCCGGATACGCTTCGTTCCCCCCCCCCCCCCGGGCCATTTAAAAAACCATAACTCTGTTCTTAGTCAACCGAGTGAAGATGCTGGGTTGGTCAGCTAACACTTCGTCTGTTCTTCATATGCTACCTACCGTAGTTATCACCATTGTTTTTCATATGTTACCTACCGTACCCATCACATATGTTACCTACCGTACCACCTGGAGAGTCTGGTTGTCAAGTACGCGCGGGGGTACTGTGCTCGAGTCTGCTTTCTCCTTTACCCAATCACCGGCCTTCTGCAATACATCAACCAGCGCCACGCTAAACTCAATCATTTACAATGTTATGTCGCGCAGTTTCTGTGCGTATTTTCCACAAAATGTGTGGCCGAGAAATGAGGATGGATGAAGACAGATTTGGCGGTTGCCATTTCAATCAGAACAACGGCTGCGGACGGAAGACGCCGTTTGTCCACTGAACCGATTGCTATGATCTTTTTGATTAGGAAAGAATGCCAATTTGAACATTCCAGTCCTGACAACATATTGTGTAGAACATGGCCAGCCATTTTGGGCAATTTAAAGTCGTTTTGTTTATTTTTAAAGCTAACCTAAACCAATTTAAAGTTTAAACGTTTTGCCGCACAAAAATATTGATCTTAAAATTCGAATAGAGCAAAACAAACCAAAAGGTGTTTTGCGCTTCGAACATTGATGAAAATTTCTTCTGAATTCTGCTTTTCGGCTCACTTCCGATTTGTGCGACCGGACCTTTTGTCTTTTATTCCATTACCGGACATTTTGCACAATTTTCGCCTACCGGCCTTTTGTTTCGCGCCTTAAAATTGCGCATGAAAAAATTAACACCGCCGATAAAAATGTTGAATTCTTGACCAAATTTACAGGGGAAATTTCAAATTTCTGCCTCTATTGTCAGTAGACCGGTGGCTTCCGATATTCTTTTCCGTTTTGCCTTTAGTTTTTATTTTTATCACCATCACAACAACAAAAAAACATTGTCCACAAATGGTAAATATAATTTTCTTTCGACCTAATTATTAATAGATAAAGCCATTACTAATCGTTCCAAGTATCTATTTTGATGCCAAAACGCGAAGTTGATCGATGCGTTCGTCCCATTATTTGTTACGGATGCCGCCTTCATGTTTTCGCACCTAAATAAATGCGTCACGGTGAATACTTAAAATAACAGCGACTCGATAAGAATAAAAACAAATTTAAATATCCCGGGACGGGCGCGTTGGCCCGGATTAAACCCCCGAGATTAGTCCTTTTTGCAACCCGGTTCCGTATCCCCCGGTTTTTTGATTTCGCAGGTCATTAAAAAAAATCCTCCAAACAATGGAAAAGCGGAGATCTCTGTTATCCAGCCTCCTCACCTTTTGGAACACCGTCGGGTCGTCGTTTCGTGAGATGCAAAACCAATTGATGCAGCTAGTGGAGATAGCCTGTTTGAAACAAAAAACATTTTCTCCGTATTTATTTGAAATAATTAGCTGCTCAAGCACAACTCACTAAAAGAATGACAACAAAAGCCACTGATACCTGAAATAAAGGAGGTCGAGATGCATCAAAAAAATCAACTAACCACGACGGGCCCGAAAAAATCTATGACGCCAAATTCTATCTTTGGCATTTTCAGTGAATGAATAATGGATCTAAAATTTAAACGCATCAAAAGTTAAACAATCCGCATTCGAGACAATTTGGTTTTCAAGGATTGGTTTAAGAAGTTGTGTTTTAGGTGTACTCCAAAAATAAGCCAAGGTGGGGGATGGGAGTAGCGGTCAGGGTCAGTTTGGCGCCGACAGTTTTGAAATGTCTGAGGTTTCAGCCTCATTTTGGGTTTTTTTTTCCTATAGGTTTCGAAATTCAAGCAAAAATTGCGGCTTCGCACGGTGTCTGGGCATTCTGATTGTGGTTGGGTTGTGCCACAGTGAAGGAATAAATGTACGTCAGTGAAGGCAAGGAAAGTGAAGAATGTAAAAAGATCACTGCGTCCTTTTATAGTGACTGAGGAGCGGTAAAATTTGCCGTACTTTTTGCCAAAACTTTTGCTCTTCATCGCATTTCTCATTAACTCTTCTTGCCGGTCGAATGAGCTAACTCTGCGCGACTTTGCTTGTGCCAAGAAGGGAGCAAAACAATATCGCTTCTCAATAGTCGAAGACTTCCAGCTTCATGGCCAACAACAAATCGTGAAGCACAGAATTCTTAACAAATCATGTTTTTCTACCGGATTGATTGATTGATGCTTCTTAAACTGCTTGAGAAACTTTTTAGAAGTGTGGTTTGCTATTTTAAGACAATTCCTGGCAACTTTTCATGCCCTCACAACATCATTCTTTCCTTTTTTGCGGTTTGGGTTTGTTCTTATTTTATTGGGTTTTTGGCGATATTCAAAAACTCACTGCGCTTCAAGCACTCTCCGACTTGTTTGCCCCCATTGAACTCAACCTGCTCAAAAATTGGGTGGACAAAAGTATATGCCCAAAAAGTTCAACGCTTTATTTCTAAGCATATGCACCATTCTCATCAACTCCTTTTACCATAAGTTTTTAGTCTCAGATATGCCAAAGAAAAATCACATTCCTACTTCTAAAAAAATTGACATTGTGGAGGCAAAAAAAAATGGTCAAACAGATAGGGCTGTTTCTGCACAATTTGGTGTGAGTCATCGAGCCGTATCGAACATTTACAAGCGCTACAGAGCCGGAGATGATCTGCACCGAAAGCCAAGAAGTGGACGTCCAAAAAAATTGTCAATTAGGGAAGAGCGGATCGCACTTCGGGAAATTCAGCTCGATCCAACCAAAAGTGCCACCGACTTGGTCAATTGTGTCGCCACCAAATTTGACAAATGCATTAGCACAAGGACGGGTCGGCGACTATTGAACAGTGCTCAATTGTTTGCCCACAGACCAGCCTACAAACCGCTGCTGTCAAAAAAAAACAGACTGGCTCGGTTGGATTTTGCGAGATCCTATGTCAATCATACCCCCCAGCAGTGGTCGACCGTGCTCTTCAGCGACGAGGCGCCGTTCCATCTCTACAATTCCGCAGTGCGTCGATTCATCCGCCGTCCCCCCCAAACGAGGTACCACAAGCGGTACATCGTCCCAACAGTAAAGTTTGGCGGTGGAACTGTGATGGTGTGGGGTGAGGGTTCAATTTTTGGACATCAATAAAATGTTAAAATTTAGGCTGCATGAGTCGCGACGGGTTGGGGCCTCTTGTTCGAATTCACGGGACCATGGACAGATTTCAGTACAGGGATATTATGCAAGCACATATGCTACCCCATTTGCGTGACAAAATGCCACCGGATGTTGTATTCCAGCAGGACAATGACCCCAAACACACTTCCGGCCTGATGATGGGCACAAAAAAACCTTTGACTCGAGGCTGGTTTGCAGACAATGGAGTTCCTGTTTTGGTTTGGCCGAGTCAGTCCCCTGATCTCAACCCAATTGAGCATCTCTGGGCGCACATTGGACGGCAGCTGAGGGGACGGCGGTTCAGAAATGGGGATGAACTCTTTGCACATCTCCAGTCGGAATGGGAGAAAATTTCAATTAATGTTTTAATCAAGTTGATTGATTCTATGCATTCCCGTTGTATGGCTGTTATAGAGGCTAAAGGTGGCCCAACAAAGTATTGATAAAGGAGTTGATGAGAATGGTGCATATGCTTAGAAATAAAGCGTTGAACTTTTTGGGCATATACTTTTGTCCACCCAATTTTTGAGCAGGTTGAGTTCAATGGGGGCAAACAAGTCGGAGAGTGCTTGAAGCGCAGTGAGTTTGGGCTCATTTTGAAGCTAGAAAATTGCGCTAAATTTAATCAGTAACAGTTGGCTGGCTTCAACAGCTTTAAAAGCTGCTATGACAATTTTCATGTCCAAATATGTTTTGGGCATATACTTTTGTCCGATACTGTATGTTTTTCTTAACAAACTCCGCCGGCTTCAATTACCCTGGTTTTTTTTAATCTCTATCGGACCCGGACCGGGTTGGTAATACTGATTTTCCTAAAATAACCAGCAACAGGCCCGGTTTTGGCTATTTTTAGCACCTTTTTGATTGTTTTATGTGCTTAAAAATTACCTATGTAGGTGTTTTAGATTTTAGCACCTAAAATCTCACGATACATTTTTAAAAAAAAAGCAAATTTTATTTGGTTGGTTATAACCAAAATTCCTATTTGTTTTCAGGAATTCCCCCTTTAAAGGCGATTATTGATTTCCGACTTCCAAACATTTAAAGATGCAATCTTTCGAAAACGATTTTTCTCTCTACAATACTAATAATGAGCAACAACCGAAGAAGCGCTACTCAGACCGTGAGGTTTGCATTTTAGCAATCACTGAGCACGCAGACTTAACCAGAAAACATTTTATGGGGGGGGGTGGGAATTTGTTACAGAAATTGGATAGAAGCGACAGAATTTTGCCTAATTTCTGTTCAGGGGGTGAGGTCATCGAAAATTCCCAATTTTTTTTCTTCGCTAGAGAAAAACCCCCGGGTACGGCCTGAATAGACACTGTTGAAGTGGTCTCGATTGAGTACTCCTTCAATTTATAGGTGCTGTTTATTCCGCCGTGGGAGACTAAAATTGGGCAGCTCCAGCAGGTGGTGCGAACCATCCAGCGCAACTCTGACGCGGTGTTGGACAATCGGTTTGTTTGTTAGGGCAACATTTGAATTTTCTGTTTGAAAAATTGCTGTAATAAATAGGGGCTGGAGAAAAAAAAACAATTTGTTTTTTTTTGAAAATTCTAATTCAACAATATTTAGTGGTGCCGTTATCGTCCGCTGTTATCCGGTGAGAGAGGGAAGAAACAGGCCCATAACCAGGGGAAAGCCCCCTCCTCCCCAGAATTGAAATTTTTTTGCAGCAAAAATGCTTGGAAAAAAATCTGAAGTTTTTAAACAAATTGGTACGTTGTTGTTTTGGGGCCCTAAAATTCATATTTTAAAAAAAAGGCCAATATTTTCTTGCACAGTACCGAAGTGGCACTTACATGCATTTGGTGTATAACTTGATCTACGCCACGTTGGCCTCAAACGCGCAGTTTGGCCCGGCACAGTCTCCCAACGAAATTCGGCCCATTTTACTCAACTACAACACGCAACAAGTTCGTGATGGTGACGGGAGGAGAGAGGAATATTCATTATAATAATTCACTAAAAGACACACTAAAAAATATACGGGGAGTGCTGAACTTGATGTTCATGTTTGTTTTATTACATGTAGGAGAGTTGAATAGGGTTGGTCTCGCCTCCTCCGCTTCCCATTGACTCCATTCAAATTGTTATACTATTTCAGTCTGCGTCTAACCCAAGCGTCGTTGGCCCTCAGGCGGCCGCGTTCACCAGCGGCGTCCTTCACTTTGGCCAGCAGCAGCAATGGACCGACTTTGTGCTGATCCGTGTGCACTTTAGCAGCCACGAGCCGGCCATGTGCTTCATGCAGTCATTCAACCGGTTGGCAAAATGTCCTAGTCGAAATTTGTTGTAAAACGTCGGGTTTTTGGGTGTAAAAAAAGCTCGGATTTGTTTTAATTTTCTATGTTATATATTTATATTTATTTTCGAATAATTTACCCTTTTAAAGGTCGGTGGTGCGTGTGTTTGATCGGCGTCAGATGCGAATGCCATTTTGCCATTCGGATTTGACGCGTCCGGAGCGCGTGCTGCGCAACCATTTGCAGCAGTTGTGCGACGAGAAGAACAGCGGCGCCAACAACAGGGTCCGTAATTTGTTTTGTAAAATATTCGTTCTCTCTAAGTTTGATTGATATTTTCTAATGATCTTAAAAAAGTTGTTCATCAAATCGTTGGTCAACCAAATTTTGAATTGCCCATTCCTCTGATCACATTTCAATACAATAATCAGCTCGTCAAATTTTACCATCTTTTATTAAGGCCCCAACACACCAGGGGCAGCAGCAATATCGTGGACGTTTTTTCAGTTTTGCTCCGCGCTATTACCACAATGGATTTCAGATGTACAAGGTGTACGGCCCATCATTATTTTCTAAAATAATGAATTTATTTTTATCAATAAAGGATTTTTCAAGTGGACGTGTTGAGCTTGTGCCGTGGGAACAGTTTTCGGAGTCGCAGTATTTGCACGTGTTGGTGGCCTCACTGCGAAAGTTTGCGGCGATGTACAAGCAGAAAGAGTGGGGTTTTTTTTTTTTTGGAATTTGGTCATTTTTCTTTTTTTTCTATTCTGAAAAAAACCCACATGAGGCCGAATCGTTGAACTGGTCCACCGCCCATTCCTTTCAGGTGTTTTGTGATTATTCAAAATGTTGCTGAACATACCGGCAGCTCGGAGGCGGACATGGAACGGATCACCAGTGTTGTGTACAGCATTGTGTCCACCGAGGCATATCGTCAGCGCTGCATTCACATAAAAGTAAGTTGGGACGTAGGGGTGCGCAACATTAGCACATTTTTCTCCATTAAGTCATGTGTTTTCGCTTGAAGAATCAACTCCCCTTTCCATTTTCAGCAGAAGCTCGAGCTGTTCAAGAACGCCGCCACGGGCACTTTTGCCGACCAGCAGCAGCACGCGTATGCCACTGCTGGCGCGCCGCCGTTTTCACATGCCAGCAACCATTTGCCGCAGCGAATTGAGCGCTTGCCGCGACGCACCGGTGGTGCTTCACGCGCAGCGACGGCACAACATGGGGCATGTTATTTTTGTGGTTTTCTATTGGTTAAAAAAGTGATGTTTAGCAACAGAAGAAGGGCGTTGGAGATGCGCAGAAGCAACAAAAAGAAGGGCACAGTGCCGGAGGCGAAGGCAAAGAAAGTGGGCATTTGTTGTCTTTTTCCCCTTTTTTATTCAAAAAATTTCTCCTAGCGATGGCAACGCGTCCGCCGCTTATCCGTGTCCAGTTCCGTGTCCGTGAGGCTGCAATCGCATTCTGCCAGATGTTTAAGGTTGATGGGTTTGATGATTGATTGATTCTTTTTGTATCTGTTTGTTCTTTTTGCCACAAACAGATCAACCACGTTGCTTCTCCTTGCTTTGAAACATTGCCAAAATTTTTAGGAGCACCAAATGGTTCTGCATCAAAAGCGACGGGAACAACAACAGATGTCTGGGAAAGATAATGACGAGGGCGCGACTCAACAAAATGCAAAAGGCAATGATTGTGATGGGGAGGATCAAACGGACTCCTACTCGGACCTCTCCGATTTGGACGTGTTCAGCAGCAGTGAGGGCGGAGATGAGGCGGCTGATCACCACCAACAGCAGCAGCAGCGGAAAAAGAATGCGCACAAGGACGATGGTGGAGTTAAGGCGACGGGTGAGAAGAAGAAGAAGAAGCTACAGAACCACCGCCAGCAGCACTCGTTGGACACGTTCATTACCGCCGCATTTGCGCATCGGGACCTGACGCCGCCGGAGTTGGCTCTCGGCTACGCACTGCGCCAACACTGTCGGGTCAGTCATGCAGTCTTTGTGCTTGCTTATGCTTTGGGCGATTGGTGGTTAAAAAATGCGTGCCGTGGAGGGGGGAGGTGGCTCGGCAACTTGTCGATCGGAATTTTTGATTTCGTTGTTCTGTTGGCGTTCTGATCAGGGGATATCGTTGTTGAATAGGCGCCGCCCCAATCCATTTCAATTTCTATTGAACCTGTTATTGCTTCTTTTGTAGTCACAAATGAACACATTGGATCGATCCTCTCTATCTTTCATAACATTTTGGAGAGGAAGGAGTGTTAACGAATCGCAGCTTTTCTATTTAATGAATTATTCTCAAAGGAACAGAATGACTCTGCAAACAAACGCTATTACGTCTTCCCACGTGCCGGGCGCGTTTTTGAACGTCTCGACGGCTGAAGAGCGCGGACATTTGATGAGACCAATGCTATTATATATTTATTTTATTTGTGTTGCGATGATAATGATCTGATGAATTGTTATTGCATCGTGTTCGTATATGAAATTCTCTTTCTTCGATCTGGCCGGGGCTTGCACACTTCTTTTTCCTCACCGTTTGCCCAATTTTGAATCCTAAAAAATGATGAACAACACGAAATATTGTGCAGCCTCTTGTCCAGCTCCACCTTTTTGCTATCCATTTCAGTGCCCGCTCGCCCGCCCGTTCATTCATTATTATTTATTATATTATTATTTGTCGCCTCCGCTTTTTGACATATGCCAACCCCCAAACTCAACAACTCATTTGCCGAATCGAACACTCACTCCCACCCCATGTTGTATTCCTTTTTTGAGCCAACAAAGTTTGGCTTTTCAGGTCGAGACCATTGTGTTCCTCTTTTCCCAGAAAAATGTCCAGCTTTAGCCGTCCACAATATTTTACCTTTCTTTTTTCAGGATCGTACCCACTCATAATGACAGCGTCGTACAATTCATAGAAATTAGTTAGACGACGTCATGTCAGATTGATTGATTGATGCTTTTTCAACTGCTTGAGAAACTAGAAGTGTTGTTTGCCCTAAGACAATTCCTGGCAACTTTCCATGCCCCACAACATCATTCTTTCCATTTTTGCGATCTGTGACATATGCCATCCATCCATTGCGTTTAGTGCCGTACGTAGAAGTTGTCCCATTATGTGCTTCCGTTTATGAACAGCTTGTTTAGCCGAGTTTGTGCTTTAGTTTGGAACTCCGACCCCCCCCTTCGCGCATGTATTTAGTACACAATCAGAACTCGGTTACACATCGTTCGCCCATTTGTCCATCCATATTAAGCCAAGAACCGCTTCACCTCCATAATCAGCGATCGTCATATTCCTTGATGTGCAATGAAATTAGCCACTTTATGTAGTTAAAATGGTCAATAGCCGATAAAGAATAAACTGTGGATTCAATTCGGAATTGTTTTGTTCGATCCGTTCGTTGTATTATCCCGCGGGAACCGCTCCCGCACTAAAAGAAAACACTCCGCAAGCGCGATTTTTCCTAACTCTAGTTCAGTACGGAAAGATACGGCCTCCAAACTAGAGCCCGGTAAAAAAAAAATTCCGGGAACGGGAACGGGGTTTTCAAATTTAACGGGAACGGGATTCCCGTGTTTTTCCCGTTCCCGTACTATTCCCGTTCAATTCTTGACGGGAATCCCGGCGGGAACGGGAAAAATTTTGAAAAATTTTAAACAAATAATTTTTCGAATTTTTTTGGTGCGCGCTTTGAGATAAATTTTGATAATGCAATTGGAAGGTCCGACGGCGCCGATAGGCGCCGTCGGGAGAAAAAATTTGAAATTTTAAGCGTTTTTGTGATGAAAATTGGTCCAAAATGGTTAAATTTTAAAAACATTTCGCCAAGAAAAATTAACGGAAACGGGAAAAAGACTAAAAATAGAATTTCCGGGAACGGGAATTTAAAATCCAACGGGACGGGAACGGGATTCCCGTCTTTTTCCCGTTCCCGTTAAAAATCCCGTCAGGCAAAAAAAGACGGGAACGGGATTCCCGTACTTTTCCCGCGGGAATCCCGTTCCCGCCGGGCTCTACTCCAAACTTGGCCATACTGAAACGGCATACTGAACAAACATTACGCCAAATACATTAAATTTTGAATATCAAATAAATCGACGGCACAATTGATTGGGTAAACCACTTCCGTCCAAAAATGGGTTGGCATTGGCAGGCACATTTTGCTTTGTTAGGGTTGCCTTTCTCTTTCTACGTTCCGTTGTGCCGCCATCTTTGTCGACGTCGTTTGCCGTGTCCATTTCTTCCGTCCCTTTCATTACCGTCGATGAATTGCCGGTTTGCGCGGCATACGAACCCTTTGGGCATCTGCGGCGGCGCCCATGGGACGAGCGGAGTCAGCTGCTCGAACACTTCCTGGTCCACCTGCAAAATTGGTTTTAGGTGGACCATCTTTGGCATTATTTGTTTATTGGTATATTCGAGAATCTCATCTCGCATCGTAAAGTGTCAAAAAATGCCCCCACTTTGGTGCCGTCCTCGAAGCGACTGGAGCCAAAGAAAATGCCGATCCAAAAGTGCCGCAAATCGAAATTGGTAGCAATGACGCGGAACTCGTCCATACTATGCACAGAGCTGAAGTTCGCCTTTTAGTGGAAAAGAAAAATTAGTCGATTTTTAACTGTTTTAATTAGAGCGAGGACAATCGAGATCCTCGTCGAGATTCTCGACGAATTTACCGAAATTTCTAAATTTTTAGTGATCTCGAACGAACCTCGATTGTTTAATGTTTTTTTGAGATTTATCGAGGTTCTCTATCGATCCTTGCTTTAGTTTAAATCAAAAATTGCGGCCTTAATGATATCATTATATCCAAATGGAACCCATTTGTATTGCATTGGAAGGGAATCTTTTCAAAAGTTTCTCCCTTGGGGGGGGGGGGGGGGGGAAGTCCATGTGACTTATTATTTTTGCGCCGTTTGCATGGAAATGAATTGGAATTTTTCATTTGACGTCGGCTTGCCTTAATCTGTGCGCATGCCTCGGCACCGTAATAAAAGGGCAATTGGATTTGGTGCAGCCCGTAAAAGCACGCCTCGTCCCGGAAGTTCAGCCAACCGTCCGGACACACGGCGACAAACTGTTGCTTTTGTTGTTGCTGCTGCTCGAACTGCTCGCTCTCGTCGACGGCCGAATTGGCGTAGTCGGGCGAGCGCGGAGGTTGGGCATCTGCAAATGCTCGTAAAGTACAATTTTCCCATTACAAAAGCAGCGCTACCGTACTTTCGAGTTGGCTCAGCCGTCGCGCGCTCGCCTTAGCCAACGGCGGCACTGCTGTCAAAGCCAACAAAATGTATGTAGCAGCAGCAACAACAGCAGGCACAATTCTGGACAACATTTTGCTCAAATAAAATTCAAAAAAAAAATTCAATTTTTCATCTCATCGGCTGAAGGAACGGACGAACAGAAGGGGGGGAGGGGGGACCGTTGTTCAAACAGTGCAAGGAATGGCATGGCGCATGGCGTCAATTAATCCGTTGGATTTTGTTCCCAAAATATTCCAATTTTAGTTGTGATTGTGACCTGTGACCTAATTCAGTTGTTCAAGAGCTTTTAACAGTTAAATCGATCAATAAAATTATTGCACAAAAATGTTTTATGAAAATATTGGGTAAGCGTCGTTTAATATTTTATAAATGTGCAGCACTTATTAAAACAACATTTTGAATACAAAATTAGAGCAATGTGTCTTTGTTTGAGATTGACTTTGGAAGAATTGCCGAAATTAAGAGAGTTGGGCGGCCTCCAGGCATTGTTTCTCGAGCAATGTGCCGAACTCGTCAATTTCCTCGGCTGTGGTGGCAAAAGTGGTGACCAATCGATACAAAGCCTCTTCCGTGCCGAGAGAATCGCGCACATCCCCGGACCCGTGTGCCCACTGAAAAGTTAAATTGAAGGAATGTTTAAACGGATGTTGGTGGAGTCCATCAAAAGTAGAGACCGATGAAAAATCCTGGTGGACCTGGATTCTGGACCTGGATTTGACGAAGGCCTGGATCTGGATTTTCTGGACAAAAACTCCAGGCCCAGGAAAATCTGGGGTCATGGAGGCTCACTCCACTGGAACTGGACTCTGAATCCAGGTCGGTATCTAATCAAAAGTGCACCTCGTAAAAGGGGGAAATACGGCCAATTGACCGAAGGCCATCGGCCACCGATCGACGCATCACAACAAACACTTCGTTGGCCTGCGGTGTCCACGCCAAACGGACGCTTTTCGAATCCATCGATAGGACAAATGAAGCCAAACGAGAAGCCATCCTTAGAGGAAGTGATTTGAGCAATTTTTCTATTTATCGATTTAGATTTTGAACATATTGATTTGTTAAAAATGTTTACTCATTTGCGTGCCGCGCATTTTTGAGCCAAAGGCCATCGGCGAAATACGCCTCGAATTGCGCGGCAATGAAACGCGTTTTGGAGAAGAGATGGGCCGCACGTTTTCGCAGATAGGGAAAGTCCTTGTGGGCCTAAAATTTTAATTTTAAACATTTTAATTGGCTTTTTCTTTTCTTTAATGGCGGCCACCTTTTGCAAGTCGTTGAACACGAGGATCGCCTCGGCACACCAGCAGCCGTTTTTGGAGGCGCCAAACGACAAAATGTCCACGCCGCTCTTCCAACTCATTTCCGCTGCCGTGCATCCCAAAGCGGCCATCAAAAAAAGTAAAAAAATGCTCTCTGATCACTCTGCTGTAGTCTTTTTTCTGATCGATCAGCTCTCTTCAAATTTATTGATTTCTGATCAATTCATTCTGGTCTGATCATGCTGTTTATTGCCATTTTGAGGCCACTCACTGCATTTGTGAACCGTGCCCCATCCATGTGCAGGGGAATGCCGTGCGCGTGCGCAATGTTCGCAATACGACGGATTTGTGCCAATGAGTAAAGTGTGCCGCTTTCCGTGCTCTGCGTGACGGACACGGCCATTGGACGGCCCGCGTGCACAGAGTCCGGGTCCGCGGGGTCGTAGCGACGAATGGCACTTTCTAAAGCCTACAAATTTATAAATTAAAGCGTTGTGTCAAACTGAAATAAAACACATTTAAAAACATTATAAATATAAATTAAATTTAAAAATTTAAAATAATTACTTCGGGGTCAATGCGCCCCTCGGCTCCGCCAACGCCGACCAATCGCGCGCCGCCAGTGAAATATTCGGGCGCGCCGCATTCGTCCTCAATCAGATGGGCGTGCCGATGCGCGAAAATAATGCCACCCGCTCGGTTCAAATAGGCCATCGACAGCGCATTCGCGGCAGTGCCTGGGGACATTTTTAATTATAATTAAATAATTCAAAATTTCTCGGCATTTTTGGACCCTACCGGTGCCAACAAAATACACTGCCACGTCGGACTCAAAAATTTCTTTAAATGTCCGCTCAATTTTCTTATCCAAATCACTGGCTCCGTACGCGGCGCCCACCGCGGCGGAATGGCGCGAAAGTGTGTCGGAAATTGACGGATGGCAGCCCGTCCAATTGTCCGAGCTCAGATTAATCATCATTTTGGCGGGCAATTTAAAATTCAAAAATTTTCGAAAAATTTTGCTAGTAGCTTTGAATTTTGAAACAAGCAAAAAAGTTCCCGAAGGCTTTTTGAAAAGGAATGCCATTTGCACTGAAATAGAGCAATGTTTACACACAATTGCTTGCTTAATTAGGACTTAAATTAATAAATAAATTAGGGTTGGCACCCCGCGATTCAGGGGTCTTCGGGTACGGCACATTTCTGGTGCGGCTGGCACCGAGGTTTTACCCAAAAGTTGGACGGGACCGGGAAAATCCTCCCTTTTATGAGACTGCTTTTTTGTTTCAAAAAAATTATTTGTTTTAGTCGATAGTCCCGGTTTGTTCACTTAAACAATTTTTCTCCCTATAAAAGTTCTTTTTTCGGGGACGACATGTCGGGGTCGGGAGTGAGTCCCAAAATTGTTGGGTTTCGGGCAAGAACCCGCTAATATGTCGGGATTTAAGAAGCCGGCGGCCTCGGGGTTCGTGTGCTTCGCACAAATCAGCTAACATATTCAAAAAATGTCAAGACTTTGGCCAACGAAATGGGCTTATTGGATTTATTTCCTTAAAAACGTGGTATAAGCATAAAAATGCATTTAAATAAAACGATATTTAATGCATTCAAAATGTTTAGTCGGCGACAAAATGCAATCAATAGACATGGGAAAATGGCATCCATCAGATGCAAATAATTCTTTATCTGATTGTTCGGGCAAAAAAGCATACGCCCATTTTTATTGGTTTACGGATTAAAATTAAAAATGTGTGGGAAATAGGCAAAAATATAATTCATTTAAAAATATTTAATTCCTTTTAATTAAAATTAAAGAATGCAAAAGTATACAAATTTTAATTTTTTACAAATGCAAAATTGAGAGTAATAATTATTTGGAATGAAAATGCACAACAAAACATAGAACAAAAATGGTACAAATTTTGGTTGCGTCGGGTCAGGCAAAATGTTCAAATTGGGACAGCCGAAAATTATTGGAACAAAAAAAGATCGGTTATACACACACTTATTGAAGCTTTAAGAATGTTTCTTCGTCTGCTTTAAGCGATGCTTCTCATCGCCTCACTTTTTTCCAAACAATGCGCTTTCAAAAGGGCGCCAAACTGAAATTTTGTTGTTATTTTATATTTATTTTCCATTTTATTTAATCAATTCGAAAAATTAATGGAGCTAATGATTTGCCTCGTCCACTTCGGCCTCTTTGGTGGCAAAGGTGGTGACCAGTCGGTACAGACCCTCCTCCGGGTACAGCTTCAACTCGCGACGCTCCCACTCCGGAACATTCCACTGAAAACCAAAAAGACAAATGAAAAGTTAAAATTGACTAAAATTGCACCTCATAAAATGGCGAAATTTGGCCACTTTTGCGTAACGTTTCCGCCACCGACCGACGCATCACAACGAACACTTCGTTGGCTTGCGGTGTCCACGCCAAACGAATCATCGACGGGTCCAATGAACGGATGGCCAAAGTCAAATGGGAAGCCATCCTTAGGGGAAATTATTAAAATAAACAAAAAATGCTTACAAAACTTTAAAAATGTTTACTCGTTGGCGTGCCGCGCATTTTTGAGCCAAAGGCCATCGGCGAAATACGCCTCGAATTGCGCGGCAATGAAACGCGTTTTGGAGAAGAGATGGGCCGCACGTTTTCGCAGATAGGGAAAGTCCTTGTGGGCCTAAAATTTTAATTTTAAACATTTTAATTGGCTTTTTCTTTTCTTTAATGGCGGCCACCTTTTGCAAGTCGTTGAACACGAGGATCGCCTCGGCACACCAGCAGCCGTTTTTGGAGGCGCCAAACGACAAAATGTCCACGCCGCTCTTCCAACTCATTTCCGCTGCCGTGCATCCCAAGGCGGCCATCAGAAAAAGTAAAAAAATGTTCTCTGATCACTTTGCTGTAGTCTTTTTTATCTAATTGATCAGCTCTCTTCAAATTGATCGGTTTCTGATCAAATTCATTCTGATCTGATCAATGAGCTCACTCACTGCGTTTGTGAACCGTGCCCCATCCATGTGCAGGGGAATGCCATGCGCGTGCGCAATGTTCGCAATACGACGGATTTGTGCCAATGAGTAAAGTGTGCCGCTTTCCGTGCTTTGCGTGACGGACACGGCCATTGGACGGCCCGCGTGCACCGATACCGGGTTGGGCGGATAGCGCCGAATTGCCTCCTCTAATGCCTTTTGAAACAAATTTTAACCAATCCCCCTCTGTGCCGGGATCCGACCCCCCTCCTTATGGCTTTACCCCCTCCCCCCTAAGTTCAATGGATCTGAAAGTTTTAAGCATACGCCGTAACCACTCATCCGAGTTGGCACTGATTTGTGAGCCAAAATATTCCAGCCTTTTGCGCCAAACACTCATTTTTCAAAAATTACTGTAGTAGCAAAAATATATTAATATAAATCATTTTTAAAATTTAAAATAATTACTTCGGGGTCAATGCGCCCCTCGGCTCCGCCAACGCCGACCAATCGCGCACCGCCAGTGAAATATTCGGGCGCGCCGCATTCGTCCTCAATCAGATGGGCGTGCCGATGCGCGAAAATAATGCCACCCGCTCGGTTCAAATAGGCCATCGACAGCGCATTCGCGGCAGTGCCTGGGGACATTTTTAATTATAATTAAATAATTCAAAATTTCTCGGCATTTTTGGACCCTACCGGTGCCAACAAAATACACTGCCACGTCGGACTCAAAAATTTCGTTAAATGTCCGTTCAATTTTCTTGTCCAAAACGCTGGCCCCGTACGCAGTGGCACCGCCATCGCAATGGCGCAACAGCGCCTCGCTTATCTTCGGGTGGGCCCCCGACCAATTGTCCGAAGTCAAATTGATCATTCCACGAGAATACAAATTAGGGTTGCACAACGGACTCGAAACCAAGAATGATAATATTTTTTGTTGTGGGTGTTATCCCGTACAAAATATATTTTTCAGTGGGAAGCAATCAATTGTTGCGGACCGGACGACGGACTTCAGCAGGACAGAGTTCCCGGTCCTGGAATTTGTCCTGCAATTCCTATAAAATAGAAATTTCAAGAAAAATCGGTGTTCTAAATGTAATTTGCAGAGCATTCTTATGTGTGTATGTCAGGCATGAGCACGGATATCCGCGGATTATCCGGATACGGACGGATACGGATATGGAATTTTAAAATAGGACGGACACGGATGGATACGGATATGAAACATCCAACTTATCCGGATATATCCGCTGTATATCCGGATAACGGATGGATACGGATATGATTTTCGGAAGATGAGACGGATACGGATTCAAAAGGCACGGATAATCCTGACACGGATTTAAAATTTGTATCCATGCTCATGCCTGGTGTATGTCACGGGTGTGTGGGGTCATTCATTGTACGAGAAGGGGCATATAATACAACAAAAATAATTGTTGAGGGCAAATTCACTCCATCGGAACTGAACTATACTGACAGTCCGTCGTCTTATGGGCGGGCGTGTGACGCGACGACAGCATGCCGCCCCCCGCCGCCGTCGCTGCACATGCGACAATTTTCGGTGTTCCGCCCGCCGCCGACCCGAGCAAATATTGTCGACGACATTGGACACGAAAAGGTGAAAAGCGCGTTTTGATATTCCGTCTCGCCCCTTTTTTTGTTTTGTTATCTGCTGACAGACGAAAGGACGGACGGCGGCGGCCTATGCCCGAGGCCAAAATGTGTGACAAAATATAAAATTATATTGAAATGTTCGCGTCTTTTAAATACACAAAAAAAAACACGCGCGCTTTTGTCTGATTTTTTGCTCTGATAAAAGCGAAGAGGGGGGGGGAGGGCCTCGTGCACACTTTCGGACACTCAAAATTCATTCAAAAAATGTGAGAAGACGCGGGCAAAAATTCATTCTGTGATCGAATGACGAAGATAACGGACGGACGACAAATGCAATTATTTATTTGCTCAAAACATTTGTTCAAATTCATTCTCTTTTTTTTTTGCCAATTCACAAAACGTCTTTTGAGTGCAAGGAATGAACGGACGACAAATGTGCCCAAAATGGACAAAAGAATGTTGTCGATGAAACTTAATCATTTTAATTCCAGATACTAGGCCTAATGAGAACCGTTAAAATAATAAATACTTAGTCAATTAAAATCACAAAACAATTATAAAATTCTTGGATTAGCAAATTAGAAATCTATCACAAATGCATCCGCCACATTTCTCTCCATGATTGGTTCTAAAATGATCAGATCAGACAAGCGAAGTGTGACTGATCAGTCCAGTGTCGGGCGCACTCTCTCTGATCAGTTTCTGGACGGCACGGAACTGCGGGTGCGCACTGTCACCGACCAGACCGAGAATGGCACATTCGCTGGTGATCAGGTTGATGCCGGCCCTCTCCAGCTGTTTGTAGGCGTAAATTCTGCGGGAAAATGTGTTTTCTTCAATGGCCGCAGAGACGTGCCATCCAGAGGATCCTTTGACGTCCGGCTGACCCCAACTATTCCCCCCCCCCCCCCCCCCCCTCCCCGCCGGGCAAGTTTTTAAAAGCACAAAAAACGTCCTTTTTGTTAAGAATTTTGCTCCTTTTTGAGGCCTATTTTAAGCGTTTCTCAACGCCAAAAAACTGAATCTGCAACTAATGGGAAGCTTGGAAAATTTTTTTGTTAAAATGTGCTTATTAATGTCGCCGGAATTGTGCCATGTTTTGTGCTCTTCGGCAAAGCCTCCACCAATGCCCCCTAATGCCAAAGCCCATTTAATTCCTCCCACCTGTCCACCATGGACCGGCTTGAACTGCCGTCGACCACCACGTGCACATTGAACCCTTGCTGCTGAAAGTCGACGGCGGTCTGCAAATTGATCAAAATGGCATCATTGTCAATAAAAAAAATTTCCAAGGGCAACAAATTTGGCACTTTTTTAATTTTGAGAATCTTTTATTGCTACCTGATAAACACAAACGTGAGCCTCAATTCCACAGAGAAGCAATGAGCGAATGGGCGAGGGGGCGTCACCAAGCTGACGCTGAAGGTCCGGGACGCACATAGAAAACTAAAAACCCCAATTATTTCGACAAAAAAAAAATTAGAGCCCAGAATTTGGAAATCACCGGTTTCGGAAGCCGGGTTCTAAAAGTGAAAATCAACCCGGATAGTGTCCTTTTAGTCAACAACCCGGCTTCCGTCCTACCGGACAATCTGGGACCGGTCTCTAAAAATAGCAATCCCTTAAATTACTGTCCACTTTTTAAACAACTTCCAATAAAAATGGAAATTTTGCTGATTCATATCAAAAGTTCACAATATTTCGTTTGAAAGCCCAACCTTGGTCTTCTCGAAGACGGGAATGCCGTGCTTTTTGAGGTCAATTTCTGGCACAGTTTGGCCAAGGCCTTTCGGGTTCTGTTCAGTGGCCAAAATCTTAAGGATTTTCAATAAGGGTAAATGATGAACAAAGAATTCTGCTGAATCTATTCGAAACTTTGTCAGACTCAGAATTCGTTAAATTAGGCGTTTTTCGGTAAATACAAGAAAAAATCGCTACAAAAATATCCATTTTAACATTTCATTCCCAATTCCATCATTAAAAACCTTCAAATCCAACAATTTTGCCGCTTCAATAAGGCGACAAGTGACCTGCACAATTTGTGGAAAATATTTGATGTGCTCTCTGAAAAAGTAAAAGTTTGGTCGAAAAAAACCATTTAGAGAGACAAATGGAGGGGACTTTCACCTGAATTTCTCTTGCATGTCACACACCAACAAAGCACTTTCGGAAGGAATTAACTTCAGAAGACGGGCAGCGGACATTTCAATAAAAAATCTGCAAAAAAAAATATGTCGTCACTTTTTTACGGGTAATTTGGGTCGAGAAAAACACGATTCTGAAATTCATTTTGTCGAATGCTAAGGCTACCGGTCCGAGTGCCGAATGGTCCGAGTACCGAAAGTCCGAGCGCCGAATGGTTCGAGTACCGAATAGTGCAAATACAGTCCGAGTACCGAATAGAACAAAAAATATCCGAGTGCCGAACGTCCCAGTGCCGAATGGTCTGAGTGCCGAATAGAACAAAAACTGTCCGAGTACCGAATAGTACAAAAAATGTTCGAGTGCCGATGGCGCGCTAACAAAACACCGACTAAGCCAAGATAAAAAGCTTTTTCTAGGGGTTTTCGGGGGCGTAGAATCCGAATTAGAACTCTATTTTGACCAATTTCAAACCCTGAACCCGAATTCGAACAATTTTGCAAAATTCAAAGTCGAATTTCAAAAAATTTGCAAGAAAAAGCGCAGTTCTTGTTCTAAGCCATAAAAAGATGTTAAGAAGACCATTAATTTTGCTAAAAATACCTTTTAAATTGCTATACATATTTATTCATAATAACCTCATAAAATAACAACCGGCAAATAATAAAAAAACTCAGCTGGGATCAATTTTTATGGGATAATAACCCGTTAAAATTTCCTAACAAAGGCGATCAACGAGAATTTTTTGTTAGGCATTCGTCGAATCATTCATATTTTCTTCCTCTTTCATTTGTCCTGCGTAGCCTTCAATTTGGAGTCCAAGATGAGACAGCATGTTGATAATGTCCGTGTCGGACTCGTAGGAGACTTCCGAGAGGATGCGCAGCATTACCACCGCAATAAGATTTTGTAAAAAAACCCTGGTGAATTGATTGAACGTGACTTTGTGCGTAACAGTGCTCCGAACGCGCTGACGAGTCTTAATATTTTAAGTAAATAGCAAGAAAAATTACCTGACGCTGTGTCAACTGAACGGCGTGGATCGCACTCAAACGCACCGGATCCTTGCTGCATCTGTCGTTGTGTCAGTCCAATGTGTCCTTACAGCTGGATATGTCGCGCGGACGGCAAGGAGTTCCGCTTTATCGGAGTCGGAAAAAACTAGAAAAGGAATAAAATGTTTGGATTATAATGATTAAACAACTTTTGGACGGCGTTGTTGGCGCGTCAAAAAATGTAAACCTTCATCAAAATTGTGACATTAGCTAGGCAACCAAAGGAAAGTGCCGCCCCCTCTGAGTTTTTCCGAACTCGAACCGCACAACGGGACACTCTACCTCGTCGTCGACTTGCGCTTTCATCTCAAAGAAAAACAAAATAAATAGAAAGAACTAAATAATAAATCTGAAAGCTGCCCAATTGGACTTTTAACACTCAAAAAATGACAAAAAAAAAGATTAAATGAAGTACATAACTTGAATTTAGAATTCGACACTCGGTCGGTTTTTGTTCTATTCGGCACTCAGAATTTCGACACTCGGACATTTTTTGTTCTATTCGGTACTCGGACAGTTTTTGTTCTATTCGGCACTCAGACCATTCGGCACTGGGACGTTCGGCACTCGGACATTTTTTGTTCTATTCGGTACTCGGACTGTATTTGCACTATTCGGTACTCGGACCATTCGGCACTCGGATCGGAAGCGAATGCTAACCCGAAATCGAAAAAATTCAACTGAACCAAAATATTAAATTTGAGTGTTTGATAAAAATTTGAAAGTGTTGGCGAAATGTTTTTCGCGTAAAAATATTGTTGAAAATCAATACTGAATATGCAAAGACAAGTAAAAAAAATTTAATATAACATCCCGCCTCTTCGTCGATTTTCTGGAAAAACGCCCTTCATGTCGATGGCGAAATTGGCACATACCGCTTTTGGATATCTGATTTGTGAGTGACGATTTCGTCGAATATTCAAATATTTTAAATTGATATTTATTCAAAATATTTTTGATTAAAAAACTAAACGTTAGAAATTGTCGCCCGTGTTCAACAAAAAATTGGCTTTCAATCGCTCTTATGCTTTTGAAAGTTTGTCCATTGCGTTTGCCACCGCTTTAAGCGATTGCGTTGGCCGATGCTTCTTCACCACCGTAGTAGAGTCAGCAGCTACAGTAGCTTAGAGAGATCAGCGAGTTTTTTTAAATATTTTCTCAACACTACCATTATAAAATAATTTAATAAAACAACCAATAAGAATAGGTAGGTATATAATCATTATCAATACAATCTCTTTACACGCCTTCACATTTAGGCTGTCGTGGTCAGTTTGGCGCCGAAAGTTTATGACGTTATAATTTTTTGTTAGCTAACCAAATATCTTGGTATCATTCGAAAGCACTACTATGTCTGTCAAAGATTCCAGAATGATGTGTAGAGATTTCCAAAGTCCGTATAAGCGCACTGACAGCCAGAAACGTACAATAAGCGTAAGCTCGGCTTAGGTTTAAGTGTACGCCTCAGCCCAGTTCTAATTTGTAAGCCTTTAACCTCAAATTCTTGCGATGTGAGCATAAAAAGGAATGTCGCGAAACAAATTTACACGGAACTGAACAGTTTATCTGCCGATAAATTCTTCAACCAAAAACTGCAGTAAAATGAGTGTGATGGAGATGATATGTACCTATGTAAGTGTGTGTGAATGTGTTGGATGGGGCGAGGTCTCTCCTCATACTCGCCATTATCGATCACATTCATTCTTCTTTTCCGTTTTGTGAATGAAATTTTGAATGATATGCATTCATTTGGCGAAAGGAGTAGAGTGATGTTACGATTTATTTTGCTACATTAATACTAAAAAGAGAAAATAGAGAAACAATTGCGGATCCGGTCATTTTCGATTAGGCCAACAAAATGAAAAAGTTGCATTCCAAATTGAGATTAGGCAAATCCTAGAGGCGCTGGGTCAAAATGCCAATTCAGGCAGTTGGCATTTTGACCTAACGCAACTCACCTAATTAGGTTGAAAAATAATCCCGCAGGTGGGATTACAAGAGTGTACACGGTACGTATGTATTAGAAATTAATTTTAGCATATTGAGAATAAATCTCAGCTGCCTATTTATATTTATCCATTAATCCGGAATTCTGATTCTGACTACAATTTGCGACTATTTAAACGACCATATTATAAAAATACATTTATTTTCAAAAAAAATGACTGGAAAACAACATCCAACAAACAGCTATTTTGTGTGAGTGTTGGGTGGAGGTTGGGGACAAAACAATATCCCCCAAAATCATTGACATATGCTTAAGGGTTTGGCGAATTTTTCTCATATTTTGATAAACGGACGTTTTTCTCTTTCTCAAATGGCTTATTGCATTCGTTCTCTGTTTTGTTTCCACTTCTATTCTTTTCCACCATCTCTTCGCATTGGCCCCTATCTTTTAGCCTTTTTTTTCATCTCGTCTTTCATTGTGTTTACTCTTTGCTCAAAGATTCACATGTGCTTTTTTCTCACTTTTGATCAATATTGACTGTTTCCCCATTTTTCGTCAGTGCGTACCCCAAATTTTCAATGCTTTTCCAATGTTTATTAGGTTTTTTAACCAAATTGCTTACACAATTAGGTCTTTGCTTACTTTTCTTTTGGCAAATATAGATCGCAAATTCTCAAGGATTCAGCTCCATCCATTTTTTTCCGAAAAGCGTAACCAAAGTTTCAGTCAGGAGCAAATAATGGAGAAATATCCGGCGAACACCAACCTGGAGCATCTGGCAAAGCTCAAATGCACGGAAACACCACACATGGTGCGCAAGACGGGCATCATCTGCACAATCGGTAATGTGTGGAAACGAAGTTATGTTGGAAAAATCCCAACTTTTAGGTCCGGCCTGTCGTTCGATTGAAATGCTGGAAAAAATGATCGAAAACGGCATGAACATTGCTCGCATGAACTTTTCGCACGGGGATCACGAGGTTTTCTATTCCGTTTTGAACTTTCGCTGGTCACTAGTAGAAAGTCTGCATTTGTCCGTTTGGACAAGTTTTGTGTTTAAGTTTGCTAAAGTGTCCGAGTTTGGTAGCTACAGTCAAGTACCGTTCAAAACCATTTTTTAAAGTTGGGGCAGGTGGTGGACAAAAATAATGTTGAAAGGAGGGATTTAGGAACAATATTCACAAATTAAACGCCCTAAAATTTGATGTTTTTGCAGTACCACGGCGGCACCATCAAAAATGTGCGTGAGGCTGCGGCGAAATTCAATCCGCCGCGAATGATCGCCATTGCGTTGGACACAAAAGGACCCGAAATTCGCACCGGACTGCTCACCGGGGTATTTTTGTAAAACAGGAAAAAAAATCATTCAAACCGCGAAAATTTTTAGGGCGGTTCGGCGGAAATTTCGCTGGAGAAGGGCGCTTCCATCCGATTGACTACCGACGCCGCCTTTGAGAAGTCGGGCACGGCGGTCAATTTGTACGTGGACTACAAAAACATCACCAAAGTGGTCTCCAAAGGCTCGCACGTGTTCATCGACGACGGACTGCTGTCGCTGATCGTGGAAGAAATTTGTTGGTCATTTCTCGCCATTTTTTTCCACAATAACTAGAGGGACGGACGGTGATTACAGACCGAAAATGAAAAGAAGCCCGAAATTGTTAAATCCCGGAATTGTTGGCATTCGAAGCTTGACCGGGAACCGGATTTTTGGGGGAACCTCGAAATTGTTTTAAACCCACCCGGCTCTTGAAATAGGATTGTTGCGCCAGAAACCGCCTCTGTTTACACCAACAAACAAACATTTTTAAGACGACGACGCCATCCTGTGCACTGTCGAAAACGGTGGAAAGTTGGGCAGTCGGAAGGGCGTTAATTTGCCCGGAACGCCGGTCGACCTGCCGGCCGTCTCCGACAAGGATATCAAGGACCTGAAGTTCGGCGTTGAACAGGTCATTCACCAACCTATTTCCAGTATAAAACCGAAAAACGAAGAAATTTTTCGGTTTATCAAATTTTAGAGCATTTTCTTTAAATAGCTCGGCTAAACCCGCACAATTTAAGGGTGTCGACATCATTTTCGCGTCGTTCATTCGCAATGCGAAAGGCATTCGATCCATCAAAGAAGTGCTTGGCGAGAAGGGCAAAAGCATCAAAATTGTCGCCAAAATAGAGAACCAAGAAGGGGTGGACAATGTGGATGAAATGTGAGTTTTATGTTTCACGGAGGGCAAATCTTATTAAAACCCTCTTCAGCATTGCGGCTTCTGACGGTGTGATGGTTGCCCGTGGCGATTTGGGAATCGAAATTCCGGCCGAAAAGGTGTTCTTGGCACAGAAAATGATGATTGCAAAGTGTAACATGGCCGGAAAGCCGGTGATCTGCGCCACCCAGATGCTCGAATCCATGGTGACAAATGGGGAGAGAAGAATAAAAATGCTTAAAAATTCTATTTGCTTTTCCTATGCCAATCGACTTTTCACTCCTTTTTTCCAAGGTCAACAAACCGAGACCTACGCGGGCGGAGGGCAGCGACGTGGCCAATGCGGTGTTGGACGGGTCGGACTGCGTCATGCTGTCGGGCGAGTCGGCCAAGGGCGAGTATCCGGTGGAGACGCTGAAAACTATGCACAACGTCTGTCGTTTAGTCGTGAATTATAGATCAATTTCAAGCAGTTAAGCAACAACAAAAAAAACGATCAAATTGAGTGGTAGTAGAAATTTGTTTTAGAAATAAATTTTGGTATATTTACTTGCACGCTTCAGATTTGCTTGGAGGCGGAGACGGCTTTCTTCCACTCCAAATTCGTCGAGGAATTGCTGAAGAACACGCCCCAACCGACCGGGTCCAGCGAAACCATCGCAATTGCTGCCACCTCTGCCGCGGTGTCGTGTCGTGCCAGTGCCATCATTTTGCTCACCACCACTGGGAAGTGAGTAGGATCAAAAAAGGGAACAAATCCCGGGTCCAAAAGTTCAAGCGGTGTTTTCATGTCAGGATATAACTGAAAATGCTCGAATTCAAAATTTTGCTCAGGTCGGCCCAGGACTGCTCGCGCTACAAGCCCACTATTCCTATTTTGGCCATCACGCGCTATGAGCAGGTGGCGCGTCAGCTGCACCTCTACCGGGGCGTTTTTCCGCTGCAGTACCCGAGCATGGACCGCAACCCGGACTGGACGGCCGACATGGACAATCGCATCTTGTGCGGCATCGAGCTGGGCAAGCAGCGTGGGTTCATCCACACCGGCGACTTTGTTGTGGTCATCACCGGATGGCGCACTGGTGTGTGGGGGGGGGGGGCTTACTTCCTAGCGGGGAATGCTGATTATGATCAGTGTGTGTGAGCGTGGATAGAATTCTGATCGTTTAGGCGCTGGTTCGACAAACACCATCCGTTTGCTCACCGTTCAATGAATGATCATCGAGTTGTCCAGTGCTATAGACGAGGGACATGCCGTCTCGTTGTTTCGATAGACCTTATTATATAATAGAAAAATGATCAAATTGTTAGGCGTCAGCCAATCTCATAAATTGCAATCTCTTGTGCTATTCGTCTATTTTTTAAGAAATTAGGAAAATAATGAACTTTATGGAAATCAATGAGAGAATTGTCGAAAGCATGAGCATTTTGTTTGCAGTTTGTCTAATTAATGTGTGTTCCTCTCAGTTCGATTTTAATTTTGGCTTTACACGCCCAATCGTTTTTTGTTGTTTTTGATTTTGTTGAAAAATCGGTGACTGATCGCAAATGTTTAGGTCTGAACCCCCAAATCTGAACTCTATCGACTTGTTAAACCCCAACCAACATTTACCCCTCCCCCCTTAAACCGACCCCATATCCAGTGGACAACGACCGAGTGATGAGCGAATGTTTGTGCATTTGAATGGTGACGAATAAATACAATAGTTGTTGATTTTTATTTATTATTTTTTGTTTCTTTAAATTTACGCGTCCCAAAACATTCCACACGTCCTTTGGCATTTTACGCGTCCCATAAAATATTTTTTATTGATCAAAGTGCGGTAAATGGGAGTTAATATGAATGCGACGAACACAAATTCCATTCGGCAAACCGATTTAAAAACCTGGCACGGACCCCAAAGCCCCGCAAATGCCCGGTTCCCGTACAAAATGGCACCCCTCTGGGTAGAGAGTGATTTAAAATAAACTGTCAACGGCGGCTCTTTCATTTCTCGAATGTTGTTCAATCTCCAATTTTAATTACAGAAATATTTGTGGGTAATTAAAATATCCAATAAATTCCGGTTCCGATGTAAACGATGCGCGCCATTATCCTCTTGACAATGACCACCAATCGTCCGGAGAAGGAAAAATGCGCGTCCATTCGGCGATGGGTGCACGCGCACTCGAAGATACGATCGCCGGCGCGCGGAGGCGAGTGTTTGCCACCAAAACACGATTCTGCCGTTAATTCGCTCATCAAAAAGCAACTAACAAATTGGGTGGGGTGGCGGGGGGGGCGATTCATCAAACAAAGCAAGTTTTCTCGGTTAAGATGGATATACCTATCAATGTAATCAAAACTTAGCGGGTGATCATCATCTGATCAATTCTCCTTAACTCTTAGATCATCTGTCCTCCATATTATTTTCTGTAGGACGGATATTCGAATTGAACAGTTTTGTTTTAAATTCTAACATTGAAATGTTACAAAATGGCCACGAATGATACAATTGACTGACTGACTGCTGCCACATACAAATGAAAAGAGAGAGAGAAAGCGTTCAGTGAACAGCGAAATGGCACAACATTTTTAGTGAAAATGCACCTTTATATATTTAGCAAAATCAACAACACATAAATATGTATGAAAAATATAAAAATATCATTAAATGCAAAGTGTTGATGTGTGGAAGACGGCTATCAGACAATCCGTCAAAAAATTTAGTCAAAGCTTTCGGTTCAACAATTTTTGATTTGGTTTACCAAGAAAAGGGCGATGAAGGGTTCACCGACGAATTGTCCAGAACCGCAACAACCGGCGTTTGGGGGGAGGGGGGGGGGCGTCAAGTGATTTCGACACTTAATTAAACTTCTGACACGGTTCGAATTACTTGAATGGAAAACGCAAAAAAAATATTGGCATGAATTTCGTTTTTGTTCGAATTCCGAACGGTCAAAAGCACTTAAAGCCCGGTTTTGTGGGTCGGTGCGGGGCGCCGGATTTTTGTTATTTAAGCCTTCGGTCTCCTCAGAAAAAGCAGTGGGGCACCGCTTCCGCCGCCGTTTGCCCAAATGGCATAGACCAGCACAGCGATGGTCGAGGTGAGCATCAGCCCGCTGAGTCCTATGAACATGGAAAAGCCGAAAATGCTCATGCAAATGCCCTCCTGAATGGCTGCAAACAGGAAATGACGATGACGGCCAGTCGATAGTCTTGAGGAGAGCGATTCCGGCAACTGAAATGGACGGATCTTGAACAGCCAAACATTTTTAAATTTTTTGTTTTCGGAATTAAAAGTTGTAAGCAAACATTTTCGGAGATGTCCAACGCGTTCAGCTCAGCCCTAACGTCCAAAATGCTTTCGCCAGATGTTGCAGCTCGTCTCCGCCGCAACAGTCGAAGCTGGGATAGAGCGGCGGCCGGACGGCGTCCTCCGGTCGCACCCGTTGGAGATGGAGCAGCAGCCGAAGGTCGTCCTGTAGCTGAAGAAGCCGGGATAGACGCTCCGGACGGCGGCTGTCCAATGGGAGCCGACGCTTGTGCAGTTGGCCCGACACCACCACCGAGTGGAGATGGCGGCTGTCCAGTTCCACCAGCTGTATGTACAGCTCCAGCTCCTCCGCCATGTGCAGCACCAGGTCCGCTAGCAGCTCCAACGGTAGTTTGTGCCGTTGTTGCTGGTGGTGCTGTGCTACCAGCGATGCCGCCGAGTTTGACCGCGTTGAAGCCGGTCGGTTCGGCACATTTCGGACGTGGACAGTCCGCGTGCGGCTCCTTGATGGTGATGCTGATCTGGCACTGGTAGAAGAGTTGTGCCCGGTCCGCGTATTTGTACACGTGCGCCTCCTGCCCCGCGCTGAGGTCCGTCGGGTACTCCAAGTTGTTCAGCAGGAACTTGTCCAGCGCACAGCCCTCCTCGTTCAGAATTTGCACAGTGTCTCCATTTCCGTCGTCCACCACGCACCTGAAAAATGAGACAGTTTTTGTTTTAACAAATCTTAAGATCCGGATCTGACTGTATTATAATTTATAAATACATAATTAATCCTTATTTCTGTAATTTATGTTAAACGTACGAGTGAACAACCGCACAGAATGTGTCCACTGTCTCTGAGTCGCAAGTCCACTTGTGGTACACCTGTTGGCCGATTGTTGCAAACTGAAAAATGTGATGCATATATTCTAACGTTTAAATCATATAATAAATTTAATTCCAACGCATTCTTCGAATTTAATACGAAAAAATCAACCTATTTTTATATTGTTATTTATTTTAAACAAACACGGTTTTACTTTCTGATAAATGGCACCGGAAGCTATCCATTTTTAATTTGGCCCTAATTAAATACCCTTTTTGAACTATATTTTCGACCTGAACGGGCTGACCATGTGGACCACCTTCAAGGATCTGAACGAACGGAATCGCTCGAAAAACATCCGAACATATAAAATCAGTTAGAGCATGTCGCGCAGTACTCACCTCGTACCTGCAGACCGGCATCGGCACCACCTGAGTCTGGAACTGGGTGGTGATCTCGGACACTTCCAGCTGCGAGGAAACGGTCTTGTCCGCCTCCATGTAGAAGCATTGGATGCGGTACGCCCGGTCCACCTTGGTGACGAACTGGGGGTGGAACGAGATGACCACGGTGGTGGACACGAACACGCCCTTCGGGTTCAACGAGCGGGTGCGCGCCACGTTGCATGAGTCAAAGGGCAACTCAATGCCGGCCACCTTAATGGGGCGGCAAATTGGTTTATGATGTTGGAGACACAAAAATATTTCGATCAAACTAATACAAGTTGACAACTCTCAAGTCGTTTGGGGTAAATGTTTACCTACGTGTCATGTGTAGCTGATCTGATTATTCTGATACTCAAATGCTATGCTAAACAGAAGCAACAAAAAAAAGTGTGGCTGTGCTTTCCCCACTTGGCGTCCATGCTCGTCCGATCGGCATCCGGCCTGGTCGAACAGTCCCTTCACGTACACGTGACCCTCGAACGGGTTGCGCGTGTTGAAGTTGATCGTGACGGAGGTGGGCCCGCACTCGATCTCCGGCTCGCCCTCCACGCCGTTGTCCACCGGGATGGCGGAGACGAAGGTGATGCTGGTGTTGGTGATCAGAAGCAGCAGAGTGGAGGTAATCACAATTAGCGCGATCATTTATCCCCACTAAGCGCGAAATATGCGTGATTTGTTGAATTAGTTGACGGGTGAGTGGCTGAAATTTGGGGGAATGACACTGAAAATGATCCCTCGACAAGTCTTATAGAGCAGAAGCATCTCACTCACATTCCCCCCCCCCCAATCCAATTCACTGCCGAGAAAAATACTGGTATGTGAGTGTGTATCAACAACCTCACCCCCCACCACCCAAAGAGTTTCTTTTTCTCCCATTTTCCCATCCATTCTTCCCATTCCTCCCCCCCCCCCCCCCTCCTCCCCCCAATGCCTTTGCTGGATTGATGGACGTGTGCCGCCTGCCTCTTCCCCCTCCCCCTTTTTCGCAATTCCCGTTTGTGTTGTTAGTTGCCTTCTCCTGCTGCTTCTGATAGATGATGGAGAAGAAGCAATCACTCACTCTGTTGCGCCCATCACAAAGTCCGGGGCAATCTCAGCAGCAGCAGCAGAACACCCCGACGACGAGATCATCATGATGATCAGAGCAGTCAAAATTGATGGGGCGATCGTTGACAATTCGTCGAATGTGATTTTTTGTCAATGCATGCCTCAATATCAGCGGAGGTAGGGGGGGGGGGCCTTGTGGCGCCTCATGCAAAAACATAAAAATAAGATTTCCCCAGGAAATTGATTCCTTTGAATTCATTCATCCACAATTTCGTTGACGCCGAGTCCGCGCTGACCCCGACCTTGTCGTGTTTAAGTTAACCCGCTGTTCGATACTGCCAATTAGGGATGGGCGGAAATATATTTTAAAAAACGGAATGATTTTTTAACGGAAAACGGGAAAAAAGCCAAAAACCAACGGAAAACCGGAAAATTTGAAGTGAAATTACGCTGACCAATTTTCAGAACATTAACAAAAACACAAAAAATCAATCACTATTTAATGATTAAAATTGTTAAAAGTTCGGAGTTGTTTGAGAAATTTTTTGTTTTTAATAATATTCTGAAAATTGGTCAGCTATTTTAAAATTCCTTTTTATTATTAAACAAAAGATTCGTAATTTCTAATGAATAAAAATTGTTAAAAAATTGTCTTTGTTTGAGAAAATTTCAGTTTTAAGTTGCTTTCGATTTGCGACACTTTTTTTAGGTTTAGTGGGCGGCATGATCAAAGGACCCAATAGGTTTGGCTTGAAAATGGAAAGGGGAGTTGCTTCTTCAAGCGAAAACACATGACTTAATGTTCAAAAATGTGCTAATGTTGCGCACCCCTCCGTCCCAACTGACTTTTATGCAGGGCTCGCAGATGAAAATTTTCAAAAAAGCCTCATTTGGCAGGCAAAAAAGCTTATTTGGCAGGCAAAAAAACCTCATTTGGGACCAAAAAACCTCATTTTGCTAAAATCATATTTTTTTTTGCGCGCGGTTTTTCCAAATACTTTTTTTAGTGGGGGGGGGGGGGGTCGGGGGTGCCGATAGGCGCCGCCGAAGAAATTTTTGCATTTTTTACTCGATTTGTTAAGAGGTTGTAGCTAAATTTGCAGAAGATGTGATGCTTTTTTGCTTTAAAAAAAATTGAAAATGGCGTTTTTTATTAAGAAAAAAAAATTCCCAATTATTTCAAACCGGAACACGCTTTTTCATAATACACAAAAAAGGTGCTATGACATTTCGACAATGGACACTTCGACAACGGACACTTCGACAACGACATTTCGACAACGACACTTCGACAACGACAGTTCGACAATAAAAAAATGAAATGCCATAAAAAATTTTAAAATTTTTTTGGGTTCTATAGTACATAATATAATTAGCAATATAATAATTATGTTTAAACATTATTTTTACGATTAATGAACTGACCAACCTTATAATATGTATGTACACATACTTAAATTTTAATTTAAAATAAGATTGTGTTACAATTCACGTTTATTTCAAAATAAAAAAATTCGCTCTTTCGATTATTTTCTTCTCACATGTTCGTATTATTTGACAGATGCAAATTAGGATTCAAAAGTTGGCCAAGGACCAAGCAAACAAAGAGATACACTCCTAGTGAGATCACCTTCAGTCAAATTCCATATCTAATTAAAATTTAAGTATGTGTACATACATATTATAAGGTTGGTCAGTTCATTAATCGTAAAAATAATGTTTAAACATAATTATTATATTGCTAATTATATTATGTATTATAGAACCCAAAAAAATTTTAAAATTTTTATGGCATTTCATTTTTTATTGTCGAACTGTCGTTGTCGAAGTGTCGTTGTCGAAATGTCGTTGTCGAAGTGTCCGTTGTCGAAGTGTCCATTGTCGAAGTGTCGTGCCACCCACAAAAAAATAGAAAAACATTACGCCAAATATTCAAAATTAATAGAAATTTTAGATTTTATTAGAAAAATTCGCGAAAAGCCTCAAAAAACCTCATCAAACGCCAAAAAGGCCAGAAAATGAGACTAAACCTCATTTTAAAAATTTAGTCTCATCGGACTATCAAAATGACAATAATGGCTTAAAAACTTGTTTTTTTACATGGTAAAATTAGCAATCAGTAGGGTGCTACTTTTAGGCAAAAAAATTAGCAAAAAGTCGCCTAAAAAACACAAAATCCTATCAAGAAAAAATACTAATTTTATTATATTTTTTATGAAAATTTTCAAAAATTTAGTGATCCTGGCAAGAAAGATTCGAATTTTATTTCATTTTCTTGGAATTTTCTTCTTTTTTTGGCATGTTTCCATTTTGGCATTGCCTTTTTGGCACTTTTCCCTCTTAGCTTTTAACCTTTTTACATCTTTCCACTTTTGGCATTTATCTACTTTTGACACTTTCCCCCTTTTCACTTTTCTCCTTTGGCACTTTCCCCCTTCCCATTAGCATTTTCATCTCATGGCTGTTTTCTCTTTTGATTTTCCTTCTGGCACCTTTCCCCCTTGGCGTTGTTGCCCCGCTTTTGGCTTTTCCCCTTGGCAGTTTTACCTTTTGGCACTTTTCTTCTTGGTTTTTCACTCTTGCCATTTTTGCTTGTTGGCACTTTTTTTCTTGATTTTCCCTGGTACTTTTTCCTCTTTTGCTTTTCCCTCTCTTGGTGTTTTTTTGGCATTTTCACCTTTTGGCACTCAATTTTTACTTTTCCCCCGTTGGCATTTTCATCTTTTGGCACTTTTCCCCCGCATTTTTATGTTATGGCACTTTTCCCTCTAGATTTTCCCTTTTGGCACTTTCCCCTTTTTCACTTTTCCCTTTCTTGGTATTTTTCCCGATTTTGGCTTTTCCATCGTGGCATTTTCCCGCTTTTGGCTTTCCCCCGTTGGCATTTTCATCTTTTGGCACTTTTTCCCCTTGGATTTTTATCTTATGGCATTTTTCCCTCCTGATTTCCCCTTTTGGCACTTCACCTCTTTTCGCTTTTCCTCTCTTGGGGTTTTCCCTTTTTGGCATTTTCACTTTTTAGCACTTTCCTTCCTATCCTTCGTTTCATCCTTTCCTTCCTTTCCGTTCTTCCCTTCCTTTCTTCCCTTCCGTTTATCTCTTCCTTCCTTCCGTTCATTGCTTTCTCCCCCCCCCCCCTCCTCATTTCCTCTCTTCCTTTCCACCCCCCCCCCATCCTCCTTTCCTCCCTTCCGTTCATCTCTTCCTTTTTAACATTCCGAAACTGAACCAACACATTCAACAGTGCAAAGTAACGCGCTTATTCACCAAACCACGGACTCGACTGCTTGCAGCACTTATTTTTTCTTTACCAATCCCCAATCTCTGCCCCCATCTTCTCATTCCTCTCTTTCTCCGGCAAAAGTCTCTTCACTTGCCACACTGTTTATTTCAAATCTTTCGTCTACCCTTCCTTACTCTTTTTGTACTGAAATTCAAACAAAAAGCTTTTGAATATTTAGTGTTTTCAATAAAAAACGATGGCAAATTTTCTATTAAAGCGCTGTTTCTTAGAAGCCGGAAAAGGGTTGCGTATGGGGTAACCGCCCGTCGTACCTGTCCGATTCCTGGTTTAAACGCCGGACTAGAATTCGAACATTTTTTGAAATGGTCGAATTTGGAGCAACCAAAAGTAATTTTTTGAGAAACAATCCGCAAAAGGGCCCTTTATGGAAAATAAAGTAGAGAATTTAAAGCCGTTTTTTGGTTGAAATTTTAGAAAATTAAATAAAAACTGACTTATTTTACAATTTCAGTGGCCTTTGAGCCGTCCTCGATTGAAGAACTTCCAGAGCTTTTTGGCGGCGAAATCGCGGCATTGAGGACCCAGTAAAATTCTTTTTTTTCTGCAAAATCTTACATTTTCAGGCCCAGCTCGCCGTATTAGGCGTTTTTCTTCAAACTGAAACAAACCGACCAGGAATTTTTGACAGTCACGAGATCGAGGCCGTCAAAAGCGTCACAAGTGGGGGCCAGGCACGAGCAAAAATATCATTGGCGTCGAAAAGACCGACGATGTGCCGCGCTCTATCAACAGGAGACGAAGTTTACACTTCGTCATACTACCGTTAAGAGGGGTGAGAAGGCCTAAATCTGACTTGAAATTTAATGACTTACTGATTTCAGATCTTTGACTAGTCCGCCGTATTCTGAAAACGTGTCGTGGATGACGAAAATGAAGTGAGTAACGAACAAAAATTCTTAAGGGCGGGGGGGGGGGGGGTTTGGTAGGTTCAAAATTTGATTCAACAAATGATAAGAGCATTTTTGTGGCTATATTATATAGGTAACGCAAATACATATTAAAATATTTTGTGTTTCAGATGGCGCTTTTGCGAACAGTCCAAGACGGATCCGGAAATAACATCCTGAGCAATTTTCGCCCAGGTAACAACGAAAAGGCATAATTCGCACTTGAAAAATAAAAAATTTAGTACAAGAACGTCGTGGTCGTCGGGTGTTTCTCGTTGTCAGTGAGGGCAACAATTGAAGAAATGGAGCAGGGCGTGAGCTGAAATTGATTTTTGATTTTTATTGCATGCATTCATATTCAATTTTCGGGGGTGAATTTCCCGGTTTTTTACTAAATTGTGTGTTTTTTTTCTCAAACCCTAAATACGGCCCTGTGCGGATTACACAACGAGAAATAAATTACTATAACGGTTGCATAAAACTTCATTTTAAAAAATAGCTCAAATCCATGGTTGGAAAATATGGATCATATGGCCCAGAGGCAAAACGGAACAAATTATATATCATTCGACTCCTCTCGGTCTAAGAATCCGGAAAAAAAATTTTGCGGCAACCATTCCCTGAAGAGTTACAGACCCGGGACTGAAGTGTCTTTTGACTGGGGACTCAGTTGTCCACTGATTAAAAAATGGGGAAAATCATCCATATAAGCTTTCAAAATTATAAATTCGTCAACAGAAAATCAAAATTGAGAATTTAAACCCGTTTTTGAACCGGTTTAAAATTTTGAATTAAGGAAAAAATGAACTTTTGTAAACATCCAAGCCGGATAGGGGAAAAGTTAGACAGTAAGGTGGAAAATAGCAGCCAAAGTACCGCACACTCGACTACGGCGGCCAGTAGGTGGGGCGAGACTCCGGGCTCCGGAAGAAGTCCGCGCTTGACCCGGCTGGGCAGGGAATGGTTGCCGCAAAATTTTTTTTTCGGATTCTTACATTGCAGACCGAGAGGAGTCGAATGATGTATAATTTGTTCCGTTTTGCCTCTGGGCCATATGATCCTATTTACCCAATGGTTTGTAACCAGAAATATAACGAGTGAAGCAAAGTTTACTTACAAATTAGGTATATTTTGGATTTTAATGAAATGTCTTGCTGTTTTTTGCACCACACTTTTCCAAATACGATTGCTGTAAAACCAAACATTTTTTCAGGAAAATAGTAAAAGCACAATAATGTTTCGTGTCGTGAACGCATTAGTTCCCTCTTCGGAGAATACCCTTCAACAATCCGCGCGTTCTTTTGCCACTCTAAAGGACATTTCAATTCGGCTGAAGTCCATCAAAAACATCCAGAAGATCACCAAGTCCATGAAGATGGTTTCGGCGGCGAAATATGCGAAGGCCGAGCGTGATTTGAAAGGCGCACGGGCCTATGGCGAGGGCGCCCAGTTATTTGTCGGCAACATCGCCGCGCCAGCCGGCGATCAGATGGCGGTGAACGTCGCCGAAGGCGGCGAGTCCGGTGGGCCGGCAGCGAAACGACTGCTCATTCTGATGTCCAGCGACCGTGGCCTATGCGGATCAGTGCACACGTCAATTGCCAAGGTTTCTGTTGGGTGGGGATGGGTTTTCGGAAACTCGAAAAGTATTTATCAGACTCTAGTAATTCCATGGACCAGATTTTGGACACAATTGTTTAAAAAAATTGATCGGTTTGCCAGGAGCCTTACAATCCTAGTTCTAAATTCATTGTCATAATTTCTTAACCCTTTGCAGTCTCGGCGAAACAAAAATAGATTCGATCACGCGTCTCACATTATTTTTTTTTCTTTGTTTGTTTCAGGCAGCAAAAAACATTTTGGCCAACAAACCGCCCGGGTTGGACTACAAAATTGTGTGCATTGGGGACAAATCGAAGATGCTGATGCAGCGCCTCTACAACAAAGAATTTCTGTTCACTGTCAACGAATATGGACGGGCGCCGCCGACCTTCAAGGACGCGTCCGCAGCAGGTTTGGTGGATGAGGTTCGACGACTCGTAAAGAATTTTTAGACAAAATTTTGAAGAGTTACTTTATAGAGCTTCTAATTAAGTCATAGTCATAAATTCAACTTAATTCTTTGACTTCAAAAAGTAAATTAAATTATTCCCTTTCGCACGCAACTAAGCATTTATTTTTGTTCGGTGTAAACTTTTCTATTTTGGCCGACAAGGACGTATCAAGAAATTTATCTGGGGTGGTGTGGGCAGTTGCTAACACAGAGAAAAAAAAATGTTTGGTTACGGGTTTGTTTGGATATGCTTTTGTCGGCGGGGTATTCCCTTTTTTCTCCATTTAATTTTTTATTTGTTTAGCAAGTGCCATTCTCTCCTCCGGCTACGATTTTGATGGCGTAAGTGTCCTGAACATTTTTTGCTGTTTTTTTCCTCGGTTGAATGTCGGCATGATTTTTAGGGCGAAATTCTGTTCAATCGCTTCAAAACGGTCGTTTCGTTTGAGACGAAGCGTCTGCAGCTCCTTTCGTTAAATGCCATCAAAAACAATGAAAAGGTGAAGATGTACGACTCCGTGGACGACTTTGTGCTGAAAAGGTATGCCAAATACACTTTAGATCGGTATCAATTTTACTAATTTAAGAAGTTACAATTCAATTTTCTATGTTTTCTAAATTTTAGGAATTAAAAAAGTGGCATGCTCCTGTTTACTTTTGAAAAATTTAAGGTTTTAGTTCGTTTGCTCATTTTCAGTTACGTGGAGTATTCCCTGGCTCAATCCATTTACTATGCGATGAAGGAAAGCGCGACCAGTGAGCAAGCGTCGCGGATGACCGCAATGGATGGAGCAAGCAAAAATGCAGGCAAAAATCATTTAAATTCTCCCTTTCAAGAAGTTCAAGAATTTTTAGTCCCCAGTTTTGTCTTATTGGTGGGGAGGGGTGGGTAACTCAAATAATTCGATTTTTTTTTCATGGTAAAAACGTTCCGTTTGCCAGTGTTTAGGCGAGATGATTGACAAACTGACGTTGCAATTCAATCGGACGCGCCAAGCTGTGATCACCAGGGAACTGATCGAGATCATTTCCGGTGCTGCTGCTGTTTGACGCTTCGAAAGAGGAGAAGAAATGAACATTGAATAGGAACATTTCGTCTGACAAAGATTTAACGCGAAATGAATTTGTTTTTTCACCTTTTAAATGCGTAGGCATAGCTAAAAGGAATAAATTGTTCAGCTGTCTTCTTGTTTTCCTGGTTTATTTTGTCAAACGGTTGGTTCCGGTTATGCGCATCACCAACTCAACATATTGGAGATCTACTGTGTTAGTTCCGCACCAGCCTGGACCTGAATCGTGTGTCCCATTGCTAAAAGGCCTGCAGGGCTAATTTCTAGTGCATCGTTCACGATAATTTTGTGCGCTATCGCACAACACAAACCATATCTGGGTTCCACCTATCTCATACATGCCCAACTCAACAGTTTGAATTCAAGAACTCTTCTCAAATAAAACAATATTGGTACCATTGGCCAGCTCTTTTTAAGTTTAATCTGGAAGCATAAAAGTTCTAAAAACTGAAAATCCAAAATTTGTTTGGCGATATGTTTCAAAATTTTTAAAACCGTTTGCTATCGAACCCTTAAACCTTTTTAATTCGGTTCGACGCAATAGCAAAGACGGCTAATACACCTCCAAACAAATCCACAACATATGTAGAAAAACCAGCAAAGTTTAAAAAATTCCACATGTCCAATATCAAAATTACATACCAATCAAAAAATCGTCGCCCGTATTTGCGGACCTAACCTTAAATGAAGCATGCTCACAACCAACAAATGAAACCCTTTTTTGGAATTTTTGGGTCCGGTCCATCAAATTTTGGCAATTTCGAATCAATATTCTTTTTGTTCACATTGAAAAGGGTTATAAAACTCCGTAATGGATGAGTTGGATATGGATGAGATAGGTTGACCCTTACGTCGAACCGTTTGGCTGCAAAAACTATTCCTATTCTTGTCTTATTTTATAGAATGTGAAAATATTGATTATGACCATATTTAGTTTTTGTTCCGCAAATATGGCTAACCAAAAAATCAATAGCATCAACTTATGAGGCTATTTTTAATATTTATATTCAGATTTGGTTATTTTGGAAGTATCATTCTTTTATGAACTGGCTATTGTCGAAATGCGACTGATGCAAGTAAACAGAGGCTCTTCAACGGGTAGAGGCATCAAGCACATGAACAAAATGCAGCATTCTTCTCACTCTTCTAAGAAGCGGAAGCTGCACAAGAACGAAGACGACCATCAACAGGAGGGCTGTTCAAATGAAACAGAAGCGCGGAAGCCGGTGGTCGGGATCAACGACCTTCCACATCCTGTGCTGGTCAGTTGAGCAGTCCGTCGTCCATTATCGTTTCTCCATCAAAGAGTCGAACCTTCAAAAACCGTAAAAAAGTTCTAAATATTTATTGAATCACCCCTCTAAATATCTATTGAATTGCCTTCTTCCCCGAATTTGAGACTGTGATTATTGCTCTGTTTGTTGGAGAGAGAATTTTTTTGAAAAATTGGACCAAAACAAAATGACTAATGTAAATCTATTTTTAGGGAATCATTTTGTCCAATCTGAGTCCCGTGGAACGTCTGCGAGCCGAGTCCGTGTGCCATCGATGGAAGTTTGTCGGCGTCAATTTTGGTTGGGCCAATCAACGGGAACTCAGCGTCAAAGAAATGCTGCATTCATCAGTCATGCACTCAATGATCAACTTGTCAAAACCGTTGACCAATAAACACGTATTTATTTAAAAATATACAATCGCGCTTCACTTCTAAAATGGAAAGCCCCTAGGAACAAAAATGCTCATTGTTTCATTGCATTGGTCTTTAGTTTTTTTGTTTAACTTTTTGAAAGTTACAGATTGAAGTGCTTTTGAAGCGGTGCGGAAGCAGCCTTCGCTTGTTGAACATTGGTTCACTGAGCCCTATTAACAGAGACAACATTACATACGCTGTCTGCTCCCTGCTCGTCCATGTGCCGTTGCTGCACACTTTGGACCTGTCCGGTGTGCAGCTGACAAACTCCACACTTTCCTCGCTCGGCCGACGCTTGCCGAATCTAAAAAGCGCGACGTTCCGCAATTCGTTCAAGGTTTGTCTTTTGTTTGAGCCGTTCGATCCGAATCAAAATTTTAGACCATTGATTATTTTATTAATTTACACAGAACACACTCATGGAGAGGGGCCTTTCCTCCTTCCTTGCGAGTTGTCAACATTTGACCCACCTGGACTTGAGTTCAAACGAAACTCTCATCGGCACATCTTTCTCCGAACTTCCTCCAGCAGTAACATTTAAAATTTTACGAGAAATTTTTGGTTTGTGCTAAAACCACGAACTCAAAATTTTAGCAATTTTTTCAATCCCATTTTTATGGACCAAAAGGCTCAATTTTGTTTTCAGCTGGAGCAGCTCAACATCTCCTATTGCTTCCGCATCTCCGTCAACAGTGTTCGACAAATTCGAGCCAATTGCGGTAATTTGCGTCGTCTCTGCATGGATCAAATTGGGGACTCTGTGCCGATTAGAGAATTGGACGAAATGCTGCGAGGTCTCAAAAGGTTTGTTTTGTTGGCATGAGCCCGAAAATTTAGCATTGACCGAGAGAAAAAAAGGCATTTTTTTTCTTTATTATGTGACTGATTGGCTTTTTCGAAGAACAATTCAATGGTCTTTTCCCTGTTTTTAGCCTGACTTACCTCAAATTTTGCGACTGCTACGGCTCTTCCGAGTTCAATGAAATACAACCGAATCAGAATGAAAACAACAATTTGACCGGCATTGGCGAGCTCAGCAACCTGACGGAACTGCTCGTTAACGAAAATCGACTGTTCGTTTTTTTTGAAGAATAAATGCGAGACAAATTTTTGATTTTACCGGGCATTCTTTTTATCAATTTTTGAAGGTTTTGTGTATTTTTAAGCATTAATGACGACGTGCTGAGGGCGATCTCTTTTGGCTGCCGTGCGCTTCAGGTTTTGGACATTTCGCAGTCTCAGCGGGGCATCACGGACGCAGGTAAACATATTTTAGAAAAATGTTTTCCGCTATGGAATTCCCGTTGCAATGACACCGAACCGTTTTGGAGTTTTTCCGTTTCTTCAGGACTTCGGAACCTTTCCCAATTGCCAAATCTGACAACGCTGAAGATGAGTGGACAGCGCATGGTAAATTTAGTTTTATGAAAAACCTTGTCGCTCATAATCATCAAAACCGGATCTGAATTTGGGTATCGGTATAGAAAAGGGAGAGAGAGCAAAAGTTCTGGGAGTTTAGTCTTAATTCAGGAGTTAGCGTAATTTTTTGAAATGGGATTAGAACTCCCGTAGTTTTCTGTCGAAAAGTCGAACTCACTGCACTATTTGTGTGAATTTGGTGTTTAAATATTGCTCTTTTTTAGATCTCGGATGAGTCTTTGATTCAAATTGCTCGACGCGGGGTTTTAAAGGTTTTTTGATTTGACATTTGATGTGAAGTGAATGGTTGATGCTTTCATTTTTTAATCACTGTTTTTGCTTCAGGAGCTCACGATCAGTCGGTGTACACAGATCACCAGCGAATCAGTGCTGCAAACAATCAAATTTTGCAAGGTTTTTCCACAAATTTTTATGTCCTAAAACATTGTTGAGCAAAACAAAATCTCCTTTTTGTCCAGTCTCTCCAATTGTTGGACGTCTCGTACTGTGTGGGCGTCACTTCGATAATTTTTGCCGAGCTCAACAAATCCATGGAACGTCGGCACGGCAAAAGTCAGCCGACACGTCACACTTGCCCGGAGGACAAATTCCGCCTTACCATTTGCCGTTCTGGCATTCAAGGCACGTCACCCCATGAATTGATACAAACTCAGATGGGTTTTAGACCAAAAGTTTCAAATCCGGTCCCCCATCTTACAATAACATTCTTTCATTTTCAGGCAATGTGCCGTCTCATTCACCGTGGATTCACTTGGTCGACAATCCGCCCACATCCGAAAATCCGATAGCCTCAAACGCCGTTTTCATTGCTGCACAGTAAGTTGATGTCCAAACGCTTCTGCTGATTTGGGGAGGACGTTTTGGCACGAGACAATTCGGCAACAGGCGTTTCAGCAGTTAAGAGACAATTCGACAGAAACAAATTAGATTTCTCAAAATGGAACACACTGCATACAAATTAATAATATTGTCACCCCATCGACTATCTTCTTCTTTCACTTCTTCACCCACCCTTTACCCCCTCCCCCAGAGCTTTGGCTTTACCATTTGAATCATTGGCCAAAGCGATTGCTGTGAATAGCTCTGGAGTGCATTTGCATTGTTTCTTTCGTCCACAGCTGTGAATAGCTCTGGGGTGCATTTGCATTGTTCTTTTCGTCCAACACCAGATGCAGAAGAATGGACCAAATATCGGACGAAAGGATCTCTCGTATTGGGGGACAAATCCCTAGCCATTTCCGCCAATCGCTCAATTTTCATACCCTGTTGCCTTTTTAAACCTCTTGTTTCTTGTGGGTTTCATTTTTGAGAAATTTAAATATTTGTTCTGCCGAACTGTCCACTGTTGAATGTTTAGCTGAAAAATCTGTTGCGATATTTGAAACATGTTCTAAATAAATAATACATATAATTACTATAAAATTTTCAGCCTTCTGAACATCCCGATGATTGTCGTGTGAAGGAGAAAGGTGTGGGTTTGGCAAAACTGGCAAAAAAAAATTTGTTGCTTTTTTGTACAGTCAATTTGCGCATCTGATCAGCGGTGATTTGGTGATAAATATTTGTCCTTCCCTCCCACTTTTGTTGTTGATCAATATCCAGTCCAATTTCCTGTTCGCCGTCATCCACTCCAATTTTGATACCATTCATTTTCATTTCATTCAACACATTATACAAAAGAACATTTATTCGGTGGCAAAAATCGTCAAATATGTCAACAATTGTGCGTGTGTTAAGTCATAAATGATACACTATATAAATTTAAATCTCTCTTTATTTTTCGTCGCGTGTACTGTCTCTCCTCCTCCAACTCTCTCTGTCTGTCTGTCTGCCCATCGTCGATTGGCACACATCTTTCTCCGGCATTTGCGTTTGATCATTTACACAGATTATTATTTAAACGTGCACACTCTTCCAATCACTCCTCCGTTTCAGAAGCAGGAAAACAAATTGCAGCAACGTTCAGCAACATTTTCTGGTGATAAAATTGTGTGTGACAGTGACGCGCGACAGAGATTTTTTTCGTTGTTTTTGGAGTGCTTATCGCTTTACTTTTCTGTATTATTGTACTTCTTGATCATGATAGTTGACCGACGGAATGAAACTGTGTTTCGGACTTGATTTACAATTTGAAAATATGTCGATTTCGAGAAATATTTTTGTTCCATATCTCCATCCATCCAATAAAAGCAATCCCTGTTTAGGGTATATTGTATTTGCTGAATTTTGGTTAGATGGAGCCGCTTCAAGCATTTGGGAAGCAGGTGCAGCAGTTGCTGGGCGCGGAGGCGTTTGGATATGACAACGTCAACAACATCAAATGCGCGTTGAGGTCAACAACAATGAAAGTTTTTTGGATTGTCGTCATAGTGTTTCAGGGATGAGTTCGGCTATTGTGCTGACGAGAAGGCTACTGAATTCGGCTACGACTCGTTTAGGGGTTTGTTTGTTTGCTCTTAAAAATGGCGGTTTGCATGGGTTGTCGTATAGTTGGCGTTGAAAGAGCCCGCAATTGAATAGGCTTGGTACGACACGAAAAGCTAGGTCGTTAACAAAAAGAATGCGATAAATTTTGCCATGTTTAATAAAGCTGGGCACACCTTTGTTTTAGTCGAATAACTCTTTCAGGAGGGTTACATTCGAATTCTGCACCTCAGATGGCCAATCGTTTTTTAGATTGTTTTTTTTAAATTTTAACTTTGTAAATGGACGAGTAATTGTTTTAAACGATCCAAATTCAGAACTACTCAACTCGAAGGTCATGGAGAAGTATGTAGAAATTGTGCAGGAGAACATGAAGGACGGGCGTTTGCTGACGCGGTACATGGCCAAGCATGACAAGAACACGAGCGCCGTGTACCGCGAGCAAATGATTTTTCACAGAGACAAGGAGCGCAAGTGAGTCGGCGGGTGGGCAGTGGCTAACACCCGATTTTATTTATAAAATTCAAATGGTTTCCGTAAAAGAAGTTAGCAGCGGTCCCAACAAACAGTCCCGCAGAGCACAGCAGTTCCCCATTATTTGACTAATATAAATCAGGAAAAATGCTAATGTGCTGGTGGGGGATTGAACCTGGGTTTTTGAATTTAGTGTATATTCATTACTACTTTTTTCGTGTCGAAACTGTTGACGAAAGGGTTAAGCGATAATGAGATGCAAAAATGCATTGCTATGACTGTGGGAATAGATAAAGACAGGCACGTAGCCAGGGGGGGGCATGCCCAAAAATTCAAAATTTTCTTAGCGGCGCCTATCGGCACCGTCGACCACCCCTAAAAACCCATCATTTTGTTCAGGGACGTAGCTAGAAAAAATTTTCGGGGGGGGGGGGAAAAGTCGATTCTTAGGAGTGTGTTTTTTCCTTTTTATTGCATTTTTGTTAAGCAATTTTTCTCGATTTCCGGGGGTGCATTTTCCGTTTTACTCCATTTTTTGGAGGGCTCGGCGGTGCCGATAGGCGCCGCCGGAGAAAATTTTTGATTTTTGATAGCATTTGTTAAGAAAATTGGTCAAAAAAAATTGTAAAAGTGCAAAACAACAGGGTCCCCCCTCTTGTTTTTTTTTCTCAAATTTCATTTCGGGGGGGGGGGGGAATTCCCCCCCCCCTTCCCCCCCCCCTGGCTACGCCCCTGATTTTGTTAGAAAAATGTAATAAAAACGAAAAAACACACCCCTAAGAATCGACTTTTTGCCCCCCCCCCGAAAAAAAATTCTGGCTACGTGCCTAAATGAAGATGATGGAAAACACGGGAATTTTCGATTTAACACTACCGAACTCTCCCATTGTTTGTGAAAGTTTAATTAATAGCATTTTTTTTTTCTCTTGTTAAGAGATCAGAAAAAGCTGAGGCAAATGGAACGCAATTTCGAGGCAACGCTGTACCCATCGGACTACCAAACGAGAGAAGAGCAGGGCGAATCATCAACAATCAACGGCAATGGTGACACAAGCGGGTCCGTCGTTATTAAATTTGCTGATTTTATTGGAGAATGACAGCAATGGGGAAACATTGTTGGAATCAATTTCTGTGAGATCGGTCTAGTCCGTGCCCTTTTCTGTGAATGGGTGGGCCACAATAGTCCTGAATGGGTGCAGCTGGCTGGGATAATGTTCGGGTACGGCCGGAAAAACTTTGGGTCGGCTATTATAACAACTAAATTGTTTTGGTGTGATAGGCAACGTCAGTTTCCTGGAACGGGGTTTGGGGAAGGGGAAAGCACGGTTTTGCTTTTACTTTATATCGGTTTAAAACAATTTAGTTTTCGCCAATATAACGCACTGCCACAGCAGAGTCGCCAGTATTTCAGAAGGGACCGTTCACCAGCAATGGAAATGAACGGGGCGTTGGACAACAATTGGTACACCAACGACGACGAGGCGGCGCAAGGAGAGGAGGAGGGCATAAAGGCCGCCAGGGCTGCTTTGGTGGACTATCGGGACCACTACGGGGCCACAAAGTGCCAAGATCCAACAATCAGTGCCAAAGCGAAAGTGCAGTTGACTCAGCCGCCGACTCTGTCGGGGGAGGTGTCGGAATGGGGCTTGGACGAACAGCAGCAACCGCCGCGGCCAGTAGAGGAGAATGAGATGCGTGAATTACCTTCAAATGGGGGAAGACAGAAGACGGGAGCCGCCGAAACTGTTGGCATCGGGTAAAAAAATAAAGAAGAAATAGCAAAAATTCGACTTTTAGTTCTTGTTCCACTGGCAGTTGGTCGACGGAGGAGCCGAATCAACTGCAGCAGTCGAATGGGCGACAGAAGACGGGAGCAGATTTTGTTGGCATTGGGTATAAAGAGAACAGAAATTTATATTGTAAAAGTATGATTCTTTCCACTTTCTTGATTTTGTTGTGTTAATTTATTCCTCCTTCTACATCGACAGTTTGGCCAGAGAGGAGCAGAACCAGTTGCTCCAGCAGCAGCAGCAACAACAACAACCATTGTTCCGTCCAGTACCAAAGAAGCCGAACGCTGCTGTGAAGCTAATCCAATGGTCAGATGATGAGGATGATGGGCCCAGCGATATGGGTAGTAGAGCCCAAGGGAGTTCTTTCCGCAATTGGCAGAATGGGGAGCATCAACAACAGACGTCACCGCAGTTGGTACGTCCCGTGCTGAAGAAACCGTTCGCCGAGTCGAACATTCAATCGACCGATGATGCTGGGGTGAGCGATGTTGGAAGAGTTCACGGCAGTTCCTTCCGCAATAATTGGGCAAACGAGGAACCGCAACAACTGCAGCAGTCAAAGCAGCAACCTCGGATGCCGCCGTTGGTACGTCCCGTGCCGATAATTCAATGGTCAGAGGATGAAGACGATGTGGGCACCGATGTGAGTAAAACAACCGATTTTCTCCATTTTTGATACTGCCTCTGATGGGAAATTTGGGTTTTTTAACATTATGAGAATAAACATTTTTTTATTCCATTTAAGAGCCGAAATTAGCCAAATCTTTAAGGTTTTACATGTTGCAAAGCTGCGCATTTCGGACCAGGGCGAGCTTTCGTACAAGGTGGGGGCGAATTGCTCAATAAGCACCCAATCCCCATGCCTTTCATAGGTGAACGTCAACGGCTTCCGCCCCGAAGAGATCAAGGTCGAACTGAAGGGCAATGAAATTGTTGTGCAGGGTGAGCATCGCGAGCAAAACGAGGGTAAAATTTGGCTCCATAAACCATGAATAAATTGGTCTCTGAAATCTTTGCTATTTCAGGCGAGTCCGTCTATTACCAGTTCGCTCGTCGTGCGGTCATCCCGGAGGGCGTTCAGAAGGAGAGCATCAAGTGCCAGCTGGACTCGGGCCGTTTGTGCATCACCGGCACAAAGGCGACAGCCGAGGGAGCAGGGCGTGCCATTCCCATTGAGGTGAAGAATGCCATGGAGCATAAGAAGTAGCTGCTGTTTGCTGCCTTACTCTGAAAGAAGCTGCCTTTGACGATTGTTATCTGAAGATCGTTTTTTTAGTTTTTGGATCTCTTTGACACCTTTTCATGATAAGTGCTTACATGATAAACTTTTCTCATTTAAAAAAATATGGTGTATACTAAAAGTTTGCTTAATGTAGATCAATATCACTCCAGTTTAAATCCATCTACTTTTGTTGTTATTCGGCAATGATTTAGGAACCAGTGGCAGGCGTGGGACGCGCGCACGTCAACTGCTTAATAAATTTGACTCCTGAATTTTCATGAGAGTGCGCGCTCGGCTGTCCGCTGTTAAACGGCTGAAGCAGGATGGTGAAGAGGCCGAACAGACCGGCAAGAAATGTCTCAGGACGCGGAAGTTTGTGCCGGACATGGCCCACAATGCTGTTGATGCTCAGCCCACGCGGAGAGTGAAAACCCCAACAGAGGCGCCGCAGCAGCAGCAGGAGGGCTACGTGGAGGCGTCCAACTTCGACTGGGACGAGTACATGGCACTGCGTGGTGGCATCAAAGCATTGAATGGTCATCTCTTTCAGCACCAGCATTTTGTGGAACGCACGTTGGCTCAGCACATTTTCAGACCCGGAAGGTTTGGCGATTGGGCGGCCTGGGAGATTCAGTTGGGCCAAATACAAACGTCTATAATTGTGACGTCTTAGGTAGTACACATTGTTAACTCATAGCTTAGTGGAGTTTGTTCTGGTGCTCGTGTTAAAAGTTCGAGCACGTCTGGGTGCGCATTCGATCCTTTTCTTTTGGTGTCAAAAGGACGATGATTATAACGTCGACGAGGCTGACGCACTTTGTGAAACATTGTGTTGATGCTGAAAACAATTGGCTACCTACTAAAAATGAGTCCTTTTTTTGTACTTGGCAACATTTAAATTCGATTGTTCTCGTCTCCGTCCATCTCTTTTTTTAAAAAATGAAAGCATTATTCGGGATATTGTAGTAAAGCTCTAACCTTCAAACAGTTCGAATATTTTATTTTTAGTTTGGTGCGCGTTCAATGCTTACAAAACGGTGAAAATCGTTGGGTCGCCGGTCGAATTGGCGTCACAATCCCTTCCGGCCATGCCATCGTCGAAATCCCGAGCGCAGAGCCTACGAATTTGATGCGCAATGGGCGGACCATTGCCGTGGACAGCGGAGTACGTAGCGAACTTGTGGAATTTGACATGATCGAGATGTTGGACGAAGGCACCGACAGAGCGGGGGCAGATGCAGATTTTGGCACAATTTTCAGGGACCGCCGCGAATGGTTGGGCCGACAACTGCACACTTTCATTCAAGTAAAATTTGTAATTAGAAAATGTTTTGTTCCAGTCCTCTTTCGTTGAAAAATTTTGAACGAATTAAATTTTATAATGCTCAATTTCAGGATGGCCAACTTTTTGAGCTGCAGGAGGCGCCACATCAAAGGGTCGCTTCGCAAAATGTGCCTTCGTCCTCAACGACGAGCAGTACTCCGACGCCAAATTTTCTGCGGGTGCACACGGCGCGTGTTGTTGGCCACCAGAACGGATTGTTGATGGCACAAAATGTTGAGGACGAACGCCGGGAATTGGTGCACATCACATCAGAGCGATGCCATCCGGTGCGAAAAACGGAGTTAATTCTGTCGGATCTTTAAAATTCTATACTAAATTGGTGAGGCCTTGATTTTTAAGCTGGGTTGGACTCGTGCTCAACATCCGTCGGACAATTATTCGTTGCTTGGCGAGCGAGAGGAGCATCAACAAGCCGCTGCAGTGCCACGTTGGATTTTCGCTTTTCGACCGTTGACCACACACAAATTTGAGGTCGGTCGAACATCTTGAATATCTCTACCTCGTAATGAATTCACTGTTTATTCCGCAAGGTTGGCATGTTGCTGGAAATGTTGGACCCGCTGAACCGGCTCAGCTTTGTACCCGCATATGTGAGCGAGCGCGTGAACGGCCATTACTTGAAGGTGGTGCAACGAGGGGGGGGGGGAGGGGGATGTGTGGGGTCTTATGTTCCAAATTTCACAAAAAAAACAAAAACACATTTGCTTCACTGATATTGCGTTTTGAAGCTTGGAAAACTCGTATTTTTTTGGTAGGTCCGACCGATTCGGGACATACAAAATTTGGACGGTTTGCTGCACACCTCTGACCACACTGTGCACAACGCGTCGTCCGACATTTTTCCAGTCGGCTGGTGCTTCAAAAACCAAATTCGGCTTACATTTCCGCAAGGTATGTGTTTCGAAAGAAATTCCATTTGAAAATTCGAAATTTTGATCTACTCGGAAGAATTTAAATTTAGGCATGAATCAATCCGACGCGTCCTTCTCTTACGCCGCTTTACGACTGAAATTGAACGATTTGTTTGCTCAAACATATCATAACAACTGCAGCAACGATGCTCTCTCCAATCAACAAGTTCATGCAGTACCTCAACAGTTGCAACAACAACAACAGCCATCTCTCCATGCCGCATCTTCCTCATTAGCCGCCTTTTCGTCACCGATTGCCTTTTGTTTTGCGCCGGACGCACTGTTTGACATGCCGAAAATGGCCCAAAAAAGACTGGAGTGTGTTCGATACTGCGAGGTTTTACTGCTTTTTATGGCCATTTTCTTGAAAAAAATGATTATTTTTGGATTTCCAATGATTTTTTTAATTTGTTCAGGTTCAAGACGCTGCCAACCCAACCCTTTTCTACCCGGGGGCCATTGTGCGCAGTCAGCAGCATTTGATTTGGGTGCACTGTGCCCGGGACGAACACACCCATCAACCAGCTCAAATTTACACAATAAAGTCTCAGTTTGATTTGTCTTTGGATTTGTGAAATCAGTAAAAATTGGTGGCGCTCGCATCATTTTTGTGATTTCGGTCTAGTGTCCTGGTTTTACATTCCGGTTGCTACTGTAGTATCTATCAACCGTGCACTCTTTAAAGAATCATAAAAAACAGAATTCTGGTGCCAAAGACAACCAGAAAATCGGAACAGACAGAGAAGGCGTTCTTGATACCGAATGGCACCATTTTTCTCTCTGGGTTTTGGTGGGTTTTTTGATCGAAGAGTATTTGTGTATGGTGATGTGCTGCATAATGTGATTTTTTTGTTATTTTTTAAGAAATTCCTTTCGCCTTTTCAGTTCCCCCCAATTGTTTCGTTGCGGCACTGCCAAAGCGGCGGCGGCCTCCGCTAATGCCGCACTCGCCGCCGCCTCCCTGCGCTATTTCACCGTGCCAATTCGCATCCCTCCGGCGCTTTGCGGCGATTCGCGTCGCATCCTTTTGCGACCATTCACTTCACAACGGACTTCGGCATTTCGAGAAGGGGTGTGGCACCGCAACAACAAACACTTCCTCAGCGAAATGTGGCTAAAAGGTAAAGAACAAAAAAAAAACCTGAATTTTTTTGTTGCAGAAACTAAATTTTGTAAAAAATTTGGGGTTGTTTCTCGAAAAGTCAACTCCGAAAATCAGTCTTTTTTTTGATTTTCTATTTTCTTTTTTTGACAAAATCCGCACAATTAAATCTGCGTTTAAAAATCAGTCTCAAAGATGTTACGATTCGCTCTTTCACAACGCGTGGGAAAGCGACCTACAATTTTGTTGGGTTGTCAACAAATGTTGCCAAAAATATTAAGACAGAAAGAAGAAGTTAGCCCTTTTATTTAACAAATAAAACCATTTACATTTACAACCAAAACGGCAACTTTTGTCCAGTCAATCAAATGACATTGCCCCACTTCTTCAGCCGATCTTTGGGTGCCCGCCGTGCATTTGAGTGCCGATTGCTTCTGCGGCCCATTTCTCGACAAGGACAAAGTGCGCGCGTTGTCCGCCCGTTACGCGCCGGCACCGTTGCCGCACGCGATCAGTGCGTTGATCAAAGATTTGCTCGCATGTGGCGGAGTCGGCACACGCGGCGTGCGCGAGTTGGCCGACTTGGTGGGCGCAGAGCGGACGAGCCGCGCGCCGCTCCAAATGCTGCTCAAGCTGAAGTACGCCAACCGACGCGTGCGCGTCAGCGTGGAGGCGTGCGAGCGTGCTGCACAGTTTTCAGGGTGGTTGAGAACGGTGCGGAAATGCGAAATGGATTTTTGTGATTTTCTTTTCTCACGAAGGCTTGTTTTTAAGTTACTAATTCGGCTAGACGCTTGTCCGAATTTGTTGTCATTGGAAAAAGGCGGACAAATGCCCGCTGAACTGCTCGACAAGTCTTGCCTCATTGCCGTATATGAGTCAGAATGGACACGCGAACACGGCCAGCCAACAGTCATCACAGCAGCAGACGAACAAGGCAACTGATTTTATTTAAATTTTTGTTTGAACAACAATTTTAGTTAAATCAAGCGGCACAGCAGTTGAAAAAGGCGCACCAACAGAACAGACGGAACGGGCGCAACAAAAAGGCAAAAAAGTCGTTGGGGGAGACGCTCCGGCCGCCGTCATTGTTGAAGCGTGAGCCAAGCAAGCGCCTGTCGATCGCGCAACCGGTGATTGACGATGACGACGACGACGATGACAGTGACGAAGAGGATGAGGATGAAGCGGACGTTGAGGATGTTGGAAGGACGGTGAAGAGAAGGCGTAGGAGGAAGAGCAATGTCAGCAACGGCAAAATTGCGTCCACCAGCAGAGCGGGCGGCGATCGTCAGCAAACAACAGCCGCAGATGAGCAACCACAGCGGAGCAGCGCAACAACAGACTCGGACGGTTCATCGTCATCGAGTTCGAGCAGTTCAACATCATCATCGTCATTATCCACCACATCGCCGCCTTTGCTGTCACCTGAGCATGGCGGTTCGCGCGTGCATTGCAGGGACGGGGTAGGAAAGTAACTGACAAACGGAAAACAATAATGTTGAAGTTGAAGGAGATGAAGCGTGAGCCAATCCATTCAGAGGATGAGGTGCTGCATGTTGACCAACACCCGCCGAGACCTCTGCACAGTTAGTTATGCATTGGCATAAGTTTTTCTCGATTAAAAAAGTCCCACGATAAAATTACGTTATTTTCTGCATACTTATGAATCCTGGGCATGCAATTTTCAAATTTTATTTATTTAGCCTCTGAAATTCCGGCTCCATCGAATTCACGCAATTCCGACAAAAACGTTCAAGGAGGAGGAGCTATTCAGCAACAACATTACCCAACACCAATGGTAAACATGGCGCTTATCATCGTCATCATTCACACCGTTTTTTTACGCTTTATGTTTTCAGCCCGTCTACACGCCGTACATCTACGCCCCCCACCAGTACAATCCGTACGCCTATTATTATGCCGGCCCGTCCACGGTGTCCTGCCCGTCGTCCGTTCTGCCCCCTCCTCCGCCACCGTTCTTTCACCATCACCCGCCGCCGTCCCATGTGCACCATTTGATGCCGCCGCCGCCACCACCACCACCGCCGCCGGCGTCAATGTTCGCATCGCATCCGACGACCTCCGCAGCCAGTGCAGCCAACTGCAACAATATAAATGCTGTTGCTGCTTCCAATAATAATTGTGCCTTCGAGTGTCCGCCCGTTGACTCGAACCCAGACTATTGGTCTGCCAATGCACTGTGCCAGTGGCTGACTGCCGCCGGATATGCCGACTGTGCGCAGCGCCTTCTTAATGAGGTGGAAAGGGCAACCAAATGGCAAATTTCAGTTTTCGTTGTCCAACAAGAGCGGAGCGTACCCAGCAACCAACCCGAAAGTTTTTTGTGAAAAAAAAACCATAGGGAGGAGCCTTATGTTTTTTTCAACATTCGAATTTTTGGACCAACTTTTTTTATAAGTGCAAAAACTAATTATAGGAATTTACAGGAAGTGGACGGTGCGAGCCTTCTCCTCTTCAAATCCCTTCATTATCAAAATTTGGGTTTGAAGTTGGGGCCTACGGTGAGTATGTTCAGACAGTTAATAATAATAAATATTAATGAAAATTTTGGTTTTTCAGATAAAGCTGGAGCAGATCGTTCAAGTAAGTGTTCTTGAAAACAGCTTTTACATTAATTACACCTCTGCATCAGACTGAACTTTCTTGCCCAAAGAATTAGCTTGAGTAAAAGGGTGCTTTTTGAACTCAGTTTTTGCGTATGCCGACCCCTAACCCATCCGAATTGAACATTTCGTTCGAAAATTCAATTTTTCAAAAATCGGTTTTCTGTCACAAAACGTTCAAAATGTACAATTTGATTATTCGTTTAAATGCATCTTGAAACGTGTGACATAAACCGGGTTCGAAATCGGTCGAAACTAAGTGCAGATTCGGATTCTTCGCTCGCGACAATCCATCTTTTTGACTCCTTAAAAAATAAGATTTTGCTTTTGAACATTCAGATTTGTTGTCAAATTTTGTTTCAGTATCTACGACAGTTCACATCTGCTGGTGGCTGCGTTTTTTCAGGTGGTGCAAAACACTAAAAGAAAGCAGCGAAGAAAAACAATGTTATTATTTATGAATTTTTTTGTGATCTCTAATTAAATAAAAAAAAGGCGCGTAATTTACGTTTTGAACGTTACGATTTTTGAAATTACAATGATCATTGATCAGGGTTTACCAGGATTAAAAATCGTGGTCTCAGGATATCCCGATCTTGGTGCTTAAACGAAAATAACCAGCATTCCGGCTCAGGAATCCTGCCCGGGCTCTAGTTTTGTTCAATAACAAGTTTGCTCATTTTATAGACTCAAAAAGACTTATGCAAGAAATTTTCTACGCTGTTCTATATAAAATTTTACTGAATGTGATTGAGATCAGAGACATCTTTAATAATCATCAGACCGCAATGAATTTCAAAATACACATACATACATAAAGAAATGGTGTTGGAACAATGGGAGGAATTCTCTTTTTGTGCGGCCCTCCTTTTCTGGCGGTACCTATGCATAATTTACGGGCCATAAGGAACGCGAATTTTTGGCTTGTGATAGGAATGTGTTAGTACATGTGGAAAAGAAAACAAAACGGCGGCGATGGGCGAGTATACGTTTTTGGTTGTTCGGAGTGTAAAGCATAAAAGTCATCCGGTAAAAAAAAGCGGCAATTTCATCTTGGGGAATGCTTCTGCTGTTGTTGTTGTTTCTGCTCCGACTGGAGCCCGCCCTGTTGGGCAAGGATGGAGGCGCACTCGACCGACCCGCTCAGATTGGCGTGCCAAAGCGCGTTTCGACCATGCTCGTCCAGTGCACGCAAGTCCGCGTTGTACTGAACGTATGTTTCATTTAAAAAACTGGGACAAGTGCCCAAATGCAATGACAAATTTAAGCCATGAGCGGGTGGGTCCTACCCAAATGAGCAATTGGAGAATCTCCGGCGCACCAATGCCACAGGCCAAATGGACCACCGTCCGACGATCCTTCGGGGCATCAATTGGCACATTCACATCGTCCTGTTCGAGAAATTTATTATCATACATAAAATCGTATCTCGAAATGGCTTAGGGATAAATTTGATTACGAATCATTTGCAGCACACTGCTCAATACACACCCAGAATAACCAGACCGGAGAAATTGTATCCAGTGAATTTCGGATGCACAAATAGGCTTTTCTGAGACACACCTTTTCACCCCGAGGCAGCACCGTCAGCAGTTGTTCAATGTTACGATCGAGTACAGCCTCAACAAGTTGCTGACTCAACGTCCGATCGACCGGTATTGAAGGCAGATAGAGCTGCAAAGGCAAGAGATTTTTCGAAAACTCTCCATATCGACACCGAATGGCAACAGCTGTACAAAACCCGGTCGGGAGTTAGTCCCAATCCCAACGACCTTTTTAACATAAATCGTCCGAATCCATTGCTCTTTCTGTTCCCGAGAAGCATCGGCCCTCGGCTTTTCCCTCTCAGGCGCGTTGTGCTGCCAAACCCTGTTGGCCATTGCGTTTCCAATCGCTTGCATAACTGCCAAATGCTCGGGGCTAAAGAGCGCAAAAATAGAAAAATAAATTAATACATTTTTATTAAAGAAATTTAGGCCTCCCAAATCAAAGACAAAACCCGAAATCACTGACGGCCAATCGTCCAGTTCCAGCGAGCGCACTTTGCTGATGTGTGAGCCGAGCATGCGATGGATGCCGGAGCATTCGATACAAATCAAAGTGCCGAAATTGATGGCCGCCCAGTCGGGCGCCGGCGTTCCGCAATCTGCGCATTTGTCATTGCCGGACAGACGGCGCAACGCGCGGATGTCCGTCCGCGCACGCTCCGAACGTGCGGTAATCGAAGCGGCGGCTGAAATGCCATTGGCATAGCCACCACTGCCGTTGCTGAGCCCTGAAATGACACAAAAGTTGCTCAAGATGAACGAATATTGCCCGGACTGGACCAACCGTTGTTCATCTGCTGTTGGTCCTTCAGTGACAGTTGCTGCTGTAGACAGCGTTCGATTTCGCGTTCGATGGCACTAACCCATTCGTCCCGCTCTTCCACCGACCGAGCGCTGAACTCCCAGCGCTTCTGATCACAAGAGATCAACTCGAACTCGCAGCACTCGTCGTCTAAATGCTTGTATCGATTTATCCTCCAAAAAATTCAGCCCTTCCACCACCTTCGTCATTTTTGGCGCCACTTCCGATGCGTTTGGCGCGCTTTTTCTTCTCCTTTTGCTTTTTGCCACCGCTGTGCTTGCCCGCCGCTGCCGCCGCCGCCGTCTCTTTGCTGTTGTTGGCGCCGTCCATCAACAAACTCGAGCTGGTCGACGTGGCCAACGCACCGCATGCGGTAGAAGCGGCCGGGGGAAAGACAGTGCCACCACCGTCGCCACAACTGTCGGAAACACCCTCGCTGAACTGCTGGTCAGCAGCCATCCCCATCGGCGATCGGGGGCAGAAGTAACCTTCATAACCAAACATTTTTGTCAAAGTTATTCAATTTATGGATCGTCAAAATACCAAAACCATTAATTCAATAGCATCCCTTTTCTGATAAGGGCGGGCATTTCCCCGTTCGATCAAAACACCAAATCATATGGATCATCGCAAACATAAACCCATGCCACACCCCGCGCCAACCTCCGTCCTCGGTGGTGCTGATGGACGCGTCGTTGGACCGATCGTGATGCAACAGCACATTGTCTTTGGCCGCAGCCGTCGTAGTCGTGGAGGAGGTCAGCAGAGAGTTTCGGTTGCTGTTTGAGCCGCCGCCGCCGCCGCCCATTCCCCCAACGCCGCCACCCTTCGGGCGATGTCGGTCCGAAGTGCGCACCGTGGCCAATCCCAGGTAAATTTCTTTTCCACGTGAGTCCTTTTCAGCGTATTCCTTTAAAATAAAGGGGAAAAAAGTTATATATGCTTAAATGGAGCGGAATCGAATTTTTTTTAATAGCGAAAAAACCACTTCTGACAACATCACTGCGGTAGGAAGACCCCCGCCCACCTTCAAATTCTGGTGATAGCAAATGCGGCCGTCCGAGTACAGGCACACGTACTTCTTCTTCCACTCCCGGTTAAGCCCGTTCTTCGACTTTTTGTACAGATAGTCTTGCTTCACCGGAATTGCGCGGCCGACGCCCAAATTTATGTCGGCCGAACTCTTTGCTGTCCGCTCCTCCGGCGTGTGCAGGTTGTCTTTGCGCTTGAATGTAGGGTTTTGAATTCGATTTACAACAGCAAAATAAATGCAAAAATTTTTGGCACTTTCTGATATAATTTTGTATATGGATCACTGAAAACTTACGAAAATATTCGAAATTCGGCGGTGTTGCTTTCGCTGTGTGTTCGGTGTACTGCCCGGCGTCGTGGGTGCGTTGCCACCGGCATTGCCATTATTATTGTGGGATGTACCGCTGCCGTTGTTATTAGTTCATGTTCACAACCAGCGTGGAGGAGGAAGTCGTCGAGGACAGCGGGTGGAGAACGTGCGAACCGCCGCCTGGGTCCACCAAAGTGTTGTTGTACACGCCACCGTCGGCGTAAAAAGCACTGCTGCTGGTGATCAGAGCCATGCCGTGCAGCTGCCGCATGCGAATGAATGAACGCTGGAGGCGGAGCGCGTGTAGGGCGACGCGGCCACCATCAAATTGGAGGAGGACATTGCTGGTGCTAAAGAATGGAACACATTATGCAATGGTTGGAAGAGTTGGGTTTGCGTCCAGAGAAGTTCGCTTTTCAAGTACACACTAGTGCTGCACGAGAGTCTCGGGCTCGAGTATCGACTCGAGAAAAGTCTCGAGTTTTTCGGGGCTCGGGCTCGGGCTCGAGTCTCGCGTTTTTAGTCTCGATTTTCGAGACTTTTTTACACCCCTAAAGATGGCCTTTTTGGTGGAATTCACTTCAGATATAGAAATGATTAACAAAATTTGAAATTTGCGATTCATTTCGCCAATTGTATTTAAGTCTGTAATAAAAGAAACAGCGGGGCGTTAGGCTTAGGACTTAGAAATATTTTTGGATTTTTTTGGGTTAAAAATTATCGAATTCAAAACAAAGTTCTTCTACAGATGGAAATTGAACTCTTTATCAATCCACAAAGCGAGTTTCGATCTGAAGCAACTTAAATTCGAACGCACCCGCACTCATCCAGCAAATTTTCTTTTCCACCCGTACCGTTGTCACCCATTGAAGATGTTTAACACGAATTGCGCGGCCGACGCCCAAATTTATGTCGGCCGAACTCTTTGCTGTCCGCTCCTCCGGCGTGTGCAGGTTGTCTTTGCGCTTGAATGTAGGGTTTTGAATTCGATTTACAACAGCAAAATAAATCAAAAATTTTTGGCACTTTCTGATATAATTTTGTATATGGATCACTGAAAAACTTACGAAAATATTCGAAATTCGGCGGTGTTGCTTTCGCTGTGTGTTCGGTGTACTGCCCGGCGTCGTGGGTGCGTTGCCACCGGCATTGCCATTATTATTGTGGGATGTACCGCTGCCGTTGTTATTGTTCATGTTCACAACCAGCGTGGAGGAGGAAGTCGTCGAGGACAGCGGGTGGAGAACGTGCGAACCGCCGCCTGGGTCCACCAAAGTGTTGTTGTACACGCCACCGTCGGCGTAAAAGCACTGCTGCTGGTGATCAGAGCCATGCCGTGCAGCTGCCGCATGCGAATGAATGACGCTGGAGGCGGAGCGCGTGTAGGGCGACGCGGCCACCATCAAATTGGAGGAGGACATTGCTGGTGCTAAAGAATGGAACACATTATGCAATGGTTGGAAGAGTTGAGTTTGCGTCCAGAGAAGTTCGCTTTTCGAGTCCACGTGGGCGGTTAAAATTTCTCTATTTTAAGAGTAAACCTCTCGGATTAATCTATTAAAAAAGAAAAATGAGCAGCTACCTATCTATCTATGTAAAGACGGAGCTAATTTTCAAAGTTCCGCGCGCGCGTGTAAAATTCAATTACGCAAAGCGTATTCCAAACGGTACTTTTTTTACCACCCCCAAAAGCACCCGCCGGCGTGTGCCAATGGACGCGAGAGGAAAGGAGAGGAGAGAGAAGTGTCATATTGAAAAGGGGGGGGGGGGAAGGGGGGGGGGATGGGTGTTATAAAAGTTTGCTCGTGGGATGATGAGGTCAGCAGCAGCGACCACCGCCGCCGATTCCCCCGCTCCCCCCCGGCCGATACAATAATAAAATATGCGATGAATAAAAGGACTTGACACAAAGTGAAGGGGGGGGGGGGGAGGCTCTTCACCTCCTTCCGACCAATTGAGAATTGAGACAGCTGCTGCTGCTGCTGCCGAATGACACTGACTAATCGTCCCGACGACCGACCGACCGTCGAAGAGCAGCAGCGCTAACAGAAACAGCAGAAAACCAGTCAGTCAGTCAGTAAGTCGGTCGTTCGCCAATTGCATGCAGCAGAAGCACAACGCGCCGCATCATTTTTCGTATTGTTCAACCACAGAAAGTGTGTGGTGTCAAGCGGACCAAATCATCGGGGAGGGGGGGGGGGGGGGGGGGAGGGTGCGAGGCGTATTTTGACGTGTTGGACAATTTTTATATTTTTTGTTCAGATGGCAACCCGCCGCCCGTTTAGGAAAGAGGAAACGTTAAAAAAGAGGAGGCAGATTTCAGGTTTGTGACCCAAAGAGAGAAGAGACAGACGTTCACAGACTGAACCGTGGACAAAAAGTGCCTTATATTATAAATTTATTAAACTCTTTTCAATTTGTGGAAAAAAGAATTCTTTTAAGGGGCTAAACATTGACAAATATTAAGAGATCAAAAAAAGACAAATTTGAATAGAGATTTACCACCAATCTGCTTGAGGCATTGCATTAAACGTGGAAATAAATGATTGATTGAACGGGAAAGAAAAGACTGATTGATACTGACAGTACAATTTGTTTGTAAACAATGCCAGAGATTCTGTTCTGCAGTGAGAAAGAGAGAGAGAGGGGCGAGGGAGCAGTTTGTCAGCACGTACACATGGGATGATGCATTTTTTTGCGTCATTTTATTGCAATTTGATAACACCAAAATGAAATTTATAGAAATTTAATTCCAAAAATGCAGTTCGTTGCAAAATCTCCACGACAACGGAAGATTAAAATTCGAAAATCTCACTCAATCCAACCGCACTCTCAACAAATCCTACACATTCTCTATTGAGTACTCTGAAAAGGGGCTAATCTGCCCAATAGTCGTTCCCCGTCCCAAATGCTTTTTTCTTAATGATATTTTGGAATTTATTAAATGATTACATATATACAAAATGGTTAATTTGATTTAAAAGAAAATTGATTAAAATATTTCGCTGTTTTCCTCAGACTTCATTGAGAAGCATTTTGAGTGAAAATTTTGAAAATTAATGAATTTGAGCGAGAAAGAATCGCTTTGTTTTGCAGGGAGATGACACAATTTAAGTAAAATTTTCATAAATTAGAAGGCAACAATCGCCAAAACCAAAGGAATGAATGCATAGTTCCGGCCACTTATTTCTCAATGTTTTCGATACTTTCACCCCCCCCCCCTAAAATTAGGGGCTGAAATTCCCTGGTCTTTTTTTACACAGAACGGTCGGCCGGGCGGACGGGCGAAGGTTCCATCAACGGAAGCGGAGAAGATGTTAATTGAGGGGGGGGGGGAGGGGACATTCACAATATGTACAGTTGAAAACTGCTGGAGGGCTACCACACCCCCAGGGGGCGCCGCTGCGTATAAATGCGGCGCAAATGAATCATCCCCAACTTCCGGCGAATGACACTTATTTTGAAAATGTTTTTTTGAAACCTAAGGGGGAGCGAAATGTAACGGGTAACTTTCCCCGCATCGCGTTCAAATCAATATTTTAGGCCACACCCCCCCCCCCCCCCACCCCGACATGCCCATCCCCCAGAGGTCGGGTCAACAAATGTTGACAAATTCTTTACAGCCACGAAACATCACCACCTATTTTTGGGTAAGTTTATGTGTCCGTCCCTACCGTTGTTGTTGTTGTTCGCGTGGTTAGTGCTGCCGATGCTATGCTGCTGTTGGTGGTGATGGCTGTGCGGTGGACAAGTTGTTGTGGCTAAAGGCGGGCGAAATTGTCGACGCCGCCAATGGTTCAACACCGCGGGAAGAGCCGAGCAGTGCAGAGCAAGAGGGAGTGGACGGCATGGCCATGAATGCAGAGCCAAACTGTTGCTGCTGGGGGTGGTGGAATGCAACCGGACGAAGCCAGTTCTGATCCACCGACTCGCGTCCTGCAAAAAATGCGATTACCTATCACACATTTTTGATGATTCTGTTGAACTGTCGTCCTCATTCAACAAATTCAAGCAGTTCAATCCCCGCTCCAATTGATATAATCACTTTAAAGGTCTCTGATCCGATTTGAATCTCACTTCTGTTGTTTTGCAACATGTTGTTGCTGGTGCTGTTCGGTGTGAATGAGGCGTAGCTGTTTAGATGACGAAAATTTGTTGTAGCCGACGATTGAGGCGCATGGAAAATGACATTGTTGTTGTGGTAGGTGACAGAAGAGGTGGAAGAACACGGCACGGCATGGCATACGACGTCGTGCCGAGGTGTACGACTCCGTGCCGCAATTGTCGCGCCTCCAAGGGGAAAGTTTGAATTTGCTGCAAACAGCGGCTGTTGTTGATCATTGTTGGCTGGCAAGACGGAGACAGAACTGAAAGTTGACCGAATAGCTATCAAAAAACCTGCGCATATCCGCAAAGTTCACAAATAATTTGGTTGTACTTAACTGCTTAAAACGAGGTTATTCTAACACAAAATCATGGTAAAACACGGACACAACACCGGAACCGGATTAAAATTATTATTTTAAAAAAATTAAAATTTCAGTTTGCGAAAAGCATTATAATCCATCACAAACCGTTGATGGTAGTGGCCGGAATGGCGATGATGTGATGGCGTGCCACCGGCGGAAGCTTTGTCAAAATCCTGCCCCTCAATTCCGAAAAAAGAGGAGGTTCTCGACACGACGCGTTGTTGGACAACCCGTTGACAAACTGAAAAATATGCGCGCATTCTCACATAAAAATGACTAATTTTACCAACAAAATTCATTAGAACCCAAAATGTTTCTCGTCGGCGCCAACCCGTACAATAGAGGCTTAACTGGCCCCTAAGGTCCGGCTGAAACTCTTAACAAAACTTGTCCTCTTAAAATTGACTAAGCCCCAGGCCCCGACGGAAACCGTAATTTTTTTTGATAAGTTAATTTTAAGATGTTTGAAAATTTTGACCATCACCAACCGCTGTTGAACGCTCTCAGCACGTTGCTCCCGTCGGCACACTCAAAATAATTGCTCATTTTGAGCAGTTTGCTCATCCGTTGGGCGTCCGACTCGATGATCGCCCGCTTCTGTGTCATTTGGGACATATTCTGTGGCGGAATTTTTTCATTTTTTTTTTTCAAAAAAATAATTAATATTACTCTCATTCCGATCAAATACACGGGCACATCGCCCGAATCCAACAGACGAAAATGCTTGCACTTTCTTGTGCAGTTCAAGCGCCGCATTAAAACTTTGGTGGCTTTCAATCGCAAAAACAATGAGCAGCGCATCAAACCAATGGGCAAACTAAACTGATTGGAGAGTTTTTTTGTTTTTGTTTGTTTTTTTCTCAAAAAAAACCGACCTGAATATTCGGTTCGCGTGAGCCTTCGTCCCTGATCAGCAACAGATAGCTGAGTCCGTCAATGAACACTTCCTTTTTGAACCGGCCGCCCTCGGGCGCGTCCTCCCAATTCCAATTTCGCGTCAGGAAATAGTGGATCAACGAATTTTTGCAGCTGTCTTCCGAGCCGATTACGCCCTGTAAAAAGAAACACGCTTAGGGAGTTTGACAATTTTCAAAGATCCTCTACCAAACATGGCAATCAAAACCAGGGGGTAGCTAGAAAAACATTTTTTGCGTGGGGAAAGGACGGCGAAGACCCAAAAAAGAGAAATCGGTTTTCGCTTTTGAACTCGAAGCTTTGGAAAATGCTTGTTCTTTTTTGTTGTTGTCACTTTTATCGTCCGACTTACCACGCGAATTTCGTGGATTGACCGACTGATTGTCCATTCTTGACTGTTGACAAACGCGTCTGTAAAATGCAATAAATTGGCGGGTTAAAATTCGACAAATTTTCGTACAGAACTCAACCACCTTCAATGCCGATCACCTGCTCCTGGATTTGCTCAATGAGTTCAGCCAGTCGGCTCTGGTCCGTGGCGGCGGTGACACGCGCTTTCTTCAGCAAATCATAAATTTGGTAAATGCGCGGATGGACCGACTCGAAGCGTTGGATTTCGGTCTAAGAGTGTAATTAATTCATTGCCTTCGAAACAATTTACGCCGCCGGGGTTAGCTCGAACTTTTTGCAAATTTTCTGATCAGCTGATCAAATCGAATTTTCATATGCCAATGTCTGAACCTCCTCCACATTCGTTTCTCACCTGAATTTGTTGCTGAGACAGTGCGGTCGTTCGGCTGCTATCACTGGCGGATCCGTCAAAAGCGCCGCTCAACCGATTCGCGTGGTGTTGCATATATACGCTTTTTTATGTGCAGTCGAAATGTAGCCCGTCAATCGAAATAAGAATATTTAATAAAAAATAGACTAAATTTAAAGCAAATTTGTTTATCAATTGGTTTGTTTAATAAGTAAGAAAAAATATCGAGCTGAAAATCAGGTGATCGACCAACAATAGATGGAATGGAAATGTTAAAACGGTCGCAAGCGTGAAAATGTTTCTGTTCTTCGAAGCTTTTAGGGGGCTTAATGGAAAAAATCCAACTTTGGCAATTGGCCATTTTTTGTTGAATAAATCAATTCACATTAATAAGTTTTTCCATTTCAGTGGGATGTTCCGCCCAAAAATCATTCGCCAAAGGATTGGTAGACTAACAAAATGAAATCTAACTCATCAAAATACACATTGTTTGACCTCCCAATTGTTGGCACTGGCACTGGCACTGGCACTAGCATTTGGGAATGCTTTCATTCATTTTATGAGGACGGACCTGTTTTGTTTTTCTTTCTCTCACTCTCATAGACACATTTTGAATTTTGCAATTGCTCAAAACCATTTCGCCAAAAACTTCGAAACAAAAATTAGTTAAAAAAAAAATCGACGGCACCGCGGCCGTCACGCCACGGCACACAAAAATGCTTCCAAATGAGTTCAATGGCTCCATTCCTTTTTCTCGGCGGCGCCTTCGGCACCGTCGGGCCCAAATTAACTGCAAGAGGCTAAAAATGCTCAACCCATTTTTATAACAAGAAATATATTAATAATTATCCTCGGTAAATATTTGTTATAGGCCATTCTTTGTCCGGTGATGTCATTCATGGACTTGTTCGATGAAATAATCCCTCTGCCTTCAGTGGAACAGGTCATTAAATTAATTGAGGACACATCGCATTACTCAACAGAAATGATCACCTCTCTTTTTGGCGGTTGGATTGGCGCAAATGCCGCCGTTAAGGTCGGAAATGTCTTCATTCTTAGCTGTTCTTGTCGCTTTTATCGGATTTTTGTATACCTAACTATTAGAGGACGACAATTTGAAAATTTTTGGCTTTCAAAAAGGCCCAGCAAGCTCGTTTGCTGGCCATCTGGATTTTCTTGGCAAAATCCAAAAAAAATCAAGATTTTCAAAAGCTCCACTGTATCTTGGTGCAGGTACTGCTCGAGCTCTTTTATTTTGAGATAACTTATCAAGTTACGAAAATCCAGCAGCATGAGCCCTTTTATAAGAAGTATTTATGAAATTATCTTTGTTAAGAACAAAGGGCGTCGAGTCGCTTTCGACCACCCCATCGGCTCATTCCAATGCGGGCCGAGCATTTGCACACGGGTGGCCGGCCTTTCCGGTGGCATCGCGGTCGCCATGACGGCGTACGGTGCACATTTCAGTGAGTTCGACGGGTGGAAACACAGCGATTCCTTCCTCATTTTATTTTAGTTACGACTAATCCGGACATCAGCGACGAGCGCAAAAGAGCCATGGAACATGCGAACAGACAGCACTTCTTGAACACTATTGGAATGGCGTTGGCTGGCCACAATGCGCACTATCCGACGATGACCGCGAGGTTATTTTATATTATCATTAATAGTCAGAAATAAAATCTTCTTAGATGTTTTTCCGCAAATTTTCCGATTTGTTTACTTCATTTAAAAAACCCGAATTACTGAGTTAATAATTCAACTATTATTCATCGTATTTCTTATTTTTTATTAACTGTATTTTATCATTAATCTTTTGCATCAAAAAAAATTATATTTTGTTTAGGAAAATTAACCCCATGCGTTTCTAAAAATGTAGATGAAACTTTTTTGTCCGGTTTTAGACATTCTTTTAGGTGTTGAAATATGTATATTGAAATTTTGTCCCCCTTCAGTTTGTTTGCGCTAAGCACTTTGTTGTTTTGTGTGCCCGCCTACGCGTATGCCGTGCGCAACGACCGTCGTCTGCGCGTTTTGTCACCGTACGGCGGCGTGTTGGCCATTCTCGCCTGGTTGAGCTTCGTCCTGTGATCTGGCCGATTGTCACAACGAATTGATGAGGACGAAATAAAATATTTTTACGATTTATTTTGTGGGTTGACCCATGGGAGAACTCATGCTTATTTCTCCCCCAATATTTTCGTTATTTACAATTTAGGCATTTTCTGTTTGTTTCCATCCATCCATTCGGCACTTTTTGTCTTATTTAAAAGACCCGTGTATATTTGGATATTTGTCGAATAAAAAATGCTGACACGAGTCCATAACGATATATTTTGAATGATTAACTTTTGATTGGTCTATTTACCCGTTTAGGTATGTTATTTTTTGTATTAATTGGGCTCATAATCATTTTTTTTTGTTATTTTTCGAGTGCTTTTTTTTCGCAAGAAAAAATGGCGCAAAAGCGCAAGGAGTTCCGGGCAAAGAATCGAATTCGGAAGCGCTGTGCTGAGTTGGATTTGCTGTTGAACACCGACGGGAGGGGCGAAGACGATGACAAAATGGGCGCAAAAAGGGCTAAAGGAACCGCAGCAATAACAAAGGAATGCGAAGCGTCGGCAGACGGTTTGGAAATGGAAAGAGTTTTAGTCAATTAATTCCGTTAAACGGCTTGGACATCTGCTGACATTCTAATTGAACATGACGAAAAACTGTCCCTCCTCCGAATTTTCTTACATAATTTGGATTTGGGAAAACCAACTAGCACCATTTGCTTTTAATTAAACGAAGGGAAAATGTTCAAATTATTTGTGTTTGCTCATTTCCTGGGGTTTGGTTAAAAAAATTCTCAAAGGTCTGCCTCCTACGACAAGTTCGTCGTCGGTTTCGCTGATCGCCCGTTCAACCGCAACAGTGAAAATAGGCGATGACGCCGACGACGATATTGCTGATGTCATTGAAAAGGCGCGCAAATTGAGCAAAGAGCTTCACCAACTACCAACAACAAGCTCGTCGCTGATCGCCCGTTCAACTGCAACAGTGAAAATAGGCGATGACGGCGACGCTAATGTTATTGAAGAGGCCCGCAAGTTGAGCAAGGAGCTTCGACAACAACGACCGAAGAGCGGCGTCGTCAAGTTCGAATCGAAGCTGCAACTGCACAAACTGAGCGGGTCAGTCGGATGGCACAAAACCGTTTTTATTGACTTTTAGAACCCATAAACGCAAAAAACGGTTTTTTAACAATTGTTTCGTCGATTCATCGAGTTTAGAACTCCTTTAATCTGGGTTTTTTCAAACCCCCCCCCCCCCCCCGAAATTAACCGCAAGAGGGTGATGCTGATGGAATAATAAATCTTAAAAATTTCCAGAAAAACTTTGGGTGAGCGCGAGATGGCCGCTTTTTTGCACCGGCACATGCTCGGCTCGCTGAACACACCGAATCGGGCGGGCGCCAATTGGCTGCGTTTTGAGGGTGGACGGAAGCCGTTGCAAATTATGCTGATCCGTGTTGACTGTGCCGACCCGAAAATGGTGGGAGAGGGGGAGAGGGGGGGGGGGGGGAGAGGCGGCAATGAAATAGGCATTTTGTGGGGTGCGGATTCGCCAATTTTTTTTACTATTTAACAAAACTATTAAAATGCTCAAAATTAGAATTTTTGCATTTAATATCACTTTTTTTTTGCCCACAGCTGCACACCAATGAGAACGCCAAATTTATTGACGAATATTTCGGCTTCAAATGGTTGCGTCTTCATCAGAGTGTGCGGGACCGCCAAAAATTTTGGCGTGCAATTTCTACGACAACACATTCGCTTCGGGAGTTGTTGATTCGCAAAATTAAGGTATTTAACAAAATGCTTATTTAACGGCTCAGAAGACCCTTAAACAATCAAAAAAATTTCTTTTCAAAGGACTCCGGCGATCCGTTGTTGTCCATGCGAGTGACGGAACGGAAAGCGCAACTTTTGATGAGTCTTGCGGACATGGCCTACGCTAGATACCCGTTTCCGACTAGCGTTTTTGACGAGGTACAGAAAGATTTTCAACAAATGTTTAGGGAGAAGGCATAACAAAAATGTTGAGTTGTTTTAGAAAACGCATTCTTCTGACCCCAAAATCCGTGCCTCGCGCCCGAATTATCGCCGCGTCAACGAACAGTCACCGATTTTTGTTGTTGACTGCGAAATGTGCTTGACGACGGCGCAGCGGCTGGAGTTGACCCGCATTTCGATGGTTAGTCAGTCGATGGAAGTGGGGAAATGGACAAATTTTGGACCATTTCTTTATCAAAATGGTTAAAATTACAAAAATGTTCACTTGTCGACTCCTCGGAAGTTTAAAATTTATTCCAGAAGGGCTTCGGTTTTCTTCGTTCCTACTTTTTTTTGTTTTTGTTTTGTGAGTGTTTTTTTACACATTTTTAAAAAGGTGAACGAAGCGGGCGAAACGCTGCTGGACGAGCTGGTGAAGCCGCACAACAAAATTATTGATTACATCACATCCAAAAGCGGGATCACCGAGCACTTGCTCAGGAATGTGCACGTGAGAAGCTTCATAATTTGAAAAATAAACGAAAAAAAACGTCTATTTTTAATACAATTGTTTAATTTTTGAATTAAAATCTTAATTTTATTCCATTTTTCCTTTTAGACGAGTCTTAAGGACGTTCAGAAGCGCGTCTGTGCATTGCTCACCGACGATGCGATTTTGTGTGGGCACAGTTTGGAGAATGATCTGCTTGCTCTGCAACTGTCCCATCCGTATTTTTTTGTTTCGGCATTTTGTCCCTTTTTTGATCATTTTAACAATTGTCAGTTTCTGCATCGACACTTCGATGTTGTTCAACTTTTCTGGCCGTCCCAATGTGCGCAGCGGTCTGAAGGCGTTGGCGAACATTTTTCTCAACGAACAAATCCAGAATTCATCACGTGGCCATTGTTCTCTGCAGGACGCGCTGGCCACGCTGAAACTGTTGAAGCTGAAGCTGGAGAAGGGGTAAAAGAGGGTATTCTTTGCAATGATCATTTTTTACAACAAAAAAACACCAAAAATTTAAGTAATTTTTGAAAATTTTCTCTTGAAGCTATTGTAAGAATTGAATATTTTGGAAAGTCTTTAAATCCATTCATTTTTGATAGGCTTATGTTCGGAAATGTGGCCCTTGGATGGAATTTTACCGAATGGGCGGCCGCAAATGGAATGACCCGATGCGGGACACGGCTCGACAAAAAGGGGAAGGCCAACGAAAATGAAGACGACATTGGGACTGAAACGGAAAAGGATTCATGTTGGAATAATTTTTTATAAACTCAATTATGATGATTTCTCACCTATTTCCAGCATTATTCGACATGACAATTGTTGAGCAAACAACGGAGACGCCTGGAGATGAACACCGTCAAGCTGAAGCAGTAACAGCAGCAGCGGAGAGAAGGGAGGAAGTGAAGGCCACCAGAGAAGAGAAAGAGGAGGAGGGAAAAGAGTGTTTAACTGGAAACGGAGGGTATAAAGAGGAAAAGGAGTGTGCTAAGAAGGAAACGGAGGAGAAAAAAGAGTGTTTAAGTGCAGAGAGTAAAGAGATAAAAGTTGTAGGAGAGAAAGAAATCGAACATTTGGGAGGAGAAGGAGAGGTTGTGCCACGGGATGAGAAAGCAGCGGCGGAATGTCCACAAAAGCGGAAGAAGGCGAAAAGCAGCATCAAAGCTTCTGACGTGTCGGAGCGTTTCGATTTCAGGTACTGTTCATAATTTTTAAATTTTCGCAACAACAAAGAAAATGTTTTGCACTTTCAGTGAGGCAATTCGCATCGACAACGCAATGCAACAGACGAGTTCGTTGAGTGATTGCTTTCGGCAGGTGCATGGCGTTGGGAAAAACGGCAGCAAAAAGATGTTGGTGGCAGGAAGGCAAATGGACGAATTTTTCAAGAAGAATGAAAGGTGTTGTTTTTGGGAGAAAATATTTTAGGCTTAGTAAATTCAGATCATTTAATACTAGTTTAAAAGATCTTGATCTTACAAATTAGGACCCTGATCTGCATAATTCAGGACCAGGTGATAAAAATTCTGATTTTCAGTTGTGTGCTGATGGACTTGCGCAGTGGGCAGCCGGGCCAGCTGAGCGCCAACTGTGCCAACTTGGCCGCAGGGTTGATGGAGTACGATATTGTTCTGGTCGACTTGCACTGCCCCGAGGGCGTGACCAAGCACGAGTTGGACGTCGCGTTTCGGCATGTGGTCGACGGCATGTGCCACAACAGTTTCTGCATGCTGTTGATGGTTGGCATGGGCAAAGACGATGGCAAAGCGATTATGTACCAGCGAGTTCACCAGCGGCCCAAAAAAGACGCCAATGGCAACATCGAACCGAATCCGTCGATGAACATTTGTGCTCAAACTGATCGAAAAGCTTGAACTCTCCGCTCTCGGTGTTCTATTATTGTCTTTCAATTTCATCTCTTCTTTATTTCGATTTATATCCAATCTTTGGGTTTCTATTGAAACCGAAGCCATTTTTTATGTAAACTCGTCATCTAGTAGGAGAACCCATCGGTATTACATGCACACAATTAGGATAATACCTCTTGTCTGCTTTTCCGTTATATTTATGTTTATTTTGAATAGTCTTTTTTGTAATATAGGGAAAATAAATAAATATATTTGTTGATCGGAAGGAAAGAGCGCTCGTTCGCGTTCGACGTCGTCTCTAATGCGGCGAGTCGAATTGAGTTGTTTGGTTGGTGTCAGCACAACCCGCAGGCGGCCATGCAATTCTTCTTCATATAGGAGAGGAAAATGCCACGGCAAAAGCCGGATTTGGCCCATGCGGCGCAAAAGTGCTTGCGATCACGGCAAAGCTGCGCTGGCGGGCGGGCTTTGCCAGGGCCGGATGGTTGAGGAGGCGGCGCGTCGGTCACAGCGCCCGGGGGGCGTTGGTTGTCGGGCCTATGGTAGACAATAAATGATTTAATTGGGGGTAGGGGAATCGGGGTTTGTGGGCATGGCATGTTGGGTTGGCATGTTCGTAGGTGGCATTTTGTGTCGGCTTTTCGGGGGTTAAGCGGCAATGAATCGCGGTATGTTCTCGAGTCGGCATCGAACCCCTCTAATCTGAGGCAGCAAATGCTATTTTCTTTCACCTGGCAGGCGGAGGCCAGAAGGTCACCAGGGGCTGCTGCGTGTGCACGGTGGGCCCTACGGCACCGCCGCCGCTTCGTGACGATGCCGACAGAGTGCTGGTGATCACTGGAGGGGCTGCTGTGGCGGCCCCCTGCGGCGCCGGCATGTCCGTCGCCAGCGGAACGAAGCAGAAGCCGCAGGTGCGCGCGCAGTAAGTGCTTGTGAATGTGGGGGCGGTGATGCAATAACGCCGCTTGGCCAACTCCGCACAGTCAACGCGCAGGTCTTCGCAGGAAGGCTCCGGCACGGGCGGTGCCTAGTTTCAGTGCCATTACGAATTTTGGTCCATTCTTTTTGCCTACCGGGCTGCTTGATTGTGTTGCCGGCACAATTGGTATTGGTGAGGGCAGTCCGCCGATGGACGGCTTGCGCCCGTTTGCTCCCTCCCCCGGACACCATCCGCAGGACATTGGGCTATAATGGGAAAAGTTGCATTTTTTTTTTGGCATTTTAACACTTTAAAATCAAAACTCTGTCAGAATTTTGTTTGTTTATCTCCAATTATTCTTATTTTTGTGTAAAACCTCACCAATGGTCGCGCATCCATTGCGGATTCCGCGTGCACCATCCTTGACGCGCCAGATGGTCACAGTCAGGCCGCGTGTTTCGACAAAACTTTGAAAATTAACTTTTTTAATAAAAAAATCCAAAACATTTTATTGGCAAATCTCATTAAAAATGTAATAAAGTTCAATTAAAGCACTCCCCGCCCCCTGCCAATTGTTTGTGTAACCCTGGGAGTTGATGCCGCCATTGGTGTCGTGGTCAGCAGCATTGCTACCGTAGGCGGTGTTGTGATTGGCTGTGCCGGAGGGATTACGGTAGAAGCGTAAGAACCCCCGTAGGCGGGACACTCGTAGCTGTGGTGAAATGAAACGGCCAAATGCTTATAATTTTTCAGTATGCAAATTGTTTAAATTAGGTGTTTATTTTGCTTTAAAAACATTCAAAAAATAAGTTTAATGAGTAATTAAGATTTGCCGCTTTTAAAAATGTTGCCCAAATTGAAACAGTCCAAATCGTTTGCTTACAGGGCATTGATTTTCCACGCGTCCAACTTGCTGAAGCCGCTCCGTTGGCCAATCGACGTTTGCCGTCGCGGCACCATCGTCGGCAGTCCGTTGCGCGTGAAGGCGTTGGGACCGTAATGCATGCTAAAAGCTTTTTGCTTTAAACTTGCATGAACATTTCTTTATTTTAAACATTGAGCCGTAGTCGTAGTCACTGCCCAATGTCTGAATAGTAGCCGCGCTGTACTTCTCGAACTGTCCTTCAGCACCAAATGACTGTTGAATATTTGACGGTGCCGCCACCCACCCACCCACCGAACCCAACTCACCTTGCATGCCCGGCAAAATGTTGTGCCAAAGGATGGTGATGAACGTGTCCCGGTCGGTGCGCGACTGTTCGTGAAAGAAGCCGGTGGCGTGCATCATCTCGTGGATGATTATGCCTGAGGTGAGTTCAACACAAACACATTTTGAAACGCATTGGTTTCGCGCAATACACCGAAACTTCCAACCGTTACATCGGAAAGTTGAAGCAGTTCACTGACCTTTTTGAATGCAGCCGTTGCCGAGCGACAGAATCTGTCTTCCGCCTGTCCTCCCGACCTTTTTTTTGTTTTGTTTTCTTTTTTTATTTATTTTTTCCACAAATTTTGCCAACCATCGAGTAGCAGCCCCTCTCCGGCACAATGTACACATAATCGTTGTCCACAGCCGTGCGTGGCGTCCATTGGATGCATGTGCTTTTTGCTTCAATTTTATTGTATTTTAATAATTTAAATTTTATTTTTACCATATTCTTGCATGGCCGATGCAATCACTGAACGACTAAAATGCTCTTTTTATTTTTTTAAATTTCCAAAATTTATTTAATTTTGATTTGTGTTTTTGCCTGTAGCTGCTGTATTGGCTACTGAGTGCGTACGGAATGCGCGCGTTGCGCCACAGCTGACGCCGGTCGCGGATTGCGTTCAGCTGATTGATGTCGTTGCCGCCGCCCTTTGTCCCCTCGGGCGGCGCTCCCCGGATGAACAGTGCCACGGTGGAGGCATTTAGCTGAAAAAATGCCGTCATTTTTTGACCAATTTTTGAATTGTGCCATTGATCAAATTCCCTCACATCGTTGGCAATGTCACCCTCAAACTTTTCCATGCTGTACATCGCCTCGCTGTCCCAGTCAGTGCTGCCCGGCATCGGGTTGTCCTCCAACTCCATCGCTTGCTCAAAGTCGATAGGCGTCAGCACTGTCTCGTAGGCGGGCAAGTTCAGGTCGTACAGCATCTGTTGATGACTGCTGTTACTGCTCGAAGATGATGGTGATGACGACTTCTTGGCATTTTTAATCGACAGAAGCGGGCAAGGCATCATCACAATGATGCCAAGCATTGTCGTCGTTGTGGTCATTAGGGTGGAAATTGTGCTCAAATTGTGCGTCAGCCTTCGGATTTTCATCGTTACTGAAGAACTGATTTTGGTGGACAGATCACAACCGATTCCCTTCTGAACAAATAAACATAGACCCTAAAAAATGAATAGAATTTATTTTTGAACAAAAAATGTGAACATCACGAGAATGTTAGCTTCATCTTCATCAGCTCAAGCATGATGATTTGAACACAATTGACCGTCAATCGTCTCAAGAGGAGCCGGTCGGCGGGTCGAGAGTCGAGAGTCATGTGATTTGTGCGGGACAGGAAGAGGCGCTGGCTGTTGACCGGAGACTTTCTTCCATTGGGGCTCAAAAAGTAGAGCGGTCCGATCTGACAAATACTGCTTCGAGAGCTTTTTCTGCTGGACAGACGGAGGCGGAGGCGGACGACGACCCGACGATGAATAAATTCCAAAATTGAATTGGGACATGGAGAAACAGAACATTATGTTGGGTCGAGCCGAACGGGTTAAAAAGGGGTTGTGTATATTTTGATTTTTTTAAACACCTTTTAAATTTTGGAATGTTGCTGAACATTCTTTCTGCTCTCGAAGAAGTTCCCCATTCTGTTTCAGCTGCTTGAGGTGCAACGTCCGGGCTTCTGGACGACAGACGGAGGTCACTCTCGACAGAACGTTCTCGACAGTCACTTTCTTTGTTTTGTCTATCACTCTCGCCACCCTCGGCGGTCACTCCCACACACTCTCTGTGCGGTGTCTCAATGTCTCTGTCCTGTCTTTACTCTCGCCACCCTCGGGGGGTCATTCTCGTCAGCAGGACGGAAGAACTCTGAGCTCGAACGGATAGGCCAAATGGTGGGACGGGGCGGGGGGAGGCTAATAAAAGCGCTTCTCCGTTGGACAAACAAAATGCTCTTCTCGCCCTCCCGCCCGCGCCCGCCTTCTGCTGCTGTTGTGCTGCTGGACAAAGAATGAATGGTGACGATCATTTTCCATTTTCCTCCCCAAATAGCCGCGCAGAGTTATTTTTATTGACCTCCTGAACAATTCGCCCTTTTTGGTAGAAGAACCGTTCGAATTTCTTTTTTATATTCCCTACCCGGTCTTTGACCATAGAATAAGCATAAAACAGCAACAATTGTTTCAGCCATTTTTATACAGAATGAAAGAACAAAAACATTCCAAAAACAATTTTAAATTTTTGTTTATTTATTTTTGGTGAAAAATTATATTTTCGTGAAGAATCGCAAGAATAAGACAATCACTTAGTTGGATAATTAAATGTTTCCACGTCTCTCATTGTCCATTCCGTCGGCGATAATTGCCTAATTAGTGGAAAGTGGGTGAAAACAGTTTAAAAATAGAATTCGAAATCCACCTGTTCTGCGACCCGGTAAACCTTTGTCCAGCTGTGCATTGCCGTCGTAGTGGCCTCATTTTCGCCGAGTACAGCGACAAGTTCGGCAATAAGGCCTAAAAGTTTGCATTTATTGAACAAATATTATTATTTAAAATATATTCTAAGGCATTTAAACAATTTTAATTCAATAAAAAAGCTCGACAAATATAAAAACATTGTTTGACTGACAGACGGCATTTGTGCCACCAAACCTTCGATGAAAGCATTGCGTAAAAGTGTCGCACTGCTCGTACGGATCACGTCAACAGCACCGCCACACCGGGAGTCAATTTCGGCACAAATGCGCAGAAAACCGGTGCCAGGCTCCCACAGTGAAAGTGCCTGTGCCATAGCCTAAAATTTGGAAAAATATTCAACATTATTTTAAGATCTTTTTCAGCAATTTTTTTGGCACCAACCCAAAGCAAATCGTTCACCGCCACGGCAAAGCGTTGTTCGAGTTCGTCCTTTGTCCACAATTCTGTGCCGATTCGTCTCATTCCTTCAGAGAAAGTCTGAAATAGCGAAACTTTGATAAAATATCGGGTTGGGAAATGCTACGGCTAAGAATTAGAGAAAAACCATCACACTTTTTTAGAAATCGTGGGTTTTGGGATTGGACAATTTAACCTGAATGCCCCGTTCCCGAATTGCTGCGCCCAGGGCGTCCATTCGGCACTTTCTCTCCAGCAATGTTTGCCACTGCGCACGCAAAGTTTCCATTTCTTTGCCAATCACACAATGTGCCAAGTAATTGTGGCGTTGAACTGCAAGGCCAAAGGCCAAGTTGGACTCCATCTTGGCCCAGAGCTGAAAAGCAAATCCGGAATTGGTCTAAGTTAAATCAAAGGTACAAAACTCCAACCCGGGCCCAGTCCTCCTCCAACTCGTCGTCCAACGCTTCCCTCGTCCCCACCACACACTCCCCAAGTGCCAACACAAACTCTTCTCCCATCATCTAAAAAAAACTGAATAAAAAAAATTTCTAAAAAGTTTTTTATCTAACCTTAAAATGTGCTTCACTGGCATCGTAGTAAAAATGATTGGCCCCCAATTCCTGTAGCAATCGGCAAAGTGAAGGCTCATCGTCCAAATTGTCCATAACCATCGTCAGGGCGGCCTGAAAAACAATTAAAATAGACATTTAAAATCAAATACTTTTCCGAAATTAAAGATATCATTTTGTAAAAATTCATTTTGTTTTTTGCCTGATAAGCGTCACAGAAATGCCGGAAGGAGGCGCTCGTCGACAGTTCGTCCAACTGCTGCTTGCTTCCGTCAAAACAGCGCGCAAATGGCCACAACGCACGCAATGGCGCGTGTCGTTGGAGCAGTCGCAGAAACATTCGCTGCAGAACCGGCACCTACGCGAATTTTTTGGCTTTGATTAAATTCGTGCCATTCTCCCTCCACCTGCATGCCCTGCTTGTGCAGCTGCATCCAGTGCGCACGTGCAGCCTGCATCGGCACAAATCGGGGAAACTCTTGGCCCAGCACCTCCTCGGCCTCCGTCTTAGGCGATTGAGTTCATTCAAAACTTTTGTTTCATTTTTGTATTTTACCTCCGTCCCGTCGCTCTGTCGCGGAGTGTCGTTGCTGCTGTCCATCGACAATTCGATGGCGTCGTCGTCGTCACCGGTGGGCGACGGATTCGGTCGGTTGGGGCCCGGCGGTGCGGAACCGCCTGCGGCGTCGTCCGAGTCGGGCACGTCCAGCGGCGGAAGAGTGACTGAAGAGAAGGAAGAGTCGGTGAACGAGCGCAAACGGACGAACGCTATCTGTTAAAATTCTAAGAAATATATTTCGAAGATTCATTTACAAAACAATTTTCCAATAAATTTGAATTTGTTGAACTTTGGCATTCTTTTGGTTTCCATTATTTGTTGCCGATTGGACTGACGGCGGCGATGACGACGGCGTCGGGACGTAATTGAGCGTGGACGGCGTTGAGGAAGTGCCACGGGCGATGTTGTTAGCGTTGTCGCGGTCCGTGGCCAACATTGTGGACGGCGTGTCGCGGTCGGTTGGCGAATGACGAACTCTTTGCTACAAAACATTTGTTGATTCAATGCATTCGATTTTTGCATTGGACCGTTTTGTATTAAATTCAAAATTAATTCTATTTTAGCGTTGATTTAAATAATTTTTCAAAATTTTTGAAGGTTTTAACCAAATAAAAGGAAAGAAAGGACTGCATTCATTCAATTCAAACAATTCATTCACCTGCATCTGATACTGATGATACATAATTTTATGGCCTCAGGGCAGCAGAGCAAAACCCCGCGGGGCATCGAATGGCAAAGAGAGCCTTTGGCTGATGCCGGAAAAAGTATTTTTAATTGCGCCCGAAGGTATCAAATGGAAGAGAGGGGGAAGGATTTGTGCGCGCGGCTATTCATCCAAACGCCCCCCAACGGATGTCCATTAGCGATGGCATAACCGGCAGCTAAACATTGCCGATGGCAAAAAGCCGAAAATTGCCATCGGCGGAAAAATCAAAAATTGAAAAATAAAAGAAACTTGCAAATTATTTTATCAGAATAATAAAACGAATTTAAAAACAAAACAAATTTATACAATTTACACAACACTAACTTCTAAAAGGGATACCAAGACTGATACCGTATCACAGAATGGTAATTACAAGGGGTACACCGACATAATGAGAAAATACGGTAACCCGTAAATGAGTGATCATGACCATATTTTCGACTTTTTGCACCTTTACGTCTCAAAATACGGCAAACAGTCGTTTCAATGAACAACAATTAATTCATCCTTCAGGGCACATCCTCGGGACACCGACTGCAATCAAAAGCGACTTTGATCTAAATATGCACAAATACATAAGCAATTTTAAACCAATCATTCTCTAATTCACAAAAAGTCTCCTCCTCTACATAAGATCAATCAATATGTGGCTGATTAGTGATTTGATCTGGCTGATCAGTGATTTGATCTGAACAAAAGACCATTCCCAAAGTGATCTAATTGATCAAAAAATCATTCCCAAAGTGACCTGATCAAAAGATCATACCAAAGTGATCTGGTTAAAAGTCATTCCCAATGAGATCTGATCAAAAAATAATTCCCAAAGTGATCTGATCTGATCAAAAGGTCATTCCCAAAGTGATCTGATCTGATCAAAAGATCATTCCCAAGAAGATCTGATCAAAAGATCATTCCCCAGACACCTTTCTCCACCTTCGGCACAACCAGCAGCCGCCGGTGGTGATTCGTTCGTTCCAATGCCGTCATTGTTGCTGTTCTGTTCCGTCGAATTTACCTCACGAACCCGACTTCGTTTCCTTGGCTTATCAGCGCTACCGTATCCGCCGCTTGCAGACACTGTACTACCATCCACAGTAGACTCATCCGCCGGCGGGGTGCACGAGCTGCTGGATGAAGGCGACGTTGAGGACGAGGAGGAGGAAGTGTTTTCTGAATATTGTACATAAGAAAAGCCAAATGCGCTACACCGATGATTTTTAGGTATTTAGTAAATGATGCAATTTTGTAGATTTAAAAATACTTATTTAATTACCATTACCGCCACTTAATTCTTAGAACATTCAATTCACAAATTAAATTGCGGCTTTCTGACTCAAAATTCAAATCCAAACAGAATTGATTGATCATTAATTTTGTTAATAAAACTCCGATTTCCAAGGATTGCTCCAATTGGGAACACGGGCACACAAATTTTCTCGGATTTGTGTTCGTGTGACCTTGTGGTCTTGTGAATGGATGCAAAAGCGGCGGGTCGAGAGCGGCGCATTGACCCAAAAAACAGCAAGCAGAGCAGTAAATAGAACGCAGAAGAAGCAGCTAAGCGATAAATTATGTGACCATCCGCCAAAAAGCATCCGAAAATCTGTTCCCTTTGCTCACCGATATATAAGCTGATCACAACAACAGTCTGATCAGTTTCAAAAGGATTGTTAGCTGATCGGGTTAATCAGCGGACGGGGGGGGGGTTATCAAATAAATTTGCTAAATGTTTTAATTTGACAGCAGCCCAATCAAAATGAGCCGTCCTCTCGCTGTCTGTGCCCTCCTCTGTTTGCTGACTCTCTGTGCCAATGCGCAATACAATTACAACAACTATTACTATCCCAGCTACAACAACTACGGCTACGGCAGCAACAACGGCTACTATTATCCCAACTACTACAACAATTACGGTGGCTACGGCAACAATTACTACGGGTACGGTAGCGGGTACGGTAGCGGTTACGGTAACTACAGAAACTACTACGGTAACTACAATAACGGTTACTCCGGCGGATATGGTAGGTTTATTATATGACTCAAAAAATGTTTTCAAAAGAAACTTTAGCTATTTTTAGCCAGCGAATTGCGCGAGTATTTCAGTGTTTTTTTTTTTCGAACTTTTCATGCCGCGCTAAAGTCAGAAAAAAACAATTTTTAGGCAGTCTGTCCAACGGTCTGTCGAACATTTTCCGTACAGGCCATTCCGGCATTTACATGCCCGGCATTTACTGCTCTCATGCCAAAGTGTGCGGACGGAGGTGAACAAAACAGCGGGAGAGGGGAGGAGAGGAACGCGGGACCCCGAAGAAATTGAATGATGCCAAAATGAAGAATGATAGAAAGATAATCATTTAAGATAAATTAATTCATTTTTAATATGTATATAAATTTTTGAACCTAAAAAATTTGTTACATTATTGAAGATCTTGATAAATGAACTTAAAAAAAGTCTTAAACTGCTTCAAGTACCTAAACATGACCGAGAACTGTTTTGACTTCCGTCGCTGCTGTTTGTTGTTTCATTGAAGTCCCATTGCTTTTGCTGTTCTTGCTGATGTTGTGTTGCAGGAGTTGCAGGTGCTGCTTGCTGAGGCCGTTGCTGCTGGAGCCGATTCGCTTGTTGTTGTTGTTTTGCATTACTGATCAGCTCCATCATAATTGTTGGGCCCACTTTGTTGTTGCTTTTGGTGATTCCGGCCACAATTTTGCTTCGCGCAAAAGCATCTAAATCAATTCGCCCCCGGGGTTGTTCATCAACAGCATCATGGCCATCATCATCTTCAACATGGTCACCGACACCAAATGCAAACGATCGGATGATGATAGGCAGAAGGAATAGGCCATGGAACAGTCCGGTAGCCACCACCAACACCATAGTCCTAGAAAAAGTTAAAAATTTCAGAGGTTTTTGTCAAACGCAAAAATTTTTGGTTTTCGGATCTGTTTATTTTCAAATGTTAATTAACGAAAACGTTTAAAAAAATTTAGAAACGAATTTAGCAATGTTTGTTCCTAGGGTTAGTCACGGTCGGTTAACCGAACCGAAAACCGGCTTTTTTAGCCCAAAAACCGAAACCAGAAACCGGGGGTCGTAAAACCGGCCTAACCGAAAACCGAGACCCCCGGTTAAAACCGACCGTGTCCAACCCTATTTGTTCCCTTCCTTAAGCACTATAAACATGCACCTGGCAAACATGCGCACCACGTTGGACGGCACCAAAAGCATTACGATAATGCCGAGAAAGGTGGACACGCCCGCCTGCACGACGGGCCATCCGATGGCGCCCAGCGCGTCTGAAATGCGCTCGTCGGGATCTCGACATCTGAGGGCAAAAATAAATGCTTAATTATATTTTAGGTGTTTAGAAAAATGGGAAATTTCCTGAATGCTTGCTTCCCAAATAAAAAATAGTGGTTGGCTTTCAAAATATGTAAATTTTATTTTTAAATTTACGCTTTTACCGGGACCGGTATGTTCGGTAGCCAACGTGCGTAGCGAAGTCGATACAAAGCCCGATGCTCATCAGAATGTTCACCACCGTTGTCGGGTCGAGATCCGAACCCCAAAGGGACAAATAACCGCAGACGCCGATGTCCATGGACACCTGGGAAGGGCAAATTCTGAAACCAATTTAAAGTCTTATGAACGCACCAGCATGAAGGACACCCAGAACACGATGGCAAAGTCGGCGATAAACAGAACACAGATGAAGATCATGGCAAGAATGGCGGTGCCCAGGGAGGACAGCTGTGAAAAGCTTTCAAATTCAAAAAAATTCTATTTAAATTGGGAAGAATTCCCCGGACCCTGAAATGCAACTCCAAAGAAGCCCCGACCTTCCCGGCCCCGAAGGGTTGACCCATTTTAAATTTAAAATTTAAAAAAATTAAAATTGAATTTTCTACCGTCGTGTTTTTCAGTTCGAGCATTTGGTCGCTGAAGAAGTTATTCTCGTCAAAGACCAAGGCCTAAATTTTTTTTCTCCAGAAAATTCAGATGAATTTTAGCGATTTAAACCTGAAAATCGGGATATCGGGCGGTGATGTTACGCCAGAGCAGCAGCAGCGAAGTGCGCACATTCCAGTCCGGGATTTTGAAGGCGGTCGTGAAGTAGAACTTGTCCACGTACTCCTTGCCATCCTCCAAAATTATAATTTAATTATTTTCGCAAAATTTGGACTATTTTTGCTTAGGCCTAGGGATTAAGCGGGTAGATCCGACCGATATCCAATAATTCCTGAACATGACGTCATCGGAAATTGATTTATGAATATGTATTTATTAATTTAACATTTTATTAGTAAGCTTCCGATTTTTGAACCCAATTTTTAATTCCAAATTTATTGCATAATTTAGCATTTAAATTAAATGAATTGGACTTTTGTGTGGTGGGGTGCCCAATGGAGGAATGAGGCCCATTGTTTGTTGAAGGAAATCTTCAGAAACGCTTTGAGCGTGTCGTAAAAGTTATGCTCGTCCTCGGCCGCAAAGTATTGGCGGTAGTTGTTGAACTCGCGCAGCCAAAGTTGACTGGAGTTGGCGCCCATGGAAAAGGGAGTCGACTTAAATAAATAATAATAAATAATAAATATAAAATTATTAAAAACCGCCGACCTCCAATTCTTCGACCATCCGAATAAGCCGTTCAAGCTGAATTTGTTGCATTTTCACATTTTGTTTAAAATTAATTGAAATTACAGCTAAAGTTTTGTGATGGTTATCGAGAACCCCAGAATTTTCACATTTTAATTGTTTAAAAACAGAAAATAAGTCCAAAGTTGGTTATTTTATTTTGAAAACTTTTTTTTTTCAATTTTTTATTTATTTTAGTAAAATTTTGCAAAAAATTTTGTTTGTTCGTCTCACAAATATTTTTAATTTTTCCACCTGTTGCGGCTGGGCCACAAAGTCGGGCGCCCGATTCACATAAACTCGTCCAATAACGCCCTCCGACCAAATTCGGGACTCGGCCAATTGTAAATAATGCGTCAGCGTCGAGTCGTCCACCAAAAGTCGGCTCGGAGTCAAATTCGGCCTCAACAACGAACAGCCGTAAAAGGCCCTAAGAAATAACAAAATTCTTTATTTAATTCAACAAATCGTTGACGAACCCGAACATGTACAGCGCGTACAACACGATGAAGCACAGTCTGGTGATGCTATGGCACAAAAATGGTGCCAAAATGTTGGCAAAAGCGTGATGGGTCGGGGACACAAAGTTAGTCGATTTGGCCTGGAAAAATTGTTTTAAGGACAAATACGGCAGTCGGCGGGAACAATTGTCGAGATTCTCAAAATGTTTGTAACTTCAGTTCACGCCCTCCCCCGCTTCGCTCACTTTGCAAATTTCTTCTTTGGACATTCGTCGCCAAACGAACAGTGAGTGGTGTCCGGCGGCTTCGCGACGTCCACCCAACGCCATGACGGCGGCAAAGAAGGTTACCTGCACAAAGGGCAGGCAATTAGTCCCAATTAAAATGTAATTATATGCGACAATCATTTCTCCTCACTGTTTCATTGACTATTATTAAAACTGCGGTTGCTCCTCTACCGCCCCCAGCAGCCCGTTGCTGGTTGGAAATCCGATTTCCGACATTTTTGGTGTTGGAAATTCCGATTTTGAATTTTTGGTGTCGGAACTCCGATTCCGAAAATTTTGGGATCAGAAATCCGATTCCCGAAATTTTTTGTGGTCGTCGGCTCCCATCCCTAATGTCCACCCTCGACCGCCTCCAACCCGTTGACATGCCCATCAGGGATGGGCGGAATTCCGTTTTCCGTTTTTCCGTTGTTTTTGGCCCTTTTTTTCCGTTTTCCGTTAAAAAAAATATTTCCGTTTTCCGTTTTTTTAAAAAATAAATTTCCGCCCATCCCTGATGCCCATCCCCGACCGGCTTGTTTTCGCCCCCGAGGGGTGGGGGGAGCAACAACATTTCTATTACCATTTTTATGTTGAATGGAAATAAGTGAACTAATTTGACATTTTCTTGCACAAATATATTATGTATAATACAGTAATTGCCTGGTATATGTAGTCGAAAAGTATTGCAGTTGCAATGAATTTGCAAAAGATGGAAATTGCCGGAGTGGCTGAGAATGAGCCAATGCCGAAGGACATGAAGGAGGTCAGTGAAGTGACCTTAAAATTTTTTTGTTTAAATTTATTTTCGGTTTTATAATTTACCGTAATTGCGGAACCGGCCTCTTCCAGACTGAGTGCCATCCGACGCTCTGGACACTTTTTCGGCAAAATCCATTTTTAATTATGTCAATTAGTCTACCTGGTTTCGTTTTGTGTCTTGCCAAGCTCCCAACATCACGTAAGTGTCGTCCACGCCGATGGCAAATGCCAGAAACGGCACCACAGTGACCTGAAATGGCAAAAATGTTCAAAAAATTTATGTTTTTAAGGGCCTGGCTGATGAACGGCACGCCCAGCATCAGCAGAAGGCCTGCAGCACTGCCAATGGCAAGCGACGAGGAGAACAGCCCCAACAGTGCCTCCAACGGTTTGCTGGTGATCCAATCGCCAGTCATGCTGTTTTGGAATTGGGTTGAAGCCGGGGATGACGGGGACGGGGAAAACAGAGGACCATGGCACTATTCATCCCAGTCCATGTTCCCCGGCTTGCCCATCCCCGAAAAATGGAATCCCCGCATCTCATCCCCGACGGGGATGTAAAAATTTCATTATTCATGTTTTAAAAAAGGCTTTTATTATCGCGCGCGACTTATTACAATTAAAATTGATATTTCTTACCACGATCCGACGGTGAATACCATCAACAACAGAATTGTCAGCGAGATGAACGGCAGAGTGTACGTGGTGTTCTTCTGCATCTCCGACTTCAAGATGGACAGCGAGAACAGCGAACTGCGCAACACGTGCGCACGCTCAGCCAACGCTTGCCGCAGGGCTTTCTCCACGGCCACGCCCACCTCGTCGGCGGCGTGCTGAAGAGAAATTGTGAGGTGTTGTATTGTGGGAGGTTGGGACTAAACCTTGTGCCGTTCGATTCTTTATTTATTTTTTTATTAGTATTTATTACTAGGAACCTTTAGCTTTTAGTTACTGTTTAGTATTTTTTATTTTTTCCTAATTTAAATGTTGTGCCTTTTCTGTGCCTGCCACGTAATAGATCAGATGGACCACTTGGATCTGAAAATGCGTCAAATTATAAACAAAAATCGTTATGTCTTAACGTAAGAATTTCAAATTCTTTTAAATTATAATTTATTTATTCCCAACAAACTAGGGTCCGACCCCGACACCCCCCCCCCCCCCCCGACGCCATAGGGCTACCCCTCAATCCCCAATCAGAGAGGTCAGATCACATTCGAGAAAATATGGCAACCGGATCCAAAAATATGGCATCCGTTTTCCGTAATAAAACAAAATTAGCTTTTGCTGTGTCCAAGAGGTCATTTTACGACAGAAAAAATGATGCGCTGAATCCAGATCAGAGTTCAGTTTGACACAAACAATTGGAATTAACTGTTCCCGAGAAATTGATTAGATTCAAAAAAATTATGGCAAATGTAGAAATATGACAAATTTCCAAAATTATGGCATTTGCCATAAAAAAGGGCATTCTGGCCTCCCTGCCCCGACACGCCTCCTCCGAAGAACCCCGACCCCCGACTTCCCCCCCCCCCCAAGGGTCGGGGAGACTAACCTTTCAGCCAACCCATTAATTATCGTTAATTTTATTTGTTTAAAATAATAAAAAGTGGGCCACCGATTTTATGGCGTCAAATCCCTCCGCACTTTCGTTCAATTGCACCCCGTAGAAATTGGTGGGCAGAAAAAATTTGTTCTCAAAGAATTTCAGAATTGGCCATTGCAACGCAATTCGCGGGTCCTTGCGAAGCTGAAAAGAAAAAGTTTAAATTTATTTTCTTATTAATAATTTGCAATAATTTTCTTCTTATTTAATTAATTAAGTAAAAATTTTAAAATAAACGCGCCCATTTTCTTCCCACTCTTTTTTAAACAAATATGAACTATTTGACTAATTATGTAATAATAATATGCAGATGTTTTCTCCTGTTTTTGACAAATAATTCCAAATATATTTTTTTAAAAATTTCCCTTTTTCGTCGTATTTATTTTTTTACCTTTTCGCTAAAATAGGCGTCGTAGAAAAGCTGAACCGGCGAGTTGCTGATCGGACACAATTCCATTCGTGCGCAAATGTCGTTGCCGAAATGATAACTGCCGTCCGGCAATTCCACCGTCATATTGTGCAGAATTGTGTGCATTGTGGCCTAATTTAAATTAGCGAAATGTTCGTTTGCCATTTCGTTTTTCCCTTTCAAAAAATTAAACGGAAATTTACTTGGAGTTTGATTTAAATTATTTTATATTAGAAATGCAAAGTTTCAATTTAATCCAAATAATTAGTATTAACAAAATTATAGCACTTAATATTTCGTGAATATTTAAAATTTCTGCCTGAATAGCGTTGGCCACATCTCTCCTCAGCATGTTCTTCCACCACGGAGGCGAAGCAGTACCTGGTGATGAACCACCAGCATTTTGCTGAAGGAAAACACCGGAATTACAAAATTTAATTTTGTTATGTTTCGGACCGCAGCATTTGACGCGTCGGCGGAGTCCTCAACGCCGGGTAAGGGAGGCGCTGCTTCCAGTGCTACCGCAATATAAGAGCTAAAAAAGGATTTGTGAAATTAAAATCCCCCCATTAACGGGTCACACAAACAGACACCTGTTGACGGAGTCCCCGCTGAACTCCTTGTGAATTTGGTATTCAAAGCGGGACAACGAATTTTCGGGCGAATACAAAAAGCGCAGATCATCCTTAAACATTTTTTTAAATGTTTAAAATTCAATTTTTTTTTATGATTGGCAATGCCCGCCCCATTTTTGAATGGCACTGTGTGACAACCTCGACGTGCAGATTGAATATGCCAAGCATTAACAGAAGGGTGACGATCACCGGGAGCACAATGAACGGATGCGGGTGTTTGGCGATGAAGAAACCGTACCTGAACAATTTATCTACCGTATAACCCCATGCTGGTGCCACTGTACCTGAAAAACAATCGTGCCAACAAATCCTGGAGAATGCCAAACGGGTTTACTAGCTGAATAGTCACCCGACGTTTCGCCATAAAATTTCAAAATATATCTAGAAATATAACATAAAAATACATTAAAATTTTACCAAAATAAAGATTGAGAATTTCAATGAATGGGGACTAAATAAAGTTTTTTAATTAGTTTTTTTATATCCAAAACATTAAAAGCAATCCAACAAAAAAATATATTCGGGTTCCATCTGCTGCTGCTGTGACTTTCGAATACGCCTCGCACTAATCCATCTTCCAATTTCGCTTCAGAATTTGGAGGTAAAAACGCGGATTTCAGAAGATCAATCTTCGGGGCGCGCATGGTTAGGGGGGGGGGCGATGGAACACTTTCAGGAATGGAATAATATTCGTGTTCCTAATGGGGGAGGGGAGGGGAGGGGGGGGGGGATGAGCGAGAAATCGGTGTCCGGATGTTTGTGGATGTGCTTCTTCTGAGTGGATAATTGATGAATTTGGATGGATTGCATGGATGCGAGCGAATAAGGATGGGAATGGGAATGGATAGAGCTGGATCGGAAGATCGCCAGGGCTGGGGGGATCAACAACATAACACAACACGAAGACGCCGACGCCGACGACGACGCCGGTGGTGGCGGGGGTGGGGGTGGGGGTGAAGTGGGTTCGGACAATTAACTCCCCGTCAAATCAGTCCAAATTTAATTTTTAAAAAGCATCGATCATTTGCTTGCTCATTGTGTGTGTTCAATTGGGTGTAGAAAGGCTATAAAAACAAGAACAAAATTGCATAAAAATGAATAAGCAAAAAATTAAATTTAAATATTTGAATAAGAACAATGCGTAATATTATTAATCATTCCTAAAATAATTCAAAAGTGCCAATGATCACACAAAAAGTGATGGCTTCTTGGGGGCAAAAATGTTTGTGCAAAAATCACTAAAATAAATCGGACACCAACAACTTGTAATTATCCGTCGTGGCGTGGCGATGGTTGGGTAGGAAAGTGATAGTTGTTGGGTGGTTGGGTGGGTAGTTGGTTAGGAGCAGGGTGAAGAGGACCGGATCGATTGCTCTTCGACCATTGCCCTCCGGATTCGGGCGGTATTGCGCCTCAGGGGAAATCCGCGAATGACCGTGGGGTTAGCGGAAGTCAGTGACGATCGATCGATCGGTACACAATTCTCTATGGTTGAAAAGCTTTTCCCCATTCGTGGGCTGAGAAAGGAGAAAAAGACAAAATGTTCAGGAAATAAAAATATTAAAATTCGCTCGGTTGCTTAATGATCGTCGGTTGAATCATACAATTTAACCAACCACACGTGTGTTGGTTCGGAGTTTAATTGATTTATGAAATTTTAAATTATAAAATTAAAATTTAAAAAATATATGACATCATTTGAATATCTAAAAGAATAACTTAAAGCACACAAATTCAGTGAAGAGTAAAAGCAGCATTTTGTATGAAAAAGAAAAAATGGAGGATTTTGTGTCTGTCGCCTCAGGGGATGACCAAAATGACCAGCAGAAGGTGGTTGACCTGCTTTTTCTCTCCAAGGGCATTTCTGAAGAAAATTTGTTGCTGAGTGGATTTTCGATTGCTTTACGAAAAGGTGTTGGATTTTCCGGATCTTCAACCGATGAAAAAAAGAAATTTTTAGGATTTTCTATCACTGATCAACACTGCCCTTAAGGCTTTTAAGGGTAGCTAAAATTAGTCAATTTTGAGGGAAGACCAAAAAAAAACTACCAATTTGTAAGCAAAAATTGTTAAAAATATATTTCCTTATTTTTAATTTAATTATTTTTTATAATATGTTATTTATTTCGTCAGACATCGATTTATTGTGTGGGATTTTCAATTTTCTATGCTTTCGCCAACAGAACATGAAAAATTGCCCCCCGGGGGATGGGTTTTTGATTTTAATGTTTGTGACCTCACTATCAGTCTTTCCAATGAATTGCCCCCCCCCCCTTTCTTTTGCTTTCGTCATCATCGAGCTCCGAAACGCTGCCAGGGCCAACCAATTCTTGGGGGGGGGGGCACTTTGTACTTTTTCTTCGGCAATAATTATGTTTTTCATAAAGTTATAAAGTTCAATTCTCTGTCTCTTGACTACCCTCAACCAGCGATCGGATTAAAATCATTTAAAGTTTTTTTGATCGGTCAATTTTCAATTCGAGAATTCAAAAGTTTCAAAAAATTTACATGTCAAATAAATAATTCGTTCATACAAAATAGTCCTCCACCACCAGATTATTATAATAAATGCTGCGATCGATACTCATCAAAAATGTTCCCTCGCGCTAATTTGGCTAATCCTCATTTCCCGTCTTTCCAAATGAGGCTGGTGGCTTAATGTAATTCGCATTACAATTATTTAATGATATTTTATGACTCCTCTGCTTAAAGAAAGAAGGCTTCTCATCAAATTAAATAGTCTAATCACGGATAAACCAACTGCTTTAGCAATAATCAAAAAATGTTTTACCGCCAAAATTTCTCCCAAAACTTTTAAATTCCGACCCCCACACCCAATGACACGGAACCAGTTATTCTAAAAATCTGGTATTTATTTTCCGAAATCAGCAGGTGGGTTAAAAACCGCCAGATGCTTTTAATAATCCAAACAAACGCCTAATCGCCACATTTATCAATCCCCCCGGGGGATTTTAAGTCGTGACCTCAACTTTCACACTCCTGTCCTCGGGGGACAACTGGCGGCTTTTTCATTGCCCCCGGGCAAAACGTTTTCCCACAACATAAACAGTCCCCCCTCCCCCCTCCCCCGGGGGGGGGGCTTGAAGTAGCGACGACGTAACCTACATCGGCCAAACAATGGCGGAAGCATATAAGCTCCTTCGCAACGCTGGCGGCCAAAGAAAGCGGTGTCTTATAAAGGGGCCGAGGAAGTGGGGGGAGGAGGGAGAGAAGGGAGGGGAGGGGGGGGGGGAAGGTAAAGCGTGCCCCGGGGAATATGCCTGAAGCGACGACTACCCTCCAAGCGGATGGCTAACCCACCTTTCGCGGCATGTGCTTGGGAGTCAAGCCCCGAAGCTTTTTTGCCCTCCTTGAGATCTCATTTCTCTTTCTCTTTATCCGATTTGCCCTCACGGGTATATAAAAAGCAAATGAGAAGAGGAGGGAGGGGGGGGGGGGTGTGCATCATCCGCTCGAACACCTTCATTATCTAGGGGTCCTTCCTCAATTTTGTGACCCCAAACAAAAATGAATTGCACTCGCTTTCTCGGGTTCCTAAATATTTGTACAAAAAGAATACATCAATAATGGCATTAATTAATTCAATTTTAAGTAGCCTTTAATAATTTTTATAAAAAATATATTTAATCATAAACAAAACGGCAAACTTTTTTTCTCTCGTTTGGCTGTGTACTGTGCGCCTCTGCCGATGTTGGCAAACGCAATTTTTGGGCGAAAATTTTGCCTCAGGCAGTAAAAGTCGGCAAACTTTGCCTCGGGCCGGAAAGGCGCGGCAAAGTAAAGTTTGCTGGGCCCAAAAAGGGACGGCCCAAAACTAATCTCCGGTTTGGTGGCACGTTCCATTTTCGTCAAAAATTCAGTACAAATTTGATTCCGGGAATGCTGGCGAACAAGCGAAGACGGCATTTTTGCGAAAACATAACAAACATTGTGCCCATTCTCTGATGGTTTAAAAGTGTTGGCATTTTTAATTCCCAAGAAAATCTTATTCTTTTTTTTCAAAAATCTCCAACTTATTTACTTCGAATAATAAACGATTTCAAAATATTGTAAATTAATTCCTTTTGGAATTTTTAAAATTTATTGCATAATTTTATGCCCAAAATGAAGCAATTTCATTTAATGGAAAGCGCCAAATTGGCATTCACTAACAAACATTGCCAAATTTAGCCTTTCTTTCCATGGCGTTGTACACTTTGCTGACGTCAGAGATTGGCGACCAATGCCCCAAAGGCATTCATTCATTATTATTCATTTTTAAATTTCTTTGACGAAATGCACCCAATCTTATAGATTTCTGTGCAAATACTTTGGGCATGGCGAAGGCTTTTTGCGCTATGAAACTTTCTTTCATTCGTAGGCAGTCAATTAAAACAGTTTTGGCCAAAAATATTATGGCCTTGCCTTTAGGCAAACAATTCCAAAACAAATAAATGCAAATTCCATTTTCAGAAATTTTTAATCTTTTACTTTGTGAACATTTTTTGTAGAATATTTCCTCATTATTTCAAAAGCCAAAGGAAGCCATCCATAATTCATTTCCCATCCATTTCTGTCTTTTTTTGAGAAAATTTGCTGTAAAAGGCTAAAAAGGAAATTGTAATCCGTTGTAATTTTGCTCATTAAATATGCAATTTATATTTACATAATGCAAAATTTCTGACAAAATTAATTCCTATTTCTTATTAAAATATTATTGTAGAAATTTATTTATTTATTTAAACTTAAATTCCATGGCTTCTTCCCTTTCGAATTTCCTATTTGGCCTTAACCGCCTGACAGCGCCGGGCCCTTCCGTTTTTCGTCAATTTTCCCTGTTTTTATGCCCCCCGGGGGGGGGGGGGGGGAGGATAATTGTTGTCTCGCATTTCCGTCACTGCCTTTTGCCTCACTTCCTCAGGCCCCCATTAATCTTTCATTTCAACCCCTGAGGGCCAATTCGACGCCCCTGATAGGGAGGGAATGGCTTGGCCTTCACACAAATTGGTGGGGCATTTCAGGACGAGTTGGAGGAACACGAGCATTTAATCTCCAGGCAAAAGCCCCCAGGGGGGGGGCTTATATAAATGGCACAGTTGCAAAAGGCGTTCCAAAACATTCATTATTTTTATTTTTAAATAATTGAATAAAAAAATGGCCAATTTTATATTTTTCATTTAATAAGTTATGAACTTAAGTGAATGTCATAAAATAAAATATAAAATAAATAATTTTTAGATTTTAAATCAAAAATTTTCAAATGGGCGCTTCTTCTTCATCTGCCGCTGGCCTAAGTGCAAAAGAACGCCGAAAAAGTACGGAAGAAGGCGGCACGGCACTTTTGGATGCAGACAAACGGGCACGAAGGTCGGTGGAAAGTTGTGATTAAATCAGAAATTGTTTAATGCCCGCCGTCATTCAAATTCTTTTCAATTTATTGGAGAAGCATTTGCTTTTATTGAATAAATGACAATTTTTTTAGGTTACTGCTCCAAAACGGGCTTCTGCGACGCAAATCGAAAGCGGGTGGCGGCACTAAGGCGGCTGAAGAGGTGCCATCGGAGACAAATGCCAGCAGCTGGCAGAAGAAAGCCTATTCCATGTACGATTTGCAGCAGATGCGTGGAAAATCAGTGGACGCGGAGGCGGAAGAAGCGGCTGGTCAACAAAGGGACGACGCCGCAGGGGAAGAGACGAAGAAGCCGCGGAACGTGACGGGCAATGCCAAAAAGCACCGATTGAGCAAAATTAGCACAAGGTACTTAAGGATGGGCATCATCTTCTATCCGGCATTTTTAGTCTCAGCAAGTCTCCGGCGGAACAAGCACCGCCTTTGACCACCAAATCGGCGTCCGCAGACCTTCCGTCGCCGTCCCCTCCGGCGGGCGGCTCGTCCCCCCAGCAGGAGAGCGCCCCGCGGCGTTCGCCTGCTGGTCAGCCTACGCCCGCAGCGACGACAAATGCGTCCGGCCAATCGCAACCCGCGACGAAAACAACGCAGCGACGGCGGCCGCTGACCTGGGCCTGGATTCGCGGGCACGAGGTCAACCTTCCGGCAGGGCCGACACAGCCCCAGCCAGCGCCGCCGCCGCCGGCGGCGGTTGAGCGACGCGCAAAGAGCCGAAGGCGGTCGTTGCGGACCGTCGAAAGGTGGTCGGGGGCTAGCTTTGGCAAACCGATGCAATTTTCCTAAAAAAGAAAAATAATAACAAAAAATATTTCCACTCATTTTGCAAAAATTCGAAAAATTCAATAATTCACTATTTTTCCGATTAAAAATTGAAAACTCAAATTCCGTTTCTCAAATAACAAATTGTGGTTTACCCTTCCGGGTTCGCCATTCCCATCAATTCTCGGAGTGAAAGATTTTAAATCGTGACTATTTTCACTTTGTTTTAAACAATTCTTAATCGATTTTTTCGCCTCGCCTTCCCCCGAGAATTTCTGACAATTGTCAGTTGGGGGGGGGGGGGGGTCGGTCGGTCATCTGAAAATAGCAGAAAGTGTTTTATGTTTGCATTCCTTCGGGGGAAAAAAGATGAAAAATGCTTTTTCGTGGCTTTTTTTTAAATATTTACCCCCGAGGAGTTGGTTAAACTTTTTGTTGGCATTTTGAGAATGAAATGAGGGGGAAGAAAATTGAAATCTTTTTTTTTCCTCGAAACGAATGTTTGCGTTGGAAGAAGCAATGGAAAAACAAATTACTTTGCTAAAACTCAGTCTTTTTCTTCAAATAAATACATAATATTGGGACTTTGCGTTACACACACTCATTCACGTCAATTGGTTGCCAAAATGCCCCCCCCCCGAAGGGTTGTGGTTGCATGAAAACTTAATTTTATACGAATTGGTAATAGCTATAATTAAAGCATTTTAATAGCCGCCTCTCTGGCGATGCGCCCGGCGGCTGTCAACGGCAGAACAGTGCCAATGCCAACTCGGCCGAATGCTCGGCCAACGGCGGCCCCCCGTTGGGCCGTCGCTGCTCCCAGGCAAATGCCGGAAGCATTGGGCAATCGAACGGCGGCGGCAGCACCGGTGGACGACAAAAGAACCGGCGGTCGGACGCGGGGTTTGCCGCCAATGCCAATCTTAGCCCAATCAGTGCCAACGCTCGCGAGATCATCCAATTCTGTTTCGACAACCCTCACAACGAAATCGGTCGAGAGTTGCGGGGGGGGGGGTGGGTGCAATCGAAGATCTGAATTTTAACAAATGACGTTCAAAAATGCATTTGGAATTTGAATAATTTTAAACAACAATTTGCGTAGTCTCGGGAATTGAATTTATTTTTTCATTCCCGGAAGAGTTGTTTGTTCCTTAATAATTAAAAAGCAAAAAGGCGCCCTCTCAAAAATGACTATTTTTTATAAATAATTCTTGGTTATTTTGGCTCGAGAAGCTTCTTACTTATATTCGGGAATTGCATTTGGCTTTAAGTAATTTTCAAGAAATTGTACAGGCAGCCGAATTTGTTCGCGGCTGTTGGAGAAGCGGCCCGATTTCCGGCAATTTGCCTATTCAATGGGCAAGGAACGCTGGCAACAGATGACGGGAAAGCTGAAGGAGTTCTTGGAGTTGGTCGTTCGAAAGGTTAGACAAAAAAGGGAAAAATAAAAAATTTAACAGAATGAAATCTGAATGCAGGAATTGATCATCATAGTACAAAATCATATTTTTCTGATAATTTAGAAATTTTATTAAAATGTAACGGGAATTCAAAATGCTCATAAATTCAGGTGGACAACATCGAAATGGTCGAGCGCCTGTCGCGCAAGTACGGCGAAGAGCACGTGGAGTTGAAGTGTTTCGGCTTCAAGCCAGACTTTTGGGTTAGTCTGGCGGATGCGATGGTAAGCAAATAACAAAAAAGCGGCCGGGTTCCGTTTAATTTCATTTTGTCTTCCATTTTCAGACCGTCGAATGCGTCATTTTGGACCAGGCCACACATCAGGTGTGCCAAAACTTTTAGCAAAAATTGGCATTTTTGTGTAATTTTAATGTCATTTTTTTGTTGGTTTCAGCCTTCAGACACAATCACTGCTTGGTCTTTGCTGGTGTCCATTATGTTCAGCGCCGTCCGGGACGGTTATTATCAGGCATTGCGTGCTGCACGCATCTCGCAACGGCATCGCAATGTGCAACACCGCGAAAACTCGTTCAGTCTGGCCACGCAAACAGCCGCCGGCTCTCCGGGGGTTATTAATTTTTTTAAATTTTTGAAATCGAACCGTTTAAGTAGCGACGTCAAATTATTTTGCCCATTAATAATTAATAATTTGTTGTCATTCGCAGGTGGAAAAGAGTGCTTCGGCCAACGAATTGCAGTCGCCCAAGCGGAAGACCTCCGGCAGCAACAAGTACCAGAATCACCTGGAGCAGAAGTCGGTCATGCCAAACGACATTGGCGGCGCAACTGGAATAATTGTGGAAGAGGTGGGGAGGGTTCGCGTTTTTTTGGAGTTTTTTCCGACATTTTCAGATGTCAATTCCGGTTCAATTCTTCTGATGAGCGTTGAGCTCACAAAGCCGCCGTTTCTTGACATGATTTAAGTGCTTGAAGATTGTTGATCTCTTTCTTTTTCAATTAAAATCACAAAAATGCGAATTTTTGCATCTCATTTGTCAGTAACGGAATTAAATCCATAAACATTTTTAATTAATCTCATCGGCTTCAACCGAAAACAAAATGATTGTTTATTATGTTCGTTTATACATGTAACAATTAATAATTCAAATTGTAATTCCATTGCCATTAGAGATATTAGGGGACTAATTAAGGACACTTTTAACCATTATGAGAACATTGGAGATCATTTGAGGCTTAAAAGAAATAATAAAACGCAATATTTGCTTTCAATGGGCGTAGACTTTCAATGAAAAATTAAAATTAAATTAACCCTAACTATAAGGATGGTTGGGCGGGGGCACTCTTTCAAAATAATTCTATTTCTTTGATTTTGCCTTTTTTTGATTTAAACATCGCAACTCATCAAAAGTCTTATGCCCTTAAAATGCTGTTAATTTTAAATACATCACCGGAGGGGAATTTATTTTGCAAGTGTTAAGTGCCGCCGCTTTTTTTGCTCGGATTTTTGTGCTTGTTCAAGTGAACCCGGAATGCTGCAAAGTGTGCACCACGAAGGGACTGGTCGGTGGCATTGTGCCAACATTGTCGTTTATGCCAAAGTCGTCACAGCTGTTGTCCGACTGCTTCCGGTCGTCTGCCCCGGACGAGGCGACCAGCGGGGAACTGTCGTTGGCGCCCGACCTGCGTAGAAATTTTTCCTTCTCCAAATTTTGGACATAAATTTTATTAATATTTGGCATAATTTCTTTCTCACTTTTTTAAAATTAGTTAATGTTTGTACTTTAGGATTGCGTTTGGCATCAAAATAAAAAATATTTCTGAATTAATTTCTTATCTAATTTTGTACGGCACTTAAAATACCTAATCCTGTTCAACCCAAACTGACCTGACTTCATTGCGCAGCAAAAGCGTGTGCAGCAGAGAACCCTGAAAAATTTAAATTGTTAATTACTGTAGGTTTATTGTATATGCGCATTGTTACAGTGGTGGGAGTTTATGTGGGTACTGTAGTTACCTCTGATTAATTGGGTATTATAGGTAGATGATTAATTCAAAATTGGAAAATATGTGTTACTGTAGTTTCCCCAAAAGTTTAAAACGGAGATCAGTTACTGGAGCCTTACAGTAGATCAGGTAGTTTCACATGTTATTGCAATTTTTTCTATGTACCTGGAGATTGGGTACCGGTTGATCCGTCCTTATACAAAAAATTAAATAGTAATTTCTGAGAAATTTAATTTTATTAATTCAAATAAACAACATCAATTCATCTAGTTTACACCTAAAGTATAACATTTTTGCTTACAAAACGAATGAATGCCCTGGGTCAAATTATCATACTTTGGACGTTTTACGCGATTGTGGTTGGTGCACTCCATCCAAACTGCCTCTGCTAACCACTGAACATGCGGACTTCCGACGGAACCTAAAACATGGCACATGTGATGTGTCCACAGCTTAGAATGCCAAGCCCAAAAATTTCTTTTAAAATGCCAAAGTGCCGGCACCTGTAATGCCCCCGGGGCGGCTCCAATACGCCGTTGGGCATGTGGTTGTTGTAATGGTTGTGGTAGTAGTAATGTGCAGCAGAGACTGCTGCAGCTGCAGGATATGTTGTGGGCACTGCTGCGGTCGGCAGCCGTTGCGTGGGGGCATCTTCCGACTCGGTGATCAGCGGCAGTTTTGTCTCCCGGGGGCACTCCTCGTCTGTGAACACCTCCTCGGGCGGCAACCAGGGTTCCACCGCATGCGGTTCAGTGACATCAAAAAGGATCGTAATTGACCTGCCAAAGGAATGCATTCATTAAACAAAAAAAATTATTTTAAATTGTCAATTTTTTCGTTTATAAGGCGCCTCAAGGACCTCAAACTGATTGGTGTTTGAATTAAGCGTGATCATTGGCACAAAGCGTCGTCCCCAGAGAATATCCTCCGGCAAAAAGCTTGTTCGCGCCTGAAATGCCATTCCGGTGGCCTCCACAATGCCTTCCACCGTCATGATCAGTTCGAATCGGCACGAGTTCAGCTTGTCCTCCGTGATCTCCCACAGCGGCGAGTCCGGGTCGATGATGTGCCGGATCACGACGGGCCTAAATTAAAAAAAAAAATTTTTTTTTACATTAATTGGAAAAAACATTTTTTTGGTTTGCCCACCACTAATAACAACACTCGATCCATGCCCGTATCGTAGCCGACATTCATGTCTTGGACGCCAATCAGTTCACATTCACCCCGCTAAATATAACATAAAATATTTTTTCTTAACTTAAAATTTATTTACCTTATTGATTTTTGTGGTGGCCATGTAAAGCCGAACATGGGATTCAGCAATGTACAGCCGATGCTGAATATCTGCCAGCCGGATCCTTTGGTATGTAAAACATTTTGAACAAAAATAACAACAAAATTCATGGAATAAAAGGGAGTAGAGAAGGTATAAAAATTTAATGGAAAATCATTTGTAATATAAAAATAAATACAAAACATAATGTTTTACATCAGTGCCGGACGCGGGTCCTCGTCGTCCACCGGGCCGAGTACCGCCTGCACGCTGAACCGCATCTCCTGCTTGCGCTTCTTGGGCCGCAGAATTTTGGCAGTTACAATGCCGGCCTATTGATTGGCCGAATAATTATTGATTATCGATTGAGACTTGTTATCAAGCGAAAGAAGTACCAGAACGGTTTGGAGCAGTACACCGACAATACACTGGAGAGACAAGACGGCATATGCCAGTGGACAGCTTTCGGTCATGTAACGAGTTCCATAGCCTATCGTATGCTGAGTTTCCAGGCTGTAAAAGAGATTTACGATTTTCAATTTTCATTTTAAAATTTAAATGCCCACCTAAACAGAAAGGCACTGGTAAATGAATGAACGTTGGCAATACATTGACGATTTTCGGACAAATCCTAAAAACTTATTCATCATTTAACACAAAAGCCTTTTTCGGACCTGAATTTCAACCGAATAATGAACAATCAAATAATAAAAGAAGCCAAATGTGAGCCAAGAAGACAGAAAACTGCAAGCGAACAGGCCGAAGATGCGGCGCCAGGAATGTTCGATGATCAAATGGAACCAATTACGCATACTGTAGCAAATGAACAATTACAGTAAGGATGGGAAATGGGCAAAAAAAAAACTCACCAAATTGTGTATGAATTGCGCAAATTGTTGGGCCTTATGATGCATTCCCCATTTTTGGCCACCAGCCGAGGCCATTTTGGTGCCAATTTGGTACTGGCCAAGCTGTCCTTGTGCTTTTTGGAGGGCCGTCGGTTGGGGCGGGAGGCGGGCACCGGTAACCGTACCAAGCCTTTCTGAACAACGGTTACGGTAATGTTATGGCACTCCAGAAAATGGCATTTTAAGATACATTAAGTCAGTCATTTTGGCATAGAGTTAAAATATTCAAAATTAAGCCATGGGTCTGCTCCCCTGTTTTCGAGTTGTTCATGTTCATCTACTGACCTCCATGTCGTTCTGTGCACAGTTCAGCACCATTGCATCCGGTTTCTGCTGCTGATGATGGTTTTGGTGATTGTTGTTTATGCAATTTGCGGGTGCCGCTGTCGTTGTCGACGTCGTCGTTGCCCGCGGGGAGGACGCCAACAGCACTTCCGCCTCACTTCCTGCGCAATTTTCCCTCATTTTGTGCAGCAACAGCAGCAACTCTTCTGCAGCGGATGCGGCGGCCGCAAGCGGACGACGGCCCAACAGTTTCGAAGTTGGCGATTACGGTAGGCGGGAGGAGAGGCAGGAGGCTTACTGTACGGACGACACCGTATTCGCGCACACAAACACCGGAGGGGATGGAAATGGCAAGGAATATTGTACAAAAAGTTTAGAGCTAAAATATAGCATAAAGAGCAAAAAAGAAACTTGAATTTATTGGATTGTTTCAATTTAAATTATGATTAAATTTAAGTATTTTATATAATTTATGTAATTATAAATAAATAAATAAATTACCGCACAACAATTTTCTTGCGCATTTTACTACGCTCACAAATTATTGCCCCAAAATGGGGCCGTAAATTCTTAAATATCTGTCAATGGCTGCTCAATTTCATTCGATCATCGCGCGAGAAGGGGCGAAGGAGCAAAAGTTTGGGGGTTTTGTCCAGCAGAAGACGAAACAATTTTAAAGAAGCAAAAAATGTAAGGTCAAAAATCATATTAAAGGAATTCACCAATTTACAAATTAACAACATTTCCCATTCACCGAATCGTCGGACAAAAAAATTTTTAAAAAACAAAAAATGTCTGGGGACGAGTCGGGCGGCTCTTTCTGATTCATTCAAGTCGAGAGTCTCGACTCGAGACTCTCTTCTCCATCCATACTCCTATGTTAAAAATCTCGGCTTTAATGAAAGTATAAAGCGCTTAGCACACAAAGTTGTGACATGTCGAAAAAGACTTAGGTATACTATTAAAATTAAAATTAAAAAAAATTTTTGACAAAATTTGTTATCGATTTTTCAATCAATTTCAAAAGCGAAGTAATAATGTAAAAAGTGGGCAAGCAAACATTTAATAGCTGAATTGTGCGTCGGTTGTTAAGCTCATTATGTGAATTGTGAATGCCGAAGAGGGGAGGGACAAAAAGGTGAAAAGAAGCCTTTGAATTGCGCGTGGGTGGCGTATTTTTTAAATAAATCCAACAAAATAAATTCATTAGCATTTATTGAAAGTTGCTATGTCGAAAAAAAAAATTCAGCAAAAAATTCAACGGACGGCCAATGGAATTGAGAAAATGCAAATACATTTGAGGCACTTATTTATATTTGTGCGCCAACACTTCTAACGACCAAACATCAGAATTGTACTGCTCGAACTTCTTGCTTTACACGAGCCAAACATTTCGTTTTGCGCTTGTACTGCTCGAACTTCTTGCTTTACACGAGCCAAACATTTCGTTTTGCGCTTGTACTGCTCGAACTTCTTGCTTTACACGAGCCAAACATTTCGTTCTGCGCAAATTTAAAGGCTTTTGGTTGGGGTGGGCAAACGTATAAAAGGGTTCGTTCTGCGCTACGTTTGCACCATTCTTCGGCGCTGAAATGTTTTGTCCGCCTTGCAAATAATACGGCTAAGGGCAACGAAAAACCCCATTTTGCCCGAGGCGGCGCCGACTCAATTCGCAAGGGCACGCTTTTTGTGCGTCAGGGGACAAACCGCTGCCATTGGCGGCATAAACATCGCCGCCCGCGGGGACGGATAATCCGGACTCAATCGGCAACTGAATGCGGTCGGCATCATTTGCGCAAAAATTAGCGCGACTATTCATCTTGAAATGGGGTTGGACAAAATTTAAAACTCGTCATAAAACAATGAAGTCTGAAATATTTGTCTGGATTAGGGCGGATTGGCTTATTTTGAATTGGAAATTAATGATAACAAAGTAAAATATTAAAAAGAAACCAAATTTCATTTCAAGAAATTTTTCAAAATAAAAAAGTTTCCGGCTGTCCTTTAACAATTATTCTCTCATATTTTTGCCACGAAGTTTGCTTCAATAATAATGCACTGAGAAAACATATAAGATCATTTAAATAATGAGCTATTTATTATTACATTATTTTTGATTAATTTATTTTTATATAATTGGCCGGGACAATTGGCACAGGACAATTAAACATTTAAACGTCAGACTAATTGTCTAAAAAACAAGGCGACAAATTGTCCGAGTTTTGTGCGCCCATTTGTCCACAGATAGGTGTAATTGAACCCCAAAAGTCCAGCAGAAGACGAGTCAATAATGTGTTCTGGTGGTGGTAACAAAAAGGAAAAAATTTCGAATAAAAGGCATTTTATAAGAAAAAATGTGGAGAGGGGGATGGGGGGGGGGGGGCGGCGGTTATCATTCATTGTTTGTCGGGCTATGTTCGTCCGTTTTGCCGAGTGTTTGGTCTCGGACCCTTCAGGCTTTGTACCTTGACAACGACGACGACGCAAAAGATCCCCCGGGGGGGGGGGGAAGGTGAGAAAATGGCAGTGGCACGGGGAGGGGGAGGATTTGTGCCATGGGGCAAGGAATTTGTGCTCTGTGAGGAGAATTTGCTCTTCCAGCGGAATTCCTTCCAATTTCTCATAAGCATTTGGCAAAATGTTCAAAAATTGATAAAAACATTTTATGCTTATGCAAAACATTGCTCGCGGGGAAAGTTGATCTGATTGAAATCGTTGGGAAGAATTTAATGATTTCAATTTTGATTTTCAATGTGTTTATTAAAGAAAAGCAAAAAACGGCTCTCGTGAGAAGCATTTATGTAGTTCGCGTTCCAAACATATTAATTGCAAATTCAAAAAGTTAAAAGGGTATTGTAATTTGAAAATAATTAATATTTTAATTTGGGTTCATTAAAAAGGTATTTATTGTCAGTGCATTTGTTGTCCCACAATTGATTCAAATAAATTTTAGTCCACTTTTGAATCATTTGCTTTTTATTGGTGTTAGATAATGCAAAAACGAATTCATCCAAATTTTGCACTAATTTTATTTTTAAAGAATTGCCATTTTATTGGCCTCCTTTTTTTATGAAAATATTTTCATTTTTTTGCGTTGTTAAAAGCAATCAATTTGCATAAATTTATTGAAAAATAAATAAGCATTTCGCTCTTAGGCTTGTCGGGGATGGCGTGGGGGTGGGGAGGGGGGGGGGGGGTGCTCAGTGTTTTTCATGCGCACCAATTTGAATAAGTACATTCGACGAAAGACCCCCGGGGGGAAATGTTTTTGGTCCCAAAAAGAATTTTGTGTTGCCCGTTCATCGGCACAAAATGAGTTTATTTCCGCTAAGGCTCAGTCACAACACAAATTGCTCCTTGAAAAGTGCGGAATGAGTTACGTTCAACGGCAAAAAAACCCCACTCAAACACATCGGTGGAAGGGCCGAACAGAGAACCCCGCCGGGCCATCCCCTCAAGGCATCTTTTCATCCCCTGGGGGGAAAGGCATGGGAAACCAATTTGTTTTGTGAGCTGAGGGGACAACAGCAAAGGGTGTTCAGCGACAGCAGTGGGAGGAAAGTTTTGGCGAGATTCCCCTACATTTCGGGGTGAGATTGAAATATTGAATCGGGAAAGTTTAAAACCTTCATCAATTCAGGTTTAAACAAATTCCGACTTGGGGAATGGGGAGGGTTCGGCCCCGAACCTCCGAAGGGCGCCAGTGTCGAGGCTCGAGGCCAAACTCTAATTGAGAATTTTGATTTCCAGAAATTGAATAGGAAACTGAAGATTGTAATCAGAGATTTTCGATTCTGAAATTAATTTCATAGACTTAAAATAAAACTGAACGGTGCAAAACTGTGAAAACAGACTTTGTGGACAAGACTTTAAAAATGACGATATTAGTAACAGTTTATGTAAGCCGACAAAAAGAAAGAAAAACAAAAAATACGTTTTTAGGCTCGAAATGTTTGCATTTAAAAATGGTGGCAAAATGTTTTTTCTTTTTTTGAAATTTATCCCTCCGTCGGTCGGCCACGACTTGGCCAAACAAAACAGCACAAAAAAAAGTGTTCGTTCTGTGGACCGACGGGTAAGTCGATCTTTGGCGACGCGACACCCCAAAGCTTTGTCGTGTGGGGGGGGGGGGGGGAGTCGACAAAAGGTTTTGTGTTTATCCAATTTGAAAAGAAAGTCAGTCGCCCCCGAGGGGTGAAATTTGTTTATGAAAATTTCAAAATTTTCTAAAAGTTCACACGTTTTATGAGGCGCATTCGTTTAATTTGAGCGCATTTTAAATAACCGAATTTTCTGCATGGCATGAAATGAATTAGTGAATTTGGTGGAAATTAATGAGAAAATGGACAAATTTGCTTAAATTCGAACAAATAAGTCTGATTTCGTCGAACCAACTTTTTGGGGTTGGCGAAAAAACAGAAAAAAGACCACCAAATGAAATCAAGGCATAAAATATTTACGGAAAATAAGAAAAAAAATAATTTATTAGTGATTTAAACTGTTAAATAAAGTTTAAATTTACAAAGCGCAAAAAACGCATTTCAAAAAGTGCGAAAACGATTGGAATCTGGTTATGGAAATGGGACGGATCGATTCCTTCGATTATTAACTGAGTTTGGCGGGGATTAAAGTAACTTTTACCCCCCCCCCCCCCCCCCCCCCCCCCCCACTCTCTCTGCGGAGGCGTAAAATCGACAAAATGAAAATGCCTCAAGGGTTATTAACCCTCGGCGGCCGGCCCCTGAGGGGGGAGAGGAAGCTTTTGCCGCAAAATAAATGAGAGATTGAAGAAATGATCTTCATTCACCCCCGGGGGCATTCGTTCGGTGATCGCAGCTTTCATTCTTTATTCATTCTTTACTCATCATCACCTGTCATCCGCTGCTACACCCCAAAGGGGGGGGGGGCGGCGTAAATCGACCATAAAAAAGTTTAAAATGTGGAAGAATTTGCAAAATTAAATGAAAAATAATAATAAAAACTGATACAATTAAATATTAAACAACGATGTGTCCACGTAAAACCAACAAATGTTTTGGATCGCTCAATAGTTTAAAAATTAGACAGGAAGTTTAATTTTGGCTAAGAATCACTTTGTTATGTCGTCAATAAAAAGGCGACTTTTTAGCACATATTAAAAGCACATATTTACTGACATATTTTAAGCTTTTTCAGAGTCCCTAATTATTAACAAAAGAGGCCGGGTTTGCGCATTATGGGGCAGGAAAGTTGCAGTTTTCCGCGGAGTTTTCGGCATACCGATGTGCCGGTTTTTGTCCATATTGCCGACTTTCTTGATTGCTTATATTTTCGAATACACAAACTTTTTGTGCCATTATATTCCCGAGTCTGGCATATTTTGTTCCATTTTTGTCCGCCGATTTCTCTGAAAACAAAATGGCATTGTGCTGTGCTATGTATGGGCCGGTCGGTCCCATCGTAGCGATGGATGGCTGCGTTTTGGCACGGGGGCGGGGGGGGGGGATTCGGGTGGATATGTGTGGGATTCCCGAGACACATAATTGGGTTATCGTCCCCAAAATAAAAGTGTTGTTTTGGCGTAATCAAATTTACAAATGAAAACATTCCTTTTTTTGCCGGGAATGGAATTAAAATTTAGTAAATAACAAACAAAAAATGATGGCACGCAACGAAATCAATAAATTCGAATTGGGCCAATTATTAAATGTGCTAAAACCAACGGACAGATTTTGTCGGAAACCGCTGCACAAATTTTGAACACAAAAAAAAGACGGCGGGTGATCAAACGCGCCGCCGTCTTTGAAAAAAGTTCAACCGCTTTAAATGCAAAATTGTAAATCTAGCAACAGTAAATTTGTTATTTAATTAACCGATGCTTTAACACTGCTTAGGCAAGAAGATGCTTAGTTAGATTTAGAAAACTATTATACTTTTTATATTTTAATATTTTCATGCTTAGGCTTATGCAATTCGCGACAACACTGCCGCGGGGGTCGGACATTGTGCAAAAATATTTTTGCCTTATTTCGGGATTCAACGGCTTTTCATTAGGAATATATTCGAATCTTTGAAATTGAGACCCATTCATTTTAGTGCCCGCGGCATGGCAGATGGTCTGCCATGAAAAAGTAATGCTATTTGCCGGTAAAACAATTGTGCGTTGATTATTTTGCCACAATTCTTCTTGACAAATGCAAAAAGTGACGGAATTTAAAGTTCCGGACAGACTTTTCTTTAGAATTGCGTTTACGCTAAAAATTTGATTTGCATAAAGTGTGCCTAAATCGTTTTACAAATTTTAATTGGCGAATTTCGCCTACGGCATTCAGTTTTTTTGTTTTGTTGGTGAAAGATTAATTGGTCGGCGATTATTGAAATGTTAAACAAATCCCCGAGGGGCAAATATTCGCGTATACTTTTTTAACCAATTTTCCTGGAAATAATAACCTCAACCATCCATTTTCTTGTGTTCTAATAAACAATTTTGAAATAAGCGTTACACAATGAATGCTTTCTTCTTGTCCAGACAAATGATCATACAAAAAAGGATTTACAAAAATATTCAAAAAGTATTAGACAGAACGCCAAAGATTTTGCCAAGAAAAAGCACCCAGCCTCATTAACCGATTGACCGATTAGATCAACCAATCTTCGGCCTTTTCTGAATCTCCATCAGCGATCGGTCGTTTCTCTTCGGCTTTGGAAGTCAATGTCTGGGCGATTTTCGCTCCTTCAGCAGCTGTTCAATTCTGTGCCGGTTCAGCGTGTGTTCGGTCTGCTCGTTCCACGTCTTCTCAATACGCCGCACTTGTCGCTTCCGTGCGTAGCGTTCACAGATCAAATAAATGCCGATCATTGGCACAACGGCGATCAGACCGAGCGGGCCGATGGTGGCCACCTCAAAAAAATATACAAATTTTGATCCGTTCTAATCCATAATTGTAATTGATTTAATAAATATATAATTTTATTACCTTTGAGTTGTAGTAGAAATAAACATTGCTGAAAGAATGCGAGGAAAATAATTCGGAAACGAAAGGCGCCACAAAATACCGGGTAAGCAATTCTTCGCAATATTTTCCCGAATACGGCGCCCGACACTCGCACTTTTGCTCGTATTCCGCCTCCTTACCACCATTTTGGCACACAATTTGCTCACACCGATCGCCGACAAAATGTGGCTTACACTCGGAACATCTGAATTAAGGTTGGACAAAACCGGATATTATCCGGGTCCCCCGGATACCGGTCCCGGATAACCCGGTTTTGTCCAACCCTAATCTGAATGAATGGAATAATTAACATTTTGTTTGGAGAAAAATTGAAAATATGCCAAAAACTGATTAAGCACAAGCAAATTTACATTTGGTGGCGGCATCTCTCTTTCTTTATAAGCTCTTCAGATCACTCACCTTCCATCCGATGACCGTTCAAATGTGCCGCAGTGCATCTCGCGCTCGCACCACGTGCCCGCATAGCCCTGATCGCACATGCAGCGACCGCTGACTGCAGATCCGTGCGCGCATTCGATTTTCTTGGGAAAAAAATTATTTTTATCGAGCGTCAGAAAGTCATTTCGCGCATAAAAAAGTTGGCTAAAAATGCCTATTTTTGTATTGAAATACTTTTGAAGTTGGCGGCGATTGCCGATGCCGAAGCTGGTGATTGGCGGCAGAAGACGAATGGCATGAATACAGTTGAAACAAGAAAATAGTGAAGCAAATTGTGGGTAAAAGTTTGAGAGGAAATGCGAAAAAGCGTGGAACACTAAGACCAAATCGGTCAAATTTGCCAGCCATTCTGAAAAAAATATAAAAAGTTTTAATAACAAATAATAATTATCAATACAATATAAAGGTACATATATTTTAACCAAATATAATTGATTTTATTTTGGTTTTTCCAAAAAGCAGTAAATCGCCGCAGGAAAGTCATCGGAAAAACCTGGCAAAATTTGAAACATTCAAAAAAAAAATGCATCGATCGGTTGGAGTTCAGCGAGTTGCGGGATGTGACGTGCTGAGTTTTAAAAGCGAAGTGCGCGACCAATTGGCGGGGGTGGAGTTGCGGGATGTGACGTTCTGTTTGGGGGGGGGGAGGGACTGTTTTTGGAATTTGAAGTGCGGGGGTGAGGCAAGTGTGGAACGAACAACATCAATCCATTCGTCCATCGACTTGAATTTCTCGAAAAAAAAAATCCAAAATTTGTCGATGGGGTGAGACGGATTATATAAATAAAACATCTCAACTCCCGCCACCTCTCGCAGTCTGCCATTCTCTCATTTGCCCACAATATTTCAACACAGTCTGCTCGTCTGATCCACGCCTTCCAGTCTCTTTGTTTTGTCGCCGCCAAATTGTGCGCAACCCATCAATTTGCCCGAGAAAGTGTTTGAAGAGGGGGGGGGGGGAGGAGAAATTGGCCTAAATTATCGATAAGACCGGTCTTCGGGCACACTTTTTTGGACGTAAGAGTATTAGTGGATTTTTATCGGAAATATTTTTTGACACCTCCGTTAGTTACAGGGTTTGTTTTTAATTGTATACTAAAGGGAGGAGTCGTCGTGAAAATGCATTAAAAAAATAATTAATATTTGCGTCAGAACATAATGCATGATGAATTGTTAAATGGGGCTAGAACTGATCCCTCTCCCGCGGGCCAGAACACAGACCCCATTCCCTCTCCCCCCCTGGCACTGACTCTCCCCGGGCCAGAACTACCCCTTCCCCCCAGGGGCCTGAACTACCCCCCCCCCCCCCCCGGGCCGGAACTTACCCCCCCCCCCAGGGGCTTGAACTACCCCCCCCCCCCCGGCCTGAACTACCCCCCCCCCCCCCCGGGCCGGAACTTACCCCCCCCCCCGGGCCAGAACTACCCCCCCCCCCCAGGCCTAAACTACCTCACCTCGGGCCTGAGCTACTACCCCCCGGACCACCTCCCCCCCCCGGCCGGAACTTAACCTCTCCCGGGCCAGAACTACCCCCCTCCCCGGGCCCCGGGCCGGAACTGACCTCTTTTCCCGCCCTCCCTTCTTTATTTTGTTGCTAAAATCTAATAAACTTGAAATTGATAACCCGATTATAATTCAATGTTCCTTCCAATTCATTCAGCTTTAAAGTGCAAGTCCTTGGATACAAATCCGAGATCACCTCCAGCAATGAGCATGGGACAACATTACATAATAATTGGAGTAATTAGGGGGGCATTTGTATTTAATTGAATGATTAATGGGGCAATGGTCCCGACGAACGCTTTTTCAACTGAGCCGTTGCAGCCGAATTCTGTCGTTGCTGGCCGTTGTTGCCCATGCTTAACAGATGGCTAACGACCAATTGGCCCACCGCCGGCGACAACAAACTCTTGGCCACCGGCTCTTCGTCGTCGGGCGTGCGCGGGATGGGCGGCGGCTTGCAGCTGGGCCCGCCGCCGTACCCGCAAACGTACGTCGTGTACTCGACCTTTTGGGAATTGGATTAGTTTAAAATCTGAATCGGAAAAAGCCAAAGTATAAAAATTAAGCCCATTGGCAGCTTCATTAAAATTTGAATTTAAAAATACGAAACATTGCAATTAATAAGCATTTATTCGTATTGAAATTAAAATACACAGAAAAGATGCAAATTTTGAAACGGCTTACAAATATTATTTTATATTTGTTTATGTTTGTTCGATGTAAATGCATTTTATTATGCTTGTCGCCTGCCAAAAACTTTGTCAACAAAATATGCGCAATGTCGACATAAAAAGCAAATAAATAAAAGTCCCCGATATAATTTTAAATGTAATTGAGAAAGCAGAAACTAAATAAAGCATAAATACAACGACAAAACGCAAATTTGATTCTAATTGCTAATCGATTTTTACCGTAACTCCCATCCGGTAGCAACGGTGGACCCTGTTTTGTTCAACAAAGTCCTGGCCAATGGCTAAATTGCGCGACTCTTCAATGAAACAACCTTGAAAAGCAAAAAAATGTTAACCCCCAATTTTAATAGCTTTTAAACTGTTGATTTTTGCAAAACGCTCAATTAAAAAAACAATCTGATCTCACTCACTCTCGTCTGATTTCGTGGGTTGGATCCGATCAAACCATTTTTGATCATTCAAATGCCCCCAGCAAAAAATGATTAAAATTATCGACTGGGTTTTTGGTAAAAAATAATAAAGCCTTTCTCGCAGATCAAAACAGATATCAAATCACTCAGGATGATCGCATAACATTTAAAAAATCCCACCTATGAGATCCATTAGGCCATTCTGGCATTTGTACCGAATGTGGTTTTCATTGAACGACTCGCCATCCTCAAACTCGCGGCCTGCCTTCACACATTGCCCGGTTCCGCGAGTGTAATACTGCAGCGTGTCTTTGCTCTTTTCTTATTAAACAATTTTAATAAAATTTATATATAATAAATAATTTAAGAAATGAATTTTACCCTCGCAAAAGTGCGTGAACTGTCCAACCTGTCGCTGTTCGCCCGGGCCCAATTTGTACAATTTGTTGCCCTCGTAGAAATAGCAGCCTTAAATTATTGTAAATTACAGTAAGCATCAGCAAGCAGTACCGGCAACACTGTAGCCCAAATCGCCACAAACCATGCGCAAATTGCCGACCAAAATCTCTTCACCGACACGGTAATCTTTGTTCCCACTGGTGCAAGAAGTTTCTGTAGGAAAAAATTAAAAAAAAAATCGAAATACAAATTCACTGATATTTTAAATTAAATTATATGTTAAACTATTTTTTAAAAGCCAATTCTCAGTAGTTGCCGAATTCATAAAAACTTTAATTTCATTTCCAATCCAGTTTCTGCAACAAACATTCAGACCACTGACAAATCGTTGAATTCCCATCAATTTGGACAATTTGTTTCCTCGATGAAAAAACAAAACAAAAAATAAATAAATGTCTGTTAGGAATTTTAATTTGAAAATATATTGAAATGTTTATTTTTGTGTTAAAAAAAATAATAATAATTTAATTTAATCAAAAGGCACACCTTGTGTGTAAATTACCGATCCATTTGCATATTTTTCACACTAAAAGAGTAAAAAATTGCAGCAAATAAAAGCAGCCAAACTTTGTGCCAATATCCGTCAATTCGAATTGTTTGGCCAACAGCGATACGGGCTCGGCCCGTACGTTCCGTGCCAAAACAGGCTTAACTTATATTTTAATTTAAATTATTTTTCATTTTTGTACATTTTAATAATGCCCAAACGAACCGGTCACCTCCTCCATGCCGTTCTTGCACCGGTACATAAAGTGCCCATTGTGCCGTTCGTACTCCGCCCCATTTCGCCCGGTGTTGGCTGTCCATGTCGATGCATCCGGAGCGTTATTTGGGGTGCCAAAGCCCGGAAAGAATTCGGCCGTCGCCACAACATTGCCTATAATTTTACAAATTCCAAAAGAATAAAATGATTTTTGCACAAATTTTGTCTAAAAAATTGCGAAATGTTTGTCTCCCTACCGCCGCCCATTGTGCCCCTTCTGCTTGGCACTGTTTGAGTTGCGGTCGCTTCATAGCGAACATTTCGCTTCGTGGACAGCACATACTCCTTGAGAACCTGGTAGCGCGGGCCAAGCTCGTGAACGTTGGCTGCCTGGGCCACAGATAAAGCCGACCAAAAAGGATTGGACAAAATTGCGAACAAAATTATTCTGATCAATAGCATCATCATACTTCAAATTAGTGTCTAAATTATTTGTTATAAAAATAAAATTTAGGGATTTTTATGCTGAAATAAAAAAGTAAAAATGCAACAAACTATTGGTACACAAAATAAGGCAATTAATAAACACAAACAACACACTTCCAAGGACAAACAATCGTAAATAAAATTTTGGATAATTTTGGATTTCCAAAATTGCTAATCTTCCAATACAATTTATCGCTTTTTTACATTTTAACTCCTATGTATCACTTTTTAAATTTATATGAGCGTCAAAATGTTTTTTTTTTGTAAATATATTTTTCTGCTAATTTCACGAATTTCGGATGTTTATGTGCGTTGTTCTTGCGTGTGGTGGTAGGCGACATTTTTGGGTGTCACAAATGGTGGCGATTATTTCACGTTTCTTTGTGCTGATTTGAGGAGATTGGAGGGGGGGGGAGGGGAGGGAGGGGGGGGGGATGATTATTCCCCACAAATTATTCGATGTGTAAAGTCAGTGGAAAGGGTGTGGCCCCCCCCGCCCCCCCGCCACCTCCACCAAAAACCGCCAAAAATTTGGCCTCGTAAATTGTCGCGCGATTCATCATTTCCTCCGCTTTTGCCAGTTCCTCTGTTGTTTGTGAACGAATTGATCCCGTCCAAATTGGTTTCGGTTTTAATTTCATGTGAATTATTGCATCTAAAAAGGTTGGCACTGTTTGTTTCCCTCATCGGCGGAATTCCTTGGCTTGCTGCCCTCGGGGGAAAGGAAAGTTTGGACCGTTTTGGGCGTGGTCCTATGCCCCGGGCCATAAATTAGGAACGCCCAAATACACAAAACAAAACCGCCCCAATCACTTCTGGCGACCCTCCAAAACTGCACGAATTCGTTGCAGTGACGACATTTGTACCGAGTACAAATCAACAAGTACTCAAATTGTCCGACCGCACCCAAAAATTGGGTCGCCCCTAAGGGGGGAATGTTTGGTAACTCGGTCAGTACACAGCGGACGATTCGAATGCCAAATGTAAATAATGAAACTGCAATTCAGCAAACGATAAAGAAAAAGTGTCAATACCTAATTTAAAGAATAGATTTTTTAAATATTTTTAATAACGATTTAACCAAAGTCCCAATTTTAGAAAAAAAAAGGCCCTCGTATTGGCAGAAACAAATAGAAAATAAGGCGACCCGTGTCATTTCGATCTTCTCGAAAGCCATTAGCATTCAGAAAGCATTGGTAAAAGAATGTGTACAATACATAAATATGTAATGAATTCCAAATCCAAATTAAATGGTTTCCAAGATGAATAAACGATTTTAAAAGTTAAATAAATTGATTAAACGACTAAAAATGTAAGCCAACTCGCCCCCAATCTAAATGATTATTGAATTATTTTACTTAGAAAAAGATTTGTCAAAGTTATTACACTGATAGCTTAATCACTGAATTTGTCTTTATCATTTTGAAAATTGGACTTGGCCCATTCATTGTTTGATTTGAGCAGTCCAACTCTTTCACATTTTCCAAAATCCAAACTTCCCCAACCCCGGGGGGGGGGGGGGCAGGTTTCACTTTCATCTCAGCTTAAAGTGCGTGGGATGCCCCCCCCCCTCCCTCCCTCTCCCCCTCTATTAGCTCAGATTCGTCCACAGCTCTTGACAAAGGATTCCGCAGTGATTTGGTGATCGGCTCAGTTTCCAGTCGCCGCTTGCGCAAGTCACTCACTCACTCCTCTTGCTGACAGCCGGCCGCCGCATCCCATCCATTCGACTGGGGGGGGGGGGGGAATCTTCTCGGGTGTAAAAGTCTCTTTTTCGGTTGGATACTATGCTTTATTTCCTGGAAGAAGTCCCCTCTCCCAGCACCCAAAAGTTTGGTTGGAGCTGAACAGTGTGTTTGTTCAACACCGACCGCCCGCTTTTTTCCTCTCATCCGTTCAACCCACTCAAGACAAAAAAAGTTTCGCCTCCGGGGGAAAGGCTTCAAGAAGTTGTCCCCCCCCCCCCCACCTAACATCCCCTGGGGGAAAAAGCCAACAAGCGTTTCCCTCCCCCCCCCCCCCAATGCTTGTTTGCAAACACAAGCACTATAATTTCCGTCCATTAGAATATTTCCCTCAATCATTGAGCAGAGCCATGAGTTCGAAGTCTAAATTCATGAAACCGATTTGATTTTTAAATTTAAGCAGCTATTCAAACTCTAAAGTCGATAAGCCAAGCCTAGCCAAAAGCAAAAGAAGAAGCAATGGACATGGAAAGTGACCCGGGATGGAAATACTTGCGCCGCTCGCGTGAGCAGATCATGGAGGTAGATTTTAATTGATGCAAAATTAAATTAAATTAAGAATTCTTTTTTTAAATAATTAGCCCGACCGTTTTTAGGACCAATCGCGTCCCGTATGACAGCAAAAAGAACTGCTGGATTCCGCACCCGGAGGAGGGCTATTTGCAGGCGGAAATTGTCTCCGGCAAGGCGGACAAGATTACTGTAAAAATTGCAGGTGGTAACGAGGTAATACTGTAGCGGGTGGTTAAATTCCATGAATTTCTGGGGAATTTGCAGAAAATTGTGAAGCAAGAGGAGATCCAGGAGATGAATCCACCCAAATTTGAAAAAACGGTAATTCTAACTATAAGAAATTCGTGTTTTTTTAAAATCTTTCTTTCAGGAAGACATGTCCAATCTGACTTTTCTGAACGATGCCTCCGTGCTGCACAACCTCCGCGCACGTTACGGGGCCATGCTCATTTATGTTGGAATTTGTTATAATTATTTAATGAATTAAATTAGGGAGGATAAAGCGACGTAATCCGCGCTGTTTAGACTTACTCTGGCCTGTTCTGCGTGGTGATCAACCCGTACAAACGGCTGCCCATTTACACTGATTCAGTTGCGCGCATTTACATTGGCAAACGAAGGACCGAAATGCCGCCACATTTGGCAAGAATTTTGTGCCTTTTTAGAGACATTTTGATTTCATTTTAATTAACAAATTTGATTATTTTCTGATTAATATTTTGACAATGTTGAGTGCGCTGATCAATTATTGTGATTAGAGTTAATTTTTAACTTGAATTGTTTGTTTTTTAAGTTCGCTGTTTCGGACGAAGCGTACCGTAATATGTTGCAAAACCATGAGAACCAATCGATGCTGATCACTGGCGAGTCGGGAGCAGGCAAAACCGAGAACACCAAAAAGGTAATTTTTGAGAAGTGACCACAAAAAATGGTGATTTGATCAGCCCTACCCAACCAGTGTTTTCCCGGTTCTCACGGTTCCGAATTGTTACGGTTCCAGTTTATAAATTTTGAAAAGCCTCATTTTGCAGAGAAAAAACCCTCATTCTGTCTGGAAAGACTTATTTTAGATATAAATTTATTTTTTATTTTTTGCAAAATGCACGAAATATGTACTTTGGAACCGGAAAACACTGGTCTCAACTCGCAAGAAATTATCTGATCAGTAATCAATTGCAGGTGATCTGCTATTTTGCGGAGGTTGGCGCTTCGCAGCAACAGGAGTCGGGCGGCGGCAAATCGGGACCCACGCTGGAAGATCAAATTGTGCAGACCAACCCGGTGCTGGAGGCGTTCGGCAACGCAAAAACGGTGCGCAACAACAACTCGTCCCGCTTCGGCAAGTTCATCCGCATCCACTTCAACAAACAGGGCAAGCTGGCCAGCTGCGACATCGAGCATTGTGCGTTTGGGGGAGGGGGGTCAAATGATGCTGAATTTTTTCCCCAACAATTTTTTTTCTGTGAGACTTTTAAAGTTTATGCTAATTCCATGCACTATTATAGACCTGCTCGAGAAATCGCGTGTCATCCGTCAGGCGCCTGGTGAACGGTGCTACCACATTTTCTACCAGGTACAAAAATTTAAATGAATTAAACAAAATTTTAAATTACTATTATAATTATATTTACTTAATAATAATTTGTGGAAATTTGCTTAAAATTCCATAATTGTTGTGTTAAACAGATCCAATCCGGATTTTTGCCCGATCTGAAGAAGCAATTGTTGTTTGATTTGCCGACTAAGGATTATTACTTTATTGCCCAAGCCGAATTAACCATCGACGGTGTCAACGATCTGGAGGAGCATCAGTTGACCCACGAAGTGAGCGTTTTGTTTCCATTTTCTCTAATTTAATAAACAGTTTCATTTTGTTAAAAATGCTTTTTGAAACCAAATTCAGGCATTTAAAGTGCTGAACTTTACGGAATCGGAAATCCAGGACGTGTACCGTTTGGTGTCCGGCATTATGCACATGGGTATGTTTTGTGGCGGCATCTGAGAGAGCAAAAATGATATTTTATATTTATAATAATGTTGTTAAAAGCATAAGCTATTTTTTTCAATTATTTGTGTAAAAGTTAAAATGAAATAAAATGTAATGTTTGGCAAACAAACAAAAAAATTGCCCTTTTTTCCATGTTAAGGCAATATGAAGTTCAAGCAGCGGCCACGTGAAGAACAAGCCGAGGCGGACGGAACCGGCGGTAAATTTCATTGACCTTGGGCATTTTTAAGGAATGTTTTCGTTTCAATGCAAAATTTATTTTAGAGGCTGAAAAGGCGTCCAAAATGTATGGCGCGAACCCGGAGGAGTTTCTGAAGGCATTATTAAAGCCTCGTGTGAAAGTTGGCACAGAATGGGTTAGCAAAGGCCAAAACCAGGAACAGGTTGGTAATTAGGTTAATTAGGTAAGCATTTACTGACTCTAATAAAATAATTCGGGCAGGTTGCCTGGTCTGTCGGCGCGATGGCCAAAGGTTTGTACACGCGCATTTTCAACTGGTTGGTCGTAAAGTGCAATGTGACCCTGGTAAAATTCTGCAAAATAAAGTTTAAAATAATTAATTTTATTTATATATTTAGGCAAAGGAAGGCACCAGCAAAGACTTCTTCATCGGCGTGCTGGACATTGCGGGCTTCGAAATTTTCGACTTCAACAGCTTCGAACAGTTGTGGATTAATTTTGTGAATGAGGCAAGCAGCAAACAAGCAAATTGAATTTATTTATTTTATTTTGTTAAATTTAGAAATTGCAACAATTCTTCAACCACCATATGTTCGTGCTGGAGCAGGAAGAATACGCGCGGGAAGGCATCGAATGGACATTCATCGACTTCGGACTGGACCTGCAGGCGTGCATTGAACTGATCGAAAAGGTCGGCCATTAATTTTCAAAACAAAAAAATGGTTAAAATTTGAATTCCATTTTAATTAAGCCAATGGGCATCATCGCCATGCTGGACGAGGAGTGCATTGTGCCAAAGGCGAGCGACTTGACACTAGCAGCCAAGCTGCTCGAGCAGCACCTGGGCAAGCATCCCCAACTTCGAGAAGCCAAAACCGCCCAAAGGCAAACAAGCGGAGGCCCACTTTGCCATGCGCCATTATGCCGGGACAGGTTGGTGATTAGTGATCGGGATTAGACCAGATTTGATCTGCTTAAGTGCGCTACAACGTGAGCAGCTGGCTGGAGAAGAACAAGGACCCGCTGAACGACACTTTGGTCGGCGTGTTGAAGGCGTCAACGGACAACGCCCTGCTGGTGGAGCTGTGGAGTGACTACACGACACAGATTTGTGTTTTGCTTAACCAAAATGTGTAAATGAATGGCAGATTAATTTTTTATAACAATTCAAATGCCATTTTAAAATTGTTGACTTCAATACCGTATACTCTCGATATTCCTACGATAGCTTAATTACCCAAAACAAATGACGTCATATTTGATCAGTTTAAATATTTTCACTGCTTTTTCAAGAGGAGGCAGCCGCCAAGCAGATCAAGGGCGAGAAGGGCGGCGCCAAGAAGAAGGGCAAGGGCGGCTCCTTCCAGACCATCTCCATGATCTACAGGGACTCGCTGAACAACCTGATGAACGTAAGTGTTTTATATGGCTTTAATTGATGTGCATCGTACACAAAAACATTAATTTATGCTTTCAGATGCTCCACCAAACGCACCCGCACTTTATTCGTTGCATTATACCAAACGAAAAAAAACAGTCTGGACTGATAGGTTTTTTTTTAATTTTTTGGATAAATATAAATATTAAAAACGTCGTTAAATTTTCGTTCAGATGCCGCTTTGGTGCTCAACCAATTGACCTGCAACGGCGTGCTTGAAGGCATTCGAATTTGTCGCAAAGGCTTTCCCAACCGGACATTCCACGTACAAAAAAAATAAAGAAAAATTTTTAGAAGAAATTTTAATTATTAAGCCCGATTTTGTGCAACGTTATGCACTTTTGGCGGCGGATGAGGCTGCCAAGGACGGGAAAGCGAATCCTAAGGCGGCCTCCACCAACATGATGGCACGGCTTGTGAAGCAGGGCGACTTGGGGCCCGACCAATTTAAAATTGGGCACACAAAGGTGGGGGGGGGGACGACTACTCTCGAATGAAATCGAAAGAATTGAAACAAAATGAATTTTATAAAAATTTCAATTTTGCTTTAAGGTGTTTTTCCGCGCCGGCGTAGTTGCTCACATTGAGGACCTGCGCGACACGCGACTGTCTCAATTGGTGACCGGCTTCCAGGCGATGTGCCGTTGGCATTGTGCCAAGGTTTAGGCCAATTCAAATGTAAAAACAAAAACCCAAAAGCTTTCAGCTTGATGTGAAACGTCGGCACAAACAGATTTCGGCTTACCGTCTGATCCAGTCCAATATCAGAGCCTGGCTTATGCTGCGCACGTGGAGTTGGTTCAAACTGTACAGGTTGGACTGACAATTGAAACTCCCGCCCCCACCAATTATTGACGAGATTTTAGTAATTTCTTTTGTGTCCCCTCAGCAAAGTACGGCCGCTGTGCGTAAAAGGCAAGGCGCAGCAGGAGTTGGAGAAGGTGCAGGAAACGCTGCAGGCGGTGCAGGAGGGCTTGCAGCGCGAGCAGGAGCTAACTGCCAAGCTGGAACACGAGGCAAAACAGATGGCGCAGGAGCGGGACGAAATGCATAAGGAGCTGGAGAAGGCGGGCCAACTTGACAGTGAGGTGCACCAACGGCTGGAATCGCTGAGCTCCAAAAAGGTGAAGCAACTACATATAAATATGTTTATTAAATTAATAAAGCTTCTTTTTTTAATTTGGACCCATTTTTGCGATTTGTTTGCGATTGAGTAAATGAATGATGAATGAATGGTCTTCTGTGTTGGTCCAAAGTGGCTCCTCCCCTCCCCATCCATCGGTCTGATCAGGACGTAACCCGATCTGCTCTGTTCTTCATTCTTTGCATGTCCCAGAATGAATTGCTTATGTGTGGGGGTGGCCATCCATTCACTTGGGCGCCGATCGTCGCTCCAATTGCCCCATTCATCGATCAGCGGCCTGATCATACCGTCCTCTCAAATAGTCACGAGGGGCGCTTTCCCCCCAACCCAAATGGACCCCAAAAAATAAAAAAACATTCCACACGCGCCAAAAATGGTCTCCGAAATGCAAGTGATGCATTTGAAACGGGCATTTGATTGGTATGAAGAGATGAAATCGCAATTGGAAATAGCCCGCTTCAAGAAGGTAAAACGACGGAACGATTGGTCAATCATTGCAGACTGTAATCTTGGGTTACTGTAGATACCATACGAATTCTTCTTGAAGATATTGGTACATTGAATCGAGTTATAGAGAAAACTCTTTAAATTCAATTAGCTGCCAATTTTATTTAAAAATTCGATATGTTAAGTGGACTAAATTCAGGAGGCCCTTGAGAGTGAATCGGTGCAAGTGAACTCGCGGCTTGCCAGCGAGGAATCGCGTGCCATTGAGCTTCAGAAAGAGCGAAAGCGCACGGAAGCGGAGTGCGATTCACTGAAAAAGAACATCACCGAAACGGACGTCGGCCTGCGCAAGTTGGAAGCCGAGAAGCAGGCCAAGGACAATCAGGCAAGACGCCTTGCCTTAAAGCTATTTTTTTGGATTACAATTTTTAAAATCTGAAAACTGTTCAGTTACGGACATTGGCCGACGAAATGCACAAGCAAGAGTTAACCGAGTCCAAGCTTGCCCGGGAGCGCAAGCAGCAACAAGAACTTGCAGCCAAACTGCAGTCCGACGTGCAAGCGGAGGGCGAACGAAACGCGGCGGAGAAGGCGCATCGGCAAAAGCTGCAGCAGACGCTTGAGGTTTCTGGGACGACGCAAACATTTGAAAACAATTAGGGTAACAATGTTAGATGTTTTGCATATAGCCTGAGGGCAGACATACAGTAGGCATGTTACGTCCATGCCCATTATACGGTACTTGAGAAACATCAAAATTTATATTTATTTTCCATTATTAATAATCTCATTTTCTATTTTACAGTCAGTGGAAAGTGAGATGGACCGCGAGCGTCGTGCGCGTGCTGACCAGGAGAAGGCGCGTCGGAAGTTGGAGGGCGAGGTGCGCATCACGCGCGAGAACTTGGACGAGATGGGCAAGCAGCGGCAGGATATGGAGACGAGCCTGAAGCGCAAGGAGGCGGACATGTTCGCGCTGTCCGTCCGCTTTGAAGAGGCGCAGTCGCAGGGTGCTAAATTGCAGCGACAGGCGCAGGTGTGCACAATTGCGGCATGCCGCTAAAACACTTTTTAAAATTTGTATTTGCATTTAATACAATTTGTTGCATCTTTTGCATTTTCCCCATTTTTCTGGTCAATTTTGGTCCCCGTAGGAGATGGACGCGCGCTGCAAGGAAATGGAGGCTGAGTTGGAAGCGGAACGGCAAGCGCGCGCACGCTCGGAGCGCGGCCGTGGCGACATTCAATACGAGTCGGACGAGCTGCAGGAGCGTCTGGAGCAGCAGACGCAAGCTGCGCAGTCGCAAATCGAAACCAACAAGAAAAAAGACGCGGAGGTGGCCAAGCTGCGGCGCGAAATCGACCAGTTGAAGCTGAGCTTCGAAACGCAGGCGACCGCAATGAAAAGTAACATGGCACGACATGGCCAAGCAAAAGCAAATGCCAAGAAAATGGCGTAAAAATAATTTAGAATTTTTTTTGGAGAAAATTTTGATTTTACATAAAATTTATTTGCATTATGACACATTCCTTTACAGAGAAGGGCGCCTCCGGCTGCACGGAGTTGCACGAGCAGGTTGACCAAGTGCAGCGGATGAAAAATCGGGCGGAGAAAGAGCGCATTGCACTGCAACGTCACCTGGAGATGTCACAAAGTCAGCTGGACGACGAGGCCAAGCAGCGCATGGAGTTAGAGCGGCGTGAGAAGACCTTTGAAGGCCAACTGCTGGAGCTGCGGCTGAGGACGGAGGAACAGGGGCGACAGATTCAGGCAGGCCAAGCACATACTAACAGAGACAGAGGGGGCGGGGGGTGGGGGGGCTCGACCAGAGTCCACTCGAGACTCCCTTTCTTGAGTTCAGCTAACTCCATTCTAATTTGCCAACGTTCATGCTAGTGTTCATCTTTTTTTATTTGATTTCAGAGAATTTCCGATTTTTCCACAGGAGTTGCAATTTTCTAAGCAACGTTTGCAATCGGAGTGCGGTGAGTTCGCGCGTCAGGTGGAGGATTTGGAGTCGCAGGCAACCACCGCTGGACGACTCAAGTCGCAGTTCTTTGTGCAAGCGGAAGAGCTGAAACGTGCGGCGACCGAAGAACAGCGCGAGAAGCAAGCGCTGAGCACGCACGTTAAGAATTTGCAGCACGAGTTGGAGCAGCTCAGGTGCAGAAACGAAAATTGGCTACCCAAATTCAATAATTTTGGAATTTCAGAGACACGCTTGAGGAGGAGCTTGCCAGCAAATCCAACCTGCTGCGACAGCTGTCACGCGAGCAGGCCGAGGCGCAGCAGTGGCGCTCCAAGTTCGAATCAGAGGGCCTCGTCAACGAGGATGAGTTGGACGAGTTGCGGCGCAAGCAGTTGGCCGAAATTGCGGAGCTGCAAAACGAACTGGACGCAGTAAATGCGCGTCTGCAGTCACTAGAGAAGCAGGTTAAAAAAAAAATTCGTATATAGGAATCTAATTAGGTATTATATTTAATAAAATAACCTATTTATGACTCATTATTTTAGCGTGCGCGGCTCAGCGCCGAGGCAGACTCGGCTCGCATCGACGCGGACGCGCTCACGCAGCAGGCACACCAAATGGAAAAACGTCAACGTGCACATGACAAACAGGTTGAACGCCGGTAGCGAAACGCCCAAAATTCACTGACATTAATAAATCTTGATTTTTGATTGAGTTCAATGGCATGTTTTTTCTTGCATCATTTATTGGCAGATCCTTATTCTGAGTCTATGGAAACTAGGGTCTGTCTCAAATGAACGCTTAACGCGTGACGTCATAGGTGGACGAGTGCCGTCACCAAGCGGATGACCTGCAGAGCGAGTTGGATGCTGTACAGCGCGAGGCGCGCATGCAGGCCGCCGAGGCACATCGGTTAGCCACACAGCAAGACTCACTGCAGGAGCAAGTGGAGGGCCTGCGACGGGAGAACAGACAGCTCGGGCAGGAAACCCGCGACATGCAGGTGCGAGGGAGGGGGGACTGCTTGGAATTGTGTTAATTTTCGCATAAACTGCCTCAGGATCAACTTGGGGAGAACCAACGAGCTGTGAACGAGCTGGAGAAGCAGCAGCGACAATTGGAAGCACAGAAGGATGAGTTACAGCACGCGTTGGACGAGGCCGAGGCGGCGCTGGAGGCCGAGGAGGGCAAAGTGATGCGTGCGCAGGTGTGCATGGGAAAAGGCGATCAAGATCAGATATAAATTTTATAATTGATCAATTTATTAATTTAAAAAAGGTGGAACTGTCCCAAATTCGTGCCGAAATTGAGAAGCGCCTACAGGAAAAAGAGGAAGAGTTTGAGAACACGCGCAAGCTCCACCAGCGCACCATTGAGGGCATGCAAGTGGGTTTGATTGGATCTGACGGAAAATCAAATAAATTTAATTTTCAGGCTTCCCTGGACCAGGAGGCGCGGGAAAAGGCTGAATTGGCGCGCGTCAAGAAGAAGCTGGAGGCGGATGTGAACGTAAGTCGGGAAAAAATGCCATTATGAGTAATTAAGCCACCTGCCTAATCACAGAGGCTTTTTGAAAAGTCACTAAATTTTAACAATAAAATTCCTTTTAATTTCTAAAAAGTCGAGCATTTATTTAATTTTAAAATCCGTAAAGGAACTGGAGCTTGCTCTGGAGCATGCAAACCGTAAGTTTTGATTTACAGCACAAATTTTGTAATTTCTTTAATAAATTTGATTTTAAAATGAAAATTGTCAGGTGCCAACGAGGAGGCACAGAAGAACATTCGTCGTTACGGAGACCAGCAAAAAGAGTTGCAGGTAGACAGGCATTCCTGAGCTAAATTTAAATTGAAAATTGTCTGCTGCCCAACGCCGGGGGGTTTTGGCTGTAAATACCTAATAAATTGTTTCGGTTGTAGGCACAGATTGAAGAGGACCAGCGACGGCGTGACGATTTCCGTGAGAAGTTCATGAGCAGTGAGAAACGGCTGCAACAGACCAAGCAGGAGCAGGACGATCTGACGGTGGCGCTGGAGACGGTGGGAAAGAAAATGCATAAAACTAAAAAAATTGTTTATTCTTCTCTAAAGACTCAACGCTTCAAAAAACAAATGGAGGGAGAGTTTGGTGAGCTGCAGATGCACAACAACGAATTGCAGGCGGACAACCACGCGCAACACTTGGGCAAACAGAAGCTGGAGCAAGAATGGGCACTTCTTCGGGTGCCGAAAAATATTTTTTGAATTTACCCCTTTACCCCATTATTTCACCTGTTTGAGGGTTTTTCCCCATTTTTTTATTCGTATAGTTTTAAGTTTATCTTTTCTATTTTCAAATCGAATTTAAAGGCCGATTTGACTGAGGCCGGCGGTGAGGTGCTTACTGCGCAGGAGCACGCAAAGCATGGCGCAGTTGAAGCCGCGCGTTTGGCGGAAGAATTGCGTGTGGAGCAGGAACGCACAAACATGGCGGAACGCCAGCGAAAGCTGTTGGAAATGCAAGTGAAGGTGAACGCGCGTAAACTAAAGTTATAAGAATACATAAATTATGTTATTTAGTCCATAATCATTTGGAATTAAACATTTAAATTTAAATACAGGAAATGCAAGTGAAAATCGAGGAGGCTGAAGTGACCGCGCTGAAGACTGGGCCAAAATTTGCTGCCAAACTGGAGGGCCAACTGAAGGCGGTGGACAGCGAATTGGAGGGCGAGCAGCGCCGCCAGGCGGATGCGTGCAAAAGTTTGGCGAAGGCGGAGAGACGCGCGCGAGAGCTCCAATTTCAGGTGGGACAATTGGAAACGTTGCGATGGCTTAAGTTCAGTTAGAGCAATTGTCCCGAAATTCAAAAAAATATATTGGCAACATTAACAAAATATTTGTTCCATAAATTTCAAATCGAAAACTATCAAGGCGGAAGAGGAGCGCAAGAACTATGAGAAGTTGTGTGATCTTGCAGAAAAGCTGCAGGTGAAGATTCGGGCGCAAAAGAAGCTGTTGGACGATACGGTACTGTTCAAACATTTTCAATATTCTTTTTTTGTACTTTAAATCCCAATGTTTTTTCCTGTAGGAGGAGCATGCGAACATTTCACTACAGAAATACCGCCAAATTCAAATTTCTGTTGACAACGCGGAGGAGCGTGCCGGCACGGCTGAGTCGTCATTGGCGCGCATGCGTTCACGCTCACGGCTGGCCGTGCCGTCCGGCAGCGGGCCATTGGCCAAATCGGAGACATTTGCTCTATGATCGGAGAGGCTGAATGCGTTTGAGCCGGGGGTCTGATCACAAGCGATTGACTTCGATAACAAAATCAACAATTTGATCAATACACATACATAAAGATCCATAAAAACAAGCATACCGAATAGGTTGGTTTTTGGTTTAAAAATAAATTTTGGTAAGTTAAATTTGTATCAAATTGGAATTATGTTGCATAAAATAAATATGTTCATGCAAAATGGGGTTTTTAATCATATCATAAGTCTCCATCGTCTTCAGGGTAAGCCCTCGACATTCTCAAAAAATTTTCTCCCGCAATTTCAATTTCGCCGTCATTAGCACAATATAAAATTGTGCCCAGGTTTAAATGAGCTATTTGCACCAAATTTTCAACAGCACATCTTTTAGCGGCTAGATTCTAAAATTCTTAAAATTTCGGCCAATGAATAGCAAAATATAAAATTGTGCCAAGAGATTTGCGAATTTAGCGACCAAATTGGTAAAAGGTCGGCGGCTACAAATCCGTGTGTGGAATGTTCCGCGTAACTTCCTTCACACTGGTCCGATCTGCTCGTTTTTTATGTCAAATTGAAGCTCTCGATGAGTAGATGCTATCAATAAGTGGTAGCTTGACGATTGGACAAAGCACAAAAAAAGTTATGGCCAAAAATCGGGCAAAAATTTCTACATATGTTTACCTAAAAGTCGCAAGGGAATTCGTCAAAGTAAACATTATTTGCAAATTTTCAACATAGCAAAAAATTATCAAAATGTAAGTATATATTTTAGGGTCAGCCATTTTGATGGCTCTAATGCCCAGGTTTAAATTAAGGCGCGCTGCAGAGATCGAAAATAGGGGCAAATAAAATTGTAATGTTTCAAATGGTAAAATGTTTTTAAGAAAAAAATTCATTCACAAATTTCCATTCATTCCTTCTCAATCGAAATGATGAACGCTAAAATGTACAATAAAATGATCAATTGGGTAAAATGGAATGCGAACACATAAATATGATCAGGAAGCGTGATTGCATGCGATAAAGAAAGGTTTTGTCTTGGATTGTTTTGGCTCTGAGCGATCGAATCCCGATGTAATTATTGTGAAGAAATCGCGGTCCCCTCAGAAGATGCATCTTTCCGGCTTCCGAAAAATGTCCTCGAGTGATGTTTTCAGGCCCGCAAAACTGCCAAACAGTCCAATTGCAACAAAGCAGGCATTTCGGGCCAATCGTTTGCACAATTTGGCCCTTTGTTGGCTGTCCATCAGCGATGGCACGAAGGTGAACGTGTCGATGAGAGGAGGGAACACGAAGGCCAAGAAGACGCCGCCGCTGAAGCCGACCAAGGGCTAAAACGGTATTTTTAGTGGGAGCTAATCAGGTCAGCAATCCATGAATAGACCATGATCTGCTCAAGATTTGGCACACCGATGGCGATCAGCACTTAAATTGTGGGAGGAATATGAATGGCATAGATAGAAGTCCCCCCTCTCCATTTAAAGCCTCCTCTCTAATTGTAGTCCCCCCAAGCCGTGAACTTTTAGCAATTATCTAGCGCCGGCGCTCATATGCCGCCATTCCCCCTCCCGAAATTTTTTTCTGGGTACGTCTCTACTATGGATGGCCCTAATTTGGTGCGCAAGATCGGATGGGAGCGATACAGAGCTAGAGTACCGCCACCGATGAGTTTCAAATTTTACATAACTTTTGATCTTGATGAACGCTAAATCTCAAATGGCACCAACACGGGTGGCACGGGAATCTCGAACCCGACCAAATACATGGTTTCTTCTGAGCTCCCCAGAGATACAGAATGCCAAAAATTTCTGTCCACGACTGGGCATGCCTTCCGATCTATGCTTTCATTTAAAAACCCACTGGTTGTGGACACCAATACGGCCCGAAATAGGTACTCGCAGAGATTGACAAAAAGTAGCGGAGGTGCCGTTGCTGTCGTGGAATTGTTTTGATTGCTGTCCTCTCCGTTCTCATTGTGGCAACAGATGCGGCTCCGTAACGGGGGCCATAACATTTGAATGGTAACCTATATTAAAAGTTTTTTTTGGAGGAAGTGATCAGTCAGCAGCGTTTCAAACAAAGATAATCAGTAAAAAATGATTCAAAAAAAGAATTTATAAATTGCAAATTATCAATTTCTTTGTCAGAATTGGATTTCTGAAGAAAAAAAAAATTGCCGGTTTGGAGCACAATAGAGTAAGAACCATATTTCTGATCAGAATCTTAAATTTCTGATCAGAATTTTTAAAGTATCTACAATACCAATCCTAAACCAAGGCGCCATAAAACTGACGCACATATTGCTGAAGGACGAAGTCCAGGAAGGAAATGGCGGTGAAGATCAGCCGGACAAGGATCAGCAACGGCGTTGGTGCCAAATTCAGTGTCACCGAGCCCTGGATGTGTTCGCCAAATTTGGCATAGCCAAGAAAACCCACCTAAAAAATGTTGTAAAATTCCACAGAAATTTTTTTGCAATTTTTTGGACCGCCGCATCAAAAATGGCGGTCAATGCCATGCCGGTGGACAGAACGCCAAATGGGCTGACCATCTCCGCGGGAAAGCGCATTTTGTTCTCCATCGGCAGCACCATTGCCTGGCCTTCAAAGCAGTAGAGAATGGAGCCGCAAGCGGACTGATTTTGGAAATAATTAAAATTATAAAGAGGATTAAATAAATCACAAATAATTGGTAATGAAAATTACAAAAAAAAAGAAGTAAGTAATAATAATTAAGTGAAATAAGATTTAAACACCAAAATTCCGGCAGGAGTGTTCCACCATGGCAATTTGGCGATTTGATATGGCGGCTGGAGCAAATGCTTAAACATAAAAATGTTGGACCATCAAAACATATGTAAGTACAAAGGCAAAAATAAATAAATCCGAAAATGTCTTTACTAACTGAAACTCAAAAATTTATGCATTTTTCAGTTTTCAATGCGAAATTTGACGATTTGCTCCCAAAATTTTCTTTTTGAAATTATTGAAAAAATGTTTTAAAATTTAATAAATGTAAATCAAAAAGCAATTTTAAAAAACCTACATAAAAAATGACGCCGTAAGCGCCGAACATGAACACATTTCCGATGGAACTGAGCAGGGCAATGCGCCGGAGTGTTCGGATGAAATTGAGCAAAACCATCGGCGCAAAGATAAGCAGGGCCCAGACGAAGGCGGAAACATGGAAGGAAGTGAACTCGTTGAACAGCTTGAATTTGGTTGAGAACAAATTTGCTTAAGAATTTTACAGTGAATTTGTGGGGTCAAATTCGGGGTTGCATTTTAAACAGCTTGATTGGAGAGTATATTTGGGGAAATTTAAACTCGTTGAACAGCTTGAATTTGTTTTTGGGGGTCAAATTCGGGGTTGAATTTTAAACAACTTGAAAATTTGTAGGGGACGAGTATTTTGTGAACAGGGCAGGGGCATCCTCAATTTATATGGGAGAAGTGAGCAATTTTCTGGAAATTTTTTTGGGAAAGGACCTCGCGAAGGTGCGCCACAATGAAGTCGTACTTCAGCACACCGATGCCCATTTGCAGAACGACAATTGTAGCGTTAACGAAAAGTCTGGTTGGTAGTGGAACAAATATTCAGAGGGCATAAAGTTCTGCTCGTGGACTGCTTTGTTACTTGGACGTTTTGGCATAGGGCCGTGCCCATGGAAAGCTGCCCGCCAACGACTCGTGCATCACTTCACCATAGCTCATCGGTTCGCCGTCCGCTTCGCGTCTGTAAAAAGGGCAATTCTTAAACAAAATTAAATTTACGCGCAATTGTCCCCACTTTGTTCTGGCCAAATGATGTGCTGATCGTACCTGAATTTGAACAAAATTCTAAAAAAATAATATTCCAAATAATTCTTTGGCAAAGAATTTTTCCTGAACAATATCGGAAAAGTACCAAAACGTAAAAAGTCCGCCAAAACGTTAATTGCTCTAAATTAAATCTATCCGGGTAATTAATCTCGACTCACCAGCATGTGCATGGTTACGGTGTTCAGTGCTCCAAACAGAAATACCAGCCCAAACGCTGTCCACAAACCTGCCTGTTTAAATACGATGGGCAGAGTCAGCTAAATATAATAGGTAAATAATTCGGGTTTTAGGAAATCTTAAGTTTAAAAAAAACTAACTATGCCGGAACCGATCATGCCTTTCATGAAATTGATAAGTGTCAGATGAGTGCTGAATGTTATGTACATATTTTACTAAATTCTTTTTTAAGTCCCAATAATTTATAATTATCTATTTGCAATTTATTTTATAATGAATTAAAAGTGGCAAAACGCACGAAATGCCGTTCTCGCGCTCCTCCAACTCCATGGAATTGCGTTCCGTCTGTTTTGCCATTATTTTGTCCGATCCGCCGCTGTTTGACGCTTCGGATGCCGTGCTCGTTGTTGATGTCGAAGGCGTCTGCTGCTGATGGGCCAACAGCGGAGAATGGGGGGAACTTTTTGGGGGAGAAAAAGGAGTCATCCCAAAACGACAGAAAACGACGGAGAGAGGCGACACACACTGAAAGAAAGAAAGAATGAATGATTAGCACAAACAACATCAAATTGTGTGATAATTGGGGTAGAAAAGCATATGAAATTAGTTTGGTTTATTTGCCAAACCCTTCAGATTTTTTACTTGCCAGCCACGGGACAAAAGAATGTCTAATCAAAAATAGAACAAAATGTCGTCAGCTCGGACAAATGTCATCTGGACACCAATAGGATGACATTTTGTCCGTGTGGCCTTTAAGATTGAAAATGTGTGTGTGATCAATAAAGATTGGATTAGTGATCAACAAAAAACGGATCATCACATTTCGTACCACCATCAAAATTAGCTTTAGTGGGGAATTTGAGTGTAATATTTGGTGGTGTACCTCGTGGTTTGGGTGGGGGGGGGGGGGGGGAGTGCGACAGGGGTCGAAGTATCCCCCCCCCCCCCGCCCTCCACCCCCACACAGCTCCTCTACCTCATAAAATTGATTTTCATCTTCGGCGGGGGAGGGGGGGGGGGGGGGGGGGGAGGACGTCGGCGGCAGTATAAAGCAGGGTTGCCTCCCCGACGTCGGGGTATTGAAAATTCGGGAGCGACTCCCGATCAAATTTGGGTTTGGTCAAGATTCTGACCAAAAATGTCGGGCTGGCAAGCCTAGACAAAACAAATGGGAGGGCAACGCGGCAAAAGTTCAAAAGTCGAGAGTCAGTCAATTCAACCTTTTAATGATTAAAATTAGCGGTTTTTGAATTATCGAATCGGACATAAAACTAAAAAAGGGGACATAAATGGACGTCTGATTAAATTCATCAATTTGTTTTATCTTTTTTGCTGCTATTGTCAATACATTTTAACAATAAAATTCCATTTTATTGTTAAAAAATGTCTTTACAACTGAATTAGTTAAATTTATTATTGTTTTTGTGGGATGAGAAGCATTTTGAGCATTTTGGGCCAAAATGTGTTTATTTATTATTTTGCCGAGCCGAAAAAATGCGTATGCTTTTCACCAAATTGCTCTCTTTCCTTTCAACACTTTTCGAGCTTCTTCCGTTGCCCCTGCAATTTGTCAATATTTTGGGAAGGCCCTCCAAAGGAAAAGCAATCGAATAAAATCAAAAAATAAAAGGAAAAAGAATTGCAATTAAATTAAAAAAGAATTATGCCAAATGATTTTTATTTTAAGCTTTTGTAAATGTTAAAAGCGCATGACGACAAACGGTAGGCGCCAACATCGGACAAAGTGTCCGGTAGCGGGAAAAACGACAAAAGGTCCGGTTGCACAAATCGGACAAAATGAAAAAGCAGGATTCAGAAAAAAATTCATTAACCTTCCAAACTCAAAAACACTTCTCTAGGTTTGTTTTGGTGATGAAACCAAATTTTCGGTCGAGAGTTTTGTGCGGCAAAGCTTTAAACCGGTTTTGAACCGGTTTAAGTTAGCTATGAAATCTGCAAAAATACTTTAAATCACCCCAAATCGTTTCCTCACAAAAGAATATGATTTAATTTAATTTAAGCTTTTGTAAATTTAAATCAGTTATTGAATACGGTTCAGAAAATTAATTTCCAACCCAACTTTTTTAATTTTAAGAGATTGAGACTCTGCCGACGTCTCCCTTCACTTGCCATGTTGCAACAGAACATTCTTCGATCGACCATAACGGAAGACCGTAATTTCAAGACATTTATGCAGACGTCATTTATCAAAACATCGATGTAAATATTGCAATTTAGTCATTTTCTTTTTTACCTGTGCATTTTTGTAAATTAAAATCAACCTTAGGAGTGGTTTTTATTGCATTGATGGTTTGTACTAATATGTTTGCCTCCCACTTTTGGGTCATTTTTTAAAATTTTTTTTTCGGTTTTCGAATTAAAATTCAATTGGAATATAAACTTTTAGGACATAAAATTTTTGGTACTCATCGGTCAACCCCAAAATTGTTTTTCCCTTCCCCAAAAAGTTCACCTCCCCTAAAAATAATTGTGGTGATTGACCGGACGTAAATTGTATTGCCATTCCGACCAAAATGGCACAAAAATAGAGGGATCCGAACCCAAAAAACCCCAAAATGGGGCTAAATTCTCAGTATAATACACTGATTTAAATACAATTGGAAATAAAAGGATTTGGAAATGAAAAAGGATTTAGTGCTGCTTACCGTTCTTTATTCCCCCCAAAAAAGCAGAGCAATGAAGGGCACCGGGAATGGAGATGAAAGAAGATATCAATCGGGCAGACATTTTCTAAAAAAAGTGCCGAACTGCAAGGCCATCCCCCCGGGGGAGTTTCATTTCAGCCCAACAAACCAAGGTTGTCTCCCTGCCGCCGCCGTTGATTGTGCCCTCCCTCCTCCTCCTCTCCCATCGATTCATCCCCCCCCCCCTCCCCTCCCCTCCCATTCATCCATTCATTCATCGTCCCCCCCCCGCCACCTTCCATTTCCACTTCCAATTCCTCCGCTCCCCCTGCCTCCTTCCTCCTCCTCCTCTACGTTTGCTGCTGATTGTGCCTTTGCCCCTAAAATGCTCACAGAGAGAAAGAGAGCGCTTCCGCTTCCATTCCGTCGCATTTCCTCTTCCTTTCTATTGCTTCTTCTCTTCCTTTTCCTCCTCCTCCTCCTCGTGCCTTTTCCTTTTCTCCATCCAAATTCATTCTTTCTCTCTTCGTCCATTTCCATCCTTCCACCAGCGCTTCTCGTTATTTTCAAGGAGCTGCTGCAAACCAAGTAAAATGACGGCAAAAGGTGCCACCGACCTTATGAATGATCAAACCTATTTTTCGCTTTTCCCACCCTTCTCCCTATCATCCGTTTTTTCTTCTTCTCCTTCATTCATTCCTTCCTCCTATCATCCGTTTTCTTCTTCCTCTCCTCCATTCATTCCTTCCTCCTATCATCCGTTTCCTTCTTCCTCTCCTTCATTCCCCTCCCTTAGGTGCCTGGTGCCCTTTTCTCTTTCCACCTTTTGCGGGAAATGTGCCCCACCGCCCTCCCTCCCCCCCCCCCCTCCCATTGTCAACAAATCTCTTCCCCCCCCCCCCGCCTTTCTTCCCATCGTTCGTTTCACCCCCCCCCCCCCTCCCCCCCCCCCCCTCCCCCCCTCCCCCCCCCCCTTCCCCCCCCCCTCCCCCCCTCCCCCCCCCCCCCTTCCCCCCCCTCCCCCTCCCCTCCCCCTCCCTTTACCGAAAACTAAAACTATTTATGTGTGCTGCGTTGTGCACAATGGCAGGGCCAAACCATCGCCACCGCCGCACCACTGTGCTAAACGTACATTACGTGATTTCCATTCGATTCGTTGGTGGAACGGAGTGACGGACGGAGGACGGCTGCGGGCACACAAATTTGTTGGGAATGATGGAACAAAAACACATACATATGATGGGACGCCAACATTGGGAAAGACGGACCTTTGGACAAAATATGGCATAGACTTGTGATTAAACCAAAACCCGAGACCCAAAATCAGAAATCATCACCTGAAAATTCAAAATTTACGAAGTTTAGAAACCAAAATCGAGATTCTCGACACCAAAAGAGATAATCTCGTAAATGATAATGCCATCAACCTATAGGCTAGCAAGTGAATGAAAGCCAACATAGGAAGATTTATCTTCTCCAAAAGTAAGTCATGTACATTGTACAAGGTCGTAGAAAGGAGGAACGAAATTCCGTTCAGATTGAAACTTTTACCGAAAACCTGCTGACCGTCGTCCTCCCTAAATTCTTCTGTTTCCTGAGAATTTGATGATTTTTTCCCACTAACTGGATTTTGCCGATTTGTCATTCATTGTTTTGTACATTCTCTTATCAAACACTCTGTGTCTGGTGCTCTCCACATTTTGCCTGTTCTCTCACCAATCATTGGTCCAGCCCGTGTCGGGCCACTGACTGTGGCGGGAGAATGAGCTGCTGACTGACGGGGGACAGGCACACCAGCAAGAGAGTTTTGAAAAGAATAATTCCCATCATTTCCGTTTGTCCCCCTCCTTTCGCCCACATCATCCCCGATCTGGAATCTTCGAATTTTGATGGGTTTCATTAAAGATTCCATCCCCGAAACTGAAACCACCTTTTCTTATATTGACTTTTTGTTAAAAATGTCCATAAAAGGATCTTATTCATCCCTAATAGAGAAGACACCCACACTCATCTGTCCTTCGACCCCAAAAGGCCCTTTCTTCACCGGTCTTTCAGGTTGTGGAGGGCCCCCTCTGAGGCCGACCGATAAATGAAGTTTGGCCCTGAGGGGTTGGTTTTTCTCCGCCGGGGGCACCTTCGCCGATTGGGGGCAATCAATTTGTGCCGGGCGTTTATCTTTCCATCTTCCCCCGGAGGGTTGGCTGGCTCACCCTTCCGTCCGTTGGTGGGCAGTGGCGCCCGCCTCCGCCGATTCCGATGGCGGCGGCAGCGGCGGCGGCCGCAGACGATTGCCATTTCGCCATCATCCGTCCCCCCCCCCCCCGCCCGTCCCGCCAGCGCTGATTTGCCCCTCCCCCTCCCCCCCCCCCCCCCGCCATTCCTCTACACTCCCCCGAAGAGTTTGCCATCATCGCTCCGATGGATGGAATGGTTGGGGGGGGGGGGGGGGTGGTGGTGAGGTGGTCGGTCGATTCTGCCCCCCCCCTTTCCCCCCCCCCCCCCCCCCACAGGGCCTATCTCGTGCCCGAGCTCGGCCCGGCCCTCCCCCTCTGTGTACGTATGTATTATCGGTCGATTCTCCGCCGATGGGGCGGGTGCCCCTCCCCCCCCCCGTAACCGCCGATTGGGGGGGGGGGGGGGGGGGACGGAATGCCTGCCGTACCTCCACCATCACTGCCATCCTTCAAATCTCTCCTGCCTCGGCCCGTCCCCCCCCCCCCCCCCGCCGCCATCGCATTGCCGACGACAATTCCCCGCATTCCCGCCGAGCACTTCGCCTCCCAACCAACCACCACTCCCCCAACCAACAGCAGCAGCAGCAGCACCACTATTTACTTTCCAAAAATTTATTTGTCCGATGGGATGCACCACCATCACCACTCACTCGCCCATCCCCATCCATTCACTCACTCCTCACACACCCAACCCAACCCCCAACAGCTCCCCCCCCCCAACCAAAGAAACTTTTTGGCGCGCTCGGTGGGCGACGCGCCGACAAAACGCCCAAAGATTGACTTTTGCTGCTGCCGCCGCCGCCGCCCCGCCACACTGCTGTTGGGGGAACTGGGCGCGGCAAAATTTCGCGCATTGTGTAAAGACACACAACGCCACGCAGAAAATGAAGGGAATTCAAAAACATTCAAACGCCACATAAAGCGCCTCTGGGCTCGAAGCTACCGGCTGTCCATAAACAAAAATTAATTTTAAGCGGTTCTATTTTCGAAATTTAACTGTCCACAGTCAGCAATTAATCGAATTCTTGATTAGGATTCAATAAAACTCGAGAAACATGAGGGGGGGGGGGGCGGGGTTAGGAAGTATGACAGTCATTGCTGAACACACCGGTATTGGTCCGGTTCAAAAAAAATTTCAATTTCTGACACATTTCACTTGCCTTACGGTGGGTGGAGCCGGCACAACCATTCACTCCTTCACTGCCCCTTAGCCAAAATGTGTCGTCGGCTCGCGCCCGTCGTGAAATGCTGCGCTCAGTGTCCCTGCCCCACCTGAGCCAAATCCACCAAATCCATTGTCATCTCTCTGCTCGGCGGCGGACGGACCCCCCCCCCCCCCCATCCCCCCCCCCCCCCCCCTCCGTCCCCCGCTTCCCCCTCCCCCCGGGCGTCGATCGAAATCGCCTTTGCCTCATTGTACGGGCCTACCACCAAATCACAACACATTTTGTGTCCAGAGACGAGGAGGTAGACCCGCGACGGTCATCGACGAACCATCCGAATTTGCATTTTTTCTTATTTCAAATTCAAAAATGTGGTTGGTGGCACCGACGCGCCACTGTTTGGCGCGACAAAATGTGCAATTTTCGCGGAAAGAGAAGGAAAAACTGTTTTAGTTCAAGTAGAATTATTTATTTATCTGTTCCGTATGTAAAAAGCCACATAAAAACATTTTGATCAAAAAAAAGAAAAAATTTCCGTCGGTCAGAAATTCTCATTTTTTGCCTTATGTTATGTTTCGTCATCGTTCGACTATTTTTATGTAACCACAGCAGCATAACCGGTTTAAATTTTATAAAGGCTTAAAGTAAATTAACTCATATTCTTTTTTGAGCTGAGAAAACCTATAGAAACGATTTGGGGGATTTAAAGTATTTTTGCAGATTTCATAGCTAACTTAAACCAGTTTTAAGGCTTTGCCGCACCAAATCTTGATCCGGAAATTCGGTTCATCATCCAAAACAAACTTAGAGAAAGTGTTTTTGAAGTTTGGAAGATTAAGGATTTTTTCTTCTGAATTCTGCTCTTCTGGACATTTTGTTACGATTTGTCCGACCGGACCTTTTGTCGTTTTTCCCCGCTACCGGACATTTTGTCCGTCCGTCGGACATTTTGTCGTCTGCCAATTCGCCAACCAAAGAAAAATTCTCACATTTGCTCCCCCCAATTTGCCCCCATCACAGTGGGAGAGAGATTCAATTCTTTCGCCATCAAATCAAAGCCCCATTTTCTCTTTTCTTTCCCTCCGTTTGCCGCGCTCTGTTTAATTTTCGAATCTTTTGGCGTCAGCGGCAAAGCCCAAAAACTGTTGGGGGGGGGGGGGGGGTGGTGAGTGAGGGAGTGTTGCGAAGAAAACTTTTTTATTTTTCGTGATTTTGGAGTTTTAAAAAACCTTAAATTATTTTGAAAATAAAGTTTTGTTTTTTTTCCAAAAAGAGCGTATTTTTCAGGGGAATCCTAACTTTATCTTATACTTTTATACATATCTATTTAATAGGAAAATTGGAGGACATTAATACGTCGCCTGAAGTTAATAACGACTTATATATTTTACAGGTATAAACAAATTAAGATTATTATTATTAACAACAAAATATGCACGAATTCCATCCATACAATTCGGAGCTTCCACAGATCATCACCTCATTTAAAGGTGCGTTTTTAAACTTTTCTGAATCAGTCGAAAGAAATTTTGAATTTGTTGGCATCGTCAAACTAAAAAAAGAAGAAGCATCCATCTTTAATTTGTACGGTTTGAATCTAAAAGAAACTTTATTCTACCCAAAACCGGGAAAAAATGAATGAACCCCCACAAATCCTTTTTGGATTTTATGTTTCGGAAAAAGCCATGTCAAGAACATTGGCGGTTCAAATCCAAAAAAAAAGAGAAGACAAATTGCAAGGAATATTCAATTGTTTTTTTGGCAGGTAACCAGAAATTGATCCTCGGCGGCTTCCGCTACAACATTCACCACGTCAAGGAGGGCGTGAAGACGTGGCGTTGCGTGTGCGCCAAGAAGTTGACCGGCACGCGCACTTGGTGCAAAGGTACGGACGGCAGTGGCAATCGATAAGTGTTGAAAATGTTAATAAATAAATTTGGGTTTTGCGTGCTTAAAGAGTTTGCTTTTTGGATAGACAATTTTGTTTGCCAAACTTTGTGCAGAAAATTAGGAAAATTGGTACGTTTAATCAAAAATTCGTGTACATATTTGAAGTGCGGTTAATTCGATTTCTGTTGTTTCTTATTTTTTTACCCATGACACGCCAATTTTTTTTTTACAAAAATTTTTAAACATTAATTTCGCTTTTTTCTTTTTTTGCCGTCCATGCAAAGCTTTTTAAATTAAGTATTGCCTTTTTGCTGACAACAAGTACATAATCATGTATAGAACAGGGCCGTAGCCAGAAAAAATTTTCACGGGGGGGGGCAAACTAAAAAAAAAGTCGATTCTTATGGGTGCATTTTTCCGTTTTTATTGCATTTTTCTTAAGCTATTTTTCCAAAAAAAAAGTTTTAGTTTCGGTAATTTTTTTTTAGAATTTTTAACTTCTTTTTTTTTGTTACAAAATTGGGTTCCCCCCCCCCCCCCCTTCTTTTTTTTTTGTTGTAAAAATACAAAAAATTTTAAAAGTAATATAAAACATGTTTCCGGGGATTTTCGGGGTCGCTGATCACGATTCTGACATTTATTTTTCCCAAAATTATGTAATTTGTTTATTTATATTTTGTAGGCCGAGCCGAAACTTGGGACAGCGACAGCAAAGGCATTCCAAAGGGCGAGCACAACCATTCCACAGAGCACGAACTGGCCGAGTTGGAGTTTTTTAAGGTGAGAAAAACAAGAAAATCTAAAATTTTTTCAATTATTTTTTTCACAAAAGTTTTATTGAGATTAATTAAAAACAGGGAAATAAATTTTTATTTTCATCAGAGTCAAATGATTTTGGCCGCAATTTCGGAGCCAACCGCCGATTTAAGCGCGTTAATGGACGAGGCGGCCAAATTTCTGAGCGAAGGCCTCAACTTCGGAAATCGCGAGACGATGAAAAAGTTCGTGTGAAAATGCCATTTTCAACATTTTTTTCAATTTTATATTTTTAGCTAATATTTGATTATTTTAATTTTTAAAGGTCTTTACTCGTTGCGCGAAAGTCGGTGGAAAGTGGCGAATTTGCGTTGGGAAAGCATCGAACAGTTTCGGTCGGGCAGCAGCGAACTTTGAGCAGTTCGGTTGGCAAAAAGAAAGGCGGCGGCGGCGGAGGAACGGTGACGGCACCAAACAGCAGAACAACATCGACCCCCCTCGACGCCATGTCAGCCCCGACGCAGAAGGGTACAGTACACAACAAAAGTGTGAGTGGTTTGTCCATTGTGGTGCCGTTGATTGATTGATTGATATATATATATATAATACACATGGTAATTAGAGAGATAGAGAGAGACCGCAATGAATATTTATTTGACATTCACTTTTCTCTTATTGTCCCCATAAATTTAGTCAAAACAAATGTTTAGGTCAAATATTTATTTGGTCCATATTGGGTTCGGCACCGACCCCTCGGGGGATCGGAGTCGAGGCTAATGAAGCGGAATTTTGTCGGGTCTATGGATCGGGGCCAAACTCTAGTCGTCCTAAATATGTGTGGCTATTTTGCTAGTGTGTGTTGTGCTATGTATATATATTTTTTTTGTCATTTTTTGTTTTGTTTTTTGATTTGGTTTTTATTTACTTTTTTCAGCAGAACTCTGGCTCACCGCCACCGCGTCTCTCTGCCGCCGCAGCAGTGGCACTGGCAATGCCGTCGTCGTCGTCCAAATTTGCTTCTTCGCCACTTAAACGGAGTGCCGTTTCTGACGTCGGCTCTTCCTTTGACACCTCTGCCGCGAGCTGTAGCAACACCAGTGGCTATGGCACAACTTCTTCGTCCGGCATTGCGGACGAGGACGCCGCGCACGGAGGCGCGGGCATCGGTTGGATGGATTTGTCGGGAGGAAGTTCTGCTGTCAACTTTGTGTTGCCGGAGCAGCTCAACCCGGCAAACTTGGCGGCACTGAACGGAGGAACCGCCAATATGTTTGGGGCTAATGGCCAACCTTCTTCCTCCGCTGACCAACAACAGTTGCTGGCCGCGGCGCTTTTCGCTGCTGCCATGCTGGGCAATCCTTCGGCAACACCCGCAACAACAATTGCAGCAACATTGTCCACAACGTTGTCGAGCAGTACCAGTACAATCGGTGATGTTCAGCACTTGCAACAACAACAACAGCAAACAGTCGGCGATATGATGATGTCAATAATGGCGACAACGAACAACAATAAGGCAACAAGACGGGTTTCGGCAAGGTCTTCTGCAACAACAGCAGCGACTACGGTAGGGCCGACAGCGGCCGGAATTGGAGCAGTTCATTTGGCACAACAGGGCCCATCATCAGCAATTGGTGCCGCAGTTGCACAACCCGGTAACAGCCAAAACGTGGTGCTGAATGCGCGAAAGAAGACGGCACGCGTTAACGGCATTTTGAATAAGTGAGTTGGCATTTTTGAATATTGAATTTCGAAAGCTTTCCATCAAATTTTTATTAACTTACAAATCGTAATAATTTGTAGGCTTTCGACCAAAGCAGCGGAGAAGAGCGTGTCACCGTCTCCGTCCTCCACCAATTCTGAGCCGTATTCAACAGCAAAACTCATGGAATCTATTGATCAAAACCACAGCATTATGCCAACCGTTCAGCACGAGAAACATTTGGTTACTGTAGCAACCCAAACGGGTCCGGTAGTGGCTGATACGATAGCCAATGGAGGAGACGAGCAGAACGTGACGCGGAAGCGGAAGTCAGACGAAAACGCACCCTTTGGCCGGGAGCAGCAACAGAACGCCAACAATGAGGGGACTGAGAAGAGAAAGGTGCTCTCCTGAACTCTTATTTATTAGGAGGAAATTGTGTAGAATTTCGTTTCCTAATCCTTCAAACTTGGGGATTATCCGAATTTTTTGATGTCCAAATTCCGCTCGGTTCAGTTTGGAGCTCTATTTCAAAAACTCTAAATATTTATTTTCTTGTAGGTGATCTGTTGCTGTTGCTGTGAAGAGAGTGAGCTGAACGGATGGGAAATGCCGTTGGGGTGCAAGCGGCGGGTGCTGAAGACGGAGCAGAACGGCACGACCAAGACAATGCCGTTGATGGAGCAGGAGGACATGGCGGAGCAGGAGAATGAGTCGGACGAAGATTTGTTCGGGATGGAGCGTGAGCTAAAGTTGGAGATTGCAGAGGAGGACGAAGAGCAGTCGCAGGAGGGGAGGGAGGGGGACAAAGGCTTGGTTTAATTAGCGCCTATCGGAAATTGTTGGCACCATTCTTCTAGTCTCGGGAAGCGCGTTGAGCATTTGCATTGTTCCGTCTGATTAGCCTTTTATTTACCCCAAAATTTGGCGTTTTCTCTTAACATTTTTTCTTTGACTTAAAATGTTCTTTCCACTCACCCCCCATAAAAAGTGCCTTGCAATTTACATTATGATTAACTTATTGTTTTTTACACATTTTTATGATAAAAAAATTGTTAGCAAATTAATAGTCGTCTGTTAAAAAAGCATCTGTTGATTTCTGAGGGTTTTAAACAAACCATAAAGACCGTATCCCAAATTTTGAAATTCATAAACAGAATTCGAAAACATTCCCCAATCAATCGACCTTTAATCACATCATTAACACTGCTCTAATGGATTAGCAATTCGATTCGAGCTCCGAATTTTGCTATGATAAACGTTCTGTTTACGCCGCAAAAATCAAAACAATTGACAGAAACAATTGTCACAGTTCGTCCTTGTCAAATTTGGGCAACAATTTTGGCCCATTTCGGATCATCCGGTCCGCCGAGTTCAACTCTTCCGCTGTCACAATGCCGTCGTTGTTGAAATCCAAGACCCAGGCCAAGCCCGGGTCCCGCTTTCGGCCTGTTCCGAAAGTATTTCGACCAATTTCCGACTTCTCCCGCAATGTCGTCATTTCAGCCAAATCCCTGCGAAAAACTCGCCGAAATTCTTCCAATTCCACTTTTCCGTCTCCATTCACGTCAAAATACCTAAAAATTTGGAATGGATTTACTTGGCCAACATTTTTGAGACTTAAATTTAAACATTTTTGTAAAGAAAATTCTACTAATTCTTTTTAACCTAATTTTTGGGGGTTTGAAGGTAAATATAGTAGTTTGAACTTGTAATTCGATTCGTTTAAGATTTTGAAACCCCAAGGGGCTTTAAGCATTAAACAATTAACCTTAAGGGGCTTTAAGCAAAATTAAGCAATTAAACGATCTATTTGACACTTTCTGACTTATGGGGAAGAATTGAATTCCGCACTTAATTAACTGGCAATCGCTTAATGACTTTTACGGCTTTGCCTACGAATTTTGACCTTACAAGCTTAATCTCTGAGAATTATAGGATGCTCAAAAGCCACAATTTCCCGAGATGATTATGTCTTTAATTTGCAAATTCGTCTCATTCGAAACTCACTTCACATAATATCGGACGGCCAGCCCCGTGTCGATGTCCTGGTTCGGCAATCGTTTGCCGAATTCGCGTCGCATTTTGTCGCCGAACTTGGCCAGTTCCTTGCCGGTTAGCCGTCCGTCATTGTTCATGTCCATCCAGTCGAATTGGCCCTCCGCCCGCCAGGGCTCCACCCGAACCATTTCAACATCAAAACGTAGCCAATGCTCGTCGTTTCGGAATGTGCTTCCAAACTGAAAGATGCTTATTTATTAATTGTTTTGCAAAGTAAAGATTGAGTAAAAATGTGGTAATTATTTCTAAATTGTCTCTTAAATTTAACTTAAATTTGCATTCTTTTTAATTTAAAAAGTTACAAGTTGACATTTTATTGGAATGCATAATAATTAATTATTTATTCCGAGATCATAAAAATTAATTTGTAAGTGCCCGCTTATTTAAAATAATAAAATTCAATTTGTTACTCAAAAAAATGTCGTTTAATTAAAAATAATTACCATTTTATAAAATTGCTTTACCTTTGCTCTTCGCCTTTCTGCTCAGTCGATAGGGCACCTCAATTTGGCGCAGTTCACCGGCGCACATTCCCTTCATGCCCTTGTCCAAGCCGGGCATAACCATGCCGACGCCGAGTTGAATGCGAACGCCGTCCTTTGGCTCGCGTCCGTACGTTTGATCAAACTTTTTGCCGGTCTCCAAAAAGCCTTTTGTGTGATAAATCAAACAATTTCCCATGGAGCAAATTTCCGTTTTCAGATCGCCCCCCCCCGCACCTTTGTAATGAAACGTAATAAAGTCCATCCTCCGCGCCTTTCTCTCACAATCTACAGGAATCCACGTCTTTCTCACCTTACAAATTAGATTTAATTTAAATAGATTTAAAAACGGTTGTATAAAAAAGTAACTTTTAAAAAAGCAATAATTAATTGTTTGATTGAAAAATTGCCTAAAAAAGCAACTTTTTTAAGAATTAAAAAATAAATTTAAAAGCATTCATAAAAACTCGCTTTAATGTCCAAGGGGCCTCCATTGGCCGCCTCTTCCAATTCGCGAATTTGTGCCGCACTCATCGGCTTCCCCTCTCCGCGCACTTCGATCACCGGAATGGCATCCTCCGGCCGCCTCCTGGCCATTTCGTCCCCATCGCCCAAGGACAAAATTGAGTCAGAATCGCCCAAAGCGAAGGCTTAAAAATAAGGGGAAAAATTATCGAACATAAAAATTGAAAATTTGAATTAATTATTTAACAATATTTAAAAGCAATTCGTTTGGCTCACCTTTATAAGATAATAAAAAGATGGGCAAATAATGCAAAAACATTGGCACATAAAATTTTTGTATTATTTTCTTGAATAATTTTATGAATTTTTAAATTTTTACAAAAAAAAATTTGTTTGAAATAAACAATTTGTCTGTGCTGTGTTTGGGTGCAGCAACAGCTCTTCTTTTGTATGTCAGCAGAGCGAATAAATGTGTGAGATGGTGAATTTTGGAAGGACATTTTGACCTCGAGCGGAAGTGAACCCCCCAAAATATCGATTTGGATTCAACAGAATTATCCCCAGGGAACAAAATGTTCAAAATAAAACGTTTTTTTATTTATTTTTCTTAATTATTCCTTTTTTATTCCATAAATCCATCCATTTTTATCCTTTTTTCACATGTACATAATATTATTCCCCATAACTTTTTCAACTAAAAAAGTAAAACCCCCCAATTTTTAAACTAGGGTAGGACATACAATCGGGATTTTGGGACCCGGTTTATGATTTTTTTCGAACCCGGTTAATCGGGGTTTTTTTGTTGATCAGAACCGATTTGTTTTGAATGGCAAAAATAAATAAACTTTTGTTGAAACGGATGACATCCAACCGACTCGTTATGTTTTACTCGCAAAAACCCCCAAAATGGTTAATTTAAAAAGATAATTTATAATTATAAAACATCAAAATTTATGTTTGAACGTCAAATATAAAACTGAAATAAAACAGTCAAAGAATTTAGCCTTGTTAATCGATAAAAATACGATCAGTGTGTTTTATAAATGGAAATCGCTGTTCCTTGCTTTTTGTTCATCCAGTTGCCCTAAGCACAAAAGCATTATCCATGGGATCAGCACAGTATGCCTCCGACTATCAACAACAGTGCGATTGGGATACTGTAGCGCAGGAGAGATGCCATCGCTCCAGGGGAAAGTGCCGAGTTGCATCCGTCCCCGTAGCAGCAACAGAAAGTGCTGGCAGTGTTGTTGACGCACACGGCAACTGTGCTTATCGCCTGTTGCGGCTGCTGCTGCTGCTGCTGCTGCTGGTTATTGGCCACCTTGAGTAATGTCGGAAATTATCGTTAATGAGCTTTTTATCGGGTCGCCCTTTGATCTGTTTGGGCACTGAGTACGATCGCTGCTCTTCGTTTGCGCACCTGGCTTTGTGTAGTTTGGACTGTGCAATTGGTGGCCTGGCACGAGCGGGTCACCTGCCCGCTGTTGTAGTCGACCGCTTTGATGCAGGAGAGGGCCATCATGCCCGGGCATTGGGTGGCCGAGCCGCTCAACGGCACGCTAAGGTTGGCCAATCCTTGGTAGCAGCTGAGCCCATCCGACGACGGAACAGCGGCGGACAACAACAGCAGGGACAAAACAAAATGGGAAATTTGCCAACGGAGAACGACCACATGGCGCTGGTACGGCGCCATAATTTTATTGATGAGAACGAAAAGATGGCAATTTATTGCTGTAAAAATGCCTAAAATGACTGCGAGTTAAGAAATTTACAGCGTTTAAAATTTTTGTCTGATATGAGACAACTTTTTACTTTTTGTTGTTTTACGTCATCAACAAATGGATAGGTTCACAAAATGTCTAAAATTTATGAATTTTTTTTAAATCCAAGGCATTTTTTGGCGAATTTCTTCCATTAATCTTGGGAAAATGAAGGAATGGCACAGTTTTAGAAGGCCTTGGGCAATGAATTAATGCCGTCACGCCAATAAATCTCCCCGGAGGCAAGAAAGTGGGTGTTGTGGCCCCATTTCATTGTTAGCAGGTGGAATGTCACGGCATCTTCCCAAGAATAGCACGCCCAGGGGCAACTTGTTCATGTGAAAGGGCCAATTAGCGCTATGGCAACCAATGAAACCGGCAAATTAATTACAAAAAGAGTTCAACGGCGCCTAATTGGTGCCGTCAGAAAATAGCATGATGGGGGAGAAAATTGAGTGCCGAGTTTAGAAAATTGCACGCTTGTTGGAGAAGCACAATGTGTTTACACTTTACTGCACACGCGAACACAAAAATACAAACTATTTTTTAAATAAATTTAAAAGCATTATCCATCCGTTGGTGCTTTTAAAATTTAAAATTAAAAAAAAAATTTAGTGCCGTTTGCGCGTCGGGATATTTTGTTTTCGATTCTTTGCTCCGATCATTACCCGAGTCCACTGTTTAAAACGCACAAAACTGTATACAATCTATCGATTTATGTTCATACAAAACCAAATTAAAAAATGGTAAATTCGAGCCGATAAATTTTTTGGTTTTATGAACAATTTCTGCCCTCAGCAGACGGCACTTTCGCAAGGCGGCGCTTCCGCGCGTGCTTTGTGCGTGCCATGGCACGCGCCTTTGCCATCGCTTTTCTCGGATAACCGCCGCACATTGCCGGAGGCATTCGCAACAACGGCGCGGCCGGGAGGGCCACAGCCGGCGAATACGTCGGCAAAAAGCCGGGAAAAGCGGCTGCCGGCGCGTAGGCGGGCAAAGCGGCGGCGGCTGTCAGACCGGGAAAGGCGGCGGCTGGCATTATCCCTAAACATTGGAAAAAGGGGAAACCCAAGGGTTAGCTTAATTTTAATAATAATAATAATAAATTTGGACAAAATAATAATTGCATAAAAACCGGGGAAAGCCGCTGCGGGTGCAAATGCGGGGACAGCTGCAGCTGGCATAAAGCCCGCGGGGGAGCGCAGCAAGGGCGGTGGAGGCGGGGGAGCAGCCAAAACGGGCTAAAACGAAACAAAAATTGCTAAAATTTGCGCTTCTTTTAAATATTCAAAAATAAGAAAATCATTGCCTATTTTCTGATTGGTTTTTAAATGTTTAAGTTTTGACCAAACGCGCAACCGGTGCGCATCCGATCGGAAATGCCGGAGGCGCTGCCATTATGGCGGGTATCGGAGGCGGCAGTGGCAGGGGAGGGGGGCCTGCGGGCGCTGAAGCAAAGTATCGGCCGGGCGGAAGACAGTCGTACTGCCGGGGGGGGGGGGGGTTGAAAATTAAAATATTTAATGTTTTAAATTCAATCGATACCATAAATTGTGAACTGACGGAGTTCAACCAGAGAAGCAGAAAAGAACTAAACTATTCGCAGTGTACATACTAACCTTATCACCTGTATTCGATTTTGTTCAAACGTTTAAATTTATATTCCTAATTTAATAATAAAATATAAAAATATTATTTATTTTAAACTTGCCTAAACGTAAAAAGCAGCGTCCATTCCATTCTTACAATTAACCAATAATAAATGGCTTTGTCAGATGGAATATATTTATTATAAATGATAAAATATGTAAACAGTAATTATTTATTTGTTGGGCTAAGAACCGCTCAAAAAATGTGTGTAATTGCACAACTAAAAAAAATTATGGAGATGGCCCAATACATCGTCATTTACACTTGTCTGTCCGTCCGTCGGTGACAATTGTCCCCCGTCACAAAAGTCGTTGATCCATCCGGAAGACAAACAAAAAAAAAGCAATTCCGGAACGACACAAAACACAATTCCGGAAGTGATTTGAAGTGGCTGGAAGTGGCCGGACGGACGGATGGGCATGGCGCGGACCCGACAGACAGACAAAGCATACGACAAAACGAGCAAAAAAAATGTTTTTTTGTTATTATTTTGAATTAACTCATCTTTACTTACAAAATAAATAAAAATATTTAACACTTCAAAGCCAACGGCCCAAAAGCGGCAAAACGGCGAAGACGGAACCAGCTTCATCTTCAGCTTCCCCTCGTTGGACCCGTCCGTTTTGCACGTCGTGTTGCAGTCAGTCGTCCTTTATGGGACCGGGACACAGCATCACTCTCAATGTAACGGCCATGGCACGGCCGCCATTGTGCCGTTTCATATTCTCTGATGAAAAATTTTGCGCTCCCCCCAAATTTTAAAATAATTTTAAAGCTCATCGGATAGTTTACTTCGCGTGCTTTAGTAGCATTTAATCGCTTTAAAATGTGCTGTGGGGGACGATGCCAATGGAAGCCTAATTCAAATTTTAAACGATCTTTTTAAATATTGATTTAATTTAATGAAAATGATCAGTTTTCTTTTTCCTTTAAATTCTTAGATTGTGGCTGATAAAATGTGAACGATTGAATTCAATAAAACCAAAGACAATGAATCCTCCCTTCAATTGGATCAGTTTGGTGAATAGTCCTCCAAGTCCGGTTGGCTCGATGACTGTCTTAAAATGCAAAAATATTACAATGTTTTTGATTAATGCAAAGAATCAATGCACTTAAATGTTGATTTACTCAAAACTTTGTAAAAATAAATAAATTATTAAATGACTTATTAAATTACCGTCGCGTCAACAATCGTTCATCCGTCAACGGAATTAAGTGTTGCAAAGCGTGAAAGTCCTGCTGATCAGCGCCGATCACAATGGACGGAGTAGATAACTTTGATAACACTCCGCGAATTGAATTTTTACGCTTGTGCCCAGCGGCATTTGGTTCGGACACTTTTCGCTGATTGGGCGGACGAGGCACTAAAAACCAGATTTATTTGTGTAAACTTTTTTATCTGATTTTATAATTATAACAGTCAGGAATTGAGTCCGGAAGTATCGGGGATTTTTTGAAAGAGAAGATGTCTTGTCGGGGGCTTTGGGGTCAAACCGGCTTTTTGATTTTAATAAAATTGAAAAGCCCAAATGCCTTTCTCATTAATTGATTTGTTCAAATGCCAACCCGTCAAGCTCTCCCCGTGCTTCTGCTGGTCCTCCTCATCGCACGGCACGGACATTTGCCGTTGTCGTACCGGCGGACTCCTCCGTCTCGTATCGACTGAGCCTGTCAAGCTGGAGCAGTTCAGAAGTTCCTGTCGTTGCCGTCCCTTTTGTTGTTGACGAGCTGAAGGTGTTGACCTTAGCGATGTGATGAAATCGTCCATTTCATCTAATGACGACAGAGATGGGCCTCCTCCGGCAGCTGAAGAAGCAAGCAATGGAGTTGGAGCAGTACACGTTCCAGCAGAAGCAACGACAAATTGTGAGGAACGGCCATGTCCCTCATTGGGCAAAGAAAAACTGACACGATCATAGTCCGTCGACGAACAACTTTTTGTGTAAAAGCATTTATATTTTAAAATTTCTTTCAAAAAAGCAGCGCTCACCTGGCTGGTCTCGTCACGTCCGGCTGACTTCCGCCAGCACATGGCCAAATGTGGCCTCCACTTCCACTGCCGTCTCGAATCTGGTCTACTGTATCCAGATAAAGTTGGCTACCCTTAAGTTTGCTCTTCGCTACAGTCTCCTCAACCACCGTATCCTCTTCCTCCCCTTTCCAAGCGAGTGCCCATCCGAAAATTCGTCCCGGAAGGCAAAGACCAAGCCGAAGTGATTGCCTCCGGCGCGACTCTATGCAAAATTCGCTGATGGCGAGAAGCTTTAAAATATTAAAAAATTGAAATATTTTTGCTGTTCCAAACCAAGCCGACAAGGATGGCAGCGAATAAAACATAGAAAATACCTGAAAAATTTTGAAAATATATTTTTTGTTTTGTTTTTAAACTCACCAAAAACTCGATATAAAGACGAATGAGAATGCCCGCCAGGAGGACAAGCACCCGCCGGGGAAGCACCAAAATGGGCGGACGTTTCTGTGCAGTTAATTACCAAATTAAAGACTCAAAATTAATAAAATGCGATGAAAGAAAAACCGGTTCTTGGCCGATGTTGGCTCTTCCACCATTTGTTCTTTAGCGCTTCGACAATTGTACGCTCCTGAAGCTGGAGAACGGCCTAAAAAGAATAATTTTAACATTTATTTTAACAATTATGATTTAAATTTAAATTCTTTCAAGCATCAACCCGTGAGAAAATGTCACGAAGCGGCGACCCCTTGGGCAATGCGATACCGTAACCCTGAGACGGTATATTAAACAGGATTTTTAAAAACGTTTATTTTTACTTTCGAATCGAGCAGTCCGCCGATGGTTTGGAGTTGGCAATCCTCACCAATCCTAAATAATCATTCTCATAACACTCAATGTCAATGTTTTGGCAAAACTTTCAAAATTAAAAAGCCGTCCCTACCCCCCCCCCCCCCCCCAATTATGCTCTTAACTTCTCACCAATATTCCAACATTGTGCTCTCCATCATATACGCATAATTGCCGGCTTTCACTCGCGCAATGCCCTCGCGGCTGGAATTGACAAAAACTAAAAAAATATTATTTTATTGCATTTAAACAAAATTAAAAAATAGGTAAATTAAAGTGCAAAAACCCGTCGGTGCGGTGGACTGCATTATGGACCACATTCTTTCGTAGATGGGAATGCGCGATTCACGAAAGAATTCCATGGTGCTCCCGTTGGAGAGGGTTCCTTTCAAACAATTCGTCATAAATAGACGTTTAAAGTTGATTTTAAAAGAGATAAATTTATGCCAATATTGAACAAATCTAAATTTAATAAAATAAAAAATTACCGAATTTTATGCGTTGTTGGGCGGCCAAATCGGCGCTGCTCTCCACCGGCGTACTCATTCGTTCGACCGTAAGAAATGCGGCCAATTGAGCTGTGTAGGAACTGATCAGAATCAGCGTGAACAGCCACCTGAAAATCTCAATATTCAATTATTAAAATTATATTTAATTTTACATTATAAAATTGCTTTTTGTTTTCATTTTACAATAACCCCAAAATGTTATTTACCATATTACGGCTACGGTACGTGTGGCAGCCGCTCTAAACTATTAAAACATTTAAAATTGTTCAATTGGTTTTTGTATACCTTGGAATTACGTCACTTCCCTGCTGCATAAGAGAGCCAACCGCAAACCAAAGACTATTTAACTAAAAATAAAAAAATATTTGAATAAAAATAAGTTTATATTTAAATGCAAAAATGGCATACAATGTTGAATTGGTTCTTGTGATGGATTGCGCCAATAAATGCCTTCTCTTGGCCAATTCCCGAAACACTCCCGCGACTATCTTTTGGCGGCTCATTCCGACGACTTCCATCCCGGCGCCAGCGTCGTCGACGTCTGTCGCGTCGCGTCACGTCCTCATACCTGCAATATTATATAAAATGCCAATCAAAATATTAAATTCGTTAAAAATAAAAATTTGTTATAATGATTAATTTTGTTTAAATTTTTATTTAATGTTTTTAGTGTGCTTTGTTCAAACCATTCGTATGGTGAACACTTGGCCAAAATCCACATTGTGCTGGCCACACTTGCATAAGCAATTGCCAAAGCAATCCAAACAGAAAAGGACAGAGGTTCCTGAGACAAAAAGCAAAAAATGGAATTATTGTAAACAAAATTTACAATAAATTTAAATTTTTTTACCATAAATGTGAATAAATTTGAACCCCCCGTCGCCGTGCCCCCACTTCGTTCTGTTTCATCCGCCACGTTACGTCTCATCAAAATGGCAATGCCCAAGTGCATGAATGGCAACGTGAAGTCGATGACAGACACGCGACTGTACGTGATCGTAACGGCGGACACGGACAGATCGGCTTCGTGCCGTTGCAAAACTCCGATGATGCCGTTCCAACGACCGTACTCATCCTGCACAAAGCAACTTTTCAATTTAGCCATGGCTTTCTGATCAAATTCTAGCTCCAGAGCAGCTCCGGTCACAGATCAATCTTGTACTTAATGCAGCACCTCAACACCGTAAGTGCCATCGTCGACCACCTCGATGTCGTAGGTGAAGTTAAGCAGTTTGGCCATCTCCTTCAACAAGTCAATGCAGAAGCCTTCGAACTGTTGTTGCTGATGTTCATCTACATTTTGGTCATGTTGGGCACTTTCAATGCTGGGCCAACCCCGGTTGAGTTGATTTTGATTAATTTTGGCACTCGGTTGGGACCGAATTCTGCCGATAAAACTGCTTGGCGATGATGGGGAGGAAGAGGCGGATGAGAAAGACTCCATTTTACGCATCACAAATGGCTCTTCCTTACAAATTAAACAATTATGAAAATTGAAAGACTGAGATTCAATTCCAAATTTAAGAACTTAAAGCTAAGAAAACGATTTAATATTTTATGTCAATTTTTGTAAAATAAAAAATAACTTTTTGTACAAAATGCCAAACTCACCAGATACACCACCACCTTCAGCCTCTCCCCCCGTAAGTCCGGCGTTCCGTTTGGCCCAACTCGGAAACGCCATTTGTTCCGCTCGTCGTGCTTTCCGTTGAATGTCCATCGATGGGCCGATTTTTCCCATTTTCCAAGCTGTTAAATGAACAAATCGGGCCAAATTTAAACCAAAAAACATAATTTAAAAAATTATCTGTGAAAGTGCCGTTTGGCATTCGTGTGATGGCCAAAACGGACGTGTCAATTCGCTCTCCGGTGGTTGCATTGAGGCGAATTTGTGCCGACCTTTCACCGGTGGTAGCATCGGACAATTCAACCTGAACATTGCGCATTTATTAGACAATTAAGGCAATCTTTTCGAGAATCTCGACTTAAAACCCTTGATCGAAAAATCAATAATGCTCGGGTTCAAACAAAATTACGAAATTTTAACAAACTTTTCGAATTTGTTCCTCAACCAACATTCCGTCCGTCCACTGATCGCCCGCATCACACAGTAACTGTTGCGGTCTGGGCTCCAAATTGCGCTGGCGTAATGCATGAACGGCGGCGCCAACGAGTGCCATAGCATCCATCGCCAATGCCAAATCGGTCTAACGTTTTAATTTTGAAAAGTTTCGTAAACTTACATAATGCTTAATTAATTAAATTTTTATAAAAATTCTTAAGGGATAATATCATTTCGAAATACTGATAAAAATTTAAAAAGTCTCAGATTTTAAATATACATTTCATTTATTTTTATTTAATTAAATTCACTTTTATCTGCGGCTGCTGGCGCACAAGTTGGAACCCGGTGATGTTGCAATGGAATTCGGGTCCGAGAAAGTCTTCTAACAAATGCAAATCCTTCAATAAAAATAAATTGTATAATTTATTTATTTATTTAATAAACCAACCATATTAGCCACCAAATATGAATATCGGGTTTCCGACATATTCATTTTAGCGGCTTGGACCAGCAAAGAATGAATGGTTCCAAGGTCGTCGGTGTACAAAAGCTGTTTGAGGATTTTGAAAAAATAAAATCCGCCAATTTTTGAGAACACAAAAATTTATTTTAAACTTTAAAATCATTTTTTTAAAAAATTTATTTTTACTATATTTGTGTGTCTGAGGCGTTCTCGAATGTGCTTCAGGAAAAGTCCGTAGAGTTCGGAATCCGTCGACCCAGACGGCATTTGAATGGCACGGAAGGACACGCGCGTGCCGGTGATGGAGCGCCGCAAGGCAAAAAGTGGCAGCAAATGGGGAAGCTCCGAAATTACATTTTAAATTATTTATTTAATGATTTTATTTAAAATGGTATTAAAAACAGTTAAAAATAGAAACCATGTGAATGTTTGTAGAGGAGAATAAAACTGCTCCACGTCATTCGAACAATAAGTTGTGCCAGAGCTTGGCCAAGCATTTGTGGAGTTGGGCCCACGTTGGTGAGAAAGCGATTTTCTGAGTTTATCGGAAAAATTATAAAAATTTCTGCTTTTAATACTTTTGATTGAAGCTGGGAGGCCATCGAGAAGGCAAGGAATGCGAAGCCGTTTACACCTTTTCACAAAAAATAATTTATGATTTGAATTTTTAAAATAGAATTTTTTAGAAGTTTTTCAAACTATTAATTGTCTTTACATGCTCAAGGCAATACGAAATTCGGCTAATTCAGCACCGACGGCAGAATCAACCGTCAAAAACATGGCGACCAAATGTCGTTGGGCAATGTCGCAAAAACGAATATCGATGCTAAATTAAAACACGACCATTTTAATTAAAAATGCTTTGTTTAATTTGTTTATACAAACTTTTTTTGTTTAATTGTGTCGCTAAATGAATTTTTTGAAACCTCGCCGATGCATCGGAAGGACTAATGAGGCTAAGGTAAAAGCCGTAAATGGGCGAGTGCCGTCCATTCCATTCGTCAATGGCATGTCTGAATTTGACAATCAAAAGCACTTACTCACTTCAATTACAATTTAAAAATAAATAATGAAAAGCTCAAAGTTGCTTCGTTATCCTAATAAAATTGTTAAGATACCTTAAATTTTGCCATTGTTGACTGCCCTGTGTGTATAAAGTGCCTTAAAGTGGTTACTTTTTTGCCAAGAATATTCTCGCGGTATTTTAATAAAATTAAATTTTATTACATCAATTAACCAACCAATATTGAACTCATTAAGTCCATTAACATAGAGCAGAAAAGTTTGTTGCTCATTGTTGTTGAATATGGCATTTATGAGGAGAAGAATGAACACGGACAAAATCATTGTTGCATTCATTTATTCAATTCAGTAAACGACTCTCTCTTTGGCATACAAATTGATAAAATGTTGAAAACGTTTTTTAATTTTAAAATAAAATTATACGATTTTTAAGGTTTCAATCACCAATTTAACGTCAATTTCTTTTCGGGTTTGGTTCAAACAGAAAATCATGAACTCACTCGCCACTTATCTTCAGAGCATTTTTTCTTCTCTGCTGATGGCATTTGCCCTAAGGCAAGCGTTGACATTTCGGCGGCTTTTTTTGTCTCCCTGGGGATTTTTTTGTCACAATTGGATTTAGTGGCCAAATGGACTCGACTCTCAATTTGCAATGCAATCAGATTTTGGCATGAAAATGCCGATGAAATAGGCACACTTATTGAGCTTGAGCAAAATTGAAGGCATTAAAGAAATGAATATAAAGAATTTATTGAATTTGGATGGGATTTAGAGTGTAAATTAGCTTTTATTTATTCGATTTATGGTGTTTCAATTTCAATTAATGTTTTTGCATGATCGAATAATTCGGCAAAATTTTCAAAACAAATTCATTGGATGTTGGCACTGAAGTTGCCATCTGGTGAAGAAGAAGGCAATGTAAATGATGAGCAGGACGAACAGCAGCAGAAAGAGAAGCACCACAATGGAAGAGGAAATTGCCATGCTGAACGATGGACAGATATGATGATGTCCGGTATTTACTGTACGTTCGAGAAGATACGGTATTAATTACGCGCGAATAGAAACGTTTTTAAAATGTTCTACCTTTTAAATAGCTATTTAAATTTTTTAAATAAAAATTTAAGAAAGAAATAAATGTTTTTAAAGGAAAGAATCCGTTAACCATCTCACAGCGTGAAACCCTTTTTTTGAATTGGTAGTAAATAAGCAAAAAGCGAAGTAAACGAACTCAGCTGGAAAGTGTTGAAGTAATTTGTTAAATGCATTTGGTTCTTTTATTGAATAACAATTTAATGTTTACATAAATATTAAATAATCTCCAAAATCTCGTTTGCTTTGATGTGACGCCGTAGGGGCTGGTTACTTTTACTCCATTTCAATTTGCCGTTTTGCAAATGCCAACTTTTTCTCTTTTTCATTGATTTTACATATTCATAAAAAGGCTTCAAAAAATTACTGTATTAATTAACATTTTGGTGGCGCAGATCCTTAACAAAGCAGAATTCTTTAAAAAAACCATTTGTATTTCTAAAAAATTACGCAAACTGTTGAAAATTCATTGCAATTAAAATCATCTCTTAAAATTCTCTTGGCCTTTTCTAAAAAAGTTAAATATTTATGACACCATTTGGCTTTTTGTATACCTATATCTTCTCAATTATTTTGTGTGAAGGCTCAGATAACACAATAATTTAATTGTTCATCTTATTAATATGATAAACAAAAAATCATTTGCTTGAGGGCATTCCAAATTCATAAGTAACAGAATTCATCCAAAATGCAGCCAATTGCGAGCCGAAGTACGTCTTATGTTTATTTTGTGCTGTTGCTGGTTCCATGGCATCGGAAACAGCCGCGGAATTCCTCGCTTCACAGTCCTTCCGGAAAGCTGCAGGAGGCGGTTACCGCCGCCGGCAAAATCTGTGGGCATTTCTGTGCCATTGTTAATTTAAATGTTTTAAAAATTGCAATAAATAAAAATGGATCTATAAAATAAAGACCAAAAGCGTGACGTTTGGCCATATGTCGCGCATTGAATGGGATCAACAACAGCACTTCATTCTCGCGCCGGACATCGCCAAAAACGGGGCCAATGCTGCAAAGCACAAGTACGAACTGAACAGCTGAGCTCCAAGACAACATTTTTTGAATTTAAAAATCTAAATTTGGAATGGCATAATTGAAATTTAAACAACTTTTTTTAAATAAAATTAAAGGAAAATAATCCATTGATTTTAAGGACACTGGACATCTTTCGGCGCCGTTTTGCAGAAAAATTGAGCAAAAATGCATTTAATTTTTATTGATGGTTAGTGCTGATGACAAACGACCCCCCCCCCCCCCATGGCCATGGGAGTTCTGTGGGATGGTCATCAATAATTAAGCGGGCAAATGCATCTGAGCGGAAATGCCAAAAGTTTGCGCTGTGCCAATTCCATCATTATTTTCAATATAAATTATTTTTTACATGGCGTCGTGTATATTTGCTTTATTGAAACGAGACAAAAGACTTTGTGGGCAGAAAAAAATTGGCTTTTCTTAAGTTGAAAAGAAAATTATTTAATATGTACACAAAAAAATCAAATTGTTTATTAAAATTGCATAGATAAATACATAAAAATCCGAGTCCATGTTAAAGCTAATGAGTATTATTGCTTCAGTCAAAATTAATTAAATCGAAATGACTTAGTTTTGCCATATCAAAACAAATTACACCCAAAAAAAGTGTCTTCAGATCATTCGTGATCGAATTGCGTTCCCCCGCGGCGTTGCTGTGTGATCACGTAACCTTCGATTGGCTCCGCCTCTCCCTCCTCCATACCGTACTCTTCGGCGGTGTCACCCATACCGTAGTCCTCTCCGTTAAACAAAGTCGTTAATAGTGTTAGCTGTGCACGTTTTGCCGGTGGCAGCAGAAGAACTGCTTCCACTTTGTCATCTTCACTGGTGCCCTCGGGCAACACCGTACGTTTTCCACCGGCAACATGCGCCATAAAGTACACGGCGGTTACGGTCAGAAGGCCCATCATGAGTACGGTAGCGGCGGCCGAGAATTGCATAATGGCACGGCCCGGGGATTCAAATGCTACAAATTTTCGCAAATCGAATTTTGGTAAAATGTCCAAGCGAATGCATTTAAATGTTTTTGTCCATTTTATATGGGTGGCGAATAGGCAATTCCCTAAAGTTATTCCGTCCGATTGCGTCATTTTATTGGATGTTTGTGGAAAATTGTGCAAAACGAACCGTGCCACGTTAGGCAATTTGTTTCAAATAATATTAAAAAATAAAGGCTTATTTCTGAAGTTTCTCAATAAAAAACAATGTAAAAATGATTCATTAGGGGGGGGGGGGCATTTATATGCTCTAAAGTTCAAAATGTGCGCATATAAATGCACCAAAAACGATAAGCCAAAATATTATTCAACTTCAAATAGTCAAAAACTAAATTCTGTTGTGCACAATTGCAATCAAATACATTTCCAAATGTTTTGAATTTTTAGAAAAATGGAAAAGTCGAATTTTGGGGGTGCATTTTATGCACAAAATGGGGGGGGGAGCTTTGGAGATAAATTTTTGAAAAATTAAGACACGAAATTTGGTGCAAAAAGGCCACTTTAGGGATAGATTTTATTGGTAAATTTTTTTTACGCCTAAAAAGATCATTTATATGAACGAAATTGTATTTGCCGAATGGATTGGCGAGGCAAGATTGAATTTGAAAAATGACAAAAAATGGACAGAAAACTCGCGACATTCAAACATCGTTGACCAGACACAGTCCAAATGGTACGGTAATCAAACGCAACGAGTACGGTATTTTGGCATCATCCGGCACACTATCGCTGAACGCCAACGGATGAGCCTGAAATCTGCGGCCTATTCGTGACTAGAGGCGAACTGAACAAAACATTTCTGGACCTAAATGAAAAAGAAAACAAATTTCAATTGGGGGAAATGGGGGGAAAATAACGCTAAGTTTCATATTGGGGGATGACAATTGAGCAAAATGCGTGCACGGGGGGCGCAAATGTTAGGGGGGGCGGCTTTGGGCAAAGTCAGTCACTTCAGCAGCCGCCGGAAAGAATGGCTTTTTTGGGGAATACAGTAAGCAATTGTTGAATAGATTAGGGCAGGGCACAGGGAGAGAGTACGGTAGCGAATGGATCAATGGAAAGGATGAACAGATTAGAGAAAAAAACAAATTTGGGAACTCTGTGGCAGGGAGGGCACTCTGTGTGTGTTTGTTTAGTTTAAGGCACTGGTCATTCTGGCACTCTTCCTCCTCAGTTTTTGCTGTCTCCGTTTACCTACCCGCCACGCTCAGCTTGGCCTCCGACTGTGCCACGCCGTGCTGATTGCGCACCTAAGCAAGCCAAATGTAAAATTAAAAATGTTTTAAAATGGCACAATTTTTTGAATATTTTCAAAGATGCCCACCTGCACTGTGTAATTGCCCGCATTTGCCGGTGTCACCTTTTTGACCTCCAGTGACACTTTGTTGCCTTCCTGAGTGATCTAAAAAAAGAGGGCGTTCCATTCGGACTGATTATAAATAAAAATGAAAGTCCCACCAAATGGAAGCCTCCGGCGCTGATCTGTTTCCCGTTGACCAGCCATTGTACGGTTGGCGCCGGATTTCCCTCAATTTCCACCGAGAATTTGATGTTCTCACCTTAAATATTAATTAAATAATTGAATTCCAAAAAAATTAAACATTTTAATTTTCTTACCCTGCCTGGCGTTGATACTGTTCAGCTTAGTCACAAACTCGGGCGCTTTAGTGGCAAATGCGGCTTGTCCAAATTTTCCTGGCCCAGTGATTTGGCCAGCGTATGCGCCGGGCTTGCCGGCAATCACACGACCGGCGGACGCTAAATTTTTGTAAAAATTTTCGGCCATTTTTTCGATATAACTCAAAAATAAACTCACGTTGCAGCACCAAATTGGCCACGGATTGGGCCTTGCCCACGGGGTTGACCGCCTCGCATTTGTACTCCGCCACGTCTTCGTTCATCAGACCGCTGATGCGCAGCCAAGCCTGGCCTTCGGCATGGCCAAAGTCCACCCGGTCATTGGTCTTCACCGGTTCGTTGTTGCGCCACCAGCGAATGGTCGGTTCTGCAATGAATTTTTATTAATTAATAAAGTCTCTATGATTCCTAATCTGCAAAATTTCGGCAGAGTCTGATAGCGGCACTTTCTGAGGTAACGAGAAAAAAAAGTTTCCTTGTGCTCGAAAGTCAACGATTTTTGAGCTTGAAATTACTCCGGCTTCTCGATCAAAATCCGATCTCAACTCACCCGGCTCGCCGCTGTACTTGGCACGGAACTCGGCATTGGCGCCCTCTTGGCCAATCACCGGCTTGATGGGCTCAGCGAAGCGCGGCGCCTCCTGCTTGGGGCCCCGTTCCGCCTCGGCGCCGGTCTTGGTCAACACAATGTTCAGCCGTGACTTGCAGCGGACCTCGCCCGCCGGGTTCTTTGCCACACATTCGTACACTCCGGCATCGGGTGGCACAATGTCCACAATGCTCAACGAAGTCTCGGCATCCGAATCGGTCTTTAAAAAATATGATCAAGATTTTTAGAACCAAAGAAGTTCAAAAACAAATTGGCCAGAGTTCGAATAGTACAACCAACCTGTTGATACCGTTCCATGTTCGGCAGCTGTTTGCCCTCCTTGAACCAGGTGACGGTGGGTCGCGGTGTGCCAGTGATAGAGCAGCTCAACTTCGCGGTCTGTCCTTGTTGCACTCGTTGGTCCTGTACGCGTTGTCCGAACTGCGGTGCCACGCCGCGGTCGGGCACCTGCGCTGACGGCAAGTGTCGCATTTGACTCGCACTGGCCCGCAACGTTCTCCAAACGCACGGTGTAGTCGCCAGCATGCGCATCCTTGAGCTTACTCAAGATCAGGTTAGACTCGCCAGGCGATGTCCGAATCTGAGAAAAAATGTAAAATACATATTTATTTATTAATTATTAAAATATATCAATTAAATTGGATGGCACGGTACCTGAGTGTCAAATGCGGAACGCAAATGTTTGCCGTTGTGGAACCATTTGGCGGTGACTGGTTCATCGCCTGAGTAAGTGATGGAAAAGGTGGCGGAACGTCCAATTTCGGCCTGGACAGGCTTCAAATTCTGCGAAATTGTTGGTGCCGTCTTTGCTGACGGCATAAGTTTGGTGGGTTGGGGCTGAAATTTTTAAGAAATTAAATAATCGTGAGTTAAAAATTAAAAACACAAAATTAAGCACAAGAACAGAAATAAGCAAAGCACACTCTCGATTGAAGCTGAAGTCCCTTCTGCTTTTGAATTGTCGCCTGAGGCGGTAAAGCCTGCTTTTGAATTGTCGCCTGAGGCGGTAAAGCCTGCTTTTGAATTGTCGCCTGAGGCGGTAAAGCCTGATTTTGAATTGTTGCCTGAGGAGGTGAAGCCTGCTTTTGAATTGTCGCCTGAGGCGGTGAAGCATGTTTAGTCGGTGCTTGCAGGGGTAAAGCCTGCTTTTGAATTGTCGCCTGAGGCGGTGAAGCCTGCTTTTGAATTGTCGCCTGAGGCGGTGAAGCCTGCTTTTGAATTGTCGCCTGAGGCGGTGAAGCCTGCTTTTGAATTGTCGCCTGAGGCGGTGAAGCATGCTTAGTCGGTGCTTGCAGGGGTAAAGCCTGCAGAGTCGAATGTTGTACAAAAGACAGTGCTTTTGGTGGAAGTTCCTTAACAAACTAAAAAATGCACACACATCAGAACAAAAATTGATCAAATGTTAGTTTTTAAAAAAAGCAAATGAAGCAGAAAAAACAAAAAAGCACACATCCAACGCACCTTACTCGGCACAGAGCTCCGTTCAAACTCTCTAAAAAAGTAACAAGCATAAAATATATATATATTATTATTTAAAAAAAAGTTTCAATTTAAAAAAAACAAATTTCCAGTAAAACGCACTCTTTGACCACTGGAGGAATGTCTTTGAGCTGTTTGTCGGCGCCCTCCACCTTGCCTGGCTCGTGCAGCTTCACCTCCTTCGGTTTGAACTGCTGCTTAATCTGCACCTGGTCCTTGTGCGCTACCTTAAACCGAAATGAAATTCAAATTCTCTAAAAATTAAAAGCTCCGTACAAAAGGCTCCTGCTCAATGAGAGGGCCCTGTTTGACGGAGGCCATCTTGGCACGGTCCTCCTCAATGGTCACGTGCTCCACCGGCGGCGCCTCCGTGGCCGGCTTCGGTTTCGCCGTCTTCAGCTTCACCTGGTCACGGTGCGGAATGCTCGGCTCCCGCTCAAGCTCCGGACCTTGCGTAGCCCTGAATTGCGCAATTAATAAAAATTTAATAAAAATGTTTATTCCTCAGGCAAATAATGGCAAAGTTCAGACATTTATTCAGACTTAAACCGTATAAAAAACGCACTTTCCAACCGGCTCGCCCAGCTTCACCTCGCCACTGGCCCAGTCCGGCAACGGTTCCGCCTCCTTTTTGGCCTCCTTCTCCGTCAACTCGCGCAGCTTGACCGTCTCCATCTTTTCATGCACCGGCTGATACCTGGACACCTCGCCGGCCTTCAGCTGCACCGGCTCCAACTCGAGCCCAGGGAACTCTTTTTGCGTCTTTTCCACCTGAATTTTATTTATTTTAAATATTAAAAATAAAAAAGAATTAAATTTGAATGATTATTCTTAAAAGCAAACAAAAAAATTTCCATGGATAAGCGTGCAGAAGATATGTTTAAGACTGTTTTCAAAACACACATATGCCAGTTTGTTGTAGTACTGCTCGTCCTTGGCCCGTGTGAACTTTTGCACCAACTCCTCCGTCTCCAGCTGCTCTATGGGCGCCTTTTGCAGCTCCACCTTGGCCAGTTTTTGCACGTCCCCCTTGGGCGCCTTCTCGAACACTTCGCCGAGTTGGCCGAGCGTGTCGCGTTGCCACTGCACTGCGCGGTTCTGCAGCTCGTCCACCGTCTTCAGCTTGGCTTCGCGCAGTTTGTGCTGTCGGAAGTCCTGTGGCGGGGAACATTCCAAATTATTTATTTTTTGAATTTTAATTCGATGTTCTGTCTGGAATTGCATTCCCCTGACCACCTGATGCTGGAACACGTCCAAGCTGGCCTTGGACTGCACTTCGCCTTCCGTGTTCCGCGCGATCGCCTCAATCGTGCCGGCGTCGCTGATCCGCGCATGACTGATGGTCAGATAGTGAACGCCGTCGTAGTTCAACTTGCAGCGATGACCCTGCCGAAGTTGCATTTGTTTTTTTGGATTTTTCGAGATTTTGTAAATAACGATTCCTCGAATCAGGTAAAATTCCAGTTTACAGATGAGTTAAATCTCGGTAAGAATTTTCTGATCGGAATTTGCATAAAACGGATCAAAATGCCACTCACATGCAGCGCCTGATGTCCGTTGACGTACCAGATCACTTTTGGCCTCGGGTTTCCTTCCACGGCACATTCGAAGCGCGCCGGCATGTTCTCCTCCACCTGCGCGTTTCGTGGCAAAATCAGGAACTGCGGCTTCTGCTTTTGGCGTGCCGGTTGTGGGCCCGCTTCCGCGTGATACACATTCTTGCGCACGTCCTTCACGCGAAGACCTTTAAAAAATATTTTCAAAAATAATAATTTGCCATCAAAAAATTTCCTTACTGACCTTGTGGAATCTGCGGCGTCGTCAGCACGTGCTGTTTGCCTGAGCAAGCCAGCTTGCCGGTCAACATTGCCTAAGAGTAAGACAAGTTTTGTTTGACTGAAAACAATAATTTGTCGAGAAAAAAAGGTCCTATAATAGAACAAATTGACTGTACCTGTCCAAACTGGTTGGTGGCCACGCACGCGTACTCGCCAGTGTCATCCGGCAGCGCGTACAAAAGGTCCAGGCAGCAGTAGCCCGAGTCCAACGTGTTGCGGAAGCGTGCACCTAAACATATTTAAAAAGTAAATAAATATTCGACAAAAAGAAAGAGCGGACTGACCAATGTCCACCGGTTTGGCATTCTTGAACCACTCCACCTTCATGTACGGGTCGTTGATCGGCGCCAGCTGAGTCTCGAATCTGCAGAAGTCGCCCTCCTCCACGCCGATGTTGTTCAGCTCAGCTTTGAACACGGGCGCTTGTTGGGCTCCTAAATTTTTAAAAATTGAATTTTAAAATGTTCAATAAAACAAAAACGAATTGCCTGGCTGCCAAGCGTCCTCTGCTGTCAGAGCGAGTTGAGCCTTCGTGAACTGGCGCAGATGGTGTTCCAGGTTGTCCACGACCTAATATATAATATTATTTTGATTTTTTTATTCTTAGAAATGAATGAATATTTCGGCAATTTTGTCCAACCTGACTTCCCGGGGCCTGAGGCTGGAACAGAAGGCCTGGCTTCGGCGTCACGTTGATGTGCGTCTTTGTCCGCGCTTCACCTTTGGCATTCACTGCCACCAACTCGTAATCGCCGCCGTCCTCCGCAATCGCGAAAAGGATGTCCAACGTGATGAAGCCGAACTCGAAGCTTTGCCTAAGGGGGGGGGGATATTTGGCGATTTGCAAGGGCTTCTTTTTGCTCTCTCATTCCATTTACACTTACACGTAGCGATTGGCGTCCGGCAGCGGCTGTCCGTTCTTCAGCCAGTACACCTGCAGTTGCGGGTCGTTGATGGGCGTGACGCGGCACTCCAAATGCACAGATTCGCCTTCCGCGGCGTCCAGCGTCTCCACCAGCGATTGCTGCACCACCGGCTGTTCCTGCGCGATCAGCGTCTGTACTTCGATGGCAGCTGCGGTGCTCGCCTCGCCCTTTGCATTGCGCGCGATGCATTTGTACTCGCCAGCGTCCTAAAGCGATCAAGATTGGTCAAGTTTTCTTGGAGTTATGATCAGAGTTTTTGAATTGAAACCAAAACCGACAAAACCCAACGGGTAAAAAATGTTAGACCTGAGCGATCAGATGTTTGATCATCAGCGTGATGACGCCAAAATCGTTGCTCAAATGGATACGGTTGGAGTAAGGAACGGAATGGCCGTTGTGCTGCCATTCAATGTGCATGGACGGGTCGCCGATGGGCTCCAACACGCACATGAATGCATGCGCTTGCGCCTCCTACACAATTCAACTTGTTTAAGCATTTTAAAATGCCTTTTAGTTTTAAAAATTGGCAATTTGTTTCAAAAAATATTTCCAAATTTCCGATGGACCTGCAATTCGCCGGCATCTTTAAGCTGTTCCGTGAACGACGGGGCGCCGAATTCAATGGCCGGAGCAGCAAGTTCTGCAGGCGGGCGACCAACCCAATTGTCTAACTCTTCAATGCGCTCTTGGCGCTGGCCGGGCGACACCCAATCGTAGGAAATGCCGCTGTCGCCGACAACCTAAAAAACAAAATATTAAATTTAGATAGTTTGCAGGCAACAGATTGACATTAAAAATAATAATGTTTTATCGCAAAAATTTTGCAAAACTTGGGAAAATTCAAAATGAGTTTTCAAAATTGATGGCACCGGCCATCCATACCTCGATTTGGCACTGCGTTTCAGCCTGGCCCTGGTTGTTGATGGCTCGGCAAAGCCATGTGCCGTTGTCTTGCGGCTCTGCCGGACACAGCTCCAGCACCACAAAGCCAAAGTCGTGGATTGTTTTCATACGGTTGGTGTTGAGCACGAGCTCCCCGTTGTGGTACCACTCCACTCGGAGGTTGGTGTCGTCCGTTGGCTCCAACTTGGCATCCAGATGGATCAGAGCGCCTTCGCGAAGTTGAGGAAGGCTCTTAACCGGCAAATGTAAACTTTTGAAATTTTTGAAAGTTGGCATAATGTAACAATTGAATAAATAATAATACTCACGGGCAATTGGCTGACAAAGTTCGGTGCACCGAACTCCTTGGCCGGTTCTTCCGGCTTCGGCGGCTTTGGTGCCTCAATTTGCGTGATTTTCTGTTGTGCACCAGCCATGGCCTGCGGTATTTGAGGCTGCGCTTCAATGCCCTCTTTTGGTGTCACCTAAAAGAGATTTTCAATAATAATTAACGTTTTTAAATAAATTCATTAGTAGAAATTTTGGGGAATTTTGAAAATGTCCAATAAATAACCAAGATGAATTCGTTCACCTTCAGCGAAGTGCTTGTCACCGCCTCTCCCTGCTCGTTGATCGCCTTGCACACGTAGTCGCCGGTGTCTTCAGGATACACAGGGTAAATCTCCAACACGACCACGCCGAACTCGTTGATAGTCTTCACGCGGGAACCGGTCAACAGCGGCTTGTTGTTCAAGAACCTGACATTTGGAATAATCGTTTAATATTGACCAGGACATGGCACAACCATTGGATCTTCAGCTGGTTGTCATCCACTGGTTCGTAACGTGCAGTGAAGTGCGCCCGCTCGCCCTGCTCGCTCTCGCTGGGCGCGCTCAACGGCGCGACAAACACCGGCATGCGGCCCTCCCTGACTAGCTCCTCCTTTGTCGGACGGAAAGCCAACCGTTCCTCAAGGTCGCCGACCGCCTTGGCCTTCTGCTCCGATTGCGGCTGCAGAAGCAGCGACTCCGTCGGCGCGACCTCAAGCTGTACGGAGGACGAGACCTCGCCTTGATCGTTGATCACCTTCATATGTGCAAATAATTAGCCGACCCAATTTTTAAACTGATCGCTGACTCTGATCATTTTTAAATAAATGATCCAATAGATAACCTTGATCTGGTACTCGCCGGAGTCGTGCGCCAACAGGTAGAGAATGTCCAGAATTCCAAAGCCGAAATCATTGACCATTCGGTGTCTGTTCGAGTGATAAATGGGCTGACCGTCCTTGTACCTGTCCAACCAAAGGTACAGTTACATTTTAAGCCCCCCTCCCACAATGTGTACCATTCAACGCGTGTCTTCGGATCTGCCACCGGAGTAAAGTGTGCTTCCAAGTGCGCACTGTCGCCCTCGGAAAGGCCCGCGGGCGCCTGCAGCTGTGCACTGATTGTCGGTGCTTCAAACACGGGTGCTTCCGGCTCTGCCGGGCCCGCTCGCGGAGCTTCTAACTGTTCAATTTGTGCCAGGCTAGACTGGTTGATCGGCTCCAGCAGCAGGCGGTCACGCGGCAGCACGTTCAGTTTGGCACTGGCACGCGCTTCGCCCACCGAATTGACCGCAACGCACTCCCAATCGCCTGCATCGCGCAGCTCCGTGTCGTTGATGTTCAGGATCACCCAGCCAAAGTCTGCAATTTGCTTCAGACGAGACGAATCCGGCACCGGTGCGCCGTTCAGGTACCTTACACAAGATTTTAGGGTGATTTGAGTTTGGATTTGAATTAAACTTCCACACCATTGGATCTTCAGTTCGTTGTCGTCGATGGGCTCCACGGTGGTCTCGAAGTGTGCAGGCTGTCCCTCGTGCACTTCGCCCGGCGTCAGCACCGGTGAAGTGAACTTGGGCGCCACTTTGGGCGCCGGCTCGGGCTCCGGCAACGGCTCTTTGGGCGCCTCAATCTCCTGAATGCGCTGCCAGCTTTGCTCGTGCTGAACGTCGTCCAGAATGGGCGCTTTTGCGTTGCACTTAAGAGAAAAGAAGACTTATAAAATGTGAACCTAATCATTTTTTTGATTTTAAAAATCTTAAATTGTACCGTTTCATGTTACCAAATAAACATTTTGTTTTTCTTTTTGAATTTAATTATTATTTTCTACACTTAATATGGGCGTTTTGCCATCGACTAACTTTTAGCGTGGCTGAAGTGATCGCCTCGCCCTGGGAGTTTTGCACACACAGCTGATAAACACCTGATAAGTGGGCAAAACATAATTGTGATAATTGCTTCAAATAATTCGCTGTTTTCAAAAGACCAGCAGACTGATCTGATCATACAGATCACCAAATCAAAACATTGTGAAAAGCTTTAGCCGACCTTCGTCCTCCGGAATTGTGTATCCGATGATGAGCGTGCACAGCCCAAAGTCGTATGCGATTGCGTACTTGGACCCGTGGACCAGCGGCACTCCGTTCCGTACCCATTGGATCGTCACGCCGGGGTCGTTGTTGGGCATGAAGATGGCTTCGAACTTGATCACGTCGCCCTCGTCGCAATCGATATCCGAAATTTGTTGCTGGAAGGTTGGCGCCGGATATTCTGGCGCCGGAGGCGACGGCGGACGCTAAATGTTTTGATGCTTCATTTTGTTCAGCGCCATCGAATGAAATTGTTCACTTCCAACGGCGCTTCAAGAATTTGAATTTGACGCCAAGACTCCTCATGTTGCGTGTCTCCAAGGATGTTGCCAATTCCAACGACCTAAATTGTTTAGGAATTATTTTAAAAGCATAATAACCCTCGAGGGCTTTCAAAAAAGAAACATCGAAAATTAGACGAATTTGTTTATTAATTTAAAAATTGCATTCCCAACCACCTTAATTGAGGCCGAGCTAGCCGCTTCGCCTTCGCTGTTCGCAATTTTCAGCGTGTACACGCCCTCATGATCAGGGTTGACCGCACTGATGATTTAAAAAAGTGCCGGATTCAATCACAAAATTGGCACGTTTCTTCTCTACCTGATGTCCAGTGCGGCCCATCCCAGGTCAGTACGCGTGCGGACTAATTGCGAGGCGCCCAGCGGATGTCCGTTAAACTCCCAAGTGCTAAATGAATGAATGAATGAATACAGACAGAGTTGAAAGTGTTTAAATTTGGCATTGGCATTTTAATCACTGGTTGTACCAGCTCAGGTCGTTGTCCCGGGCGGGCTGGAACGTGGCCTCAAGCCGGACGGGCGTGCCCTCGGAAATGTCCGCAACGGACTCCAGCTGAGTGAGGAAGCGCGGCTTCTCCTTCACCTCCGCAATTTCGATCTCCTCCCGAATCTTTGGTGCTTCCAGAATCTGAGTGTTGTTGAGTGTTTTGAGAAAAATGTTCTCAAATTTACTATATTTCACCTGAATCTCATTCCAACTCTCCGGATGCTGCACGTCCTTCAGAATCTTCTCGTATCCGGCCACTTTAACGGTGGCCGAAGTTGTCGCTTCACCTTGCGCGTTGGATGCCGTGCACGTGTACACGCCCGAGTCGTGCGGAAGCACGTGCAGAATGTAGAGGACCACCTCGCCAAAGTTTTTCTCCTAAAAAGTGATAAACAAATCTTGAGGTTTAATCTTGACCGGACTCAGAACCTGTCTGAACCGGTTGGCGTTCTGCAGCGGCACTCCGTTGAGGAACCACTCGATCTTCAGATTTGGGTCTCCCACCGGTTCGACATGGCCGATCAATTGCACAATGCCACCCTCCTGCTCCAGCTCGACGTTCTCGAACGTCTTTGTCCAGTTCGGCTTGCCAAACTCCATCTCCGGGAAAGCGAGTTGGGGATTCTTGTCGATTGCCTCCAACTCCTGGATTTGGAATCCATTTTAACCAAAAATTGAGGAATTTCTAATTTTTAAATTAAATTTGAATGTTTTGATCTGAATTTTCGTATTGCATTTTGCCTGAATGCGCTGATAGGACTGCTCGTGCAGCGTGTTCAGCAACAGACTGTCGTCTGCCGCCACTGTCAGCGATGCATTGGTCATTGCGGCGCCCTCCTGTGTAAAATAAAGCAAATTACGGAACTTTCAATATTAAATGACTAACCTTGTTGACCGCCTTGCACGAGTACGTGCCGGCATCGTGTAACCCGGCACCCACAATACGCAACCACACGTGTCCAAACTCCTCGCCAATCTGGTAACGGTTGCTCTGCAGCAACGGCTGATCGTTGCGGTACCATTGGAGCTGCAGGCCGGGATCGTTGATCGGCATCACACGAGCTTCAAACAGCACCACACTGTTCTCAGGCACCTGAAACATTTAATAATTTTCAGTTGAGTTTAAATAAAATTTTGAAACTCACGTCCGCCTGACTCTGCAGCGGCTGCGTGAACTGAGGCTTCGGGTACTGCACGGGTTCGGGCTCGGGCGGCGGCTCCCGGGGCGCCTCCATCTCCTGGATGCGGACCCAACTCGCGTCGTGCATTGTGTCGGTGAGCAGACCCGGCCGCTTCTCCACCTCCAGACGTCCTTCGGTGGACGCCTCGCCGCCCTCGTTGACAGCAACACAACGATAGTCGCCCACGTCCTGGGACAACACGTAGTGAATATCCAGCGTGACCAGGCCGAAGTCGTTGCGCATGGAGATTCGGTTAGACATGGGCAGGGGACGCCCGTTGTGGAACCACTGAAGACGCAAACGCGGGTCCGCGATCGGCTCCACCTGACATCGGTACAATAATGGTCATGCCGAAAGTTAAATGCCATCCAGAGAAATGCGCCAACCTGAGCCTCGAAATGTGCCGGCTGGCCCTCGATCAAGTCCGTCTGACTGTTCAGTGGTTGGGTAAAGCGTGGCGCGGCGTGCTCCGCCAGCGGTGCCTCTTCCGGGCCAGGCCGTGGCGCCTCCAGCTCCTGGATGCGTTGCCAGCTCTGCTCGTGCTGCGTGTCTCCGAGAATGCTGTCCACCGGCTGTACGGTCAGCGAGCCTTCCGCTCGCGCTTCGCCCTGTTCATTAGTGGCCACCACTGTGTACGTGCCGGAGTCGTGGGCCTGCGTTGAGGGATAATTATAAAGCTTGCATTTAACCCTACTCTACTTGTGTGTGCAAAAAGTCTAGCGCGATCAGCCCAAAGTCTTTGGTGAACGCGAAGCGGTTGCTGTCCGCCAGCGGCTGTCCGTCCTTGAACCACTGCACGCGCAGTTTGTTGTCGTTGACGGGCGTGACGCGCGTCTCAAAGTGTGCCGGCTGACCCTCCACACGTTCGAGCGACTGCAACTGCCCGGCGAAGGCGGGTGCCTCGGGGGCCAGTGGTTCCGCCTCAGGCGCCACCTCCTTGGGTGCCTCCAGCTCCTGCGCGAGGAATCGGTATGCAATTCGAAAGTTCGTTAATCAAAATTATTCTCGCTGATGGCCTCTTAAACTCGAGAAATTTTGGGCACCTGAATACGCTGCCAGCTCTGTTCGTGCTGCGGGTCGGTGAACAACGAGCCTTTGGGCGCAATTTGCAGCTGCAGGCTCGACTCCGCCTGCCCTAGCTCGCTGCGCGCCACGCATGTGTACTCGCCCGAGTCGGCGTCGAACGCGTAAAGGATGTCCAGCGACACGTAGCCAAAGTCGTGCACCTTGCGGAATCGGTGTCCGTTTGGCAGCGGCTGTCCGTTGAGGAACCATTCCACGACGAGTTGATTGTCATTGGTGGGCTCAATTTGGCCCTCCAGATGGATGGGATCGCCTTCCTGGGCGAAGAAGGATTTTCATAAAAATACTTTAAGTTGGACACAGCTTAAGAAGCCACCTGAAATTCGGACTGTCCACTCGCAATTGGCACAACAAAACGTGGCGCCACAATCTCCGGTTCTGGGACGATAAATTCGGGTGGCTGCCTGTTCTCAAACTCCTGGATTTGCTGCCAGCTTTGCTCGTGCTGTGTGTCCAGCATAAGTGCATCTGTCGGCTGACACTTCACCGTGGCACTCGTCTGCGCCTCGCCAAAGTCGCTGACCGCCCGGCAATTGTACAGGCCGGAGTCCTCGCCGTACACCGTCAAAATGTCGAGTGTTACCAAGTCCAGATTCCGTGCTGGCCTATTTTTGAAGAATTTAAATTTAAAAGAAAGCTTCATTGAAGCTTGTGCATGAACTTTTGTACTTACATGAACCGATTTCCTTCCGGCAACGGCTGTTCGTTACAGGTCCAGTACACCTAAAGAAGCAGAATTGAAGGGTTGTTTTAAATATAATTAAAATGCCTTTAGTGTTGGGTCGTTGACGGGCTGCAGTCGGCACTCCAGCCGGACAACGTCACCTTCGATCAGCTCTTCAAAGTTGGACAGCGGGACTATAAATGTTGGCGGCAAGAAGTGCAGCTCAGGGCTGGGCTCTTTCAGCAGTTGCCGGCCCTCGATCTCCTGAATTTTAATTTTGGTAGTCTCAATTATTCGCGGTCTCCAACCTGTATCTTCTGCCAGGACTGTTCGTGCTGTGAGTCCAGGTACAGGTTGCGCTTCGTCTCGCAGTCGATGGTGATGGACGACTCGGCCTCGCCCACCTCGTTGGTGGCCCGGCAAGTGTACGTGCCGGAATCACTTGGCAACAGATGCGCAAACTCCAACGCAACGTAGCCAAAGTCGTGGATGGTGCGAATGCGCGAGCTGAACTGCAGTGGCTGCCCGTTGAAGAACCTTATTGATGAAGAAATGATCAAGAATGATTATGATTAGATATTGAAAACTACCAACCATTCAATACGAAGCTTTGGGTCCGTGATCGGCATCACCGTGGCGTCCAAGTGCAGCGGCATGCCCTCGGCCAAGCTGTCCACCAATCCGGTCAATTCCTGAGTGAACTGAGGTGCCTCAGGCACGAGCTCCGGCTCCTCGGGCTCTGCCGGACGAATGGCCTCCAGCTCTTGGATACGGCGGAAGCTTTCCGGATGCTGCGTGTCCTCCAGAATCAGTGCGCCGCCTTCAATTTGCACTGATGCCGATGTTTGGGCTTGGCCTTAGGGGAGAGAGGGGATTTTGATGAATAAAATATAAAATAAAATTAATAATTTTCCGCGCAAAACCCTAAATATTTATAAATAAATAAAATGGTTCCCTACCGACGGCATTGCTGACCACCAGCGTGTAATCGCCGGCATCTCCAGCCAACAGGAAATTGATGTCCAGCGCGGCGTAGCCGAAATCGTTGGTCAAATGATGACGATTGCTGTTGAACAGCGGCTGTTCGTTCAGGAACCATTCAATCTAAATTTGCAATTAATTTTATATTTTAACTGATCCGTATTTTCCATCTTAAAAGCAATTTCAGCATACGAACAAAACCAAATTGAAATAAAAGGTTTGGTGGACGAAATGCCCGCCTAGCAAAATTCCGACACATTCGCGAAGACGAGCGCGTACCTTGACCGTGTTGTCGTCCGTCGGTGTGTATTGGGCGTCAAAGTGCAGCGCCTGCGTCTCGGCCGGGCCTCCCTCGCCCTGCGCGGTCACCGTCAACTGCTTGACAATCTGCGGCGACTGCTTCTCCGGCTCGGCCGGCTCCTCCGGCACCGGTCGCGGTGCTTCCAGCTCCGCAATGCGTGCCACAGACTGAGGATGGATTGGCTCGCTGAGCAGTGCCTCCTTTCCCTCACAGCTCAAGTCCACGGACGAGGCGGACTCGCCAGCCGCGTTACGGATCACCAGCGTGTACGAACCGCTGAAGAGAAAATAAAATCGACCAAACATACAGTATATGAAATGAATCCGATCCAATCAGTGATCGAGTATATGTCCGATCAGTGATCAGGAAGTTCCAGAGTAATCCGCCGATTTATGATTAATTGATTCTACATGGTAAAGACTGTACGTGCCTGTCTTCTGGGTACATGTACAGAATTGTCAGTGCTGCAAATCCGAAGTCTTGGTTTAGCACAAAGCGATGCGCCTTCATCAGCGGTTGCCCGTTGAAGAGCCATTCGCACTGAAAATAATATTTTTCTTACTTTTCATTTCATGAGACTTTTGACCTCTTTTACAATTTAAGAAGCGAACAAATAAAATAAAATTACGGTATAGAAAAATACAGTAATGCCTAAACTGGTCAGCAACAAAAGTTTGTGCCCGTTTAACCAACCACCGACCACAATGCTGTTGTCGTCCAATGGGCCGTACTGTGCCTCCAAATACACACTCTCCGCCTCGGCCACTTGAGCCCCGCTGGCGCTCAGCGGTTTGGTGAATTGAGGCGCCTGCCGGTCCGGCTCCGGCACCTCTTCCGGCAACGGCTTCGGCGCTTCCATCTCCTGAATGCGCGCGTAGCTGGTCGGATGCTGCGGCTCGGAGAAAATGCGACTTTTTGCTACAATTTTTGATTTTTTTTTTTAAATTTTCACAAGGCAAATAGCAAAAAAATGTTTAGAAATTAATTTTAACTCAGTGTTTATGTAGAATATATATATTCTACGGTTTATCAATTAAATAGATTTGCTGGAGGCACAAAATTAGGACCCTAAAGATTTCCCGGCTTTTCTTTCGGTTAAAAAATATCAAAATATTTCGGTTTGGGACGTTTTTGGATGAGCGCGATCTGCAAACAATGGCCGATGTTTGGCTAACTCAAACATTGCTTCACATAACAAAAACTGGTTTCTTTAAAATAAAACCAAAATATTTCAAATAAAAAAGGATTTTGTGCTAAATTTAAACTAAATTTAATGTTAATTAAATGAAAAATAAATTCCAACGTTCGCAGCTGAATTTGGTGCTGGTTTCGGCTCGTCCAAGAGCATTTTCCGCAACGCACGTGTACGTGCCGGAGTCCTCCGAGTAAACGCTGAGAATGTCCAATGAGCAGTAGCCAAAGTCGTGGAAAGTGCGCAACCGACTTGCTGCAAAAGGCATATATATATATATATCCGGGATGGGCGCCGTCCCATTTCTCAAAAAACGGGGCACGGGACGCCAGGGATTATGGGGGATTACGGAATGGCCCATCCCTGGCATCGTAAATGATGCAAATTATCGCCATGAGACCAATTTTTATTATATTTTTGTTTTGATCATTTTTGATTGGTTTGGATCGAAACTTTGTGACTTTGACTGGCCACTCACCGTGCAGCAGCGGTTGCCCGTCACGGAGCCAGAAGATGTGCAGTTGGTTGTCGCCAACTGGCTCGTACGTGCACTCAAAACGCAGCGGCTCGCCCTCCTCCACCTCGCCAAGATCGCCTGCAAGCGGCTGCACAAATTTAGGCGCGGTCGGCTCATAGTCGGGGATTTCCTGGCGCGGGTATTTGTCCAGGCCCTCCAGGTATTCGATCTTCGACAGCGACTGCTCGTGCTGAGGCTCCGACAGAATGGCATCTTTGCCGACAATGTTCACCGCGCATGCACTTTCCGCCTAATGCCAATTTTGAACGGTTTGCGGTTGTTTATTACACATTTTTGATCAGATTACGGTACGGTATTCCGATTACGGTATGCTGTTTATTTTGTAATTCGTCTTCAATTACGGTACCTGTCCCTTCTCATTGGTAGCGCGTACGACGTATTGGCCCGCGTCCTCCGGGATCACGCCTTTAATGAACAACGTGATGAAGCCGAAGTCGTTCTGGGCGTGGATGCGCGAGCTGTTGTACAGGGGCTGGTCGTTGACGAACCACTCCACCTTCATGGTAATATATTTGTATCGTTTACCAAAATATGACAAACTTTCATGGTCGGGTCATTCACCGGCACCAGCTTGATCTCGAAGATCAGATCATCGCCCTCCTGGATACGATTGAATCAAGCGATAACAGCAATCTCTAATTTAAGTACCGGATATTCGATGTCCTGCAGAGTGCCGAGAAACTTTGGCGGATTGTCACATTCTCGGTCAGGAACTTCGGGCAGGCTGAAGTCCTTGGGCTGTTCCAACTCCTGGATACGGTCCAGGCCTTCCGGATGCAACGGATCCTGGTACAGAGTGTCCTTCGGCTTCACTGACAATTCGATGGACGTTTGGGCCTTAAGCAAGAAAAAATCAAGAATGCCAAATTGGTTTCCCCAAACGCACATCGCCAAGTTCGTTCTGTGCCACGCACGTGTACGTGCCGCTGTCCTCCGGAAAGGCGTACAGAATGTCCAACGCGACGTAGCCAAAGTCAAACATTGGCCGGAAACGGTGGGCGGCGTACAACGGTTGGCCGTTGAACAGCCAATGAACAGCCATTTTCTGGCAAAATGCCAAATTTATTTTAAATTACATATTTAAGAAAAAGAAAAATGTTTCCATCCCCTCACCACGTCATTGGCAGGCTGTACACGGCACTCGAAATGCACCGGCTGTTCCTGTTCCACCTCCACTTGGCCGTCCAAAGGACGCGCAAACCTCGGCTGAAAGGCGTGAAATTGAACTTCTCCATTTCAAATTTAAATTTTATTGAAAAGATATTTTAATTTGCTTTTACCTGCTCCACGCTTTGAACTTCCTCAAGGCGATCGGGCTGAAACACCGGGCCCATGTGCACCTGAAGTGTACCCGGGATCGCAAATATTCGGCAAATAAGCAAATGGGGCCAAATAAAAATTCCCGTCCAGAAATACCTGGTAGTCCTCGTGCGCTTGGATGGTCGGCAATGCGCCGGCATGCAGCGGGTCGGACAGAATGTCGCCGGTGGAAATGGTGGACAGGTTGGCATCCGCCTGCGCTTGGCCCAGCGAGTTGGTCAGCACGCAGCTGTACACGCCCGCGTCCTCCGGATACGTCGGGTGGATGGTCAACGACGCGAAGCCGAAGTTGTTTACCTGACAAAAATAAATGAAATGGTGCGCATAAATGCTCTCAGATTGTGTGTTAATTGTTTTAATTAAAATATAAATTTCAATTTGTTTTTAATATGTTTAATCATTTTTTCTTGGCCTGACCAGCTGAATTCGATTGGCATTTGGCAACGGTTGCCCGTCCTTAAGCCAAGTGACGCGAAGCGACGGGTCGTTGGTGGGCTTTATGCGCGCGTCGAAATAGGAGCGGCCGAGCTCGTCCTCGCAGTTGAAGTCGCGCGGCGGTTGCACAAATTGCGGCACGTGCATTTTGCCCTCCGCCTCTTTGATGCTCTTAAATAGACGCAAATATTTATTCAAATAAATATTTTCCCTAAATTTTCCCGAGTCCTTAACAAAAAAACGGGGTTTTCAACTACCTATGTATCAAAAAGTTTTTTTTGTTGCCAGACCTGCAGCTCGCGCATGTCCTCCACGTCGTGCTCGTACACTTCGCTTTCGGCCAAATATTTGCCTTCATCTGTTCGTGCCACAACCACCACAGTGGCGGACGTCTCGGCAGTGCCAATGTCGTTTTCGGCCTGGAAAACGTAGAAGCCGGCGTCCTGCTCGGTCACCTCCGCAACTGACAAAAGTGCAAAACCGTTCTGGTATAACGCCTGCACACGGTCATCTGCAAAATGAGACACTTTGAAATGATCGGACAAGATCTTAGCAAGATTTTGATCAATTAAAATTATTATCGACTTTCAAAAAATAATTTTATTCATCCATAAATTTAAAATGCCAAGCACTCACTCGATTGAATTGGCGTTCCGTTCAAAAAAAAGGCGACTTTCATGGACGGGTCGCTGATCGGCGTCAGTTTGGTCTCCAGACGGAGCGGCTGCCCCACAAACAATTCTTGAGAACGCAATTCCATATGAAAGTTGGGGCGATCTTTGCCGGGCGCCAACACCCCGCGGGGCCGTTCCGGCACCAGCTGATCAGCACCGGCGGGGGACGGTTGGGACGGCACGTAACTCAGAACTTCGATGAAAGCCGACTGACGAGCCTAAAAATTTTATTAAATAATTATTTAGCGATTCAGTAAAAAAAATTAAAAAAAAAAAATTTAAATTTTTAAACTTTTCCAATTAATTGTTTAATGATGGATTTGATGAAAGTTCCTTCCATTTTAATTTTTTATTTCGTACAAATCTTCGCATTTAAGCAATTCTCGGAGGGAATCGATGTTTCTCTCGCAACCGCAAAATCCAGTTTTTTGCTATTCAAGCATTTTTCCTTTTAAGTGAAATGGGCAAATGGGAATGCTCTACCATAAGGAGTCGTAGCTCAGTGGCAGAGCAATTGACTGCAGATCAATAGGTCACCGGTTCAACTCCGGTCGGCTCCTATCTTTTTTCGTCAATTTTCTTTTTTGTTTAATTTTTTGATGTAATTTATACAGTAATTAAAATAATTATTTAAAAACGCAGCTTTAATTCTTACTAAAAATATTACATTTTTCTTTTTTTAATTTTATCATTTCCTCAAAAATAATGAAGAAAATTTGTTGACTTTTTCTAAATTTTCTCTTCTTCTTCAAATCAGACGAATTTACCTCGCCCATGGTGTTCACCGCCACACAAGTGTACTCGCCATGGTCAAACACTGTCACCGGGTTGATCTCCAGCACCGCGTAGCCGTAGTCGAGCAGAGTGGTCACACGCTGTGTGGCCATGATCGGCTTCCCGTTCAGCAGCCAGGCCACCTTTATAGGCAGCCGATGTTTTCAATGTTCAAAAAATTTCTAAAAAATTCACCCCGACCCCTCCCCCACCTTCAGGTTCGGGTCGTCGGTTGGCGAGAACTTCAGATCCAACATGGCATGTTGGCCTTCAATCAGCGTCTGGTTGTTCAGCTGCGAGCTGAACGCTGGGGCCGACTTTGACTGGTGCCAACTCCTTCTCCTCCTCCAAATGGGGACGCTTTGCGCTTGTGCTAAAATTTACAATTTTTTTTTTTAATTTTGCTAAAAGCCTACAATTGTCGTGTCCGATCCACTCGCTTCAGCACAACCTGCTCTCTTAGCCTCCGGGGCCGGCGATTGGAACTTCTGCCGTGCCGCACCGGCACCGCCTGCGACACTTTTGGTGGTAGCAGCCCCTGCGCCTCCGGGGAAGGCCAATTCAAATTGAGCCTAAAGAAAAGACAAATAAATCAATCAATCATACATGATTCCCAATGTTTTCAACCTGAAATTCATTAAAAGGCTTATAAACGGAAACCAATTCGAGATTCTCGAGAACTACTTGCCGAGAGTTCTCCCAGGCCCAAACTCGAGCTGTGTTGGCCTAACCTGGAAGGATCCGCCCGCGTTGCTGGCAATGCATGCGTACGTGCCCAAGTCCTCCTGTTGGACGTTCAACACGCTCAGCTGGGATTGGCCGTCCTTTCCGCCCGCAATTTGAAACTTTTTTGACTCGGCGGCCAACTTCCGTTGCGGCTGACTCAGCGACAGCCATTGCAATTCGGGCACCGGCTGTCCAGTGGCTTTTGCCTTCAAATAAATGCAAAAAATAAAAAATATTTGGCTTTATTTATTCATCTTATAAATTAGCTATTTTTATAATGATAAGGCAAATGAATGGTTTAATTGTTGCATTTGACATTGGAAACTTTGCCTTGAACACCGCTTTCTCGCCCGGCTTAACTGCCGTTGGCTTTGGCATCTCCACAAATTGGGGCGGTTTAACGCCGGTCGGCTGCCTGCCCGCTGTGCCATTGGCTATCATTGCCCCGCCATTCATCATTGGACCATTTTTTTTAGCCTTTAATTTGAAATTAAAATTTAAATTCTTTTTAATTTGTTTTAAATCGAAATTCATTTTACCGGTGGAGGTGCCATTTCCCTAATTCTGCGTCGTCTCAGCTGTTCCTGAAGGTAATATTCCGCCTGTTCAGGGGGTCGGAGGTACGGATGGATTTGTCGACGGTTTTCCGACTCGAAGAGCAAAGGATCAAGCAGAAGCTGTTCAAAATCCCACTGAAAGGACGTAGAAAATGTGAAAATTTACTTTGTGTTGTGTACTTACATACCTTCTGTGTTGGAACCGGAGTCTGAGTCTTTTGTTGCTCTACAGATAACTGTTGGGCTCTGAAGTTGGATTGTTGTCCCTGGAACTGTTGCTCGAATCGTTCAGGCGTATGTCTGTAGACTGCAAATTGGTCTTGCGGCCTGTAGGCTGGCTGTACAGACTGATCTAGAGGTCTGTGTACTTCTTCTGAAGGCTGTTCTGGTAGCCTGTAGATTTGCTGTACAGCTTGTTCTTGATGTTTGTATGCCGGATATTGCTGAACAGACTGTTTTGGCGATTTGTAGATTGGTGGTACTGGTTGTTCTGGTGGCCTGAAGACTGGGTGTTGCTGATGCTGTTGTTGTTCTGAAGACCTGTAGATGTGCTTTTCAACTTCTTGCTGTTGACGTGGAGGTTTCGGTGGTGGTTGCGGTGGTTGCGGTGGTTGCTGACGAGAAGATGGATACTGAACCGGTTGATGTTGTTGGTAATACGATGGTCGTTGTTCTGATGATGGAAACTGTTCAACTACTGCTTGATGCTGTTGCTGAACTTTCCGCTCTTTCTGATGATATTGCTCCTTGGGCGGTGAACCAAGACGGAATTCTGGGTCGTTTTCTGCTGGTTGAACAGAGTGAAACTGTTGCTGCTGCTGTTGAGCTGGTCTAGCTTGCGATGGTTGTTGGACTGCTTGAAATTGTTGTCCCTGCTGTTGATGAACGCGTATTGGATAATCGGGAGAAGAAAATGATTGGGGAAGAACAGGTGGGGTGCTGTGTAGCGGATAGACCTCAATACGCGCCGAACTATGTGCCTAAAATGCAAAAAATGTGAAGAAAAATATTTTAAAATTATCTTTTATGACTAACACAATTACGATTAACCGAAACTTTGGTTAAGTTTATTCAGAAAGAATTGAATTATCCTCAAAAAATTGCAACAAATCTCAAATCTTTTAATCACTCCATCGACGAAGTAAGTAAATTTTATGCCAAAACTTTTCTGATTTTCATTGTTTTCTTTGTTTATAAAATTGAATGCTTGGACATTTTGCTTCATCTTTATTCTCTTCTCCAAAGCCATGGAAAGCGTGGGAGTGTGGTGTGTGGATTGGTGAGAGATGTTCACTGATCCACTTGAGAAGGCAAACGGCCGGCCCCCTGGAGGGCTAATTGGGCGGACAAAAAGCCCCAAAGGGAAAGTGGGTGAGGTAAAAGCATCAAGCATAACGCCGAGGTGATGGAATCTTCGGCAGCCGATCCCCTCCCCACACATTCGGCGCTGATCGGAACTTTTGTGGTGGGATCAGAGCGAAGTAGAGAGTGAGAGAGTGTTCGGAGTGTAAAGAGAGAGAAAAATGGGTTAGAGAAAGAGAGGGTCCGATCGGAACTTTTGAAGATTTAGGAACAGACAGAACAGCAGCAATATGACAGAGAGAGGGGGTGGTGGAAAAGGATCGCCTCTGATGGATGGATGTCTTCATCGTCGGCTGCTGGGGCCGGATTTGCTTTATCCATTCGTCCGTCCCGTCTCCTCTCCTTGAGCATTTGTCCCGCACGGAACGGAAGAAAAGGAGAGGGAGGCCAACGGAAGGGATTTCGGGGGGGGGGGGGGGATGGGAAAAAACACCTCACATCCATCAGCTCCAGCCTCAACTCCAACCACCCCACAACAACACATTCTCCAATTTGACAATTCCCTCCCCCCCCCCACACATTTTGAGATTTTGAGCAAAAGTCGAGCGACCGACCGTGTTCAACTCGAGGAAGGCCAATGTTTGTGTGCATGGACAAAAAACTGGCCATTTAAAAGTTAAAAAACGACCCATTCTTTTAAAAGGATTGATCAAAGTTCAAAAATCAGCGCAATCTGATCAGGGAGTGAAAAGTAATATCCGTAAAAAGCACATGTGGACGGATGATTAGCAATAAAAACCAAAAATATTTGGGCACACATTTCTAAACTCCTCACAACCAACCAACCATTCATTCATCAAACTGAACAAAAAATTTTAAAAAGTTGACAGCCACGCCAATGGCAATTGTTTGATCGACTTTCCAAGGTGTTTTTGGTCTGATATGGGCGGCGATAAGCCTGTGGGTGCTAAACATTGCCTGGACGATCAAGCGTCGATTATTTTGGCGCCCGAGGCGAAAATCGGAAGAACTTTTGACGCCTCGGCAATTGGTGCCCTCCACACGGAAAGAATGAGAAAAAGGGAAGTAAAGCGGGGGCACAGGCCCGCCGGTGAATAATGAAAAAGAATAGAAAAAGCATCAATCTTTCAGCTGAGAACAAAACAAAAAACTTTCAAGGTCGACGAAGTTCCTTCCACCCCATCGGAACCAAACCCATTTATCCCAGCGAAACCTTCCCACCAGCAACATTTGTTGTCCTTTCACCCCCCCCCCAACCTTTTGTCCCAATTACGAGTCATGGGCTTGAGGTGTTAGCCACAATCCCGTGTTTTGCTTATAAGTCAATGTGTGACGAAAGCGTCGGAGGAGGCCAAACTGTTACAGAGAACGGCTTGGTCCAAATCTAGCAATATGTCCGGGCTCGGGGGGGGGGGGGGGGGGGGAATTGGTCCCACAAAATGTTGGGCATCCAGATCGGAGGTCAGGGGGGGCGGAGTGGGACCAACACAGCTGGTGGTCGAACTCCCCAGCCTCGACATTTGCCATCCGTTCCATTCCCTCCCATCTTTTGTTTGAGTAAATGAGCATAGGTTTGCTTGAGAGTTAAGCATTTTGGGTTGGTCCGATCGAAAGCAACGAGACTATTTGGAGGGCTTTGGCGGCAAAGGCAAAGGCAAAGGTAAGTGAGAAGAAGCACTAACAAAATCAACAAAATCCGTTGCTTCTGAACTGAAAGCCGCCAATTGCGTGTGTTTGTTTGAGTAAGGGAATGAGAGGAGGCACAAAAACTCGGGGGAAAAAGGGGGGGGAAGGGGGGGGGGGACTGGGGAAAGGATAAACAAAATTTGGTGGGGAAGAGACTGCTGCTGCGGATCAACAAAGCCAAGAACCACTCAGATTCGGCAAAAGTCACACGGAGCGCTGATCACTCCAATCAATCAATACCCAGATCAATCAATCAATTTTGTTGTGGAAGAAATGAATGAATGACTGTTGAAATTTTCGTCCTTATTTTAGGTGCTGACTCTGTGGGTCTTGGGAATTGAGAGGGTTGAAAATCAAATTGTAAGTTGCCGCCGGGACAAAACAGATAAATGGAGGGAACAAAGCGAAGGACTCGAAAATTCACTGGTAAATCTCAGGGGTATCGTCTAAAATATTAGAATATTTAAAATTCGAATTATTTTCAAAAAATTAGAGTGTGAATGGCACTCACTAAAATGAAAAAACAAATTTAAAAGGATACATAAATTTTGTTTTGTTTCTGAAAACTCAGCAAAAAGTGGGGGGGCAGACTCAGAAGGATGGCAGCTTGGACTGGATATTTTGTAGTCCTCAACATTAATAGGTTCCAGTCTTTCATCATGGTCTGCTGCTGATTAATGTAAAATAAAAATCGGGAGAGGTTGAAGGAATAGAACCAGAGGGGACAGAAAGAGAAGAACGGAGAATTATAACCACTAAGCCAATAATTACGACAGAAAGGATGCGTAACTTCTCATTCTTTTGAGGCGGCGCCTTAGTGCTTTTCTTTCATGCTAATTGATGAGTCCAAATCTTATTTTTAACATCCATTCTTACAGTTTTATAATAATCTCGTAATAAATTCGATTATGGTTCGAATATTTGAAAAAAAAGAGTCTTGATTTCAGTATTTGTTTCCATACACGAACAGTGAGTGTTGGTTGGTGTCTGGAGGGTTTTCTAAGAATATTCAAAGTATGGGTGGCATATGCCTGGATTTGATTGAGAGGTCTTTTGTTTGCGAACTTTTTTTTTTGCCATTTATCGACAAAATTTTCTCACCTTTTGCAAGGTGAAACGTGCAAATGCCCTCGGGGGAAAGGACAATTGGCGAATTTTTGGGTCTGATGCTTTAAGGCGCCAATTAATCCCCCAAAATCACAGCCACCAGCTTCAAAATTTTAGCAGAAAACAGAAACAGTTGCCCATTTTCTTCGTCTTTAAAAGTGCTTGATCGGTAAAAGAGTGAGGGAATTGAATTAGAGAAGAGCCGGACCCCCCAAATTTATTTTTATTGCCGTTACCCCCCCCCCCCCCCGAAGACAATTTGGCAGAACGGAAGTAAATTTAAATAGAAGAGAAAATGCAATATTATAAGAAAAAGGTAACTTTCCCGACCGAGCGAGTTCTCAAAATGCGATCACCGTTCAATGTTTGAAGTGATCAAAATCGTGTCGTGAGCAAATTTTGAAGTTGATCAAAATTGGAAGTGAGATCTCGCCGGAAGGTTTGTGTGCATAATTGCTTACTAACCCGCCCGTGCAGATTCTCAGCAATCATTGTGTACTCGCCGCTGTCCTCCGGCATCATCATCGACACTTTGAGCAGTGCCATCGTTCCGCTATAGTGGGTTTGCCATCGATGGGACGGCACCAATGGACGACCGTTTTTGAACCAGCCGATCTAAAATTGGAATGCTTAATGTCTCGTCGCTCGTTAATTAGCAGCGGCTGGTAGTCGAGCTCACTCTCGGCTTCGGGATGCCGACTACGGAGCACTGCAACACTGCGTCCGTGCCCTCTGTGAGGCGCAATCCGCGCAATTTGTTGCGGAACACTGGTGCCATTGCGGGCGGCATCGGTTGATCCGTTGCAAATTGGTCCGACAGATCCGAGGCGGGCGACATGAAGCCCAGCAGATGTTGCGCGGGCTGCACTTGGCCAAGTTGGCGCTGGATGAATGAGGGGGTGGCACGCGGGGAAAAGCCCATCATCTGCTGAGGAGTTCTCCTAGCAATGAATGGGCTAAGGTTAGACATTTGATTATTATTGATTTTACCTGCTGTACTGCTGCTGGTGTTGCTGTTGCAACTGGGCGCGCTGGGCGGCTAGCAGTCGCTGCTTGCGCTCGCGCGTAACCATTTGTTGCTCGTCTGCAAACCACCGCTCGTATTGCTCCTGCGGCATAATTTGAGCACGCGACTCGGCTTTGCCTGTGGCATTGTTGGCACGGCACGTGTACTCGCCCATGTCCTCCGCGAATAGTTGTGGCACGGTCAGCAAGCAGATGCCCGTCTGTGGGTTGTACTCCGTTTTGATTCTGATGGGGAGGAGTTTGCTCAAGCATTAGAGGATCAGTGTAATTTAAAGCGATATTATTTTATTTATTTTTTAAAAGCACAAATCCCAATAAAAATTTAATTCAACTAAATTTAATCTGACCAAAAACGGAAAATGACTTTTCTTTAGCAAAAAAACGTTTTTTGGTGGAGAACCTGTAATTATTTAGCGGTTGTCCATCCTTCAACCACTCAACTTGGGGCACCGGCACTCCTTAACAAAAAAATAAGGTTCAAAAATGAAATCATTACATAAAATAAACAAAAATATAATGGAATTTTTTCACTTGAACATTTCAAATTTACGCACCAACCACACGCGCCTCTAACACTGCAGCTGCGCTGGGCTTCATAGGCTGATGTTTCAGCTCTTTGAGGAACAGCGGCACTGACGGGCCCACCGGAGTTTGTGGTGGCGCGGGAGAGCTACTGTAAGGTGACAAAATACAATAATTTTGAAGTGATTGAGGGATATTGAAACCGATACACAGTATCCCATTAAAAAAGCTACATTAAAGGAAAGAGGTTACGGTAATGTCTTATGATCTGAAGAAGCGTTTTTGCGCCCTTCCCTTACGTTATGCTCGTTACGCCTCCGGGCACTGGGGTTGGCGCCGGTGCAACGATAAGCATGCACGTGGATTGTTTGATGCCGGCCGCGTTCATCGCCTGCACCGTGAACCGACCGCAATCGGCCGACTGCGCTTTGGGGATCAACAGCCGGTACGTCTTGCCCTCCTCGACCATCTGAATTGGTGAGGGTGTGGTGTATATAAATGAAAAATGCTTTTTACCAATTTTAAAAAAAACGATCACAAAGTTTGAATAAATCAAATAATTTTTTATATAATTTGAACAAAAATTTTTTTTGTTGACCTGATAATCTGGGCACTGGCTAACATTGTGCCCGTCCTTTAGCCATTTGACCACCGGATCGGGATGAGCTTCAATTTGGCACTCCAAAACAATGTTTTGGCCGATCAGTGCCCGTTTGTCCCGCAGAGGCTGAATAAAATTAGTATTTTTAAATAATTAATAAAAGGAATAAATTTAATATTCATAATTGTTTTCCAATAAAATTTTTTGAATACATAAAAATAGGGTAAAACGTACACGAATAAAATTTGGCGGTGTTTGGTTCGGATCCTCCTTCACCCCGAGCGGTTTCTGGAATGGCATTTTATGTGATCGTTAATCAAATCAGATAATACCCTATAATTAGAAAAGAATATTTTTTATAGGTAAAACTATTTTATGTAATTTAATTTTCGATGGCTTTGTTGTTCATGATTTAATTGAAAGGGTAAACGCTTCTTCCTTCTCGCCATGTGATGAAAGGCTGATCAAACCGGATGAAATCAGACTCTCTCTGATCAGAGAATCTCTCATGCTGAAGTGCGAAAACAAAAAGATCCACCCACAACCACACTCATTCAGCATTTTCCCAACCTTGGAAATTTGATTCTTGAACAACAGAGGCTTCTTTTTGAAGATAAACAAATTTGCAGATAATAAACGCCAATATATGGGAGGGGGGGGGGGGGTATTTGAGAATTGTTGATAAGCAAATCTCAAATTTTATTGGCCAAAAATTTTAATAGTTTTCGTTTTTTTTAAAAATGCTAATTAAATATCTCAATAAAATGGGCAAAAAGCAACAAAAAAAATGGTAAACAAATGCACTCAAAAAGAAATGTCCCAACAATGTCAGGGCCAAATCCGACTGTCTCCAAATTACTCTCGAGAAGGCAAACAAGCACACGCTTCAAGGGTTAATTGTGGGGGAAAGCTAAGCGAGAGTAAAAACAACATAACACAAGAAGATCTCAAGACTGGGATCATCTCGAAACTGCCGGCCGATCGATCGATTGATCGCTTGCTGATGGAGGGATAAGTGAATGGGAGGAGCAGCAAATAGCCAAGGGATATACTTTATCCAGGAGAAGCATCTATAATGGGATGTGATTGAAACAAATGCCGGAGGGCTGATTAAAGTGGGGAAAGAATGAAACATTGTTAGATTGGAAAAATTCAAGGAAAATCTAATCAATTATATTTTTGTTTTCCATTTTTGATTTTGCTGATTTCACTTTTTAATTCGTTGCACTTTGGACGTTAACGCTTTGAATTTAAACACTTTTTTTTTCTTCATGACTGATCAAATTTAAATCATTTGAAGGCCATTAAAGGTAAGGGGGGGGGGGGGGGGATCATTAGGGAGGATCATTATGTGTGTGGGTGGGGAGGGGAAGGGGGGGGGGGGGAGAATGACCACCAACCGCCGCCGCCGGCGTTGTTTGTTGCATTTAATTATCCGTTGCTAATTTGCTGTGGGCATTACACTTTGCCTTTAGTGATCGGAGCTCGAGGCGCCGTTCTGCACCGGAGGGGGAGGGTCAAATTGTCAAATTGGATGGAAAATGAAAGGAAATTTAGAAAAGTTCGCATTCTCAGAGAATGTGCGGATGCTGCTGCTGTTGTGTCCGATTGAGCAAATCGGAGTTTGGACGAACGGTCCGTTAATTGTGCGAGGCGGTGACATTGGCCAGTTGGGTGGCATGCCCATATAAAAGGTGAGGGGTTCCGTCACATTTTGTATTTCAAGCAAATCGTCCCCCTCCCCCCCTCCCCCCCTCCCCGTCTACCCATCTCTTTGACTATTTCTTAGGATAGCTAATGCCCAAAGACGTAGTGCCTTGCAGAGAGTCGAAAGGATTTTTTTTTCAAATTCAAAATCGAAATATAAATATCGAAATCACAAAAGATTTTTCAAATTTTGAACAAAAGTTTTTTTCAAATTTTCTAGAAAAATTCCTTGCCGAACTGCCTAAAAATCCTCACCTCCCCCTTCCCTATCTAAAAATATGCCAATTTTATTTTATTTTTTTCAGAATTTGCTTCAAAATGTCCACCTTCTTGATCTTCTTCTTCGTTTGCCCGTTGTTCATCTGCAGCTGTTGTGGCTTCCATTTAAACTGGTGGCACAAACATCCGACGCGCCGTGAACAAATGGAAAAAGGTAATATTTTAAATTTTAAATTTAATAACCAGGAATTATACTTTTTTCAGCCGTCGACAAATGCTGCCCAAGGGATGACACGAACAACGCCGAGTTTTGCTGCGCCAACAACCTCTTCGACGAGGACGCTGAAGTGCCGTTGAAGGAATGCCAAGAGGATGGCATGCCGATGGTAAGTTTTTGAATTTTTTTATCAAATTAATTATTTGATTTCATTTTTAAAATTTTAGTCAACAATTTTCCGGACAATCCGATGTGCCCAGCGCGAGTTTCATGGATCGACGGACATTTGCCGTAAGTGCTTGAATTTTTAATAATTAATTTTAAAAACTATTTTAATGATTTTAAGGCTTTTTTTGCTGCGATTTCCTGAAGAATGTGCGGGGCGCCACGAAGGAGACGGATTGGTCAATAAACTGCACAAGCGCAGCCTTTACTGTCGGCATGTCAACAAAAAGGCAAGTGCGGAGACTTAAACGGCTTGGCTGCGACACGGAGGCGCCCCTCCAATTCAATGTAAAAAATGTTTTTTTTAAATTATTTTTATTTAACTTTTTTCCCCTTTAAGGCCTTCAAAGAGTGCCTGCACATGCCCGAACGTTTTGTTGATGACACCGACGACAGCGAGGCGGACAGTGTCGACGACGAGAAGAACACCAACAACAAAGTGCTGCTGCGAGAAGTGTGCAGAGGAGAGAACGGCGAGTGAACACACACAAATTTTTGTTTTATTTATTTAAATTGTTTTTGAATGTTCCGTGTTTATTAAATAAATTATTTGATGCAAGAATTTAAATAGCCATGGGCTTCTATTTTTCAACTCCCCCCTCCCCCCTCGGGGGCTTTAAATGGAGGGGGGGGGGGCACAATTCCACCGATCCATCACTTACGCTTGACATAAATTGATACTAAAATATATATTATTTTTGATTTCTAATGATGTGGAAAATATTTAAAACTTATTCCCTATTTTTTGAAAATAATTTTGTTTGGGTTTTAGAACTTTTCTTCTCGTGTGAAAAATGTTAATAAAATTTTAAACTTTCGCCATTTAGAAGTTTTTAGAGAAATATATCTTTTTTCCCCTTTGTAGGAATGCTTGAATATTTCAAAAACTCTTAACCTTTTTTAAAGTTGACTAATCCTTATGAAATTGGAGTAAAAAATGGAGAAAAGTGCAAAATGATTAGGTTTTGGTTCAATTTCAAATTTGTTGTACAATTGGGCACTCACAATTGGGCGCCCAAATGAACGACTCCCCCCCCCCCCAATTGCCAAAATTAAACAGCTTTATTCAAATTTGTGCTTTGCTCTGTCTGAGCATGTTCATCACACCGTCCGACAGTTTTCGCATGCGACTCCGTTTCCCCTCCGGCGTTTTCGGTCCATCAAAATGATCGTGTTCAGGCACTGCCGCCTCGTCGACATTATTGTCGTCGTCGTCGTCGTTATGATTGATGTCCATCGACCGTCGGATGTTGGGGTGGCGCCTGCCGGTGAAGCTGCTTTTTCGGCTGCCGCTTGCGGCCAGCCGGTCGTGCAGCGTTGCGGCCAACCTGGCCGGGCTTTGCATCGCCGAATGGCATTTTGCCAATTTGTCTGAAAATGGTATTTTTAATTTTAAAGTTAAGCGCCGTTCTGAAGAATTTTGTTCAATGACTTTTCGTCAAGAAACAAAATTATCCTTTTTTCGTATTTTAATTAGGTATATTTAACCCGCAGGGCCCTCCCTATTTTGTGAAATAAATGCAAATCGTAATAAATAATAAAATTGTTCAAAATTATTCTTGGCCATATTTTATGGCTTTCATTCCTTCACACTTTTGCCCTATTTATTGGTCCTCTGAAATGAAATTGATTCCCGTTATTATGCGAGTTGTGTGTTGTCGCCCCCGCCATTCAAATAAATTTTAAGAAAGTTGGCAAAAATACCCAAAAATATATTTTGAAATATTATAAAATTAACATTATAAGCTAATGTAAAAAATGTTTCTGCTTCCGGCCTGTGAACGGAGTGACCGACAAAAAATGTGACAAAATGATTCATTCGGGTGCGTTTCGAAATAAAATTAATGAATAATTCATTTAAAATATTTTAAAACAAAATTTCTAAATTTTTATTTCTTAAATGTTATTTTTTAGAAATTCTTTCGATTTTCAATTTTATTTGCTTTTACTTTTTTTTCGTCAATGCAGCCTTAAAAATTCATATTTTCTGAAGGGCTGAGCGCATATTTATATTGTATTTGCACAGAGCTGTTCAAGCACTTCCCCAATTCCTTGGTTGGTGACGAATCGCTGTTTTCTGCCGATGATCTGACTCACCCCGTCCCCTTCCAATCACAAGCAATTCATCCCCCCCCCCCTCCTCGAATTGATCGATTCCAATGTATGGCCTGGCCATCATCCCTTCGGGGGAAGGAATGGTTCTCACGGATTCACCTCCCGGTAACAAAAAAGCCCTTAATATTCGAACTTTCCCGATAAAATCGCTGCCACTCCCTTCCACCCCTCATTACACTTCCAGCACGCGTTCATCAAAAAGTTCATCTTTTTTTTCACGATTCTGCTGGAGGTGTTCCCCTCCCCCCTCCCCTCCCCTCCCTCTTCCTCTTCCCTCGCATTGCTCGGATGAATGACTCTTCCGGTAAAATCCCTCACCTCCACCCCCCCCGGGGGATGGATGAAGGAAGATTGTGTCCTCCTTTCTCTCCTTGCCCTCTCCATCTGTTGTTTGTGTATCATCCGTTTCTTCCCCCCCCCTCACCCCCCCCCCCACCTTCCCATCACATTTTTCGTTTTCGACGACGGTTTTCAACCCCGGGGGGGGGGGGGGGGGGGACGTGGAGAGAAGATGGGCAAAGAGCAGCAGACCAATGAGACGCCTCCTCCGCCCCCTTAACCCCCCCCCCCCCCGTCTTGCCAGAAAATTGTTATATGCATCGATTCGGGGAAAAGCCACTCAAATTGATTGCCAATCCACTTCTAGCGGGGAATGTGTTTGACCCATTCTCTCCGCCGGAGGGGCGGCGGAAGATTTTTGTGCAATTACGACGCTAATTACATTACATATGTAAGTAAGTACATATTGTATGTACAAAGCCAATTTCCCAACCAATCTTTTGGTGGTCCACATAACCCTTACAAATTAGGTGGGCGGAAGAAATTTGGTTGGCTTTACATTTGATTGAAAAAAAAGTAATTTAAAAAATATTTAAATTATTTTAAATCGTTGTCCCGAAAGTAACAATTTTGTTATTTTCCCCTATAAAAAGATTTGCATTCCAAATAAATGTTATGCCCATGTCTTATAAGTTATTACGGGGGATGGGATTTATATGCATTTGCATATTTTTAGTGCATTAAGTTTAGATAAAATTAGCTTAAAAAATGTGTTATTAAGTTTTTGTCCTTTTATTTTTTGACCATTTTGAAAATGCATATTTTGGCACTTTTTTTGACTTAAAATTCTTTAACAAAAACGCAATAAAAAAACAATTTGCATATTTTGAGGATTCAAAGTGTATTTTGCATATTCTGACAAAAAAATTGTTAAAAAATGCATATTTTTGAGCAAATAACTTTCTGACAATTCTCGAGCTGATCAATTAATCCAAAGTCTTTGTAAATTTAAATTACGAAGGCTGGAGAATGGAGGAGACTTTATCATTTTTAGTGCTTTCTTATCGTTTTGTTTGCTTCAAAATTTTACTTTTGATGGAAGCTGCTTTTTTGTCGCTCCATTCGATTGCTTTTTCTTTGCTATTTATTCCATTTTTTTTTGTATTATTTACGATTTTTTATCTTTTTGCTTATTTTGTACGAACGACGCGTCGGGCGATAAAAGCGATTGACAGCCAGCCGCAACGGGCGGGCGGGCGGGCGGGCGGGCCACAGCCTCCACGCCACGTTTTGCTGTACGTCAACGAACACCACCACCACCAACAGCTAACAACAGCAACAACTCACACATCAAAAGCCATTTTTATGCATTATTGTAAATCGTGTGCATATTTTATTGCCTAAATTCAAATCTTTGGCATTGTGCCACAATCCGAGGACATAAAGCAATTTGCCGGAAGGCAGCACAATCTAACAAAATTGCCACAAGGCATATTCATTCATTCCCTCATCGCATCACACTTCTTAAGATCATCATTCACAATCAGTCAATGGCATAAATGCCAAAACTATGAAAAAAGACAAAATGCTACAAATGCAGCATTAGCGTGCTTCCATCTTATAATGTTTGTTGGAAAAAATGCCAAAATTTGAAGGATTTCCGGGCTCTAATTATTTTTGCCGATGTGTAAAAGCTCACTGACTATAATCACTCGTCGATGGGTGGTAATCGTCGCCGAAAATGGTCTCCAAATTGGGCTCTGATAGGGCGCGGCTTATTCCCCTCAAATCCGAAAGTGCGAAACATTCAATGAATGAATGCATAATCCAAACATTTCATGCAAATTTTGAGCTTTCAGCGACCATTTTTCAATTAAATTCCAAAAATCGATTAAAACTTTATTGCTAATTAGCCCCGGGCAATCGCTTTAAAAAAGTGGCGCGACTTGTGATTTGTTTATCGGTCTTTCCTATTATGTCCTAAATATCTTCTTTTTGAATGTCAACAAAAATAATACCACCGATAATTTCCCTTATAATTATTTTCCCATTTTCTACAAAATTTCTGAATTCAGTTTCAATATTTTCGTTGAATTCAGACAAATTTCTTTTTCCTTTTGAGTTTAATTTCATTACTTTGCACTTTTTTCTGTTTAAATTTGCAAAGTTTCGCATTCCCTAAACCGTCTCAGTGATCGTCAACAAATCGCCGTCCGCCTCCGCCTCCGTTCCGTCCACCAACTGGCCGTCTTCCCCAACACCGCCACAGTGCCTTTCCGTTGAGAGTCTTCAACTTCCGTCGGCAGCAAAAGTGCCAATGTCCGCAGCCTCCGGTCAAACCCATCGACGGATTGTTATCGGTGCCGGAATGCCAGCGCCGCATCGAAGTCGGCCGCCGTTGCGCTTTGATCGCACATTTCTGGAGGAACGCGACAACCAATTGAAGCTGATCCAATTGGCATGTGATTAGGGATTTGAGCCGGTTGTTCTGCGGAATTATATCGGACGAAAATGGGATTTGAACGGAATAAACTAAGCCAAAATTGATCAAAAACCCGATCATGTCGTGATCATAAGCAATTTTCAGCTGTTTGGTCTGGTCGCCTTTATGCTGACCGTCCAATGCTGGCCAAATCCGCTGTTCCCCTACTGTTTGGGCCGTATTGTCGACTTCTTCCAGCTGTTCAACGCCGTCTGTGTCCATGGCTTCTTCCTGATCGGCACTTTCTTCCTGGCACTGGCACATTTGTTCAGTGCTCCGGATGCCTTTTACTACTACAACTTTTCGCTTTTGGTACGCTTGTTTTAAGGTTTTTTGGCTTTTATTAGAGATTTTAATTGCGTTCATCAATGTAATCAAATTTACTTTAGAATTTTTTTTTATAAATTAAAATTTGTTATTTTACTAACAATTTTAAATAGGAACAATTTTACTGCGGTTTGGCCGCCGTCATGTACTTGATTGGCTCTGTGTTCGCCATTTTGAACATGTCCCGGGCCATATTTGCGCTACTTTGGTTTTTCCATTTGGTAACATTTTCCAAATTCTTCTCAAACATGTGAAAATTTTGGAATTTTCAGTTCGTAACACTGGCCTGTTTGGGCCTTTACACTTTCGACCTCTGGACCAGATGGAAGCGAGACAAGCAGTTCAAGAAGGACCAGCAACACAACCAGTCCGCCTACATCACTTGACCCACTTACATTGTTTTTACCCCCCCCCCACCCTCATTCACTTTTATATCACGGCGTATATATTTACTACAAAATTTATTTTTGGTAAAATTTTACCATTTTTTTTGATATAAAAATTATATATTATTTTCGGAGTTTTTTCAGAGAATTTATTGCCAAACTTTTCGCTCAAATTTCTGGACAGTTTTTTTCTTTCCCACCTTTTGTTTCGCCGGATGCGTTGAGGCCCCCCGACAACGATTTTTTGCGTGTTGGTGACGCCGCGGGCGATGGACGCGTCGAGGGCAGTCGCTTTTGCGGACTCCGCGACGGCGAGAGCGGATGCGCGGCACAACGACGGGACGGCGAATGTTCGTCGGCACCGTCTGACGATGGCCTTGGCCCAACATTGTTCTTCAACAGCGGCGCCATCTTTGGCTCCACAGCCATTTCTAAGCATAAAAATTGTCAAATTTTAAAATAAAAAATGGGCTTTTAGTGATGAAAATAAAACTCTTCGAATTTTAACTTTACCCGAATTTGCGTTTACATTTGCGCTTCTTCTCCGTGTGGATGTCACACGACTCAGCGTGTTCGACTCCAGGATGGACGACTGCGCATGTCGCCGAAATTGAAGACGGACCTAAACAACGAAGAGAAAGAACATTGCGCCATTGTTTTTTATGCAAAAAAATAAAACTTTCGACAAATCTTTCGAATAATGCCAAAAATCATGAGCTTTTTGTTTTTGCTTTTGGTTGAACGAAAAAGACATGCAATTGTACTGCTTCCCCTCCCCCCCCCCGGCGTCATTCACCTGCTCCGCTGGCAAAACGCGCCGTCGTTTTCGTGGCAACTTTTCACGGGCCTGCGAGTGGGAGTAGAACATGGCAAAGTTGGACACGATGACGGGCACCGGCAAAGCGATGGTCAACACGCCCATCACGGCACAAAGACTGCCCACCAAACGGCCGAGGTGTGTCTGAAGCAGAGTTTCCGTGTACAGCAGCCGCTTATTTATGTAGATGATCTGATCAGTCCCAAGTCAAAGTGCTGCTGGAGGTAAGCGAAGTGCTTTTTGGCTCCGACCCTTTTCAAATTTGGAGTTCCCCAGCATTGTCCCAATGATCATTAAAGACGATTTGTTCTTGATTTAAGTGAACCATAAAAACGATCTGAATAATTTGACTAAAATGATGCAATTTTGGTTTGGTTTGGATTGGTTTGATTAACATTCATTTTAGTTTTACCTGCGGCGTCATATCGCCATAGCCCACCTGAAATTGAATTAGCCTCGATTTGTTACAGTATTCTTTGAGTCCACGAAAATTACCGTAGTCATTGTGATCAGAGAGAACCAAAGGCCCACGGGGATGGACTGAAAGTTTTTTGGAAAAAAAACTATAATTTTAAACTTCTTACGGTGAATTGATTGTTCGGGTTGGTCTCCGTCTTCTCCGCGTAATAAACCAGAGTGGCGAAAATGACGACGCCCAAAATCAGAAAAAATACCTTCAAAAGAATAAATTAAATATTTAGTAAATTAAAAAATGTATTAAATTAAAAAATAAAATTCGATTTAAAATTGTCTTCGTTTCCAAACGACAAAAAAAGAAGTTGAAAATTAATTAATTAATTATTGTGCACCAAAAGCATCAGCTCTTTGGCGGATGCTCGGAATGTGTGGATTAGAATCTGAAGGCCGCGATGGTGTTGGGTGAGTTTGAACAGCCGCAGAATGCGAATCATCGACAGAAACTCCACCAGATCCTTCGGCGCCTGGTCCTTCAACAGACGAACAAGGACGGCATCCGTGTAGAAACTGCAGTAATTTTTTTTGTTGGAAATTTAATTATATTTAATCCTTTCTTAATTTCATGGCAAATTGGGCTTTTTAAGGATTTTGTCCCTGTTTAGTGCCGCCGGTAGCCTAAAAACCCCGAGATAGGGGGCCGGGATCCCGTAAAAATCCCAGCGGGATCCCGGCCGGGCACTAATGTAAAAAATATTTTTGGTCTTTTTTACATACAATAAATTAAACAAATAAAAAACATTGGGGAAGGACCTTAGGGTGGCTACCAGGTCGATCACATTCAGCGGATATTTGAAGAATTTGAGCTTATCGGGACAGCAGATAAAGCGCACCAGAATTTCGAAGGTGAACCAAATGTTGCACACAAATTCGATCTAAAATTAAAATCTAAAAAGATAAAATCCTTGCAATTTTTCCACAGAATTGGCACTTTGCAATAACATTTTGGCATACGACAATTAATTATCATTGATTTCAAATTTACACCGACTTTTGCGAATTTGACACTTGCGGACGACTTATGCAGATCGACAAGTTTGCGGATTACGAACAGCAGCACCTGTCTTATGAAAAACAATTTTGATAATTGGGATAAGTGATCTTTTTTGTGCTCTTGTTAAGCTTTGAGCAAGCGATCAATCAAGCGGAATAAATGCTTAAATAATAATACCAAATTTTATACTTAAAAATATTTGATATTTTATCCGCAACAGTCACCTTTAAAAAATAATGCACAAAAGCCAAGCCTAAAAGACGGGAATTCCGCAAAAGTTCGTCCGCAAGTGTCGCAATTTTTCGTTCAAATAGCCCTCATGTATTAATGTTTCTTTTTTTCATACGTTTTTTTACCTGAGCAAATATTTTGTGTGGTTCAGTGGCGACCCGCTGCACGTTGATGTGCTGGTTGTAGTTGGAGGAGGACGCATAAGAATGGTACTGTTGCTGTTGCTGCTGTTGTTGTTGTTGATGATGATAATGTTGAGGCAATGCTGAGGATGAAGTGAACTCGGTGAAGTTGCTTAAATTTTGTAGGAAAGATTATTTGGAAGCATTTTTTAAAGAATTTACGAAATTTGGAGGATGGGAATGCGAAGGCTGGGATGCGTTTTGAAGCAGAAGGAGAAGATGGATATGCAGATGAAACAAACACTGACGGAGGCCACCACCTGCGACAGAACGATTTGTTCGGTTACAATTCTTGAAAAGGAAATATATTGCCCCACTTTGGCTGCTGTGGACGAGTACGGCTCGTCGAAGAGGGCCCAAATGCGTGCTGAACCAAGCAAGTACATATACAACATGCACCGAATTAAGCAAGTACACAACATGCACCGACTCCAAATAATTTAGGGGCCAAGTTTCAAAATATATTTTCATAAATTTTAATAACGGCAGGTCAAGCAATTGTTTCGATTTAAAAGTTAAACCGACAGCTGCAACTAACCGACAGCTGCAACTGTTAAAAGTGAAAAATATAAATTTAGAAAAGATTTAACCATCAAAAAATTGAGTTCACGAATTTTGTTTTTTTTTAACTTTCAAAAATTATTTCAAATTCTTTGGGCCAATCCGCGGGGGTGGCCGGCCGACTGAGACAGACGACGTGACGTACGTTTGGTGCGCATCCACCAGTTCAGTCGGCCCTCCCAAAAGGCGTCCTCCCAGCCGAACTTCTTCATCCGGTGCTGCTCCTGCGTCTGCGGGTCCTCGTCCTTCAGGTCGTCCGTGTCCAATTTGTCCAACACCGCCAGCGTCTCCTGCGTTTCCCGATGCTGAAAATTCCAACAAATATTTGGTAAATTTTTGAATCTTTTTCTAAATTAATTATTCGAATAATTAAACTTGGGAACTTTTTAAGCGCTGAATTAAATAAAAAAATAAATGAAATTCTCAAACTTTTTATTGCTACTGAACTTCTAAAATCCCCCAATTAATTAATTATTAATTGATTCCGTTTTGCCCTAATTTGATTGATTGATTTGTCCACCTGTGTGTAGGTCATCCAACAGCACGGCTCCACCTGGTTGGCGTCCAGCCCCCAATATTCCAACTCCTCCTCGAACAACGGACCGCACACCGAAGTCGGATAGTGCAATTTGCCCGTCCGGTAATAGTTTAGAATCTTTTAAAATATTTAAATATTGAAAATTTTTCAAGTCGTTTGGTTTCCTCCATTAATTTACATATGACAGAAGATTAGCAAAAATCAAAATTTGTTAAATAATAAAATTTTTAATCGGTTTTATATTTTAGAATTTTGAATAAAACTGATGCTTTTTGCCAATTGCATAATTTGTGTGCCTGTTCAAACACTGCCGGATGGCGGTCAAAGAAGTACTCGTTGAGCATCGGGTCGTAGTTGGACTGCGCGGGTGTTAGACGCGACAGTCGGGTGGCCGGTATCTTCTTCAGAGTGGCCTGCAAATTTTGCGTTAGCAACTTTATTCCCGCCAAATCTTATGACCTGGTAGGTCTCGTGTCGAATGCCGCCAACGTTGAGCACGACGCGCTCGTCCATGCACGGCACCGGCAACCCTGAGACAATAAATGGGCGGGTCAAAAATACAAAATCAATGCCAGCCGATGCTTTGCTTTCTTTTTCACTGTACGGTAGCAATAAGTGGGTTACGGTAGAGCAAAAATTTGGTTGTAAAATAAATGGGAGGAAGAGTAATGTGTCTGTCCTAAAAAAGTATGCATTTTTCATTTCAATTTTAAAATAATTTAATCATCTTTATTTATTTTAATTTTTGCTTTTGTTCAAATTGATCTTTTAAACGTATAAATTGCCTAAGGGAGAATGTAAAATTTAATTAATTAAGCTGAGAAAGCCCTTTAATGGAGCTATGAAACTCCCTCAACCAGAAAACCCATTAAATGTGTGGTGGGGGGGGGGGGGGGGGGTTATTCGGGTGCCATTTATTCAATTTTTCAATTTTGAGCGCCGCAGCATTTTCCTATGGCTTTCCATTGAATGAATTTTTTTTTTGTCTGAAGGGAATTTGCATTCATTGAAATGGACGCTCCCCCCGGGGCAAAATCCATCCAAAAAAGGCCGGCTCAAAATTGGCGGAACGGCTCGAAAAGCTTTTCATGAAGAAAATTTATTTTTAATGAAAATTTTGTATAGTTTTTTATGTTGTCAAAAATCAAAAATATTTTTTCCAACTTTGAAATTTCTTGCCCGACAAACCGGTAATATTCTTGAACATTCATAAAAACTATTTTAAATGATAGGGTACATCCATTCGATGGTTCTTTTTTTCTGCGTTTTATCGAACAAAAATCAAAATCTATTGTCCCAAAAATGAAAAATGCTTTGACCGGACTGAAAATGCCGGGTGGGAATGTACACCAACACATTAACGGGTTGAACCGCTGTGGTTTGATCCGGTCGTCCGCCCCGGAGGGGACAAATGCCACGGAAGTTGGGACAGCTGTCGCTTGCCCCTGGCGAAACAAAAAAAAGCCCCCGGGAGACACGGAAAACCGCCCGCCCAAAGCTCGGACGTCCGTCCTAAATTTTTTGGCCAAAAAATATTGGACAATATTGGGGGGAAGTAAGAAAAATATTTGGAAATTTTGTTAAATTAATACACAGAGCGAGGAGAATAAAAATAAAACAAATTTAATAAATAAAATCAAAACATTTTTGCTTTAGAATTTTTGTTTAAAAATTTTTGATTTCGACTCTACCGAAGCAAAATAATTGGCGGCTCATTAGCTACAAACTTTCCTTGCCAATTTGATGGGAAAATGTGGAAAAAGCAATTATTATTATTTTACAATTTTTTGTATTTATGCGGGAAATTATTTCCATAATATTTTCCGCCAACCAAATAGTTGCGAATTCCACCAAAAAACATGGCATCAAAATTATGTAAATTGAATTATTTGGGGCCCCGGGGGGATTTTTGGACGATTATGGCAATTGTGACCTTGCTTTATTTAATTATTTTAACGTTTCGAAGTAATAAATTTTTAAAATATTTTTTATTTTTGAAATATTCTAATTATGCCAGATAAGCAAAGTTGAAAGCTCCTTTTTATGCAAAATGTCATTTTTCGCGGCTTTAAAGCATTGATATAATGTTAAGAAGGTAGAAAAAGAGTTAAAAATTGCGATTTTAATGACATTTTACTGCGAAAAAGTCAATTTTCAAGGGAAGTGCCCTCCAAACTCAATTTCTATGAGAAAGAATGAAGTGAAAATTTTCGGCACTTTGCTGCTGCTTCTTCTTACCGTCCCCGTTGAATTCTAACCTCCGTGGGAAGAGAGCGAGCGGATTTTGAGGGGCTTTTTTGAAGTGATGGGAGGGGGGGGGGGGAGGCTTTTTCCGGGCACACAAAGTTTCAAATTGGGGTTTTTCTGATATAAAGCCGCTTTTGGGAGCCTAAAGATGCTAATGTTTTAAGAAAAACAAAATTTAATCCAAATGCTAAAAATGCTGAAATGATCCCTTTCCGCAACAATAACAAATTTACCTTAAAGTTGCGTGTAATAGCGTAAATGATTAAAAAACATTCGCATGGATTTGGAGTCAGATAGAAAGGACGTGGCGGTGTGATGGGCCCCTGGGGCTGATTGTGTTTTGTCCGTCCCGTTATTTGTTTAGGGGGGGGGGGGGGGGGGACGTTTCGGCACCCTCCCCAATTTCCGGCACTTTGAAATTATTCCTCCACCTTCTTCTGTATGTTGAGGCTGAACTTATGTTTTGATCCTACCCAATCCAATCGAAAATTGTTTTTTAAAACTTCAAAAACCCGACATAAACCTGAAAACAACTTCTAGGCATAATTTGATTTCTGAGTGGATTTTCTATTGAATAAAAAGGAAAGAGAATAAGAATTTCAAAAAATGTTTTGTTTTTTGTTTATTTATTTTTCCAAAATCATGTCCGGCCCTGCTGGTAGGGATCGGCTGCTTTTGGTTGGGAAAGGATCCTTTGACTGGTCTCGAGCTCGTCAAGACGTATTTGGCACCATCGCCTTCACCACCACCCCCCCCCCCCCCCTCCGAGCCATCTCTCCTTACTTTTCGCAGTGTCTATAAGCATTTGGCTGGGTCGTCGAGAGCACATGCCGGAGCGGAGTGTGACGGGAGTGGCCAAGAACATTTCGTCGGTCGTTGGCGCCGTCGTCGTCGCTGGCAAAAGTGGCAGTCGGCACAGTGAGCAGAGCACGGCAACAAATAATAATTGTGCTAATGATAGGTGTGTGTATTGGTTGCCGTGCCGTTGCACTTCACTCACTCCTCGCCGAGTTTATGTTGAGGTGGTGGAGGTGGTGCTGCTTCCCCTCTCAGACTTCATGACGATGGAATGATAGACAAATAGAAATAAAATTGTACGTTTGAGAATGTGGTGAAGGTAATTAATGCGTGTTGGTGTTGAAGGCTGGTGAGTAGGGAGAGACATTCACAATGTTTTGCTTAAAAATACCATTGAATTTGCAATAAAAAGGCAATTAAGGGGGCACATTGCGATTGTTTAAAAGTGCAAAAAGCCATAAAACGTGTCCATCAGTTTGTTTTAAGATTGATTCTTCGGCCATTGGATTGGCACAATGGCTGAGGTGGCCTATGCCTCGTGAACTCCTTGCACGCTCGACGTGATCAGGGAAGAGCATAGCGTAGCATTACTCACCACGATTGCCAGAGAAAAGTCGATTAACAGCTAGTTAACTCTCTCTGTTCAAAGTCGCTTTTCCCATTTGGGCATGCCACAACCTTTGAGAAATGCTATCGGCTCAATTTCATTTTTGTCCAAAATTGTTCTCCGATAAATGAAGCGGAAGGACGCGCCATGGCAAAATGCCGAAATGGGCGCCCATCGGAGCCAAAACTCAGCCAAAATAGGAAGGATAAGCGCAGAAGGAATAAATGTTTAGTGCGAATCGCAACACAAAACAATGTGCCAATTAAGTAATTGCCCGTCCCATTAATATGATGTGTTTAAGAGAATTAGAGAACCAAATGTGGTCCAAATAAAATGATACCCCCTGAGGGGACGGGATAAAACATTTTTGGCATTTTTGTATTCCGCCTTATTTGAAATTTTGGTTTTTTTTTTAGAAACTGCATTAGACGTTCCGATCCGTTCTTTCTGGTGCCTTCCACTCAAACAGCGGAAGTGTCTCTTTTCTAAACAATTGTCGTGTCGTCCGTTGGCATGAAATTGGCGTGTTTCCGTTGTGCCCTCGGGGGCTCTTTTATTCCCCATGGAAAGGTGCCAAAGTGAAAGAGGAGGGCAGCAATTATTTTTGTTGGTCTGCAATTTGACAGAGAATTAAAGAGAGAAACGAAAAGTTGCGACTTTTTTATATGAAAACTTTTCTTCGTCTTCATTTTAGCAATATATCATTTAGGGACAATAACTAATTCTTGAAGAGATTAAAGAATTTGTTTTAATTTATTAAAGACGATTATTTTTAATTGACGCACAAATGTCAAAATTTATTCAAAGTCCGCTTGTTAATTTTATTTCAGTGGCCCCAAATTGATCAAAAATGTTGTGGATAAGCGAATCGGGACACAAATTCTATAGTATCACATAAAAAGTGAAAAACAATTTTAAAGGACAAAGACAGAGCAATGAAAGGTGGAGGAATAAAGACACAAATGAAAGATCTGCCGAACCCATCAGGTGGAAACCGACCCAAGCAAATCGCGCGCCCGGGATTCAAAAATAGTCTGGCGAGATCCAGGTTGATACTAGCCGGACAGCAGCTCAGGATTTGAAGAAAAATAAATAATCCCGTGGTTACGAATACCGACGGACGGAATTTTAAACAAATCCTGATTAATTCACTACAAATGTGGTCGAGAGCGGAAACCCGGATTCAGTCTACTGGCTTTTGAGTACCCTCTGACGCAAATATTGAAATAGGCACCAGGGATGTCGTCGCATTCCACGAATTTCGAACCTTTAATTTTCGAGGTTCGGAATTCCGCAAATTTTTTGAGCATACAACGGCATCCCTGACAGACAAGTTTGAAAGAAATAATGCCAGAGAAAAGGTCAGTGCAAAATTTAGTGCTTTGAGCAGCCATTTTACACTGTGATGGGACTTTTCATATTTTAGCTTCCAATTGTTTCCAAATAGTCGCGCAATAATATCATAACGCCACTTCATTTCATTGTCAAAAAAGTTATCGAGTGAAAAAACAATCATGTTAGCTGTTTCAAGGCCTATGGGTTTTCGTTCCAAAAACATAGATTAAACAAATCATCATCAATCAATCGTCTAGCTCATTAGGAAAAGAAAATCAGAATTCGATACTGCTCTGTTGTTCGAGAACAGAACACAGAATTCCATGTCAATAATGATCAGTTCAAAGTTCGCAAAATTAACTTTCCCCCATTGATCTGCGTAAGCACAAAAAAATTAAAAATTTTTCACATTTTTAACCCCTTCCGACCAGTTAAGTCTCAACGCAAAAAAAACTACAAAAAGACTAGGTAATCTAAATTGAGCGTACTTTGCACTGATAAACCATACATAAAAAAGTACATGCATTTGATGGGTTAAATATGTGGTACATAAAACCGTAAGAGACAACAAAAATATACACAACAACGGCAGACCAACAAAAAGAATGACGGTAACACACACACAAATAAATATGTTTTGGTTGTTCTACCCATGTCACAGAGAAAACCCATGTCACGAAAAGCACATTCTTTACAGACATCAATCAGAGAGTTAGGGGCGGTGGTCATTTTCTTACCAGAGATCGGATCGGACACGAACACACCACAAAACATTCTGCTGTTTTGCATAAAATATGTAAGAAATCGATCAGTTATTTTTGAAACATAGACAGAGTAGGGGGGGACTTTAGAGCAAAGGAAAGGGGGTGAAGAGAATGAGAAGCACGTCTCCCCCACCCCGGAGGGCCTGTTTCAATTATCGCATAGCCAAATCAGGGGTCTGGCTGGCGACTTGAATAAAGAGTTAGCTATTGCATTTTTGGAATTTTGCGATGGAGTCTCCATGCATGTTTCCGTCCTCCGATCTCTGTATATTAATGAAATTAGTTCAGTTTATGAGTTGAGCAAGGGTAATGAATGTTGAGAAGTGGCGGCGTTCATGTCCATGGTGGTCAAAGTCGTCGTTGTGTTTGAAGGTAACGTTGATGCAGTTAAGCAACGTTGATGGACACAATCACAGAGCACGCGGAACAGTTTGAGCATCACGAGAGTGCCGAGCTGAACCAGAAGCACCAGGTAGAGCACTTGACTGGTCTGAACGACACGAAAGGCATTGATCGACTGCATTGTGTAAATAAATAGTTATGTAAAGGAAAAACGGTTCAACTGCATCAACGTACTAAGACTATGGAGTATTTATTATAAGGACACAAAAACTTTTGAATTTTAATTTAAAAAAAGTAAATTTTAACAAAACCATCAAAAGGATACGCCTAAATTCATTCAAAAAAAATGGTTGGACCAGAGGGCTAAAACAGTCCTTATCTCTCAACGGAAACGACTATTTATTGATACCTTTTTAAAAAAACTAATTTGCTAAAAAAATTAAAAACATTTCAATCTTTTCAATCTCCAAGTGTTTTACCGTCCAAAGGCCATCCGTCGATTTGCCACCAAATTCCGAGTGAGCGGCCACCGGCATTGAGCCATAGGGAGCGGCCGAAGTGCTGTGCATTGGCGGAAGAGTGCTCATTATCGCGTCGCCACTGACAAGGCACGCTGAAACCACAAATTCCAATCATCGCTCGGAAACTAACGATTTTTAATTTAAAAAGTCATATTTTCGCTTAATTTTACTGACCTTGTTCGCCTCTACAATGAGCATCGCTGGCACTGTAGCCGTGCACAGGGCTCAGCATGGGCCGGTAGAAGAAGCCGCCAGTGCCCGTCGCTTGTACAACGGTCGTTTGGACGGATTGGAGTTGCTGCGAGAGACGCCGCACTTCACGCTGCAACTCGGTGATCTGTTTGGGGAAAACAATTATATCGATTATAAAATGGTACAAAATAATAATAATTTGAAAAAACGGCCAAAAAGCCACAAAAAAATTCCTTTCGTTGCGGCGATTTTCTAAAAAATTCCCAACTACCCGTTTCGTTCATGTATGTTGCATAAACACACCACCACCAACCTTCTGCTTCATGTCCGTCTCCACACGGTTTGCCTCTTGTTTGGCCATGCGTTCCGCCTCCTTAGAAAAACGTTCCCTTTGCTGTTTGAGTTCGTCCTCTTCCCTCGCCGCACCGCTCACACAACGCCTGCCCAGCTCCAGCAAATGTTCACTGCTCAGCGACATGTTCTGCTCCAACGCGGTCAGCCGTTTGTTCAGCTTCATGAACACCGACTCCTTGTGGGTTGAGCTGGTGCCCGGCAAAGGGCTCAAATTGCCTTAAAACAAAGTCCCGTTCACATGTAATAAAAACAGACAAGTCTCTTACCCTTCTCAACTACTTTTGCATCCAATAATGGCTTTTGTAGTTGTTGTACTGGTTGCTGTTGTTGCTGCTGCATTAGTTTCTGTTCTCTTTTGTCAGCGTCATCTCTGGTTTCGCTGCTTATGCTATTGTTGCTGTTATTTGCCGTTTCCGTTAAAGTTTGACCCTGATGCGGTTGTTGTACTGCTTGATTTTGTTGCTGTTGTTGGCCATTCACTCCGAGTTGCTGCTCAACCGGAGGCGACTTTGGCATAGCTTCTGTTGTTTTTTGGGTACTTACTCCATTCGATGTGCATGTCCGAGGTCGTGGAACAGATGCCGCTGTGCAAAAAGCGGACCGAGTTGGCGAAATTCGGTTGAGGAACTCCAACAGAATAGGCGTCCGCTCCTGAAAATTTCAAAATTATTGCTAAACATCACCCGGATTCCAGTTAATTGGAATCGCTAATGGCCAGTGGCCAACCCTTTAATACCTTTGTCGTCAGCAGTGGCGATCTGTCTACAACAGAAGAGTCCTTCATTCTCGAGCTGTGCCTCGTCATCTGATCGTGTCCAGGGCCGAAAAATACATGACAAAACCAATCGCACTGCAGCAAACTGTCTCGAGGGCACTTGCGACAACGTTGCGCGACATTTGGCCGAGTTGGCGGCCTGTAAACGGAATAAATAATTCGAAGAATAAAACGATTTTATTCAAAATCACCCGCTCATTATTGCCAGCTGTTGCTGCCCATCCTCCACCAGTGTCATCGTTGGCGTTCCCGTTGTTGTGCTGATGCTCTGTTTGTTGTCATTGTCGCTGCCGTTCCCGTCCTCTCCATTTTTGTTTGTTGGCAATGAGAATGTTCGACCAAAGACTGAGTCCAACTGGTGTTGCATCGCGTCGACCACAACTGTCTCAGCCTCGTATTCGTCCACCATTGACGTGCCGTAGAGACGGAAGGTGCTCAGCGTGCAATAGTGCTCCATCCCGTAGTGAGAGAGCAATTCCAACTGTGCAATTTTTACTTAAATTTGGCTAAAATCTGCATTTTCAGATTCGTGGGAGGAAAAAAAGCTAGAATCTTTTCCCCATTTACACATCGTTGAACACAAACCTTAACAAATTTGGCGTAAGAAGTGTGTTCGAGCACGTTGAACGGCTGTACCTCGCGGTTGTCCAACGCTTCGAATTCGCCAATGAACGCCCATTCCTGCGTCGGATACCTCTCACTGCCCCAGAGGCGAAACTGTCGGGGGCTGGAGGAGAACAGCTCGAAGTTGGCTATTTCCAACGCTGTGGGCTGAAAAAGGCGCAAAATTTTGTATATTGATTGGGACGAAAATGCCCGCCTGAATTGTCTCGCATAGTTCGATGATCAGAAATTTGTCCTGCGCCCGTTCGCAAGGATTCCGCATGTAATCGTCCCGCTCCGGATCGTTGAGAATGGCGCCACGGTTCTCGGCCTCTGCGTTGGAGTACAGCACCTTCAAATTTTTTTTTTGATCTCTTTAATGGATTTCATAGTAAGTCTTATGTCGCTATGCATTTCTTTCAAATCGCCCAAAATTTTATTCCCAATTTTATTACACTAATGCAAATAATTCACGACACCTTTGCACCACAATCCTTGGAGGCGTAGTTGCGCTTCGGGTACGGATGTTGTTGTTGCTGTTGGTGGTGAAGGAGGACATCGGCGGCAACAACAGCGGCGGGCGTGGGCGGCGGAGACGATGGCGCAGTCGGCGGTTGTTCAGTGGGGAGAGGAGGCGAAGACTCTACCGCCTCCATTGCTACGGTTTCCGATGATGATGATTCGCCATGCTGATCTGGCTGATGAGCCGATTGAGAAGAGCTGCAATTTTGAGCACGTTATTGATTCTCAACTGTAATAACCCATTGCAGACCAACTAGCCAGAGTCCAATCCAAGAACCCCCCCCCCCCCTACTCCCCCTCTAAGATGTTGAAATTATATCCTTTTTCTAAACACCACTATTCAAATCTTTCAACATGCAACCCGACGTTATCTATACCCAAAGGTCAATAACAACAAGAACTAACTCATTGATCAATGCCAAAGTCAAGGGCGGCCAATCAGACGCGACCACCATCAAAAGGAGAACGACGAGGAGTTGCTGACGCCTTCCGGTCAGTTGCAGTAGATACATCCACCGTTTGCGATAGAGCTTCTGAAAACAAAATTGAGAAGTTTAATCTAACAATTTAGGATCAAATATGCGGTGGTCCATCGGCAAATGGAACCGATGAAAACGAATGAAACAAATTTAGAGAAAAAAACATTATAGTCGCTTTTACATAAACGAAAATAAACGGATGTTCAAAGGTTTGATCGCATTTTTATTTCAACACTTCGTCAAAATGCCAACAAAAGCAGCAGTCGCAACGACAACGAGGAGTTAATCGCCACGCAAGCGGTAAGTTTGCTGGTGCACCTACAAAAAAATTTAGAAAAGGATTTAACAAAATATTTTTTTATTAAATAATCGTTTTTTGTTCATTCGAAAAAATACTTCTCCCCGATAAACGACCAAAACAGTTATTTATACTCTTTTGAAAGATTAGCATATTAACAATAACAAAAAAAGGTTGCCTGGTCATCGCCCGCCTTTGTCCAGTACAATTTGACGCTGTCCCCGGTGGTGGTTTCGCGCTCGGACAGACCGCGGAAGGCGTCTCGCATCACTGAAAGCAAATCAAAAATTTATTATAAAAAAAGTTGCAAACGCGATGGTTACCCGAAAGTGCCCGCTCCAAAGTCGGTTTTGGCATTTTTTTGCGCTCTTCAGGTGACACCGTCGAAAAAGTCCACTGATTTTCGAAGAACGTTTGCACAATTTTCCCGCCATTTCCGCTCGCATTGAAGGGAACGCGCTCCACGCATCCGACCGGATCATAGCCGTAGATGGAACCACGTCCTGAACAAGCAACACGAACTTTGTTCTCAACTAGACACTATTTCAAACTATTCTCTGAAGACAAGCAAAAAATTGTTTGTATCCCCCAAAATCGCATTCCTCCTTTGCTTCATTTTTCTTGAACGCCGAATGCAATCCATTTTATTCGAAAAATGAGAATGATGGGCGAAGTGCTGGGTGTCCATTACCATCACTGTCAATGCCGCAAAGAATGGCGCCCGTGTAATAAGGGAAGCTGCGACGGGAGTACAACATCCGCGCGAGCATTTCGCTGCACTGCTCCAGTGACATGGCGTGTTGGTAGACGAACTCGTAGTGGTCAATGCGCAACTGAGGAAACGAAGTATGGGTTTGTTTCTTGACAATTTCACGTCTTTTTGGGAGGTTTAAATTTGGTTTTAAAGATTCACTTACGAAAAATATTTAAAATTTCTTTTTGCTCATAAATATAGACAACCCAAAAATAAACCATGAGCAAGCGTTTCAATTGGAGCACATCGCCGTAGAAGCCGCAGTTGTTCATAATGATTTTGTTGGTGCTGAACAACAAAATCGGAATAAAAACTGCCCAAAACAGACGCGTACAGAATATGCGTCTTCTCACAGTTGCGCGACAAAATCTCAATTTCGTTTGGCCCCGTCAAGCGCGTGTCGCTGGCCACCACAACGAAGTCATCGCCAGCCAATGCAGCCGCTGTCCTGAAAAGTTTCATTTTCTAATGAAGTTTTCGTGGCTATTTTTTTTCATGGAAAAGTGCTACTAAATTTTGATTAAAACGTTCTGAACTTTTGTTGCACTATTTTATATTATTTAGATTTCAACAAATCCGGATTTCCTTACCCTCCCTGCGAGCTGTACGGGTTCCACTGTCTCTGCTGCTCTATCATCGGTGACATTGCGGCTAAAGCGGCAGAGGAGTCATCCAACGCGTCCTTGAACTTGGCCATTTGCACAATAGGCGATTTTCCCACAGAATTGTAGAAATCCATTACTTATTCTGTTATTAAAACTTACTGGATATAAGTTTCGATTTTTCAGATTAATTTACACAAAAAAAAGGACAAATCTCCAGTCAATAAAAATCGTCATTTTAGCGGGAAAAGAGTTAGGAAATAAGGGAATAAAAAAATGATTTTGCCCATTAGTTACATAGAACATTAGCGCAACGTAAAAAATCAATTGCTATGCAACGTTTGCAAATTAAAAACGAAGAAATGAGGGGAAATTGGCTGTTTTTCTCGGTAATCCAATGAAAAGGCATCTCAGAGCTTTTTGTTTTTTTTGATCAAAAATTTTAGATTTAGTCATTTTTTGGTTTGGCCGATTCCATTTCCATAAATAAATTAACTAACTACACATCTGACTCGGACGTGTACAAAAAACAAGCAGAATTTATGTACACACATTTTGTTGTTGTAGAGGAAAATGATGATAATGAAAATTTAGTTTTCGTCACGCGGATGGAAAAGGAGCCAAATTAAAAGGGTTGATCAATTTGAAAGCAATTTAATTGAACAGGTGAAAATTGAATTTTTTAAAAGTTTAAAATTTTTTTTATCAGAGATCATAAAACAATTGTCGCGGCACTTTGGCTACAATTTTCCACCTTACTGCCTAACTTCACCTATCGGCTTTAGTTACTTTAAAGTCGGGTTTTTTCACTTAATTATCAAAGATTTCGACCGATTCAAAAACCGCTGTAAATTCTCAATTTTTACTTTCTATTGGCAAATTCGTAATCATTAAATAATATATTTTCAGACAATTTTTAGAATAAAAATTGGCTAAAATGTCGTTTACGTAAGTCGCTCGAAATTTAACAAAACATATACCAATCGACTCCGCTCATCGAGCTGAGCACGAATCTGCAAAAATTTTTCCGCGGAAACCACTTTGAAGCAAGTTACACAGACCCGGGACTGAAGTGTCTTTTGACTGGGGACTCAGTTGTCCACTGATTAAAAAAAGGGAAAATCACTTATATAGGCTTTTAAAATTACGAATTTGTCAATAGAAAATAAAAATAAGAATGTAAAACGCTTTTTGAACCGGTTTAAAATTTTTTAAATTAAGGAAAAATTGTAAAATGGATACACTTCAGTACCAAAAGTAAAAATGAAACCCCTTTCTCCGCAGACACCTGTAACCAGAAAGCCGACTGTGCACGCGACCCCGACGGAGGGTGGCGAATTAAGGGGTAGTCAAAAGGTGTGTATGTGAAAAGCTATTTTCATCAAAACGGCTAAGATGAACTATTAATATTAGGCACGCGCGAAGCGCGTACCTAATATTAACAGATTAACTTAGCCGTTGATGAAAATAGCTTTTCACACACCCACCTTTTGACTTCCCCATGCGCCCACTAGGTACCATTCAGTTCGGTTCGTAATTTTAAAAGCCTATATAAGTGATTTTCCCTTTTTTTAATCAGTGGACAACTGAGTCCCCAGTCAAAAGACACTTCAGTCCCGGGTCTGTGTAACTTGCTTCAAAGTGGTTTCCGCGGAAAATTTTTTGCAGATTCGTGCTCAGCTCGATGAGCGGAGTCGATTGGTATATGTTTTGTTAAATTTCGAGCGACTTACGTAAACGACATTTTTACCTAAAAATTTTCCACAAATCTTGAACAAAAGGGTCCCCTCTCTGAGCTCTATTCCGACTAATTTTGATTTCGGGCCCGAATCCGAACAATTTCCAAAAATTTCCTCAAAATTATTTAAAATCTTCGATGTTTAAATCATATTAGATGATGTCTTCTGATAGAACTGATGTTCGTGATCATCGACCTCAATGACCTCCGAGTACTCATATTTTTTTCCTTTCTGTTTTGCAGGACCAATGTTCTGCAGTATTACGGAAAATCGTAAACAGGAAAACTTTTTAAATTAGTCAATGTTACTCTTTATAAAGGAATAAAACAATCTAATAAGGTTGGAACAAAATAATGAAAATGGGAAAGGGGTATCCACCATCTTTTCTTTTGCCCTTTAGTCTTGCTTCCGACTTTTCTTCTGCTTCTCTCGTTCCACCTCCTCTTCAGATTCACTCTCCTCCCTTATGTCATCCACGCCACTCTTCACAGATTTGATAGCAATTTTGACCAGCAAATAGGTCCAAAAGATATGCAGGAGCAGCAAAATGAAAGGACAGCCAAGAACACCCGCGGGATGATGGGCTTTTGGAACAGATCGGTCCACCTGAACAATTTAACATAAGCGAAATCTTTTAATTATCATCCTTCACCGATAGGACTCCATGATGAGTCTTGGAGCATCGAAAAGCATATGTCGGACAAGCTTGAGCGGGAAAACGACCAGGCGTGTACCGACCCACACCAGCATGAACACACAGAAGTCGATAGTTACCGCCCGGTCCCACCCAGCATAGCGGAACAGCTTGCCAAGCTCACTTAATCGGATGAAAAAATAGTAAAACTTAATAAAAGTGAATAATTCAACTAAAGGACCATTCCTGCGTTGCTCGGCGGTGTCGTTAAGCTTTAATTTTTGTCGAAATTGTTAAGGAAACTAGACCCAATTGATTTTTTGCACTTTATTGTTTGATATATCAACCTCAGTAACGTTTTTTTCTTTGGGGGAAAAGATTATTTCATGGGGAGGAAGGAGGAAGCACCCCCCCCCCCCTGGATACGTGCCTGGCTCGACACTATTGCACTCACAGAAAAACGTCGGCACTGTCGTGGAGAATCAAAATGAGAGTGGCGGCGCGAACGAAATTAATTGTAAAGCTCATGGAGAGGAGGAGAATGGTGGCAACATGATGGGTGGCCATTTCGTAATGGTCCGAGCGCCGGACGTCAAATACAACAAGACTACAAAAAAAAACTGGAATAATGGACAAAAAGGAAACAAAAACCTGAAGAGCAGAGAAAGGTAGAAACCAGACTGGACGATGAAATATAGCCAAACGTTACTAAAATTGTCTTTGAAGATTAATTAAATTGGAAATGGCAAAATACGAAAGTGATCGTGTTAATGCCTTTTACGGCAATGGTGCAGAATTATTCGGAAATTACAAAATTTTTCAAAAATCAATTTTGGCTTCAAAATTATTCAAAAAAAGCACAAAACCATAAAAAAGGCCAGCTTCGGATTCTACGCTCCGAATACCCTTAGAAACACCTTTTTAGCGACTTTGAAAAATTGTATTTTAAATAAAAATCTTAGATGTTGAAATCATAGATTAAACAATGTCATGTGATTAATCTAATGTCATATTCGTGATCTACGTATTTTTTTACCCTAGAAAATCCACATTTAGAGTGAATAAAAACATATTTTTTTAGGGAGACTAATTCTGCACCATTGCCCCTTTTACAGTAACCCATGTCCAACTATTGCTTACTTCGGGAGATGGTGCTTGGGCCATTCCCGAAAGCATTCGATTACACTGGAGAACTGAGGCTCATTGTAGAGCACCGCCATGCCGACAAGCCAAATGATTGCGTAGTAAGTGAAACGCCATGCCGTCTCGGCAACCCGTTTGAATTTGGACCCGTCCGGCAAAGCCAAAGAACAAATGATCCAGAATGCGATGATAAATGCTGCCCTAAAGAAGTTAAAATTCATTTGACTGTAATTTTGCAAATCAATTTTAAAAATACTTATTACGTTTGACAACATTTCCTCGCTAACCGAAAACAAGCAGGACCCAACTAACTACAGTAGGGCTGCGTACCCAGGCTTTTATTTAAGATGATACAACAAATGTTAATTTTTTGCTAATTCCCCTTTAAAATTCTTAACTCCTTGAATCGAAGGGAGTACGACATTTCTATTTTTCGGAGTTGACTTCCCTTTAACCAAGGAATTGGCCCGAAAAGCGTAAAAATAAACCTTTTTTTCGTCCATCCACCCGCCGTAATAGCCAATTGGAAGAAAAACAAGTGCTTCGGTAAGTATGCGTATGAAGGTGATGATGCAAGCGGCCAGAAATGCGTAGCCGAGCTCGCGAAATTGTGGATAGTTCATGCCGCCCCTGGACTCAAGGTCGGCCCAGGTCATGTTAGGCGGTAACCAAATGTATTCGTTCCAAATAATGGACGACATTTCTTTTGTCGTTAGTACCCTAAATAGAAGCAATATACATTTACCATTAGAGCTCCGCTGCTCCCCACAATTTTGACAAATTCGAATCCGGGACCCAAATTCGAATTTTTTTTTAATTCAAAAATTTTTAAAAAAGCAATTTTACCTACAAAATCATTCAAAAAGCATGAATTTGATCATTACTTGTCTATTCGATGTAATTTTGTGCTTTTTGAACAATGAGGCCAAAATTGATTTTTAGGAAATTTTTGAATTTTTTAAATGTTCGAATTCGGGTCTGGGGTTCGAAATACCCCTAGAAAAATTGGAAAAGAATTTCTATCCCATTCAGGAGGAGGAGATCTTTCCTTCCGAACTACATAATCAGCAGTCAGGCTCCTAATCGTTTTAAGAATCAGCACCAAACGCGTAAAATTGGTTGAAATTCCTACGGCTAATGCAAGGGTGTGATGGTGAGTGAAGAGGAAGAATGAACTGTTATCAATACATGTGTAATACATATCTGAATTGCCTAAGGGAATTATAAGAAGGTTCGTTATTAGCGAATGCGACCATTTTGGAATGGAGGAGATGATTATAAAAGAGGAATTCTGTCCCATCACAAAAAGTTTAATACTGCGTTCGTTGTAAACAAAAAAAGAGAGCAAAAAATGAATGCTTGAAACTTGGAATGTGTTTTAAATTATTTTTGGTACAATGAAATTGAAACGGAGGCAAGCAAAATTCTTCTCGCCATTTTTTTAGTGTAAATGTTGCCTCATATGTACATAAATCACAGCCAATTCGACCAAGTCGTCGTCATTGGGTTCGGCAAGTTACAAACACTCACTAACATGATTAGTGATTTGGTCTCCCCCTCCCCTTCACCCCATCCTTTCAACCAAAATTTGTGCATACGCCACCCCTTTGGAAGTAATGTATTTTTTTACAATAGAGGGGGAGCGTAATTTCAATGGGCGGTTCACATGCAAGTGATCATGAAGGCAATAAAAAAAATGTTGAGCTCAAATTTGTGCAATTAAACAAAAACTCTGAATTTTGGACTAAAATGATTGGGAAAATAATGCAAAGGACGGCAATTCATAGGAAATATGTAGGACAGTTCACCGACTAACAAGGCAGAAGGCAGTGTTCACACTTACACTCTTCATTAGATAAGATTGCCCTTAAAAGAAAACTGGGTTTAAAGCATAAAGAAAGGTGATTTGTGAGTGTTTATGAGTAAGGATTTTTAGGTTTGAAAAATCCCGAAATAAGTACCTAAATAGGAGAAAAAGTGCCAAAATAGGAACCAAAAAACCGGGTTCATAAGCAAAATTAGGAGTGAAAAAATGTAAAAATAAAAATAGCTTCAGGGTGGTGCCTGGACTTGATTATGGACAAAAAAGCTGTGCTCTAAAAACTAATATAACAAGAGGCTCGGACTTATATGGACTAAAAATTGAAATATGGACTTAACTATGACTAAAAACAACCAAAATATGGGCCAAAAGACCAAAAAGTACAAAATATTGATTTAAGATAAACTAAAATTTTCAATCTTATCAGTTTCCTTTTCACGTTTTTCACATGTTTTTGGTAGTAAATATTAATAAATATCTTGTTATTTTTATAAAACACATTTATATTTAAACGTGAGTGAAGACTGTAAAGGGAGAAAGAGAAAATTAATTCAAGAAAGGGGTATCCATCAGGGATGTACCGGATGCCGGCTTTCCGGACACTTTTGGGTCCGGCATGCCGGGTTTCTGACTTTTTGGCAAAAATTCGGAGCTCCCTCCCTCGCATCACTCGGTCGGTCCTCTCGTCGCTTCGGCACCTCGAGCGCACCACTACTTGCTCCTTCATACAGCATGCTTTCTATTGGTACCGATCGAGTAAATGGTCGCCTCCAATTTTATATTCCAATTTTTTAAATTTGCTTGTGAAATTAATCCGATAAATTATTATAATGGTTACTCATCGTTTTCAGCTTTGAAGGTTAATTTATTACCGGGGGCAATTTGTTTGGTCGGCTGATCAGAGGATGTGCAAAATGATTGAATAACCTCAACTTTTTTTGAGCTGCGACATTTTATAAAAATATTTGTTCAGGAAATGAATAAGCCAACGTTATTGAATGATCTTTCACACAAATTAAAAACTGAACTGTTAAAGAAAGAATTTTCAATGCATTTCATTTTAAGTTTAAGACAATTGCTGGTTTTCTCTTCACTCTGTGACACTCCGCCCAAAGGACTTGTTGAGGTGCTGCATACATACATGGGTCAAGCAAAACACTCGTCATATTTATATGTCATGGACAAAGGCACCTCCAACGCTTTTTAAGAATTATTTTACGAACCTACTCTTTCGTATAATGGCACAACGAAACATAGATCCAGAGTAGAGTTCGGTGGGAACGGGAATCCAGTGCGGGATTCCGGTCACGCAAAATTAAAATTCCCGGACACTAATTCAGAGTAATTCAATGCGATGCATATAATTCAAAAAAAACATGTCTACATACATAAGAGAAATTATGAGATGCTCGCTTATTTCTGGCATGTTTTTACAGAAATATCCTCTTAAGCGACAACATCCCCTGGGGTGAAATGAAAACATTGTTCAAAGAGTGAAGCGGAAGCTGTGAGCAAAAGCAACATGAGACTTCGTATTCTCATCATCAAATAATTTTTATGGGCATCAGAAATTGTTTTCGGTCCCATTGAAGTGGCGCTGAAATCCATTTACCGAAGCCATTGCCGCCGCCGGAGGGGAGTCGTAAAACGATGAGACGGGGGAGGAGGAAAAGCTGCTGTTCAAATGCGCTTCGGCGGCCTGCAAGAAGGCGGACAATTTTATCATCAATTCAAAGACGTTTTAAGTCAAGAATTTATCACAAGACCTCCACTTTGCGCAACATTTGCTCGATCAGCTGCTGACTATGTCTTCCGTTGAGCGTCTGCCGGATCGTAGACCCCTCGGGCGATACGCCTGCGCCCGTCGCTGCCGTCGACGACGCGTCGTCGTTTGCGCTGGCGGCCGCAAAGTCCATCGGTTGTTCAACGTGATCCGTGCCGGAAGCGTGGAATGCCGGCACTCCGTTGGTCGCGGAAGGCGGCGACTGAAGCTGCTGCTGGGATGGCACGAACATGCCCGCCTCGAGCATGGCACAACGCTCCAAGCACTGGTCATAGCGTTCGCTCAGATCGATCAGCTGTTGCGCGTGTATTCTGCAAACAGGGCAAATATAAACAGTTATTGAACAAGAATCTGGCGAATTTCAAGTTCCGGAATATTCAATAATTTAAAATTCAAAAACAAACCCAAATAAAATTTAAAAGAAAAAGAAATGTCGCTAATTTAATTCGGAAGTCCAATTAGTCGTAAGAAATTTTTCAAGAATGTAGACTTTTATAAAAAAGATGGGTACCTTTCCGTTCCGTCTTGTGACCGGAAAAATCGAAAAGCATATACAAGGCCGGGAAGCCTAAAAACCCGGGACGCGAGGCACCGGGATCCAGTAAAAATCCAGCCGGCCCCGGTAAGTCACAGGGGCTGTCAGTCACAAATTTTTGTTCACATTTTTAGGTGTAGTAGAGGCCGAGAACAAAAAATGACATCAGTTTTGCCGAATAAAAAAAATCAGATCCCTCTCCCCTTCCGAAATTTTGTCTGGTTAGATCCCTGTATCACCCACCAAGTTTCGTTCGGAAACTCCGATGACACCCCACATTTTTTACAAATTAGGCCCAAACTCATTTAGCCTCTGGCACCAAAAATCAATTTTAAGATATGGTTAAAAATTCGGGTTCGACAAAACGGGATCATGTTAGGGTTTCTCGACCACAATTAGCCCTTAAATGTAAAGCAAAAATTTAAAAGGGAGGAGGGAGGGGGGGGTTGCAGAACGGAAAAGTGCAAAATCCGATTTTTTTTTTATTTTTTTTTTTTAGAAGGATAATGACTAAAAAAAGGAAAAATTGGTTGGTTTGTAACAGCCTTTCAGATTTGTGAGTTGACATTTTTGTCGTTTATGCTGTACGCCTTTTCCTTTTTTTTAAAGTTCAAAACAGTCATAAAAAAACCTTTCCCTGCGCTCCAAATCGTCGTTTTTCTGTTCCACGGCGCGCAATTTGTGGCGCAACTCCGTGCAACATTCGTCAGAGTTGAGCAGACGCGTCCGCAATTGCTCCTCCGTCGCGCAATGCTCTCGTCTGTCTTTGTCACTTTTGGTCTGCACATTTTTACGGGATTTTGTGAAAAATTGAATTTATACAATCAAATAAAGGAAAAATTTTCTAAAAATAAAAATTTGTTCATTTTTTAAATTTTCAAATTTGTCAAAATTTTTACAATCTTCCCAATAGCCGAATTCTTAATTCCCCCTCCACATTGGTTTTTTTTGGCTATATCACAAAATAAAGCCTATTTGAGAACCTTGAGCTGCTCCAAAACTGAACTCTGTCGACGCTTCACCGACTCAAGTTCGGCAACCTTGACGTCCCGCTGTTTCAACTCCAACTCCATTTCGGCCTCCAACTCTTTGCTGTACCGCTGAAATTCTTCAAATTGCTCTCGCTCGCGCTCGTACCTGAGCATTTTAAACAAAAAATAAATTTTGAAGAGGCGAAATATGCTAATAACTCACATCGATTTGTATCGTTCAATTTCCTTTCGAATAAGTGAATTTGGCGTAGAAGAAGACATTTGTGTTCCCTCATTTTTGTTTTCGTTTTCCATTTCGACGATTGGATTTGATAGAAATCTAAAATAAAAAGATATGAACAGGTAATAAATTAATCGACAAAACGAGTCCATAAAAAATAGTTTCGATGCGTTTAATTGTTAAAAATTTATCTCGGTACAAATAGAGCGGCGCAGTCTCTAAAGAGCAGAGCTGTGATTCAAAATTTTAAAAATCCGCATCGGAGCATTAAAAAATCCTTTTTTAGTACCTAAAATCCGCATATTCGACATTTCTTCATTAAAACCAAACATTTAAGGGTAATACATAGTTTGGCTGGTGCCCCACATTTTAAAATATTTTTTTTGTTTCAAAGTCGATAAAAGGCCTTTTTCTAGGGGTATTCGGGGATGTAAAATCCGAAGCTGACATTAGTTTCGACCTATTTCGAACCCCGGACCCTAATTTGAACAATTTTTCAAAAATTCAAAATTTACCAAAAATCAATTTTATTGCACAAAACGGTCCGGCGGTATCGTTAGGCGCAGCCGGGGAAAATTGAATTTTTTACTCAATTTGTTACCGACCCTTTCATTTTTCGTCAATTTGTGGAAAATTTTGTAAAGATCTGTGAAATTCGAAATTTTTATCCTTAATGTATAGTAAATATCATTATTCAAAAAGTCCAACTACATATATTTAGCCTAGGCCTAGGTAATCTCTTTAAAATTGAAATGCTTTTTATATATGTAGTTATTTACCTGAATTGATTTTTTATAATCAAATGGACGTATTTATTTTTAACATCTTTTCAGTGACCAAAATAATTAATGAATGCCTGTCCAAGTTTATTTGTATGCAATCTTGGTAGTTATTTATGTCGCCGGAATGTACAGGGCGATATTAGTTTTGGGTAATATATTTTGTTTGTTTTACAATAAACGGAAACCTACTAGACCCTTTCCGAGCTCGACCTCCAGCGCAACCTCCAGCGCAACCCGTCCCGCCTCAACCCATTCCTCCTCAACCAGTGAACCAACCAGTGAACCTGGTGCACAACAGACCCGCACCGCCGAGGAATGCAGATGGAACTTTTCGAAGCAGAAGATGGCGTTGTTCCCTTGTGAGTCACGTAGCCAGGATTTTTTTTTAGGGGGTTGATCCAAGAACCGATTTTTACTGGTGCATGTTTTGCTTATTTCCCATTTTTGTTAATAAATTTTCAGCAATTTTTTTTTGCGAATTCTACTTCACTTTAAGGCAGGCTCATATTTCATTTCCCTTGGCTACTCCCTTACTGTGAGAGTATTCACTCCCCAACCATTCTTCGGGATTCTCTCGCACTTCCATCTAAAAATAATTCCATCCGCAGATATTTGAACTTTTTTAGAGCTCATTGTTTTGTTTAGATGTGAAGGAAGTGAACATGGCGGACGCCCTGGGCGCAGCAATTCGTGAACGGGGCATTCAGGTAAAATTTTCCAATCCCGAAACCTACGATTTCTAAAAAAGTGTGAAATTAACCATATTGGAATATGATGATTAGAGCACAAAATCATATTTTTCTGATAATTTAAAAATTTTGTTAAAATGTAACGGGAATTCAAAATGCTCATAAATTCAGGTGGACAACATCGAAATGGTCGAGCGCCTGTCGCGCAAGTACGGCGAAGAGCACGTGGAGTTGAAGTGTTTCGGCTTCAAGCCAGACTTTTGGGTGAGTCTGGCGGATGCGATGGTAAGCAAATAACAAAAAAGCGGCCGGGTTCCGTTTAATTTCATTTTGTCTTCCATTTTTCAGACCGTCGAATGCGTCATTTTGGACCAGGCCACACATCAGGTGTGCCAAAACTTTTAGGAAAAATTTGCATTTTTTGTTTATTCTAATGTCATTTTTGTGGGTTTCAGCCTTCGGACACAATCACTGCTTGGTCTTTGCTGGTATCCGTTATGTTCAGTGCCGTCCGGGACGGTTATTATCAGGCATTGCGTGCTGCACGCATCTCGCAACGGCATCGCAATGTGCAACACCGCGAAAACTCGTTCAGTCTGGCCACGCAAACAGCCGCCGGCTCTCCGGGGGTTATTAATTTTTTGACGAACCGCTTAAGTAGCGACGTCCAATTATTTTGCCCATTAATAATTTGTTGTCATTCGCAGGTGGAAAAGAGTGCTTCGGCCAACGAATTGCAGTCGCCCAAGCGGAAGACCTCCGGCAGCAACAAGTACCAGAATCACCTGGAGCAGAAGTCGGTCATGCCAAACGACATTGGTGGCGCAACTGGAATAATTGTGGAAGAGGTGGGGAAGTGTTCGCGTTTTTTTTGGAGTTTTTTCCGACATTTTTAGATGTCAATTCCGGTTCAATTCTTCTGATGAGCGTTGAGCTCACAAAGCCGCCGTTTCTTGACATGATTTAAGTGCTTGAAGATTGTTGATCTCTTTCTTTTCCAATTAAAATCACAAAAATGCGAATTTTTGCATCTCATTTGTCAGTAACGGAATTAAATCCATAAACATTTTTAAATTTTTACGTTCGGACTCAGCTCTTCCAAATTTAATGCTTAATTGAACAGGTGGGGGGATCTCGATTTTTTAAATTCCAATTGGCCCTCAACGTACTGAGTTGCCGCATCCGGTCGGAAAATGCCCGTGTTAATCTCATCGGCTTCAACCGAAAACAAAATTGATTGTTTATTATGTTCGTTTATACATGTAACAATTAATAATTCAAATTGTAATTCCATTGCCATTAGAGATATTAGGGGACTAATTAAGGACACTTTTAACCATTATGAGAACATTGGAGATCATTTGAGGCTTAAAAGAAATAATAAAACGCAATATTTGCTTTCAATGGGCGTAGACTTTCAATGAAAAAATTAAATTAAATTAAACCCTAAGGATGGGCGGGCGGGCACTCTTTGATTTTGCTTTTTTTTTTTGATTTAAAACATCGCAACTCATCAAAAGTCTTATGCCCTTAAAATGGTTTTAATTTTAAATGCATCACCGGAGGGGAATTTTATTTTGCAAGTGTTAAGTGCCGCTTTTTTCGCTCGGATTTTTGTGATTGTTCATGTGAACCCGGAATGCTGCAAAGTGTGCACCACAAAGGGACTGGTCGGTGGCATTGTGCCAACATTGTCGTTTATGCCAAAGTCGTCACAGCTTCCGGTCGTCTGCCCCGGACGAGGCGACCAGCGGGGAACTGTCGTTGGCGCCCGACCTGCGTAGAAATTTTTCCTTCTCCAAATTTTGGACATAAATCGTAAAATATCAAAATTTTATTAATATTTGGCATAATTTCTTTCTCATTTTTTCAAAATTAGTTAATGTTTGTACTTTAGGATTGCGTTTGGCATCAAAACAAAAAATATTTCTGAATTAATTTCTTATCTAATTTTGTACGGCACCTAAAATACCTAGTCCTGTTCAACCCAAACTGACCTGACTTCATTGCGCAGCAAAAGCGTGTGCAGCAGAGAACCCTGGAAAAAATTACTGTAGGTTTATTGTATATGCGCATTGTTACAGTGATGGGAGTTTATGTGGGTACTGTAGTTACCTCTGATTAATTGGGTATTATAGGTAGATGATTAATTCAAAATTGGAAAATATGTGTTACTGTAGTTTCCCCAAAAGTTTAAAACGGAGATCAGTTACTTGTAGCCTTACAGTCGATCAGGTTGTTTCACATGTTATTGCAATTTTTTCTATGTACCTGGAGATTGGGTACCGGTTGATCCGTCCTTATACAAAAAATTAAATAGTAATTTCTGAGAAATTTAATTTATTAATTCAAGTAAACAACATCAATTCATCTAGTTTACACCCAAAGTATAACATTTTTGCTTACAAAACGAATGAATGCCCTTGGTCAAATTGTCATACTTTGGACGTTTTACGCGATTGTGGTTGGTGCACTCCATCCAAACTGCCTCTGCTGACCACTGAACATGCGGACTTCCGACGGAACCTAAAACATGGCACATGTGTGTCCACAGTAGAGACCGGTCGAGACGAGATCTCGTCTCGAAATCTCGAAAAATCTCGACGAGATTCTCGAGAAATATTTTTGAAAAATTTCTTAAAAAATGTTTAAAAAATTCTAACAATTTTCTCACCGGCTCTTTCATACCCCACTATGGGTCAAGCCCAGAGGCGAAACACCAAAATTTAAGCAATTTCTCTTATGATTCAAAAATAGCCATGCGGCAGACAGCATATGGTCAGATACTATATCCCCTCACTATTGAATTTTCTTTTGATTTTCAAAACTTTGAACACATGCTAACACTTATATTTCGTTACCAAATTTTGCAGACATGCTTCTACTGATCCTTTCTTAAATTACAAAATTTGGTGGAGTTTCTGAGAATTAAAAAAAAAAAAAATTAATTTTCATCAAAAATCTCGAATCTCGACTGTTCCGGCTCGAGATTTTTCGAGATACGAGATTTTTCGAGAATCTCGTCTCGACATCTCGTCTCGACTAAAATTGAATTTTCGAGATTTTTCGAGATACGAGATTTTTTCGAGAATCTCGTCTCGAGTCTCTCTCGAAGCTCAAGTCCGGTCTCTACTACCAATAATAAACACCAAAAGAATACCAAAATTCATCAAATTCAAATTTATTGAAAAATTGATCTTCGAATTTTGTTTTGATATTTCCAAGAAATTTTAACAGATGGCGTTCGTCCGTTTGCGCTCGTTCACCGACTCTTCCTTCTCTTCAGTCACTCTTCCGCCGCTGGACGTGCCCGACTCGGACGACGCCGCAGGCGGTTCCGCACCGCCGGGCCCCAACCGACCGAATCCGTCGCCCACCGGTGACCACGACGATGACGCCATCGAATTGTCGATGGACAGCCGCAGCGACACTCCGCGACAGAGCGACGGGACGGAGGTAAAATACCAAAATGAAACAGAAATTTCGAATGAAGTCAATCACCTAAGACGAAGGCCGAGGAGGTGCTGGGCCAGGAGTTTCCCCGTTTCGTGCCGATGCAGGCTGCACGTGCGCACTGGATGCAGCTGCACAAGCAGGGCATGCAGGTGGGAAATGATGGCACTAATTTATTAAAATTTGGTAAAAAAATAAACAAAAATTAAAAAATTCGCGTAGGTGCTGGTTCTGCAGCGAATGTTTCTGCGACTGCTCCAACGACACGTGCCATTGCGTGCGTTGTGGCCATTTGCGCGCTGTTTTGACGGAAGCAAGCAGCAGTTGGACGAACTGTCGACGAGCGCCTCCTTCCGACATTTCTGTGACGCCTATCAGGCAAAAAATAAAATGAATTTTTGAACAATTTCTTTAGTTTCGGAAAGTATTAGATTTTATTTATTTTAAATGCCTATTTTAATTGTTTTTCAGGCATCCCTGACGATGGTTATAGACAGACTGGGCCCGGGTTGGAATTTTGTGCCTTTGAATCGCCGATGGAATGGACAATGAGCGACGTGAAAACTTTAATTACCCAACTAATTGATTGTCTTATTCTTGCGATTCTTCACGGAAATATTTAATTTTTCACAAAAAAATTAAAATTTACTTTGTAATGTTTTTGTTCTTTCATTCTGCATAAATATGGCTGAAACAATTGTTGTTGTTTATGCTTATTCTATGGGTCAAAAACCGCAACGTCATTTTTGGTAGAGAATATAAAAAAGAAATTCGAACGGTTCTTCTACCGAAAACGGCGAATTGTTGGGGGAGGTCAATAAAAATAACTCCGCGCGGCTATTTGGGGAGGAAAATTGGTGGAAAATGGAAAATGATCGTCACCATTCACCCCCCCCCCCCCCCGCCCCTCGCCCCGCCCCACCATTTGGCCCATCCGTTCGAGCTCAGAGTTCTTCCGTCCTGCTGACGAGAATCGCCCCCCGAGGGTGGCGAGAGTAAAGACAGACTGACTGACTCCGGTGTCAACAGAGACATTGAGACACCGCACAGTGTGTGTGGGAGTGACCGCCGAGGGTGGCTAGAGTGACAGACAAAACAAAGAAAGTGACTGTCGAGAACGTTCTGTCGAGAGTGACCTCCGCCTGTCGTCCAGAAGCCCGGACGTTGCATCTCAAGCAGCTGAAACAGAATGGGGAACTTCTTCAAGAGCAGAAAGAATGTTCAGCAACATTCCAAAATTTAAGGTGTTTAAAAATCAAAATATACACAAGCCTTTTTAACCCGTTCGGCTCGACCCAACATAATGTTCTGTTTCTCCATGTCCCAATTCAATTTTGGAATTCATTCATCGTCAGGTCGTCCGCCTCCGCCTCCGTCTGTCCAGCAGAAAAAGCTCTTCGAAGCAGTATTTGTCAGATCGGACCGCTCTAATCATGCTTGAGCTGATGAAGCTATTTTGGCCATTTTTGATGCATAAAATTCGGGCCCTAGTCATGTGTTTAGCATAAAATACATTAATTTTTAGGTTATCATGCCTGAAAGAAGATTATTGATACTCCACTCTGCGGACCAATTTCTTTTGCCGAAGGAATAAAGCGCCTAATATTTCTTGAATGCCATTTGGGTAAATATGGATCATACGGCCCAGACTCAAAATTGAACGAAATACCCGAAGCAAACCAAACAAAATTGGTATCATACAAAAGCTTTCAGTATGCTGAACCTTTGATCAAGCCAAAGCTAACCGATTCGTCTTTTCAAAAAAGTTTATAGGTTTAAAACCTGTGAAAATTGCCATTTTGATCGTGGTGGCGTCATAACTTTCTTTGTTTAAGTCGAATCGCTTAGCTTTTGCCTTTGTAAGCTTCTACTTATTACATGCTTTCGAATGATACCAAGAATGTTTGGTTTGGTTGACTTTGAACAAAGTTTTAACGAAAAACTTGTCGGCGCCCAATCGTGCGCGCCCAATCGTGCGCGCCCAATTGCGAGGTACCGGCTAAATCACTCATATTGGCTTTAAAATTAGGAATTTAGTTGATAGAAAATTAAAATTGAGAATTAAAGCGGTTTTTGAACCGGTTTAAAATTTTTAAATTAAGGAAAAAGTCCCTTTTAATGACAAAAAAGCCGGATAAAATAAAATGAAAGGCCGCTGGCGGCCCGCCAACAGCGAGCATGCGGAGACGGAGCAAGTAGTGGGGCGAGACGGAGGGCGGAGGAAGAAGTCTGACGATGCCACTGGGGGGCGAGCGCGCGGAGACCAGGGATGGGCGAAGCTCGGCGCACTACCTGAAGCCGAAGCTCGAAACGAAGCTCAATTTTTTTCGAAGCACTGTTGGATATGATTTGAATATTGATATCGAAGCGAATTATTATTCGCGCCATATTTTCCCGCCCTTTTCCTTCCCACCCTTTTCCCCCGCTCATGGACCGAGGGCATTCGTTCGCGATTGTCCGCACTTGTTGTTTGCACCTATTTTGGACTCCCCTCCTCGGACCCCTCTAGTTGTTCATTTTCTTATTTATTTATTCACCTTCCACTTGATCAATTAGTTCAAAGTAAAGTTCTAAGTTCTATTTGTTGTCACACGGACACAACAGTGGCGACGCCCGTTGCATAAACCAAAGCGTTTGGTGAACTCAAAACGCGACACCCAAGGCCACCTACACGTAACCGTAACACAAACGATATTCCCCATCTGTCGTAAGCCAAGGGTTGTTTCTCTGTTTACCAGAGTAAAGCAAAAATTGAGTTCCATACGGCTGAGGTTGTGCACGAACGTTATCGATTAACAATCGAGTAAAGCCGAAAGTTGAGCGTCTTTTCTATTGATTCTCTGGTCTTTTGCTCTCGTTCATCGCATACATTTTCTTTGTGCTCTCCCACCTGAAAATGGCAACAAGTGAACAGTTGCAAGCGATTCTTGCGGCACAGCAAAAACAATTTGCAGACTTACTGTCAAAAGTTCTGCCGGGTGCAGCGAGTGCAAATAATTCGGACCTTTTCTCTCAAATTAATTCACAGGTGCCGCAATTCAACTATGATCCCGAGGCAGACGAAACATTCTCGCTTTGGTGGGACAGATTTGGCTCATTTGTGGAGAAGGATGGAAAAGCAATGGAAGAGGACATGAAAGTTCGGTTAATTTTGGGTAAACTTTCAGCGACAGAGTACTTGCGGTACGAACAGCAAGTAAGTCCGAAAAAACCCGCCGAACTGGGATTTCAGCCTACAATTTTGGCACTAAAGTCGCTCTTCGGGGACACCAAATCCGTCTTTGTTCGACGGTTTGAGGTTTTTCAACTGTGTTGTGGCCCGACTCAAAGTGTAATGGAGTTTGGGGCGATTGTAAATTCCCGATGCGAGCGGGCCGACATGTCCCTTACAAAAGAAGAGATTAAATGTTTAATTTTTGTCACAGGATTGAGCGATGCGCACAAGGACCTCCGCCAAGAATGTCTTCGGCAGATGGAGAGAGCTCGAAAGGCAACACCGCCCAGGGCCGTCACGTTGGAAGCACTCTTGGAAGAGTGCCGGGCCATCCAATCGTTGCAGAATTCAGCAGCGGCGCTCGCACCTGCGGTGCACACCATTCAGGTCAGGCCTCAACGGGTGAAGGAAAGCCCAAAGAAGGGGTACCAAGGTAAACGGGTGGATCGGCCAGCTCCGGGTCGGAATTTTGGTGAGAAGTGGGATAAGAAAAGGGAGGTTGTCCCAGCAAACAGGTACGAGTCCAACCGCGGCCCACAGCTGAAGTGCGAGCGTTGCGGGAACGCACACGAAATTCGGAGATGCAACTACCCGCCAACGGTACAGTGCTTTGGTTGCGGTAGGATCGGGCATATCAAGCAGATTTGCCGATCGTCACGACAGGAGACTCGGGTGCAGTCGCACGCCGTTTTCTCAACATTCAGTGTGGCCTACTCTAACCGCGAGTGGATTTGGATCAACCTCCACGTCAATGGCCGTCCAATCAAATTGGCCGCCGATTCCTGCTCGCACCTCACTATCATCCAGCGTCCACTGTGGATAAGTTTGGGTGAACCAAAGCTCGACAAGGTTGGAAAGAGGGTCGGGTCATTCTCCGGGCACAAATTACAACTGTTAGGCAGTTTTAATTGCAACGTTCAGTTCAGAAATGTCGACCTTTCATTGGAATGTTGGGTAGCAGACACAGATGCTCCAAGCATCATGGGGTTGGAGTGGATCCGTCCCTTTGAAAAAGCAACGCAGCAACCCGTCGCAACTACACTGGCAATGCAGTCAGCGCCGACGGTGCTCGCAATTCAATCGACGGAGGACCCCCAGGATCTGGCCAGTCAAATAAAAAGGGCGTTCCCGCAGGTTTTCGAGCCAGGATTGGGACTGTGCACGAAAACAAAGGCGACGCTTCACCTCAAGCCAAATGCAAGGCCCATCTTTTGCCGCGCGCGTCCGGTGCCGCACGGAGTTCAAGAGGAAGTGGACCAAGAATTGGAGCGCCTCGAAATGATCGGCGCAATTCGTCCCGTCGATTTTTCGCGCTGGGCAGCGCCGGTGCTGGCAGTGCGGAAGAAGTCGGGAGCAGTCAGAGTCTGCATTGACTTTACAACGGGGCTGAACGAGGCATTAGAATTAAACCGGCACCCGTTACCCAACACTAGCGATATTTTTCACGCATTACGGGGATCGAAAATTTTCTCCCAATTAGATTTGCGCGATGCATATCTTCAACTGGAGTTGGACGAGCAATCCAAACCGTTAGTGGGGATTAACACTCATCGGGGGCTTTTTCAGTACCAAAGACTCCCCTTCGGAGTCAAGTCCGCCCCGTCAATCTTCCAGAAGGTGATGGACCAGATGACGGCTGGCTTGCCCGGCGTTTTTGCGTATCTGGACGATATCATCATCGCTTCCGCAAATTTGGCGGAACATATGTCAATTCTCTTTAAATTATTTTCCAAAATTCAGGACTATGGTTTCCGCATTCAATTGGAAAAATGTCATTTTTTGCGCACCGACTTAAAGTTTTTGGGCCACGTGGTCTCGGCACAGGGAATTCGTCCGGACCCGGACAGGTCAGTGGCTATCCGAGAGATGCCGCCTCCGCACGACGTCAGCACGTTGCGGTCATTCTTGGGCGCAATCAATTATTATGGACGGTTCATCAAGCAGATGAGTGAATTGCGGGCCCCATTAGATTCCCTCCTCAAAAAGGACAGTCCCTGGGCATGGGGAAAGGAACAGCAAAGTGCATTTGACAAGGCAAAGCAGATTCTGCTGTCGGATTTGCTATTGACGCATTATGATCCGACAAAGCCGATAGTGGTCGCAGCGGATGCGAGTCAGCACGGCATCGGTGCAACCCTCAGCCACAAAGCGCCAGACGGTTCCGAGCGTGTAGTGGAGCACGCCTGTCGAACGCTCACCGCCAGCGAGCGCAACTACGCCCAGATCGAACGGGAAGCGTTGGCTCTGATCTTCGCATGTCAAAAATTCCATCGAATGATCTACGGGCGCAAATTTGTCCTGCTGACGGACCATAAACCCCTTTTAGCCATTTTTGGGAGTAAAAAGGGAATTCCCATTTACACAGCAGCTCGTCTGCAACGTTGGGCATTGACACTGGCTAATTATGACTTTACAATTCAGTATGTTAAGTCAGAGAACTTCGGACAGGCTGACGTCCTCTCTCGTCTCGTGGCGTCGCATCGCTTAGACGAAGATCACATTGTGGCTCATGCGCACGTAGACGCAGAACCCTACAATGTCGACGACGTAACCGAATACGTCTACATGGCAACGCTGGAGTCATTGCCGGTCAGTTCTGAAGAGGTGGCCGAACACACAGGCACGGACGAACTACTACAGCAAGTGGTAGGGTACGTTCGATCGGGTTGGCCGGACAAGTGTCCAGCAAATGATTTGATGCCATTTTTCCAAAAGCGTAATACCCTCACCACTGTGGGCGGGTCCCTACTTACAGGAAACCGAGTGGTCATTCCACAACAACTGCGACGACGCGTGTTGGTTTCCATTCATTTTTCCCATCCCGGAGTGGTTCGAATGAAAGCACTGGCTCGCAGCCACGTGTATTGGCCAGGCTTGGATCACGACATTGAACACATGGTGAAGCAGTGCTCCGAGTGTCAGTCCGCGGCGAAGTTACCGCCCAAAGCGCCGTTGAGACCCTGGCCCACGCCGAACGACATTTTCGGTAGAATCCATGTCGATTTCGCAGGTCCCTGTACGGACGGCCGAACATATTTGATTCTCGTCGACGCGTTATCGAAATGGCCCGAAATCACCGAAATGACCTCCACCACTGCTCGTAGCACCATCACAGCGCTAAGTCGAATTTTCCACCGCTATGGTACGCCCGTGGAGCTTGTAAGTGACAACGGTCCGCCATTTTCGTCGTATGAATTTCAACAATTTTGCAATCAAAATGGGATTAAGCACAGCTTTTCTCCGCCATACCAGCCGCATTGCAATGGACAAGCGGAGCGGATGGTCGACACATTTAAGAGACAAGCCAAGAAAAACGCTTCGTCCCCGGGGCAGGACTGGATTTCTAATTTCCTTTTTGCATACAGGACTACCCCCAGCCAATTGTTGCAGGGCTTGTCCCCCGCCGAACTTTTCTTAGGTCGGAAACTGCGCACCCCGTTGTCCAGACTGCAGCCGGCGCGTGAGAAGAACAGCGAGGCGCACCGCGATCAATACCGAGAGCAGATGCGGAAGCAGTACGACAGAAGAAACGGCACAACGGACCGTCACTTCGAAGTCGGCAACCCGGTTCTGACGCTGAACTACGGTCGAATGGGAAGGCCAGCATGGCTGGAAGGAAAAATTGTGGACGGGAAGGGGTTGGTTTGGAAGGTTAGGCTTCCAACATTAGGAATTACGGTAACGAGACACAGCAACCAAATGCGTCCGTTCACCCCTTGCCAAACAGAAAATGCCGCGGGGTTCAACAACCCGCAAGTCCCAGCCCCGGCGCGCGTACAGCCACAAGATGGAAGTCCGCGCCCGCCTGTTGCTCAGCGAGAGGTTCAGTCGCCGAGGACGCCAATTCCGATTCCGCGCACTCCGCGCCCTCAACGGTACCGGAAGCCACCGGTCCGCTTCTCGCCAGGCCGACATTGAAAATTAAAGGGGGAGATGTTGGATATGATTTGAATATTGATATCGAAGCGAATTATTATTCGCGCCATATTTTCCCGCCCTTTTCCTTCCCACCCTTTTCCCCGCTCATGGACCGAGGGCATTCGTTCGCGATTGTCCGCACTTGTTGTTTGCACCTATTTTGGACTCCCCTCCTCGGACCCCTCTAGTTGTTCATTTTCTTATTTATTTATTCACCTTCCACTTGATCAATTAGTTCAAAGTAAAGTTCTAAGTTCTATTTGTTGTCACACGGACACAACAAGCACGAAGCTCGAAGTTCGAAGCCCAAAATACCCGAAGTTTCGCGAAGCTCGAAGCCGAAGTTTTTAAAAATTTTCTGACGGAATTTGAAAACGAAAATCCGGACCCTCCAAAAAGTTCGGATTCCGAATCCAATCCAAAATCCATCGGAGGAACCGAAATGAGGGACGGGGATGGTCCGGCGGTGCCGATAGGCGCCGCCGGAATAAATTTTGAATTTTGACTCGAATTGTTAAAAAAATTGACCCTCAAATTTCATAATATTGGGTTTATTGGTAGATTTTTTGAAGTGATCAGTGAAGAAAAGTGAAATTTTATGATTAAGACTTGACCACGAGATTTGTAATTTTCATACTTGCTTTACTTCAGGGGGAGGGGGTCGGGGGTGCCGATGGGCGCCGCCGGGGAAAATGAAAGTTTTAGTGAATTAAATTTAGAAAAAGTGCCTAAAATTTGCAAAAAAATTTCCATGTTATAAAGTTTGTTGTTCGCCTATTAATCCGCCAAAAAGAGGAATTATTAAATTAAAAGAATAAAATGAATTTTCATTCGTGGAGTTGAACCTCCGATAAATAATTTAAAAAATGAAGTTTAACCACTGAGCCATACTAGAACTGCGGCAAAGTGTTGGGCAAACATATTAAATTATCCTTCCACCCTTCATCTCTACCTAGAGGCCTTTTAATTTTTATCAATGTATTTTTCAAATCTTTCAAGCTCAAAATTCTGTAATGAATTCTTACCAAAAATCCATCTTTAGGGGTGTGTTTTACCCGAAACTTCGGGTATTTACCCGAAGCACGAAGTTCGAAGCTCAAAATACCCGAAGTTTCGCGAAGCTCGAAGCCGAAGTTTCGCCCATCCCTTGCGGGGACCCGCGGGAGACCCCCAGCCGGGTCACGCGCGGACTTCTTCCGGAGCCCGGAGTCTCGCCCCACCTACTGGCCGCCGTAGTCGAGTGTGCGGTACTTTGGCTGCTATTTTCCACCTTACTGTCTAACTTTTCCCCCTATCGGGCTTTGGTTTACTTAAAATTCCTTCTTTCTTTAATTTTCAAAATTTTAAACCGGTTCAAAAACCGTTTTAAATTCTCAATTTTTATTTTCTATTGACGTTTGAAAGCCAATATGAGTGATTTTGCCTATTTTTTTATCAGTGGACAACTGAGTCCCCGCTCAAAAAGACACTTCACTCCCGGGCTCATAACTTGCTTCAAAGTGGTTTCCCAATCAAAATTTTGATACCATTCGACTTGTCTCGACGAGAGGAGTCGATTGATATATAAATTCAAGAAAAACAAAAGTTTTTGATATTCTTCAATTTTTCCAAAACCCGGACCATTGTAAGGGGATTTTAAAGGAATTTTGAAAAACCGGGACCAAAATTTTAGTACCAAAATGGGAAAAATTGACTATTTCAGTACTGGTCCCGGTCCCGTCCTACCCTACTTTTTAGAAATGAAGGGGCCGGCTCCATAATTCACTTCATGTTTTTACACATTTGTTAATAGAAGTCTTAATTGATGCAGAAAATCAAAAAACCAACAAAATAGTGCAAATTTCTGGGGCCTTAGGCGGTGCCGATAGGCGCAACCGTTAAAAAAAATTTGAAATTTTAAGCGTTTTTGTGATGAAAATTGGTCCAAAATTGCTAAATTTTTGAAAACATTTTGCCAAGAAAAATGAACGGGAATGGGAAAAACACTAAAATAAAATTCCGGGAACGGGAATTTCAAAAAGTACGGGACGGGAATCCCGTCTTTTTCCCGTTCCCGTTAAAAATCCCGCCCGATAATTCATCTTTAACTATGGACTTTAGTCATTTTTGAAAAAAAAACACCTGAAAATTGAACACTCGTATAAAAAATAATCGAAAAATGGTGGCGCTGAAATGGCGCAAAGCTCAAATGGAGGCGCTGAGATGGCCAGTATGGCGATGAGTTGGCCTGGCGATTGAAAGTAACAAAATATTTTTCAACTTTATTCAACTTTTTAAAATAAAATAATACGCGAAAAGGCTTTAAATCTACTTATTATACGTTAAAAGAAGGAAAAAATTAAGTATTAACCAAATTAGTGCAGTAAAAGTGCCATTTTTCGGTGCATATTTCGGCATTTTTGGTGCATATTTCAGCATTTTTTGCATATTTTGGCCTTTTTTGGAGCATATATATGCGCATATTTGGCCATTTTTGGAGCATATTAATCCGGGCCCTATTTATCACTGTAAAAAAAAATTGTGCGATCTCAAACTGCACATCTTATTTCGGACTGTTTTGTTCTATTCGACATTCGGGTAAAAATTCGACCCAAAATCATGGGTTTCTGGCTGTTTTTGAAATAATTCATCTGTAAATATGGACTTTAGTCATTTTTGAAAAAAACCATGAAAAATTGAACATTCGCATAAAAAATAATCGAAAAATGGTGGCACTGAAATAGCGCTAGCTCAAATGGGCTGATATGACTAGGATGGCGATGAGTTAGCCTGGCGATTGAAAGTAAAAAAATATTTTTCAACTTTATTAAATCAAAAATACTAAAATAATACGCGAAAGAGGCTTTAAATCTACTTATTATACGTTAAAAGAAGGAAAAAAAGTATTAAGCAAATTTGTGCAGTAAAAGTGCCATTTTTCGGTGCATTTTCGGCGTTTTTGGTGCATATTTCGGAATTTTTGGAGCATATCGGTCCGATCCCTATATATAAGATTTTATTTTCATCAGGTAACATAAATTTATTTAACTCCATAGTTAACACTTTGTTCTGATAAATCTCTTGGTTGAAGGAAAAAGAAAATGTAGGATTGAAAAAAGAATAATATTCTTATGCCTATTCTATACCAATTAGTTGAAATAACAGTACAATTAAAATGTATATAAGATTTTATTTTCATCCGGTAACACAAATTATATAACTCCATAGTAAAGACTTATTCTGATAAATCTCTAGGTAATGATATCGTATGAAAATAAGATTTGTTCAAAATTGTGTTGAATAAGCATAAGAATTACTCTTTTTCCTATACTTGTTGTGACTGACCCAGTCACAACACTATACTACATTTACAACAAGATAAGATATAAGGACGCATAATGTACAAAAATCAATCGTTCCCTATCGATGCTAAGCAGAACAATGGTCAATGTCATCCCTATCACCGTCAGGTTCAGGTGCACCACCATTCTTTGTGTTGTCATTGCGTCGTCGACGACCATCGGCCGCCATTGTGCCATTTGTAGGGAACAGAAGACGATATTTGTGCGACTGATTGGCAAAAAAAAGAACTGGAAAATCGCCCTTCTAACTAGGGTCGCAGCCGGGGGGGGGGGGGGGGAAACCGGGGGTCCCCGACCATTCTCATCTCCGGTTTGCCCTCCTCCCCGAAAATGGAGTTCCCCGGTCTCATCCCCCGCCAGATTAATATATAAGTATTTAGAAGATAAAGAAAATTGCATCAAATATTTTTCTAATCCATTCAAAATAGACAATTTTTCTGCTGGCTCAGAGTTGCAGCAATTTATTCATCAATTTCTCTTAATTAAATTTATTTATTTTATGTACAACAAACTAGAGCCCGGCGGGAACGGGATTCCCGCGGGAAAAGTACGGGAATCCCGGTCCCGTTCCCGTCTTTTTTGCCCAGCGGGATTTTTTACGGGAACGGGAAAAACACGGGATTCCCGTAGGGATTCCCGTCCCGTACTTTTTGAAATTCCCGTTCCCGGAATTTTATTTTAGTGTTTTTCCCGTTCCCGTTCATTTTTCTTGGCAAAATGTTTTCAAAAATTTAGCAATTTTGGACCAATTTTCATCACAAAAACGCTTAAAATTTCAAATTTTTTTTAACGGTTGCGCCTATCGGCACCGCCTAAGGCCCCAGAAATTTGCACTATTTTGTTGGTTTTTTGATTTTCTGCATCAATTAAGACTTCTATTAACAAATGTGTAAAAACATGAAGTGAATTATGGAGCCCCGGCCCCCTTCATTCCCAAAAAGCTTAAAAAAATGACCGTATTTTTAAATTTTGGTTGCACAAATTGAGCCAGAAATTCAAATTTTTTTTCGGCGGCGCCTATCGGCACCGCCGATCACCCTCCCACCCCACAGAAGCTCTCAAAAAAACTTAGTTTTTGCGCAATTTTCTTAACAAAAATGTTAAAAATTTCTCCCGACGGTGCCTATCGGCGCCGTCGGACTCTCCAGTTGCATAATCAAAATTTATCGCAAAGTGCGCACCAAACAAAAATTCGAAAAATTATTTATTTAAAAATTTTCAAAATTTTTCCCGTTCCCGCGGGATTCCCGTTAAAAATTGAACGGGAATAGTACGGGAACGGGAAAAACACGGGATTCCCGTTCGGGATTCCCGTCCCGTTCGTTTTGAAAACCCCGTTCCCGGAAATTTTTGTTTACCGGGCTCTAGTTATTTTGCATATTTGTTTACGCAAAAAACATTCTACATATGCTGCCGCTTTGTTGATTGGTCATTTGTGTCTTTTTTACTTTTATTTCCAATTCTTTGCTGCTGCTGCTGATTATAAAAAATATTCTGCTGAATTATTCCTATCAAATATTTAATCATTTTCCGAAATTTCCATCAAGGCGTGGCCATCACTGACCACCTAAATGGCCATTTTGAATTTTAATCCTTGATTAAAGATTTGATCTCAAAGATATTAGGCTTATTTATGCTTAAATTACAAGCTTTAGCATATAATGGCCCATTTCATGCGTAATAAGGAACCGCATAAGCAACATATTTATAAACCGATTCCAGACTATGATAATGAGAAAATGATCAAACGTTTTCGCTTTTCAAATGAGGGAGTGCACTATTTATGTAATTTGGTGGAAGAAAGACTATTTCTTTTTCTACGAATTGGGGGAGATTTCCCTCCAAATCGAGGGAAACTTCCCATTCCCTCGCTCTTTTTCTACGGGCTCAGCAGAGGACTTAATGAGAATCGCACGAAGAAATGGGTGGACAACGAAACACAAAGAAATTGCGCATAATTTGTACAAAATGTTTAGCGCCTCATCTACTTGACTCTGTCTGTCGGTGTCTTTTCGTTTTTATTGCATTTTTTTAAGAAATTTCCATCAAAAATTTTAAATATCTTCAAGAAATCTTCCATAAAATGTCGAAAATATGGATTTGTTACGGAAAAATGGCGTAATATTGATTATTCTCAAAAACGAAACAAAAAGGAAAAATTTCGGAATACGGGTAGTTCTCAGAATGTAACACATCATATACCATTCGACTCCACTCTAAGCCTAGCGCACGAATCCGCAAAAATTTTTGGCGGAAACCACTTTGAAGCAAGTTATGAGCCCGGGACTGAAGTGTCTTTTTCAGTGGGGGACTCAGTTGTCCACTGATAAAAAAAGGGAAAATCACTCATATTGGCTTTCAAACGTCAATAGAAAATAAAAATTGAGAATTTAAAACGGTTTTTGAACCGGTTTAAAATTTTGAAAATTAAAGAAAGAAGGAATTTTAAGTAAACCAAAGCCCGATAGGGGGAAAAGTTAGACAGTAAGGTGGAAAATAGCAGCCAAAGTACCGCACACTCGACTACGGCGGCCAGTAGGTGGGGCGAGACTCCGGGCTCCGGAAGAAGTCCGCGCGTGACCCGGCTGGGGGTCTCGCGCGCGCCCGCTCCGCGGGTCCCCGCGCGCTCGCCCCCCAGTGACGCTCGTCAGACTTCTTCCTCCGCCCTCCGTCTCGCCCCACTACTTGCTCCGTCTCCACATGCTCTTCAAAAACCGTTTTAAATTCTCAATTTTTATTTTCTATTGACGAATTCGTAATTTTGAAAGCCAATATGAGTGATTTTGCCTATTTTTTTTATCAGTGGACAACTGAGTCCCCACTTATAAAGACACTTCAGTCCCGGGCTCATAACTTGATTTTGGTACTGAAATTTTGGTCCCGGTTTTTCAAAATTCCTTTAAAATCCCCTTACAATGGTCCGGGTTTTTTACCAAGCATTTTTTTTTTCTTGTTTTTGTCCAGCAGTCCCAGTTTTTTTTGACCGGGACCAAATTTAGTCCCGGTCCCGGTTTTTACAAAAGTCCCGGTCCTGTCCTACCCTACTAAAAGCTTCAAAAATATTACCGTATTTTACAAATTGAGTCAAAATTTTCTCGGCGGCGCCTATCGGCACCGCCGATCACCCTCCCACTCCACAGAAGTTTTCAAAAAAAACTTGTATTTTTAAAAATCAAAAATCGGCCAAATTTTTAAAATTTTAGCGCAATTTTCTTAACAAAAATGTTAAAAATTTCTCCCGTTCCCGCCGGGATTCCCGTCAAGAATTGAACGGGAATAGTACGGGAACGGGAAAAAGACGGGATTCCCGTCCCGTACTTTTTGAAAACCCCGTTCCCGGAAATTTTATTTTTACCGGGATTTATAAAAATCCGGGACCATTATAAGCAGGGCTCCCAGATTTGATGCTTTAGCATCTTTTTGGTGTTTTTTGGAAAGTCAATGATGCTAAAAATCTAAAATGATGCTTTGATGCTTTTTGTTGTTTTTTGGATTCTTCTGATGCTTTTTGATGTTTTTTTTTGGGTATTTTGAGGTTTTAATGTGTTTTTTTGAGAATTTCACTAGTAGAATTAAAATTTTCTACAATTTTTGAATATTTGGCGTAATGTTTTCCATTTTTTTCTCTGTATTTTCATTTTTAATGAAAAAGCGTGTTCCGGTTTGAAATAATTGGGAATTTTCTTAATAAAAAAACCTCATTTTCCATTTTTAATGCAAAAAAGCATCACATTTTCTGCAAATTTAGTTGCAAATCTGTTAACAAATTGAGTCAAAAATTCGATATTTTTCTCGGCGGCGCCTATCGGCACCGCCGACCCCCCCCCTCACCGTTGAATATTTATAAACATAACTAAGTTCAAAGAAAATTAGTGCAATTTTTTATTCCATATGTTTTTAAAAATTTTGCATAAAGTTTATCGAAAATTAGAAATTTTACTAGAAACTCCAAAATTTAAGAAATGTCAGCCAACTTTCGTTAATTTGTTTCGGTCATTATATATACCCTTCGATTCCTCTCGTCGAGAGAAATCGAACGGCATAATTTTTTTGCTACGGAAACCACTACGAAGAAAGTTATGGCCCCTCAAAGTTGGCCGAAAAACCATAGGAGGGGGGACCCTTTTGCTGAAAATTTTTGATAATTTTTTTTTATAATGTCTGAAAATATGTTATTTGATGCGCTGATTACGAATTCCTCCATAGAAAATCAAAATTGAGCATTTAAACTATGGTTTTTGTCCAATTTGAGGAGCCATAACTTTATTCATAGTGCTTTCCGACAAAAAATTTTTGCGGATTCGTACTCAGCGTGGCGAGCGGAGTCGAATGATATAATGAAAAATGATTTCTGGGAACTACCCATATAAAGTAAAAATTCCAAAACTTTAAAAAATTACCGTATTTTGAATTTTTTGGTTGTTCCCTTATAAAAAAATTAAAATGTTCTCGGCGGCGCCTATCGGCACCGCCGACCCCCACCCCCTAATAAAGCTGAATTTGCAAAAAAAAAAATTGATTTTTTAAACAAATCGTCAATTTTCGAAATTTTTGCAAAATTTTCTTAACAAAAAAGTTAAAAAACCTCCGTCCCCGACCCCGACTTTCCCCCCCCCCCCGAGGGGTCGGGGACCAACCCTAGTTTAAAGCGCCATTTCAGCTCACAAAGTTCAGTGCCCAATCGCAACGAGGTGTTTGCCCTTCAAACAGCTGACTGCCCAACCACGGATGCAGTTGGAGCAGTTCCTGTTGAGAGAGAATCCGAAAGCTGAGCCGTCTTTCAATTTTTGCCGCAGGCACATTGTACAGTAACGCCAGTCTGCTACCGTACTCCAGCATCAGAGTGCCATTCCCGGCGGGAACAGTGATGCGGGCCCGGCGTTGCCAGCCGGAAAGAATGGTCCAGGAGGATGGATTGTCGGCTAACCAGAGAGAGTCAAAAAGAATAAGTTACTTTTGCCTGAGGGCATCACTAATTTTTTCGATTCAAATTACTAAACTGTCCAGACAAACGCTTTTTCAAAACTTACCATTTTCAAACCCACTGAAATTTGTGGCTGAGAAGAAAATTGCGCGTCCATCTCCGTCAGTTGAGACTTTGCTGCTGTGCCAATGGTTCCAGGTCAAGTAGACGACCTCATCGGGCAAAATCCGGTTCGGATGCCGCCGATTCCAAGCAAAAGCCAAACTGTAATTCACAATAAATACTTTTACAATCACAACATTTTTATTTAAAAATTCGTGGGTTCCAATTTGAGGACAGGGTTTGGAATTGGCAAGGGTTGTGGAGACCTAACTCGGGGAACATAAAGCCAATTTGAGTTCGGCACTTTCCCGACATGTTATCGTAGACGCTTTGCGTAATGCAAGTACACGCATCCAAACTGTCGATCATGACAGTAAAAGTGAGGGAGGACGGTGTTGTGAACGCAGTGGGGGATTGTGCAGCTGCAGGAAGTGCAAAGTACAGATTCAGCGCCTGCGGCGTTGCACGGCCGTAACGGACAGTGCTAAACTTTAGTTGGTAGAAATACGGAATGACTTTAAAAAAAGTCGCAAATTCAATGCGCCCTCACGTGCTTCCGTCCCATTCCAGACGGACCATCTGACGCATCCGATTTGGCATCTGAGCCCGATCGTTTGCTCGAGCAAAACTGTAGTTGTGGATAGCCAACATTGACAACGGTCGGGGACAAAAAGTGAGCAGAAACAGAAGAAGCATTACAGCAGCAAGAGGTGAACTTTTTTGAAGATAAATCAATCGGAGCTGCCTGCAATCCGAAATTAATGTAGACAGGGAATAATTACGCATGGACGACTCAACAGTCGCGGTCAAGCCAGATCAGAAAGTCATTCTGATCAGATCACTACCGAAAAGTCTGGATGATCAATTGTCCCATAACTTTTTTATATTCAAAAACCAACTTAAGCAAAAAGTTGAATGATTAGAAGGTGAATGGATGCAAATGGTGGTAAGTTAAAAGTACATAGAACCTTTGCATATGTTTTGTAAAATAAAATTCAAATGATGAGAGCGATTGTGAGCAAGATTATTTGTAAATCAGCAAATCACATTCATTGGAAAGAATTCCAAATATTGTGTCCAAATCTCTGAATGCGATGATAACACTTTATAACGGGATGAGTCATTTTGGTCGGTGAATGGGACGAAAAAAATTGATGGAAAATGTTTACCACACTAAAGCACTATAAGTTTTGATTTCATATGTTAAAATCGGTAACCCTACATTTCGCCAACTGTACATTTTGCCAACTCAGCAAAAATGTTAGTGGTAATTAGAGCCCGGACTGGACCTGGGTCCAGACCTGGTTTTTCCTGGACTCCAGGTCCAGAATCCAGGTATTTTCGTCGGAGCACTCTGGACCTGGAGTCCAGAAAAACCTGGACTATTAGTCCAGGTAAAACCAGGTCCAGGTCATTTTCAAAAACCAGATCCAGGTCCAGTTCCAGGTGACTCAGACCTGGACCCAGAACCAGGTCCAGAAACCAGGTAATCGGACCTGGAGTAATCATTATGTATCGGATTTAAGACAAATTATATAACATCTGACTTGGTGGTGTAGTGGTAAGTGGTGGTTGCCGAGACAATTTTGAGTTGGGGTTCGAACCCCTTACTATGTAAATGACTTTTTAAGACTGGTAAGCATCTATTGTGGAGCACAATTTTTAAAATTTTCCGCTTTTCTCGAAAAATATTTTTGAGCAGTACTATATTTAAACTTTTTGGAATTTTCATTTATTTGGTTCGACGTAATGTTAGTTTTTTTGAATAAAAAAACACCATAGGGGGCCCTTTATTTTGCAAAATTGTAATTTTCGGGACCAATTTTCTCAACAAAATATGTTAAAATCTTCGGAAAATTTTTCCTGGCGGCGCCTATCGGCACCGCCGACCCACCCACAAAAGTGAAAATCTTTATAAAATTGGAAAAAATTAGAAAATTTTATCGCCAATGAGTTAGTTACTTTCACAATTTAAAAATCCAAAAGTTAAGGCCAATTTTTTGAGAAATTTGGTAAATCTCTTACTTGAATTACAGTCATTAATCGTCCAATTTTTTTTTTGATTTCTATTGTTTCTTTCATGTGCAAAAATTAGCAAAGTACTATCAGAATGGTTATTTTGAATAAATCAATTAATCTTTATTTAATTTCTTGTATTTTTCAATAAAAAAATACAATTATTTCTAGGGTGGCACGGGACCGGGACTTTTGGGAAAAACCGGGGCCGGGACTTGCCGGGACCAGAAAAACCGGGACCGGGACCGGTACCAAGATTTTCAACCGGGACCGGTACCGGTACCGGGACTAACCGGGACTTTTCAAAGGAGAAAATTTTTTTTGTAATGTTCAATGGTAAAACAAAAATTTTTTTTTTGTTATTCAAAAATATCTTCCTTATTGTCTTTAACTTCAATTTTATCATTATCATTTTTTTTTTGAGATTATGCTTTACTTTGGTAGGGGATGTGGGGGTCGGCGGTGCAGATAGGCGCCGCCAAAATTTTTTTTTTGAAATTTGACTCAATTTTGTTAAACAAATTTCATCAAATTTTAGCAAAATTATGTATTTTGCTTCGGAATTTCAGGTGAAAAACTGGTTTACGTAAGAGTGGAGGATGTCCGGCAGTGCCGACAGGCGCCGCCGAAGAAATTTTTTGAACATTTTAATGATATTTGTTAAGAAATTGAAGCAAAAATTCAGGAAGACGTGATGAATTTAGTTCAAAAATTCTTGTATCTATTCTTTTTTTCGACGCATTTTTAATTATTCCACTCAAGCGGGTTCGAACCCAACACATAACTAGTGGTAATAAGGAGCACCAAAATAAATAGTATTTTTTCATTGTGTTTTTACCCCGGTGATGATTTGATAATTTCTTGTATTTTTCAATAAAAAAATACAATTATTTCTCATATTTTACTGGAGAATCTAGTGGTAATAAGGAGCACCAAAATAAATAGTATTTTTTCATTGTGTTTTTACCCCGGTGATGATTTGATAATTTCTTGTATTTTTCAATAAAAAAATACAATTATTTCTCATATTTTACTGGAGAATCTAGTGGTAATAAGGAGCACCAAAATAAATAGTATTTTTTCATTGTGTTTTTACCCCGGTGATGATTTGATAATTTCTTGTATTTTTCAATAAAAAAATACAATTATTTCTCATATTTTACTGGAGAATCTAGTGGTAATAAGGAGCACCAAAATAAATAGTATTTTTTCATTGTGTTTTTACCCCGGTGATGATTTGATAATTTCTTGTATTTTTCAATAAAAAAATACAATTATTTCTCATATTTTACTGGAGAATCTAGTGGTAATAAGGAGCACCAAAATAAATAGTATTTTTTCATTGTGTTTTTACCCCGGTGATGATTTGATAATTTCTTGTATTTTTCAATAAAAAAATACAATTATTTCTCATATTTTACTGGAGAATCTAGTGGTAATAAGGAGCACCAAAATAAATAGTATTTTTTCATTGTGTTTTTACCCCGGTGATGATTTGATAATTTCTTGTATTTTTCAATAAAAAAATACAATTATTTCTCATATTTTACTGGAGAATCTAGTGGTAATAAGGAGCACCAAAATAAATAGTATTTTTTCATTGTGTTTTTACCCCGGTGATGATTTGATAATTTCTTGTATTTTTCAATAAAAAAATACAATTATTTCTCATATTTTACTGGAGAATCTAGTGGTAATAAGGAGCACCAAAATAAATAGTATTTTTTCATTGTGTTTTTACCCCGGTGATGATTTGATAATTTCTTGTATTTTTCAATAAAAAAATACAATTATTTCTCATATTTTACTGGAGAATCTAGTGGTAATAAGGAGCACCAAAATAAATAGTATTTTTTCATTGTGTTTTTACCCCGGTGATGATTTGATAATTTCTTGTATTTTTCAATAAAAAAATACAATTATTTCTCATATTTTACTGGAGAATCTAGTGGTAATAAGGAGCACCAAAATAAATAGTATTTTTTCATTGTGTTTTTACCCCGGTGATGATTTGATAATTTCTTGTATTTTTCAATAAAAAAATACAATTATTTCTCATATTTTACTGGAGAATCTAGTGGTAATAAGGAGCACCAAAATAAATAGTATTTTTTCATTGTGTTTTTACCCCGGTGATGATTTGATAATTTCTTGTATTTTTCAATAAAAAAATACAATTATTTCTCATATTTTACTGGAGAATCTAGTGGTAATAAGGAGCACCAAAATAAATAGTATTTTTTCATTGTGTTTTTACCCCGGTGATGATTTGATAATTTCTTGTATTTTTCAATAAAAAAATACAATTATTTCTCATATTTTACTGGAGAATCTAGTGGTAATAAGGAGCACCAAAATAAATAGTATTTTTTCATTGTGTTTTTACCCCGGTGATGATTTGATAATTTCTTGTATTTTTCAATAAAAAAATACAATTATTTCTCATATTTTACTGGAGAATCTAGTGGTAATAAGGAGCACCAAAATAAATAGTATTTTTTCATTGTGTTTTTACCCCGGTGATGATTTGATAATTTCTTGTATTTTTCAATAAAAAAATACAATTATTTCTCATATTTTACTGGAGAATCTAGTGGTAATAAGGAGCACCAAAATAAATAGTATTTTTTCATTGTGTTTTTACCCCGGTGATGATTTGATAATTTCTTGTATTTTTCAATAAAAAAATACAATTATTTCTCATATTTTACTGGAGAATCTAGTGGTAATAAGGAGCACCAAAATAAATAGTATTTTTTCATTGTGTTTTTACCCCGGTGATGATTTGATAATTTCTTGTATTTTTCAATAAAAAAATACAATTATTTCTCATATTTTACTGGAGAATCTAGTGGTAATAAGGAGCACCAAAATAAATAGTATTTTTTCATTGTGTTTTTACCCCGGTGATGATTTGATAATTTCTTGTATTTTTCAATAAAAAAATACAATTATTTCTCATATTTTACTGGAGAATCTAGTGGTAATAAGGAGCACCAAAATAAATAGTATTTTTTCATTGTGTTTTTACCCCGGTGATGATTTGATAATTTCTTGTATTTTTCAATAAAAAAATACAATTATTTCTCATATTTTACTGGAGAATCTAGTGGTAATAAGGAGCACCAAAATAAATAGTATTTTTTCATTGTGTTTTTACCCCGGTGATGATTTGATAATTTCTTGTATTTTTCAATAAAAAAATACAATTATTTCTCATATTTTACTGGAGAATCTAGTGGTAATAAGGAGCACCAAAATAAATAGTATTTTTTCATTGTGTTTTTACCCCGGTGATGATTTGATAATTTCTTGTATTTTTCAATAAAAAAATACAATTATTTCTCATATTTTACTGGAGAATCTAGTGGTAATAAGGAGCACCAAAATAAATAGTATTTTTTCATTGTGTTTTTACCCCGGTGATGATTTGATAATTTCTTGTATTTTTCAATAAAAAAATACAATTATTTCTCATATTTTACTGGAGAATCTAGTGGTAATAAGGAGCACCAAAATAAATAGTATTTTTTCATTGTGTTTTTACCCCGGTGATGATTTGATAATTTCTTGTATTTTTCAATAAAAAAATACAATTATTTCTCATATTTTACTGGAGAATCTAGTGGTAATAAGGAGCACCAAAATAAATAGTATTTTTTCATTGTGTTTTTACCCCGGTGATGATTTGATAATTTCTTGTATTTTTCAATAAAAAAATACAATTATTTCTCATATTTTACTGGAGAATCTAGTGGTAATAAGGAGCACCAAAATAAATAGTATTTTTTCATTGTGTTTTTACCCCGGTGATGATTTGATAATTTCTTGTATTTTTCAATAAAAAAATACAATTATTTCTCATATTTTACTGGAGAATCTAGTGGTAATAAGGAGCACCAAAATAAATAGTATTTTTTCATTGTGTTTTTACCCCGGTGATGATTTGATAATTTCTTGTATTTTTCAATAAAAAAATACAATTATTTCTCATATTTTACTGGAGAATCTAGTGGTAATAAGGAGCACCAAAATAAATAGTATTTTTTCATTGTGTTTTTACCCCGGTGATGATTTGATAATTTCTTGTATTTTTCAATAAAAAAATACAATTATTTCTCATATTTTACTGGAGAATCTAGTGGTAATAAGGAGCACCAAAATAAATAGTATTTTTTCATTGTGTTTTTACCCCGGTGATGATTTGATAATTTCTTGTATTTTTCAATAAAAAAATACAATTATTTCTCATATTTTACTGGAGAATCTAGTGGTAATAAGGAGCACCAAAATAAATAGTATTTTTTCATTGTGTTTTTACCCCGGTGATGATTTGATAATTTCTTGTATTTTTCAATAAAAAAATACAATTATTTCTCATATTTTACTGGAGAATCTAGTGGTAATAAGGAGCACCAAAATAAATAGTATTTTTTCATTGTGTTTTTACCCCGGTGATGATTTGATAATTTCTTGTATTTTTCAATAAAAAAATACAATTATTTCTCATATTTTACTGGAGAATCTAGTGGTAATAAGGAGCACCAAAATAAATAGTATTTTTTCATTGTGTTTTTACCCCGGTGATGATTTGATAATTTCTTGTATTTTTCAATAAAAAAATACAATTATTTCTCATATTTTACTGGAGAATCTAGTGGTAATAAGGAGCACCAAAATAAATAGTATTTTTTCATTGTGTTTTTACCCCGGTGATGATTTGATAATTTCTTGTATTTTTCAATAAAAAAATACAATTATTTCTCATATTTTACTGGAGAATCTAGTGGTAATAAGGAGCACCAAAATAAATAGTATTTTTTCATTGTGTTTTTACCCCGGTGATGATTTGATAATTTCTTGTATTTTTCAATAAAAAAATACAATTATTTCTCATATTTTACTGGAGAATCTAGTGGTAATAAGGAGCACCAAATAAATAGTATTTTTTCATTGTGTTTTTACCCCGGTGATGATTTGATAATTTCTTGTATTTTTCAATAAAAAAATACAATTATTTCTCATATTTTACTGGAGAATCTAGTGGTAATAAGGAGCACCAAAATAAATAGTATTTTTTCATTGTGTTTTACCCCGGTGATGATTTGATAATTTCTTGTATTTTTCAATAAAAAAATACAATTATTTCTCATATTTTACTGGAGAATCTAGTGGTAATAAGGAGCACCAAAATAAATAGTATTTTTTCATTGTGTTTTTACCCCGGTGATGATTTGATAATTTCTTGTATTTTTCAATAAAAAAATACAATTATTTCTCATATTTTACTGGAGAATCTAGTGGTAATAAGGAGCACCAAAATAAATAGTATTTTTTCATTGTGTTTTTACCCCGGTGATGATTTGATAATTTCTTGTATTTTTCAATAAAAAAATACAATTATCTTTGATCCAATCGAAAAGCTATCACTTAATGATAGCATCAACACATCGAGAGCTTCCATTTGACATTAAAAAGGAGCAAATCGGACCACTTTGAAGGAAGTTAGGTAGAACATCAATCCACGGGTGTGTTGTAGCCGTCGAATCTTTACCATATTAGGTTGGCGGAATTCGAAATCTCTGGGCACAATTTCGTATTTTGCTATTCATTGCCCGTTGTCTCAGAATTTTTAGAATCTAGTCGCCAAAAGATAGACTGTTGAAAATGCAGTGCAATAATCTCTTGAATTCTGGGGCTTTTTCTGAAAACATTACACCATTTTAAACATTACAGTTTTATTTTTCCCTATATTTGATCTCTACAAAATGCAATCATTTAAGTCTGGACAGTGAGTGGAGCCATCAAAATAGCTGCCCCTGAAATATTACCAGATAATTTGGTAATTCGTTGCTACGTTAAATATTTATACCTAATGTTTACTTTGACAAATTCGCTTGCGACTTATAGGCAAACATCTGTAGAAATTTTTGATAGCTTTTTGGCCATAACTTTTTTGCCTTTTGTCTATACCACATTTTCTATTTCCTTGCTCTAACTAAAATATTATACTTATATGTGATGTTTGGCATTCTCTGAATTATGAACGTGCGACAAATATAAACATTGTTTATTTTTTAGAAAATAAAAATGAATTTGTTACTATTTTTCAACGAATACAATTTTTATTTCCTTCTACTAAGAGATGTATTAAAACTATCTAAGTACTTAGGAATTATCTCAACATTGAACACGCAATAAAAATAGATTTTATATAAATTTGATGCATGGAGTTATTTTAACAAATGACTGAATTAACAAAACAACCCAATCGGTCATTCATTCTGTTCATCAGATCAAAAATATTTTATGCGCTCACCACCAAATAAAAATAATATTTAATAATATTTTTGCAGAACAAAATTCGGCTCAAATCAATCGCCGCCAAAAAATGTTTCACAATAGCAATTTTGTTCACAATGTGCCAAATGTTTGGGTTAATCAATCCCAAAAAACCGGGAAGAATGATTGCAGTAGAATGGGAGTGAGGACAGAGAAAGAGAAGGGGCAGAGAATGCGAAAACATTTAATTGGTTTGGAAGGATTTGGGGGGTGGCAAATCGAATCACGCGGGAATAATCAATCATATCATTGAAATTAAACAGCGGAAGAGGCGGTTTCTGAAAGTTTTGTGAGTGCCATGGAAAGGAAATCATCGGCGGAATTGCAAAAATAATTTGTGGAATATTTATATGCATATAATTAATATTGTTGTGTTTTTGTTTGTTTCCTAAGTTCTAAAAGCTAGCCGAATTATACGAAGGAAAAAGAGGCAAAATTTTGAAAACTTTAAGCAATTTGTTCTTTCATAAAAATTTTGCCTCTGGAAACAAAGTTCGACGACGCAGATCACCAGACAGAAACATCACCGGATTGATGGCAAAAAGAGCGAAATGGCGATTTTGTACATAACGTTCGGACTGAGTTTCCCTGTGAAAATCACTTTCAATTATTATTAGCGATATACTGTACTAGACCATATTTTTTGTTACAGTAATCTTCTCTTTTAGAGAAACTTCCCCCGAGGGTTAACAAGCGGCGCCGTGAGAAAGAGAGAGAGAGAGAGAGAGAAGAGAGAGAGAGAGAGAATAAAACAGCGTAGAATACAGAGAGGACAGAGAAAAAGAGAAAGAAAACAAGTTCGCCTTAATGAAAGCCACGACAGTCATCCGGGCTGAGAAAATCCACAGGGATCAGAAAAAAAATCGAAAAAAAAATTCCAAATTTTTCTTCCCCTCCGGACAATTTACAATGCGTTGAATAGCAGAGCTGCACATTATGAAGACAACAACAATTGGAAATAAAAACATTTGAATGAATTGAAAGAACGATGGCATTCGGATTGAATGGTTTGAAAATTGTTGGCATTCTGATGCATTTCTCGCAACAATAAAAACATTTTTGAGCCGTACAGAGAAAAAGAAAAAGCTACTAGCGATTGGAAGAGCTACGCGCAGATAAATGAAAACAATGTCTGTCTAGTCAGAAACAACGTGAATTTGAAGAAACCTTTGAAAACGGGAAAAGTTGGCAGTTTTTTTCTTCTTAATTGGCCAAAAAATTGGACGAGCTCTCTAAATGGAATTGTCGGATCCGAATTCCGACGAGAAAACAGAACCTTCTAATGTTTTCAAGTTATTCGAACGGTTTCTTTTCCTGTTTAGGGGTTGTTAAAACCCCCCAAAACTCTAGGATCCGTTCCTCGAAATTTCCGGATTCGACAACCCCATCAAGCACACATTAAGCGTCCATTCTAAGTTCGTCATCGTCGTCGTCTTCGTCCTCGTCCTCCTCCTCTTCCGCCGTGCCGACCGTTGATGACGACGAATGTCGTCGATTGTTCGAATTTTGGCCAGACGGAGAGGACGAAAGTGCATGCCCCGAGGCGAGGAAAGTGAGCAGAATGTCACCGCCCGCGTTGGACTCGTCACTTTGCTGTTGGTCCGCCAGGGCCTGCACGAGGTTGGAGATGTGGGCCGCAATTTTCTGAACATATAAATGGAAAATTAGGCCATGAAATGGGCAGGCGCATAAATAAATTTAATTTTAAATAATGAAAATTTAGCTTTTTCGACATTTTTGTGGCACATCAAGTGCCAAAATGGCTCCAACTCACCGTAATATTGGCCACCAGCATCAGCAAGCGACCAAAGCGTCCGATGGCCAGCTGCATTTGAGTGCATTGGTCCACCTAGAATTGAGCGAAATTAAGTCTGCTGCTGGACTGAGACTCTCAATATTATTTGTTAGTATATTTTTGATATTTTTTTAATATTAATTTTAATCCTCCCCCACCAAATGCAGGAACAGTGCATTCTGCACGCTGTCGCGCGCCACGTTCAGCAGACGCACCGTCTCAGCACTGAGGCCAGGCGTATGGGCGTCCAGCGCGACGATTGCCTTCAGCGTCACATACTCAACCTCGGTCAGCGATAGCTGCTCCAGTGACGGCTGCTGAAAACACAAATATGCAATTAACAGTTCCATCACCAGAGGCAATATGATGCATTTTTTCAAGAAGTTCGATATTACCAGTGTGTTCAGCCACTCCGAGCGTATCGTCTCGATGCGCCAACGAAGTGCGTCCGAACAATGGCTCAGCGGAGGAATCAAAAGGTTCAGTGGTGTGCGTTCGTCGATGTACAGTCCGTTGGGAAGCAGTACTTGGTCGGGACGATGTGCAAACGCACTTTGGCACGCCACCGCAAACACCATAAACGGCATGGCGGTGCAGCGAAGCAGACATAACTAAAGATTTTATTTTCAAAATATATTTTCAACGGTTGTCAAACTTTTTCTGGATATTTAAGCTTTTTTTAATAAGGTCCCCGGATAGGAGGAACCTAAATTCCTTACGGCTTTGCACACACCCCCCCCCCCCCTCTCCCCTGCCCCGCCTCTCCGGCGACATTTTCATTTTGTGGTCACGTGCCCGAGGGAATTTTTATCCGTTTTTATGTCTTTTTGGACTATGTTGGCCAACATCGCGCAATGATTGCGTACGACGGTTGGGAGGAATGGAAATGTGCAAATTAATGGGAAAACGGCGCTTTCCCTTTTTTTGCGAAAAGTGCACTCGCGCAGTTGCCGAGGGGGGATTATTATTTATTATAAAACGCGAAAGAATTGTGACAAATAATGCGCTTCAGACAGACAAACAGCGAAAAGGGCAAGAAAGAGAAATTATTATTTGTTTCAAATTAGAAAGAATTTTATAGACAGACTAATCGCAACTTAATATTTAAATTGAACCCTTTTTATAAATTTGGGGATTTAGCTTTTTCATTTTTGTGCCATTCATAAATGTTTTTACACCTGAACAATCTGCCCACATTTTCTGAACTTTATGAAAATTGTCTCGGAAGCCCCACCCGTTCCGTGAAGTCCAGGTCCGCGATGGGCTTCAGCGTGTTCGCGTAGTCAACAGCCAGCAGCAATTGTCGTCTCAACGCATCGCGCAGTTCGGCCCATTCGCCGAGCGGACGTCCACCGGAATAATTCAACTTAAAAAATAACAATTCGTAATGACTTCAAAACAAATTATTTGTGGAATATTAATTTCACAATTTGTTCATTTTCTAATTTTGTTGAGCCCCGCCGACTTTTTTTTTTTTGTTTCTCACAAATTTCTTCCCAAATTTTCCTTCCCCTTTCACTGTTTATCCCTCGAGATTTGCACTTTGTGTTTACGACAATTCTCGACATTATTCTTTTCTTTCTTTCCTTTTCTCGTCGCTCGCCCAAAGAGTAAAGGCCGACTGAGTCACGAGACCGACCAATCACTTTACGCCGTAAGGAACGGCAAAATTAAAAGGCCAAAAAGACGCCAGAAGGCCGCCCGGGGCGATGTTTGATGTTCACCTCAAAGGCACTTCGCAGAAAAGTGCCAAAGGGCGAATTCAAAATGTAAAATGAAGAGGAGGGCTAAACTCAAATCTACCCAAGAAGGAAAGAATTTTTGTGTGTATTTTTTATCAAAAAAAAATAAAATTTAATTAAACTCATCAGTCTTGGACCTTGATCGGAATAGTATTTTGGGTAACCGCATAAACAATCATAAAATTTCGTCATAGAAATTGACCAAACCAAAATGCGGGAAATCGAGAGTCATTAAAATTGCGGGGGGGGGGGGGGGGCAAACGTCAGCAAATTTTTCTCCTTTTTACAAAAAGAGATGACAAAATGGGAAAAAACAAGAACTTTGGTCATAAATATTTAGGAAATGTCCTTTTATGACAAAAGTTGGTTATACCCTCGCTCGAAAAGTTTACGCATTTTAGAAGCGTCCGTAACGTCAAGTGTTTTTTACACATTTTTAAATAAAATGCATAAATCGCACCTCCGTACGCTCTCCGATCAGTTTGGGCTGTTGGATGGCGGCCAACATCTGATCGGACTCGTTCAGTGCCCCCTTGTGAATGGCCGCGTCGAAGTCCCGTCTCAACTTCGCCTCAGACTCTTCGCTGCCCAGCTTGGCGCTGATCGGCACCAGCCGATGCTGAGCCGACTCGGCAAAGCACACAATGCGTTCAATTTCGCGCAAAGTCTGCAAATTTAGGGCTTAAATAGAAAGAACCAAAACTATGAAAGTGGGGCGTTTTGTAGTTTCAAAATGGAGAAATTTGGCGAAAATTTAACATTTCTAAATTGGGGTCAACAAATTACAAAACAAAACTGACTTGGATGATCAACGCCTTCTCCGTGCTCATCTGTTCAAACTCGGGCGATGAACCGCCCCCGTGTCCGCCAGTCGTAGACGACTCCGAAATGCGCTGCAAATGTTGTTGGTCGTGCTCTTGCTGCTGGCGCCGAATTTCTTCCGCCAACGAGCGCAAGTCGTTGATGGTATTGGCACGTCGCCGTGCCATCATCGGGTCGCCGATAGTCTACAAATTGCCAGTCATGATGGGATTTTTGTAACTTTAAAAATGCCAAAAATGCTTTACCGCGTTAAAATCTTCATCAGTGATCATCTGGTTGAGTTCACCCGCCACGCTTGACGTGGTCGACTTCGTTATGCCAGAATCAGTTACGGTGGAGAAAGTACTGAAAAAAAATTGGAGAATTCTCGATGGTCATCTCCGCGTACACCTACCCAACGATGGAGGAGGCCGAGTTCATGTGGGAACGGCGCGGGTTCTTCTGTTTGCCCGTCTTGTCCCTGTCCGGACGAATTGCGTCCGGTTCCATGCCAACGTTCAGACATTTCTGGAAACGGCAGGCGCGGCAAATGTTTCGACCGACTAAAATTTAAAAAAAATGCAAAACAAAAGAAAAAGAAAGAAAAACCTTTGTCAATTTGGCACTTTTCTTCGTAACGGCACGAATAGGCTTTGTTGGCCCGAACTGTTCGTCGGAAGAAGCCTTTGCAGCCAAAGCAAGTCGACGCGCCGTAGTGGCGACCGGACGCCTCATCACCGCACACATTGCTTTAATACATAAATATTAACATTTAAATAAATATTAACAAAATGCTTTAATACATATAAATATTAACAACTTTTAAGACGAAAATTTTTTTAACAAAAATTTTTTTATTTTCTCTATACATTTGCCTATTCTCTAAACTAAATTAATAATAGTTATTTCTACCCACGCATATGATTCATTCATTTCTAAATTACCTTTCAATAATTTAATCAAATTAATGCCTCCAAGGCTTTCTATCCAAAGGCCATCCATCCCTTAAGGGCATATAACATATTCATCCTAATGAGGCCCCTCAGGGCACATAACATTCATCCTAATGAGTCCCCTAAGGGCACATAACATTCATCAAAATGAGATAAACGACCTTCAAATAGTGCACTCTTCTTCATTTTTTAAAATTTTTTACATTTCTGTCTGTCAATTAATTAACAATGCCCCCAGGGCACATTCTGTCCTTAACAGGGCTGGACGTCACCGGCCCCTAAGTCCCCGTCATCCGTCACACGGAATTTTTTTGAAATGCCAGTGACGGCGTCAACGTCATCCGTCATGACGGCGCTCAAAAAGGCCGTAATTGGCGTCATCGGCGTCAACGTCAACGTCACTGGTTAAAATTTTTAATTTTTCAAAATTTTTTTTTTGAAATTAACATTTTTTTAATTGATGCTTAGCACAAAAATAACGGAAATAATGCATGCGAAATTTCTGTTTTTTGCATGCGGTTTAAAAGGGATGGTGGGGTCGGCGGTGCTGATAGGCGCCGCCGAGAAAATTTTTGGATTTTTGACTCAATTTGTTAAAAGACTTGCAACCAAAATTTTAAAAATATGGTACTTTTTTAAGCTCAATGGGAAAGTTCTGCGGCGCCGAGCCGCCAGGAAAATTTTTAAAAAGATTTTAACGTAATCTGTTATAGTCCAAAAACTGCAAAATTTTGTCCAATTTTTTTTTATTGGGTCAGAGGTGAAAATCAAATTTGAAAATAAGAACGAAGGCCTGAAATAAGGACAATCTTATAAATAAGGAGAGTCGCCAATTTGGGCATTATTTATTTCCACAATTTTGAGCCATAAAAAATAAAAAGTGGAGTGGCATGTGGAAAACAATAGCGAAATGCAACAAAAAATATAATTTTTACTCAAATTATGCTTGACTTTTTAACAAAAAAAGCTTGTTCCGCTACATTTCTTTTTTACACTAGTGACGCCAAAATGACGGAAAATGCCAGTGACGGCGTCAACGTCATCCGTCATGACGGCGCTCAAAAAGGCCGTAATTGGCGTCATCGGCGTCAACGTCAACGTCATGACGTCCAGCCCTGGTCCTTAATGACCTTCAGAAATGCTCTTTTTCCCCCTTTTTCCTTAACTCTGTGTGTGTCACACGTTCCATCGGAGAATTTCACTGTCCCCATCTATCATCATCTATTCGTTCACATTATTCTCATTCTCATCATTCTTTTTCCCCATCCCCTCGGGGGTCTTCTATTTTTATACCCTTTTGAGATGATGTTTATGCGATTCTTTTGGGGCAAAAGGCCAAGCAAATGTTTTGTTCTCCGTGCTAAAACGGAGCCATTTTGCACTATACCCCCCCCCCCCCCCCCCTCCCCCCCGAGGGACCTCCGAAATTTGGGCGGAAGTTGCTTTGCCAGCTGTTGATAGCCCAAGGACAAACGCTTGGGGGAGCCTTTTGACGCAAAAGCGCCACAGGGTCCGGAAATTCGGTGGTTTTGTTTGACCGATGATGGAAACTGAGCTCAAATGAAGTGAAACATTTCAGAGAAGAAGCCAATGTTAATAATCAAAAAGCTCCGCATTAAACAAATTGTTTGCATTTATTTTAGGCCAATGTTTACCGGGGAAATTAGGCCAAAGTTCAACAAAACCTTTTCGGTCGCGCCCAAAAATAAGTCCCAATGGGTTTTAATTGATGGGAGCTTCGGTGGAAAGGTCACTTTTTGCGAACAATTTTGGATGAGTACCAAAAAAAATGTTTTCTTAAACAAAAATTTCGGATTACACTGATGAGAGTAGAGCACAACCACCAAGGTCAACAACGGAACTCGTGATACTTTCATCCATTCCGGGTTTATCAAAATAAGTCGGAGGATTAATGAAGGGCCCGCCGGGGGGGGGGGGGGGGGGGAAGGGCCAAAGGCTATCGGCCGTCACAAATTCTTCCTTTTTGGACGAAGGGTTAGTAAAGGGGGTGAATCCTAAATTAGTTGATTGATTTTCATATAAATCATTTTAAAATGAACGGAAATCATAATCCGTCTTTGAACAACTCCCCTAAAAGGTACCCTTCCCCGCCGCCCAAAGCAAACGGTCGAAGAACGACAGACCACGCAACGAACAAAACAGAAAGAATCGTTCGTCCCCCCGGGGGCAAAAACCAAATTGGACAAGTCGGCCGGAACATTGCCCTGAGCGATTGTCACTGGGTCGGTGCACATTCCAAGAAGGGTGTGCCATAGAGCAAGAATTATATTGATAAACATATTATCGGGGCGAATTGATGGTGAAGAAAATGGACAAGAGAGAGACCAACATTTGTAATCAGTCAGTCAGTCAGTCACACGACTGATCGAACAATCATTTCGCATTATAAACACTCTCACCAAATGCTGCTCTCCAGTTGCTGGCTGAGCGTTTCGGCTTTGCCCAGTTGTTGTGCTCCGTGTACAGCTTGAAGATGATGGTTGCTGTGCTGTTGACCAAACTGCTCCAGACAGCCTTCGGATTTGTTGCCGGTCAGCAGCTGGTGATGCTGTTGTGTATTGTTCATACTCAGTGGAAAAGTGCCGATGGAGGCTGGCGCCGTCGGCGTTGTGGAACGAGAGGAGGATGAGGGGGAATTGGATTTGCTGGCCGAGAAAGGCGGCATTACAGTGGAAACCACTGACGGCACGGTGTTGGAGGTAGGAAGTACAGAAGCGGTGGGTAAAACAGGCTGTTGCTGTTGCTGGTGTGGCTGCTGGTCGGCAGGTTCAAGTTTGTGGTTGATGCTGGTGGAATTGTTCAACGCCGACACCAGCGACGGCTGCACACCGCTCACGAAATTTTGCTAAATTTGTGAACAATTGTGAACCGTTAAAACAAAAAAATGTCCCTTACTCATTCTAAAAAATGGCGAGAAATTTTTTTACCAATATCGTATTAGCCGCCATCACCGCACTGGACTGCGACGACTGCAAGGCGTACAGCAGTGAGCTGGCGGTTGACGCCAGATCAGCCAACGATGCAGGCGGCATTGCCGGCGAGGAAGAACCAAACTGCTGTTGCGGTTGCTGGTGCGGTTGGTGGTTGTGCTGCTGCTGCTGCTGTATAACTGCTTGATGATGATGGTGGTGGTGCCGTACGGCTGTGGCCGATGGCGTCGCGGACACCGTCACCGCGGGCGACTCGCCCAGGGAGAACATTTCGTTTTGGCGTTTTGTTTTCACAAATGCGACGCGAATTTTGAATACTTTTCGTTTGTTGTTTGATGGCCGATTTGCTGAGGTCGAACGAACTGTTTGTTTTGTGTTGAAAGACTATGTGAACTGTTTGGTAGGAATATAAATGTGTGAGTTGAGAAGTTCTGAATTTTTGAAATTGAGAAAATTAAATTGTTTTTGAGGCACAAAATTTGAAACTTTTTTAAATTGAGACAAAAACTTTTGCGGGGAGGGGAGGGGGGGGGGGGGGGGGGGGGATTTCTTTGAATGCGGATGCGGGGACACGGAGAATGCGTGAGTGCACTGGTTAGAATTAACAAGAAATGGGCGGAGAATGAACTTTTTGCTCATTGGTCTCTCTGTTCTTCCCCGTGGGGGCAAAAAATTGGTGGTGATGATAATAATCTTTTTGCACCATTTGATGGGCAAAAGTTCATTTCTTTATGCCCAAAGTTTTTGAACAAATGTTTTTGGGAGAAAAAATATTAATTAAAATTCAAATGACGTAATTGTTCAAATATTGATGAGCTAATGGCATAAAACACTTAAAAATGAGTGAATTCTGTGCAGCAATGTGTCGGTGTGATTGTTGGTTATGCGATTTTTGTTCCTTTGCCCCCCCCACGCCCCCTCCGGCGACCCACTGGCGTCATCATCGGTTGGAACGGGGGGGGGGGGGGGGGTGGGGTGGGAGAGTAAGTTTCATTTTCGTTTCATTTCGCGTGTGGAGGACCAATGGACGACGACAAGTTGACAATTTTCGCCTGAGGGGTTGGGCCACGAGAAAACGTCAGAAACCAAAGATTCCGTAAAAGTTTGTGGGCGTGGTTCAGTACAAACATCAGTTTTCAGAGGTTTCGGCCGCCCTATTGACAAAAAATGGCGTCAATGCACCGCCGTAAAGGGACAAATTTGGAAAATTATAATTAACAAAATTCAAAGAAAAGGCGCCATGGGAATGGCTAAAGGCCAAACTGCGCGCCTTGTGTTTTTATTGGCGTTCTTTGAATTGATTTATTGGCATCGAATGACATTTGGCCACTGCAAGAATTAATAAGAATTTTTCCATGCAAAAGTGCCACAAACGGGCAGGAAGCAATTGGCGTGAATTTATCCCGAAGAAATGCCGAGAAATGTGGGTGAAAAAGCTGGCATAATCCCACAGGACGTCCAGAAGAAATTTTTGCCCTTTCCTCATACCATTCTTTATCCTATGATCAATTTGGGCATGATCAGAGCACGTGGCTATGTTAGGCAAAAAAGTGGAAGGAATTCGATGGCATTTGTGCCCTTTGAGATTTTAGAAAGCGCTGCGAGCCACAAGCAATGCCTCAGAGAAACAGGACGAGACGCGTGTGTGACGACGTTGTTGGGGCAGGGCAGGCATTTGCACAACAAAAAAAGCATTCACTCTTGACGACCCTTTCCAAATTCACTCTCAAACAAAAACATTGTGTGCCCCATATTTCCCATTTTGAGCATTTGTGTAAAATGAATGGGGCCGCGGGGGAGGGGGGGGGGGGGCGCCGGGGGGGAGACGGAGTGCGGCGGTTATTGTTCAGGGCCTTTTTTGTGAGTGTGCGGCGGGGCGGGGCGGGCGCTGTGCATGTGCATTTTGATATCACAACAAAACATGGTTGAAGAGGCTAAAAGACGAGCTTTTCACTCTCGACCCGTCTCTTTGCCCGCCGCCCATAATCGGGGGTCGACCTGCTGCTTCCTGCTGGCTGTCGAGTGTGTTGTGTACAGCCACTCCCCTCCCCCCCACCTCACTCTCGACCCCCCCCCCCCCACCTCACTCTCGACCCCCAATCTCGACCCAGCCGTAAACAACAAAATCACCACCGGCGGCGGGGCTCGCGTCTCGTTTGGTTGGCGCAGTGTTTCTGCACCGCCAACGACCAACTTTGGGGGTCCAATTTACGGGCCGTACAAAAATTGGGCGACCCTGGGGCAACAAAAACGGCCCGCCGCCGGCGGGGCATCGTCGTGGCGCTGAACTCCCGACCTTGGGGGGGGGGCAGGGGAACGGACCAAACCAATTTGTGGCCTTTCAATGGTGTGGTGTAATTTCACATAAAAAATGCACAAGAATTCGGGAAAAAAACTGCCCAAGGCCACTCATTCCGTAATTGCACAGAGGGGGGGGGGGCAGGGACCCAGATAAAAGTGGGGAGGTCATCAAATTGTCAATTCTAAACATTTATTGAGGTCGCGTCATTTACTAAGATATTTTATTGTTTACATAACCAAAGAATTTAAATTTCAAGGAATTGATGAAGGTCGTAAACTCAAAGGTTAAATTTCCATGATTTTATTAAAGCTGAAGTGTCTGAGGCGGCATCATCAAATAATCTCTTTAACGCGCCGGCTTAAATTTTTTGACCGCGCCCGCCTCCAACGTCTTTAGCCGGCAGATTATGTCCAGACTTTTTGACGCAAATATTACGAAAGAAGAATTAACTAACGCTAATTTGTAAAAGTGTGCAAATGCAAATACTCGCGGAAAGAAAATTATATTTTATGTTTTATTTGATTGATAAGAACGGGACGGGACGTCTCGGGAGGACTCCAAAAGTTGGGGGGTTTATATTTTGAGTCATTCATTTCATTTTAATTTTCAATTTTTACTTAATGGGGTTCATTATCAAAAAGTGTTTTGTTTGATCTGTTTCCGTCTATACAAAGCACAAATAAAATACGATTTGACAATTAAGGGGGGGGGGGGGGGCTCTCTCTCGTTTTTGGCAGTGCGCGACGGTTTTTGCTCTTCCGTCGCGTTGACAGAGCGGGCAAAGACCAAACGGCGACGATTGAGCGATTGATGAATGATTCTGCTGACGGCGATTAATGCATCATCATCCATCGCCCACCCGCCGCTGTTGACCAGCGGCTGGCTGGCTGGCTGGTCGATCGCCAACAGTCAGCCAACGACCCTTGGGGGGAAACGAAAAAAACTTTGGTGCAGAGGCAAAACACATCATTCAAACTCGCCATAACAACGGAGAACGACAGAGATGCAGACTTTTGAAGAGAGTGTTTGCGTTGCACATAAACAGAGAGAGAGAGAGAGATAGCCGAGTGATCTGATCGAAGTGTTGATGAATGAAGCAGCGATTGGCGAGAAATGGGGGAAAAATAGAGAGTGTAATAAAATGAGGAATGAGTGCTTCGGAATGATCAATGATCAGAAAGGTCGACGAATGGACAACTGTGGGTGGACAAAGAAGCAGAAAGCGTAATGTGGGCGGCAGAGTGATGGGGGTAGAGATGGAGATGGATGCCTTGCGTGATCTATGATCAAAGTGGGAGAGGGGCTGAGGAATTGGAGCGGAACAACAGCAGCAGGAAGCTCTGTCCGTGTGCAGAGTGAACTTTGATCTCGTAGATCGCTCTCTTCAGACACCGGCTGATGCGGGAAACTTATAGAGGTCAAATTCCATCACAGAAAACGCGCCCGGGGGGTATCTATCTGTGTGCGATCGTGATAAGATCAATCACATAAGTGTATCTCTCTCTATCTGCTTGAAGTGATCTTTGGTAAGTAACCCCCAAAGGCATTTGCTTCATTTTTGGCGGGAAGGGGTGGCGTCGTTTTCCGGGTCAATTCATTCGACAGTCGTTTTGTTCAATGTGGGTGAATTTCGCAAAGGAGATCAAAAAGCACGTACATTTTTGTCTCGAGAATCGTGCGACTCAAATGAATAAAAAAGCTCTAAAAATTAGGAAAATGTCATCTTTTAACATTTTGTCTGGCCAGGCCTTTTTTGGGCCAAGAATTACCCCCCCCCCCCCCCTCCCTCTCTTTAACTTTTGTGATGTGAGTAATTTTCGCGATAAATGACATTTGTCGCCCCCAAAAACTGACAAACAAATATATCAAAGTGGCAATGATGTGAAGATGAAAGTCGGGAGAAGGAAGTAGTCTTTTGTCGGCCGTTTAAATTTGGCAAACGGGGACACATTTTGGTAAAGCGTTGCACCTAAAATGGCAACGAATTGAAGCCGCGGGGGAGGGGAGGGGGGGGGGGGGGGGGGAGGCCGGGGGGGGGGGTAATGATTTGAGTGATGTGCAAACAGTGCATGAGAAGAATAAATGTGGGTGACGATTTGATAGAGATTATGGAGGCCAAAGCACACAATTCTTTTGCTGCATTATCAATGCCAGCAGTTGGTGGGAGTTGGAGGTGGAGGTTGAGGGAGATGGAAGGAAGATCCATGCAAAAAGTCGATTGGTTTTGTAATTCCAATTTTAGTTCACTATTTAAATAGGGCAATTAGTTACATGAAAAGAAAAGTAAAAAAGAAAATTGAACTTCCAAAAACTTGTGGTTCAGGACATTTATTAAAAAAAAGGAATTTTGCCAAAGACGATGCGCTTCAGCGTCTGCAAAATGCTGCTGGGCATGCGAGGAATTTGCGATTTGTTCCGGTGGAAGAACGGGGGGGGGGGGGAAGCGTGAATGGGAGAGGGGGAGAAGGGGAGGGGGGGGGGGGGGAGGGCGGTGGGTGGGGTCTCTCAGTCTCTCATTCGCTTCGCACATTCACTTTTTCGGCTCTTCCGACGTCGAGACGAGAAAAGAAAGAACGACGATTGTTGAGGGGGAGGGGGAATGAAGGTGGAAGGCGCTGCACCTTTAGGGCCGACCCGTCACAAATTTTTTTTTCTTTTCGCGACGTTTGCACTATCATTTTCCGATTCAATTCCCCGGCGGGGATGGGAGGGGCGGTGGCCCAAGGATCGCCAATTCTTCATCAGATCAGACTATAACCATTCTCAATCAGATTCCCTCTTGCCCTCCCGCCCTCCTCTCTCAGTTCGACGAACGTGAAGGACGGCGGACGGAAAGAGTTCGTTGGGGGAGAAAACGTCGAAAACAACATTTTTCTCCCCTCGGGGGTGGGAGTGGGTCTTAACCTCCCCACCCCCCCCCCCCCCCCGCATCAGCGAGTTCCAACCCGAGAAAAACATAATCGGGGCGGTAAAAATAGTAAAAAGGACGACGCGACGACAACGACAAAGGTTTCTTCCCTTCCCCCCCCCCCACCCATTGAGAAGAAAAGTTCCCCCCCCCCTCCCCCCCCCCCCCATTCACTCCTTCAATACTGACAGCCGGGACACAAATGACGGCTGGCAGATTGGGGGGGGGGGTCGTCAAAAAGAGGGAAGAAAGAGAGAGAATGAGTGAGAAAAAAAGGAGAGAAATAGGCAAAGAAAGTGGAAGAGGCAAATTCGGGTGGGCAAAAAATGGAGAATGAGTGATGATGTGGTGACTGAAGGATTGAGGGGGAAGGGGGGGGGAGAAAAAGATGAAGAAGAATTGGCGGACTTTCAAAGAGAAGCTAGCAGATAGTTGCAGAGTAGAGAGAAAGAAAGTGAGCTAAAAAGAGCGAGAGATGGGGGGGGGGGGGAGAAGAAGCAATTGTGGGGAGGGGGGGGGGGGAGAAATTGTGGGCACAGAGAAAGAGGGGGAAAGAGAAGCAATTGTGGGCACAGAGAGTGTTGGGTAGGAGAAGAATGGGAAAAAGCCGAAATAGGAAGAAAGAGTTTGAAAATAGAATGTTGAAGCGAGAGGGGTAAGGGGGGGGCAGAGACGTAAGCGGACAATCAGAGAGCGCAGAGGAGGAGTGGGTGTGGTCTGTTTGGCTCTGTTCTCCTCGAGACTCACGTCTCTCTTCTGTTCTTCTCCAGACTCTCGGGGAAGTGGCGTCGACGTCTCAAGAAAAATTGAAGGCGAAAAATGTGGAACAAAAATGCAGCTCCACGGGCCGAATGATGAATGGGGGCGAGCAAGCAGCAGCAGCAGAAAAGCGGGCAAAATGGAAAGAAATTGGTGTGGGGAAAGGGCAAAAATCCGACAAACAAAGAATGGGTGGTGGGAATGGGAAGGAACGGGGGGGGAGGGGAAAGGGGCCACGGGAGCGCTGCTGTTTTGACAGCCGGACAGAAATTGTGTTTGGCGGGGTGCAAAACTCGGGGGCGGAGGGGGCGAGGGGGGGGGACGATAATGTGTGGCAAAATGGGAGGACAAAGAAGCCGCACAGACGAGAGTGTGTGGCAAAATGGGAGGACAAAGAAGCCGCACAGACGAGAGTGTGTGGCAAAATGGGAGGACAAAGAAGCCGCACAGACGAGAGAGTGTGGCAAAATGAGAGGACAAAGAAGCCGCACAGACGAGAGTGTGTGGCAAAATGGGAGGACAAAGAAGCCGCACAGACGAGAGAGTGTGGCGAAATGAGAGGACAAAGAAGCCGCACAGACGAGAGAGTGTGGCAAAATGAGAGGACAAAGAAGCCGCACAGACGGTGTGGCAAAATGGGAGGGCAACGGACGGACGCCACAGCATTTCATAAAAATAAAAGTGTGTGGTGTGTTTGTTGCGATTTTTTACTCAACGTAATTTCAGATTTCAGAGCTAACGCAAACAGCGCCCGGGGGGGGGGGGGGGGGGGGGGGTGGGGGGGGAGGGGACAAAGCGCGTGGGGCACACGGCCCACCGAAGCGCCGCTCAAAACTGTTTTTGTTCATCAGCAGGCTAATCTCCTCTTTCTCTGTGTGTTTTGGTTTGATCAGCCGCCGTTTGCGGACTTGCGGTTTTGAAATTGTTTAATTGGCAATATTTTGTTATGTATCGGGGGGATGGGATGCGTGGGCCCCGTAATGGGGGCGGTGGGGGCATCCCATTTTTGGAAATTTTACATAAAAACTTTGAGTAAAAGTAAATTCACTTATTGGAAAGATTGAAGATCAAAGTATAGCGCCGGGGGGGGGGGGAAGGTACAAAGGTGAAAGGACATTTGGCGCACAATATTTGTCGTCGTCCCGTTGAGTTTTGTCTTATTATCAGAGGGAAAAACGAACGATCTTTTGCCAGCAAAGAAATCGCTGAAAGGGTAATTTAAACAACAAAAAATGGGGCAATTATTTTCAGCGATAATCTAAGAAATAAAATTGAAAAAAGGTGATTGCTTTTTTATGGCAAACGTAAAGTGCCAAAGTCGTCAAATAAAACAAATGGCATCATTAGCAACAAAACGAGGAAAATGGCTTCGTTCCAAAAAGTTAACACTGATTAATACTCCATAAGGATTTAAAAAAATTATTTTTAAATTTAGGCAAATACTCGAGCATATTGCTTAGGGAAAAAAACTTCCGCTTCCTTCGTGTTATGCTAATGTCGGGACAAAAGGTCAAAGACCGCCGCTCACTTTTCCATTTCTTCCCATCACATTAAGTGTAATAAAATAAAAGCAAAAAAAAAAGAAAGAAAAGAATTGGAGACAAAGTGCCCCCGAGGGCATTTTCACTTATTTGCGAGTCCGGAGGGCAAAGAGGAAGAGGAAAGGGAATATTCAAAAAAAGACGCAAATGCATAGCCAAAAGCCAAAGGCCATCGTCGCGTCCCATCGCTCTGTAGCCGCCGGCGGGCGCCGTCCGTCGACTCTCGACGAAAACAAGTCTGGCCTGGCGGGGATCGAGAGTGTGTGTTGTGTTGTGTGGCTGCCCTTTCTGTCCTTTCCTTTCCCGTTTTGGTCTGCCCTTTCTTCCCCCCCCCCCCCCCGGGGGCCCGGCCGACAATTTCCTCGTCTGGTGGTGGGTCGGGAGTGAAAGAACAGCGGCGGGACGGGAACATTGCACTTTTCTGCCACCGCTGCCGCCAACGCCCGCCCACCCCTCCCCCCTCCCTTTCCCCCCTTCCCCCTCCCGTCGGTCGGTCGTCGTCGCCGTGAGGGCCGCCGATGTTGTTATTCAATTCCCAACAGAAATACACACTTTTGCTCACACTCTCTGCCCGTCTATGAGCTCTTTTTCTCCCCACGTTCGCGTGCCCTGAAGGCACTATTTGCTCCTTTTGTCACGCCCCCTCGCCCTTCACCCGAAAGAGCATCACCGGAGGGCTCGGCCAATCCGCCCCAACCACAAAAAAGCCTCAAAACAACGCAAAAATACTAACCAGCCGCCGACCGCAGCAGCAACGTGGCGGCGTGCTCTCTCTGCTGCTGCTCATCGGCCATCCGATCCGCCGACTTCGGCTGGCAGCAACTCTGGCAGGTCGCCGCCGCCGCCGCCGCCGCCGGCTATACAAGAAGACAAAAACGAAATGTTTGTGGGGGGGGGGGGGGGACTCAGTGCCGTGGCCAGAGGAAGGAGTCTATTTTTACGACCACCCCACCCCTGCTGGGGACACACACACACACACACTTTTTGCCTAATGCCTGCGTCAGTGAGCGAAGAATAGGACAGAGAGTGTTGTAAAAAGAGAGAAAAAAGGAGGAAGTGAGAGAGCCAGAGGAAGTGCCAAAGGCAAAATACATTTTTATGCCCACCGTGTTTTGTACGATTTTGGCATCAATGCTTGCCACAAAAGCCTAACAAGCACAGCAGAAAAACAATTAATGACCAATTTGGAGTAACGTAAATGAAGCAAAAAGTCTTGAATTGGTTAATTTAGTCATTGAACCTTCATGAAAACATTAATCGGCCAGATTGCCGAATGCTTTCAAATTTGAATGGTTTTTTGGCAGATTAACACACAAAAACTATGGCATATCTCAACTCCGCAGAATGAGGCACATTTTGGACTGAGTGCCTTTTGGCAATCCTCGTGGAAGTCTTGCTTATCGCCCGAGGCGTAAAGTCCGTTTCCTTAATTGCTTGAGGGCAACGGGGGAGGGCCCAAAATGGAAGGGAAAGGAAAGGAAAAACATTGAAGCAAATGGACGGACGGACGGCTTTTGCCGGGGGGTCCGGCGCCCATCGGACCGCTGAGCTGTACGATTTTCCACTCGCCCGGGGGGCGAAAGGGCAATTTTATTGCTACGTTTGTTTGTGGCAACGAAAACAAAAACGGAGGAACGAAAAATGGTGGCAGAGGCAAACAGAAACTAAGGAAAAGGGAAGTCAATGGAGATTTACTATAATCTGTGGAAGATTTATGGGGTTCCGGATAATTATTTCACAAAAATTCCCGGTGATAGGGGCGGAGGGTGGGGGGGCAAGCGTAAAATCTCAAAGATCAATGATAGAAGAAGATCAGTGATCAGGAGACAGGAAGCGAAGCGATCATTCAGGAAGTTCGTGGACCGGAAACGCGGTCGGCCGGATCTCTCCGGAAACCGCTTATCGGGAACTGTATTTATTGATCGGATACGGAAAAGAGCCAACTTGAACAAATTAAAACAATTTATTTCCGCTCCCGGGATTTTTACGAAAAACCAATTCATTTTTACGAAAAAACCAATTTTACATTAAGATTTTTGTAGGTAAAACTAATTTCTCTGTATTCTGTCCGATTTTTTCGGTAAAATTGCACACTTTTAGTGAATGAATGCGCCGAATGAACTTTTGGGACGCAAGGTTAAAAATGTTCCACTCGTCGTCCAACACCGCCGCCCCCCCCACCCCCCCCCCCCCCACCCCCACCCATTATCAGCACTTAATCAGCGACGCACTGAACTCGGGTCGACCAAAACAACCTTTCACCCACCACACGGGTTGGAGAGGGTCGGTCGGTCGGGACGGGCGATGGGTGGAGGGGGGGGGGGGTGAAGAACCAATTAAATGTGTGGTGTCGAGAGTCTCGACAATCAGCAAGCATTCCATCGCCGCGCTCCGTTCGCCAAAAATGGCGAGGGGCGGAAGGAGGGAGAGGAAATAAAGAAGACATACGAGCCGAGAAGCGAACAGGACGGAGGGCGACGATCACCGATGAACGGGGGGGGGGGGGGAGAGGAATTTTGGTCCCGATCGCAATATCTGAAGAGAGGGGGGGCAAAGGACACACCCGTTCTCGACGAAGATATGACAAAACATCGGAAGTGGAGTGGGGGAAGAACGGAATAAATGTCTTAAGAAGGTAAATGACTGCACAACGCGGCAAAATCTGATCAAAACCTGGTCTTCGTTAAAATTAAAACCAGCAATCATTTTCGCGGAAGTTGGCAATTTCAAATATTTAGTAAAATGTATACAAAAAGTGTTAAACAAATCCAAAATCACAGAATACGGCCAAATGATGGTTGGTGGTGATGTGATGAATGATCGTTCGATTGGGGGGGGGGGAGGGGGGGGGGGAATTTTGATTCTGAAGGGAAAACAGCGGGTAAATTATGGCGCAGTCAGTCAGTCAGCCAGCAGCCCATTATCCCAATCCATCCGCCGTTCATTCATTGTCAAAACAACATCACCACCAAGCGACAGAAAGACCAAAACTCGGGGGCGTGGACGACCAAGGGTCCCTTCCTCCCCCCCTCCCCGTCCCTTCCCCCCGGGGGGCCGTGTCGCGTGATCATTTTACCCACCCCAACAGCAGCAGAAGAGAGGGACTGCTGCCAGTCAACGCCGCAGCCACCAGCAGCTCTCAGCTCATCAAACATCATCACCGGAGGCGGGCGGACGCGGCTGACGGGAAGAGCAATAGGCATGGATGGACAGGACAGACGGATGGGATGGTCTTCTTCCGTTGTTTTACTGGGGGGGACAGAGGACAAAAACTGCGAAAGAGAGCATTATAGAGTATGATGTGTTTGTGTACTTTCTGAATGCCCTTCCCCTGAGGGGGAGAACGCATGAATTGGCAGAGAAAAAGACAATGTTTAATCAGACAGGAAATGCACAAAAAACAGCGGATCCGTAGGACGTAAGACGGTCAGCAGAAGGGTGAAACGAGCGCAGAGTTTGGCCATGTGCCAGGCCCTTCCAGGGCTTAATCATATTATTCAAGTTTGTGTGAATTGGCATCCCATTCAAAAAAGACAAAAAACAGAGAAGTTGATTCTGAGTTCCGTCCGGCACTAAAATGAGAGATGACAAGAAACAACCGCCGCATTTCATCATTTTCAGAAAGTAGTGCAAACGGAATGGACCGTCGTTGAATCAAAATTTGAATCATCAAAAGAAGAATATCCTAAGAATAATGAAAATCTTTTCAAAAACCAGAATTGAAAAAACCAAAAGTACAGGGGTAAAAGCCACGTTTCCGGTCTATTTGAATTCCGGCCACGGTTCTCGGTTTTCAAAATGCTTTCTCTATTAAAGCTAAAGGCAAAAAGTGCCGGGAAGTTGCCAACCAAGAATAGGTCGCCGGAAAAATGACCAATAAGAAAAAGCCAAAGAGACAATTGACAAATATAGAAAATGCGGTAGAATGCCAAAGGAAAAGTGCCAAAAAAAGAGAATGCGGGCCTCCGTTCTCGGGGGGTCCTCCAATTCCAGCGACGAGCATCATCAGTTTAAGCAGCTGAACAGTGGAGGGTCCGGTTGGTGAAAGTGAAAGTGAAAGGTGAGTCATGGAATTGAATAATTTTTATACAATTCTCCATTCAAATTGGAAGTGTTTGTGCAAATGATTCACACTATTTATTCCTCGTAAAGACACTATGGTCGCGTTGGGATGAAAGCAAACAATGGAATAGTGAAAAATGGCGAAATATCGTCATAAAATTCGGGGAGAACGGTCTTTGAACTCAAAGTTCACAAAATGCCCCCCCCCCCTCCCCCCCCCCCCCCCCCTCTCTGGCCCATTTAACCACCAGTTTTTGAGTGTGATTAGGCGATGATAATCGGTGACACAATTTCTCAAGACTGTATGTACCAAAGCATAAGCGTGTTAAAAGGAAACTGCGCTACAGTAGTTTATTGAACATACAGTACCACGAACCCGGAAATTCAAGATGCACGAGCCAATTTTCAAAAAGTACCTAGTAGGTTATATTATGTTAAAAGCATTAATGCAGGAAAATAAAGTATTATATTTTTGTTTGTTTTTGTTTGGTGTTTTTTTGGCGAAATTTGTTACGCCAGCAGAGAGAATACTGACTGAACATGTGGGCGGCCGATTCTGCAGAATGAATTATTTTGGTGCATTATTTAATTCGATTGGGTGCTTTAAATGTGGACGGAATATTCCGAAAGCAAAACAGAACATTTTGGCAAAAAAAATGATTGACAAATTTAATGTAAAATTAAAATAAAAGTGATAATCGTCGTGTCAGAAGACGACCACGACGATGACGACAGATCATCAAGCCGTCCAATGTGGGCGGAGTGAAAACGATCATTTTGTTGTTGAGATTAGCGACTTTAAGCCCAAAAAAACTGAGAAATTTTGTTGAAGTGGGACGATTGTGAGCGTTTCCGATAAAACGGTTTTAATTAATTAAACTGTACGTAAGGTCCAATTTGTTGTCGTAAGACACACATTCATAGATCTTTGGAAAATGGTTTTACATTTTGGGCCATACAAATAATCAGCAACTCAACAAAAAGGTAAGGTTCTTGTGGGTTATGTGTCAACAAAAAAAAGAGTTTAATAAAAAGCTGTTTATAGGGGTTTTCGGGGTATGTAGAATCGGAATCCGACCTTTATTTTGACCGATTTCCAACCCCGGAACTGAATTAGAACATTTTCCAGAATTTTTTTTTCGAATTTTGCCATTAATCGTCAAAATGTCGATGAAATTTTGCAAAAATTGTGAATTCGTGCTAATTTTTTAGTCTGAACAATGTGAATCAAAAAAAATTTAATAAAAAATACTTAGTTTTTTTGTTGATAAATTGTTCGAATTTGGGTTCGGGTTTCAAATTGGTCAAAATTACAGTCATATTCGGACACTACGACCCCGAAACCCCCCTAGAAACACCTTGTTATCAACAAAAAAAATTATTATTTTTTGTTGACACAAAACCCACAAGAACCAAAGGTAATTTATGTATTTATTTGCAAATTATTATTATTATTTTATGACAAAAATTGTTGTTAATAAATATAAAATTTGGACTTTGGTACAAATGAATATGTAGCTTTACCAAAAAAATAAATTTGCTGTGCCTTAAAATGATTTTTGGTCTTCAAACTTTTATTTGTGTTGCCACTCTCCCGGTGAAGAAATTGTTTGTATGAATGTGAATCGAATGTCATACGAATTCCATCATTTCTCTGTGAAGATGAGAGATCATTTTTTGATGATTGTTTTGTTAGCCCATAAAATTTGGAATTTGATGTTTAAGGCAATTGAAAATGAATGATGTGACCTTTCGATGTGTTTGAATTTTGTTATGAAACAAACGGAAGGAAGTCCATTCAAAATGTTTTCTTTTATATAAAGCAGCACAATTCCCCGCAGGGGGAACGCGCAAAATTTGGTTGAAGAAATTTGCTCGTTTGGGCGAGATTCTCGAAAATAATGTCGTGATGCCTTGTGTCATCGTGATCTCTAATCTTGACAAGAACAAACAATAACGGATGATTGCTTACGATATTAGTGTAATAGAGAGAGAGTCCGTTCTGCCCAATATGGAAACTGATCACCCCCGGGGGGGGGGGGGGGGGGGGGTAACGAATTCATTCCCTCTTATCCCCCCCCCCCCAAAATTAATTGTGATGGAGAGGTCGACTGTGCAAACTTCGCAACTCCAAAATTAAATCGCCATCCATTTGATGATGTGGGTAAATGATAACGGTGCACGAGCGCCGGGGGGAAGAACACGTGGACAAAGTGATCTTTGGTTGGTCGAGCGACGATTTGCGCCATGCGACCAGTGGACGGACGGTGTTTATCATTGGCAATTGGCGCCCTCCGGCCATTGGACGTTTGGCGATTTGTGCCATCCGAATGGGCAGGGTTACTGTACATTTTGTGGTACCTTGAGGTATTTCCATTAAACAAAGCTTAAAATTTTAGGCTAAAATTTGTGAAATTATTATTTGTTTTTGATTTTAAATTTTAAATAATTGACCCTTCAACCAGTAGTCGATCAAGTAGCTAGCTTGCAAAAATGTTACAGACTACTGATCTCGAAAAAAAGTCGAAATTTTCAACATTTGGTTGTCCAAGAGGGGGTGGGGAACGAGCAGTACCGGAAAATCCTATCCCTAGTAAATAATGTTTGGTCCATTTTGAAAAGTTTCCTTGATGTAAACATAATTTGATTTTTTGCGCAGAAATTAATTTTTACTAACATCGAGGACGCTGATCATGATCATCCCCCCCCCCACTAATTTCATTAAATCACACTAATTACATCATCATCAAATTTTGGCGGGGTCCTTCCACAAAAGCGTGACATCAATTTTTGCTAATTTTCCAAAAAATGTACTCTTGAATCTAATATCGAAGTTGCCAAGCTGAGCTTTGTTTTTCACGTAATTAAATTTTCATCTGTTTGCAATTGTCCAAAAGGCGAAGTTCTTTCGTAAAAGCTTAATTTATGTACGGTTAATCCCTCGGGGCGTTGGTTTGAGGGAATTCCAAATTGCTGGAAGGCATTTGTTTTTGTTGGACGGCCCTTTTTGTTGCACAAAGTGTTTTTTCAACAAAATTCTGTCGGCGTCTTCCGCCGGTGTGAAATCCGATAGGCACTTCCCATGCCCAGAAGCAAATCGCCGAATCTGAGCCCTAAGGCAATGGCCAAACAAACGATTAAAGGCCAACGAACGGTTGCCGGCTTATTTATGCTGGTGGGAGAACGGCGCGACGTTTGTTTGATCCCTCCTCCCCGTCTTAAATTTTGTTGGCCTCTCGGCAAAACAGCAGCAGCAGAATTGTGCCATTAAAAAGACCGACCACTCGTCAGTTTAGGGAAGTTCTTCAACGAGTAGAGCCGTTTCAGTCTCAGTTTAGAGAAGTTCTTCAAAGTGTAGAGCCGTTTCAGTTTGGGAGGGTTAGTTGGACGCGAGTGTTATACAATTGGCCTCCTTTTACAAAAATTATGAATTAATATTATAAGGACACTGTGACGGTTCGGTGACCTCGCCAAACTTACAGTTATTAAGTCTGAATTGGTTCTAAAAGCCCAAATTGATTATTCATTGAAAATGGTTGGCTTGGCTAAAAAATGTTATAACTTTCATGGCGTCAAATCCAAATCTGTTCTGTTCTCATAACAACACAATCGTGCTTCCGAGCAGTTTAGGTGCACCGATTGAGAAAAGTGAACTCTTTTTTTGAAATAACCCTTTAAAAAATCATAAAAATTCGTTGAATAAAAACTATGCATTGTTGTGTATTGGGTGTTAAGCACGGACCGATCGAGATTCTCGATCGTACTCTTAAAAAAAATCTCGACGATTTTTTTGAGATTCTTGATCAAAATCTCGATCGGGTCCTCAAGTCCTGGCTCTATTTGTGTGTGCCAAATTTAAGTTTTTTATTTGAATTAATGCGACAAACAAACAATGGGAATTGGTGAAGGCGCCGTGGTTTTTGGTGCTTTTTTCTTTCCACATCAGAAATTTTAATCAAATTAGTGATGAAGCTTTTTATTCTCCAAATCTCATAATCCAAACAAAAATAAAAATGAGAAAAAAGAAGCTAAATTTTAGTTGCATTTGATTACTTTTCGGATTTGTGCCTTTTACATTTTGTGTTTGCTTTTACTTACGGGCTTATAAGCACGGCACAGTAACAAAAATCACCGCCGGCCGGCCGATCATTGAACGAAAATCGGTGATCAGTGCACAAAGATCAAAGCGTTAATCCGTCCGTCGCACGTCAACAGAGTGCCGGCACATAATGCGATGAGTCGACGAGTCCAACTGCACTCACTCCCTTCAACTGTTCCAGCAAGGCCTGGCCCATAGCTTTACCTATTTTGCCAATATTATTTTTGTTTTGCCCGTCAAAAAAGTAAATTAAAATAAATTCTAATAGAATTAAAATCGTTGCCAAACAGCCGCTGCTTTTCTCTTTCTCCATTTTTAACATTGAAAAATAAAAATATAATACTGTTTTTTTCCAGGTCTCCCTCCCCTCATCTGCAGCTGTTACTTTCTATTTTCAGCCTATTGTCAAAAAAATTAAGAAAACATTTCAAAAATTCCCTGTTTTTTGATGCATATATCGGCAGGGGAGAGAATGTGCCGTCCTCCCCGAACTGCTGCCGATGTGTTTGCTTTTCGCAGTCAATGCTTTCCATCACCTTTCAGCTGTCTTTGTCCCCCCCCCCTCCCCCCCCCCCCTCCCCCCCCCCCTCTCCCCCCCCCCCCCCCTCTCCCCCCCCCCCCTCTCCTCCCCCCCCCCCCTCTCCCCCCCCCCCTCTCCCCCCCCCCTCTCCCCCCCCCCTCCCCCCCCCCCTCTCCCCCCCCCCCCCCCCTCCTCCCCCCCCCCCGTTTTTCGTGATCAAAAGACTGCCATCAATTACTTGGCCATCTCCATCAACCGATGTTGACGCCTCCGGACAATAAATCGTTAAAGTTCGAACTGACAGCCGATGAACGGACGGACGCATCCCGCCCGCCCTCTTAGATACCTTTCATTCAACCCCCAAAAATCGGACAATTGGCGTCCCCACACCATGAAATGTTAAAACCATTCAATCATTTTACCGACACGCACTCCACGAAAGCATCCAAAGACACAAAAATGCTTTGTCCTTTACTTTTTGTGGTTATGTGCATCACTTCGCCATTAAACTTATTCACATTACATTTTTAAACATTTTTTAAAATTGATTTTTGTCACAACTTTGAAACATTTTTTATATAATTTTTAGGATACAATTTGGAGCATTTAAAGCGGTCATTAAACGTTTTAAAGGCCAGTGTTCAAATCCAATTATTTTGCCACCTTTTACACGCATATTCAACGTTGATGCCCGTTTTTTTAACTTTAAGATTTCATATTCTAAGAATAAAGTAAAATATTTTCTTTTTCTCAATCAATCGAAAACCTCCGAATTTTGGCACAAAAAATGCATCAAAATTTCAGAGAATTGGGCCTCAGGCCTCAACCCCCCCCCCCCCCCTCTGTCTGTTGTTAGGGGGGGGGGGGGGGGTTTGCGTGTAGGGAGAACATAAGCCGTAGTGCCGTTTCTCGGATGTTTTATTCATCATTCTTTTTTTTGCGTGTCCCTACGATCCGATTTCGCGGATTGCTTTCATTCCATCCAATATATTCCACTTGTTTTACGCATCCTATTCAATTTGCGTCGTCAGCAAATAAACAATTTTCTAAAATTTTTTTTTATTATATTCATTGAATATTCTTTAAACTCGTGCAACTCAAAGTTTATTTATTACATTTTGAACTCAAGAGATTTTGCATTTTAAGTTTTATTGTGTGTTTTTGAATTTTAAACAATCAGATTATTGTGAAAAGTTTTTAAACAATCGTTTTTTGGCATATTTAATCCTCTTGTACTTTACCCTAAGGCAAAAAAAAGGTCTTTTTTTGGAGGTGCCCCCTCCCCCCGTAGGGGCTATCCTCTCGGTGGTGCCATATATAATATGCTGGCCCCGGGGGAATTCTGTTTATTCCGCCACGATCCAATCCGAACTTTTTTGCCCAATGCTTTAACAATCCGTGGCCGACAACCGACACCCCCACACAGAAGAACGAGGAACCCCGGGGGCGGACATCAATTTTGACAGGAACGGAAACCACTGAGTTTTGTCAACTGAGTCCTGGAATTGCCTGGGTTGCTGGACTAAAATTCAAGAGAGAACAAACCCAAGATTCCCTAAGCCAACATTGGACCGAACTTCCATACCATGGAGCTCTGTATAGTCAAAATAATTATGCGAACAAAAATTGCACGGGACTCAGTTTTTTGGGCTCAGAATTCTGCCGTGCCCGTAGGGAAAACTGCTGACAATGACGACAAAATGCCGGGTGTTCGCAAAAGATTTGTCCAAGATAAATGGCCAAACATATCGCAATGTTGCCTTCCTATTTCCATTTTTGGCCTCCCATTTTTCATCCGAAATTCCATTGAACAAAAATTTTTCATCACAATGGACGAATATTTTTATATAAATACATTTCTATTGTTGGGCTTTTGGCACATTTAACTTTTATCAAAATTTGAAATTAAATTTCCTCTTTTTTGAACGAATTGAAAAAATTTATATATTTATTTTAAAACTTTAATTTTCTTTTTGTTTAATTGATTTTAAATTTTTTGTTTAAATTATTAAAAGAAGTTTTGGCCGAAAATAATTGTCGCGGTTTTTTGAGAATAAACTCTGGCAAAATGATGTGAACTTGCATAAGTGTTTACGAAATTTTTTGCCTTTTTGCCAACGCCGAGAAAGCAATTAAAATAAAAAAAATCGACGAAATTTCTGACAATATTCCTTAATTTTACATTTTATTATTTATTTTAAAACCCAAGATTTTGCAAAATATTTATGTAAATGCGCGGCTACCGGTCCAAAGGTCGAAAGTTTTATAACTTACCGCAATTTGCAGATGACCTCATTTGGTTAAACCAAAAGATCTAATAGCAAAGCTCAAAAAAGTTATGGCTTGCGTTTATTTGGGCACTTTATGCATTTAAACTTAAAATGCATAATTTTTAAAATTTATGTAACTTAAACATTTAAAAAGCGCATCATTTCCCTTTTATAATAAGGGCAAATGCAACTTTCACAGTTTAGTTTGAACATCGACCAATTTCCATCAAATTGGCCTGGACAGACAATTGGTGGCCCAATTAAAAATGGTTTTTGGTTTTCCCCGAAGAATTCCTTTTTTTGTCCGAGGACATCCGTTCAAGTCGGTCAAGATTATATAGCAATTTTATTAAAGTTGTCTAGGCAATTTTCTTTGGGTTTTTCATTTTACAAAAATTATGGGGCTAAAATGCTAACAAGTCCCCACCCCCCCCCCCCTCGCGCCGCAATGATTTACATTTAATGTTTGGAGGATTGAATCCCGCCACTCTCGACCAAACCGAACAATCGTTACACGTCACTCCAATAATTTGATAAATGGACGCCCCCCCCACGCGCAGCCATTGGAAATAAATATTCATTCACCGGGGCCATAAAGCCAATGCACCAACCATTTGCATTGGATTGGCTGGGTAAAAAGTTTGGATGAATAAAAGCTTTACATATTTATTGCTTTTTGTTGGTTTTGTTTTTAAAGCATTTAAATAATATTTTAAAATTCTTGTAAACTAAGTCCCCGCCTCTCGTGACATTTTTTGTTTTGTTTTTTTCATTTACTTTGGCCTCTTTTTGTCGAAAGATTTCTTTCGTATGCTGTCACTGTGTGCCTTGACTTATGCAAACATGTTATTCCCAGGCTTTGTCGGAATTATTTTGACCAAATTCATCCAAAATTTGCATTTATTTGGCCAAATCCCCCCCCCCCCTGGCCCAACCATTGGGTCCAATCAACTTTAACTGCGTCCACCGCGTTCTTTTTTTCGCCCGTAACGTTTTGTCGAAGAATTTGTCGCATTTCCTTCGCTTCGAATTTATTCTTTACACCCAAAAGCAATTGAATTTTACGCTCATTTTTGATGCTTTAGCGCCAATAAAATGTTTTGCCATTAGATGGAGACAATGTGCCAAAAATAGCGCAACAATTTGTGTGTTCAAATTGCCATCGAATGCCCGCTAAACAAAGCCCAAATGTGGACAACATTGATTTGGCATTACAATGCTTCTAAAAATAAAACATTTTGGCTTTTAATGCAATTGTGGCAAAAATTGCATTTATTCATAAAGCAACGGGCGGTAAATTTCGGCACAATGGCTGCCTTTCTTTGGTTGAGCCTAGATTGAAAAATTAAGTGATGCCAAAAAATAATCACCGGACGAATGCCAAACATATGGGTGAGGGGGAGGGGTTTGCTAGAGATTCTCTTTGAATTTGCCGCTATTTTAAAGCTTTTCCGTTAATTTGTTTTTAAATTTAAATTTTAAAATTCCATCGGCGACTCTTAGCTTTTGTTTGAAGCTTTGGGTTTGTTTTTAGCACTTTAGTAACAAATTGTCTCGCCGGACCTTCACATGCCCTCGAGGGTAAATCCCTCCGGCGAGGGTTGGGGGGGGCGGGGAGAGGGGCAATTTTCCCCTGGGCCACTGATGACTTAGACGTGTAAATTTCCATGTCCTCAAATTCGGCTGCTCACTCCGTGCAGGGAAGGCCCAACTTTCCCAATTACGTCATTATTTCGTCTATTGTTTTTGCGGGGGGCACACCGCCGGGGACGGCCGGACCCTCTCGACGAGGCGGGGCACAAAACCCTTTCTGCCGCCCGATTGCCCTTAGGCATTGCCGAAAAAATGCCGTGCTGCGGGTCTGCCCCCTCAGGGCAATATTTGTGGGCCGAACCCGCGAGGACAGGCCAAAAAATTGTCATTGTTTTGTGTCAATAAATTTAATTGTTTTTCAAGTGGGCATTGGCCTCTCTCTCTCATTTTCCTTAATGAAAGTGCTTCTCACATCGAATGAAACGTGAAAAAAAAACATTTCTGGGGGGGGGGGGGGCTATCCCAAAAGGGCAAAAGTTACAAACCGGAACTCGGATCCTCGCTGAAATTCCATAAAATGAACGTCAAATAATTGTAGAATATACTCACAGAAAATGGTTTATTAAACTAAAGAATATTCAGAAAAAACATCAAAATATTGTAAAATTATATGCACAAATTCTCTTTCACAAATTGAATTGTTTTAATTTGGGTTTTTTTTGCTTTTAATAAAACAAAAAAGGCTTTTTATTTAATTTTCTTATTGCCCAAAAGCGCGCGCAAAACCCAATTCAATTTTGGAGGGTTGGAAATAATTTCCTCTTTTGGCCTTGTGTTTTGCAGCGTGCCAAAGCATGAATGCCAAAAATAGAGTCATCCACCAAACATTTTCATTATTTGCATTACCCCCAGGGGTTTTCATGCGCTTCCCGCCCGCTTCGTCATCATCGATGGATTTCTTCTCATTTTTTTTTCTTTATTTGGCCTTCCGTAGGGGAGGAGAGACCTCAAAGGGTTTAGCTCCTCAGGGCATTCGGAAGGTGCCCGCAGGGATATTTACCCTTGCGGCACTTTTTGTGCCACTTTTTCCCGTCCTAAGATACACAACACAATTTGGATGAAGATGCTAATGAGCGGCGGGGGAAAAAACTCTCTTTGTGCGACTTGATTTTGTTCGAAAATTTGGCTTTTCGTCTCTCAAAAACTCTTCTTCGTTCTTCCCACGAATCCGTCCGTAGTCGAATGAATGCTCGTGAGAATCGGACGGACGAAGAGCGGCTTACTTTCTCAAATGCCCCGCACGGAACTCGTAATCCGACTCGGCATTCATTGAAATATATCCAAGTCATGGGATGGACACGGCACCAATTCTGCACTTTGTGCGTCCGGTTTGACTCCAATTCGAACAGTTACACCTATTGCGAATGCTCAGGACGACAGACAAATTAATAAATTATTGCACATTGCTTTTGATTTTTCATTTTAAAATTGATTAGAGCTAACATATAAAATTCAAAACTTTTTTAGCAATTTGCTCCAAATGAATATTATTCAAAATTCCGACAGTCAATTGCACGACACATTCATTACGGCCCCGTCAAGTTCGGGCAGTTCGGCCGCACTCTCGGCATTGTTCGAGCTGACTTCGTCAACTACGACAGCGAGTCCAATGGACTACACAACGCCAGCGGCAATGTTCAACGACAGTGTGGCGGGGGGCAATTCAACAAAATGCGAATATGAGGTTTATTAGTTGTTATGGAATTTAAACAATTTTTTAAATGCTTTTAGGAACCTCCATTAACGACATTGCGCTTTTGGGTGGTGTCCGTTTTCGGTAATGGGCGAATAATAAATATTCAAAAAATATTTGGATTAGTCTAAATTCAACAAATTAAGGGACGAGCATCGCATTGTGCAGTATTGTGGAGAATCTGTTCTTCTTCTATCTGTTCTCGACAAGGCAATGCTCCAATTTAATATTCTCGGAATTCAAAACACGCAAATTAATTTAGAAAACATCACCGGACGACGTTCAACATGTACATGATGTTCATCTCCTTGTTCGACATTTTCATCAGCATTTCCTACATTCTCATCCAATCCATGAACGTTTTGATGGACTTTTTACAATCGCTGACGCTGTTCAGGATATGGTAGGGGAATTAATTATAATTTGCACAAAAATTGTTATTTTAATTTGTTTTTTAGGCACATTTACATGGTTCCGTTCCTGACAATCTCTCACTGTGCCATCACTTCGGGCTCTTTTCTGATGTAAAAATGCTTTTATGTAATTAATTGTGATTTTAATTAAGTGTCTTTCTCGATGTAAATAAAATTCAAAATAAATTTTAAAATTTATTTATTAAACATAAAATCCGAGCCCTAATTATAATATATGTAGGTAATATAGTTGTTGTGGCTTTGTGAAAAGAAAAAAAAATTATTAACCATTTAAAATTAAAATTTAAAATTTGGAATTTAAGCCTTGCGGCAACCATAGAGCGTTATTTGCTGTCAGCCAATTCAAAACACATTCGATGGGTGCAACGGAATCGACGTTACATAATAATGTTCGCCATTCTGATGGGAATTCTCTCCAAAGTGACCATCTGTCTGGAATTAAAGGCGAGAAAATTTGCATTTATTTGATCTAATTTAATTTTAAAAACAAATTTTAAAATTTAAAAGTTTCAGATTTCATATTTGGAACAATGCGCTAACACAATGAACGAAATTGAAATCAAATTCGCGGACTTTGTGTTTGACACGGATTACCATTTGGTAAAAAGGAATATTTTTTGATTAAATAATAATTTTTTTTATTTAGTATTGGCGTTTTTATTATCGAAATTTCGTCACAATTTTCTTCCCATTCTTCGCGCTTCTGATGTGACTTTTTCATTAAATTATTTATAACTTTAGTCATTTTTATTCATAAATTTTAATTTCAAAATACAATTCAAATATTTATTAGAATTTAAATTCAGACTGAACGCCAAGATAATCAGTGTGTTGGCCAAGGTTGAGAAGGAGAACTACAAGTTCCAAATGATGCACTCGTCCACAACAACTGCCAAACAGATGAAGCGGAAGGTAAGCATTTAAATTAAAAAACAAAAAAATTTAAATATACTTTTCACATTTTCTTCTTAGAAGGTCACTCGCGCGGCGACCATAACGACCATTCTGCTGGTCTGCTCATATTTGGTGTCCAACATTATCAGCGTGGCACTGACCACCTGGGAGCACATTGACAAGCAGTCCCTGGGCGGAGAATACGTACAGTACGCTTTTCGTTGGGTTTACAAATTTAAACATTTTTAATTCCCTCTTCGTAGAATATATTTTATCGCCATCGATCTGTCGTCCCTGCTCACCGTGTGCTCATGCGCTTTCCGGCCTCTGATCTACCTGATCTGCCAACCCGGACTGCGCAAGGAGGTGTTCTATTTAATGAAGGGCCTTTACCACGCGAACGACGAAATCGGCGACCCAAAAGGCGGCGCTCAATTCACCAAAACTTCATTTGAACCGATGTACAATTCGGTAAACATTTTTTAACAATTTATTTATTAAAAAGATAAAATTTTTTAAATGCAATTTTACGTGTCATTTAATTTTAAACATATAATTTGGATTCGACAATATGTTTACCCGATTCAGCTCGAACTGTCAAGTTGCATGCAGCAGGCGAGTCCTGGCACACCTGCAGACGTGCCAAAACATCCTTTGACGCCTTCAGCATATCCCCAAGTGCTGAGAGCGTCGCCGGAAGTCAACAATAACAATAAAGAAGCCGAAAATGCGGTTCGAATTAGGAAAATTGCATCCGCTAATTTTGTAAAATCTTATTTTAAAGGCTCTGTTGAACAACAAATTGTCCGCACCGGTCCATGAGAGGCGCACAAGTCTAACCGTTGTGGCGGAGAGGCGAAATTCAGCAAACAGCAAAAATCATCGACGCAAAATGATTGTGGCTCAGCAACAGCAGCAGCCGAAGGTCCAACAGAACGGCTGCGGGTATAGACAAAGGTGCAGCAGCAACGGGTCGGCGATCAGCAGTGATCAGTTGCGCAACATTTTGTGCAGCACTGCGGAGGGCGATGAAACGCTCCTATGATCGAGTGCTATTTATGTGGGATTGATCACTCACTTCATTGATCAAGACGGTCCCGTCGAATTTGGCACTTATCATAACAAATCTTCCTTTTGTATCACAATACAAATTTTTACTCATACACATACATATCACAAGTGTTTCAAATTCGAATCACCCTAAAATACACAATTTAAATGTGTATACTGTACAGTAGTCCATTTACCGTGTTCTTACCGATTTTAAATTTAGTGGCCATTATCTCATTAAGACAAACATTTAACATCAACTTTTTTTCGGACACGGACGTTTGAGTGTGGCCGTTTGAGTGTGGCCGTTTGAGTGTAGCCGTTTGAGTGTAGCCGTTTGAGTGTAGCCGTTTGAGTGTGGCGCCGTTTGAGTGTGGCGCCGTTTGAGTGTGGCCGTTTGAGTGTGGCCGTTTGAGTGTAGCCGTTTGAGTGTAGCCGTTTGAGTGTAGCCGTTTGAGTGTGGCGCCGTTTGAGTGTGGCGCCGTTTGAGTGTAGCCGTTTGAGTGTAGCCGTTTGAGTGTAGCCGTTTGAGTGTGGCGCCGTTTGAGTGTGGCCGTTTGAGTATGAAGTCAAAAATAAACCTTTCAGTGCCAATGAATTCACTCTAAAAAAAATCTTGAAACCTAAAAAAATTGTTATAACTAGGGATGCTACTTTTAGGATCGAAAAATCTCAAAATAGGATCGAAAAAATGTTTGTAAAAATAACAATAATAGCTTAAAAAATTTGTTTTTTACATGTAAAAATTATCATTCAGTAGGTCTGTTTGTTAAGGTAAAATATCAACTCGTTTTTTTTGGAAACGAGTTGATTTTTTGAAACGAGTTGAATAAAAAAGAATTAAAAATTCAACTCGTTTTTTTGTAACAAATGTATTTATGATCAAAATCGCGCAGAAACTTAGGCCTAAGCCTAACGAACCCCAAGCCAGGGTGGCTTAGGCCTAAGCCTAACAAACCCCCTAAGCTCAAAACTTTCTTCTTTTTATTCATTCGTAGGAAAATGCGATATTTCAACCAAAAAAGGAAAACCAAAATTGCTTTATAAAGTTTGACACTGAAAGGTCCATTTTTGACCTCACACTCAAACGGTCACACTCAAACGGCGACACTCAAACGGCCACACTCAAACGGCCACACTCAAACGTACCGCACCGACTTTTTTTGGGTCGGAAGGCCAAATCGGCCGTAATCCGTAGGCCTATTTAAACTCGACCAATGCAGACAAGTAATTCATCTGTCCATTAAGTCAAGCTAAGTGTTACGAATAAATCGTAAAAGCCATGTCCAGAAAAGCCTCGCATAACTTTTTTTCGGAATCATTTTAGCCTAAAAACATTCAAAAACGTAACATTGGCAAAACGTAAAATGTACAGTTGGCGAAACGTAGTATCACCTTTTAGAGCACAAAACATAAATTCCATGTTAGCCCTTACAAATTAGGGATTACCAAAATTCAAAATTACAAAAGTCTACAACAATTCTGCCAATGAAAGTTTATGTACGGCCGACTCGGGCGCGAACATTGCCGTTGAAAGCGGCGGCCATGCAAAGTTTCTCTGCTGGAGGAAACGGGAGAGAGCGGCAACGGTTGCTTATAGGCACTTACCAATTGGAGGCGGAGGGGTCGTCGGATGATAAAAGTGAAAGGTGCCCCCTCAAAATATTGAATTGTGAAGCATTTGAGTCTTAATCGATCGATCCATTCAAGGTGTGGCAGCATTTGCGTGGTCGATCCGATCAGTTTGGACATTGAACGGCACATTCGTCTCCCCTGCGGCGTTTTTCGTCTCGCCAAAGTGCCAGCCGCCAAGTGTCCGACAACAGAAAATGGTGAAATTCTGAGATGTATTCCCTCATTTGTGCCAGAAACGAATTATTTCATCCAAAAAATCCGTCAGATAATTTAATAAAATTGTTTCAGGAAATTCAGCCGCCGTTGTCGCGGCGCTCACCGATGGTCGGCTGGCACTTCTCGAATTTGACGACCTCTTCGACTCGGTGATCATTTTGTAAGGTTTGGGCCTTTTTTTATTCAACTTGCGTTTAAAAAATTCCGGTACGAATTCCAGCCGTTTTCGAACCTCCGAATCAATGATCGCTCCGACCTAGAAATCAAAACAAAACAAAAAATTATAAAGTAAATAAACTTTATTCTCTTTTCTAAAAAAAACAAAGCTAACCAAACCAAAGCCAATTTTAAACGAAATAAATTTTAATGTTTAGCAAAATTCATTAAATGGTAATGCGCCGTCATTGTCGTATTCGTCGGTTTTGTCTAGCGGAATGTTGTTGGACTGTTCCGCGAATTTTGACGGGCGATTGGTGTGCTCTGACAATTTGGGCAATGTAAATGTCTAAAAATTGTTACTTTTGGAACCATTTTTTGCCTTTTAGCTCTCCATTCTTCGATTTTCACTGGATGGCTTTCATTCTGTCGATTTGCAATGGCGGGCTCACCCTTCCGAATACGGGGGAATGGTCGGTAAATTCAATTCGAAATGCGCATTTTAAACAACAAAAAAACATTTGAAGTTGACAAAAAATGAGAAGAATTTGGTGATTTGTCCAAGAAATGTAACACTTCATCCGATTATTCAACCAAAAAAGCATTGCAAAACATTTTGTTGTCGCATTCCCATAAAGTCCAAAAACTTCTTCAGGACGGCTGCGAGGTTTGGAGCTGTTGTTGGACAGCCGACGATTGCCAGGTGCAACCGGAAAAAAGGAATTTCTTAAAATTTAGAGTTTAATGTAAACCAAAAAAGGTTCTTTGAAATGGAATAAAAAAAGGGGTTTTGGCCTGGGGACAGAAAAATAAATAAACAAACACGCAATTTACACCTATTCTCGTGTCAGTGCTGCGCGAGCGGTGCGGAGGACGCGTTGCTGAAAGTTTGGGACGTCCGATGCCCAACAAATAAACGGCACCAGGCGCAGCTGACCAACCGTTCGCATTCGGTTTTTTAATTTAAATGCCAAATATTAACAAATTTTCCGTTTTTTCTGTTCATTGCGATTTCGGAGACTTTTGCAATGTTTGCACCTTTTTTTTGTTGCTATTTCAGGCGGGTGTCACTTTTCTTGCCTCGTCCGCCTCCATCCAACGGAGTTTCGGGAACGAACAGAGCGCCGGCGGCGATTGTTCCTCGTCCAATTTGCTCCTCTCGGGCTCCTACGATGACCACCTCAGGGCGTTCGACCTTCGTCGATTTGACCGTCCCCTCAGCGAACTCAAGGTTGACAGATACCGCAGGGCAAACAAATATCTACAAAAATTACCTTTTTTCAGCCTTTAGTTAACTTTTTTTAACGTATTTTTACTTTTTGGGGGAAGATTTGGCTACGCCAAAAAGGCATTGCCACAAAACTTCGAAAGTTTTTACGATTTTTAAACGAATTTTTATAAAACATCGCTTTAAAATTTTCATTCCCTTGTGTGGGCATTTCTGCCAATTTTCTTTGGCTAATTCTGCTCTTTTTGAATTTCTTCAATTTTGGGGCTTTCAACAATTCTTGACGGATTTTTAAAATTACTTTTGAGTGAGGAGGTCCTTTGGTTTGTTTTATTTACACTTCCATTAATTATTATTCAGCTCAATGGCGGCGTTTGGTCCGTGGAAAGGCTCGACAACGATTTGTTGTTGGCCGCTTGTATGTACGGAGGTGCGTCAATTTGTGCACATTTTAATTTTGGAGACGCATTTTATGAACGCCAAACAATGTGTCGGTTAAATTAAATAGTTTTTGGATTTTGTGGAGAGCAAATCGAATACATTTCTAATAATGTTTATAACTTTTAGGTTGGAGCATTGTGCGCGGCTTTCCTTCTCCGTTGGAATTGGTCCATTCGCATTCCGCCAACGGACAACAGCTTCTCTACGCGGCAACAATCGCTTCCGCTTTTGTCACAAACGGCGCAACGTCGGCGGACGCTGGCGGTGAGCACTCGCACACTCCTCTCCCAGGCGTTATGGGTAGAGCCCGACATTTTGAAAAATCTTGGACCTGGATTTTAGGGGAGTGCCTGGACCTGATTTCCTGGACAAAAAATCCAGGGTTTTGAAGGCTCCACTGGACCTGTACTCTGGATCCAGGAAAAATCCAGACCTGGATTTCAGGTCCAGGTCGGGCTCTAGTTATGGGAAAGAAAGGAAAATCGATGTTTATAACAAAGATGAGAGAGGCCGGCATTTTGGAGGCAGAGAAACGATTGAAAATACCAAATTTACGCACAGAAACTTGGGAATTTTTAAATTGGTGCACACTCTCGGCATAAAAAACCGATATTTTTTGAGCCAAATAATTACTATTTTTGGAGGAAGAAAGTGTTTTTATTTTTAGCCAATTCAACAGTTGCTTCTTGCACTTTCAACGATGCGATGCTGCGATTGGAGAGTGTTTTTATTGGTGATGACGCCATTTTTGATCAAATTTCGATGTGATTTGTCCGTTTATTCGGGTAAAATGCGATTTCTTTTCAAAAAAAAAATTAAATCGATTATCAGTTTATTTCATTTTCTATTTATGTTTTTTGTTATTTATGCTAATGTTTTTAATGCTTCTTTTCAGCTCCATGTTTTTCACTCGAATTGTTGCGGGAGTGCCGAAATATAGGACATCAAAACGTGAGTACATTTTGAAATCGAATTCGTTCGTTTGTTTTGGGGATTGTTTTCTTGGGTTTCCAATTGTTGAAGTTCCTTTCTCAATTGACTGTCACAAATTTTTAAATTCTATTTTTTGAATCCAATTTTCAAGACAACGATAGTTCATGGTTTGACTACTTTTTTTTGGTATTTTTAAGCATTTATTCCTCTCCGGTTTGCGTGCTTTCGTCCAGGGACGTGGGGGGGGGGGGGGGGGGAGCTCAAAAATGAAGCAAAAAATATTTGGAACGAACTTTTGGTTAAGCACGCATTCTGCTGCGTCGCTACAACCGTCCGTTCTTCAATTACTCCTTGCGCCCGTTGGTGCAGTGCTCGGGCTGCGGTGGCTCGCATGAGCCGTGGGTGTTGTGCATGGACTGCTACCGCGTGTTGCGCGACACGACGGAGACGCTGAAGCGTCAAATGCTCGCCTACAATCCCTACGTGGGACAACGACAGCGACCGATGCAGCCATGGACGGGCGACGGAGAAGAAGAAGTGGCAGTGAATTGATTTGTCATATTGTTTTTTGTTCATTTCCTTATTTTATTGTTTGATAAAGACCCCTCCCACCCACAGACACTCGCCCCGTAATATGTACCTGCCCTTTGGTAAACACTGATTTCGTGCGTTTAAGCAAAAAAATAAGAAAAATTAAATTTAACTCAAATAAAACGAAATGAATTAGGGATGCCCATTTAAGATTGCCGCTGAAATAAAAATATTGGCAAATCCAAATCAAATTAGGTAATTCAATCTTTTAAATAATTTATTTCGTTCTCTTTTCTTTCTTTCAGTGTCTTAACAAGCGACCGGCAAAAGACAAATAAACATTCTGTCCAATGGCTCCGATAACAAATTTTTAGACTTTAGAAAAAAAAGCGTTCTTTTATCAGTCAAAACGAATGGCGGCGCTGTCAAATTGCTGTCTTCAAATAATCATTATTTTTTGATTGTTCACTTTTCTTATTATTTTGGTGAAAGACATTTAAGCGGCCCTTAAGAGGCTTGGTTTTCGACAGAACCGCGACTTTTTCCAAAATTCAACTCGCGCTTATCAGAAAATTCGGATTTTGGTTTATTACTTTTGGCGATTTTTTCGTTTAAAGTGTCAAACAAAAGCATTTGTGTTCAATGTTAATTCAAAAAAAGGGCGTCAGTTTCAGCTTTGGCTCCAAAGTCCAAAATAGCCTTTGTTTTAATTAAAGGCGCCTCGTCTCGTTCCATTGATTTTAATTAATTTTTTAATTCAAAAGTTGAAAATATTTAAATAACTAAAATAAATTATAAATTGCTGTTAAAGAAAAGGTACAATATAGTTACATAGTTACTAATTAAAACAATTGTTTGCACTTTAATGACGAAAAAAATAAATTTGTTTTAATGAAAATATACAAAATTAATAAATAAAAACAATATTTATTTAATGAATGTTTAAAAAAAAAAATTTGCTGTATAATTAAAAACAAATTTATATTTAAACACAAATTTAGTCATAAATTTATGTAAAATATGGCACTTCCGCCATCGCTTTACACGCTATTTTTCTTATTTTTATTTTCTTTTTTGGCTTCAAACGTTTGGGGAAATGTGCAGCAACAAAATGCCGCCAAAAGGCGTCTGAAAGTGCTCGTCTATTCGCCCACATTAGGCTGGAGTCACATGCAATTTATGGGCGCGGTGGCGGACACTTTGGTCGAGGCGGGCCATGACGTGGTAATTACCCCAACTTTTAATTTTGTTGCTCCGTGAAATTTGAATCAAAAATTGATCAATTTGTCTAAGCCTAAATTTCCCAACTCATTTTATTGTTGTTTTTTGTTGCAATTTCAGCACTTTTTGCGCGTTTTGATGAACAAACGTGCCGAGGCATTGCCAAAAGAAGTGTTTAACGTGACCAATTTCCATAATTTTGTGCCCAGCTTTGTGCAAAAAGGCGACTTTGACATCAACAAAATTGAATCATTTAAAGACGCATTTAGCGGGAAGGGTTTCCATACATTTCTCTTCCAATCGGTTAGTGTCTGAAGGGCGTGTGATTATGCGGAATTTGCTTTATTTTATAGAGCATGATGAACCAATTCAACGGAATCAACGAAGCCGTTTGTCGGGGTTATTCATTCCAAATAAAATTTAATTTTGTAAATGTTTTTAAATATTTGCAAGTTTAAAAATTAAAATATATTTTTAACTTTTTCAGAACTCACAAATGACGTGGAGCTGATCCGTCGTCTGGAGGCTGAACACTTTGACGTGGCATTGTCTGAATTTTACAACTTTTGCCCCTTCGCAATTTTCCATCGAATCGGTGTCAAGACCAAATTTGGCGCTTTGGCCGTGCCGTTGTTCCAATTGACCGCCCGTCGCTTTGGCATTCCCACATTCAGCAGCTATGTGACAAGTCGGTTTAAATATTAAATAACTTTAATTGTTTTAAATATTAAACACTTCAATTGTTTTTTATTTAATTTATTCAAGATATGCTCACACCAATGGAAGGAGGGCAGGAAATGAACTTCTGGGAACGGTTTGTCAACTTCTACAATGACCTCTACGATTGGCTGTACCTGACGGATTTGTCGGTGAACGTTGAGGTACTTACTATTTAATAAAAGGCAAAATTTAAATTTTGTTAAATTGTCACTATTTTAGGAACCAATTATCAGAGAAGCGTTTGGCCAAGACTTCCCTCCCCTCAAACAAATAGCGCAGAATGTTTCATTATTGTTTGCAAATTCAAACCAGGTTGGAAGAGGACAGGAGAATGCCAGTGCCAAAAACCTTTCAAAAGAACAATTTTTAGTTCTTTGAAATGCCAAGACCGATTTCGAACAAAATTATCAATGTCGGAGGACTCGTGGGGATGACGACGACGAAGAATTTGGAACCGGTAAAAAGATAAAGATCATTTTTAAAAAAGCATAAAATTTGAGGGAGTTCAAGCAATTGTGGACAATTCTCAAGCTGGGGCAGTGATTGTCTCTTTTGGCACTTTTGCTAACATAAAAACGATGAGCAAAGAGATGAAACTGGCATTTTTGGAAGCGTTTGGCCGTTTTCCCAATTACGAATTCATATGGAAACATGAATTGTCCGACGAGCAGGAGGCCAAAATGTTTGCCAAATACAAAAATGTGCACCCGGTCAAATGGATGGACCAAAAATCGTTGCTGAGTGAGTTTTGAGGAGCATTTTGTTTTTGTAATATTTAAAATTGAAATTTTGAAGTGCATCCAAAATTGCGTGCCTTTGTCTCCCACTGCGGCCTGAACAGTGTCAGCGAGGCCGCCCGTTCTGGAGTGCCAATATTGGCCATTCCACTGTTTGCCGACCAATTGTACAATGCCATTTTGGCACGGATGAAAGGAATTGCCGTTCAACTGAACGTTGGCCAACTCAATTTGGAAGGGGCCGAACAGCTGATTTGGGCCGGTCTTGACAACGTAATAATTCCAATCGCCATTTTTTGTTGTGCATTTTTTACGTTATTTTAAGGTACTGAACGACCCTTCGTACGCTCAAAATGCCAAAATATTAAAGCGTAAATTTGACCAAACCCCCTTCGGGGCCAAGCAAAAGTTGACCCGGTGGGTGGAATTTGCGGCCGAATTCCCCGATTTGAACGAGCTGAATTTGCCCTGGGAGGACGAACTCGGCACATTGGCCTATTATTCTATTGACGTCATTCTGTTCACTGCAGCCGTGCTGGGCATATTTGCCTACGTTCTGTTCAAATTGGCACAATCTGTGGCGAAATGTTTAATTTCAGTCGGAAAGAGAGGGCAAAAGCTGAAGGAGAATTAAAATAAGCAAAAACATTTTTATATATTGTGACTTTTGTATGTTTTATTTTTATACATTTTTAATTTCGGAAAAAAAAGAATGATGAGAAGCCATAGTTTAGTAAAGCGGCCGAACCCAAAGGTATAAGGGAACCCGGAAATCCCTTACCCCGTAAAACCCCCATTTATCGGGCCCGGCCTAATTGTTACCCTTGCCATTAGCTCCTTTGGGGTTTTGCCTAAATTAAAAAAAAAGAGATTTCTTACCCTGGCCATCATGGAAATTATCACTATCAGACTTTCCACTTCTTTTTCCCAGATTTACATATTTTTTCGACTGCCTATTCGCCTCGAGGGTTTGAAAGCCATTTGGGCAACACTTGGCCAGCCGAAGCGTTTGTATAAAAAGTAAATTTTTTCTGGCAAAATTAACCGTCCAAATGCCTCGAATTTGTTGTCTGTATTTCTCATATGTTTTTCATAATTTTATGCTTTCAAACAGAAAAAGGACGATGGCAAATTCGTTACAAATTTCTTCGGAGGATTTATCCAACATTTTAATGCCTCGGCCTCTGACGGAAGAATTTTCTGTTCGTCGACGTCGCGCCAAAGTGATTTGGCGTAATTTAAAGCGACAAAAGCCGGCAGCAGTCTGTTTTGACATGGATTCAACGCTAATACAAGTCATTATCGGTTGACGGAAGCTATTTGGTGGGCTTGTTCAAGACCGGGCTATCCCGAGGCCAAAATTCGCCGGGTGTTAGGAAAAAATGTTGGGTCTAAATTGGACATCGGAATTTGAAAAGCCGGGGGCCCGGGTACCCGGACCAGGTAGCACTGAAACCCCTGGTAGTACTGATTTTCTACGCCCGAAAAAATTCTGGGCAGGGCCGGTCTGTGCGGATTTTTTTTGATTTTAAAATGTTTTGATTTTCTTAGGAAGAAACCCTCGATGAGTATACCCGCTTTTTTGGCTTGGATTTGAGTGGAAGTGCAATCACCCGACAAGCAATGAACGGGCAAATGAGTTTCAGGTCTATAATTTCGATTATCTTTTCGCTTTTTAATTGTTTTGGGGAATTTTTTTGTTTTCTTCAGGCAGGCGCTGCTTCACCGTTTGGAATTGCTAAGACCAACCAAAGCGCAATTTGAACAATTTGTGTCTGAATTCAGTCCGAAATTAACTGAAGGGGTAATAAATGTTTTAAAAATTCTGTTAAACAAAATTGACGTCATTTTTTGATTTAAATGTGCCCCATATGAATGGGACCTTTTGGGTTTAAAAATAATAACTTCAAAAATAGCAAAATTTAAAACCAAATTATTTAATTTACTTTTTAGTTTTTCTTTCAGATTGTGGAGTTGGTTACTGTACTCCATAAATACGGTATCGATTTGTTTATTGTCACTGGGGGATTTGTGGAGGTCGCGCAACGGGTGGCACAGCGTCTGAACATTCCCGTCAAAAATGTGTTTGCGAATCGAATACTTTTTGACGCCGAGGGGCTCTATGAGGGCGTTGACAAAAGGCGCGAGAAATTTTTCAATAAATTTTAAGCATTTTATTTTCAGCCAATTAACGAGTCAATCGGGCCCCGCCCCCGTTGGAAAGGCGGGAGTTTGTCAACTTTTGAAGGAACGGTGGGCCCAATTTTATTTGTTTAGCAAATTTTGTCCCCTTCAAAATTTAATTAAAAAATTGGACTATTTAAAAGACTCAAAAATAATTTACCTACTAACCGTTTTTATTGTTAATAATTTGCAGTTGACTTCCATTTTGTTCAATTATTTTGAGGCATTGCTACAAATTATTGGTGATGATTGGAGATGGAGGCACTGACATGGAGGCGCGGCCGCCAGCCGATTTATTCATCGGTTTTGCTGGAAATCAGGTTAAGGAAAATATTGCCGGCTTAATTCATTCATTTACATTTACTATAATAAATGCATTCATTGAAAGGTCCGTGAGAAAGTTCGGCAGGGATCCGATTGGTTTGTGCGCGAGTTTCAAACGCTCACAAATGTACTCGAAGAAGAATATTAAACAACAATTTCATTCATTCATTCCTCTTTTTCATGTTTAAAAAAATAAATTTATTTATTTGAAGGACGAAAGCAATTTGGTGCATTTATTGTTTGCGCCCTTTTATTTTTGATCACTAGGGATCGTTGGATTTATTAGTTTTGAAATAAAATAATTAACATTTTGTTGTTGACATGACCGTACACCATGAGCCGAGACTTACAGAACAAAATCCCGACCTTTCGGAGGTCGGCTTACCGGGGGTGAGGCCTAAAATGTCGAGGCCCGGGGAGCAAACTCTAATTCGAACAGTTATAAAAGGCACTCTTTTAAGCTTTTGAGGTGTTAGCCCCCCTCCGGGGTACGGCCTTGTTGTTTAGCATATTCATGTGACATATTTCGTCTCTCTCAGTAATGAATGCAGCCAGCACACATTAATTTGTTGCTGTCATTTAATCAGAAAAAATTCCCGAAAAAAGCAATTGGCCGTCGTTTTGCGCAATCATAAAGTTGAAGGGCTGATCGGCGACGAAATTGGCCTTTGGCTTCACTATCAACGCCATTCGCGTCATCATGACCACGCCGGTGGCTGCGGCAGCTTCACTGCCTTCTTCGTTGCTCTGAAATTTTGAAAAAACAACGAAAAAGAACACAACAACATTCCTTTGTGGGTTAAGTGTTCGCATTTTAACCCCCCAGGGCATTGAACAATGCGCGAATTTGTTATGAAAGCCCTAGGTTAGTTTGATGCCGAGCTACGCAATCAGAGATCGGACCCGCCCGACTTCAAAGCCGGTGACTATATTGGCTTTGAATTGGTCGGCTATATGAAAAGAGCAGTTAAGCAAATGAATGGAAGAAACGTACGACTTACAACAGCTAATCATGCTCATTAAGTGTTTTTCGGTTGATTTTTAAAAAATTTAATCTTCCTTTTAAACTGCCGCACTTTTCATTTTAGTTTTTATTGATCACTAGTGATCACTTAACCCTCCCACATTTTTTGCCCATTGCTTCGTCGCTCCCTCCCCCGAAGCGATGAATTGGATTATGACTTTGTTCTAAGAAAAAATGTTTCCCTTTGTAAGGTCGAGGCATTGGGAAATTGAACATCGCCATGTCTAGGGCCCGACATGGAGGAGACAGAATTGATTTAAAGCAGGAAAGATTGTGGGGCAGAGTCCTCTCGGTGCCTAGTTTATAAGGCACAAATTGAAGAATGTGTGATATGTGAATGATCAATCACTACATACAGTGAGTGAGTCTCTCTGATCAACTTATTATCCCTTGAAAACTCCGTTGAACAGGACCAACTTGGCGGATGCCAATGCCATTAGGAAGGGACGGTCAGCAATGAATATGGCGGGTTCAGGCTCAACAACGGCAGCCTCATCCCCGATGAACACTGCGGTGGCGGCAACCGCTTCGGTGCCCTCCTCGTTGAGCTTTATCAAACGTTTGAATATTTTTTCATTTTTTTTCACCAAGTGAATTGCAATAAACAGAAAATGTGCCATGCCATGCCAACAAATGTGGTCAAACGAACACAAGAAGTGTAGAGTGCAACTAATTGTGAAGGAATGGAATCCATTGATCAAAAGTGCCGATTTTGGTTGCATATTAAATACCAAATCTGTTGTGATAAGACGAAAGAATTTCCCCGTCCTAAGCTTCTAACTTCTATTCTCGGAACTCTGCACATACTCAAGAATTGCCGGTATATTTTCTATCAAAGCAATGCCTTCCAATTCGCCTCATCGAGACATTTCAAAGCCCATAAAATGCCTTTTGTCAATAAATATCCGACAAAATAAAATCGGTTTATAAAAGCAACAACCTAACAATGCATTAGCAAATTAAGAGGGTATTTAATGCAAAATCTCGACATCTATATTAATCCGGAAGTTCAAAAAGTGCTTCCGAGAAAGTCAAAATAAGAGAAATCTCTCATCCACGAAAAAGTGAGCTGAAGAGCGCATTTTGCTTTTGATCGACGAGGAAAGCGGCAAAAGGACGATCGGCCACAAATTCGACGGGCGGTGGCGAAATGACAGCGCTACAAAACGCGACCATACCAACAAAAGTGGCCGCCGCCGCCTCAGTTCCACTCTCATTAACCTGAAACAAAATGCTCTTACAAATTAAGCCATTTTCACGCGCCCAGAGATGAAATAAATTAATAATATGAAAGTTTTAGTGACTCTCTCGTTGGAAGTCGGAGACGGAGAGATAAATTTTTAGCGGTTTTTACCATGCCCACAGAACAATAATGCAAACTCAGACTTCTTGCGCCAAAACTTCAGACCCGAATTAAATGTTGAGAGTTTTACACATTTAAAAACATAGTTTTTGATTAAGCAACTGCAAACCGGAAGTAATATAGAGGAATAATGAAACAATTGCTATCAATGAAATGGATAATGGGGAACAAATGAGATACAATTCGATCGATCTTTTATTTGCGGAAAATGGCGCAGAAGAGAGTGGCCTTGCGTCGAGTTATCACCGCCATAAAAGGGCGGTTGGCTAAGAAGCTTGGCGGTGCAGGCTCAAAAGAAGCACAATCTGCAACAACATCAGCAGTGGCTGCTGAAGCCTCAGTCCCCTTCTCATTAACCTAAAACAGAATGCCCTTAAGCCATTTCACGCGACCAGAGATGAAATAAATTAACAAAATTTATGAAAAAAGACATTTTATTTTGTTTTAGTGACTGCTAATCAGACTTTCCCGGAGGAAATTAAGTTTTCGATGACACATCGGCAAGTATATATACCAAGCTTGTGTATTTGCTGTATGCAAATTACGGGAACCCCTCGACCCTTATTGGTTGGAAGTCGGGGACGGAGTGCTGAGAGTTTTACACATTTAAACATAGTTTTTGATTATGCAACCGCAAACCGGAAGTAATATAGAGGAATAATGAAACAATTGCTATCAATGAAATGCATAATGGGGAACAAATGAGATACAATTCGCTCAATTATTGCGGAAAATGGCGCAGAAGAGAGTGGCCTTGCGTCGAGTTATCACCGCCATAAAAGGGTGATTGGCAATAAAACGCGCCGGCTTAGGCTCAAAAGGAGCACAATATGCAACAAGATCACCAGTGGCTGCTGTAGCCTCAGTTCCCTTCTCATTAACCTAAAACAGAATGCCCTTAAGCCATTTTCACGCAACCAGAGATAAAATAAAGTTTTAGTGATTTCTAATCAAACTTTCCCAAGGGGGGGGAGGGGTGGGTCCAATATTTGGCCATTGCAAAAAATGGAAAAAAGCATACAAATAAAAACAGCAGAAAAATGAGTGACATTAATTTTAGACAACCTGATAAGCATATATAAAAACAAAACAAAAAACATTAAATAATAAAAAAATGCAAAACTCACGAGGGGAACATCCCTTACTGTCACCACCCAGATCACTTTTAAACCATGCCTATCGTGTAGAGCACCCTCGATTTACTCTTGTAAATTTTCGGCTTTTTTTCCCCGCCCACACAGTGAAGGGTCGAAAAATGCAATTTAAGTTTTTTGCATGTTTTCTTAAAAATCACTGTGCAGCAAGTTCAAAAAATTATATATCAGCTGAAAGTTGATGAAACTCCAAAATTTTAGCATTAAAAAATTGAGAAAACCAAGAAGAATTTTTTAAAAATAAGAATGAATACCTGGCTTTAAAAAGATTGTAAGTTTATGCGGTAATAGTAGCAATGGTCGCCCCCAGCTCATCACTTTTTTTAACAAATTAATTTTTTTTTTCAAAATCGGGAAAAAGGTGTTTCTAGGGGTATTCAGGGGCGTAGAATCCATATATGTCTTTAGTTTTGGCCGATTCCTAACCCCGGACAAGATACTGCAATAAATCGACTTTGAAAAATTGAATTGTTTAAATATTCTAATTCGGGTTTCAGATTTAGAATCAGGCAAAACGAAGGTCAGATATGGATTCTACGCCCCTGAATACCCCTAGAAACACCTTTTTCCCGATTTTGAAAAAAAAATTAATTTGTTAAAAAAAGTGATGAGCTGGGGGCGACCATTGCTACTATTACCGCATAAACTTACAATCTTTTTAAAGCCAGGTATTCATTCTTATTTTTAAAAAATTCTTCTTGGTTTTCTCAATTTTTTAATGCTAAAATTGTGGAGTTTCATCAACTTTCAGCTGATATATAATTTTTTGAACTTGCTGCACAGTGATTTTTAAGAAAACATGCAAAAAACTTAAATTGCATTTTTCGACCCTTCACTGTGTGGGCGGGGAAAAAAAGCCGAAAATTTACAAGAGTAAATCGAGGGTGCTCTACACGATAGGCATGGTTTAAAAGTGATCTGGGTGGTGACAGTAAGGGATGTTCCCCTCGTCAGAATATAAATCCATCATCCTTTTATGTATATCTTTGTGTTTCGTGTTCCAATTATTGAATTAAATAGAAAAAAGGGAGATAATTTAATCCGGATCAAATCATTCATCCACGGAAAATAGCACCAAAAAGAGTGTTGGCATCGTGGTTAACAATAAATCCAAAGAATGGACAATCAGCGACGAAGCGGGGGATTGGAGGGCGGGCCATTAACGGCACAAGTCGAATGCCGGTAGCAGCAGCGGCTTCGGTGCCCTGCTCGCTGATCTGGGTGTGGTGGACGGAGGTTATACATTATTTATGTACCGATCAGGAGTCATTTAGACAAAACATATGACAAAGAATTAGTGAATTGGAGTTATTTGAAACCCAGTGTTCAGCATTAAATAGGGCAAGAAGAGTTACTCCAATCTTCTGATCAGACAGTGCTTTGTTATTTATGCATTTGCTGTGTGCAAATTGATCAATGTCAGGAACCTCGACCCTTCGTGGGTGGAAGTGGGGTTATTTGGGGACAAAGTCTCGGAGGTAACAGGGAAACAAATCATTTTAGAAAATATTTATCAAAAAGGCGATTGTTGGAATAAATGTTCTAATTCTAATAAAAATAATATGGCTGAATGTAAGTGAGAATTTATATTCAAATAAAAAGGATAATTTGATCAGATCAGAATCAAATCGATTATCCTCGGAAAATCGCCCCGAAGAGAACGCTGGCATCGCGGTTAACGATAAATGCGAAGAATGGACGGTCAGCGACGAAGGTGGGCATTGGTTCCAGAGGAAATTCACCCTTTTTTGCCCTTATGTGAACGGCAGTAGCAGCGGCGGCTTCAGTGCCCTGCTCGCTGATCTAATTTGTAAGGGTCAAAAGCAGTTTTACCGGAAACGGGCACCGCTGATGCGTTGGTGAGGGAGGGGAATGGCGCGGTTCATTGATATTTATTTATTTGGCATATTCATTATTTTAAGAAATTTCAGCGAAATTTCAGCCTAAGCAACCCAAGTGCTCGGTCGGCACTTTTGTCATGCAAAGCCAGAGTTTTCAAAGAATGAAAGGGCTTTTAGGCGCGAAAAGTCACGCCAAACAGTGGCCCATAATTGTTGGTCAGAAGAAAAATGGCGAATGGATGGTCAGCGCGGAAGACGGGCTTGGGCATCAGAATCGGCATGGATTTAAATTGGAAGACTATGGCCGTGGCGGCTGCCGCTTCGGTGCCCTCCTCATTCACCTTGAGGGGACATTGAAGTGTGCAAAAAATTTCAATTAAAAATTGCTGCGGACTCTAATGGTCAACCAACGGTGTTAGGGGCTTAATGCCGAATTTCTACCGTATTAATAACATGGCACGCGGTGGTGTCTAAGTTGGACAAAAGATGCCGTCGAACGATAAGTTACAAATTAGGCATTTACTTAACCTATTTTGGTTAAACAAATGGAACATAAATTGTGGGCTGAAGGACGTGCCCCCTTTAAATTCAATGTATTTAAATAATTAAGCAATTTTTGTTTGTGAGCAAATGGAAAGAAAAAAACTTGGGGAAATTGGAAGAAAAAAGAAGCGAGTGCGATCAATGTGCCCATTGGCATTTTTGCAAAATTATGACAGGCAAAAGTGCCGTGTGTTAATTATTCTAATTTAGGTTAACGAAGTTTGTGACGCTTTTAGCAAAAATGTTGGCCAAACAGCAAAAGCTTTCTGACAAACAAAAGGTGCTTTCAAATTTCAGAATCAATTTTCTAACTTATTCATAAAAGTGCCAAAAGATTAATATGTTTTATTTGTTGCATTTAATTGTTCTGTATTTGATGGCACATGCCCCAAGCGCATAATGTATTAATGAATTGGACCGTACCTCAATGAACGCTTTCTGGACCACTTTGCTGATCTTCAACTGGTGCCCGGGGAGGATGCCCGCGAAATTGGCGGAGTCAGTGAAAGCGGTCGGCATGCCCAACTTTTCCAAAGGTTCGTTCAGGTCATGCGCAGACTCCAGCTTGAACTTGGGCAACTCAACCTACAAAAAAAGAAAAGATGAACAATTTACGGGAAATGTATTGTGAAAAAAGCCTCAATCACCTCCACTTCCTGTTTACTGCGTTTTTTAAGCAGCTCCAGCAACGACTTCCCGTCCAATTTGGCCAACATTTTGTCCAGTCCAAAGCGCTCCTTCGGCAACAGCACAAACATGAACACTTCACCACCTTTGTATGGCATGCCGAGAAGTTGGAGCTGTAGTTTAGAAAAATTTTGAATAAAAAAAATCCAAATGTTGTTAACGCACCTGGTCGTCTTCGAAATAGATGAACTCGTCCTTTTTGTGCATCATGTCCAGCTAAAATAAGAATTTAAAAATGAATAAATAAATTTGAAATCCTTCCCAAAAATACTAACCTCCTTCTTGTTGTTCGCGTCAATGTGGAAAGTCTTCTTCTGAGTGCGGTGCGCGTCGAACTTTTCCGCCCAATTGCCTTTGAAGTAGACCGCGTTGATCAACACGAGACTGGGAGTAATTAAAAAAAAAAAGTCAAAATTAGCTTTTCTAAACTTTTTTTATACCGAGTATTAACATCAAACATGTCCGGTTTGATCAGATCATGGATCTTGTCATGGGTCGCCTTCTCCACAAATTTGTTGATTTTCTGAAACAGCAGCAATATTGTGTTTTTTTGCGCGAATAAAAAAGGCCGACCCCCCCCCCCCCCCCTCCTCCAAACAAAAAATTGTCAAATCGAAAAACCGAAAAGTTCCAAAAAAAATCATTTTCATGTCAAAAAATATATAAAAGTCTAGCTTAATTAGTCCCATCTTCTAAAATTGAAAAATAAAGTCCATTTCTGTCTTCATTTACCTTTGCGCTGTCCACAGCCTTCTCAAAGTTGATCGCCTCGAATTGGCCACCGTAGTGGCGGTTGATCATTGTTTTAAACGTCTCAATCACCGAGAAGCCTTCCTTCACGTACACTTTGTTGGCGACCTCCAAAGTGTAATTGCTCGAACCCTTCTGAATCGCTTTGACCAACTCGCCAAAGTATTCGTGCACTTTTGACTCGGGGGCACCTTTAAAAGAATATTTAAAAAAATTGACAATTTTCCATTTGCCTGAAAAAGCCCCCCGCCCACACCTTTTGCCAGCAATTGCACCATTTCTTGGCTCGTCTTTTCCTTGGCGCCCGCATAAACCATCGAAAGAGCGATGGCAACCGAAAAAACGGGGGAATTGTAAAAGATTAAATTGAACTCGAAAAATTTAAAAAAGTTACCGAAAAAGGCGACACAATGCACGAACGTCCGTCCTTGGACACCTCGCGCAACAAATTGAGCGCAAAATCGGTCTGTGCCTCCAAAATCAGAGCATTGGACGCGTCCATTTTATGTTTTTAGTTTGAATATTCGACACTTAAAAATGAAAGTAATTTTAGACAATTCACCGATTCGATGTTTATTTTAGAAGGAATAAATCATTATTGCAAAAGGCAAATCACAAAATGAAAGACGGAAAACTAAAATCTTGTACAAAAATAACCTTATATAAACAGGTATGTAAATGATTAATGTATGATTCATTTTTTGGGACAAAAAACGTTAGCGAACACAAAAATGATGTTGGAAATGCGAAGAATTTTCCAATCATTTCACAACCGTGACGAGTGAATAATGGTAAAGCGAGGGGGGGGGGGGTTGGGGCAGAAATTAAAATGTTTTTGTCACATAAAAAAGCACCAAACAAAAAAAGGGAGCGCAAGAAAGTCGGCGGCGTATTTTTTGAAGTTTTGCTTTCAAATCTCTTTAAAATATGGAGAGATTAATTAATAATTAATATGTGCATATTCACAGCTAAACTATTTGTTTCCAGCACCCATTAAAGTAATCTCAACAATTCCCCCCTATTTTTGTTTATTTACTTTGTGCAATTCAAAGCAAAAGCGAAAACCGCCGCCGCGGCGATGACTAATTTATTTGTAATGAAAGGGACGGGAGGGGGGGGAGGCCAAGGAAAGCAAAAGGAAGGGGCAATCGATTCATTTTATGGCCTTTTTACGCGTTGAATAAAGAAGAAAGGACAAATAAATAAATGTTTTCTAAAAAAGTACACCGCTGAATAAAAAAATAGGGCTCGAAAATTAAACCGGTTGTTAAGCAAACTTAAGGAAATTGTTATTAAAAGTTTCCTTCTCCAAAAGTGTCCCCTCACCAAATCCGCCGATAAGCTCAAATAAAGTAAAGTACAATTTACTAAAAATAAATTGATAAAAAAGGCATTTTTGCTCGTGATGTGTGTTGGTTGACATTAATTATGTATATGGAAGTGCACTTTTGTTCAACATCAAAATAAAAAAATAAATAAAAATAAATTTAAAAACAATTCAATTGTATAATAAACATTGAATTTGGAGTCAGCTTTATTCAGTTGAGCCCCTACGTTCGTTCAATACCGGATTTTTCCCGACGAATTCTGAATTCGGGTTTTTCGATTTTCGGGAAGAATCTCACCTTAAAAAATTGAAAACAGGACCCGGGAATTCGATTTTACTGCGCGTTAGTCCATAATATTTGCTAAAATTTATTTAATAAATATTGTAATTCTTTCGACAATTACAATTTGCAAAATGAATGAGTGTTTTCATCGTATCTCCTTGAAATTCATCCGCAACTTCTTTGACTCAGCTCTTGCCAATTACGGCCACATTGTACCAGCTCCTGAAAAATGGCTTAAAAATTAATTCGAAATATTTTACAATTAACAAAACTTAAATTATTATTTTTTAGAATTCCTAATCACTGACCACCCAAAAGGGCCCAACGGCATTTGAGTTGAGCAAAAATTGGCGGCCGAGGCAAAAAAGTTTTCTCGCGGGCTAATTGGGCGTGCTGAATTGTTAAATTGCCATTAATTTAAACAAAGGCAAAGAATGCCGCCCATTTCTCACCAATTTTTGCATTTTCAACTTCCACCACCAATTTTTTGCCGGGTTTTTGAGATGCTAATGCCGCGGCACCATATTTCGGCTTTTCCTTTTTGGGCTCTTCTTCTGCCATCACCGCGACATTGATGCTTGGACGTCTACAAAATGTTGCCAATTTGTTTGGAATAATTCACGGAATTTAAATTATCTAAAACTGACCTGGCCGCGTGCTTCTTCAGTGCCTTAAGCTGCAAAATGCCATTCGGCGTGAAGTGGGACCGGATTGTGCCGGTGTCCACGTCCTCCGGCACTTTGTAACTCCGGTGCAATTCCCGCTTCACCCATCCGTGCTCGTCGACACGTTCTTCGTGGTGGCAGTAAATGAACAGATGGTCCCCCGACAGATTTATCTGAATCAATCATTAGCACATTATTATCAAAGATTTGATTCAAATATTAAATTTACTTCAATTTCATCGGGTCGGAAAAAAGCGGCGTCCAATGCCACCTCCCAACAATCGTGACCATTGTGGACGTGCACAACGCCGTCTTCGTGCTAAAACCTTACAAATTTTATCAAAAACCAAAAAAATTAAGTCGACCTGCAGTGGCCAATCCCAAAGGTCTGTGGCCAAGTCATGGGTGACGTCGACAATTTGACTCATTATTCAAACAAAATAAAACAATTATCAGAATTTATATGAGCTGAATTTTGATCTGATTTTTTGAAGATAGAATTGGTTAAGTTTTATTAGGTGGGTTTTTAATTATCCAAGGCTTTCAATTTGTGCGTTTTTATAGCGGCGTTTCTTTACAAATGTTTGCGCAATGTTTTAAAAAAGCATCTTTTGTAATGGATCCCCCCCCCCCCCACCCCCTCATTTTTTACGTAAATCCATTTTTTTTGTGATCAAAGCACAATGTTTTATAATAAATGTTTCAAGATAATACAAAAATAAATTTCAAAATAACATCACTTTATGAAGAAAAAAGAAATGAATACTTTCACTTTTCAGGCCGCCTTTACACTCCCACCATTTCTTGGCAATTTAAAGTGTTGGTTTTTTTAAAGCCTAACCAACGAATCAAAGCTGCGCTGAATGAAAGCGTGGAAAGTCGATTCCAAAAATAAATTATTTTTATTTTTGTGTCCATTTTAAACATTGTTATTTAATTAATCCGATTACATTTCAGATTTGAATTCACATTTAAAAATTTTTTGCAAATGTTATCAAAATGCAATAAATTCATATAAAAACTTCACAGATCAGAACTCCTTCTTTCCGATGCCGCTGTTCATCGGCACACATTTTGTGCCCCTCTCAATCGCCTTCATTTGACTCTTACGAAATCGGATGCGTTTGTTTCCGAACCAATTAGACACCTGTTTATATTTATGAGGCAAAGTCGGCTGAGAATTGCCCCCCATCTTCCCGCAACCTGTGCCAAAGTGATCCCACACTTTTCTGCCAGAGCCATTTTTATGCTATCATCTTAATCATTAATACTCATTAAATAACATAATTAAATAACATTTGAAACTATTTAAAAATAAAATCTATCACTGTGCACTCGTATTCGGCTGCTCCAACCTGGATATGGCAAGTCGATGTGTTCCACAAAATAATCGTTCAAAATTCGAATGGTTTCCCGCGAAAAATTTTGACGCTTTTTCCTAACAAAATTCGCGATTCAAGAAATTAAAATTAAACTTATTTTATTTCCCACTTTTGCCCTCCACGTGCCTTAATTAGCAGCAATTGGCTGCAGACCGCATCTTTCAGTTCGCCTTTCCACTTTCTTGTGAACAATTGGAGTACGGTACCGAATTGTTGGACATCGGCCGGGACAATGGGACGGAGTTGGGCGTGGACGGCGAACAGCCGGTGGCAATTTTGGAGACAAACGATGGTATTCTGAAGGAAACAAATTTGTAATAATTGGGAGTTATTAAATTAAATTTAAAATTAAATGTCCAAAGCCTGATCGATCAGCTGTCCAATGTGTTCATATTCCTCCAAAGTTTGTTGCATTTTATTCGTCATTTCACTGTCAACTTCACTACCACCACGACAAAATTCTTTGCATTCAGTCTTAACAACAAATTGGGTATATTTATTACTTTTTGAATCAAATTTCAAACCAATGTTTTCTCAAGCGCACAATTTTTGCCGTTTACACCTTTTTCTGTTGTCGATGAATCCAGCGAAAATGCCAATGCGGTTGCTGAATGCGATATTTCTGCCGTCATTGGTCCTGTTTTTTTCGAATTTTGGTGTTTAAGAAATCATTTAAATTTTTATCGGGTGTCAAAAAATCTTATAAAATTGCTATACGGAAAATTTGATGTTTATATTCTTCTACAAAATGATTTAATTAGAAATATGAATAAGTAACCAAATTAAAATAATTACTGGTTTTTTGTTTCTCTGTTTCCAACACGGAGCGCAAAGCACCAAAATAGCAATTTTCTGTGCTGAAAACTTTTTTTTTAAACATTGAGAAATTGGCAATATTTTGCAATTACATTGCGGGCATCAAATCAATGCCAAACGCGCTGTTGTCATTCGAACATAACCCACGCAGGTGGGCGAACAGTTGGTCAAAATTGGAGTACATTTTGCTCATGATGGACGGGGGAGGGGGGAGGAGTTGTGTTCGAAAAACTCGAAGAAAAGGTTCCTAAATATACAAATAAAATTGCAAAACTCGCAAGTATCAGTCAAGCTTTTAAGCAAAAAAATTAGAGCTAAAATTACAAAAATGGCCAATTCGAATAAATTTGTGAATTTGGACAGTTGCAACAATTATAGTTTATTCAAAATTTAATGGAAAATAAACAATAAAAGATTCGAGCCTATTTTAAAATTGAAAATCACATAATGAAAGAATTCCCGTCTAAAAAAAGATAAAATTAACTCAGAATATTTAAAACATTGCATTTAATTCAAATAATCGAATGTTTCTGGTGCAAAGTGCTCACATTCACCTCTTATCAGCTGTTTGAAGAGAAGGTCGCGATTTTTTATGCAAATTAAAAAAAATTATTTCTTTAAACAAACTGAAGCCCAACGAATTGCAATAAATGATAATTAAAAATAATTTCAAAAGATATTCAAACTGTAGGGTAAAATAACGTTCATTCAACTGAACCTGGTTTTTTGATCTGTCGATTGGCGATCGATGTGTTGCCACAAATTATGGGGATGGTGGGGGAGCTGGCTGATGGCATGGACGCGATTCAAAAGTTTGCGCACTATTCGCATTCATTCGGCAAGAAAAAGAAATATTGGAACAAGCATTAAAATATTGGCTAAGCATTAAACATTTCTAAATGTATTTAAATGAAAACAAAAATCTCAAAGTTACAGCAGCGACAAAAGAGTTAAGCCGTTGTGTCTCATCTGTACTTATCGATGGCACATTGCGAATATTAATGAGGAATAATCCCTGAGGGCTTGAAAAATTTCTGAAAAACGATTCTGAGGCTTAAATAGCCCACCAAATTTCCTACAAAAAATCGCTTTTTACTCTAAGCTCTAAAACTTTCCCACCCAGTGGATACGGTTAGGACGTACAGTGTATATCGGCATTCCCAAAAAAGGTACTGTAAGTGTTGGGTAGAAAATTCAATTTTTATGTCTGTTTTTTTTCAATATTAAGTCCAAAACCTTCTCAATTAAACTTCCGAGTTTTACAGCCAAATCATTATGTCAATTCTGACACTTACAATCTGATTTTAGATAATATTGTGTTCTCGTCAGATTTATTAAAAACATTTTGTGATAATTTCTTCAAATGCCAACGTTTTGTTAACAATGTAAAACCAAATTAGCCACCCATTAACGGACATTGATTACCAATTTTACAACAATTTGCAAATGACCTCCGAAGAATTACATTAAAAAAGAGTTTAAAAATCATTGTTCTTCATTGTTAACAAATTTTTGGCCTTGCCAAACAATTGCTTGCTCATTGTCAATGTTGGCGAAGCGCGCGACCGACTCATTCATTCATTCATTTATTGTCACTTCCGCCAAAGTTTAAAACACCCACCGTTTAGGGGTATTTAAAGACGAATTTGTGGCCTAATGACCCATAATTATGGGAACAGAGGTCCATTAGACTAATTCGGAATTAATCAATCTCTATAACATTCCAGCACAACCCAATTTTACTTCGTTTGTCACTTTATTCAAAAAGTCCATCTAGAAGAAGCCAAATAATTAACAGAATGTGCAGGACTTCCATTGTGCTTCTGATCTGTACTCTTTTGCTGATTGGCGGTGCAACGGCATTGGGCGGACTACGCTTTGGGGCACGGGGATGCCAAGAGGACTGTGACACGTTAGTGCAAAAGCAAGGCTTCGACTTGAACACGTGCATGAAATGCTGTGCTCTCAAAAGGATTGGAGATAAGTGCTAACGGCAGAGTTGAGCATTCATTACAACGACGAACGATCAATTTATAATGTTTTAATTATAAACATATATATGCAATTTTTGGAATTTGAATGCGATAAATTGTTTGTCCGCCCGTAACCAATTGGCGGAGACTAACTCAATTTGGCCAAAAATGTTTTGGCTTTTAGAATGTCCTGGGGGATTATTCGGCTTGGTCAAATGTGCGAGTCCACAAAATTGTTAACAATCATTTTAGTCGGCATGAATTCGTTCATTGTGCCCATCGCGAGGTGAGTTCGTCGCGAGTGTCGGCCAAATGTCGTGACAAGTTTTTGTTGGGAGTTGCGACGTCGCAAAATTCGAAGACATTCCGCACGAATAGAAGCATTCAATGAGAGATAAATGAGCGGCGGAACTCCTAAAATTAAATCACAACAAATTGATAAATTTTTTAAATTAAAATATTAAAGAATCTAAAAATATATATAATAATTTATGAAACATACCATCCAAAAGTACCCAAAGGTACATGTTAATGGAGACCATAATGTCCGGGACGGACACAAAGTTGAGAAGAGTGTAATTTACGGCGAATACGGTCAGTGCACTGGACAATACAAACACTTGGACAAACACCTAAGTGGTTTTTTGTATAATAAATTCATGAAAAAATAAAAAATAAATTAGAATTTGATTTTTGCAGACCGATTTTCTCATTTTCTGCTCAGCCATAGGCAATTTGGTGATTTGGGTGAGCTTCAGAGAGAGCATGACGACAAACAGCAAATAAAGCGTGGGCAATGCAATTGCAACAACAATTGTGTGAATTACGTCAACGCTATTCCAATACTGCGCAATAAATGAGAGAAAATACTTTTAGAAAAATATTGAAAATATTGCGCTGCTAAAAGCCAACCAAATTTTGGCCATTGGAATTGTCCAAATAGCCGACGTGCGGGTCGAATTGCCAATTGGCTGTGAGGCCACTGAATGTTAGCGGAATTGTGAAGAAGCCGTAGTAAATGGAATAGGCCAAAACGGCCAAGATCCAGCCCCAAATTCGACGGCCTGCAAAGAGTGTTTTGGCCAAGTTGGGGAAAGTCTGCTCAGCACAGCGCTCCAGGGCAAGCAGAACGGACAGTGAGGTAGTCAGGGCCCAGGAAACTGTAAAGCTTTTTTTTTTAAAGCAAAGCCTGCTAATGTTGGAAGCTTTTACATAAACAAAAAATAAATTAAATGCTCACAAAGTGCCACAGAGCCGGCAAAAAAGTTAAGAATTGGCAGCGAACAAAAAACAGCGCCAATGAGCGAGAAAATTCCGGTGAGTAAAGCGGTGACTGAGAGGCAGCAAATGTGGCCCAATCCCATCAGAAACATCACTTTATAAGCCGAAGAATGGGCCAAGAAATTGCGCATAGCACAGAGACAAATGGCGTGAAGAGGCTGAATTGGGAGGAACAACAAATAAGTTTGAACAATGTTTTAATATAAATTTAACTTTGTTATAAAATAATAATTTTATTAAATTGAATTAAACACTTCATATATATTACATTATTAATAATTAAATCAACCACAAAAATGAAGAAAATTATAATCATTGAAACGCCAAAGGGCACATTTTGGCGTTGTTCAAACGGAACGTCATCAATTCGGTATGAAGAACAGTTGAAAAGCGCGTCATAGCGCTTTGAGTCGAAAAAGATTTCCATTTTATTTCACTTTTAGTGTTGCTAAAAGATAAATTAACATAAATTCCTACAGTAATAACAACTATGCCAAAAAACACACCCACACTTTAAGCATAGAAAAGTGCCGAAATATATTCTCAAATAAAATGATTTGCAATGGTTTTTGGTTGGTGCACGAATATTTTGATCAATTTAAATTTCATTCCGTGTCCAAATGGAAATATTGTTGAACTGTCCCAAGAAGTCCTCATAAAGAGACTCGCGCGCGGGTTGCTTTTTACTCCAAAATTTATGAATTTTAATTGTTGAAAATGTTTTGCTTATCCAATTTTGTCTATGAAAGGCGGGACAACGATTTTTGGTCGAATATCAAAGCAACCAAAGCTCCAGACCCGACGGTTTGGCTTGCAAATTGCATTTGCTCTGGCTGCCCTAATTTAAAAATGCTTTGCGCAATTGAAGAAATAATTTCTAATGGGAAATGCTTTCGTCTCCACCGGCGAGGGCCAAACATTTTATGGAGCAACAAAATCCAATTAGCTTAAATACATTAACATTAAGCATTCGTCCACCGCCGTTTATTACCATATTACCAATTATGTAAATAAGGCCAGCAGGTGTTCCCATCAAAAGTTTTCTAAAAAAGGTCCATCAACGCAAAAAAAAAGAGAAAGAATTTAGGGCTCAAATAAAGTACATTTACTAGATTTGATTAAAAAAAAGACGAAACATTATTGTGTTATATAATCTTTTATTCACTGAACAAAAGATAATTTCCGTTGGTTTACGTAATTTACAAATGCCATTCATAGAAATAGCGTCACTTTTGTTCTTTTTGTTGCAAAAAGTAATATATTCTTAAAATAGTGAGTTTTTAATAAAGACAAAGAATTCCATTCGTCACTAATCCGAAATCCGTATCCGACTTTTTTCCCAATCCGTTGCAACCCCTGCTTCCAATCACGAAGTGTCGAGGTTCCCGTAATTTGCACACAGCCAATTAGAGCAAGGACTTGAGGACCGATCGAGATTTCAATCGAGAATCTCGAAAAATCTTGACGAGATTTACAATAAATTAATTATTTTTTGCCGTGAATTTCCAAAAGTGAATTATATTATAAATTGGGACCGATTAGCGAAATTTTTTAATTTTTTTGTGCCCAAATTTTATACCTAAAAATATTTTTTATGGAGGGGGAAGGGGTTGGCGGTGCCGATAGGCGCCGCCAAGAAGCTTTTGAATTTTTTACTCAATTTGTTAAGAGATTTGCAACCAAAATGGCATACTGTCCCGTTCCCTATTTGGGGCATGTGCCATCAAATTACAGAACAATTAAATGCAACAAATAAAACATATTAATCTTTTGGCACTTTTATGAATAAGTTAGGAAATTGATTCTGAAATTTGAAAGCACCTTTTGTTTGTCAGAAAGCTTTTTCTGTTTGGCAACATTTTTGCCGCCTACAACCTATAACTATCATAAAAATGCCGAAACACTTTTGCTTAAATTGAAAACTCCCGCGCGTATATGCAACGAATTTTTGTATCCGTATCCGTCTGCCCTCAAAATCTCATATCCGTTATCCGTCCGTATCCGTGGCATTCCAAAATCTCATATCCGTTATCCGTCCGTATCCGTGGCCTTCCAAAATCTCATATCCGTTATCCGTCCGTATCCGTGGCATTCCAAAATCTCATATCCGTTATCCGTCCGTATCCGTGGCATTCCAAAATCTCATATCCGTTATCCGTCCGTATCCGTGGCATTCCAAAATCTCATATCCGTTATCCGTCCGTATCCGTGGCATTCCAAAATCTCATATCCGTTATCCGTCCGTATCCGTGGCATTCCAAAATCTCATATCCGTTATCCGTCCGTATCCGTGGCATTCCAAAATCTCATATCCGTTATCCGTCCGTATCCGTGGCATTCCAAAATCTCATATCCGTTATCCGTCCGTATCCGTGGCATTCCAAAATCTCATATCCGTTATCCGTCCGTATCCGTGGCATTCCAAAATCTCATATCCGTTATCCGTCCGTATCCGTGGCATTCCAAAATCTCATATCCGTTATCCGTCCGTATCCGTGGCATTCCAAAATCTCATATCCGGATATCCGCAAGCTACGGGCAAGGGTTACCGACGTACACGGGCAAGGGCTACACGGGCTATAACCCCGTGTTTTGCAAAGACGCGGGGTCCGTACACGGGCAAGGGTTTTTTTGAAAAAATTTTTTATGCTCAATTTAAAATTTAGTTAATTATTTTGTGAATAAAATACTTATTAAAAAACAATGTAAATTACTTCAAAAAATTTATTATAGACATTTTCAACAAATTTAACAATAATTCTATGCAAATACATCTTGACTAGAGCCCGGAAAAATAAAAATTACGGAAACGGGAATTTCGAATTTAACGGGACGGAATCCCGCACGAGAATCCCGTTTTATTCCCGTTCCAGGAAAATTTGTCAAAAGCGCCGTCAGGAAAATTTTTTTTAGAATTTTTAACTTGAAAATTGGCGATCCGCATTAAAATCTCAAATTTTCGGATAAAATCCACCAAAATTTCTGCTGTTTTTTGGTCAGAAACACCATCTTACTCTGGGTACAGAAAAAATCCAGGCCTGTACCAAGGTCCAGGTCGGTCTTTAGTTTTTAGGCTAGCTGATGCTGCATTCAACACAAAAATTCGCAACCAATCCGTCAACAGTTCGAGCTTAACTGATTTTTTGAGTGGTTTGCCAATTTTTTGATGGATTTACAACAGAAAACGAGTCAAAATATTCTGCTTTAGGTTAATGTTCTCGCGGGCTTAAATTGGGCGTGCTAATTGATTAATCATTAATTTAAACAAAGGCAAAGAATGCCGCCCATTTCTCACCAATTTTTGCATTTTCAACTTCCACCACCAATTTTTTGCCGGGTTTTTGAGCTGCTAATGCCGCGGCGCCATATTTTGGCTTTTCCTTTTTGGGCTCTTTTTCTGCGATCACCGCGACATTGATGCTTGGACGTCTACAAAATGTTGCCAATTGTTTGGAATAATTCACGGAATTTAAATGATTAAAACCGACCTGGCCGCGTGTTTCTTCAGTGCCTTGAGCTGCAAAATGCCATTCGGCGTAAAGTGGGACCGGATTGTGCCGGTGTCCACGTCCTCCGGCACTTTGTAACTCCGGTGCAATTCCCGCTTCACCCATCCGTGCTCGTCGACGCGTTCTTCGTGGTGGCAGTAGATGAACAGATGGTCTCCCGACAAATTTATCTGAATCAATTTTATAATAAAGGATTTAATTTTTTGAATTCAAAATTAAAATTTGCCTCAATTTCATCGGGTCGGAAAAAAGCGGCGTCCAATGCCACCTCCCAACAATCGTGACCATTGTGGACTTGAACAACGCCGTCTTCGTGCTAAAACCTTACAAATTTTATCAAAATCCAAAAAATAAAGTCGACCTGCAGTGGCCAATCCCAAAGGTCTGTGGCCAAGTCATGGGTAACGTCGACAATTTGACTCATTCGTTCGAACGAAATAAAACAATTATATTTATGTATATTGCCGAAAGGGAAAGTGACGAAAAAGAAAATATCAAAAGAGAATAGAGATTGAAGTAAAACATTTTTTATTATCAGGGACGAAATAATTCATTGTAAATTAAATTTTAATTCAAAATATTATATTTATACATTATTCGTATTGTTCTGTCTGGCGACGATAAAAGAATTTCCTTCCATTTTGTTGAAGAAAGAATATATTCTTTTGTCCGAACTTTCAGATAAAAGCACGCAAATAAGGAACATTTTCTCATTTAGAGAAATGTTTCCTTATTTTATTGTTATTGTTATTTTATTGTTTATTTATATTTATTATTTTATAGAAATGATTTTCATGAAAAGCATTTTTCCCATTTTTATTCTTTTTATTACTTTGAATTATTGCTCCAAAACAAACGGAATTTCACGCGGATTTAAAGTAAATTGACAAATAATTATTTTAATAAATAATTTATTATTACTGTGAAAATTGTAAAGAAGATAAGTAAGTATCCCCTCCCCGCTGGTTGGACGGCTAAAACGCCTCAGGGGCGAGGGCATAAAGGGCTTAAGGAGGACGGCTTGTGGGGCGCCCCGTTAGCTCAGACGGAGAGGGCATTTATTGGCGCTTGGTTGTGAAGCGGATCGCCGCGCCGAGGCCCGTGGATTCGATTTCCCGCCCGCGGGGCTACCATTTTGTCTATCCCAAATTACATTAATCCGGGCCCTACTTATTACATAAATATACAAAAATCATAAAATCATAAAATGCAAATGTTTTAATGTAAAACTTTGCAGGATGTGGCGAAACAGTTGAAGGCCGCGCTTGACCCTTCCGTCAATCCGTGCCAAGATTTTTACGCCTTCGCATGCAAAAATGGCATCAAAAACTTCCAAATATCGGATCTTCAACAACGCATTATGGATTCCGTGCAAAGAAAGATTGAAGCATTTGGGGAAAACGAAACTTTATCAATGACCGAACGAGCGGTTAAAAAAGTGGCAATTTAAATGGACTAAAAATATATATAAATAGGCACATATTTTAGGCGTACGACATTTGTGTCTCGGCTTACGATGCTGCTGATGTGCGGGAAGTGTTCTTAAAAATAATTCACAAATTTTTTGAGCCAATGGGCGGAATGCCAGCGATGATGAAACCGGGGAAATGGAGGCCTTTGAATTGGAATAAATTTTGGGAGATTGTCGGTGAATTGGAAAGCAAATATAAAGTAAGTTGAATTTGATTAATCTCTTTTCAAGCTTTTATCAATTTAAACTGTAATTTCAATTTTTGTTTTCTCGCAGATTTCAACTTTTTTTTCTTCTGCAATTGACACGGACAATAATAACCTTTTTGTACTTAACCAACCCGCGTTGGGCCGTGGTCGAGATTTATTGGTAAACCCACAATTTATTGCCGAACTCGACAAATACCGTAAAGAATTGATCGATGCCTTACGGACTTTTGCCTCCGTGACCGGTTTTCCCGTGGACGAGGCCCATTTGGTCCATTCAATCACCAGAGCCGTCCAATTCGAAGTGCAATTGGCAATGGCATTGGTGCCAGAAGAGTTGGGAAAAAACATGAAACTGCAAAACAATTATGTGCGTTTTATTTTAATATTTTATTGGGACCGATTTTTTGCCCAAAATTAATCATAAAATCAGAGATTAAATTATGTTTAAAATTTAATTTAAAACATCTTTTGTTTCAGTATTCCTTTGATGCATTTACAAAAACATATCCTTCGGTACAATGGCATTCCTATTTGGAAAGCTTTTCGGGATCGCCGAATGGCACTTACAGTAGGGCAAACGTCCACCAGCCACAGTACATTGCATTCGTTTCTACTGTATTTGCTGGCAACCAATGGCGCCAGCAAACGCTTGTCAATTTTATTGCACTTAAAATATTTCAGGTGAAAAGAATTATTTATTTTTAATCAAAAGAATTAAATTTTAATAAGTTGGCATTTACGTAATTGTTTTTGATCACATTTTTTTTGCAGCAACTTGATGAGTTTTTTGCTTACGCACCAATACCAAATTTATTGAAATTCCATCCAAAATTGGAGAAACGGACTATTTTAAGTGAAAGTTCCTTCAATCGCCACGACAATGGACGGCGGCGATGCGTCGTTTTGATGAATAGTTTAATCCCGTTGGGAACAGGTCATTTTTTTATATTTAAAGGCCAATTGCTTTCAAATTAATAAATTAAATAAATTAAACCCCCAGGATATATTTACGTCAAAAGCATTCCGAAAAAGGAACGATTGGCGAGCATCAAAGATGCCGAAATGCAAACGGATTTAGTGGTCGAATCGTTTCTGGAAATGGTCGACTCCGTGGGTTGGATTAGCGCGGAGGGCAAGAAAAAAGTGCACGACAAAGGCAAACAAAAAAATTGAATCAAATTAAATTAGATAAAGCCGTGATTTTTCCTAAAATTTTCAAATTTAAATTACAGTATTCGCGCTTCAAAAGAAATTCGGATGGCCTGCGGAGATATTTGGTGACTTCAAAAATGTCACCAAATTGGATGAACATCACAAAATATTAGGCAATTTAATCATAAATATAAAATTAATTTGTCCAATTAAAGATAAATTTTTACGTTCGAAACAAAAATGTTGGTTCGAAACAGTTTTATTTCTGATGGAAGCCCACCAAGATTTAATCAGCGCCGACTTTCCTGAATCTCCAACTGTGGTAAACACGATTTTTGTTGCCAAATTAAATATTAATTTAGTTTTTTTAACCAATTTTAGGTAAATGCTTTTTACCTGCCGGAAAAAAATTCGCTGACAATAAATTATGCAGCTTTTAACCCGCCTTCGTACCGGTTAGTGCCGCCATACATTGCCTTTTTGAATGATTAATTTATTAATAAAATGGATTTTTAATTTTAAGCCACGATTTTCCCAAATTTTACAATTTTGCTGGTCAAGCATCAACTATCGGGCACGAATTGTCGCATGGCTTTGATGATATCGGTAAAGAAAAATGTGTTCAATTTTTAGTCCGTACAATGAATTAAGAAATTAATTGACTGGAGGGGAATAAAATGTTTTTAAAGGTATTCAATTTGGTCCGGACGGGCAACTGACGGGCTGCACATGGGACAAATGCGGACTGCTCGACCAAAACTCGTCCCTGGGCTTTGCACAAATGGCACAGTGTGTAATTCATCAGTATTCGCGCCAATGTTGCCCACTCAAACGGGGAAATATACGGTAATTACTAATTAGTCATTCAAATGTGAGGAAATGGATTTAAATTGTCTCTAATTAAAGTATATATTTGTAATAATTAATTAATTTTTAGCTGTGCGAATGGTGAACGGACTCAGGGGGAAAATATAGCTGATTTGGCGGGTAAAAAAAAAACCAAGTTTGGTGCCATTCAATTCAATTTACTCTGCCCGTAGAAAAAAGAATCTGGAAAACCCAAACCAAAAAGTTTTGTACATTTTTATTATTAATTTCTAAGCGAGCAACTCAAAAAGATGCAATAAGCTTAAATTGATTATTGCAGTTTAAGTTATAATGAGCTTTTTTAAATGATAAATCGCTTAGCTCCAATTAAACCGTACGTAATTCAGCTGTGAATATTTTTGAACGGCACTAAATGTATTCGGCATGTTTACTGAGAAAAAAGACCTTTTTGAATAATTTTAAGAATTTAACAATTTACTTCATCAATTAATTAGTTCTATGCTTTTCAGGGCTGCAAGCGGCTTACAGGGCGTATCGAAAATATATTGAACGCACTCGAGCCGGAGTTGAGGAGGATCGCCTTCCAGGATTGGAACAATATTCGCCAAATCAAATTTTTTGGATCTCTTACGGCCAGAACTGGTCTGACAACAATATATAATTAGTAAACTGTTTAATCTAGCTACTAATTTATGTTTTTATTACGCCTAATTAAATGCATACGTTCAAAAAGCTTCTTTTAAATGACCCAAAGTAATTAATAGGTGTGAAGCATTTGATGAAGCCAAATTAGCCTGGCAGTTGCGTAATGATCCGCACTCTCCAAGTGAATGCCGTGTTAATCAGGTGGTGCAGGTCGGTTAGTTGGTTGAATCGTCGCTATTAAACACATTACTTTTATGATATTTGTACATATTTAAAAATGTTAATTTATATTATTCAAAAAAGCAATTGAAACAAACATTTTTCAGGATATTTACGAATTTTCGCGAGATTTCAATTGTCCAAATAGCCTGCCGATGAATCCGAATGAGCGGTGTCGAGTTTGGACAAGTGATCAGACGAAGAAATATTAAAATGTTTAGGATAGATGAAGCTGTTGGCTGATATGCTTAATTCTTTAATTTGATTTATGTTGTTAAGTAAAGCGAATAAAATCAAGCTTTGAGAAAAATTTGGGGGTTTTTAGTCCAAACAAATCCGTAATAAATTTCAAAACTCACATTTATAAATTTTTTTGAACAAAATTATAAACAAATCGCTAATGTCTGGTTATTCCACATTAATTTTGTTATGATTTGTACGGCCGCCGCTAAAAATGGCGTTCGAGGACAAAGAAGTGATCTTTTTCGCAGCGCAATGTGTGGGGTGGTGGTGGTGGAACGACGGATGGAACGGCCGTTAATTGAATAAAATAAGCCATTTTTTGGCTTCCCCCCGCCCCCCCCCATTCCCCGACCGACCCCGACACTTTTTGTCCCCGATTTTAAATCCCCGATAACCTAAACAAAAGTGAATGTTTTTATGACATTCACTCACCCAAATCAACAATTTCTCTGTTACGCTTCCATCGATGACCTGCCCCCCGTATGCGCGGGCAGCAATTAATAATCAACGCTAACGGCAATGCCAACAATGCCCGAAACGACCTTGAGAAGCTCTTCATACCGACGATTCATTTTTAAACATCAAAACGAAACCCAAGCTTTTTGGCCTATAAAAGGGGTTGACCATTGGCATCAAATGCATCAGTTCCATCAGTTTCGTCTTCCGATAGCCTTCCAACACCGACCAAAATGCGCCTTTCATCTTTTCTGCTGCTGTCCATTGTTGTGGTGGCTGCACTTGCCAAAGATGACAAAGCCGGTGATGGCAAGGGAAAGGAGCGTCGTGATCGACCAGCCATGATTCGAAGTCGTCGTTCCACTTTCGGCACGATCTGGAGTGGCATCAAACTCGCAAAAGAAGCCACCGACAAAGGCTGCAAGGTAAAAGAGTTCAATACATTTTGAGGGTTGTCTTTGAATGATCAATGACTCTTAAAAAATGGTTTTGAAGGTGTTGCGCACCAAAGCGTGCACTACGCCTGCACGCAAACAACGCGACACGCCGGCGGCAATGCTCGAAAACATTTTGCCGAGCGATGTGGGCGCACTGGTGGAGAAGTCGACGGCGGAGTTGAAGAAGGCGACCGAGACGGAGGGATTCCACGAGCTGAGCGAGGCGGCTCAGCAACGCGTGCTGTTGGATGCTGCCGGCAAACAGGGTGAAATCGTCAAGGTTTGCAAACAGAAAAAGAAGCCTTTGAAGTGTCTATCGTACTGAACGGTTTTTGATGGTTGGCTTAAGGAAAAGCTGAAAAAAGCGATTGATGAGGCGGGAAAAACGGTGGATAAAGCATTGGACAAAATTGTCTCGTACTCGGAGGTGCCAGTCGAGGCGAAGATGGCCATGAAACAGATTTTTGACACGCTGACGGACGAGACGAAGACGCCCAAACAAAAGGTGGAGCGCGTGAAGGATTTGGAGGAGAAGCTGAGCCCGGAGCTGAAGGAGAGTTTGAAGCCGAACACCGACGAAAAAGCCATCGATGAGGCGGCACGCTTTTTCAGCAGTGTGCCGCAACAAATTGAGCTCGGCAAAAACTGAAGCCGCGCAACAGAGAAACCGGAACGCTTTTGTGGGAATAAAAGCCGACCAAAACTTAACGCGAAAACATTTTGCCGGGGATTGATTACACAAACTGTTAAAACTTTCATATCCCATCAAATCAATTGTCCAATGTTAAAATGCCGAAGTTCATCCTTACCTGTGGCTACAATGCATAAATTTGTTATTTTAATGTATAAAATGGTAAGGTCATTCAACGAATAGTTCGAATCGAACAGAAATTAAAATTTCGATTTAAATTTATAAAATAAACAAAATAGAAAAAATCTCATAGAAATAAAAAATGAAAAATAACACTTTTGACAGACCGACAAAATTAGAAAGATAATCAATTACAATGAAAACCAAAAAATGCTAAAAATAATTCTTTTGATCAAAAAAACTAAACAATTGGCATAACACAACCCCAAAAAGTGGTGGGTGAAGGTGAATGAATGACTGTCGAGGTCTTTCCAGAAAGTATCAAATTTTCTTTTATTTTTAAATTTTGAAATATTTTTGGAAATGGCGAATTTATTCTCTGGTCAAAGTTAAGTAAACTAAACAAAGCCCCCCCCCCCCCAAGGGATTTACGTTAGGGCGAGGATCAATAGCACCTCGCGCTCTCTCTCTGTTTACACATTGAACATCTTTGGTTGATCACTGCTATAAAATCGCGTGAAATGATTAAAAAATTCAAAAAAAAACTATCCTCAATTCAAATAAAACACTTACTCTAAAAATTAAAACAATTCATAATTTAACTTTTATATAGCAATAAACTCAATCACTTTTAGGAGGGCGTGGGGGGGGGGAAGGCTCAAATCACTTCAGTGTCTCATTCAGCAGACAAATATTAATAATAAAATTTATATTCATTTTTTTCTTTTTTTGTTACCAAATCACATTCACTTTAATATTGCATTGATTGCCGTATTTCAGTCAATTCCATAATTTAAAGGCAAATTAAAAATGAGTCAAATTGTCGACGTCACCCATGACTTGGCCACAGACCTTTGGGATTGGCCACTGCAGGTCGACTATTATAAAAAATAATAATATTTGTGAGTATTTTAGCACGAAGACGGCGTTGTGCAAGTCCATAATGGACAAAGTGGTTGGGAGGTCGGCTTAGACGTTGGCGTTTTCCGCCCCAATGAAATTGAGGCAAATTTTAATATTTAAATTCAAAAAAAAATTGATTCAGATAAATTTGTCGGGGGACCATCTGTTCATCTACTGCCACCACGAAGAACGTGTCGACGAGCACGGATGGGTGAAGCGGGAATTGCACCGGAGTTACAAAGTGCCGGAGGACGTGGACACCGGCACAATCCGGTCCCATTTCACGCCGAATGGCATTTTGCAGCTCAAGGCACTGAAGAAACACGCGGCCAGGTCGGTTTTAAATCATTTAAATTCCGTGAATTATTCCAAACAATTGGCAACATTTTGTAGACGTCCAAGCATCAATGTCGCGGTGATTGCAGAAGAAGAGCCCAAAAAGGAAAAGCCGAAATATGGCGCCGCGGCATTAGCAGCTCAAAAACCCGGCAAAAAATTGGTGGTGGAAGTGGAAAATGCAAAAATTGGTGAGAAATGGGCGGCATTCTTTGCCTTTGTTTAAATTATTGGCAATTTAACAATTCAGCACGCCCAATTAGCCCGCGAGAAAACCTTTTTGCCTCGGCCGCCAATTTCTGCTCAACTCAAATGCCGTTGGGCCCTTTCGGGTGGTCAGTGATTAGGGATTTTATATAAAATGCAAAAAGATTTTATAAAAAATTACAGGAGCGCTAACAACGGGACCTTAGTTGGCAAGAGCTGAGAAGACCAGTGAGATTAACGGACAGATTTCGCTTCAAGTCGGCGGAGAAACCGTTCATAAATCATGCTAACTGCTGGAATTGCTATATTTGAATAAATAAATGAATTCGATAATGCCAAAAATATGTTTGTTTTTTTGGGGTGAATGTTTCGAGAGGGACCTCATTCCAATTATCCAATGAGATTGACGCATTATATCGTTAAATCAATATGCTTCCGGGCTTCTCAGATGACGCACAATTATATGTTTGTTACGGCTTTAAATGAAAATAAGTCATTGGCTACCTGAAATGTGTCAATGATTATTAAAAGTCATGCAAGTTTCTGGATGTTTTTGGTCGAAGAATCCGAATCTGACCTCTATTCCAATCAATTCAAAACCCCGGACCGAATTCGAACATTTTGTCAAAATTTCAAATTTTTCCAAAAATCACGTTTTTGGCTTCAAAACCATTCAAAAAGTACAATATTACAACGAAAAGGCAAGTAATGATCGAATTCATGCTTTTGAATGATTTTGAGGCCAAAATAGGTTTTTGGAATTTTGAAAAAGTGTTCGATTCGGGTATGGGGTTCGAAATAGGTCGGAATGGATGTTAGAATCGTAGTCTACGCCCCTAAATCCACTAGAATCACTTTTTTTTTATCGACTTTTAACAATCACTGACGCATTTTCCACTGAGGCATTTTCCGCACGCCCATAGCTCCCACCTCATAAAGGCCCTGTCTGGCAGGTCATTCATTGCATTATGCCATTAATTTGTAAGAGAAGAATTTAAATTATTATATTATTATTACAGTATTTCCTCAATTACTAACCCCTCCCCCCCCCCCCCCATCTCTATTTGTAACCTCCCTCGAGGGGGGTTTGAATTAGGGTTGTCACCCCGACCCCGTCCCCGACCCCGACCCCGCAAATTTAGGCCTTTTTTCGGGGTTTTCCCCGACCCCGACCCCGACACTTCTGACCCCGAAAAACCCCGACCCCGAACCCCATCCCCGACTCGGGGTCGGGGTTAGCATACACCCCTAAAGATGGCAGTTTTTCAAAAAATATATACATATATTATTTACCTAAAGAAAATTTGAAATTTAATGCTTATGTACCTATGATTGGTTGGCTTATTTCTAATAATTTATTTGTCAATTTTTAGTTATAACATTTCTATTACTAAAAATGTCGGAGATTTGGTCGTTTTTCAATAAAATTTCATCAAATGAAACCGCCCTGTGCACAATTTGTAATAAATCTTTTTCTTGTAAACGGTCGTCCACGAAAGGTTTGTGGGACCATTTACGGACGAGGCATAATGATGAGTTTTGCAAATTACAACAAAACAAGGAAAAAGTTGTTACTCATGTAAAGTTTGAAAAATTCTTGATGTTTTTATCACATGTTTTAGGAAGAAAATCAGCAGCAGAAAATTACCAATTTTTTTGACCCTACTGATCAACGTCAAAAAGCGGAAGAGTTAGTGCTCAAATTGGCTTTATGATTTTTTGACTAAAGAGCCATTTGCTCCTGCAGTTGCAGGAATTGTTCAAAATTTGGCGCAATCCATTGCTGATCGCATGCATCGGTACAGAGAAAATGTTTTGTTGCGGATTTCAATGTTATTGGACCCACGTTTCGCTTTCAATTATGATTTGTTTGTGGACAGTGTTTGGAAAGTCATTGCCAACGAACTCGTCGATTTTGCGAAAGAAAGTTAGAAAAAATTAACTTACAAAATAAGTTTTCTAGAAAAAAGAAAAACCCATATATTAATTAAGTTCATCCTGAGCCTGAGATTCAAAACAATGAACTTGCGACATCTTCGATGGACCTTGAATTGGCTGAAGAAATGTATGACAGTGGAAGCGACGAATCACTTCAGAAAAGTAATTTCAATGAATATTTTCATTTTGAAGAAGAATTTACAGTAGACATCTGGAACAGAAACCCGAAATCTCCTTGTTCGGCATCAAATACAGCATCAACTCTATCCGGAGAGCCCACTACAAGTGTCGGCACAAAGGTTGAAGCTCAACTGGCGCTTTACAAAGATGAAGAACGGCTTGCAATTAATGGGGATGTTTTTTCTTGGTGGAAAGTCAATGGACCGCGTTTTCCGGATTTGGCAAAAATGGCACGAATTTTACACTCAATTCCAGCAACGTCTGTATCTAGTGAACGTCTGTTCAGCAAGGCAGGGCTTATCTATGCAAATAGCCTGAGAAATAGGTAGAAAGTTTTATAAAAAAAGAGTTTCTTATTTTGTTTAAGATTGGCTGGGAAGACAGTGCGAAAAATTTTGGTGGTTAAAGCAAATATGGATAATTTGAAGTTGGCACCCGAAACTGAAACTGATCCTATTGATTTGGAGAATGAGAGTGATGAAGATTGAATTTTTTTCGGTTATTAATGATTTGGAATAAATTTGAAAATTTAAAAAAACCCCGCAACCCCGACCCCGACCCCGACCGATTTGGGTAACCCCGACCCCGACCCCGACAGTCCCGCCCCCGAAAAACCCCGACCCCGCAATTCTCAACCCCGCACGCGGGGTGACAACCCTAGTTTGAATAATGCTTTTTAAGTCGTTCTATTTGTTACAACATTGTTTTAGTTGAAGAAATGAAAGCTTTTATTTTCTTACTCCCAATTTTCTTTGCCCTTTGTTTTGCTTCCCCCAAAGCCGTGGAATTTTTAAAAAAAATTGGAGCCTTGGCAATGCATCCATTGGTAATGAATAGGGCCGCTAATTATATGGATAAAAAATCTCGAAATATGGCCATAAAATATGGATGAAAAATTGCAAAATATGGACCAAATATGGGCAAAATTGCAAAATATGGACGAAATATGGAGAAAAAATTTTTCAAATATAGCAAAAATGGACAAGATTTTCCTAATAGAAGTAATAAGAGCAATAAAAATTTTTATATGCAAATTAACAGAAAAAAATTTTGAAAATAAGAAAAATTTTAAAAATTTTAATTTTTGCGGCAGAATTTTTTGTGCGAAAAAGTCTATTTTTAGGGGTGCATTTTTTGAAAATTTTGAAAAAGTCGATTCTTAGGGGTGTATTTTTTGTTTTTATTGCATTTTTGTTAAGGAATTTTTGAAAAATGGCGAAATATGGAAAAAATATGGAATATGGATAAAAATCGCAAAATATGGAAAAATATGGAAAATATGGATTATAAAATGGGTCTAGAAGCTCCGCCCAAAGCTAAAAACATTATTTATGTTATTTATACGCTGTTCCGAGTGCGCAAAAAAAATATGGATTTCCATATAATTAGCGGCCCTAGTAATGAATGAATGACTGGAAGTTGTAATTCAATTAAAGTTAATGAAATAATATTCGAAAAAAGATTTTTGATTGTATAATTGGACAATTATTACATTTAGGCTGCTATTGGTGCAATTGGCGCTTCGTGTAATAAAATTTAATTTTATATGTTTAAAGAATAAATGTATAAGAAATTAATTGCCAAAGGAAAATGCTTAAAATAAAATAATGACAATTCACAAAATATTCAGCAGATGCGAAAAACGGCAACAAATTTACTTTTAATTACATCACTAAAAATGGCAACCAAAAAATTGAGTTGGATGAGCAGCTTATGATGGATCATATTAGGGACGGCACGGGTTGGGCCCTGACGAATGGACTGATCATGCCGTTGGAGTTCAGCTGTCCTTTTTGTCACAAGAAATTAAGTTTAATTGTAAAGGAACAAAAAATAATCCATTTAATTTTGGGTAATTTTTTTGTTCTAAACTCGATTTAAACTAAATATGTTACACACGATACGGTAGGTGTAACGCATCTCTCACCACGAATTGTACAAAAAACAGCAATCACTGAATACAAAAAGCATTTTAGGCTAAAGACATGGCCCAACCTGTGCCCTTTTCACTATTTCCGTCGCCATTCCCGCGCGAACTGTTCCAACAAGCAATGGACGTACAAAAAGTGAATTTGAATAAATTGAAAGGGAACCCCCAAAAGTTGTTAGAAAACCCTTTTTAAGTTAAAATGAGGCAATTTGTTGCCGTTTGAATGCCAACAACCTGAAGAAGTTATGCTTAATTGCCTGCTAAGCGACTCGACCTATGCTGAAAAGTTATTCCAAAAGCGATTTTTGCCCAGTATTTCATTTATAACTTTTAAAGAGACGAATCGTTTTGCTCGCAATTAAGCATAGCTTCAAACTAGAGATCCGACTTGAGGCCGATCTCTACTTCAAACTTGGCTACCTTTAAAAGGGGGGAGGGGGAAAGTGATCGGAAGCGATTCAAACTGGAGTTCAGGCACTGAATTTACTGTATTTTCGTGCAGCGCGCGACTTTTGGTTTTTGAAAGAAATGCATCGCGACGTGTTGAAGACCAACCCAACTTTTAAAGAGCAAGTTGATTTTTTGGAAAGTATGTACAAGGACGGCATTCGACAGCCGCTGACTTTGTTCTGCCAAAGAGCGGTGGGTGGGGGGACAAATTTTGGGGGTTTGAATAAAATTCTTTTAATTAATCATTTTAATTTTAGGATTATATGACGCATGAAAGTGCTGCAGAAAATAATGTAAAAAAAGTCGAGTTAAAACAGGTAACAATAAATGTTTAATTATATTAATCTTTTGTCGACACAGACCTCTTTCTCACAGCTGTAGAAATGAAATTAAATTATAATTTCAGGTGGAAGTAAACAACGGGCCAATTGGGGGCTTTGGCACATCGTCTCGCGTCACTGCGCTTCATCGACGATTTCTTACAATGTTAGGCGTTGACGCGTCGCCGTCGGTGGTGCCGGAGAATTTCACAGATACAATGGTGGGCCAAGCATTGTACAGAGCTTGGTAGGTTAATTAAAAAGCATTAAAATGTGATAAAGGTATTAAAAGCAATTTAAACATTTTTTAGAAAAATAATTTTAACAATTAAATAAGGTTGGAATTTGGAGACAGAGAAGCGGCGATCATTTTTCTCCATTCGTCACGCCAGGACCCACGTTTCATCGAGTCACGCCAAGTGCAGCACGAATTGGAACGCATTTCGAAAGGACAAATAAAATGCGTTTTCCTCACTCTGAGCGAGGCCATTAATCGGTGGGTAATTTTCTATTATCTTTGATAGGGCTTTTTCCGAATTCATTATGACAAACAACATGAACTGATGGTAACAAAAATCTTGATGAAAATGAGCATTTAATCGATTTAAATTTGTATTAAAATGACTAGCAAATAAAACTTCTTTAAATAGGCTGAAGCTCGACCCGACCAATTTTTCGTTGATTTTGGACGATAAATTTGTGGTGGCCGTTGCATTACATCGTTACAGCCGCGCCACCCGTGTTGAATTAATGTTTTCTCGTGAAATTGTTCGTCGATCAACAGCAATTGTAATTAAAATCCATTGGTTACATATGCATATACACCAGGGATGTAACCGAATTCCGCACATTTTTGGGTCCGGCTTGCCGGTTTCCGGATTTTTTGGCGAAAAAATCCGGAATTAAATCCGGCATATAGGGGGGGTCAACGGTTATGAAAATTGTCCAAAACCGCCGATTTTGTCCAATTTCTCATTTTGAAATATAATGCCCCAGGTTTTTCGCAAGTCTCGAAAAATGTTCATTTTTGTCCCTTACAAATTAGTCCCGGTCCCGTACAACCCTAATTACATAACTTTAACTCCAAAAAACTTTCCAGCAAGGTTCATACTTTTTGTTGATGGCGCATACGAAGAGAATGCAGCAGGTTTTAAACTTATAAAAAAAGAGAAGCCAAATTTGAAATTTTAAAAAAAGCTCTTCACAAAGCCGGGAGTTGTGGAGCGATTTTTTGGCGCCCCAGGGGAAGCACAAATGGCCACAGCCATTCGCAACGTTCTCACAAAGAGTTGGAGCATTGGGGAAGGCGACGAAGAAGCCGATGAAATAATACGGGTCAATTTATTCAGAAATATTCCAAACTTTATGAAATGTTTAATTCAGAAGGTAAGAATTAACCCCGAGCGGTATGTGATGAAATGGAATGAGTGTGGGTCAGCCTGGGGGAGTCCGAAGGTTTTCTTTGGCGTTGACATTCTCAGAGAACTGGACAGTATGACAAGCGCCAAGCGCGACGATTTCATAATAATGGAAAAATTGCGTCCAACCGTTGTCAAAGTAAAAAGACAGAAATAAACCAAAAATATTAGAATGCAATAAAATCAACAAATTATTTTTGAATTTTTTATTTTTCAGAATCATTTTGTCCGACCTGATACGAAGCCCCTTTTGAATGTCGAAGTGACTCCGGAATTGGGCGTCTTCGGCTGTATGTTGGGCAACATGGTCGACGGTACGGTGCTGCAACACTTCGAAAATGCGAGTCAGATGAAGACCAAGCTGGCCAATGATAACGAAGGCGGCATTTGGAATGGAAAAAGCGTTTATGACTCGCCGTATTTGGTCTAGAGGCGTTTCTGATTGGTTCATTCTCATTTCGCGTTTTATTTGTATTTGATCACTTTGTTATTGAGTGAAAAGCAGGACCGGGATTTTAAATTTTAGTACAAAAATGGAAATTCCAGTCCCAGTCCCGCTTCAACTTTATTCGATGCTCGTGAATTTATACTCTAAAAACTCCTAATATTCGTTTATAATATGCATCAAAAGACCAAAAAATGCACTAAAAATCCGATAAATGGAGCCAATTTTATGCGAATTCTGAAATTGAAGAGATTTGGGAAGACATTCGCCATTTTTTGAACATGAAACCCGACCCAAATGATCGGTTTCGATGTGTTTAAACAGCTCGCTTAATGTTGAGATCCGAATCCTGGATTAAACAGATTTAATCTTTATTATTTATGTTGTGTTTAGAATAAGATCAAATTCTGATGCTTTCTCTTAGCATTCCGTCGTATAGCCTATCGGTGCCGTGCCGTCATTTCTTCTTTTGCGCCGTGACGCGCAAAATGCCCTGCAGCGTCAGATGGGAACGAATTGTCGACGCGTCCACGTCCTCCGGCAGTTTGTAGCTGCGTTTGATCTCGCGACTTACCGACCCATGCTCATCCGAACGTTCCTCGTGATGGCAATACACAAAAAGATGGTCGCCAGCCAAACTGATCTGAACAACAACGGCACAATTGATCAGTAGGACAAGGGAATCGCCAATTTTAAATTTTCGAAATTTTCCCTCAATTTTTGTCCAAAACTGCACGACCCAAAACAGTGACTTTTGCCTTCGGCACTTCTTCTTCCCCCTCCACCCCCAAGGCATCAATTAAGTCCCTCCCCGTCAGGGCAAAAGTATTGCCTCAATTTCATCGGGACGAAAAAAAGCGGCGTCCAAGCCGACCTCCCAGCGCTCGGGACCGTTGTGGACACGGACGACGCCGTCTTTGTGCTGCGGACATCAAAATTTATAAATTAAATTTGCTTTGCGCAAAGCAAAATAATGGGTTTATTAATTGACTAATTAACCTGCAGAGGCCAATCCCATAGGTCAGCGGACCAGTCGTGCGAAAGGCCAATTACGTCCATTAATTATGTGGGAATCTTTTGTAATTTAGGAATGATTAAAATCCAGAATTTATATACCGTCCAATTGTTTTGGGAATATATTAAAGAATATTTTAATTAAAAATAAATTTTAATGTGCTAAAAGCATAAAATTAATTTCGCCAAAGAATGGATGCGGAAGGGCGGATCGGACGCTTTCGCGTCGCATTACTAAAAACAAATGGGGCCATTTGCCGTTGGCACCACTGATCAACGAAATATCCGTCCCCCAATGATCGCTGATCGGGCGGTCGACCAAAATTGTTTTTCATTGTAACGAAAAATGAAAAACAAAAATTAATGCTAACGAAAAGTGTGCACACATTTCATTTGTGTTGTTTGCCCGGCTTAGGCTTATAAACAATTTCTTTTCTGAAATTTTACTTACATTTTGTACATTTGCTAATTTTCGGTTGAAAACAATGAATGAATGAAAGCGAAACGGCGGCGGGGGGGGGGGGAAGGCGGAGGATCGCATTTCAACATCACATAAAATCGTGCGCTATTTTTGAAATGCTAAAAATCTGCTGCGATGTCCGCAACAAAATTGAGAAATTTGTGTTGAATTTTTTGTTGTTAAAAATATTTGCAATTAATTCATTTATTTATGCCTGACTGTGTAAAGCATTTGGAGTAAATCTTTCAAAAAAATTTTGGATGAGAGAATTCAGGGAACGAAGTTGATATTTTCCCGTACATAAATATGTTAAGCTTCATTATTATATTTAAAAAAAACTTATTAGGAATTATTTTTCACGAAGAAAATTATAACTGTTTTTTGATTGATCAGTCCGTTCTTCGTCTTCCATCGGCGCACATTCCTTCAACACGTTCGCCCCAAAATGCTTTTGTGAGATCGTCGTCGATGCAATGCTGCGGGAGTTGGGCGATCACCGCCGGAACATTACGCCACTGTCTTTTCGAGGTGGGCACGCCGTTCCCAGCGCCATTTGAGGGGACCTCAAAAAATTTGAGAATTGAGACGGACGGACGGACGACGGACCGGGTGGTCATGTTGTAAAGATTTGGCCCACAATCCTGCACTTTAAGCGATTGCGGATTCGGATTAATCCAGCAGGCCCCCGTAAACAGGAAAGACGGATTTTTTTGCCATTAAAAACATTATAGAAAATCCCCCCACCCCAGACAAAAAATCGCCAAAGTTCTGTAGCTAGTGACCAATTTAAGGACAAAAGTTCGTCAAAAAACTTAAATTTCTCGACACCGCCGAGCCGCCCCAAAAGTTTGAGCTAAGCCTAAAAGGCTGCAAAAGTGCTAAATTCTTAACAAAAAAACGAATTTACAATTTACAAAATCTCCGGTGGCGGCGGCGCCGACATTTCTTTTTGCTCTTCGGCCGATCCAAGGCCGTATCTAGAAAAAAATTTCAAGGGTGATGGAGGGGTATGAATTTTTGACCAATTTATCAAGAAATTTGAAACCAAAATTTAAAAAAACGATATTTTTAAGAGTGAGAGGGGTTTGGCGGTGCCGATAGGCAGGGACGGATGTAGCCAGAAAAAAATTTCGAGAGGGGAGGGGGGGGTTGCCAGTCCGGTCCCTTGCGAGTTTTCTATTACGAGCCTGGTTTAAGCTAGCGGATAGGTCCAGAAAATAAATATTTATGCCTTCATCTCCCACCTCAAACAAATATTTGTTCAGCAACGGTTCATGTCCACCTGGCACATTCGTTTTTTGAAATTTGCTACCGCCGCTTTTCGCCAAATTCGAATGGCAAAATTCGTTCCGGAGAATTTCTAAAATTAATTTTATCGTTGTAGTTCGTTAAAATTCGTTTTAAGGGAAGGGAATTTCTAAATTTTTATTTTTTGCTTCATTATGTGAATGAAAACTTTACATTTTAGTATAAGTTAGTCTTTTTACCATGCACATCAAAACCAGATACCCATGTGTATCAGGCGCGTATCCAGGGGGGGGGGGAAAGAGGGGAATTCCCCCCCCCGAAATGTTTTTTGTATTAAAAAAAACAAGAGGGGGGACCCTTTTGTTTTGCGCTTTTTTCAATTTTTTGACCAATTTTCTTAACAAAATTCACATCAAAAATCAAAATTTTTCCCGGCGGCGCCTATCGGCACCGCCGGCCCCTCCCATTCCTAAAAAACTTCAAAAAAAGACCGATTTTTAAAATTTTGGTTGCAAATCCTTAACAAATCAAGTCAAAAACTCAAATTTTTCTCGGCGGCGCCTATCGGCACCGCCGAGTCCCCCCCCCCCAGAAGTGAAGCAAAAGCAAAAAAAATTGCTTTTTTGAAAATTTCGCAAAATAAATCTCCTGCGCTCAAATGGGAAAGCCATCTGAGCGCGGCGCTCAGATGGACAAATTCCCCCCTCCGAAATTTTTTCCTGGCTACGGCCCTGATGTGTATTGATTCCATGTTTAGAACAAAATTGCATCTCCTTGGTTCGTGTCAATGCCCCTATTTTACACCCACACACCTTCCACTGCATTCGTCTCCGTCCTGAACTGCTCGAACTTCCGTTCAATCATTTGTTCACACTGCTGTCGCACAACCGCCGTTTCATTCTCGCGCAAATTGCGCTCCGCAGCGATTTGTTCGGCCTCGCGACAGCGTTCCACCGCGTGGAGACGGAGGGCTCGAGCGGTGTCCAACTTCTATCGAAAATTTTGAATTAACGCAAAAGTCCGGATTTGAAGATAGTGGTGCGGCCAAAAAAACTAAAATTAACAAATCCCAAAAAGAGAGAATAAAACAAATTTCCGCTTTTTTAATGAGCAATTGCCACCATTTCGGAGGGTAGGGACTCTCTTTTCTCACCCCGGCCGGCCACTGTCTGTTGGCACCAGACCAGGGCCGTATCTAGAAAAAATTTTCGGGGGGGGGGGGGAAAGTCGATTCTTAGGGGTGTACTTTTTCCTTTTTATTGCATTTTTGTTAAGCAATTTTTCTCGATTTCTGGGGGTGCATTTTCCGTTTTACTCCATTTTTTGGATGGCTCGGCGGTGCCGATAGGCGCCGCCGGAGAAAATTTTGAATTTTAGTTGGCATTTGATAAGAAAAAAATTGGTCAAAAAAATTGTAAAAGTGTAAAACAATAGGGTCCCCCCTCTTGTTTTTTTTTGTCAAATTTCATTTCGGGGGGGGGGGGGGGGAAATTCCCCCCCCCCCCCCCTAAATACGGGCCTGCACCAGACAATGTGTTTGATGCTGCACAAAAAATAACCTTTTTCTTCTCATTGAACTCGTTGTCCAACGCCAATTTTAGTCTCATGAAATGCGGACAGGTCCGTCTTCTGATTGCATCGCGTCGTTTTTCAATCTAAAAATTGCAACAAAAAATGAAAAGTAATGTTAAACAAAACGACCTCAGAGTGAATCAAATTTTCTTAGGGCAACAGTTCCCACAACATGACACGTCTGGCTACTGAAATGTGCCCTGCCTTTGTTCCGACAGAACGCAGTAAAGAAAAACTTTCAAAATCTGGAACCGGAATTTCCATTAGTCCGGTAACTCCGAAAAATAATGTTTAAACTCCGGTCAGGCGTCTCTCTAAGCGGTTTTGTTTATGCCATGCAAATGCGAACCTGTGCTTTCCGTGCCTGGAAGAGTTTGCTCATTTTGAGCTCATTAAATTTGCGTTCTGCAAAAAGCATTTTGGCGGCGTATTTCTCGCGACGAGACTCAAATTTTGAAGGTTCTGCGCCGTCGGAGTTTGCTGTTGAAGTTGAAGGCAATTGGGGACGAAGAAAATGGCGCTGATCCATCATAAAAAGATTATGCGAAAGTCCAATTTTAACGTTAATATGAAAAAAAAGAATTAAGAATATTAATCAAAAATAATTTTTAAATTTTAAAAGGAAAAAGACAAAGTAAAAACATCCTGAAAATGCTATTATTATGTGCTTAGGGATGGGATCGATATGCTTCAAAATAATTATTTTAGTATTTTTTGAACATTTTTTAAAAAAATGCCGGTTAACCGCCAGGCGAACTCATCGCCACCAGAGACATTCAGCCCATTTGAGTATGGCTATTTCAGCGCGGCATTTTTCCCATATATTTTTAAGCAAACGTTCAATTCCTAGTCTTTTTTTTTTGTTGTATGTTTTTCCTTTTTGGTCAAAATTTCTGGAAAACTCAAAAAAGTACGATCTGCCATTTCATATGCGAATCAAAAATTTAACGGCTTCAATTGGCCTGTTTTTAGTCTTAATGAATAAAATTTAAACCGAAATTATTTATTAAAATAAAAAAACAAATAAATTTCATTTAAATATTAAAACATTAATTCCATGTGTGGCGCTAACTCAGTTTGATCACTTTCACGCGCAATTCCAGTGCCTCCAACATGCAATGTCAGGCACTAAAATGGCAAAATATTAAAAACAATTAAATTTGTGTAAAAAACTTTATTATTCCGATAATGCTTTTGTTTTTCCAATTTTCCCCAAATTGGCAACAGAATGGAATTGTCAATGTTCATGTTTTTGCTCAAATCCAACTGGACCAGCGAGTCCCAATTGAGCACATCAACGGCCTCCACAATGGAATGGCTGAATTAAAAAGTCTACCAATTGGTGGAGAACATGCAATTTTTATAATACAAACCGCGTGATTCCTTCACAGCCGGATAGGGACAAACGCTCCAACTTCTGAAGCTTTGAAAATGCCGGGGCATTCGAGAGAAAATGGTCACTGATGCCGGCACACTTTATCAATTCCAACTAAAAAAATGATCTCTAACAATTTTGCGAAATTGTAGATTTAATCATCTTGCTTTTAGAATTTACAATAGGTGAACATTTTAATTGTTTATTTTTTATCACTTCAAAAACCATTACATAATTTTCATCTTTCACTTTAACCCTTTTGAAAGAGATGCATTGCACTAAAAAGAAAGGGCGACAGAGAAGTCGCCGTAAAGCGAAATAGCCCTTCAACAGTTTCGCCTCCCTCTCTCAAAATGCTCCCCATCGATTTGTTGGGAGAGAAGAATAGGGAAAAGGCGCATATAAACTGCTTTTATTGGTCTTGTTAGTAGGTATAACTTACTAAAGGTGGAGGTGATGAACAAAGGGTTAAATGACTCCCCGTGAGTTATAAAATCCCGACTGCCCTTCCCGAACCAAGGTTGGCGCGGTTTTCTGATCCACCGATCAAAAACAAATTTGCACTGTTTTTCATTTAAATGGTTACCTCTTTTAACGAAATGCAATTTGCACTAACACACCAAACGGCATCATCGCTTATACCCGGGCAGTCCTTAAGCCTCAGAATCCTCAAATTTCCGTGCATTCCCAACACTTTCAAATCACCATTCTGAAGACACATTCCCTGAAATTTGTATGACTTTTAAAATTGTTTATGAGCCAAGAGCAACTTGATTTGTCTGTTAAGATTGATTGTATCCTGCGAAGTTTTTTGCTTATTTGTTAGCAAAAACGTCGATGTTTTTGTGCCCCCCCCCATTTTTACACCATTTCTCAAGTTATTGTCAACGAAATTAGTTTTTATTGTGCAAAATAAATCATTGCACCTTTAAACCCGGTAAGATTTCTGTTCAAAACGAATGCCAAAAAATGTAAGGGGCCCCTAACAATATTGGCAAAATGATACGGTACGGTAATGGCATAAACTGAGGTAATGGCATTCAACGCTCACATCCCCGTTGCACATGCTAAGTAATGGGTTAAAAAAACTGGTGTTCGAACATTTTCAATGTCAAGTTGACTCAGAATTTGGCAATTTGACAAAGCACCAAAATTTTCCAATTGACCACAATTGAGCAATGAAAGTTGGCGCAATGTTGGTGAAATTCCCTTTAAAATGACGCCCAAAGCATTGCCATCCAACGAGTTGCATTCCTTAAAATGTTTTTGGCAATGAATAATATAGACTTGTAAGCATGCTTTCAATTGCCCAATCAGTCGAAGAATTAATTGATTGGAGAAAAATGATTGAATTTACAAATTTACTTTAATGTGCAGATGGCGTAACTCCCCCAGCTCTGATAACGCTTTGAGCGACAAAAAATGGGCCGAATATGGAATATGTCCTAGCCACAAAGTGCGCAGTCGTTTCAATGTGGCCAATTTGTTGATTAGAACTTGCAAATCCGTCCCATTTTTAGGCTTTTTCTTTGGCTTACTTACGAGTTTCCCTTCTGAAATTTTTCTTTAGATCAAGTTTTTATTTTAATAATAAAACAAAACAAGCAACTTTTGAGTTCTTAAAATTAATAATAATTTAAGAATTAATGCACCTTCGGTGTACCGCCTTTTTGTTTGCTTCTGAGGTCGAATAAAGCCCAAAAATGGGCCGGGAAGATTAATGGCGGAAGTTGTGGACATTGCAATTAGAGGGAGACATGAATAGGGCATGGGACAGAGGTGCAGCACCAGAAGTTGGGGGTTCTTCTCGAAAAAGTGGACGAGGGGGTCCGCTGTCAGCTGACTGCACTCACTCAAATCGAGAAATCTGCAAAAGTTTGTGTATGAAATCAAAAGATCATTGGAAAAAAAATAGAAAATTGGTAAAATAATGCACAGACTTACTCCACTGTTCCACTGTCAAGCATGGCCAGTGCATCCAATGATTCGTCAAATTTACGCAAATTCAATCGTTTTAACAGTTTCATTTTAGGCAAGTGGAGGCAGACCTATAACAAGTTACTAAATCAACTTAATTAAAATTTTATTTTAATTCAATTTATTTGTTTCACACTTTTTCAGCATGTTCAGAATTGGCCCAACTTGTTTCTTCTAGAGAAAATTCGAATAATTGCGGAGCAACGCGTTCAAGCAGCGGCGAAATGTCGGCTTCCAATCGCACCCATCCCATGTCAAGTGACGTCAGATTAAAGCATTTTCTACGCAAAGTATTTAAAAAAGCGCCATTTTCAAGATATACAGTGAAAGTTGATCGATGATGCGTTGTGGGATTTGTGGCCATCGATGCCCAAGGTCAAGCTCGCGCATGTGAGGACCGGCACGCTCAATTACGCCGGAAATTAACTCCTAAAAAACTAATTTAGAGTTTTACAAAAATGTTAATTTTATGCCTGCTGTTGGCATCCGTTGTTAGCTTCTTTCTTCTGCTGGCTAAGGTAATCGCCAATGTTCACACTTTGCATTTTGACGTATGGCGCGTGGCTCTTTTGTATAAATAACAAAAATAAATGGATTAAAAATAATAATTATTGCAAATATTACCCGCAAAATGCGCTTCCATCGGCTACAAACCGACTCAAGAGAAGTTTTCTGCAAAAATTCAAGTTCAATGAAAACGCAGATGAGCGAATCATCGTCCAACACTTCCATTAACGAATAATTCTGAACACATTTCTCCCTTACAATTAAACATTAATTTATTTTGGTTTCTCAATTTTCTATTTGTTTAAAATTTGCTTATAAATGCACCAAGCCCAGAAAAAATATCGCAAATACTTTCCTATTAATCATTTCAATTTTCGAAACCCCAAAAAATATTTTGTTTGGCTTTAAATTTAAAATTGAAAGAAGCAAGAAACTTTACTCCTCCTCTTTAAAAACTGAACAAACGCAAAAAGAACACGGACAAAAAAAGTTGGGAGAGAGTCAAGAAGTGGCGGCGGCGTAAACTGAGCCTACGCAAAAGCTGCAGACGCGGAAAATTTGCTGCCAGCCGATCGGAAGGTGACGAGCAGCTGTGCCCCCCCCCCCCCCCCCCCCCCCGGGGGCTTGAAGAAGAGTGGGGGAAGGAAGGAAGTAGGTATTCATTTGCGCTATTACCTTTCGTCTTGCATTACACTTTTACTTACCCTCCCCTGGGGGGACATTTTATCACATCGACGGCCATCGCCCCTGTGAGGTGATGAACATAATGGAAAAGGGGAAGAGGATAAATATAAAGTTGCCATTAATCCAGTTTAATTCTGATGCTAATTTTGTCCAGCGGTGGGTCATTTAAAATAAATTATCGTTTTTATTCAATTACAATTCAATAAACATAAAAGTCTCTTTTTATGCCAATGTTCAAAATGACTTGTTGTACAGTCATGTGCAAAAGTATTGGCACAAAATTGATGTTAGATGAATGCCAAGAAAGAAACCCCAATTTTCTTTTATACGCACGATAAAAAATTATTTTTACAATACAAATCTATTTATGTTGGTGCAAAAGTAACAAGACAAAACTTTTAATGAAAATTAACCTAATTAATATTCTTAAAACTCCAAAAAATTCATGCATTTTGATACTAAAAAGTAATTATGTGTCAAGTTTATCAGACATCGCCTTAATGGAGCTCCCCTCTCTCTGAAGACCCCAAAATGCCAATTAGATTCATTCGGATATTTCCTTCTGTTTGTGCCCCTCGTTGTCCAGTGTGGCAAGGCGCGCAACAATCGCAGAGAGTTGGATGCTCTTTTCAAATTTCGAAAGCAACCCCTCATTTTCCTCCATTCCCTGGGCCAAGTGTGTGGCCAAGTCGAGCACTGTGCAGTTGTACACCAAAAATTGTGGCACGTAATACAAATCGGAAATGCCCATAAATTTGGACAGGGCAAATTCCACCGGTTTCACTACAAATCGACCTGCCAATTCAATGGCTATTTTTCGGGGAAAGTCCTTAAGTTTGTCGAGCAGTTCGAAGACAATTTCTTTGCTTGGACAGTCCGTCCATTTTTTTAAAATGTCAAGCTTCAAAATTTCGTTTATTTCATTCTCAATTTCTGGAATCTCCATTATTCTAAAAAAAAATTGGTTTAACATTTACATTTTTGATTTTCATAGAGTCCCTTTTAAAGGTAATTATGAAATACTCAAAAGTGAAAAGTTCATAATATTTGGCGTTACCAACGTTTTTTTGCCTTTTAAATCGGAGAGGCGAATCGGAGAATTTTTGTGCTCTTCGAGCAGCTTTTGGAGTCCGTCAATTCGTTGGTCGATCATTTCGATGTCATCGAACATTTCGGCAATTTTGTCAACCGCCGTTTTGGCATATTCCGCATTTGTGCTCAGTGCGCTTTTGGCATTTTTCATTGCCTCCTCTAAGGCCACAAAAGCTTTCGGACTTTTTTCACCATTTAAAAATGTTTTGAGTTTGTCTTGGACATGCGTTCTAAAATAGGAAATATATACAAAAAGTGAATTGCCTGCCTACGCATTAAGCGAAAGTGAATTAAAAAAATATTTTAAAATAATTTTAACCTCAAATTGAGCGGCACTAAACTAAATCTTTCCGATTTTTTCATATGAATTTTGCGCTTCTCAATTCGATCCTCAACGCCTTGGATTGCGCCTTCGATTATTGCGCGAAAACATTTTAGTTCTTCGCTAATTGCGCCAAATGCGATTCCAAAAAGTAATGAAAGTGTAAAAGAAATAAATAATTTATTCATTTTGAATAATTTTTTCTTATAAAAATGACAGATAAATTGATTGGATTTTTTATTAAAATAATTTCCAGCTTTTTTTTTTCAATTTCAATGTGAGTGAGTATTAATTTGGATTTTTACCCGCAAATTTTTTAGCATTAAAAAATTAATCAATTGATAATTTACTCGGAAGCATACACATAAATATTTTATGTAAGGTACCAAAATCGATTAAAAAAATAAAATTCATCTCAATTTGTTGACGCCGGTTAGAAAATGAAAGGAATTTAAGTGAAGGATAAGATTGCATCAAATCCAACAACAGTCTGCAATAGAAACCCTCCTTTAATTCGAATCGAAAATTCTCAAACTTTTCATTCATTCTTCATTCATCAGTCCATCACCATCCGTACGTGTTGAGCTCTCCTTGTGGTTGTCCTCCGTCTTGAACTTGTTGCCCACCAAACGGCTGTTGCCCGTCACTGCCAACTCCTCGGTCAAATTCACCTGCATTAAATGGCATTAGTAAAGTATAATAATTGTGCACACCTTGCTGTTGTTGTTCATTACTTTCCTCGGCATTGCGTTTACGTCGGTTCTCTTCTTCAGTCTGCCGTCGACCACCTCCTCTTGGTTGACCACGCTGAGAGCGCTGACGTCCTCCTTTTTGACCTCCGGCACTTCCACCTCGTCCACCACCAAGTTTGTTGTTTCTATTACGATGACCATTTCTATGACCCTCTTAAATGATTTAGAAGTAATCATCATTTAAACGAGAGAATGATTTAGAAGTAATCATTCATTCAATGAGAGAATGATTTAGAAGTAATCATCATTTGAACGAGAGAATGATTTAGAAGTAATCATTCATTCAAGTAATCATTCATTCAATGAGAGAATGATTTAGAAGTAATCATTCATTCAATGAGAGAGGTTGTTTGGATCAGGGATGCAGCGATTACTCGAAGCCCGATATCCGAAGCCCGAAACCCGGCTTTTTTTTACCGACCCAAAGTTTTTTTGGGCCCGATTCGATCCAAAACCCGATCCGACATTTTTCCTGTCCGCTGTATCTCTGGTATGGCTTTAAAGTTTAAACGGACTTTTCTTCTTTCCTCCAGCGCCTTCATTAATTGAACTCGTTGAGTTTGTGCCCCCCATTTTGTTTCTTGATAAGCTTGATTCGTGCTCATTCCGTCTTACTCCTCCTCGCGAACGCTTTCTCATTAAGCCGCCACCACTGCCACGACTTCGTCCTTCGGTAAATTTTGGTATTTTGTTTATTCTTCTTAGCCTTAATTACCTGCTCCCCCAGGGCCACTGCTTTCTTCATTAAATTGTGAAGCAACCAAAACAATGAGAAGGCTAAAGAGAGTCAAAATAATCAGTTTGCCCATTTTCTAAAATTAATAAAATTTGAAAAAGTTTGATTTTGTTTAAAATGAACAAACGGTTGAATCTGATTTTAAACCGATTTTGGCCCATTAAATATAGCGACGAAAGTGACGAATTGAAAGGTGGGTGTCCTGTGAATTCTTTCTTTTCTAATGAATTTATCCCAAATATTTGCATTTTGCAGCTGTCAAAATAAAAGTGCGTGACGATAAACGTTAAATTTTCAGGCTAATGTGGAAAACCAATTAAATTTCGTTACATTCAACAAATGATAATCGTTCAATCGATGTGTGTGTAAAAAATAAAAAATGAAATTTAGGTACGGTTTAACAGACTGATGTGATTGTAAACGTAAATGTTCTTTTATTATCAAATACAATTTTTATGAAAAATAATAACAAAATATTAACTTTCTATTTAATGTAGAGAAGAGCGGCTTCTGATTTTGGTAGCGGTAACATACACTCAGAGGAATGACATTTTTGGCATGCCATTTAAAATATCAAAAAACGGCATTGGAGCATTTAAAAAACCGCAGTTGGTACCAAAAAATCGCAAATTCATTGCACACGGCAAAGGTCCGATTTTAGCCTACTCGGCGAAATGTCCTTTGGCCGACTCGGCGAAATGTCCAATTCTGGCCTACTCGGCGAAATGTCAAACACGGCAAAATGTCCAATTTTGGCCTACTCGGCGAACCAACTCGGCAAAGGTCCGATTTTTGCCTACTCGGCGAAATGTCCAACTTGGCGAAATGTCCGACTCGGCAAAATGTCCAATTTTGGCCTATTCGGCGAAATGTCATCATACCGCTTCGGTTTTACATAAAATGAAATTCCCATTTTATGATCATGTCTATGTAATTTTTGGTGTTGGCACTCAATATTCGCTTGTTTATAGCAAAAGATTGTTTTTCTATTAAAGCCACGTAAAATAAATTGATTTAAAATTTTTATGTTAATTTCCAACCATTTTTTCTGCATATAAAACATTATACTTCAATAGTTTAATTTAAACCAACGCTATTCTTTTATTTATAATTAAACTTATAAATTTAAGAAAATGCATTTTGCACTAATATTCTTTGCTGTTTTCTTTAAATTACTAATATTGTCTCCAACTCACGCAAATAATGGTTTGTTTTTGCATTTTCTTTGATTTCAGCAATGACTTATTTGGGATTTGATTGAGATAAATTTAAAAAATGCGTTTGATTATAAAAACGGTAAAAAAACATCAATTTTTTGCCAAAAATAATTAATAAAAAACAAAAAGGACCAAACTTTGAGGTTTCCTATTTTTTACTTTAAGAAATGTTGCAATTTCCGTTCAAAAATGTCACTGACGGGACAAGCAAAGCTTTGCTGCAAATAATGCTTGAATACAGCAGAAAAACGTTCGCAATTCCCCGCGAAAAATTTGATGTTCAGCCGCCGTCGAATAATAATATAAATAAAAATGCATTTTTGACCCATTGCCAATTTATAAAAGAGAATTTTGGATCAATCAAAGGGATCGAAATGGCAATTGCGCGGCAGAAAAATGAGAAAATTCGCGAAAAATTGGCAAATTTTCTAGAAAATGTAAAAAATAAAATGTCGGAAAACATTATCGAAGACGCAATCTGTAAGTAATAAATAAATATAAATTTAAATAACAAAGAATAATTAATTTCCAGACAACGAAGCATTTTCTCGCCTTTCTGTTTTGTTTGAAATAAAAACAAAGAATTTGGGTAATTTTATTTCTATTTATTTGTACGGTATGCAAATATGTATAATTAGGGGACTAAATAAATTGTCATCAAAATAATTACACTAATTTAAATTAGTTGAAACAACGAGAGAATGTGCCACAGAGTTTTCTATTCTGCGAACATTTTACAAAATGGCCGAGTTCATTCTTCACAACGCTTACATAAACAATTTTGAGAAACGTGCCGACCGCTTAACGGCTTTTTGGTGCCAATTAAGCAAAAACGAACATTCGAAGCCGCCACGTATCGGTGTTAACACATTCCAAAAGACGCATTCAGCAATTAGTTTAATTTTTAGTCCTTAATAAAATTTGTAATATTTAATGAAGTAAAAATTGGTTTCGGTAATAATAACTGAATTTATCAATTGTAAAATGTTTCCTAAAGCAACTAAAAAATATTTAGAGATATTTTATGCCAATATGGTGCACATTTTAAATTTGAAAACGGGCGATGAGTTGTTGAAGCTGTTGATGGCCAACCTTCGTCCTCTCCAAAAGCCAAACGAAACGGAAAAACAAAAAAATGCCATTTTATTTGAAAACTGTAATGAAATCATCGAAGAGCTGAACAATATGAAATGGCTCGAAAATGCAATTCTCGACGATAGCCTCGGGTTGAATATGAAAGAAATTTATGAAAAAATATTGGAGGAGTTTAACAACCGTCGAAACAGTGCGAATACGGTGGAAGCATCGATCGGTATTTGTAAATTAAGTCTAATTGTGGGGTTTGGCCCGGGTCGAAGGTCGGGGCGACCCCAATAAACATTTTAACGCCACTTTCGAAATATTTATTCCATTTTTTCAGTTTGTTCGGATGAATTTTTTAAGCTGCATTCAATAAATTATTTGACGCAATTTGTGCTCGAACATATTGTCCAATCGGCGCTCACTTCGGCATCGGATTTGTTGTACAAAATGTATCGAATTGAAATGGAACATTTGCGCGAAGCATTTAACATATTTTTACACAAATATTTGGGCACAGTGGAAGACCAAATTGACATCAGAGGAGGAAATGACGCATATTGTGCGGATGATGAGGATGAAGACTGTGGCATCCGCAGTATTGGCACTGAACAATATCATCATATGCATCAAGTTGGAGAAGGTATTTCTGCAAAAGTCCATCACCATCATCGTCAACATCAACAAATTGGAGCAGGTATTGAGGCAGAACACACTCATCTTGACAAAGCAAGTAAACAAGTTGAAGAAGGTATTGAGGGTAGAAGTCGTCTTCATTTCGATGGAAAAATGATTTCGGATGATCATCACCAACAGCCTGCTGCTGCCGGAGAAGATGTTGAGGGTAACGACCGCAATGAACTAACAAAAGATGTTGACCAAGATACTGATAATGAATATCATGACATTGAGGATGACCATTCTTATCACGACAATCAATCTGATGATGATGATGAAATGACTGTTGAGGAATATCACGACTTTGAAAGTGAACAGTTTCAGGAAGAACATCAATCGGAGGACGGTCATGACGAAAAACGATGATTATTTACACATACAAAAAGATTTTAGATTTCTTTCATATGCAATAATTTGAACTAACTCTGCTCCAAATATTTGTTAGAATGACCGCAATTCTTCACAATTTCACACTTTAACGCCGAGGGGGGGGGGGGGGGGGGGTGGGCAAATTGGCGGTGGTCGCGCACTTTTTTTACGGAAGTTTGAAGCGATATATAATATCTAAAGGCATGGCATGCCAACGCTCCCCCCATTAATAAAATTTTAAATAAATTTTCAAATATTTTTTAATTAAAATTCAAGCAAAAAAAAGATTTTTGAAAAAAATTCATCAATAAATCTTTCTGAATTTTTGCTTCAATTTTTTAAGAAAGATTGCCAATTTTTGTAAAAACTTCCCCGGCGGCGCCTGTCGGCCTGCCGAACATCCACTCTTCCGTAAACCAGTTTTTTTTAAATGTTCCAAAATTCCAAAACAAAATGCTTAATTTTGCTAAAACTGGTCCCGGTAAGTCCCGATCCCGTGCAACCCTACTCCAAACCCGAATTGTTGAGAAAAAATGTTGGTGGTGAGAAATATGATTATTGTTTACTTTCTTAAGATAAATCTTTCGTATTTTGTATAATTTCGAATTCAAACACCATAATTTGTGCCCTAACTTTTGCCTAAAAATATGCCACTCATATTAATTTTTTTAAAAATCATTTTGAAAGATTTGAATTTGTTCAGCTGACCAAAGGTTTCGTCCCCAGGTTCCAATGTAAATACTTTTGTCATGAAATTCAAAATGGATTCTCTTCATTAGCAATCATTATGCCACTATTTTATGACGCTTTTGAATCGCTTCGCTTAAGTTAGCTTAGCTTTTTCAAAAAAAATAAAAAATACGAAATGCGCACATTTATCTCTGGGCCATAAATAGAAGGAAATCATTGTGAAAATTCTATTCTATTCCATTTCATTATTTATTTTAAAACCAACCAAAATGAGGTTTATGAATTTTCTTCTTATTTTGGCCCTTATTTTCTGCGCGTCGGAGTTGGCTGATTCATTATTCTCTTTGGGGCGCCGCAACAACAGGAAAAGCTCATCGAGCAGTGAGCAAAAAAGTACGAAATTCGCTATTTAATTTATAAAAAAATATATTGTTATAAAAATGTGATTCTTTTCATTTGTCAGTGTCAAATTGCCAAAATTGCGTCTGATTTTAATTAGAAACGGAAAAAACTTCAATTTTTATTAAAGGAGGACGCGGCCGGGGCCGGAACAACGGAAGAAACGTTGGATTTGGCAGACAGAATCCAATGCTGGGGCGTTCGAACTATAGGGCACCGTACGGTGGTGGACCCGGATTTGGAGGCGGTTACGGTAACAGTTTTGGAGGCAACCGAAACGGAGGCGGCGGTTTTGGAGGTGGAGGAGGAGGGTACTACGGCTTTTAAAGATTATTATTGGTGATCAGTGCAGTGATTATACATTGTTTATGTGTGGGTATTTTTAAATTGTAAAAAGATAAAACGATTTTTGAAAAAAATGTTTACAATCAGCAGAAAGGAGCTATTCTATAAAACAAATCAAACTAATCATTCATAATTGATGATGTAATTAACTCAACAAAAAGCAAACAAATGTTTAAACTTTTCTACAAATTTTGTTTATTTTCGCATTGAAATTCAACGTCGGCATCATCCAGAGGAAGCGTTTCTGTCGTTGTTCCTTTTTGTTGCTCATAATACCAGTATAGCCAAGCCTTGCAAATGTCCGTGCTGCGAAGTAAATGCTTCTCAAGAGCACTAAAAAATGGACCCGAATAAATTTATAAATCAAAAATTGCTCTTTTATGAAACGCCGCCATCTTTTTGGTTATAAATGGCTTTGTTTGCTATTTTCAATTAAATAAAGTGCCTTTTGCTCGCCGAATCCCGCCCGAACCAGGGCAGGGCCCGGGTCAACTTTTTCTTCCAAATGCCCACCCAATAATTTGCAGCAGAGAACAGGCAATTTATGTAATTAATGTTAATTGGGGGGGGGCACAACATGCTCTCTATGCCCACTACAATTTTAATTCTCCCAATTAGTGTATATGTAACTAAAAGGCTAAAATTTAATTTAACAATTTAAGATTGTTTAATTTTTAAGAAGAACACTTACATTTGTGGCATTTCGTTGTGGAGGTGCTCACTGAATTGGCTCACCAAATTGCTGAATTTTTCGTGGAATTCCATTCTCGACGGCCATTTCTGATCAGCGAGACAATTAAGCCGACCTTTGATTTGTCCACGGGGCCTCGCAAATTCCAACAACCAGCTGAGCTTCAACGCAAACGCGTACAATTCTTTGACGAAATGCAGCGATTGAATTTCACGCAATTTTTTGTTAAGAATTACTTTTGCATGCCAATATTTTGACATTTCTTGCCAAGATTTTGGCATATATTCGGCCAAATCATTCTCATTTCGCATGATGTTTGACCTTTTCATATCTTCAATGTTTTTTAAAAGTATTTTTAAATCTGTTATCTTTGCTAAAAATTCAAGCAAATTCTTAAAAAATTCATCCTTAGTCAAAAAGTGATCAGTTCCATATAGTTCAACGGCATTTGCACCAAATAATAAGGCCAATTTTTGAAGATTCCGTCTTTTAAACGATTTTATGAGCTGATCATATTCAAAATTCTCAAGACTTTGTGGCATTTTGTTCGTTTGGCTTGTACTCAAAATATGTTTGAATTGCTGCCCCGTGGCGATATGTTCGACCAAATCAATTCGTTCACTGATTGACAACGCATTTTCATGTAGAAAATGGATTAAATTGTTTTGGATGCATTTAAGTAGAAATTCGGGAATTGTGTCCCCGTCCGTTTCCCAATCAATGTGAATTAAATTGGCCAAGCGTTTGAATTCTTCGCTCCTAGATTTTTTAAAATTTATGGCCACCGTTAGTAAAATTACAATTAAATATTTTACAAAATTTTTGTCATAATATCCAATGGCGCACAAACCCGTGCCATTTTGCACAATATTTATTTTGTTGGTTAATGTCACGCTTTGTCAATGCGACATCGGAGAACTCCGCGTCCAAGTTCATCAAAGCGTGTGCCACCTCGGAATGCCATTTTTGACTGCCTCTAATTGTGACAAAATCGGCACTCAATCGGCTGAGTATGGCACTGACAAAGGCCCACAGGGGGCAAAGCTTGGTTGGATCGCGAATTGTTGTGATGCAATCGAACAGCTCCGCCGGGTCGTCCTTACGCAGAAAATGGGACGTTATATCAATAGCCAGCCACATTTTGTCACTCCGTTGCATGCTTAGCGTATGCTTACCTAAAAACTTGGAACTTTTGTTTATGTAAGACATTTCAAGGGCCTATCGAACAATTCGTCGGCAACGATAGAGCTGTTCGGCGTTTTATACCATTAATTAATATTCTTTTTTAATAATTAAATCAACAAAAAGGTGCCAAGTTTTTTGAGCTTTATTGTTTTGATCAAACGCGCCTTGCAACAATTCGATCATTTCCTGCACATTCCACACCAACTCCAGCGGCCTCATCTCATCCCATTGACGAATTTCTTCTGCAAAAAATTCGAATTGCTGCTGCTTCGATGGCACACAAAACGAAATCAATGCAAAAACGATAAATATTCGCATAATTGGCATTTAATATTCCCTTTGACTGTTTTTATTTAACGGCGACAGATTTTGCCCTGAATTCCCTGAAATTCTTTTATTAACAATTCGAACGATGCGTAAATCAAAATCCATTAATTGTAAATTAATAAATACATTTTCAAACAGGAAAAGATATGTATTATGTAAAAAATATATATTTGCATCATTATATCTCAATCAATATTACTTGGAGGGCGGCAAAAATTTGCTGAAGCCTCAGCTTGAATAGCGTAATATAAAAATGTTAGCAATTATTGTAGCATTGAACAACAAAAAATGAATGGACCAATTGAATATTTTAAATTTAAATTGTGAATATATAAATTAAGCAAAAACACCAATGATCAAAATCGGCAGTTCAAACAGCATAAAATTTGTTGCACCCTTTTGCCTTTTTTTCTGCTGATCACTCCAATCTCTAACAGCCACACATTTTTAAAAGGTAGAGAACCGAACTTTAACTTTTTACCATTACAATTTATCCGTTTGAATTACTAATTGAGCTCAAATAAATTTTGTCATTTGATCAAAATTATTTCCATAAATTTAATGGAATTAAATCAACATATTTTTGAACCAGTAAAGAGCAATTAAAGTGGGAATATGAAAGCGTATTTAACCAAAAAAAGTAATTATTGAATAAAAATGATCTATACAAAAATGTGTGTTTAATTTATTCCGTTGTACGAATCAAAGAGATTCATTCACAAAATGGAATTCACTGATTGATATTCGTTTTGCCTTAATTCGATTTTCTCCTTTTCCCATTCAACGATCACCACAGCAGCAAATGCACTTGATCAGACAAAGCAGAAGAGAAGCGATCATGCAAACGGCAAGCACCGCAAACACAATAATCACCCAAGACTGCAGTCGCAGGCAGCAGTCCAAAATTGGGAAATTTAAAAGTTTACTCATTACAAATTCAACTTCAATCAGATATCCGAGAATATAAATACCGTTGTAAAGCTGTCCACAGCACTCGTAGTAGTGAAAAACAGAAGAATCGTCACCTGAAATTTGCTTCAAAGTACGCATAATCGGTTTTTTTCTTCTAATTTCTAATTCTGAACGCTTTCTGAAGTTAAATTCAAAAATCGCAGCGCGTAACACTCACAGAGTTTGCCGACACACGCTTTGCTGCCCGCCTGTGTGCTCAGATCGATGTCAGCGCACGCGCCGTGAAGAAATGGAAAAAGAAAAACGAGGAAAAGCGGAAAGGCATTTTGAAAGTTTGGCAAAATGCCATTGAAGGCTGAGATAAGAGACATTTTTTGAAAGTTTTTTTTGAGACAATAGCACCTGAAATCTTTTGTTTTGATCATTAATGTAAATGAATCGAATATGAGAAAGGCAAATATTTTGGGACAATGATCGTGCGGTTGGGGTCGTTTTGGCACGGCCAGTTTGGCCCCCTGGTAATTTGGTGGTGGGAGGCGGGGGTCGTTTTGGCGCGGCCAGTTTGGCCCCCTGGTAATTTGGTGGTGGGAGATCGTTTTGGCGCGGCCAGTTTGGCCCCCTGGTAATTTGGTGGTGGGAGATCGTTTTGGCGCGGCCAGTTTGGCCCCCTGGTAATTTGGTGGTGGGAGATCGTTTTGGCGCGGCCAGTTTGGCCCCCTGGTAATTTGGTGGTGGGAGATCGTTTTGGCGCGGCCAGTTTGATGCCCTCGTTAAATCTATAGCAAAATATTATTAGAGACCGACCTGGATCTGGATCCAGACCTGTTTCAGATCCAGGAATCCGGATCTAACGGGGCTTCCAACGACCCTGGATCTGGAATCGAACTGGTGATAATGCGGGTGAAAAAGCCTTAAGGTGAAGGCCTTTTTCGGCGCACCTTCCCCTAGGGCAAGTGCCGCCTTATTTGTTAGGAACGTAAATTTTGGGCCCTAAAGGGCGGAGGAAGCGTCGCGACGTCGTCTGCGTCTCTGTCGCTGGGTGCGCGCGAATTCATCTCTCCTCTCAACGGAGTCCAATCTCTGTTCTCCAACGCTCATCATACTCTAACCCCGTTTTTCTTCTTCTCTTCACTCTCTGTTTGTTTTGGACTTCCAAATTCTCTAAGTTTTGGAGATTTTCTGAAAAAGGATTTTGTACAATTCTTCTCGACCATTCATTCTCTTCCAAGGTTAACAATTCTATAACAATTTTGATACATAGTTTTCAAACGCTTTAATTTTGTAATTGAAGCCAATAGAAAACAAAAATTGAACGTTTGTTCAGACGAAAACATTTCGAAGACGAACTTGAATATGCTTGGTGATGATGATGATGTGCTAATGAGTAGAACACGAAGTCAAGGTCAAATAGGCATTGTGTAAGTTGTACATCAACACGCGCATAATGATTCAAAAACGTGTTTTGTAATTCAATGGAATTGCGCAAAAAAAGAGAAAACATTAAACATCGTAGTGAAGATTTTTGATGAACGTAGTACGCCTATTTGGTTAAGTGAGAGTAATAGAAATGAAATTTGAAGACGGACGGAAAAAATAGAAATATGGCGGAGACAGGAAGAATATGCCCGTAGGGCGAAAGGAATTGGGAAGAAAGAAAAATGGGTTAAAGAAAATGAAAACATTTGTTTGTGAAGGAAGAAAAAAACGGATGAAAAGACGGAAGAAAGTCGGGGATGGGATGAAGAGAAAATGAGAGGTTTTTGGGATTTTTGGATGAAGAGGGAAAAAGTAGAAAGCACTCAAAGCGCGAGAGGTCCCTCCCCCCCCCCCCCCCCTTCCCGTCAATGTCGTTGTTTTGTTGATCACCGACAGTTCGGTTGCTAAAATGAAGCGGAGCGGGATGGGAAGGGATGGGAAGTTGGGAAGGTATTTGTGGATGGATTGACGTCGTTGGGGGGGGGGGGGGGAATTTAAGGGATGTAAGTGGGGGGAGGGGGGTGAATCACCCACCCACCACCACCAGACCCCCCCCCCCCCCCCCCTTTGAATTTGAATGAACGAAGGAGAAGGAAAGTTGTGTCGATGTCGTCGTCCCATCCATCCCATCAGTCGGCTCGAAGAATGGGGGGACGTTAAAAGCGAATGAATATGAATGGGAAAGAAGCATTGAATGTTTTGTAAAATAAAAAGAAAAAAATAAAATGAGCAAAGCCGTTGTTAAAGTCATGGCTGGCCGCAGTCTAAATATTACTTTTCCGATAACCTTCTCGGAGTCCGGCCTTCGTTTATTTCAAATCGTCGAGATCAATCTGAGCCTTCAGTAGAGCATCCAATCGCACATCGAAGTCCCGGATCGTCTTCGGGCGTTGTTTGCCCTTTTCCGCAGGAAAGAGGTAAAGCCAGAGGAGGCAAGGGGTAAATCGTAACGATCTCTGGCAAAAGGCCCAACGCTTACAAAATAGGCATATTTAGTTCTTGTTTTTTTAATTCTTGGATCTGAATGTGCTGCGTGAATTGTTGATTGAAGCGATATATGTCACTTGAATCTATGTCTGGTTACACCATGGGTGCCGTAAGCTAGGCATCTATGTGTAAATGGTATCACTGCTCAATCCCTGCGGCCCTATTGGAGACAGCGTGGTGTAGCGGTCTAGAACATCGGTCCATTCAACCGGAGTCGCTGGTTCTAACCCAGTCGGCCAACCGTTTATAAAACAGCTAATGGGGGAGGAGAGCATTAATCAAAGAGGGCCCGGCTGCTTTACGTATGGAAACGACGCACTTAAAAAACCCCAAGCTTTCCAAATGCGAAACGCACTGCCCTCAAAAAATGAGGGAGGTAAATCGGGTTTTCGCATTTACTAACTATATTTTGTAAAACATTTATTTGATTGTATCTTCCATTTTTGACCATTTTCAAATACATCCCTCCGATTGATTGTTCCCCTGCGGCGATTCCTTCTCACCAGGCGAATCCTTAAAAAAACAAATAAAAGAATTGAAGTACCAAACAAAAATAGCTAATTTGTAAGCATTAAAATCATTAAATCTAATAGCCAAATAAATCTTCCGAAACTTACGGCGAGCGCGGTGATCTTTGTATTTTCCTCCCTTTTCTCCGTGGTTGGTTTCCCCCGGGCAATAGCTGGACGCTCTCCCTAAAACTGCGCACCATGTGCCCTCAACGGGTGCTGCGGCCATACCTAAACCGAATTTGGCAAACTTCTTAAGTCCAACAACAACAAAATTGTACCTAGAAGACCGATACCGCATTCGACCACAGAATGCAAAGAGCACAGAGTGACGAGCAGAAGAAAGGCGATGAAACGGCCGGGGGACATTTTGTGCTGAGTGATTGAAATTGGCAAAAAAAGGATTTTAAAGTAAATTGGTTCCGTTGGGAGAGGGGGGAGGTGAAAAGTGAAGTTTATTCTGCGCTTTTATAGCATCGGTTGTCCTCCCGTTCCCCCCGGCCAATTAATTAACGAAAAACAAACTAATTTGGACTCATTAATATGTTCTCTCACTCACTCTCTCTCTCAAACAAATTTGTCATTTATCAATTTAATCAAAAACTTTTTATTTCGGTGCAAAATATGACCGCATGAACAAGGCGTTCGAAATCATAAAACCAGTTAGTTTCATTTACATTTGCTGCGCCTACGCATTTTTTTCAATTCATGAGGCCAATTTTTGTTCAGCACAATTCGATCTTTTTGAGAAGAAAGGTCGTACATTTATTAATACCTTTTCCCCCAATCGTTGCTTTAATCGTTTTGCTCAACAAAAAATTGCCTCCGGCGAATTTCAAAACAACATTTGTGCGCAACAATTTTTTTGCGTAGAACATTTGATTTCGCGATTTTGTTCTTACGGTTTGAACTTCATTTTATATTTAAAAAAGGTCGTATGGACCTTAATCAAAATAACATTTATTTAGTGAACAATTATAGTGAGTAAGTGCTTTTTTATTTAATTGAATGATGGACTTATAAAAACTAACAAAAATACAAATTTTCTTCCAACCAACAAACATTGGCCCAGTTGAGCCTAAGAATTGTTAAATGAATCATGTTTGGCCGGAGCAGCCTTTGAGTACGACGGATTGTGCAAAACTCTCGGGACCGAGTCCACCCATTGCACCCAAGAGAGGACCAAACAATAATGGGCAGGCTACCGTAATGGTACACTGCACGCAAAATAAATTGTTTTGTGGCTATAGTTAAAAAAATGTTAAATATAACCACAAAATATATTCAAAAATATGGGAAAAATGTTGAATATGGATAAATTGAACAATTACACCGATATTCTCAAGATCAAATTTACAAAAAGGCAATCTTATCAATTCTAGTAAAGCATTTGTATTTGAACAAGTGTTTTGACGTGCCTTTTTGGGTATATCACATCATTTTTTAATTATTAATGCAAAATTCGTAAGGACAAAAAAAAGCGAAAGTTGCGTACTGAACTATTGGTTAAAAGCTGCAAAACAGTTGGGCAAACTTTACAATTTATTGAACGATAAACGAATTTGCATGACGTCATGATAATTTGCATCGTAAAGATGAATTTTATTATTTATAAATAAATACACATGTCGGAGTCGATTATTTATTAAAATAATACGAGAAGCTAGTTTAATTTGAATAAAACTTTTTTTTTATAAAATTTGAATTTTACTAAAATTCAATTTGTGAAGATATTCAAATTATACTAGCTCTTCGTATTAGGTACATACATATCTGAATATTTTTAAATAATACTAGGAAAATTCGAATAATCCTAATATTCAAAATATAGTATTAATAATAATACGCCGACACATACATAATAACATCATCTTCTGAAAAAACGCGTGGTCATCCCTAAAAATATAAAATGGCAGGCCACAATATAATTTGTCTCAATAACCAACGAATTTACGGTACACATCACTAGAGAGCGGATTTTCATCTTTTAACATGTTTTTTTGGCGAATAGGGAATAATGAAAGAAGCCCAGAAATAGCATTTATTTCGAAAAATTTTAGAATCAGGGCGACTTTTTAGTCCATATATGTAAATCCATATTTTGGGGGTTCTAGTCCATATTTTAATCCATATTTTGTGGGTTTTTAGTCCATATTTTAATCCATATTTTGGGGGTTTTAGTCCATATTTTAATCCATATTTTGGGGGTTCTAGTCCATATTTTAATCCATATTTTGTGGGTTTTTAGTCCATATTTTAATCCATATTTTGGGGGTTTTAGTCCATATTTTAATCCATATTTTGGGGGTTTTAGTCCATATTTTAATCCATATTTTGGGGGTTTTAGTCCATATTTTAATCCATATTTTGGGGGTTTTAGTCCATATTTTAAGTCCATATTTGACGTTTTAGTCCATATAAATCCGCTCTCTACACATCAATTCAGTGCCAGACATTTAGTGCCAGCAATTGAAAAGTCTTATAACTGGCGCTGAAGTGTTTGTTGGTCACTGAAGTTCATTATTTATTAGAGGGGTAAAATCCGTATAAACACAAAGAATTCAATTTAATGCAATTTTAGCATTGTTACAGAAAATTATTATTTTGCTAAAAATTAAAAAAAAAAATGCCATTTATTGCATTTTCAACTATTTGTGCACTCATTTTCCAAGTTCAAGCGCTGTGCACCTTTCCGAAATCAACAAAAACGACTTTAGTTTTCTCAACAAAAAGAATTACAAAAGTAAACGAATTTTAAAATTCTTTTAATTGATAATTTGCTGCTTTAGTCGACCAATTTCCGAAATGGCACTCTAATCGGCACTTTTTCTCTTCTCAACGGTCGCTGCAAAGTGAACAATGGCCGGATGAAGTACATGATGACGTTAGCAAACGGAGTGACGGTCAAAAATGCCATTTTAGACACTCCCGGCATGGGCATTTACTGCGAAGGCAATTGCATCCTCCAAAACATTTAGTGAGCTTACAAATTAGCAGCAAAAAGGAATTTTAGCAAATTAAAATCAAATTAAAGTTACAAAAAATTGTGTTATCACGCTGCTGGGTTTGGCTTTAAAACTGGAAGAAAAAGCACGCCATACACTTACCAAGTCATCGGAGGGGCCGGCATCGGCTCACCGGATAAGGTGCAAATGGAACACTAATCCGCGCTGTCTGCTTTCCGTATCGAAAAAATAATATTCTTTTTTAAAAACAAAGCCTAAAAAATTCAAAAAAAAAAATTTAGTACTTCACACAATCTGGCCACGGCACGACCATTATCAATGGATTCTGCAGCGCGGGTAATTTTGTAATCATTAATTAGAATTATTTAAAACAAATAGTTAACTAACTGTCTTAATATGTTTAAGGCAAATTTGGTAAATTGTTCTGTTCCTGCGGAAACTGTCCCCACCAGTGCCAACGGAATGCAAAAATTTCCAATTCACTTCTGATGGGGCCGGGCCTTACGATTGCTTGTATTCTATACCCAAGTTGAATTGTTAATTAATAAAATTAGCAAATTTAAGCGTTAAACTCCAATTACGGAGACAAAATCACAATCTCCAATGTCACTTTGTTCGGGCAAAAATCGCTGAGAACAAAAATTTCCTTTGCATGCCAGGTAGGGGGGGGGGTGTTTTGTTTTTATTATCAAACCAATTATTACAGGAATACAAGGCCCTCACTTTTATGACCCCAAAAATGACACCGACTGCAAGTTACACGCCTTCTCAGTCTGCAAGAGGAAAGTCATGCGCTTACAGCCGACCGTCCATTAGAATCGCAAATTAAACACACAAAGTGTGACCCATTTAAATTCAAGAGTCTCGACAATTTTTGTCTGATAATTAAGTGGCAAAAAGCGCGTTTGTTTTTGTTGCTATCCGATGTTTCGAATAATATAACACGGCCGCCCTATAAATATAAATAATAACCGATAAAACGATTAAAACTAAATAAAAATATATTTTTATTTATAATGTGTGCCAAAAAGTCAAAAAATGCCAAATGAGCTTAATGAAATATGTCATTTATGCGTGAAAACTTTCAAAATTGTCAATCTTTATCAGTTTCCCTTTCACAATGCAAAATATATTTCGGTTTTATTGCATATTTCATAAGAATTTTCGAAAGAATGCCAAAAATGTGCTAAAAATCAGAAAACCTCGAAATAGTTTGAACATATGTGCTAAAAAAGCCACAAAATGTTATGATAGTGCAAAAATTCGCTCCAATTAAATATTTATTGAAATAAATGCTTTTTTTGCAACAAAAAAAAACACAAAAATAAATGCTATTTTTGCAAAAAAATAAAATAAAAACACAAATCCGATTTTATTAATAAGACAAATTAAAAAAAAAGTTTTTACATTAAAAAGCCCCATGATCAATGTCGCTATGATTTTATGTTTTCACGCCTTCGGGCCAATTTTTCCCTTTTCTTTCCGGCAGCACGACTTATTTTCGTGCAGGCACTGTTCACTAATGCACATGTTGAACTTATTCAATGTTTCGTCATCTTGCAGTAAAAGTTTTTGTTGCTGCCCCCGTGGTTGTTCACCATGTACTGACAGCCAGGGTTGAATTGCCACCCGACGCGCGCCCTTCCCACGCAACAGCAACTGCAGCGCGTGCATCAGTTGCTGCAACGACTGTTCCGACTGTGATGCGTCGTTGGAATAATTCACAAATAACTCGTCGATAGTCACGTGCATGAACGCATCGAACTTGTCGCCAGGCCATTTAATGTAAATGTGTAAGTGCGTGCAGCGCACGTTCGGGAACTTAAAAGAAAACAGTTTTAAACACCAAAAAAGAAATGTATGCTTAAACGTGGATAGACTTTCAAAGTTTTACTGAATCCCCAATAAAGAAAATTTGCTTACTTTTTGCTCAATCTCAGCTCTGAGTTGGTCTTCTCGTGCACCTTCCGGTACGTCACACAACAAATAGGGAACATTTTGTTTAACTACAAAATGTTAATATTAAAATGTGAAAATTTAAGTTTAAACTTTAAATAATTTTTTAAATGTGTATCAAATTTGATATTAAAAAATACAAATAAACGCACAGAGAGGAAGCACAACAATGGAAAGCAGTACACACATGCCGGCACCTAAGTAACGGTCCAAACACGAGATGAATTTGTCAGTTTCTGGACTATAAAAGTGTACTTTTTTTTTGCAAATCTTAGAATTCTCTTCAACATCGCACAGTTGAAATGGCTGCTCAAATTTGGAAATTTGGTTCCTTGGCGATATTTCTATATTTTTAGCTACAAATCTGTTCAAGAGATTTAAAATCACTTTTTAGCGTTTTTCTGAGCGAATTTTTATGTTTTTGCACGCGGTTTTCTAAAATATATTAAAGGAGAGGGGTCTCGGCACCGCTTAAAATTTTAAAAATTTTGTTTTTATTATGTAAGAAATTTGCAAGCAAATAAAAGGCGCGGTATCTTGTCTTACACTCGCTTTTCAAGATTTCCAAAGCCTACAAAAATCCATAAAAACCTTAAAACCACAAAAATCTCAATCAATTTAAAAATTAAGCTTATTCACTTTCTCAAAAAACCAAAAAATGAGGCTAAAACCTCCAGTCTGTCAGCCTTTTCAGCGTATCGTGGCGATAATTGATTCCGTACCTGAAGTATTGATTTGCAATTGCTAATGATACGGTAGCCAATGAAGCGCCAAAATGAAGAAAATATCGGCAAGCCAAAGAAATATCGGAGACCGACAATTCATGGGACCAGTAAAGTATTGGCGATTTGATCATTAAGTTGAGCCCGACTGTGGCCAGAAAGGGAGCGGAGAAGTGGGAGGACGAGTCGGCACAGGTTATCGCCTATTGTAAAAAGTTGTCAGAATCAATTTAAATAATTATTAATCTTTTTTTAACTATTGGCCGTAACCCGGGTCCCATCGAGATCGGAGCCATTAATTACCTCTACGGCATGGGTGAAATTAACGAATATGAGCGCTTCAAACACAATGCAAGCGACGATGAGCAAAAGGGGCGCTATCTCGGACTTTGCCACATTTTTGCTCTAAAATATATTTTTAAAATGAGTTAGTGAAGATAAATTGAACTTACAGGGAACAGCAACCTGTGCAAGTCTACAGTATCCGCCTTTATGATCAACAATATTACGGTATCGAACATTGTCAGACCGCCGAGATGGCTGTGATTGTGCAAAATGGCCACCAACTGGGCCAGGAATAGCGCAAACAGGGCCGTGTACGCTGCTCTGTGAAGAGTGCCGAAGGGCTTCGTACTGATCTCGACGGTTGTGGTCGAGTCAGACTCCTCCGGCAATTCCAATGCCGACAACTTTGTTTTTGTGTTATTGTCTTTGGAGTCCATTTGATCGACCATTTGTCGTTGTGCTAATTATGGAAGAAGACGGTTGGTGTGTAGAAAATAAATTAGCTAAACCAAAGTGTTATTTATGTAAAAATATTGTTACAGCAAAAGAACGAAAATGAATTATTTTTCTCATCACTAAAATCGACTAATTTGTAAAAAGTTCCGTTTTTTCCTTATCGACCACAGCCGCCCGCAAACAAATTCTTCATTCACTCGTCTTATCAGTCAAATTTGTAAACTCTTTGATCTGCTAACACAGCACCAAATAAAAATGTATGGAAAATATTTTTATTTTTGTCAATAGAAAATAAAATTTGAGAATTTAAACACTGTTTTTGATTTGTTATAGCTGAGTAAATGGACCGACCCGCTGTGCCTCCAGATTGGCCTCGCACCGTCGATCCCGGATGGACTGGGGAATTGGGATAGGGTGGGGGGAGGGGAGATTCGAGTCCCGATCGATCGCCAACAACAATTTTTCATTGAAACCTTATTCCTTCGTCCAACGCAACATCACCGAACATGGCCGACGGCCGCCATTGCTTGGGGCAAAGAAAGGGGAACATAGGCCAGAGGAGTGCCATTGTCCTTATTTTGGAAAATTTCGATGGCACTAACCCATAGAAATGTAGTGGGCGGGGGGGGGGGTGGTGACAAACAGCAGAAAGTACCGTTTATTTTCAAGGTTCGGACAAAATGTCAGCGCGATAATTAGCGTCAACTACGTCGAGGCTCAGAACTATTACTTATAAATACTTTTATAAATTAAATAAAGAATCATTTGAATAAACCTTAACATTTACTTAATCAAAACAATAAAATCGGATTTTTATATTTGACCTTTAAAAATGATTTACCTAATTAATTCATATACATTTTTATGTCAATTTAAACAATTATCACGTAATCTTTTTTCGTATGTCCCAACATTCGATGATAATACGTTGAGTTATCATGGATATCTTTTTTTTGGGTTGTCAACATCCGATAACATTAACTTCCTCTTTGTCATTATTTCATGAAAGTTGTTAATGATTTTGACGGTAAGTGCACTCACTATTACGACATTCAGAGCATTTTTTTTGTTAAATTTTCAATTTTTTAGATAAAAAAGCATAAAAAAAGCTTTAATTAAATCTTTGTTTTGGGTTTTTTTAGATTTTATATCCATTTATCATTTTTTGATAGCGTTTATCTAATTTTAAAACAATTCAAGTAATTATTTTTAAAAATTACTTTGAAATTAATTGCTCATTCTTAATAAATATCAAATATTTTATGTGATTAAAATTTTTAAACTTTTAAGTAATATATATTTCCAATGAAGAAAAAGTTAGTGATTGATTCGGACGGCGTATCTGACGATGTTCGGGCAATTTCGATGGCACTCCAAACTCAAAATGTGGAGGTAAAGAATTATTTTATTCCATTATAAAACTTTAAATCTCAGGTACTCGCACTGACTGCAGTGAATGGTTGGCTAATAAATAACAATTAAATTATATATTTTGCAATACTTTTATAAAACAAAACATTAAAAGTGCAGCAATTTCTTGATGCACGTATTTTGTTATGTTGAAGTTTTTTCAATTTTAATAAGGTTCCTAACTATTTAAATGCTTTTGCAGGTTGTGTCAGCGTGCACCAAGCGTGCGCAAACATGTCACGCATGCTGCGCGCAAACCGTCGTCGTCCCAATATATCGCGGTGCCGAGTTGCCGTTGATTGGCAACAATTATTCACATAAAGACGATGAACATTTCTTCGGCAACGACGGGCTTGGAAGTGCGCCTAATCAATTTCCGAAGGTGGACGCCAAAAAATCGGAAATTTAAATTTCAAATTAAAATAAAATTAATTTTATAAGCACCATTTTTTGCCTCAGGTCCTTCCAGACGATTTCAATGCTTTTGTTGAGGGAAAACACGCCGCCCTGGCACTGTACGAATTGTTCAGCAGCAACCCGGGCACCGTTCTCGTCTGTATTGGGCCGCTCACAAATGTCGCGCTCGCACTGAAATTGAACCCAACATTTGCATGTTTGCCTGAACAAATGGTCATTCTCGGCGGAAATGTTTATGGTGATACCTAATTTATGTTAAAAAACGATTTTAATTCTTAAAATACCACATTTAATGGTGCTATGTCGTTTGATAAAAATGTCACTGGCGTTAGTTTAAAAAGTGCCAGTATGGGCTAAAGAAGTGCAAAGGCAGAGAGCTTTTTTAAATTTTTAAGATTTTTTTAAAAAAGTTTAATCAAAATGGCGTTTGCTAAAAAAAATATGCCAAAATCGACTAAAACCCGGCTTTAAAATGCCTAAAACAAAAATATTTACGCAAAAGCAACTTTTACATTTAAATGCTTTAGAAAATATTTAAAATTTGCAGCGACTTTGTTTTTTGCCTTTTAATGGCACTTTTTTTAACCAAAAACAAAGCCTAACATAAAACGACTTAGCCACCGATTAAATTTAGTGCAAATTACAAAGATTTGATTTGCACTGTTTTTGCATTTACTTTTCAGGAATGGGCAATGTCCAAAGTTATTCCACAGCCGAGTGCAATTTCAATTGCGATCCGGAGGCTGCACAGATTGTGCTTAAAGAGATGCAATGTCCGATCACCATCGTCCCTTGGGAGACATTTATGGCCAAAAGCGATCAAACAGTTTGGCCATTGATCAGAAGACCAATAAATATTTTTTGTAAAAAAAAACCGTCAATATAGGAAAAAATAGACATTTGATGAGTTTTAAATATTAAAATTAATAACTAAAAAGCATGACATCGACTTTCACTCGCATTTGGCCCTCGATGTTCCGCTGGCCAAATTCTTTGCCACAGTGACCAGTGTGGGGAGGGCACGGCTAGAGGCAAACAACCGCCAATTTGCGTATTGTGACGAAGTTGCCGTCGGAATTGCCATTGCCGAAGAGACAATCATTCGGGAATCAAAAATGCTCAGAGCCTCAGTTGAACTTCACGGGGAGCTGACGAGGTGAGAAGAAGGTTCTTTTCGGTTATGAGGCAACAAAAATAAAATCTTTTATGAAGCAACAAAAATGTGTTTTTAAGTGTTTCTAGGGGTAATTGGGGTCGTAGAATCCGAGTCCGACCCCCCATTTCGAACCTGAGACCTGAATTCGAAAAATTTTCAGAAATTTTTTTTTCGCATTGTTCTTTTTTAATCGTCGAAATGTCACTGAATTCGATGAAATTTTGCAAAACATCGTTGAATTTATGCCAATAAGCTGATATTCTTTATTCTGCACAATGCAAATCAAAAATAAAATGTGATGGAAAAATAGAAAAAAAATTTTTGAAAAATTGTTCGAGTTAGGGGTTCGAATTCAGCGAAATGGAAGTTAGATTTGGGTTCTACGACCCCGAAAACTCCTAGAAACAACTATTTACCAACTTTTTTAAAAAAAAGATTTTTTATTGTTGCCTCATAACCGAAAAGAACCGAGAAGAATTGCTAAATATGTTCAAAAGTCATTAATTTCATCGAGGGGCATTTTTATATTCTGGTCTCATTTATAAGTACTAAAATGTTCAAAAATTGTGTCGTAAATTGGTGTTGTTTAATAAATTGAATGATAAACCATTCTTGAAATATGTAGAGGTCAGATTGCGGTAGACTGGACAAGTGTGCTTTACCAAATGGATAAAGGTAAAGTGGTATATTACATATATATTACTTTTTATTTTGTTTCTATCAATGGAAAAAATTAATTTATAGAGAATAATGAGTAGCAGGGATGTGCTCTGTTCTGTTCTGATTTTCTGATTTACCAGAATTTCTGGTCATTTTGGGCACCAGAATTCTGTTTTCTGGTTTCTGATTTTTAAAATGGGCACCAGAATTCTGTTTTCTGATTTCTGATTTTTTCGAGAAAAAACCAGAAAAAAATCAGAAATTTATACATTTTATTATCAAATTTGGCATAAACATTATGCCATTTTTTGATCAAATTTTCTTAAGAAAACGGTTAGTTTTGGAAGAAATTGTTTGATTTTTATAATATTTTCAGACTTTTTCAATGGAAAACCGGCCAAATTACGAAATTTTGGACCAATTTTCTTAACTAATCTTGTTAAATTTTCAAAAAAAATTTCCCCCGCCGGCCCCTCCCATTCCTAAAAACCTTCAAAAAAAGTACCATATTTAGTAAATTTTGGTTGCAAATCCCTTAACAAATTGAGTCAAAATTTTCTCGGCGGCGCCTATCGGCACCGCCGACCCACTCCACAACAGAAGTGAAGCAGTTTTTCAAAAAATTCGAAAATCGAAAAAAAAAACACTCTAAAAATCGACGTTTTTGGCTTACCTCCCACCCAAATTTTTTTTTGGTAAGATATTTATGATTGCTCTAAACTTTAAGATTTTGAAAAAAAATTTGTAGAATTTAAAAAAAATTCTGTTCTGATTTTCTGATTTACCAGAATTTCTGGTCGTTTTGGGCACCAGAATTCTGTTTTCTGGTTTCTGATTTTTAAAATGGGCACCAGAATTCTGTTTTCTGATTTCTGATTTTTTTTTATGCAACCAGAATTCTGATTTCTGGTTTCTGGTTTTTAAAAAGGCGACCATAGCACATCCCTGATGAGTAGTAAGCCAACCGTGACCTATAATGCCAAAAAGTTTTTAAATAATTTCTGTTCAAGGCGAACATCCGAAGTTGTGTAAACAAAGACGGCCCATCAAATTTGTGTTGGATTACGATGTTCATCAATTGGATCGAATGATCATCGAAGCGATCGAAAATTCGGCAGCAAATTTGGACTCTGCCCATATTAATGGTTATTGCTGAAAAAGTGTCCCAACGAAGAAGCGGTGCCATTGAATGATGTGGCGAAGAAGAAAAACCTAAGAATTAGAAAATTTGAATCATCCGCACGTTTCCATTTAAATTAGGTACCTATTTTGGTTCTAAAACCCATTAAAATAGGTGCTAAAATTAAATACTTGCAAAATAGTTTAATTTTATCTAACACCTCTTACAATCAATCAACTTTTTGTTCGCGTTATGAAAAATGTTATATAAAAGTACGTAAAATATCGATCTTTGGTAGTTCATTTTGGTCCAAGAAAAGTCAATAGTAAAGTCAATTTTTGTGGATGCATTTGTCGTTTTATTGCATTTTTTTAAGGAATTTTTCAAATTTCTCACCGTACATAAATTTTTAAAATTTAATGCTGTCAACTTCAAAGCAAACATCGTTAAAATATGTTTTAGCACTCAAGAAAATATCCCAAAATTTAAGCAATACAAAAGGAAAAAATCCAAACGCACAATATGTGGAGAATAAAAAGTTTCAGATACACGGCATCATAATGTGGTCCGATCATCGAGTCAAAAATCAAAGCGTTCTCCAAAAACAATTCCATTTCATCGTATTCTTTCACTCCTTTTACAAGTTTTGCCGCTTGGAGTGTTGGGGGAGTCCTTGAGGGACAGACTGATTATGTTGCTGTTTCAGTCCCTTGTAGTGTTGGGGGAGTCCTTGAGGGACAGGCTGATTATGTTGCTGTTTCAGTCCCTTGTAGTGTTGGGGGAGTCCTTGAGGGACAGGCTGATTATGTTGCTGTTTCAGCTTGTGATCGTCTACGCCAGGTTTACCATCAACTGAACGGGCATGACGATGTTGTTCTTTGGGGTGTTGGGGGAGTCCTTGAGGGACAGACTGATTATGTTGCTGTTTTTGCCCCGTGTAGTGTTGGGGGAGTCCTTGAGGGACAGGCTGATTATGTTGCTGTTTCAGCTTGTGATCGTCTACGCCAGGTTTACCATCAACTGAACGGGCATGACGATGTTGTTCTTTGGGGTGTTGGGGGAGTCCTTGAGGGGCAGGCTGATTATGTTGCTGTTTTAGTCCCTTGTAGTGTTGGGGGAGTCCTTGAGGGACAGGCTGATTATGTTGCTGTTTCAGCTTGTGATCGTCTACGCCAGGTTTACCATCAACTGAACGGGCATGACGATGTTGTTCTTTGGGGTGTTGGGGGAGTCCATGAGGGACAGATTGATTATGTTGCTGTTTCAGCAAGTGATCGTCTACGCCAGGTTTACCATCAACTGAACGGGCATGACGATGTTGTTCTTTGGGGTGTTGGGGGAGTCCTTGAGGGACAGACTGATTATGTTGCTGTTTTTGCCCCGTGTAGTGTTGGGGGAGTCCTTGAGGGACAGGCTGATTATGTTGCTGTTTCAGCAAGTGATCGTCTACGCCAGGTTTACCATCAACTGAACGGGCATGACGGTGTTGTTCTTTGGGGTGTTGGGGGAGTCCTTGAGGGGCAGGCTGATTATGTTGCTGTTTCAGTCCCTTGTAGTGTTGGGGGAGTCCTTGAGGGACAGGCTGATTATGTTGCTGTTTCAGCTTGTGATCGTCTACGCCAGGTTTACCATCAACTGAACGGGCATGACGGTGTTGTTCTTTGGGGTGTTGGGGGAGTCCTTGAGGGGCAGGCTGATTATGTTGCTGTTTCAGTCCCTTGTAGTGTTGGGGGAGTCCTTGAGGGACAGGCTGATTATGTTGCTGTTTCAGCTTGTGATCGTCTACGCCAGGTTTACCATCAACTGAACGGGCATGACGATGTTGTTCTTTGGGGTGTTGGGGGAGTCCTTGAGGGACAGACTGATTATGTTGCTGTTTTTGCCCCGTGTAGTGTTGGGGGAGTCCTTGAGGGACAGGCTGATTATGTTGCTGTTTCAGCAAGTGATCGTCTACGCCAGGTTTACCATCAACTGAACGGGCATGACGATGTTGTTCTTTGGGGTGTTGGGGGAGTCCTTGAGGGACAGACTGATTATGTTGCTGTTTCAGCTTGTGATCGTCTACGCCAGGTTTACCATCAACTGAACGGGCATGACGATGTTGTTCTTTGGGGTGTTGGGGGAGTCCTTGAGGGACAGACTGATTATGTTGCTGTTTTTGCCCCGTGTAGTGTTGGGGGAGTCCTTGAGGGACAGGCTGATTATGTTGCTGTTTCAGCAAGTGATCGTCTACGCCAGGTTTACCATCAACTGAACGGGCATGACGGTGTTGTTCTTTGGGGTGTTGGGGGAGTCCTTGAGGGACAGACTGATTATGTTGCTGTTTTTGCCCCGTGTAGTGTTGGGGGAGTCCTTGAGGGACAGGCTGATTATGTTGCTGTTTCAGCAAGTGATCGTCTACGCCAGGTTTACCATCAACTGAACGGGCATGACGGTGTTGTTCTTTGGGGTGTTGGGGGAGTCCTTGAGGGGCAGGCTGATTATGTTGCTGTTTCAGTCCCTTGTAGTGTTGGGGGAGTCCTTGAGGGACAGGCTGATTATGTTGCTGTTTCAGCTTGTGATCGTCTACGCCAGGTTTACCATCAACTGAACGGGCATGACGATGTTGTTCTTTGGGGTGTTGGGGGAGTCCTTGAGGGACAGACTGATTATGTTGCTGTTTTTGCCCCGTGTAGTGTTGGGGGAGTCCTTGAGGGACAGGCTGATTATGTTGCTGTTTCAGCAAGTGATCGTCTACGCCAGGTTTACCATCAACTGAACGGGCATGACGGTGTTGTTCTTTGGGGTGTTGGGGGAGTCCTTGAGGGGCAGGCTGATTATGTTGCTGTTTCAGTCCCTTGTAGTGTTGGGGGAGTCCTTGAGGGACAGGCTGATTATGTTGCTGTTTCAGCTTGTGATCGTCTACGCCAGGTTTACCATCAACTGAACGGGCATGACGATGTTGTTCTTTGGGGTGTTGGGGGAGTCCTTGAGGGACAGACTGATTATGTTGCTGTTTTTGCCCCGTGTAGTGTTGGGGGAGTCCTTGAGGGACAGGCTGATTATGTTGCTGTTTCAGCTTGTGATCGTCTACGCCAGGTTTACCATCAACTGAACGGGCATGACGGTGTTGTTCTTTGGGGTGTTGGGGGAGTCCTTGAGGATGAGATGGAAGAAGTTTTGGTTGTTGTTTTAATGAATTGATACCACCAATTCCAACATCGAATACCACGACGAGAATGATAATAAATGTGGAAGAGTAACGCATTTTTTTTCTAAAAATTATACTTGAAAAAGGTTAATTTTCAACAGTTTTTATTTAATTAACCAAAATATAAATAAAACAATAAAATAAAAGTGATTAATTTTATTATTTCTGCATAATTTTTATACTCAATTTTCATTTACAAATTATTTTTGGTGCCATCGCATGATTTGATTATTGCATTCCATCTAAATAAATATGGAACTATTTTCTTTTCGCTCATTCCAATTCAAATTTTATTTTTTCCATTTATGGCATCAAAATACATTAGCTTGATAATTTACCAAAAAGTTTTCTAATTTTGCAATGTTCTGCAAACAAAATACTGCATTCTGTATGGGGCATGGATTAACTTTCCTTAATGGAAGGTTTTTATATACATATTAATTTCTGTTTCTAACATTGCTAAATTTTTTATGGTCTACAAAATTTTCTACAAAATCGTTTTTGACTCAAAGTTCTACGAGTTCCCCCAGGGAATAATTTATATCGACATCCCTAAATAGGGATTTGTAGGTATAAAACCATAAAGTTTTTTAAGACAACAGAAAATTTGGCGAAATCCAAGGAGGCTTAAAAATTTTCTCCAAAAAAAAAAAATCAATTTTATGATCAAATTTTATGTTTTAAACGAGATCGGAGCCGTATCTAGCAGGGCTGTCGATATCGTCTCCTCAAAATACGATACACTATATACGATATTACTATTTACGATACACCAAAATACGATACGATTTTTTTACGATATCCGATACGGCCAAAATTACGATATTTACGATTACGATACGATATTTTTTCTAGCCGTGTTCAAAATCAAAAAAAAAAAATTTTTCGGTAGAAATTTCCAGTTTTTTTCATTTTTAATTCTTAAAAAATTCCCAATGAAAATGCAAATTTTTTTTAGAATTCTGGGGTCAGCGGTGCCGATAGGCGGCGCCGCCGGAGAAAATTTTGAATTTTTGACTTAATTTGTTAACAGATTTTCAATTTTAAAAATATGGTAGTTTTTAAGGGTTTTAGGGAGGCGCGTATGCAGGGGGCAGGGGTAGGGGCATGCCCCCCCAAAAATTTTTTAGAAAAAAAACCATAGGTATGAATCCTTTTGCTTTGCAAAATTCGTAATTTTTGGACAAATTTTCTTAACAGATTTCATCCAAAAACTCAAAAAAAATTTTCTCGGCGGCGCCTATCGGCACTGCCGGGCCCTCGCATTCGTAAAAACTTCAAAAAAAGGTACCGTATTTTTAAATTTTGGTTGAAAATCTCTTAACAGATTTCATCCAAAAACTCAAAAAAAATTTTCTCGGCGGCGCCTATCAGCACCGCCGACACCCCTCCCAAATCTGGGGTCTCAAAAATTACGATACGGGTGGTTTTTAGCGAAAATACGATACGATACGATATGGCTACAAAAATTCGATATTTACGATTACGATACGATACGATATGGCTTTAAAATTCGATATTTACGATTACGATACGATACGATACACAGCCCTGGTATCTAGCCTTGGATTTCGTTGTTGGTAGCTAGGTCCAACGGTGCCGACAGGCGTCTCGAGACGTTTTTGATTAAAAAATTCCGGCGGGGGAGGGGGGTAGGAGCCGCTGATCAAATACGGGATTACGAAACACGAAAGACCAAACCCACGGGAAAATACGGGGTACGGGAGAAAAAAACCGGGGCAACAACAATACTTCTGGAACTTGTCCATCAAAATGGTCCTTCTGACGCTCGAACGCTCTTAGACTCTAGACCGAGACCTAATTTTAGGGTCATATGAACCCGGACCGAAAAGCTCAATTAACAGTTTATTCCACTTTTAATACAACTTTTGTGATAGTGCAACAGTTACAGTAACATTTTGCAATCTCTTCAAAATTACTTAATCAATTCTTCGGACTTTATTCACTGGAGTGGTGCCGGCACAAAGGCATCCATCCGGTCTTCACACCTCCGGGGGAACGTCGTTGGACTCGCCCGACGTATCGCTGCTGGATTCTGAAGAGTCTCCGTTTGGGCTGCGTTTCTTTCGGCCTATGAGCCTAAAGAATTCTTCTGGGGAATAGGTGCTGTTGCCTATTGGGAAGTCGGGAGGGAAGTCGGGACGAAGAGCTCCCCCGCCGGTGTTGTTAGCCGGTGGAGGACCGACACGACGAGGCCCCCAGCCGTTGCCGCCACGACGAGATCCCCAAGGTCTCCAGCCGCCATGACGAGGTCCCCAGCGTCCCCAGCCGTTGGAAGACTCATCCGAATCGCTGCTGCAGTCGGAAGAGTTTCCGTGCGGACTGCGCCCGGTGCTGTTGGCCGGTGGAGGGCTGGTACCTCGCCCGCCATTACGACGGAATAACGCCGAGAAGAAGTCGCCGAAAGGACTTCGTTTGCGACGATCGGAAGGCTCATCCGACGGCATTTCAGGGTTGCTGAGAAGTTGTTTTATTTCGTCGGAAGGCTCTTCGACTTGCTCGGAAGAGTCACCCGAACATTGGACGACAAGAAATGCCGCGAATGCGAGGAAAAGTGCTGCACGCAAATTCAGAGTACCCATCTAAATGTTTAAATAATTAGTGAATGATTTTGTGATTGAATAAAAGCAATATTTTCTGTCATTTTATAGTCCGATTAATTGTTCGAATTTCGGGACATATTTGTGCGTAACTTTTTGCCCATCACCAACTGAACAAACAAGGGGTTAAGCATTTTATTGCGTTTATAACTTCAACTCTTCGTTTGTTTGTTACTGCACTTTTGGTGATCAAATAAAATTTCATTTTTAATGAGATTTGAGATTTCCGTCGTTTTGAAATATTCGCAAATGTACAAACCAGAGATGTAACCGGATTCCGGACTTTTTGCCAAAAAATCGGAAATAAATCAGGAAATTTACAGAATGGTCCGGATTTCGGACATTTTTTTTGGTGGAATTCCGGACTTTGGCATCCGGGTGCATTCCTGGTACAAACAAAAGAAGTGTTAAGACGCGTTTTGCTCATATTCAGAGATCATTCACTTTCCCCGTACGTGGCATAATAATGAGAACTTCTACTCAATCTTTAATTTTCTTCAGTTTTTTTTCTTTCTCTGTGGCATTTTGAAGTGCATAGTAATGAATTGGTGTCATCAAACGACGTTAAAAAGAAAAAATATGCTTCATCAAAGTTAAAAAATGCTTTTTATTTTTCTAATTACGAATAAATGTGATCTGAATCCCCGGGATCGTCGATTATTAAATTAATCGCAACTTTTTTCCCCATCATTTATTGTCCGGTTCAGCACCGTCCGTCCCTCACAATGTCAGTGCCGCGTCGATTTCATTCGGCTCCAATTTGTTGTTGTGGTTCAAATCCAACTCGGAGAACCAATGACGCGTGCTCGGACTGGTCAACTCGCTGTCCGTCATGTTCCAATTAGAGACCAAATAGTGCACCTGAACAAAGTATTTGTCAACTTGGCGGGGGCCACCGCTTGGCGCCAACATTTGAAAGGTCGTTTCGTTATTATTAGCCATCCAAATCATCAAATACGATTGGCACCATTCAAAAACTTATTAAAACAAAATATGAACAATTCGAGAATCTTAATTTAAAAACAGTTGTGACTTGAATTCGCCAAAATGTTATCTAAAAAAAGATCGCAACGCAAACGCATTTGATTAAATTAGCAAGAAACGATCTTAAGTCTAAGATGCTATGCACCAAGTGAGCCCAGCTAATTTGTGTGTTCATAATTTTTAAGTCAAAAAGCTAATAAGTTGCAGGACTTTGATATCTTTTCACTGGCGGCACTTTGTCCCAATAAAATTTGTAACAAAATCAACCCCAACCCACCGCCTCCTCTATGTTCAGTGCTCCGTCTCCGTCAGCGTCCGCTTGCTGAAACACCGCTTTTGCTTCATGCTTGGGTTGTTCGAGCGCGTGGCGCTTGCGCGAGTTCGGGCAGCCCATGCCGGTCTTTTCCGCAAGGCAACAGGCCTTGTCTACGCCTGAAAACCGAAATTTTCAGTAGCTTTATAAACTAATTGGCCCATACCATTCACGCATTGGACACAGTCGCAGTTGCAGCCGAAGACGTTGCAGTGCGGCGGATGTCCCAAGGGCCAACCGTCGACCTTACAGCAGAAGGCATTCGACTGAAAGAATGCCACTTTCATTTATTTATTAAACAGAGCTCCCTCATCTAATTAATCCATTAATCCATCCGGAATTAATATTCAATTTATATTTTACAAAAATGAAGCGTTTCGACCTGTTCAATAAGTTGCGCGACCAAAATAGCGCAAAACAAAAGGGTTGGAATGGCAAACATTTTCTTCTCCATTTTTACTTCTTTGGTGGTGTAATATTAGCCGACACAGAAAAGCTGCTTTGTTGTTGGTGTTGAGAATGCTTAACTGATCGGGGATCACCTCTTTTCCCCTTCCCCTTCCCGTCAGTTGTTGTTGGCCAATGGATGGTCGTTGATCGAATATATGCCCTCGGGAATTGGAATCGATGGGAAAAAATATTTTTGTTTGGACAAATTGCAAGATTTTAGAAAAACAAATGGCAAATGTGTATTTGAGGATAAAAATGATTTAGCAAAAGTTTGTCAAAAACAATGGATGATGAAATGAATTTACGTTTTTTAGCTAATAATGGCAAAAAGGCAACATTTTAGACGAATCGCTTTGAAGTCAGCGCATCTCTTATTAATTAGTTAAGTTAACCAACCATTATTAGTATTATTTAATTGAGACGATTTACCATGCATATAATGTACTTTTTTGACAAATAAACATGAATTAAATCGGATTTATATAGACAAAAAATCGCGATATGGCCCCATAAAATAATCAAAGGAATTCAGGAGGATTTTTGACCGGAAATATTTGATAAATTTTCAAAGCGATTGCTTTATTTTTTTGACATGTTGAGTACTTTTTAAGAAAAAAATTATGAATTTGAATCAATTTTCAAAACAAAAACAGATCAAATTTTAAAAATTTGTAAGCGATTTTTATGTTTTGGTAAGAATAGATCCAAAAAAACTAAAAAATGTTGCCAGCTTTCTTGTTCGAGGAGAGGCTAATTCTTTGAGTTTCGAGTCTTAAAAAACTTTGAATTTCGAGTTTCGCGGTAACCCTAACTCGGTTTGCACTACATAAGTGCCTGTGGTTTTGCTCAATAAATCAAATCAATCTAAAATAACAAATATGATGAAAATATTTGTCTATATACATAATATATAAAAATGTGTTTTGGCTCAAAACATAAATCTTCTTAATTATTAGTTCAAAATAAACACATTTATTTTCATCTTTTTCTCTTCCGGATTTAAAGTAAATTGTTGCTAATATTGTTGCGGCATCATTTGCTGTTGTTGTTGCTGCTGTTGAGTCGGATCAAACGGAGAATATGCTGAATATTGCTGCTGATAATAATAGTTTGGATATCCCGAATTTTGTTGGAAATTCGGCGAAATTCCCTGGTATGGTTGATAATTCGGGTATCCAATTTGCTGATTGTTCGGATATCCAAAATTTTGCTGATTGGGATATCCAAAATTTTGCTGATTGTTCGGATATCCAAGATTTTGCTGATTGTTCGGATATCCAAAATTTTGCTGATTGTTGTTCGGTCCGAAAGTTTGTTGATCGTTAGGATAATCCGAATTCGACTGATAGGGAAAGGAGAACATCGAGCCTTGAAAATTTTGCGTAAATTCAGTTGTTCAAAATTTCTCAATTTGACCATATTGCGAAGCTCCTGACATCATTAGGGGTTCAAAGTTACGTTTTGAACGACGCGGTTACTGCCCCTCAAAGTCTATTGGTCAAATTATGAATGCAGAATATAAGGGATTTAATGCCATTTACAAATAACTAATAATCAAAAACATGACTTTTATCACTAAATCGCAATAATCCGCAATTCTGGTCACTCCAAATCGAAATAATAATATGCACTAATCTGGACCTTGTCGACTGCTCGAACGCGGCGTGTCTCCACGGGAATTACGGCCAAAGAAATTTTGGAATTTCTGAATCATTTCCCCAAAGCCGCTCTGACGCTTCCGACGACGCTTTTGCTCCTCACTGGACTCTTCAACGTCAACGTCAACATCGATGTCCATTCCGCCACCGCCTCCTCCAGACGCGCCTTGAAATTGGCCTCCAAATCCGCCGCCATAATCATTCCCTCCGCCGCCAAAGCCGCCTTAATGAATAGATTTTAATAAAGAATTTAAATTAAATAAATTAAATTCACCCTGCATTTGGTCTTCTTCGCTGCATTCAGTTGAAGCACTGGCCCGCATTTGGTTGGCTCCAAAAGGCGGCGGCGGTCCGCCAAATTGGCCCCCTCCAAATTTAAATATTTTTAATAAAACAATTAAATAATTTTAATTTACCTTCTCTTAATGACCCACCGCCTTGAAACACCGGAGGCTGTGATGCGACAAAGGCCGAAACGGCAAAAATGACAGCAGTCAAAGCAATCATTTTCTAAATAAAAAATGGACACAATTTTATAATTCAAAAAATAATTTTAAAAAATCATTTGAGCTGTAATTGTAACTCCAATATTCCCATTTAAATGAGTTTTTTAATAATTAGAAAAATGGCTTTTCCCGAAGCATTGCCAACTTTTAAGGCTAATTGCCTATTTGCGTTTGCCATCTGAGCTCACAAATAAAATCTTTTGCTCGATATTCCACAAAAGTGACAATGGCCAAAATTTCGATGAATTGAAAAATATTGTGAATAATTGTCAATTTAAAATGCTGCGACCACGCATTGATGGCGTGCACGCCGCTGAACTAACTTTGGATGGTTAATGAATGGCCGGCGTCACGTCAGCAGTTTAAATCAACGCATTTCAATAATGAACTCAAATCCTGCAATTTTTACTTTTAACAAATGTTGTAAATACCTAATTGTTAGTTTGAAATGCTGCTCCAAATTCTTTGCTACTATAATATTTATTAGAAATTCTTGAGTCAAGGGCCGAGACTCTCGACCCGTGGTGATCTTTTCCACCTTTCGGCGCGCCGACACTCGCGCATTGCTTAAGCAACTTTTTGATGCGCAATGGGAAAAATAGGCGTTTTTCAGTACGGTGGGCGACTGAGGCCCAGGAAGCGAGTTGCGGTGCCCAATTGCAGTCTTACTGTTACGAAATTTTTTCCTTTTGCTCAAATAGCTTAGCACTTGCTAGGAGGATCGCATTTCAACATGCCCCCGACAAGTTTGTAAGTGATTGCATTTTGATCTGAGCAAAAAGGAAAAATCGACAAAAATTGCTGGTCGGCGTTTTGCACTTTTTTCTGACTTTGTACTAGGGTTGAGCGGGACCGGGACGGGACGGGATTTCCCGGGTTTTTCAGGTCCCGGTCCCGGTCGGGACGGGATTTTTGAAAAATGAAAAATCCCGGTCCCGGTTTTTTGGTCCCGCCGGGACCGGGACCAACCGGGAAAAAAGTACACCCTAATGATGGCATCGACCGACAATTTCAACTATTTTTTACTATTTCCCTCTAGTAAGTCGATGGCCTATTGCACTATAACTTACGCCCCAATAACTTTGAAAATAGCAAAATTGCGAGCGTGGTGAAATGGATTTCAAAAAATGTTGGCATACTGTATTTACACAACACAAACAGTGCATTTTTTGTCTGAGCCTGGGGTTCGAACCCGCTCGACTGTAAGAATGAAGTTCACCGATTTTCGACAAAACAGTTCTGGATGATTAAAAAAGATAGTTTTAAAATTTTTACTTCGTTTTGCCTCCCTTTTCAATGTTCAATTTTGTGATTTCCGTTCATTTTAAGCTAAAATTTCAATTTTTTGACCTTTAAGGGGCTATAAAAAAAATTGGCCGATAGAATCAAAATTTCATCCGATTGAAAATGTTGGCCATTTTGTTTCTGAGCTCTGTGCAAAAAATTAGACAAATCTGACTATTTAAAAAAAATCCCCTCTGTTCGAAGTGCGGCCAACTCGATTTCTGCTGTAATTTTCCATTTTTTTGCTTGGACATAACGCCAACGCTCAATGCCATATTTAATTGCTATTTCTTTGCTATTTCCTTCGTTAAGTTATAGTGTATTGGTTTGTCTTTTTGGTGAGTCTCATGATGTGTTGGGTTCGAACCCGCTTGAGTACAAGCAACATATTTATTGTTTTCTCCTCTAATCAAATACGCTTCCTCTCATTAATAAGATATTTTAAATAAATATTCTAATATTTTTTAATTAAAAGCGCGCAAAAAAAGAATAGATACAAGAATTTTTGAAATAAATTCATCATGTCTTGCTAAATTTTTGCTTCAATTTCCTTAACAAAGATTGCCAATTTTTTAAAAAATTTCTCCGGAGGCGCCTGTCGGCACCGCCGGACAGCCTCCACTCTTAAGTAAACCAGTTTTTCCTCAAAATTCCGAAGCAAAATTCATAATTTTGCTAAAATTTTGATGAAATTTCTTTAACAATTGAGTCAAAATTTCAAAAATTTTTCTCGGCTGCGCCTATCGGCACCGCCGACCCCCACCCTCCCTAAAAGTAAAGCAGAATCTCAAAAAAAAGAATGATGATGACAATGACATCGAAGGTCAAGAAGATCAACAATATGTGTTGCCGGAAAATTAAAATTTTTTAGTGTTTCGATAAAAAAAATTTTCTCCCTTGAAAAGTCCCGGTTGGTCCCGGTCCCGGTCCCGGTTGAAAATCTTGGTCCCGGTCCCGGTTTTTCTGGTAACGGTAAGTCCCGGTCCCGGTTTTTCCCAAAAGTCACGGTCCCGCTCAACCCTACTTTGTACACATCTCTACTGTTGGGGAAAAAATTTCTAAAATCATTTTAAATTTTTCCCGATTTTTTAAAAATATTTTTATGCACTAATTGGGAAATTTTGCATTTTTCATTTTTTCGGTTTGACAAATTCTCTGAATATTTGAAAAATTCACAACTTTTTTATTCAACTTTGAGTGATCTCTATTTATGGTTAAATGCAGAAATTGCAATTCAAAAAGTTGTAGTTAATTTTGTGCAAAAAATGAATTTTTCACTAAAAAATTCATAACAATGTTTAAAATGGAGATACTCAAAAAACGCTAATTAGCAGGGCTAGGATTTTTAGGTTGGAAAAATCTCAAAATAGGTACCTAAAATAGGTGAGAAAAAGTGCCAAAATAGGTACTAAAAAACGGGTTCATAAGCAGAAATAGGTGTGAAAAAAAGGTGCAAAAATAACAATAATGGCTTAAAAACTTGTTTTTTACATGGTAAAACTATGAATCAGTAGGGCTGTTACTTTTAGGCAAGAAAAAGTGCAAAATAGGCTCCTAAAAAGCACAAAATTCTATGAATTAAACATTTAAATTTTATTGGATTTTTTATTAAAAAATACAAAAAATTAGTGATCTTGGCAAGAAAAATTCAAATTTTTTTTTGCATTTTTTCAAAAAAGGCCCAAATAGTGGCAAAAATAGGGGCAAAAAGTATTTTTTACTTGAAATAGGTTTTTGCCCCTATTTTAGGTGGAGACCCCCAAAATAGGTTTTTTTAGGTTCGAATAGGTGGGTTAAAACGACGAAATTTCCGACTAAAAACATGTTTTTCGTGCATAACTCGCCAAAACAAAGCTGCAGAAAAAAATAGGTAAAAACCTAAAAATCCTAGCCCTGCTAATTAGATAAATAGCTAATTTTTTGCTCTACCAGATAGTACTTGAGTTCATTTTAATACCGTTACTCTGAACCGAGTTACAGTCCTTTTGGATCAGATATTTTTGGAATTTCATTTTTTTGGTCGGCAAAATTGACTGAATATCAGTCATTTTATTTTAACAAACATGCAACAAGTCAAATGTGTGGAAAACCCAAACATTCAGTCATTTATTTACCCCAACAAAAACACAAAACAAGTAAAATGTGTTGAAAACACAAACATTCAGCTAACAAAAACACAAAACAAATAAAATGTGTGGGAAACACAAACATTCTTTAATCCTAACAAAACACAAAACAAGTCAAATACCTATGTTGAAAACACAAACATTCAGTCATTTTATCCTAACAAAAACACGCAACAAGTCAAATGTGTGGAAAACCCAAACATTCAGTCATTTATTTACCCCAACAAAAACACAAAACGAGTAAAATGTGTTGAAAACACAAACATTCAGCTAACAAAAACACAAAACAAATAAAATGTGTGGGAAACACAAACATTCTTTAATCCTAACAAAACACAAAACAAGTCAAATACCTATGTTGAAAACACAAACATTCAGTCATTTTATCCTAACAAAAACACGCAACAAGTCAAATGTGTGGGAAACACAAACATTCAGTCATTTACCCCAACAAAAACACAAAACAATAAAATGGGTTGAAAACACAAACATTCAGCTAACAAAAACACAAAACAAGTAAAATGTGGGGGAACACACAGTCATTTAATCCTAACAAAACACAAAACAAGTCAAATACCTATGTTGAAAACACAAACATTCAGCATTTAATCCTAACAAAACACGCAACAAGTCAAATGTGTGGGAAACACAAACATTCAGTCATTTACCCCAACAAAAACACAAAACAATAAAATGGGTTGAAAACACAAACATTCAGCTAACAAAAATACAAAACAAGTAAAATGTGTGGGAACACACAGTCATTTAATCCTAACAAACACAAAACAAGTCAAATAGGTATGTTGAAAACACAAACATTCAGCATTTAATCCTAACAAAAACACGCAACAAGTCAAATGTGTGGGAAACACAAACATTCAGTCATTTACCCCAACAAAAACACAAAACAAGTAAAATGTGTTGAAAACACAAACATTCAGCTAACAAAAACACAAAACAAATAAAATATATGGGAACCACAAACATTCTTTAATCCTAACACAAACACAACTAGTCAAATGTGTGGGAAACCCAAACATTCAGTCATTTACCCCCTAACAAAAACATAAAACAAGTCAAATGTGTGGGAAACCCAAACATTCACCCTAAAAAAAACACAAAACAAGTCAAATGTGTTGAAAACACAAACATTCAGGTCATAACAAAAACACAAAACAAGTCAAATGTGTTGAAAACACAAACATTCAGTCATTTACCCCCTAACAAAAACACAAAACAAAACAAATGTGTTGAAAACACAAACATTCAGTCATTTACCGCCTAACAAAACACAAAACAAATGTGTTGAAAACACAAACATTCAGTCATTTTATCATAACACAAACACGCAAAGCCAGAGTGGCATCGGCCTATTCGGTTTTGGACTTACTTAAAAATATTCTTTTATTCCTTAATTTCCAAAAATTTCAACTGATTCAAAACCCGTTTTATTCTCAATTTTTATGTTCTTTTGACAAAATTCGTATGCACCAAATAACATGTCTTCAGACAATTTTAGAATAAAAATATTTTCCAGCAAATTTTGACCAAAAGGGTCCCCCTTATGGTTTTTTAAAAGTTGAAGCGGTTCAAAAACCGGTTTAAATGCTCGTTCCAATAAAATTTTTGGTTCTTCTATCGGTTTCAGCACCTTGTTTTCTGGAAGCTCAGTATGAACCAGAATTTGTTATTTGATGTTATGGAAATCCAGAATGCACCAGAATTTGGTGTTCTGGAAAGTCAGCTGGACCAGAATTTGGCTTTCCGAAAGCCAATATAGGCCAGAATTAGGTTTTTCGGAAAGTCAGCATGCACCAGAATTTGACCTATTTGATCTTCTGGTGATCCAGAATGCACCAGTATTTGGTGTTCCGGAAAGTCAGCTAGACCAGAATTAGGTTTTCCGAGACAGTATGAGCCAGATTTGTTATTTGGTCTTCTGGAAATCCAGAATGCACCAGAATTTGGTGTTCTGGAATCCTGCCTGACCAGAATTTGGTTTTCCGGAAATCCAGAATGCACCAGAATTTGCTTTCCGGAAATCCAGAATGCACCAGAATTTGCTTTCCGGAAAGTCAATATAGACCAGAATTAGGTTTTCCGGAAAGACAGCACCAGAATTTGGTCGAGTTCTCAACATAAAACTCCATTCTGATTAGCTTTGTAGGTAAAATTGGTCCAAATTCTCTGCCTCACCAATTTATTTCATCATAACGCATCATTTTTTTAGTGATCGCTTTTATTGTGCAAATTTATCTTACAAATTAGGCCCGGGATCCCACTCGTTTCGTCAGCACTTCTTCTTGGTCAAACTTCCGGAACTTCAACGTCTGGGAAAAAATTTTCAATTGTCACTCGAGGCCAGAAGACTTTCAAAGATTGGAAGGAAGTAGAAAGTATTTGTGTTTTTCATAAACAAAATGACTATAACAATTTTTATTCTGATGAAGAACAATCAGAATTCTGATTTTTGTTTTAAAGCGACAAAAAAGGCATTCCTGGTTCAGATTAAGCAGCTCTGATATTAATTATATGGACTTTCTAAATGTAATAACTTTTGACGAAAGGGAGCAATAAAAAACAGTAAATTAAAAAGAACATCCATTATTTGATAATTCAAATTTTTCCTCTGTTGGAGCAGTGTACAAAATAATTCCAGGCGCCAAAACATGACCATTAAACTTTCGCTTTGAATTAACACAACTCAGCCCAATAATCGGTTTAATATTGCAACGGTGAGGCCCTAAAATTATAAATAAAATTAAAAAATTAAAACACTTTTTATTTTATACCTGGGCATACCGTAACGTTCTGCACATCTAGAGCAGATTCAACTTTTTTGTAGCAGTTCATAAACTGTATTGAATATTGCATTTGCTTTGGAAGCTTGCGAAAAAAATTGTTTCCTTTTTTTAAAATACTTTTTTCAAAATTTTTGCTGATTATTTGTGCAGTTTTGACATTAATAAATTTTAATGACACTGCATTCTGGGCATCAGCATCAGATGATTGCTAAATTTTGTTAATTTTGTTTTAAATATTTTCGTTATTTTAACAAACTCATATACATACCTCTACTCTCTTAACCTTTGAGTATATTTTATATTGTATAAATAAGAAGACCAATCCTTTTTTACCTCAGAAATGCTCTTATTGTATCCCGCTGCTTCATTATCTTCCAAAAAATTCCATTTTCGAAGATGGAACATGCGCCCTTCCATGACCGGCACATTTTGGAAAATGCAGTTTGACCGTACGATGTACGGGCTGTGAATCCAAAGCGATTCGGCCCTTGCTGTATTCGCCACGTATTTGGGGGTCAGATGAGTATGCACGTTAACTTTTGCCGACATTAATGTGTCGAACAGCGAGAAATAAGACGCATTTTTCGCTTAAAAAGTTTTCATTTATTTAATAAACAAAAATAAATTTTTATATTATTAAAAGATTTGAAATCAATAAATGCGTGCACTATTTGCTATCGTCATTACTTGTTGTTATATGCACATGGAAACGAGTGTACACTAACGCTGCAGCAGTTGGAACAGCGAGACGAATGAATTCATCGTAATATGTTCCATGATCGGGCACCAAAATGTCGTCAAAATCGCCAACAATCAGAAATTCCGCAGCATACTGGTGGTTATTTTATAAGGAAATTTTATTCAATCATACTTAATACATACCGTATAACCACACTCAATTAAAAAAGTTATTTTAATATTTTTATACTCTTTCTTTACTTTAAATTTAAATTCCACTCCAATTTAATTAAAGCTATATTTTAATATCGTTTTTTTTAAATGCACCCACCCCATATTTCATTAAGCAATCGGTGTGCGCCGCTGCCTGATTTCTCCATACAATTTCCATGTTAGGGTTCTTTACATTCCCATTATAATTCATGCCCACTAAATCAACAGAATACCAAGGCTCAATACTGATAACATCAGTTGCGTTATAATCCTTAATTATGGCTAAAAATTAATAAATAATTGAGACGTTTTTTCATTTTTTTGTGAATAATTTTTGAAGAGAGAAGCTTAAAAATAGCTTTTTTCGCAATTTTTTTTGAACTTTTATTTCCGATTATTATTGGGTTTTAGAAACTAAAAACTATTTAACGGTTTAAGAAAATATTTTGGCTTTTTATAATTTAGATTTAGGGAGGAGGTTATTAGAAGAGAAGGGATTTCAGGTTATATCTTTTTTTGCGAATGGAGATTGACGAGAGAAGCTCAAAAATAGCATTTCCTGCAAAACATTTTTGAATTTGAGGCGGCAATTTTAAGAATAAATAAATTCAGGCACCTTTAAAATTTCAAAAATCCCTTCAAATGCACTCATTAAATAAACGATTTGCAACGTAACGCCAAAATGACGATAAGTTTCAATTGTTAATACAACTAATTGCCAGTGTTCGATGTAGAACAGCGGGCTAAAGCATGCGCCAACCTGCACGCGTTTTTTCAGATAAGGTCGCTGTATCTTAATTAGAAAATTATAACCAATTCCCAGCAAAAAATACTTAAGCCAATTTTATTACAAAATGGCATATTTAAAAAAAATATTGGAATTAAAATATTTAAATTTAAAGCAACAAATCGGCATAATTTTTTTACACATTAAAAACATAAATTTTTGCATTTACCTCAACGGGAACCAGCAACTTTTCTCGGTATCCAATTTGAAGCGAATGTGGCTGGGACACTGATTCAAAGGTGCCCATATAAGCTTCCCAATGGCAATAATCTTCTTGTGCCGCTGCTTGATGGACCATAAAATTTGTTAGCAAAAGATCCGTGCCGTTTGCTGTTTTGGCCACTAATTTTGTGCGTCCAACCAAATCACTTTTTGGCGCTATTAGTAACAGTACAAATTGGTTGTCAGCGTAAAGCCTGCTTTTGGCGCTATACACCGCAGAAATTATAACAAAATATTGTTGTTGTTGTTCAGTGTCATTTCGTTGTGCAGAAAAAACTGGTGGATTTCGAAGCATCAATGTTACTTTCCATAGAAGCAAAAACAGAAGCAACGGAAAGCCAGTACGAATGTTCTTGTACCTATTCATGAAAGTTGTATACGCATATTTATAAAATTATTAAAATTACCATTTTAATTTATTCACCAATGTTACCCTTAAAAGCAGCATTTATAAATATATAGATATTTGTTTAAATTTGAGTTTTGCTTAAAAAAAAATTAAGGCATTTTGGCTCGGATAAAATTAAATTCGTAAAATTGTAGGTTCTAGTTGACTTTACGCGTCCCAACACTTTTTTACGGTCCCATGAATGTTTATGTTTCCTATTAAATTTTAAAAAAAGTAAAGTTTAACATTCAGGTTTGTAACAAACAACTGAAACAATAGACAAACAATTTCAAGTCTGAGTGCTCAGGATAACAACGTCTTTTCTCATTTGAATGATAACGTCAAAATGCATAACAAATAATAAGTAGGCAACAATTCAGGTGTGGTTCCATGTAAGTGCTTTAACCCTTGAATTGCTCTCACACACATGATTAACCTTTCTAAAATTAGGGCGAAATTGTTTATTGAATAGTTTGGTTACTTTCGATCCATTTTGTCACAAGACGTATTGGGACGCGTAAACATCCATGGGACGCGTAAACATTTGTTGGGACGCGTAAAGTCAACTACATAGAACCAAATTGTAAAACTTACTCTGAAAAAAAGAAGGGTGCTAAGTCCTTTTATAAAATCCGCCACTATGCGCGTTTTATAAAATGCATCTCCATTGGAGCGTAAGTTATGAATGAAGGAAATGAATTGCAGAAAGAGTTAACTTAAAATGTCGGCCATCCATTGGAGCGTAAGTTATAGGAAAGAAAGAAATGACTTGCAGAAAGAGTTAGGTAACTTAAAATGTCGAAGAACAAAAGATTTGAGGATAAAGAGGAAACGAAATAAATGAAATTCTAAAAAGTGATTAAAACTAGTCTGGACCAAGGGCGTACCCAGGAATTTGAGGAATTTCCCAAAAAATGACCAAAAATTTTTTGGTTTTGTTTGTTTTTGTTCCAAGCTCATTTATCTTTTTTAACCTTGATGACCGAACTAGCCGAATGGTTTGTCTTTTCGTTAACTCTTATGTTGTGTGTTGGGTTCGAACCCGCTTGAGTGCAAGAACCCTCTTTACTCATATACGTTTCCCCCAGGGAGGCCAGATCACTTTCGTGAAAAAATGGCAAACAGCTTCTAAGAAATGGCATTGTAATGGCATCAAGGGTTCCGAAAAATGGCATTGTAATGGCATCCGTTTTTTTGCAAAAGGCATAGAAAAACAAAAAAATCTGATTTATTGCGAGTAACTGTACTTCTCATTAGCTTTTGCCTTGTTCAAGAGGTCATTTTGCAACAGAAAAAAATCATGCGCTGAGATACAATCCAGATCAGAGTTCAGTTTGACACAAACAAAAGCATTAACCGTTTCCGGGGAAAATTGATTGGATTGATCGGTCCAAATATGATTTACAACCGAAAAGACGGACTCGCAGAATGCATTTGAAGGAAATATTGAAAGAAAAATTGACACCAATGTTTTGATGTGTTTGAGATTCTTGTCCTTCAGCACCTCATAACCGAGCGAATCCAAGTAAAATTTCTTAAATATGAGTTCTTAATTATCAAATTTTCGAGAAAAGACCTTAAAAGACTCCTTCAATCGCCCAGATATTAAGCTGAGTCCATTTTCGTCCATTTCGACCAAAGTAGTGCATTTTTTGGGTTTATTACATTTTTTTGAAACTTTGAGTCTCGGGTTTTTAGGGGTCTCGGTCTGGTCTCGGGGTCAAGGCTCGGTCTCAGGTCTTGTGATTCGCGGTAAATTTTAGGTCTCGAGCATCTTGTAATCTTCTATATCAAAAACAGTTTGGTTTGCTTTATAAAATGCGATATTTTTGATGCAAGGCAAAATTTACTATTTGACCTCTTTGAATAAAGTAAATTTAAAATAAAAACACAAATATAATTATAAATAGAGACGGGCTTCATGTTTTTTTGCGAACAGGGTTTGACGAGAGAAGCCAAAAATAATATGCAAAAATTTGAATTAGAGCAACTTTTTACATAAATCCATATTTTGGCGGTTTTAAGAATAGGCATAGCGTTTTTGAGAATAAATCCAAATTTTTAGCATTTTTCCTAAAATTCTTGAAGAAATTCAATATTTTAGGCATTTTTTCAAACATTTCTTTAAAAAAATGAAAAACAAAAATGTACCCCTAAAAATCAACAAAAAAAAAAAATTCTTACTTTGAAAGCTATGAAGTTTTAATTTTTATTAAAATTTTACTAACAAAAATTTAGTCCAAACATAAAAAGCATAAAAATAACAAATAGAACGCCAAATAAAGCAATTATATTCAAATTGTACCAACTATTTTCGGAAAATTCTTATTTTCCCCTCAGAAAATGAAAATTTTCTCCAAAGTTCCAAGAAATGGCAAAATAATGGCAAGTGTGGAGAAATGGCAAATGTAATGGCAAATTTTCAAAATAATGGCATTTGCCATTAAAAAAGGGCATTCTGGCCTCCCTGGTTTCCCCCCCCCCCCCATTAATAAATTTTTAAATATTTTTAAATTAAAATACGCGCAAAAAAAAATTTTCTGAAATAAATTCATCACACTTTCTGAATTTTTGCTTTAAGTTTCTTAACAAAGATTGCTAATTTTTCGTAAATTCCTAAAAAGTAGAGACCGGATTCGATAAAAATTTATAGATTTTATTCTTGCCCACTGAAGACAATGCTAAATTTTTTTGAAAAAAATGTTATGAACAAAATAGTTTTTATTAAAAAAATATTTTTACCAGAAATTTGATCCTGGTAATTTCCGAATCTGATCCTGATCCCGAATTTTCAAAAGGTTTTAAATATTTAGAAAATTGGACTCTATAAAAAGTTGGGAGGAGGTCAAGGAGCTGAATGCTTATTATGAAAACAACAATGAGAAAAAGCACACACATTGATGACTTTTGTGCATGGTCAGAAAAATGCAAAAAAAAAAAAAGAAGGAATTTAAAAATTTATGGGGTTTGTACAAATTTTTGGGGTTTGTCAACCCCAAAAAACATAAACCAAAAAAGTCCAATTTTTTTTTGTTTTTGTTTGTTTGGGTCAAATTGGAGCACAACCCAAAACCAAAAAAAACCACAAAATTTTTTGTATTTGTTTGTTTGGTCCAAGTTTCGGTCTCTTAAAAATTGGTTAATATTGTTCCACAGCCGAATGAATATGACAGAAATAAATCTTCATGAAATTGTTTTTTCGTTTTTAATAAAATTTTCATAATTATTATGTTCTTTGTAATATATTCGGACATAAATTCTCCCCAATTTATGGCTTGTTTCTTTCAAAAAAAGTTATGACTAATCGCGTCAAAACGGCACCAAAATTAGAAGCATGTTTCCGGTAATTGCATAATTGGTTAGTTATAACAAATGAGTTAATCAATAAAGAAAGCATTCGTCGAACAATCGATGCACTAGCGTTGTGCTTACTCTCAGCCAAGATTAGAAGTCACACATGCATATCCGTCCACCACATCACCGGGGTGTTGGGCATTTGCTGGGACGAGCCATTGCGATTGAGCGTTGTTGCTGCATTCAAGTGAGAGGACACCGGAGTCATAGTTGCCAAAGTCAGTGTCGCGATTAGCCAAGATTACATGTATGGTGACCTGTGAATAACATTGTGTTAGGACTAAAAACATTTGCGGCGCGATCAGAATAACTCCGTCCAGCATCTGATGTGGGTTTCAGTTATCCCTGTTTCATAAATCAAGTCTGAACCAGGGTTGCAGCGGATCATCCGAAATCCATCCGAAATCCGGTGTTTTTCCCAATCCGAAATCCGATCCGAGAAATTTTGGGTAATCCGATCCGAAATCCGGATAAATAGATTTTTTTGTCTGATATTTTTCAACATTATAAGAAAAATAAAAAATTAAAGCTAAAACTTTTTAATAAAAAAAAAAAAATGTATTTTCAATTATTTTTACTTGTTTCGCCCAAGTAAGTCGATGGCCTAGTGGGTCCTCTTCTTTGTGATTCTCATGTTATGTGTTGGGTTCGAACCCGCTTGCGTGCAGACACTTTTTTATTGGTTTTCCACGCTACTCAAATAGGCATCCCCTCGTTAATAAGATTTTAAATAAATATTCTAATATTTTTTAATTAAAAATGCGCGCAAAAAAAGAATAGATACAAGAATTTTTGAAACAAATTCATCATGTCTTCCCGAATTTTTGCTTCAATTTCTCAACAAATAAAAAAATTTCCCCGGCGGCGCCTGTCGGCACCGCCGGACATCCTCAACTCTTACGTAAACCAGTTTTTTTCCGAAATTCTGAAGCAAAATTCATAATTTTGCTAAAATTTTGATGAAATTTCTTTAACAAAATTGAGTCAAAATTTCAAAAATTTTTCTCGGCGGCGCCTATCGGCACCGCCGACCCCCACCCTCCCTAAAAGTAAAGCAGAATCTCAAAAAAATGATATGATAAATTGAAGTTAAAGCCACCCCATTCGCGGCTTACATTGAATAAATTGATATGGCGAAAAGTTTTAAAAAATCACAAAAGTTTGAATTTTTGCAACCAAAAATTTTTTTTCATTATCCGAAATCCGGTGTTTTTCCCAATCCGAAATCCGATCCGAGAAATTTTGAGCAATCCGATCCGAAATCCGTATCCGACTTTTTTCCCAATCCGCTGCAACCCTGGTCTGAACACCTGGATTGGTTGCCTTTGGGAAATTATGCCCTTTTAAAAACTCTATTTTAGCGATTTTTTGATCACAACTATTTTCAAATGTAGCCAATCCAAGTGATCAAAAACTCTTGTAGCTCTATTGTACACCCTATTTATTGATACAGAGATAACTGATGGATATGGATGCCGCTCTATAAAGCCGAGCTTACCACTTGACCGGCAGTGAGAGGACACCGGAGTCATAGTTGCCAAAGTCAGTGTCGCGATTAGCCAAGATTACATGTATGGTGACCTGTGAATAACATTGTGTTAGGACTAAAAACATTTGCGGCGCGATCAGAATAACTCCGTCCAGCATCTGATGTGGGTTTCAGTTATCCCTGTTTCATAAATCAAGTCTGAACCAGGGTTGCAGCGGATCATCCGAAATCCATCCGAAATCCGGTGTTTTTCCCAATCCGAAATCCGATCCGAGAAATTTTGGGTAATCCGATCCGAAATCCGGATAAATAGATTTTTTTGTCTGATATTTTTCAACATTATAAGAAAAATAAAAAATTAAAGCTAAAACTTTTTAATAAAAAAAAAAAAATGTATTTTCAATTATTTTTACTTGTTTCGCCCAAGTAAGTCGATGGCCTAGTGGGTCCTCTTCTTTGTGATTCTCATGTTATGTGTTGGGTTCGAACCCGCTTGCGTGCAGACACTTTTTTATTGGTTTTCCACGCTACTCAAATAGGCATCCCCTCGTTAATAAGATTTTAAATAAATATTCTAATATTTTTTAATTAAAAATGCGCGCAAAAAAAGAATAGATACAAGAATTTTTGAAACAAATTCATCATGTCTTCCCGAATTTTTGCTTCAATTTCTCAACAAATAAAAAAATTTCCCCGGCGGCGCCTGTCGGCACCGCCGGACATCCTCAACTCTTACGTAAACCAGTTTTTTTCCGAAATTCTGAAGCAAAATTCATAATTTTGCTAAAATTTTGATGAAATTTCTTTAACAAAATTGAGTCAAAATTTCAAAAATTTTTCTCGGCGGCGCCTATCGGCACCGCCGACCCCCACCCTCCCTAAAAGTAAAGCAGAATCTCAAAAAAATGATATGATAAATTGAAGTTAAAGCCACCCCATTCGCGGCTTACATTGAATAAATTGATATGGCGAAAAGTTTTAAAAAATCACAAAAGTTTGAATTTTTGCAACCAAAAATTTTTTTTCATTATCCGAAATCCGGTGTTTTTCCCAATCCGAAATCCGATCCGAGAAATTTTGAGCAATCCGATCCGAAATCCGTATCCGACTTTTTTCCCAATCCGCTGCAACCCTGGTCTGAACACCTGGATTGGTTGCCTTTGGGAAATTATGCCCTTTTAAAAACTCTATTTTAGCGATTTTTTGATCACAACTATTTTCAAATGTAGCCAATCCAAGTGATCAAAAACTCTTGTAGCTCTATTGTACACCCTATTTATTGATACAGAGATAACTGATGGATATGGATGCCGCTCTATAAAGCCGAGCTTACCACTTGACCGGCGGCACAGGTCAGCGTCAGCGTTGAGCAGCCAGCCGAATTAGTGCCGGATGTGCCGGTTGGCGCATTTGTACTAATTGCCTGTAGCATTCCAGCGGCAACCGCTTCTGCTGCCGTGAGCGTTCTTAAGCTAGCGGTCGTGCATGAGTTGCATGAACTGGCGGGAGGAGCACTTCTTGGACCTGGAGCATTTATGAAATGCCTGGAGCACTTGAAGTATTTAAAGTACCTAGAGCGCATTTGAACTACCTAAAACACTTTTGGTACCTGAATTTTTTATTTTATGGTCGTTTTTACACTAAAAAGTTATTTCATTGGAATACTAGGCTAATCTATGGCATGTAAACTCCAAAAGAAAACTTTTTGGCATTCTATGCTAATTTGCGAGCGTAAAAATCTTAACACTAAAAAATTGAGTTAATCTGTGCCAATTATCCACTATGGACCTTGTTGACTGCTCGAACGCGGCGTGTCTCCACGGGAATTACGGCCAAAGAAATTTTGGAATTTCTGAATCATTTCCCCAAAGCCGCTCTGACGCTTCCGACGACGCTTTTGCTCCTCACTGGACTCTTCAACGTCAACGTCAACATCGATGTCCATTCCGCCACCGCCTCCTCCAGACGCGCCTTGAAATTGGCCTCCAAATCCGCCGCCATAATCATTCCCTCCGCCGCCAAAGCCGCCTTAATGAATAGATTTTAATAAAGAATTTAAATTAAATAAATTAAATTCACCCTGCATTTGGTCTTCTTCGCTGCATTCAGTTGAAGCACTGGCCCGCATTTGGTTGGCTCCAAAAGGCGGCGGCGGTCCGCCAAATTGGCCCCCTCCAAATTTAAATATTTTTAATAAAAGAATTAAATAATTTTAATTTACCTTCTCTTAATGACCCACCGCCTTGAAACACCGGAGGCTGTGATGCGACAAAGGCCGAAACGGCAAAAATGACAGCAGTCAAAGCAATCATTTTCTAAATAAAAAATGGACACAATTTTATAATTCAAAGAATAATTTTAAAAAATCATTTGAGCTGTAATTGTAACTCCAATATTCCCATTTAAATGAGTTTTTTAAAATTAGAAATGGCTTTTCCCGAAGCATTGTCAACTTTTCAGGCTAATTGCCTATTTGCGTTTGACATCTGAGCTCACAAATAAATCTTTTGCTCGATATTCCACAAAAGTGACAAATGGCCAAAATTTTGATGAATTGAAAAATATTGTGAATAATTATTGTCAATTTAAAATGCTTCGACCACGCATTGATGGCGTGCACGCCGCTGAACTAACTTTGGATGGTTAATGAATGGCTGGCGTCACGTCAGCAGTTTAATAAATCAACGTATTCAATTGCTTCATTTTTATGCTCTAACCACTGAGTTACGCAGGAACCTTTTTTAGTGATCGCTTTTATTGTGCAAATTTGTCTTACAAATTAGGCCCGGGATCCCACTCGTTTCGTCAGCACTTCTTCTTAATCAAACTGTCGGAACTTCAACGTCTGGAAAAAAAATTTCAATTGTCACTCGAGGCCAGAAGACTTTCAAAGATTGGAAGGAAGTAGAAAGTATTTGTGTTTTTCATAAACAAAATGACTATAACAATTTTTATTCTGATGAAGAACAATCAGAATTCTGATTTTTGTTTTAAAGCGACAAAAAAGGCATTCCTGGTTCAGATTAAGCAGCTCTGATATTAATTATATGGACTTTCTAAATGTAATAACTTTTGACCAAAGGGAGCAATAAAAAACAGTAAATTAAAAAGAACATCCATTATTTGATAATTCAAATTTTTCCTCTGTTGGAGCAGTGTACAAAATAATTCCAGGCGCCAAAACATGACCATTAAACTTTCGCTTTGAATTAACACAATTCAGCCCAATAATCGGTTTAATATTGCAACGGTGAGGCCCTAAAATTATAAATAAAATTAAAAAATTAAAACAATTTTTATTTAATACCTGGGCATACCGTAACGTTCAGCACATCTAGAGCAGATTCAACTTTTTTGTAGCAGTTCATAAACTGTATTGAATATTGCATTTGCTTTGGAAGCTTGCGAAAAAAATTGTTTCCTTTTTTTAAAATACTTTTTTCAAAATTTTTGCTGATTATTTGTGCAGTTTTGACATTAATAAATTTCAATGACACTGCATTCTGGGCATCAGCATCAGATGATTGCTAAATTTTTGTTAATTTTGTTTTAAATATTTTCGTAATTTCGAGCAAAATCATATACATACCTTTACTCCTTAACCTTTGAGTATATTTTGTATTGTATAAATAAGAAGACCAACCTCATAAATGCTCTTATTGTATCCCGCTGCTTCATTATCTTCCAAAAAATTCCATTCCCGAAGGTGGAACATGCGTCCTTCCATGACCGGCACATTTTGGAAAATGCAGTTTGACTGTACGATGTACGGGCTGTGAATCCAAAGCGATTCGGCCCTTGCTGTATTCGCCACGTATTTGGGGGTCAGAGGAATATGCACGTTAACTTTTGCCGACATTAATGTGTCGAACAGCGAGAAATAAGACGCATTTCTCGCTTAAAACGTTTTCATTTATTTAATGGACAAAAAATATATATTTATATATTAAAAATTTTAAAAAAAATTTAAATCAATAAATACGTGCACTATTTACTATCATCATTACTTGTTGTTATATGCACATGGAAACGATTGTACACTAACGCTGCAGCAGTTGGAACAGCGATACGAATGAATTCATCGTAATATGTTCCATGATCGGGCACCAAAATGTCGTCAAAATCGCCAACAATCAGAAATTCCGCAGCATACTGGTAGTTAATTCATAAGAAAATTTTATTTAATAACTAATTAATATTATACTTAAATATAAACCGTATAACCTAAAATAGAGTAGAGTCCCATCGGGGTCAAAATTATTAATATTTTCTTTATTTTAAAATTCCCACTCCATTTTAATTAAACCTATATTTTAATATCGTTTTTTAATGCACCCACCCCATATTTCATTAAGCAATCGGTGTGCGCCGCTGCCTGATTTCTCCATACAATTTCCATGTTAGGGTTCTTTACAGTCCCATTATAATTCATGCCCACTAAATCAACAGAATACCAAGGCTCAATACTGATAACATCAGTTGCGTTATAATCCTTAATTATGGCTTAAAATTAGTAAATAATTGAGACGTTTTTTCATTTTTTTGTGAATAATTTTTGAAGAGAGAAGCTCAAAACTAGCTTTTTTCGCATTTTTTTTTTGAACTTTTATTTCCGATTATTATTGGTTTTTAGAAACTAAAAACTATTTCACGGTTTAAGAAAATATTTTGGCATTTTAAAATTTAGATTTAGGGAGGAGGTTATTAGAAGAGAGGGGATTTCAGGTTATATCTTTTTTAGCGAATAGGGATTGACGAGAGAAGCTCAAAAATAGCATTTCCTGCAAAACATTTTTGAATTTGAGGCGGTAATTTTAAGAATAAATAAATTCAGGCACCTTTAAAATTTCAAAAATTCCTTCAAATGCACTCATTAAATAAACGATTTGCAACGTAACGCCAAAATGACGATAAGTTTCAATTGTTAATACAACTAATTGCCAGTGTTCGATGTAGAACAGCGGGCTAAAGCATGCGCCAACCTGCACGCGTTTTTTCAGATAAGGTCGCTGTATCTTAATTAGAAAATTATAACCAATTTCTAGCAAAAAAAACTTAAGCCAATTTTATTACAAAATGGCATATTTTAAAAAAATATTGGAATTAAAATATTTAAATTTAAAGCAACAAATCGGCATAATTTTTTTACACATTAAAAACATAAATTTTTGCATTTACCTCAACGGGAACCAGCAACTTTTCTCGGTATCCAATTTGAAGCGAATGTGGCTGGGACACTGATTCAAAGGTGCCCATATAAGCTTCCCAATGGCAATAATCTTCTTGTGCCGCTGCTTGATGGACCATAAAATCTGTTAGCAAAAGATCCGTGCCGTTTGCTGTTTTGGCCACTAATTTTGTGCGTCCAACCAAATCACTTTTTGGCGCTATTAGTAACAGTACAAATTGGTTGTCAGCATAAAGCCTGCTTTTGGCGCTGTAAACCGCAGAAATTATAACAAAATATTGTTGTTGTTGTTCAGTGTCATTTCGTTGTGCAGAAAAAACTGTTGGATTTCGAAGCATCAATGTTACTTTCCATAGAAGCAAAAACAGAAGCAACGGAAAGCCAGTACGAATGTTCTTGTACCTATTCATGAAAGTTGTACAATATTTATAAAATTATTAAAATTACCATTTTAATTTATTTACCAATGTTACCCTTAAAAGCAGCATTTATAAATATATAGATATTTGGTTAAGTTTTGCTTAAAAAAAAATTAAGGCATTTTTGTTGTGGATTTATTTGTAAGAGCAGGGCTCGATAAAAATAAATTCAAAAAATGTAAGCTTACTCTAAAAAATGGATTGTAATAAAAAAGAAGGGTGCCAGGTCCTTTTAAAAAATCCGCCACGGTGGGCGTTTTATAAAATACGACACAAAATATATCGAATAAAATGCTATATTATTTTATAAACATCAAAATAAAGTGGCGGATTTATAAAATGACTCAACACAAAAAAGGATAAAGAAGGAAATGACTTGCAGAAAGAGTTAACTTAAAATGTCGAAGAACAAAAGATTTGAGGATAAAGAGGAAACGAAATAATGAGATGCTGAAAAGTGATTATAAACTGGTTATTATAATTGCACAGCCAAATATAACAAAAATAAATCTTCATGGAATTGTTTTTTTGTATTTAATAATGTATAATTATCACAAAAACGAAACCGAACCGAAACCAATAACCAAACCTAAACCGATACCCGACCAAAACTCTCAGTTATCCAAAACCGGTAACCGAACCGAAGCCAACCGAAACCTATAACCTCCAGTTACCAAAACCGGTAACCGAACCGAAGCCTTGGGTTAACCGAACCGAAACCGATAACCGACCGAAACCTTCGGTTAGACGAAACCGGTAACCGAACGAAACCGATAACCGACCGAAACCTTCGGTTAGACGAAACCGGTAACCGAACCGTAATTTCGGTTAACCAAAACCGATAACCGAGCGAAACCTTCGGTTAACGAACCGGTACCCAAACCAAAACCGATACCCGACCAAACCTCTCGTATCCAAAACCGGTAACCGAACCAAAGCCTTGGGTTAACCGAACCGAAACCGATAACCGACCGAAACCTTCGGTTAGACGAAACCGGTAACCGAACCGTAATTTCGGTTAACCAAAACCGATAACCGACCGAAACCTTCGGAAACGAAACCGGGAACCAAACCAAACCGATAACCGACCGAAATTTTCGGTTAACCAAAACCGGTAACCAAACCAAAACCGATAACCGACCGAAAATTTTTTTTCGGCTAACCGAAACCAATAACCGGAACATTGTCCTAATTTTAATTAATTCAATTCAATTCTGCAATTTTGCTTATAAATTTGAGAATTAATTTTTGAATTACATAATTTGCTCTCATAAATATTTCAAAAAATTCTCCCACGCGTTTAGGCTGCTTATCAATTGGACGATTTCTGCCCCAGCCATTGTTCTTTTACTTTTGCTGTGAAAACTTTGTAGTTTTCTCTTGATTACTTTACCTTACAGCTGAGTAATTTTTGTGAATGGAAGGGTTTGGTTTTTCTTAGGAAGTGCAATTTAAAAGTGACAAATGAAATTTAAATGTAAATGCTTTGCGCACGTATACTTTTGGCTTTTTCCGAGTTTGTTGCTTAATCTTTGAGATGATTCGGTCGGTGGATCGGACACACATTTATAGGGCATTAACGGGGCGCGCTGATGAATTGGTGCAGAATCAGTAAACAAAAAAACTTCAGCAGGCTCTGGTCACATAAAAATTTCCACTGGTACGAATGTCACATCCACAAGTTTATTTTCTGTCCATTCCCGTGAATCCGGGTCCCGTGAACGAATCGAATGCCCTCTTTTTCTTGTCCATGCCGGTGAAGCCCGGCCCAGTGAAGGAGTCAAACGCCCTCTTCTTCTTGTCCATTCCGGTAAAGCCTGGACCCATGAAGGAGTCGAACGATCGTTTCTCGAAACCGTTGAAGCCATAGCCTGGAAATGATCAAAACCCATAAGATTATGAAATTTAAATGCTTTTTTTACCATCAAACGGCTCAAATCGCTTGTCAAGGCCGGTGAAGCCTGGCCCAGTGAAAGAGTCAAACGAACGCTTGTCATAATTGGTGAAGTCGGTGTCAAACGCCGCCCGTTTGTCCAGGCCAGTGAAACCAGGGCCCGTAAAAGAGTCGAACGAACGCTTATCAAAGCCGGGATGACTGATCTTTAAGAATCATTTATGCAGAATGAGAAAAAAAACGACTGCACTTAAAATTCTTTTTAGTAAATTTTTCGGGAATAAACCAAGTTTGTAAAAACCAAATTAACGAAAACGGGTTGTTCTCCTTTTTTTTTGTCTATTTTATGAACATTTGACATGCAACTCGTCCAGACAATGTTCGACAATTTTTTGGTCTCAACGCCCACTAACTACACTTTAGCACGAAAAAAAATTATAAATTTCAAACTTACAAATGCGCTGAAGGGCTGTTTTTCTGCTGCTGGATGTTGTTGGCTTTGTGGCTTTGGTAACGGAGCCGAAAGGGTCGTCTTAATTAATATGTTTTAATAAAGAAAATAAATTTATTTTTAAATTTTTGTACCGTAACGAGAACTAAGCCGAAGAGGGCGACGGACGGAGAGAAAATTTGATAAAGGGACATTTTTACGGATTTTCACGACCGAAATGTAAGGGACAGATTGCCTAAATTTTTTTAATCAAATTTGTTTATAGCAAAATAAAAGTTCAAAAAGAATATTTATTTAATGTTGCGGAACATTTCGCCAAAAGACTTTGCCACCATTGGCAGGAGAAAAGTGTGCCTTCAGAGCAAGGATTTTAGCTTATTATTTTAGCGATTCTTTCTTTTTGCCTCTTCCGCCGTGGCGGGCCTAAACAAAGGCAATCCGGTGCCAATTTGCATACAATTAGAATATTGGGCCCTTTTTCTTGGCAAAATGACGTTAATTGATTTTGATCTTTTAATGAGGTTAATTGTCAAAAAAAATGTTTTATAAATAGGTCGTTAAACTTTTGTTTGCAATGGCGAACATTCTCAAATTTGGTTATAATGTTTAAATTCCAAAATAAAAGAATAAAAACACATTATTTTTGCTATTTTCAGATTACTATCTAAAAAAGTTCATCAATTACAAAATGAAAATTTTATTCTGAAAAGTAAATATGTTGTTACATTTTTCAATGGGGAATTTAGAGACTGAGACGATTTGCCAAATAATCTCAAAATGATTAGTTTTTGGTATACTATGCCTGCCGCCGCCCCGGTAAGAAACAGCACACACAAACTGAACAAAAGGGCTCTATGAACGGCTATATAACATAGCACCGGTCCCCACGCCCAACAAACGCCCACATTTTTTCCCACCGGTTGATGGAATGCTCAGAGATTTGCGTGCCAACCCAAAATGAATGACGGGGGCGCCCGAGGGTCGGCGCGGATGTTGAAGCCGGAAAGTCGGCCCCGGGGGCTCAATTAGGCAGAAAAATGAGCCCAATTTGAATGCCCTTAAGGTAGGGGGCGGGGGGGCATGGGATGGATGAGCAGCAATGTTTGCTGTTGGGATAGGCGGAAGGGCCATTGGGTTATGTATGAGTCTCATGGGAGAGCGGAAAAGAAAAAGCCGTAAATTACGGAAACGATGCAAAAAAAGTTGTCTAGGAGGAGGAAGTTCGTGAAAATTAGTTATTTTATTTCTGTTTTTAAACATTTATTTTATTTTTTATGTTTGGTTTTAGAGCAGAATGTTAAAACAGAAAAATTGAGCGATTCATTTTTGATTGACAATTTAAAATATTTAAAAATTTAAGTGAATAAAATTCCAAAAATTAAAAAAAATTCACACAGAACTCATATTTTATTAAGATGCTTTGCCGCCGCCACTCATCGAAACGCTCTGACCTTTCTTTTTTATCGACAAGAAATTTTAGGTTGAAAATTCCCAAAATAATAAGTGACAAAATGCGTATAATGCCAGAAAAAGTTCAGCTAAAGATATAAAAATTGATAATAAAAAAACCTAGAAGTTAAAAAATTGAAAATGGAATGACATAACGCAGAGAATAATGCATTAATGAAACCAGAGAATTCATTTCCGGCAGCAGAGATTTGCCCCCCCCCCCCCTCGCGCTTCCGATTCACTCACTCATCGACCGACCGAACAAACGCTAATTGCCACTTCGGTTCCGGAAAGTTTCATTTGACAAAGGGACTTCCGAAAGCTTTCTAAGTGTATTTTGTATTCGGATATATTCACCCATCCCTTGCGGCCTCGCTTTTTGTTAGCACAAATTTCAAACATAGAGGGACAAAAATTATGAAACATTTCATTCATAAATTCGAAATTTGGTCTGTCGAATGGTTTTTGAAAAATTTTTAATTTTAAAGCTAAAACTAAAAGGATTTGATCAAATGACAATAATTTAAAAATAAAAAGTTCTCTATATACAAAATAGCACGATTGAAGAGATTTAGGTAAGGAGAATTTAGAATTTTAAAAACTAAAAAATCAAAATAAATTTAAAATGAAGGGCATTCTGATCTTTAAGATGTCTGAGAAGAGAATTGAATGAACTTTCATTATTTATGTTTTATTTCAACTCCCCCCCCCCCCCCCCCCCCTCCCCCCCTCTCCCCCAATTATGATGACAATTTATTTGCTAACCGACTGTTCTGTTGACTGACGGTAGTTCTCAAAGAATGTCGATAAATTTGGAGTTTAGTGCCAAAACCCCCATTATTATTTGCTTTTAAAATAATGCACAAATTTATTGCATAACTTTTGGCAATTAACAAAAATTTTTTGTTCGTAGTTTTGAAATTTAACACCCCTCCCCCCCCCCCCCCCCTTCCCAAAAAAGCATTGTTTTGAATAAATGAAATATTGGAAAAAAAGGACGGACGGAAACGGAAGAATTTGTGCAAACAAAGAATGTAAATGAATGCCGTCGTTTGGCAATGGGTGAAGTGAAGTTTGACATTAAGCAAAACGATGTTTCAAATCCAGTCCAAGTTCATAAAGACAGAAAATTTAAAATATTTAAATTATTTCTGAATGTGTAAATTTGAAGAAATTTTGTTTTTAGAAAAAAAAAATGCGAATTAATGTTATGATTATTTTTGGTTTCCCATGGGAAAATATTATGAAAATTACATTCATAAAAGGCCAACCACATTTTTTCACTATTAACTTCCGATGCGTGCGATTTCTATTTTTACGTGTGCCGCACAACCTTTTGGCATTTCGTGCCACAATTTTAATGAATTTGCCAGGTTCAGAAAGACTGTGTTTAACGGTTGGTAAAATTGAACAGATTTTTGTTGAGATAGCGAACGAAAAACTCACGTCATATTTAAAACAATAATATTATATATATATCTCATTGAAAATTAATCAAACGTCCCGTGGAGTTTTGTTAAGCATAAACAATGAAAGAACAAAGATATAAATGCAATACTTTGGTTTTTTTGTGCTCCTTTTTGTTAGTTTTTTAGGAAGGTTCCTTTTTCCTAATTTGTAAGCAAATTTCGATTTTAAATTTAATATTTTTAAAGATATGGCCGATAATAGTGCTCACAAAACTTAATTTTATTAAAATAATGACATTTTTAGTTACATAAAGAGTTTGCTCACAATTAAAAATTAAAAAGCAGAATTTTAAAATCTGACTGAAAAGTTTGCGCTTATATCTTAAAAGGCTAGACGGATTGGATTTTCACAAAAAGTGAATGTTTTAACGCTTCAAAAGGCGTGTTCGTATTTTGTGTGATAATGCTAATAGAATGGGTGGAAAATGAAAGGACAAAGAATGAAAACTTGGCCATTAGAGAACAATGGGCTTGGGGCAGAAATGGTCGAATTGATAAGCAGCCTAAACGCGTGGGAGAATTTTTTGAAAGATTTATGAGAGCAAATTATGTAATTCACTTTCAAAATTATTTCTCAAATTTATAAGTAAAATTGCAGAATTGAATTGAATTAATAAAATTAGGACAATGTATTAAAGCATCCATTAACACATTTATTCGAAAATTGTCTATTCCCATGTCAAAAAGTGAGTAAATTCCCATTTTTACAAAGCAAAAACTCATTGGAATTAATTTATTAACATCGTATAATCGCAAGAGAAGCTAAGGTCATCATTTTTGTTGAAGTTGCTGCTACTCCTGCACATTGGCGCCTTCAGTCTTCTTTATGCACATCGTCATGGCCGGGACGTTCAGGTCCCTCGACATGTGGAGGGGGCCCAGGCGGCACACGCGCGGATTTGTTCGCCAAAGCGAGCTTTATTTTGCGCTCTGTTCCATCTTCTTGGGCTCCAGATTCGTCTTCACCATCTTTTAATTTTAAACTCCGTTTTTTGCGTTCAGCTCCATCTTCTTGGGCTCCAGATTCGTGTTCACCATCTTTTAATTTTAAACTCCGTTTTTCGCGTTCAGATCCATCTTCTTGGGCTCCAGATTCGTCTTCACCATCTTTTAATTTTAAACTCCGTTTTTCGCGTTCAGCTCCATCTTCTTGGGCTCCAGATTCGTCTTCACCATCTTTTAATTTTAAACTCCGTTTGTTGCGTTCAGCTCCATCTTCTTGAGCTCCAGATTCGTCTTCACTATCTTTTAATTTTAAACTCCGTTTTTTGCGTTTAGCTCCATCTTCTTGGGCTCCAGATTCGTCTTCACCATCTTTTAATTTTAAACTCCGTTTTTTGCGTTCAGCTCCATCTTCTTGGGCTCCAGATTCGTCTTCACCATCTTTTAATTTTAAACTCCGTTTTTCGCGTTCAGCTCCATCTTCTTGGGCTCCAGATTCGTCTTCACCATCTTTTAATTTTAAACTCCGTTTTTCGCGTTCAGCTCCATCTTCTTGGGCTCCAGATTCGTCTTCACCATCTTTTAATTTTAAACTCCGTTTGTTGCGTTCAGCTCCATCTTCTTGGGCTCCAGATTCGTCTTCACCATCTTTTAATTTTAAACTCCGTTTTTTGCGTTCAGCTCCATCTTCTTGGGCTCCAGATTCGTCTTCACCATCTTTTAATTTTAAACTCCGTTTTTTGCGTTCAGCTCCATCTTCTTGGGCTCCAGATTCGTCTTCACCATCTTTTAATTTTAAACTCCGTTTTTTGCGTTCAGCTCCATCTTCTTGGGCTCCAGATTCGTCTTCACCATCTTTTAATTTTAAACTCCGTTTTTCGCGTTCAGCTCCATCTTCTTGGGCTCCAGATTCGTCTTCACCATCTTTTAATTTTAAACTCCGTTTTTTGCGTTCAGCTCCATCTTCTTGGGCTCCAGATTCGTCTTCACCATCTTTTAATTTTAAACTCCGTTTTTCGCGTTCAGCTCCATCTTCTTGGGCTCCAGATTCGTCTTCACCATCTTTTAATTTTAAACTCCGTTTTTTGCGTTCAGCTCCATCTTCTTGGGCTCCAGATTCGTCTTCACCATCTTTTAATTTTAAACTCCGTTTTTCGCGTTCAGCTCCATCTTCTTGGGCTCCAGATTCGTCTTCACCATCTTTTAATTTTAAACTCCGTTTTTCGCGTTCAGCTCCTCCAGCTTTGGCCAATAACAGCGGCTGCAGCGGCTTAAAAGGAGGTGAGCCGGAGCTATTTGCCGGTGGTGATGTCGAGTTGCTGAACAAGTTGCCGAACATTCTGGTGAGGAAACGCTTCTGTCGCGTGCCTTTTTCAAAAGTCTTTCCATGTGACTGAGACGGTGCCGAAGTGTTATTTTTGTGTGTTAGTGGTGGAGGCAAATGCCCGTGAGAAGGAAGTTTGTGAAGGTGCCCCGGTGCCCCTTCCGGTCCGAGACCTTTTGCCCGAGGGGACGGCCCCGGCAGCGGCTTATGGTGCGGAGGCGGTCCGGTGGAGTGAGGCGGTGCGCCTTGGCCTATCGCAAGCGTCAGAGCGGTGAAGAGTAAAATTGGGCGCAGAAAATGAATGCTTCGCATTTGAACTAAAAAGTTAAAATACCAGCAAATAGAAAATAAATGATTAATGCATATTTATTAAATTAATTCAAATAAAAAAGATTAATATGATCAAATTGTTATTTCGTCGTTATTTCAATGCCTCCTTTTATAGGCAAAATTTTGATTCCTAAACTGCTAAACAAATACAAATTCTCACTTTTTAAGGTGAAATTGAAAACTGAGTCCCGACCTCTATTTTATGCTTGAAGAGACAAAATTTAATTTGCGTGAGTATTTGCGACTTTTACACTAAAATTTGTTTATTTTTGGTTTTAAAACACACTTTTTATGAGTATTATGCCATCCAAAGTGCCAATGTTGCCTTGCCTTTTAATGTGAACAAAGTTTTTGAGCGTGTACTCTTTTGACGGGATTCTTGTGGCCGATTTTGGGGGCATTGGGACGAAAAGCGGCGAGGACCTCACAGCGCGATTCGATCTTTCCCAACTGTGCAAGCAAAACGGGTGGGGGGGGGGGGTGGGGATTTTGGCCAAAAACACCACCCAAAAGATGGCAGACGAATTGAAAATGGTTAAAGCGCTTAAACCTAATCAAAGGATTTTACCGACAACTCGCCTTTTGGATTTACAATTTAAGGTAAAAAGAAATAATGAATGTCAAAAAATCTGTCGGTGGCAAAATTAAATAATGCTAACCAGTGCTCGGTGAGCACTGTTTTTTTTAATTTTTTTGTTACTGAAATCGCCAAGGCGATTTTAACACTGAGTCTAGGCGCGCTTCGCGCGGCAATTTTCTCTTTGGCGGTCTTTTACATTTTTCCCTTTTACATTTTCCCTTTTGGCATTTTCCCTTTTTGGCATTTCCCTTTTAGGTCTTTTAAATGCTAATTAAATGGTGGAGAATTAAAAAATTAACAAAGATTTCTACAGAGATTTTTGGAGAAATTGGGAGAGTAAAGCACAGAGATTTAGGGTAAAGCGAGAGATATCAGTAGAGAGTCACTCAGAGATTTAATGTGTTTTGGCGTAAGGTTCAGGCATTTTAGAGAAAAACCCTTTAAATGGCCGATAATCGCGCTTCGCGCGGCATTTGCCTCCCCCTCCCTTCTTTTTATTTCCTCAACCTCCTCCCCTCCATTCATCTCTTCCTTTTTTCCACCGCACCTCCCTTCCCATCCTTTCTTCCCTTTTTTTCATCTCTACCTTCCAGCCGTACCACTCCTCCTTCCCCCTCTTACATTCCTCTCTTCTCTTCTGTTTATCTCTTCCCTCTCTTCATTTCTTTTTTTCGGATCCTCTTTTCCCTTCTGTGCCTTTCTTCCTTTCCTCCCTTCCTCACTCCATTCTTCTCTACCTTTCATCCTTCCGTCTATCACTTCCTTCCTTCCGTTCCTCTCTTCCATTCCTTCTTCTCTTCCGTTCATCTCTTCCTTCCTTTCTTCCGCTCACCTTTTTTCCTATCTTCCTTTCCCTCACCTCCCTTCTTTCTTCCTTCCCTTCTTCAACTCCCTTCTTCTCTTCCTTCCCTTCTTCACCTCCCTTCTTCTCTTCCTTCCCTTCTTCACCTCCCTTCTTCTCTTCCTTTCCTTCCTCCTTCACCTCGCTTCTCCTTTTTCTTCCCTTCTTTACCTCCCTTCTTCTCTTCCTTCCCTTCTTCACTTCCCTTCTTATCTTCCTTTCCTTCCTTCCTCACCTCCCTTCTTCTTCCTTTCCTTCCTTCTTCACCTCGCTTCTCCTCTTCCTTCCCTTCTTCACCTCCCTTCTTCTCTTCCTTCCCTTCTTCACTTCCCTTCTTATCTTCCTTTCCTTCCTTCCTCACCTCCCTTCTTCTCTTCCTTTCCTTCCTTCTTCACCTCGATTCTCCTCTTCCTTCCCTTCTTCACCTCCCTTCTTCTCTTCCTTTCCTTCCTTCCTGACCTCCCTTCTTCTCTTCCTTCCCTTCTTCACCTCCCTTCGTCTCTTCCTTACCTTCCTTCCTCACCTCCCTTCTTCTTCCTTTCCTTCCTTCTTCACCTCGCTTCTCCTCTTCCTTCCCTTCTTCACCTCCCTTCTTCTCTTCCTTCCCTTCTTCACTTCCCTTCTTATCTTCCTTTCCTTCCTTCCTCACCTCCCTTCTTCTTCCTTTCCTTCCTTCTTCACCTCGCTTCTCCTCTTCCTTCCCTTCTTCACCTCCCTTCTTCTCTTCCTTCCCTTCTTCACTTCCCTTCTTATCTTCCTTTCCTTCCTTCCTCACCTCCCTTCTTCTCTTCCTTTCCTTCCTTCTTCACCTCGATTCTCCTCTTCCTTCCCTTCTTCACCTCCCTTCTTCTCTTCCTTTCCTTCCTTCCTGACCTCCCTTCTTCTCTTCCTTTCCTTCCTTCTTCACCTCGATTCTCCTCTTCCTTCCCTTCTTCACCTCCCTTCTTCTCTTCCTTTCCTTCCTTCCTGACCTCCCTTCTTCTCTTCCTTCCCTTCTTCACCTCCCTTCTTCTCTTCCTTCCCTTCTTCACCTCCCTTCTTCTCTTCCTTCCCTTCTTCACCTCCCTTCCTCTCTTCCTTTCCTTCCTCCTTCACCTCGCTTCTCCTTTTTCTTCCCTTCTTTACCTCCCTTCTTCTCTTCCTTCCCTTCTTCACTTCCCTTCTTATCTTCCTTTCCTTCCTTCCTCACCTCCCTTCTTCTTCCTTTCCTTCCTTCTTCACCTCGCTTCTCCTCTTCCTTCCCTTCTTCACCTCCCTTCTTCTCTTCCTTCCCTTCTTCACTTCCCTTCTTATCTTCCTTTCCTTCCTTCCTCACCTCCCTTCTTCTCTTCCTTTCCTTCCTTCTTCACCTCGATTCTCCTCTTCCTTCCCTTCTTCACCTCCCTTCTTCTCTTCCTTTCCTTCCTTCCTGACCTCCCTTCTTCTCTTCCTTCCCTTCTTCACCTCCCTTCGTCTCTTCCTTTCCTTCCTTCCTCACCTCCCTTCTTCTTCCTTTCCTTCCTTCTTCACCTCGCTTCTCCTCTTCCTTCCCTTCTTCACCTCCCTTCTTCTCTTCCTTTCCTTCCTTCTTCACCTCGCTTCTCCTCTTCCTTCCCTTCTTCACCTCCCTTCTTCTCTTCCTTCCCTTCTTCACCTCCCTTCGTCTCTTCCTTTCCTTCCTTCCTCACCTCCCTTCTTCTCTTCCTTCCCTTCTTCACCTCCCTTCTTCTCTTCCTTCCTTTTTCACCTCCCTTCTTCTCTTCCTTTCCTTCCTTTTTCACCTCGCTTCTCCTCTTCCTTCTCTTCTTCACCTCCCTTCTTCTCTTCACCTCCCTTCTTCTCTTCCTTCCCTTCTTCACCTCCCTTCGTCTCTTCCTTTCCTTCCTTCCTCACCTCCCTTCTTCTCTTCCTTCCCTTCTTCACCTCCCTTCTTCTCTTCCTTCCTTTTTCACCTCCCTTCTTCTCTTCCTTTCCTTCCTTCCTCACCTCCCTTCTTCTCTTCCTTCCCTTCTTCACCTCCCTTCTTCTCTTCCTTCCTTTTTCACCTCCCTTCTTCTCTTCCTTTCCTTCCTTTTTCACCTCGCTTCTCCTCTTCCTTCCCTTCTTCACCTCCCTTCTTCTCTTCCTTCCCTTCTTCACCTCCCTTCGTCTCTTCCTTTCCTTCCTTCCTCACCTCCCTTCTTCTCTTCCTTCCCTTCTTCACCTCCCTTCTTCGCTTCCTTCCTTTTTCACCTCCCTTCTTCTCTTCCTTTACTTCCTTTTTCACCTCGCTTCTCCTCTTCCTTCTCTTCTTCACCTCCCTTCTTCTCTTCCTTCCCTTCTTCTCTTCTTTCCTTTCTTCACTTCCCTTCTTATCTTCCTTTCCTTCCTTCCTCACCTCCCTTCTTCTCTTCCTTCCCTTCTTCACCTCCCTTCTTCTCTTCCTTCCCTTCTTCACCTCCCTTCTTCTCTTCCTTTCCTTCCTTCTTCACCTCGCTTCTCCTCTTCCTTCCCTTCTTCACCTCCCTTCGTCTCTTCCTTTCCTTCCTTCTTCACCTCCCTTCTTCTCTTCCTTCCCTTCTTCACCTCCCTTCTTCTCTTCCTTCCTTTTTCACCTCCCTTCTTCTCTTCCTTTCCTTCCTTTTTCACCTCGCTTCTCCTCTTCCTTCTCTTCTTCACCTCCCTTCTTCTCTTCACCTCCCTTCTTCTCTTCCTTCCCTTCTTCACCTCCCTTCGTCTCTTCCTTTCCTTCCTTCCTCACCTCCCTTCTTCTCTTCCTTCCCTTCTTCACCTCCCTTCTTCTCTTCCTTCCTTTTTCACCTCCCTTCTTCTCTTCCTTTCCTTCCTTCCTCACCTCCCTTCTTCTCTTCCTTCCCTTCTTCACCTCCCTTCTTCTCTTCCTTCCTTTTTCACCTCCCTTCTTCTCTTCCTTCCCTTCTTCACCTCTTTTTTCCTCTCTTCATTTCCTCCCTTCCTCACCTCGCTTCTTCTTTTCCTTCCCTTCTTCTCTTCCTTTCTTCTCTCCGTTCATCTCTTCCTCTCTTCCCTTCCGTTCTCTCTTCTTTTCTTCCTTTCATTTCTTCCCTTCCGTTCTCCTCTTGCGTTCTTCCCCCTCACCTCACCTTCCTTCCTTTCTTTCCTCTCGTTCATCATTTTCTTTCATCCCCTCCGTTTATCTCTTCGTTACTTTCCTTCTGTTCATCTTTTTCTCTTTTCCCTTCCGTTTCCCTCTTTCCTTCTGTTCATCTTCCTTCCCCCTCCCCCCTCCCCTCCTTTCCTCTATTCTTTACCTTCCCTCCATTTATTCTTGCTCCCCCTCCTTACCTCCATTGCTCTCTTACTTTCTTTTATTGTTTTTTTCTTAAAATTTGCTTAAAAAAATTTTTTATTTTTAAATAAAAAAATTTGACTTAAAAATATTTTTAATTCAATATAAATTTATTTTAAAAAAAATTTTGACTGCCTGGAATTGAAACCACAAACGTAAGACAAAGCGCTTAACCACTACACCAACCATGCCAACAAAAGACTCCATTATTTTCCCTTCACCTACCCCCACCCGTTTTCTTTTTTTGAACATTTTTTGATTCTTGTCAGCAGCACATCTACCCTTCAGACTTGTCTGATCCGGCCCATCTATAGCTCATTGGAAAGCCTAGGGTCTGTAGATGTGCCCTCCAAAACATTTCATCAACGGTTAGGGTACTCCCCGCCGAGATGGGAGCCAAACAATGATGGGTGGTCAAGAAATTTGGGCCATTTTTAGACCCTTTTTCAGGGTTTTCTCGAAAATGTCTAACCCGAACTCAGATTTGATAGTGCCCCCGCATCGGCTACCCCAAACTATGGGGGGTCTTGTGAAATCAGTTTTTTGATCCGACCCTTAGTTTAAGAGTTATTATAGGAAATGTGTAAAAAGGGGGTAGAAATTTCTTATATAGGGAAAGTTAATACACATCATAACTAATCTTCAAATGTTAGCCAAAGCATTGATTTCTCATCCAAATGACATCACTTTGATTCTGATCAGTGATCAATCAGTTCAATTCATTCATCGCTTTCGTCCGACCAAATTGTCGAAGATTGTGCCGCGATTATTGGCGCTTGACAATGAGTCGGCGTAGTAAATTTGAGGACGAGCATCGTTAAAAGCAATCAAAATCAGCAAAAAGAACACCAAAAGCAAAATTTGAGTTTCGATAATCATTTTTGGCTCAAAATTAATGGAATTTGTAGAAAATATTTGTGTGGTTTTCATTAACAAAAGGGCGGTCATTCTTTGAGGTGCGCAAATCAGGTGATGTGAAAATATAAAATTGGTGAAGAAAAACGGTAAATATTTTTGTGGTCTTTAATGGTTTCTTTTTTGTTGATTGTGTTTGGAGTCAATTGAGTCAAATTGAATTAGTGTTAAAAAGCACCTAGCGAACGTGCTCAGATCGGAGTAATGTCAGTCAACTGCGCGGAAACAGCATTATTTATTACGTCCCCTCTGGGGAGGAGCGGTCTCTCGCAGCATAAAAGAAACAAAAAAACTGCACAACTCTCATTATTTTGGTTTTCCAAAACAATTATTTTCCTTTCTTCATTTAATACTCAAAACAAAAAATGCTCGACAAATCGTCCAATGTTCGCGTTTTGCTCCTAGCAATGCTTCTTCTTGTGCTCTCAATGCTAATGACCACGCCGTCTGAGGCCATGCCTCAAAACTTCGCCGATTCGATGACCAGCGGATCAATTTTGGACAATATGTGGGGCCGCAAGCGGTGACGACGAATTCGCTGAAGCAATCGGACAATCGAAATGATTCAATCAAAATACTTTTCAACCATCCAAACTTTTCAATAATTATGACCCGATAGAATAATAAATTATTAGATATAAATTTGATTGAAATTGACAGATTGATAAACAACAAATATCTAATGTCTTTGGATTTTAAACATTTTAAATCCAATATTACTAGATTTTTAAAAAAACCAAATGCTTTAAAATCAAACAATCTTTACTCTTTCCACAAAAATTGGTATTTAAAAATGGGCAATATTTTAATGTTAGTCATTTATTGACATTAAATATGTTGGGGCTTAATCTGAAGAATTTGAAGTGAATAAGCGCTGTAAGGCTCCGGAAACTGTCGAAATGAATAATGTTTTAAAATATATTAATGTTACTCGACAAAATGTCAATGATCTGCTGTGGTTGACCAAATTTCAATCTTGTTTATAAGCAAATGAATTCCACTGAATCTGAGTATTTTCTAAATTTTTTTAATATTTATTATTTTAATCTAAAGCGTATTCATTTTTTAAATATTTATTTAAACACGTTAATAAAATTTTTTGCGATTTTGAATTGAATTTTATTTGTTTTTAATGCTTCCGATAAACTTTTCCGATGGGAACAATCGTCAATATGATAAATTTTAGCCTAAAAATGTCTAATAAACTGCTGATCGTTCTGTTGACGTTCTCCATTGAGCTTGTCATGTGCTTTCACAACTTGGTGGAAATGGATGCAAAACATATGCGACAAATGGAAGAAGATCGCATGCGTGGCATGGGCATAGAGCACCCCCAGGGCATGGATATGCGTAGCATGGACATGAAGCACTCCCGGAGCATGGACATGGAGCATATGCATGGCATGGACATGAAGCAACAAAGCATGGATATGAAGCACTCCCGAAGCATGGACATGGAGCTCCTCCAGCGCATGGATATGCGTGGCATGGACATGAAGCACTCCCGGAGCATGGACATGGAGCATATGCGTGGCATGGACATGAAGCACTCCCGGAGCATGGACATGGAGCATATGCGTGGCATGGACATGAAGCACTCCCGAAGCATGGACATGGAGCATATGCGTGGCATGAACGATGATGAAATGCGTGCCTGGAAAGCGCGTAGTAATCTGTTGCGCGTTGACGCTAAAGGAAAAGGTTCCCCGGTGAAGCAGTCCTCCAAGTCCAACGAAACAGAATCAAACGAAATTAAGGCAGTTTACATTTTTTAAATTACAAAAAATAAACGTTTCTGTAAAACAGGAAGCCCAGCAGCCCGGGACAATGCAGGGCGAAGGTGGAAAGCATGGCGATAAACAGGCAGAGCAGAAGCCGAAAAAGTGTAAGCTGAATGCCGAGTGCTACAGCAACGCACAATGCGGTAAAAGGAGCACTTGCGAACCGGTGGGGTTTGCGGACAAAAAGAAGAAAGTTGGCACGTGCGACTGCGGCATATGTGGAATGAAAATCCCACTGACCATGTTTTGTGAGTTTGAATTATTGTATTTAATTAGAAATGACAACCAATCCATTTATGATGAAGAATTGTTTATTACATTTTTTTCAAGGCTGCTTTAACCACAAAAAAAAAGTTTTTTTGAATATTAAATAATTTAGGTCGAAAAGGGAGCATTTTTATACAAATTTATTGGGGTTTTGACCCAATTTTCCAATGTTAAGGTAACTTCAACAAAGGCCCCATCGCACTCAAACCAAAGATTGCAATTCGCCAATGTGCCGGCCTGAAAAACGCATGCCGTAAAGATAGCCTTTTTACCGCCCTTGAAACTCGAAAGTGTAACTGCGAAGAAGGCTTCAAATCGGCGGGTTTCAAAAACTTGGAAGATGGCCAAAAAAAGCTTTGTAATGAGCAACAATGCGACGGTGAAAAGGTCAAACGGGAAACACTGCCAATGAATTAACTTGTTTTGTGTATTAATTATACCGCAAAAAATTGGAAATTTTAGGACACTTGTCATGGCATGAAATGCACAGCCGGAAAATGCAATTGTAACCTCGCAGACCTCTGAAGACGACGACGAACGAACGAGCCTAAAAGAATTGAAATGACGGGGGATGGAGGGGATGTGCACACACCCAACGATGATGCTTTATATAAAAACATTTTAATGTTATTCTAAAAAAATAAAATTCAAATCATTTTAAATTTGAATTGGTGGTAAAAAATACAAATAAATTTTAATATTAAATATGGCACTGAATTTAAAGATTGTGCGTACAAAGAAGTGCAAATATTAACTTTGATTCGAAACTTTTATCGTTTTTGGAACAAACGAAATTTCTGCTTTGATTTTGTATAAATCATATTTTAAAATGCTCAGATTTAGGCAGGCATTTGTTCTTTTGAAAGAAGTTTAAACTTTACAACCATTATAAAGATCAATTTATTGTCCAATTGTTTCTGCAAATCCGTCGTTTATTCTCATCGCTTGCGGCCCACAAAATTGTCCCAAACGGTTCCGCTTGTCAACGAATCGGCGTAGTACTGAGGCATGGCCTCAGACGGAGTGGCCATTAGCATTAAGAGCACAATAAGAAGCATTGCAAGAAGTAAATCTCGAACATTGGACGATTTGTCGAGCATTTTTTTTATTGGTTGTTTTGGGTATTAAATGAAGAGAGGAAAATAATTGTTTTGTAAAACCAAACGTTTCTTTTATGCAGAACGGCCGCTCTTCCCCGGAGGGGACGGAGCCTTCTCTTTTTTGGACATTGTGGCAGCGATGCCATAATGAATCATGCTGTTTACGCGCATTTCACAAAAAAAGGAAACCATTAAAGACCACAAAAATATTTACCGTTTTTCTTTATAAAATTTTATATTTTCACATCACCTGATTTGCGCACCTCAAAGAATGCCCGCCCTTTTGTTAATGAAAACCACACAAATATTTTCTACAAATTCCATTAATTTTGTGCCTAAAATGATTATCGAAACTCAAATTTTGCTTTTGGCGTTCTTTTTGCTGATTTTGATTGCTTTTAACGATGCTCGTCCTCAAATTTACTACGCCGACTCATTGTCAAGCGCCAATAATCGCGGCACAATCTTCGACAATTTGGTCGGACGATAGCGATGAAAGAATTGAACTGATTGATCACTGATCAGAATCAAAGTGATGTCATTTGGATGAGAGATCAATGCTTTGGCTAACAAGATTAGTTATGATGGCATTTGTAACTTTAGCATTATTTAATTATGCCACTTGACAGATGTTTTGACATTCATTATTTCTTTTTAACTTAAATTGTATTGGAATAAACTGAATCCAAAATGTGAGTGTCGGAAAAATCCTTTGATTATGTTTAAGCACTTTAACCCTTTTCAATAAGTCTGCCATCTTTGGGGTGGTGTTTTTGGCCAAATTCCCCCCCACCCGTTGCTTGCACAGTTGGGAAAGATCGAATCGCGCTGTGAGGTCCCCGCCGCTTTTCGTCCCAATGCCCCCAAAATCGGCCAGAAGAGTCCCGCCAGAAAGAGTACACGCTCAAAAACTTTTGTTCACATCAAAAGCAAGCCAACATTGGCACTTTGGATGGCATAATACTCATAGGAATTGTTTATGGAGTAAAAAGTCGTAAATACTCCCGAATATTCAATTTTGCCTTTTCAAAGCATAAAAAAGAGGTCGGGACTCAGTTTCCAACCTCACCTTAAAAAGTGTTTGAAATGACTTTTCTATCGGCAACATAAAAATTTAAAATGCAATAAAAAGGGAAAAATACACCCCTAAAAATGCCCCCCTCCGAAAAAAATTTCTGGCTACGGGCCTGAAAGATATGTTAAGTTTTAACAATTTCAAAAAGGACTATTTTTTGCGAGCGATTTTTCAAAAATTTAGGGGAAAAGGGGAACTTCAGAAAATTTTTTTTAAATGTTGTGTCTATTTTTGTTAAAAGATTTGCACCAAAATCTTATTAATTTTCATTTTAATTTTATTTTTCATTAGTGCCGCTCGAGAAAGTCGAGAAAAGAGCGGTACTAACTTTATCCATTAATTTTTGTGCCGTTAGTTTAAATTGCATTAGTTGTTATATTTGGAGACCGATCGAGATCTTGATCGAAATCTCCACGAGATCTTGATCGAAATCTCGACGAGATCTTGATCGAAGCTTTTTATAGTTTATTTTTGTGCGATAAGCTTTTTGGGGCTACCTTGAACGAGGGTCTTTTTACTATCGAACCTTTACTCTCGACAACCCAGGACATTTAACTCGCTGAATTTAGTATAAGATAATTATGAAAATCATAATGTTAACAATGTATTATTATTATTAAAGTTTAATTTCAACTTCCTATTTGTCAGTCTGTCCCATCGAATCGACCACAAATTGTTGCGATTACATTGAATTTTTGTTTGGAAGAATGAAGAATTCTGTGGCGTTCAATTCAATTCAATTCAAATCCGTCCATTCTTTTTACAACACATTGGCCGGCGGCTGTCGATTTTAACCGTCCGCCGGCCGCCGTCAGACGCCCGCCGCCCATTCAATGCAATGAAATTCATCGGGTAAAATGGCAACATTTTGTGTTGATTTTATTTATTCATTCATTCGGACATTTGCCCATTTTCTTCCCCCCCCCCCCTCTCTTTTTCCCCCGGGGGGGGGGGGAGGCCATTCGGTCAATAGCCATTTTATTTATAGAAAAAGCCTTTATTTATAGACTCAAAATGAGAAAGAATCTTCTTCAGAAACGAAACCCGACTGATTTTCAACGCTCTTAAATTGCCAAATCCTCCGAATTTTAGTTGGAATTTAAGGATATATATTTTAGAAATCGGAATTTTCAAAAAACGGGGTAAAAGTCGCCGACCTACACGGGCAGGGGCTATACGGGCAGGGGCTACACGGGCAGGGGCTATACGGACTTAAACCCCGTGTACCACGTGAAAACCCGTATGGACCCCGGCCCGTGTCCAATCACTATTATATTTATTAATAAGTTGATAAAATCTTCTTTCGGGGAATTTATTTTCCTGAAATGGTAAAATAACCAAAAAATGTATAAGAAAAGTTTAGAAGCTAATGTTTCCTTTTAAATCCACAACAAAAACATTTCCCAATGCTTTTAAATGATTTCAATCAAAATTTGTCCTTTATTTTCAGTTAAGCTAATGTTTCCTTTTAAATCCACAAACATTTCCCAATGCTTTTAAAATGATTTCAATCAAAATTTGTCCTTTATTTTCAGTTATTTGAGGCGATGATTTCTGTGAAAATTAGCATTTTGTACACCCAATTCAACGGCTACCAAAATAAACAAAAAATGGCGGAGCAAATGTGCCGAATCCGCGCGGAACAAACCGTCGGGGACCAAATCGACGCACTGCTCGCATTTTTGGCCAACGAACGCGGCGAAGTCTACGACAGCCCGATGTGTCTGGTTGGTTAATGCTTTAACAAATTTTACTTATTCCAAATCTCAGAAAATTATTATTAAATCCAAAATTCTGCTTTCAGATGCGCGATTGCGAAGGTCAAACGCTGGACGAGGGGAGATCGATTGAGGATGGCCGGTACTATTTAATTTAATTGAATTTAATTGATAATATTTCTTTTCCCCCAAGGGCATACGAAATGGACATCGAAGTTGCGTTCGATTAGAGGGAAACGAAGAAGAGCCAAAACTCCCAAATTCTCTCTATTAATAATAGTAAATTGATTAGTCCCATTATGTAATAAAATGTAAAGACAAACTAAAATTTATTTTTAAGTAAAACTTTTTATGTAATTCTGAGTATACTCAGGTTATTGAGGTCACCAAAACATTCTATCAATTTTTGAATTTAAATCCTGAAATTTCATTTATTCATCGCTTCCGTCCGACCAAATTTTGGAAGATCGTCCCGCGTTGTAGGCTATCGTCCACGGGTCGGCTTAATATAGTGAGGCCGGGCATCGATTAGCGTTAAAATAAGCAGAAAGAACGCCAAAGGCAGAAAATTGGCAAAGAATCGAAAGTCGAAGAACATTGTTTTAATTTTAGAGATTTAGGCCCAAATTGGTTTAAGCTTTTTTATGATGGTCCATTGTGGCGGACTAACAATTCCTTTTATATGTTTTTCAATCAGACACAACCTCCAAATTCAAAATTTGTAATTGCAAATTCGACAGAAAGAATTTAAACTTAGGTAAATCATTCGATTACTTTGCATAATCCAAAAATTGTAGAAAATTTGACCTTGAATAAAAAAAGATTCAACGCCGGTTCTTTGAAATCAAAGTTAGAAAAGATACAAAAAAGCAGCAAATGCAACAATTAATACAAATAATTCCCCGGTTTGCATTTTCATCGCTTTCTCCCGACCAAATTGTCGAACAAAGTGCCGCGGTTGTAGGCCATCGTCAACGGATCGGCATAATAAATTTGGGGCCGGGCATCGATCAGCGCCAAAATGAGCACAAAAATCAGTGCAAAAAACAGCAAAATGGTCGGTAATTGTGACGAAAACATTTTACAGTTTTGGGAAAAAGAAATTTATTTGCCAATAAATTCGTAAATTTGTTTTTAGTGTTTGGGTCGTTGTCCTTTTATAGGTGCACAGATTGAGCAAGACACTAAATACAATACTCAAAAGTTAATTCGCCCAAAAGGTAATTAATTCACTTTCCGTATTTTGTGTCCCCCAAATAATTTTTGAGTTTATATTTTGGATTTAACTGCCCCAAATTCGAATTAGTGCCAAACTCCCAAAATGCACAAAAAGTGTGCCCCCCCCCCCCCTCCAAAATAGAACAAATAATCAAGGCATTTACTACCAAATGAAAGAAATGTGATTCTGTAAAATAAATCCGAGTATAGCCTAACAAATAAATGAGAATAAAAAGCAAAAAAAGGTCGAGAATTGGGACAAAAACATTTTCATTTTTGAATAATTTTTGTTTTATGTTTTGGGTCGACCCTTTTTAAAGGGTGTGCTTATTGTAAAAAAAGAATGGCCAACCCCCACCCCCCCCCCCCCATACTTTTGTTTCCACACAAACATTTTCGTTCCACCACAAATATTTTTGTCTCTTTTCGCCTTTAAAAATTCCCATCGTCGCAAATGCAAATTATTGAAGAGCCATCGCGACATTTTTTGACCCTAAAACAACGGACTTTTTACATCGCATAAATGACAACGGCAACTTTTCGAATTTTTAATTATTTTTGAATTGGTGATTTTTATTTCCTTACAAAATTTGATTAACATTAATTTTTCAAAATTGCAAAATGTTATTATTGGCTATTCCGAGTGACTTAACAGCACTCTTTTTTCGCCAAAACTTTGCCTGAAGCAAATGGTTATAATATGAATATTAATTCGCAACATCGAATCTCATCCTTTTGTTGGGTCATGCCCGAAGGCATTAACCAAAAATTCAAATTATGATAGGTAATTAATCCAACACAAAATTTCTGAATATGTCAAAAATTCCTCATTTTAAAAATTTTTGAATATTTTTATTGCCAGTTAAATTTCTTATTTTTATTAATAAAATGAACGATGCGAGCACAACCGGAGACTGTACACGCAAAGAATGCCGAATTGCAGGTCGATTTATCATATTTCATTGGGTAGCTGTGGGCATTTAAAAAACGGCGGTTTTTCGGAACTCTGTGAAAAGCCTAAAAAATATCAAAAGTTTTGCAGTTTTTGAATACTTTAATATCATCCAATTCAATTATTTAGCAATTTCGCGCAAAGCTCAATCAGATTGAATTGGAATTGAAGGACATCGGCGATCAGTTAAAGGAAGAATTGAGGGGAATGAAACAATTGTGCACAAACTTTGAAAAGATGGAGCAATGTCAGAGGAAGCAGCAACAAACCCCCCAGGGGGAAACCAGTGACAAAATTGGCAAGTTCTGACAAATCGATTTTTTGGTTAAAGACGGCGTGCCCGTGCCGTTCGTTGTAGGGAAATTTTGATTAAATTTGTTTTCCTTTTTCTTCAGGAAATTCGTTAGATTTTGAACTTTTTGATGTTTTTCGAAAATGTTAATTTGTAAGCAGGCACTTTCTTCTTGAAAAAGTCACACGTCAATGAGTGAGTTTAAGCCCGGCGGGTCAATAATTACCATTAATTTATTTAAACAATTCTTCCAGTGACGCCTTTCACCTCCAATAAACTGAAAAGTGACCAACCACTTATGCAGCAACAAACTTTGAAGGTAGAATAATTCGTAATAAAAATAAAAAGAGAATTTCGAGAAAGTCGGGCATTTCATATGTCGCCGCTGCTGCTGGCAAGAATAATTAGCACCCCCAAATAACAAATTGAGTTAATCACCCACAAATTTGACTTCTTAATGGTAGAAACTATATAATTAAGAACAACTAGCGACGACCTAAGTTAAACCAATGCAAATTCAAACACTTTTTTGTTTTGACAATTTAATTGCATGTTTTATAGTCGCCCATTTGGGACATCGACCTGTTCGAGCAACGTCAGTTCCGTAACGGGAACACCGAGGCTCAGTGCATGGAATGTGGACAAAAGTTAGCGCCGCAATTATTTAGTTGGATATTAGGAATTATGAATTTATAAAAAATTAATTTTAGTTTTTTAATAATGAAAATTTCAATATTTTCAAAAAGATTTGAGACGACGGATGCGGCCGCAATGACCTGGCACATTGTTCAGGAACATCCCCGGTATGCAGCCATATTGTTGCAGAAACAGCTCGATTCGAGATCGATGGCGATTGACCGAAATAATTAAATTTTTTTGATTGTTTTATTTTTCCAAAAAATATACCAATGTATTATATCTGAATAAGATTAGTTCAGAATTTGTTGAATGAAAGTTTTATTCTTGCACAAATTTTATTTTTGTTTATTCGGTTAATATTCAATATTTTTACCAAATCTTAATTTGTTTTTTCAAATTGAAAAGGGATTTTTGTTCACCGTCATTTCAGTCAACAAATTTATTTGCGTTGTTTTCTCCGGGGGGGGGGGGGGCGTAATGTTGTCGTCAATAAAGAGGAAGAGGGAAAGAAGGAAATGTGCCTTCTTTCTCTTCTCTCTATGCATCATTTTAATTTTTGAAAATCCATTTTTAAATTTGAAGTCTCAACCCCCCCCCCCCGGTGTTAACCCACTGTTGATGAACAGAAATTGGTTCCCCATTTCTTCTAGAGTGCGGCAAAATCAAATTTGCGGATCCTGTTGCAGGATTGGAATTCAAAATGCTTGCAGGATCGGATCCTGCGGGATTAATCCTGCAAATCCTGCAATCCTGCTAATCCTGCAAAAGCCCAAAAAGTGCAGGATTGCGGACCGGATCCTGCAAAATCCTGCGCAGGATCCGGTCCTGCGCCGCACTCTAATTTCTTCACATAGAACAGACTTCGGCATAATAAATACTAGAGACCGGACTTGAGCTTCGAGCGCGACGAGATTCTTGAAAAAATCTCGAAAACTCAGTTTTATTCGAGACGTAATGTCGAGACGAGAGATTTTTCGAGAATCTCGGATCTCGAAAAATCTCGAGCCGGAACAGTCGAGATTCGAGATTTTTGTAGAAAATATAATTTTTTTTCAAAATTCTCAGAAACTCCACCAAATTTTGTACGGGTAAGAAGGGAGCACTAAAAGCACTGTCTGCAAAATTTAGTAACGAAATATAAGTGTTAGCCTGTGTTCGAAGGTTTTGAAAATCAAAAGAAAATTCAATGGTGAGGGGATGTAGTGTCTGACCATATGCTGTCTGCCGCATGGCTATTTCTTAGTGAAATTGCTTAAATTTTGGCGTTCGCTTCTGGGCTTGACCCATAGTGGGGTATGAAAGAGCCGGTGAGAAAATTGTTAGAATTTTTTAAACATTTTTAAGAAATTTTTCAAAAATATTTTTTAGTAATAAACAATTTTTACTTTCAAATTATTTTCAATTAGAAATATTTTGGACTGAATTTAACTTTGAAATTCTTTTTTTTTTGGTTGGAGAACTCACAGATTATTTATAATATTCCTACCTTTGTCTCATGTTTGGGGGTTTTGTTTTGTAAGGTAATTATTAGCCCAATTTCTTAACACAATTCACAGCATTTTTAAATTTTGGTTGCAAATCTCGTAATAAAATTGAGTTAAAAATTCAAAATTTTCTCGGCGGCGCCTATCGGCACCGCCGACCCCCCCCCCCCCCCCACTGTAAACAGAAATCGCAAAAAAATTTGCATTTTTTGAAAATTCTTAACAAAAACTGAAAATGCACCCCTAAAACTCAAAGATTTTTTAAAGAAATTGCTTCACAAAAATGCTATAAAAAGGGAAAAACGCACCCCTAAAAATCGTCTGGGAAATGGAGTTTTCGGACATTTGGGCCGGAAAACCGAAAATTTTCGGTTCGGTTCGGTTAACCGAAAAATTTCGGTTCGGTTATCGGTTTCGGTTTGATTAACCGAAAAATTTCGGTTCGGTTTTCGGTTTCGGTTTGATTAACCGAAAAATTTCGGTTCGGTTATCGATTTCGGTTTGATTAACCGAAAAATTTCGGTTCGGTTTTCGGTTTCGGTTTGATTAACCGAAAAATTTCGGTTCGGTTATCGATTTCGGTTTGATTAACCGAAAAATTTCGGTTCGGTTTTCGGTTTGATTAACCGAAAAATTTCGGTTCGGTTATCGATTTCGGTTTGATTAACCGAAAAATTTCGGTTCGGTTTTCGGTTTCGGTTTGATTAACCGAAAAATTTCGGTTCGGTTATCGGTTTCGGTTTGATTAACCGAAACATTTCGGTTAACCGACAGCCTTACTCGAGACGAGATCTCGTCTCGACCGGTCTCTAATAAATACTCTTTATGCTACAGCGGGGGGGGGGGGGGGGGGGGGGGAGGTGGGCTGAATGGAGCCGCGGCTGACCTTGCGGACCGACGCGGAGGGAGGGACACCCCCCGGGGAGACAAAGTGATCAATTAGGGAGGGGTGAAAGGACAATGACAGCATTTGGGGAGAGGTGGCCAATCAAAAGAGAGAGTGATCAATATTTTTTATTGTCTTATCGAATAAAAAAATACCCTCACATTCATTCTTTGTTTTGTCTTCTTTTTCGTTCAAATTTAGAATATTAAGAATTATCATTTAAAGTTAATTCTCTAAGAATGGAAGCTGAAACGAAAAACTACAAACTCACTTATTTTTCATCGCGAGGAATTGCCGAACCGGTTAAAAATGTAACTAATTAAATAAAATATATTTGTATTTTTATAGATCCGTCTGATCTTCCATTATAAGGGCATTCCGTTTGAAGACGTCACCTTCAAATCGTTTATCGATGATCCAATCCGAGCCCGAGAAGATTGGCTGAAGCATAAGCAACGTGAACAGTCTATCCAATTGTCATTATTACAACAACTAATTGAATATTTAGTCTATCTCTACGGCCAATTACCCAATCTTGAATGGGATGAGGGAGCTGAGCATAAAGCATTGGCCCAATCGCAGACAATTTGTCGATATTTGGCTAACAAATATGGTGCCGTCCGTCGGTAAATGTTTTGAAACTTTTTTGAAATTCATTTAGGCCTTGTCGGAAGCGACTTTTGGGAGTCGGCCAAAGCCGATGAAATTGCTGAATGGTTCAAAGATATTTGGGCCGCGTTTGTGCCCTTTCTGATGGTGGCCGTAGGGGTAGAACCAGGCGAAAAGGTCATTATTTAATTATGGAGTATTTTTTATTGTGCGCTTGTCCTTCTCCCCCCCCCCCCCAAGGCATTGGCCGCATTTCAAAATGATCTCTCTTAGGAAGTCAAGAAAAGAGAAGTTTTCTTGCCACTGATCTACGATCGTTTTGTGCCAATATTAGTAGAAAAACTGAACAATTCCGGTGGGTGATCGTTTATCAACTCATTCGCTTTAATATTTCACAGTATTGAATAATTATTATTGGATGTCAGTTTTGCCTTGATAGGTTCCGGCTTTCTGCTTCCGTCCGGCATCGCGTGGACAGACTTTGTTATGGCAAATGCTCTGACCACCTTCAACAACATTGAACAAGGCCAGTCAGCTTTGTCTGTCTATTTCATTGCTTTCAAATCGGCGATCGATTAGCCAAATTGCTTCAGGCGAACTGTTCAAGAATCAAAAAGTGTTGGCCGACTACGAAAAACGTGTCTATTCTTCAAATGAGAACATCAAAAAATACGTTGACGGACGTCCGAAAAAAGAATTTTAGCACGGAAGTAACCGATCAATCCTTCCGTATAAAAAGAATGATTAACTGAAAAATTAGCAAATAATTAATTATCAATGGCAAATTTGTAATACCTTTTTTGAACCCAATCGATTTGGTCGAACAAAAACTAAATGAAGGTTCGTGAATAATAAAAAAAAGTATTAAGAAAAAATTCTTACTCTGATCAAAGCAATATTAAGCTTTAGCTTTGTAACAAAGCTCAAAAAAGTTATGGTTAAAAGTGAAAACGCAAAAAATTTTGAGGGTTTTCTGGCCATAAAATCGTGAAAATTCTGCGTGGCTCGGCAGCGAAGTGTTGTCGAGTTACTAAATTGAGAAGAAAAAAAAGGACAGCGCTGTTTGTCATTGGTAGCGAACACCGATACATAATAAATGCATTGATTATTTGTTCTATTTTGGAGGGGGGGGGCACAATTTCTGTACATTTTGGGAGTTTGGCACTAATTCGAATTTGGGGCAGTTAAATCCAAAATATAAACTCAAAAATTATTTGGGGGACACAAAATACGGAAAGTGAATTAATTACCTTTTGGGCGAATTAACTTTTGAGTATTGTATTTAGTGTCTTGCTCAATCTGTGCACCTATAAAAGGGCAACGACCCAAACACTAAAAACAAAAATATTCAAAAAATATTTACGAATTCATTGCCAAATAAATTTCTTTTTCTCAAAACGGTAAAATGTTTTCGTCACAATTACCGACCATTTTGCTGTTTTTTGCACTGATTTTTGTGCTCATTTTGGCGCTGATCGATGCCCGGCCCCAAATTTATTATGCTGATCCGTTGACGATGGCCTACAACCGCGGCACTTTGTTCGACAATTTGGTCGGGAGAAAGCGATGAAAATGCAAACCGGGGAATTATTTGTATTAATTGTTGCATTTGCTGCTTTTTTGTATCTTTTCTAACTTTGATTTCAAAAAACCGGCGTTGAATCTTTTTTTATTCAAGGTCAAATTTTCTACAATTTTTGGATTATGCAAAGTAATCGAATGATTTACCTAAGTTTAAATTCTTTCTGTCGAATTTGCAATTACAAATTTTGAATTTGGAGGTTGTGTCTGATTGAAAAACATATAAAAGGAATTGTTAGTCCGCCACAATGGACCATCATAAAAAAGCTTAAACCAATTTGGGCCTAAATCTCTAAAATTAAAACAATGTTCTTCGACTTTCGATTCATTGCCAATTTTCTGTCTTTAAAATTCTAAATCAAAAACTTTTTACTTTTTCAGGATTTAAAGTCAAAATTCCAAACCCAACTAAAATAATTTTTATTTTATTTGCAATTGATAGAATGCTAAATATCCGCATTCGTGGTGACCTCGATAACCCCTTCAGAATTACATAAAAACTTTACTTAAAAATAAATTTTAGTTTGTCTTTACATTTTATTACATAATGGGACTAATCAATTTACTATTATTAATAGAGAGAATTTGGGAGTTTTGGCTCTTCTCGTTCGTTTCCCTCTAATCGAACGCAACTTCGATGTCCATTTCGTATGCCCTTAGGGGAAAAGAAATATTATCAATTAAATTCAATTAAATAGTACCGGCCATCCTCAATCGGTCTCCCCTCGTCCAGCGTTTGACCTTCGCAATCGCGCATCTGAAAGCAGAATTTTGGATTTAATAATAATTTTCTGAGATTTGGAATAAGTAAAATTTGTTAAAGCATTAACCAACCAGACACATCGGGCTGTCGTAGACTTCGCCGCGTTCGTTGGCCAAAAATGCGAGCAGTGCGTCGATTTGGTCCCCGACGGTTTGTTCCGCGCGGATTCGGCACATTTGCTCCGCCATTTTTTGTTTATTTTGGTAGCCGTTGAATTGGGTGTACAAAATGCTAATTTTCACAGAAATCATCGCCTCAAATAACTGAAAATAAAGCACAATTTTTGATTGAAATAATTTTAAAAGCATTGGGAAATGTTTTTTAAGTTGTGGATTTAAAGGAAACATTAGCTTCTAAACTTTTCTTATACATTTTTTTGATTATTTTACAACAATAGGAAAATAAATTCCCCGAAAAAAGATTTTATCAACTTATTAATAAATATAATAGTGATTGGACACGGGCCGGGGTCCATACGGGTTTTCACGTGGTATACGGGGTTCCTGCCCGTGTAGGTCAGCGACTCTTGCCCCGTTTTGAAAATTCCGATCTCTAAAATATATATCCTTAAATTCCAACTAAAATTCGGAGGATTTGGCAATTTAAGAGCGTTGAAAATCAGTCGGGGTTTCGTTTCTAAAAAAAGATTCTCATTTGTTTGGGTTTGTGTCTACAAATAAATAAAATGGCTATGACCGAATGGTCGCCGTCCCCCCCCCCCCCCCGGGGGAAAAAGAGAGGGGGGGGGGGAAGAAAATGGGCAAATGTCCGAATGAATGAATAAATAAAATCAACACAAAATGTTGCCATTTTACCCGATGAATTTCATTGCATTGAATGGGCGGCGGGCGTCTGACGGCGGCCGGCGGACGGTTAAAATCGACAGCCGCCGGCCAATGTGTTGTAAAAAGAATGGACGGATTTGAATTGAATTGAATTGAACGCCACAGAATTCTTCATTCTTCCAAACAAAAATTCAATGTAATTCGCAACAATTTGTGGTCGATTCGATGGGACAGACTGACAAATAGGAAGTTGAAATTAAACTTTAATAATAATAATACATTGTTAACATTATGATTTTCATAATTATCTTCTAAATAAATTCAGCGAGTTAAATGTCCTGGGTTGTCGAGAGTAAAGGTTCGATAGTAAAAAGACCCTCGTTCAAGGTAGCCCCAGAAAGCTTTTCGCACAAAAATAAACTATAAAAAGCTTCGATCAAGATCTCGTCGAGATTTCAATCAAGATCTCGATCGGTCTCCAAATATAACAACTAATGCAATTTAAACTAACGGCACAAAAATTAATGGATTAAAGTTAGTGCCGCTCTTTTCTCGACTTTCTCGAGCGGCACTAATGAAAAAGTATTCATAAAAATGCGCGTTTTGGTAGCCCAAATTGATTAAATAATGAAGTGAGCAAAAAGAATCAACTTTCTTGTCCGTTTTGCATTGTTGTCTCCTCCCCGTTTGCAAGTGAATCCAACACTTTGTGACAAATGTCGTCCATCATTGGCACCGTCAAATTTTGGACATACTTAAAATTGTTTTGTGTAAAAAATTGGTTTTTAATTTTGTAAGACATTCAATTATAAAAGCTTTTGTGTTTTTTTTTGAAAAATGAATAAAAAATAAAAAAGCTGAACAACTTTTTTTTTATTATTTGGCATAAGTTACTAAAAATAAAAGATTTAATGTGATTTTTCGACTAAATCGCGCAAAAAATAGATTTTTAAAAAATCGCTAAAATGCTCATTTTTGACAATAAATTACTCAAATAAATTGTTACGAGAAACATAAAAGTGAAGTTGAAGTTTATTTAATTTTTTGATTTTAATAAAGAAATTTAAAATTTGATGCTTTTAAAAATGTTGAGATCCGAACCCTGGCATAAAACTTAACATATCTTTCTATTAACAAATAAGCCGCACGGAAAATGTGGCAATTAAATTTTGAATATTTGTTGATGTTATTTTACCAAATTCCACCACTCCGCGTTAGCATCCAATTGATGGGGCCTTCCATTCTGCTGCTCCTCCATACGCTCCATTTTGAAAGACATATACAGCAAAGCAATGGCAATAACCTGCGAACAAAAAAACATTAAAAAACTTCTGCAAATTCCAAAAAGTGCAGTGCGGACGACCAGACCCTGCACAATAATCTTGCGCGGCACTTAAATCTTGACCAAAGTTTGTCCAATCTTTCGATTGTAAGCTGTGACCACACATAAGACCGTGGGTCCCATGGGTGCCATTTTGCCCTAAAAACCCGGGATTTGCCGGGTTTTGGAGGTCTTCTGCACCGGGTTTTGAGCAAAATTCATTGATAATTTGTAATTGTCGAGGTTTTCGTCGGCTTTTCGAAAAATTTTGCCAGGTTTTTGAATAGATATGCACCGATTACATACCGGCTGGGTGGGCCCGCCCCACCCCCCAAGGGATAATTAAAAATTAATTTACCATTTAAAAACTTTAAATTCTTGCGGCTTTGCTTATTGGCATTTCCTAAGCCATTTTAGTCTCAAGGTCAGTCAATTAGTGCCAAACTGAACCTCCGGCTCCCACATGAGGCAAAGTGTCGTGCCCAGCGAATCGTTGACGAATGTCCAAGCGGTTGTCACAATTTTGCTCATATAATCCTTGTCCAGCCGAAATCCCTTGGCGTATTGGACCAGAAATGTGTACTAAATCAAATAATAATGCAAATTGTGTTAATTTAACGCTAATTATGAATTACGGGGTGTTCAACGTGAAGATCAAAGCGAATTGTCTGAAGCAGAACGCGTTCCATAAGCATAAGATCCTCCTGAAAGCAAACAATTTAATATATAATTGATGATTGGCACACTTTTTAGCTCTTCATTCTTTGCTTTTTAAATTCAGATTTGCAAAATTAAGTTGAAATTATCGGACAACTTTCGACAAAATCAAATTGACATTATTTTGACTAAATTATAAATAATCCATATTAAACATTTAAGAAATTGTTTTAAATTTATCTTAATTTGTTGATTTTCTTTATATTTTCGACATTTTTAAGCAGGCTTTTAAAAAGTGTGTAAATCAATTTTAAGAAAATCATTAAAATTTGCGTTTATACCGGTGTAACTTTTGCTGTGAATTTCGCAGGGTATTGTTCTCGGGCAACTGCCAACAAATCCTTGCACTTTTTGGGCGTTTCTTCGACTTTGCCAGCAAGAAATATGCAAGCCAATGACGTCATCTTAAAATTAAATTATAATAATGGATTTATCTTACATTTATTATAATTATTAAACAAATTAAACCAATTAAAATTGTTAATACAGTAGTGGTGAGCCCAAAATTACGGTAACTCACTGTGAATTCGTTTTGAAAAAAATACAAATCAAATTACGTGTAAAGGGTACTCGCCGAAGGAATGGAACATGTAGAAGCGATGGTAGAACACGCTGGCGGTGGCCAGCGTGGGGTTTGATTTTCTGAATTTTTCTTTTTCAATATAAAAAACAAAATTTGTTCCCACAAATTCATTGCTTTTCCAATGTCTTTGATCACTCGGACACCGTCTCGGCGAAAACTGTTCTCCTCCTCCATGGAAATTGCCGCCTTGATGGAAGGAGTGCTCTCCAGATCTTCTGGATTCCATAACCAATGCGTGTTCACGCTCATTTTCTATTATTTGATTTAATTATGTTTATTGTTTGAAATGAATCCGAACAAATTAATTAATTAGTCCGGGCGGATTCCGGGCATTTGTACCCGCGTTAAATGCCAAAAAAGCCTAAGGCTCTATGGGACCAATTTACTTACATTCTTTTGCTGTCTGTTTATGTTGTTTATGTGCTGCTGCTGCTGCTGCTGCTGCTGCTGCTGCTGCTGCGTGTGATTGATTGTGTTCTATTTAGGCACATAAAGTGAATGAATGCATAATGCCAACGCCAAATGGCGCTCATTTAAAAGTGCGTATGCCCTACACATTCTTTTCCCTTAGGGACTGCCCCCCCCTCCCCCCGAGTTGCCCATCCGTCCCCCCCCCCCCCCTTCCCCAATACATTCATCCCTCCGTCCGTCCCGTCGTCGTCCACCCCGTCCACCACCACCCCCACCACCACCACCATCTTCTTCCAATCCCCATCCCTTCGTCCATACACCGCCACAATGTGAATATTCCATTCCTTTCCCCGCAGGGATCGATATTTTGTCTGCCATCTCTGCGGCCTCCATTCCCAGCACACTTTCTCCTTGCAAAAAGTATTGGCGTTTTGCCCACCATCGACCGGAGAACGTTCTGTCCAGAGTGGCTTAAAGTGGCCGGACAATGGCCAGCAAACCGTGTACGGGTCAGCCGAGACTCTTGACAAATGAGTCTCGGGTCTCAGCGGGCGTGGGACGACACATTCTTTTTTGTTAACTCTCCTTTCCGAAACTTTATTGTGGTTTTTATTCACTCTAAAATACAAAAATAGCGAGTTTTCAGAGTTTGACTGCCAAACAAACAGAATTCTTTTTTGCGATTTTCATTTCAATTAATAGAAAATTACACACAATGGCATTGTTTGGATGATTGGCATGAATCATTCCAAATGGGCAGAGGCGTAATTGTCCGTCCCCATTGCTCGACTGACCACTGCCTCATCCCCCAGGCAAACTCAGGCGAATCTTTGGGATTAATCGAACCTTTGCCCATCAGCGAGAGCTTTCACAGCTTAAGCAGAAGATAAATGGGCACATCACACAATTTCTGCTGACTGCTGCTGCCTTCGCCAAATAATGCCCCGGGGCATTTGGCCCCAAAAATTCCCAAAATTTGTCAGAGAATTGTGCAGCCAAACACTTCTTTCAATTGCGAATAGAGTGAATGTGGTGGGGTGGGGTGCCCCACAAACGGCAGAGGGGTCGAAATTGGTGGCCAATAGCGCTGGAATTGCTTAAAGAAGAGAATGACGGTGGTGGGTGTGCATGGACATGGTTAAGAAAGTGTTTGGCTGGAAGGGTCCCCTGCTGGTTCGGTCAGTTCATGGTCAGCAGTAGAGACCGGTCGAGACGAGATCTTGTCTCGAGTATCGCTCAAAGCTCAAGTCCGGTCTCTAGTCAGCAGCAGGTGGGGAAATTAAAAAACAAAACAAATTTGGTTAGTACACACAGCCAAGTTTAAAACGGCCGACGTCGACAGTCTGTTCACGTTACAATATTATTTGCCCGTGTCAGTTTGTGTTATTTCTTTTGCTATTTTTTGATCAGGCCATCTCCCACAATTCTCAACCAAACACTTTAAAAATAATTGTTAATATATTTTAAACAAAGTGTGCGTATAAATCACCAAATTGACCATTACGACGGCATGGCTATTTTTTAAAATTAACGAATTGTTTGAATTTATAAAACGATGTTGGCGCGAAAACAGCTCAATTTCATATTTGCTTCTGAAATTCCTTATTTTTTCTCATCAGCCCATTCTGCGCCATTGCCGCACCGCGAGGCTTTATGCCACCATCCATCCCCTTTGGTGCCTTGGGACATTTTCATGCGACTCCTTTTGCCCCCGAGGGAATTTTATGCTTCTGCTCTTTGTGTCCCCCGGGGCATTAGTATTGAGTTTTATTTATGCGCTGTCCACTCTCGGCTTCCCGCAGGCCTAATCCGTTGCCGCCCCAGCGCCATTAGTTCCCCCATTCATGCATAAAGAAAGGAATGGACAGCCGGCGGATGGACAAAAATTTAGCAAATCCAATTAAGCGGCTGGCACTGGGAATCTTAAGCTACTTACGGGTGACGGACGCACCCAATTGGGGTTAAAAAATGAATGCACGTTCATCGAAATTCGATTTTGCATCATTTTTTGATTATATATTCATTTTTGTTTTCAGTTAATTTAAATTACAAAACATTTTTACATTGATAATTGTTTGTTTATTTATAAAAAGAAGAAATAAAATTATTTTTCTCAGCCACCGAACCAAACGATGTTTTGTTTATTTTATTTATCTAAACGTAATTATTATGCTAATTACTGCTCTATTCTTTTATTACCAAATAATTTAACAACGAAATAATTGTTGCAATCGCAGCGGTGCTTTAGCTCCGGGTAAAAAATACGAATTCCCCAACATTTTTTTGCGTTCAAATTCCAGGAGGAAAATGCGTGTGATGTTCGTCCATGCGCATGTTGTGGTCATCCTTTATGCAGTTATTTTGGTAAAACTTTCTAGTAAGCTGAACAGGATAGCAGTGACAGCCTATTCAAATCACGGTTGGTTATTTATTAATGTGTAACGATAATTATTTATATTTAAGCAATAACTTGAATAATATTTTAAATCATGGATATCACAAAATTAATCATTTTAAAATTGCACCTGCTAAAAAAATCTAATACGATTTAATTGCAAATTCGTAAGAAAACAATTTGATTTCGCATTAGGTACTATAATTTTATGACTTCCTCCCAAATTGACTTTTGAAATACATTTGTAGGGTCATTTAGCTGCTAATCACGAATATGGCACTTATTGTACTCATAGATTTTGAAATTAATGCGTTATAATGTAAAAGAATGTTAATTCGTAATTAGCAGCTCAACCCCCCGAAATGTATTTTAAGAGACAAAACATTATTTAGAGAAAATGTAAAATAAATTGAATTAATTTAAATTTTAATATTTCTGAGAACTTTCAGTGCCTTCTCCGCCGCGCAATGTGAATGTTGTGCAGATAAACAGTTCGTCCATAAAAGTCACTTGGGAACCTCCAGCAGATGACGCCGCCGAACTCTTCGGGTACAATGTGTACAAATTCCAAATTGTCAACGATCAATTCGTCAACAATTTGCGCCGCGCAGTGGCCATTGTGGACAGAAATGTTTGGCAATGTTAAATAATAATATTACTTTTAAATTTTTTGTTTAAAAAACTGAATTAAACACTCATTTTTGACAACTAATGTATAAAATATGATTTTAACTTTTAAAAATTTTCCAATCTTATATTTTTATTTATTTATCTCAGAACAGTTTACAAAATTTAAAGGCTTAACTGCCAAACCTTGTTTTTCAAAACTAATTTATATTTTCTGGGCTCCGATCGGGTAAAGACAATGCCTGCCCCAAGTACAAATATATTCGTTTCCATAACAAAACATTTTTTTTATAACCGGCGGTGGCCATAGGCGTCGCCGGACAAATTTTTTTGAAGCTTTTTTAACAATGTTTGTTAAGAAAATTGTTCCAAAATTAACGAATATACACAATGCCAAATCGTAGCTCCTTTGTTAAAATTCCAAAATTTTCAACACACTCACACCAAATTCTCATTTTCAAAATACATTTCTTGGAAATAAGGACTTTTTAAATTTTTAATGTACAAGGGTCAGTTTCAAGTACTGTACTTTTACTTTACAATTAAGTACGAAATCAGAGCCCTGATATCTTTTTCCGTCATACCATAATATTTAATTTTCCCTTGTTCGTAGAAATTGTACGCGTATCTGAATGATCTGGAGCCGAACACAGAATATGCAATTCGGGTTGCAGCTTTCAATATGAAAGGAGACGGCGAACTGTCACCGCTCACTAAACAAAGTCGAATTTTGACCGGAGGAAAACGTTGGAATTTTTTTAAATTTCAAAAAAAAAATCCAAATTTACAGCCCCCTCCCCCCCGAGGCCCCAATCAATTTCGCTGATCAACGAGTTTCGACCCGTCAGAGCAAAAGTTGAATGGCACTCACCGAGGTGTTTTTTTAATGTATTTGGCAAAATATTTTAGAGGAAATTTTAATGTTTATTACAACATATGTATTAATAAATAAAAGTAAATTCAAAATTGATAAATTGTCAGCATCAGATTAACATTTTTTATTTCTTTTTTATATTCTAAAAAAGAAAATTGTTGGAACAGGCACACGTACAATTTGCCATTGAAAAAATACATTTTGTGGTGGAGGCCCCTCGAACTTGCCGACTACCAAAGGGCCGAAGTCGACCCGAAAGAACACAGCTTTGTGTTGGACAATCTTTGTAAATATTTTTTCAATTTTCTTTTAAAAAATTACTTTAAAATCATTTTTGAAAATTACTTTAAAATTATTTTTGAAAAATTACTTTAAAATCATTTTTGAAAAATTTAAATTCAGACAGCGGAAAGGAATACGAGCTGAACATTGCGGCGGTGAATGAGGCGGGCACAAGCGAAAATGCCACGGAACATTTGATCACGCCGACGGGGGTGCCGGACGGGGAACCGCTGAACATTCGCTACACAATTTTCAACAAAAGGGTGGCAATTTATTAATAATTACATAAAATATTTTTAATAGTTTCTATCACATAATATTTAATATAATTTTATTCAACAACCGTTGTGAAAGTGAAGTTAATTTATAAAATATATTTTAAGCTTTCAATTCTGTGGGACGCACCACATTGGCGACACCGTAATGGTAATATAAGCCATTACGAGGCGGAACTAAGCCAGCTCGGTGCTGTCGGAGTGTCACCGATTCGCAGAAACGTAAATTAAGATTTTAAAATAAAATTAAAAAAGTTTCAAAGGTTACCTCTCAAACGGCACTTTTCGACATTGACCCAACCAAAAGTTACGGGTTTCGCGTTGCAGCGGCCACTAGCAAAGGCACTGGAATTTTCTCGGGTGAATTGCGCATCGACTCGGAACACAGTTGTGGGTTTTTTTAGTTTAATAATAATAAACAAATTATTTCAAATTTAATAACATGCATTTAAATATTAAATAATTATTTTTTTATTAAAATTGCCTACCAATTGGACAACAAAATAAATACATAAAAAAAAGAAAAAAAAACTTATTTTTTTGCTATTCTTTTAACGAATAAGCCAAAATTATTTCTTCTACAATTGCAAGAGACAAGATCAGGCTTTATAAGACATTTTTAATTAATTTTTGCATTTATTTTTTAAGTTTTGGCAACCTTAGCACCTATTCTTGCTTTCTATTTCACGATTTTTGCACTTAAAAGTGCGTTGCTTTAAATACCTACCCCAACGGGGATACCGTAATGACTTTTAAACGTCAAACGGACTCTTTGCAATATAATGAATGGCCACTGACCGCGCCAACAAAACTGACTGCAATTGCTTTATATTTTGATTAGAACTGTAGTCATAGCGACATGAATTTTGGATAATCCGCGTCATTAAATGAGATTAGCAAAGCTGTGACGTGACATCGTTAAATAATGAGCAAACATTTTGAGAATCTTCCCCATTTTGGGGTTTTGTCTCGAGACGTATCAAAATGTTGGATTAACCAAACCGTAAATCTCGACTTTAAAACGGGACCGAGACTTTCGAGCATCATTAATGGCAGCAATATTTTTGGTTGACAACAACCCTCAAAGGCGCCATTGGAATAAAAGCAATTGTTTGATTACCAATGCTACTTTTTGTTTAATTTGCATAAATTAATCTCTCTCCGCTGCGTCCGTCCCCTGTAAAAGTTCCCATTTCTTTTGCATCGTCAAAATTTACTTCTGCAAAAGATTGTAATATCATTTTACCCATTATTTCCACCATCCCACTTTTTTGCATAGCTTCTCCTCCACGCCATCACTTTCTTAGGCTTTTTATTCCAAAACTAAAGAACGCTTTCTTCATTAATAAAATGCATTTTAAAAGCTTCCATAAAATGGTATAAAATTGTTTTCTAACCGTCGAGTAATTAACGCATTTTCCAATAATTTATCAACCGGAATGGATATTTTTGGTCAACTTTCTGTTTACGACCAAATTGGGGTAAAAATAAAATCGCTCTCAGCTCCTTCCTCATCATGGCGCTGAAAGCTCGGCTTCCCCCGGGTGCTGCTCCCACCGACCATTTTACGTTGTTGCCTCTGGGCAACCAACTCCCCCCCCCCCCAACCCCTGAGGGGAGGGGGGGGGGGCATCAGATTAAATTCCTCTTTCAACAGTGCGCCCCATTGGGCCATCACCGTTTGAGCCACCGGGACGGCCCTATTTATACGTGACTTAGTGCTTTTTCTAATCAATTACTGTTTTTTTCTGGCGACCATTTTTTTAGTGTTTTTACAATCAATCGGATTTGTAAAAAGTTGCATAAATCGCCAAAAAAATTTTTAATTTTTTATAGCCTTTAAATAATTTATTTATCGTTTGAATTGTAAAACGAATTTTTGTCTTTTCCCATATGTAATCTTTAAAGTTAGACAAATTTTTATGTCAGTCATTTTTTCTAAAATTGCCCATTTTTAACAAAAAGAAGGCATTTGACTCCTTTCTTACTGCACATCAATTTTCCCCTCCGGCATTGTCCAAACCTTTTGACTTACGGCTCGGGGGATCCATTAAATGGTGCCAGCCACCCAGCCGGCTGTTCGGGCCAAATCTGTCCCGTGGACCGTGGCGAAGTCACCACGGAGACGCCCACAGCTGGACCCCCGGGGGTCCGGGGAGTTGTGGTGGCCCAGCGTCTCCACTCGGCGGACTACCAAAACTGAGTCATAAATTCGCGCCCTTCCATTCATTTATATGCCCCCGGAGGGGTGGGAGGGGCCGCCAATGGGAGGATATGTCCTGGGGCGAAGAATTTGTGACTTTGCCTTGGCCACCACCTCCATTGTTCTTGGACACGGACATAAAGCACACAAAGCACTCATTCTTTTCATATTTCTAGGAGACTTGTTAAGAAAGGAGGGCGACGAAAAGAGTCAAAAGGCCATTCCACTGGTGGTGATCCCCCCCCCCCTTTTTTTAAATAACCAAATAAATACAAATATTAGCATTATACAAGCGACACCTGCTTTCTTCTTACTATTTTTATTATTTATTTTTTGTATATTTTCTTTTATTACTTTTATTTATTTGGCTGTTTAGCTAGCCCCCCGAAAGGCAAAATAAGTGAATTACTTTTATTAAAAAGAGCTCCAGTAGCACAAACGCAAATTTTCACCCATAATTTTTCATCAAAAAGCAATTTGCTTATTACTTTTGCCAAATCGATGTGCCGCCGCCCACTCTCTTATAAAATGGCAACTCGAGGGGAAAGGCCAAAAACGCAAATAACCGAATTAAATGGATGTTCCTAAAAAGTTGGCGGCTAATCTACGACTAAACAAAGGGAAAACCCAATTTTAGAATTATTTTTGTCCAATTTCCGTCCATTATAAAGAATTTATTCCAATAAAAAACACTGATGAATTCATTAACTCCAAAGTCTGATGCTTCTTCTTCTTCTGATTCATCAGCTGATGAACCTCTTTTGTCTCCCCTCACTACCCATCCCTCCACGTCCAGCTCCGACAACGTCCTATTGGAGGAGGACCCATTTTATGTTTTGTCGACCGCAATTGTCCCTACCACTTCCCATCTGAAACTGACGGGTGCCGAACTGCTCGAACATCTGCGCCAAATGTCCCCGTCGATGTGCCGGCAGGGCCTGCTGAATCGCTTTGAGGAATTGGCCAATTTGTTGGCCGCCGGATGGAAGTACCATGTGGCCAACACAGACGGCGTCAAGGAGGCGTGGACACGCTTTGAGGACTTCTACGAAGATGTGTGCTCGTACACGGAAGGTATTGTATATGCGTGACAAGTCTGCAAATTTGCTTGTATTTCTCTTAGAAAAAGGTTTCTCTTTTGTTGGATCCGATCACATTTTTGTGGCCCAGACTTGATCGATCCAATTTATAAGCAGATGACAAAATCTAAATTCTTCAAATTTAGTTTAATCTGTTATAAAGTTATTTTTTTCCTTTATTTTAGATCAAGATCAGATCATTTGAATAATCTTCTAATTTGTCAGACTGATCAGAAAACCGATCATACAAATTATCAGGTCGTCTGATAATTAATGGCACTTTTTTTGCTATTATTTTTATATAAAACTGTTTGAAAGATTCAATTTTTTAAATGCAATTCTTCCATATGAGGAAAATAAATTTGCTGCTAAACACCGGTTCCTGCAGCTTTTCATACAGACAAGAAAAATAAATTAATTCTCCAAGCCGGTTTGGGCAAAATAACCAAAAACATTTTCAATTTTAAACCGCGTTCACGTGAAGAAAGTTGCGATGTTACTGTGTCAATGCATGTAAAAAAATGAATCTTTTCAAACATTTTTTTGTATTTTTTGAAAAAGCTTTCATTTTTTATTTTTTTTATTTTGTTTTCTTCCAAGGAAAGAAGTTTTATGCCTTTGACTAGCAGAGCAAAGAGTAATTTCAGTTTCAGTCCGCTCTTTTTTAGCACAAAATGCCGCCGCTTTTTCCCATTTCTTTTTCCCATTTCTTTTTCCCACCACAATTTTTGCAAATCTTTTTAATTTGAATAATTGCAAATAAAATGCAAAATTGTGACCTGAAATTTCAGGTAGCGGTTATGCCATTTTTTGTCTTCCAGCACTTATATGGAGAAAAGTGGCACTTTTTGGCAGTTCCCTCTTTCGCACCAACAATTCTCACCACTCTTGCCAGCCCCGTCCCGTCCACTAAGGAGCTTTTATGGAAATTTTGGATGGGGGGGGGGAGAGGTTAAAGCAAATATGGCCTTGTGCTGCCCGAGTGCTCACATATTGAGTTGAGTGAGGTTTTGGCCGGGGTGCCAATGGCAAACACCGGCGGTGGGGGACGGGGAAGGGCGAACCCCCCGGGGCACGGGGGGTGACAACTTTTCATTTGCCCCCAGCAGCATTGACCCTTTACATCAGAGCAATTTATACGTTCGTCAAGCTATAAAACTCTGGGGTAAACCAGGGTTTAATGGGGAACGCAATTTGAGGACGGACGGGGAACTGGGATCTCTGATTGTGTGGGGACGAGACATTCCCGATAGATTTAGGCTAAATGCAAAGATTTGCCTTTTTGCATATTTTGATAAAATTATCTTCAATTATTTTTGTTGAATCACAAAGAATCAATGCTTCAAATGATGCTTTCCTGGATATTTAAAAACCATAACTGAGATCTTTCGTATTTAATATGAATTTTTGAAGGGCTCAGAAGCTCCATTAGGCAAAATTCTTTGGTGATTTGCTAAAAAATATGGCAATTAATGTGTTTTTAGGGCTATTGACGAAAGTGCACTCCCCTGTTTGGCCCCTTATGAGGTTTCTCGGCAATTTTGAATATCAATTTCTGCCATTTAGCGAGAAATCCTGTGACCAAAATTGGCACTTTGCGTGCATTTTCTTTTATCTTTCCGTCATATTTGGCAATGCCATCCGATGCCATAGGCAACAATTAACTCAAATCCCAAAATAATATTTTTTTTTTTCAGATTCTTTAAATTTCATATTTTGAGGATTTTGAAGCATATTTAGCATATTTTGGCAAAAAATTGTTAAAAATGCATTTTTTGCTATTTCTGGTGATATAAATCCCATCCCTATTTATTATACTTTGTGTTTGCACACAGAAGGGCTTCCCAACATTTTATTGGCATTGTGACCCTCACTTTTCATTTTGTTGGCACTCTTTACGCCCGCCCCTCCCCAACCCACCCACGACGACCCGAAAGGGCCGAATGGACAAATGTGGGACAAAATGAATTTATTCCGCTTCCTCCCGTCCAACTTATCGCCCCCATGCACACGCATTCTGCTGGGGAGGGGAGAAGCGTCTTTTTGTTGCCCTCGGGGGACACAACACAAAAAGTCAATCTAAACGGGAAGAAGATTTGTTTGTTTCACTCGTATAAATAGGATTTGTGGTTGGACAGCAACTTTACATCAGTCCGAATCGCGGCGGATTTTGCCAAGATGCAAGAAGGCAGTAAACTGTTCAAAAAGACTTTGATCGGTCGAAATCAAGCTGTTGCTGACGATCAACATCCCCACAAAAATGATGCTCAACAAAGCAGTCAATTCGGCACATATTTAAACCCATCGGATGAACGGGAGGAGGAAGAAGAAGACTTTTACGCAATTCTTCAGCGATTTGGCGAATTTAGCAGCGAAGAGGACAGTGCGGAAGAGTGCGGTTGTGCACGGCGGAAGAACGGCGGCGGTGACAGCAAAAAGGCGACCGGTCGTTCTGAGGAAGTGGATGATCGACGGCACTCTCTGGAACACTTCTTCAACATCGACCAACGCCTTCGGGACAGAGGTCCGAGTTTGGAATAGCCATTTTGCCAAGGGTTTATGGCATTTCTTCACCGCTACAAGACTAATTATTTTCATCTGCACACACTTTTTATATATCCGAGAGAGTTTAAATTATAGCGTTTTGAGTTATAACTTTAAAAAATTATATAAACTTTTCCAATTCATTTTATGTCTTTAATTATTTTTAGTGGCAAAGTATGTTATTAGCCATTTGTCCATTGTTGCCATAGTGCATTCTTCTCAAATTTCCATTATCTTCCGCCGGACAAAACCAATTTGCTATCTTCTGCTGTGTTGGTGGTGGTTGGAAGATCTGTCTTCAGTCTTGAGTGGTCGAAGGCTAACACCTTTAGCATTTAAATTCTCCCCCCCCCCTCGGGCATTCAAAGAGTGCTTGGGGGCCTTTTCGCCCCTGAAAAGCCCAATGTGAGCCTTTTTTGGCAATTTGCTTTACACATTTACTTGGGAAACTTTTCAAAGTTTTTTATCATTTTTCCTGAATGGCCCAATTGGAATTTGATTTTCTAAATTTTGCCATTTGCACAAAAAATGTTATTAAAATTATATAAATCCTAAAAGTTTATCCTTTTTTTAAAAATATCCATTTTTGTCCATCTTAGGTCTCAGTTTAAGGACCTAAAACCCGCACTTTGCATCGGTTTTGGTTCTCTGATTTTTAACGTATTTTTAATTTTTCTTAAACATGGTTCAACTGTTGGGGAACAGTTTCAACGGCCGCGGCGGCACTTCACCACAGAAAAGTGTGCTGACCGCAGTGATTGAATCGCTGCTTAAAATGGAACTGCACAATACCAATAACACAAAAAATCATGGCAAAATATTGCATCACAGTAAAGGTGGCGGCATAATTAGCCCTTAATGATGAATGATGTCATGGGAATAGCTTAGATTAAGTGCAAGATAATGGTAACATTAATTTAATCTAGAGTAAAGCGGGATCGGGATTTAAATGAAAATCCGGGATTGGGATTAGTAAGCGAAGATCCAAAAACAGACATTTTAGGCTTAATTAAAATCCCATTTCTGTTCTAGTTTACACAGACAGAGTAAATAATGCTGAATAATTAAACATTTTATTAAATGATTTTATACCCAATATTTTACAGTCCAATCTTTAAATATTATTTCAAAATAATTTTAATATAAATATATTAAATAAATATTAACGTCAAATTTTTAATCTATTAATGCAACAAATCAATTTAAGCAGCGATTGGACCGCCCAGGAACATCCGAGTCCAGACGATTTCCAACAGTTCCGTTGTGGTCCAATGGGACTTTGACGACGCTGGCGGCGATGTTGGCGGTGCACCGGACGGATTTATGGTCAAATACATGCAAGAGCCGAATGCAATTCGAGAGCACCAAATGGACAAATGGCGGACACAGCCGGTGATGGACTCGAAAGCTCGGCATTTGGAGATTGGCAGGTGAGGGTGGCCAATGATCATATTTATAATTTAAAAAAAATAAAAAACAGCTTTTATTGGAGCATTTATTTTTACTATATTTATTTTTGCAGATTGCTTTCTCACAAATCTTATGCTTTCTGCGTGCTGGCGATGAAACAAAGAGTAATATAATCTTTTCTTTTTTTTAAATTTCATTTCATTTAAAATGATTTCTGTTCAGCGTCTCGGTCCTTGTTCTGACCCTCCTGTGACCATCCAGGGTCCATTGTTCCCGACTTTTGTTGTCCAAAACCTTCGGCTCGATTATAAAACCTCCCATTCCGCCCAAATTCGTTGGGACTACACTGGACCAGCACCGATCGGCTTCTACGTCAAGCAGATGGGCCAGAAGAGCTATTTGGACCAGGAGTTGGCCGAGAAGTCCATGGTGTCACCGCAGTACGAAAAACGGGTGAATGGCACTGAGCGGACACTTTTGTGAGGCATTTATTATAATCAATAACGGCACTGTCGTCAATAAAAACAAATTGAATACATATTTCCCCTTTTTTGCGCAATAAAATCTGTGAATATTTTAAAAATTAATTTGTTTTTTGTTCAGTCTGGCCAACCTTCGGCCCCATATGAACTACACCTTGCAAGTCGGCGTTTTTTCGCTTGGCGACGGTCGATTGTATTGGCCCCGTGAATTGTCCGTCCAAACGGACCCGCGGGGCCCGCCGTTTGTGGAAGCCCCCGAATTCATTCAGTCGGACGGGCCGCATACGGCGCAGTTCCGGCTGAGCTGTGCCAGGTGCAGAAAATTGCCAATTCTGGAAAAATGAGAATATTATAAAAATATTATATGAATCAATTTTATTTTTTGCCGTGCATTATATTGCAAAGCTGACGTGTACTAATTGAATGGAGGAAAAAACTTGCATTTTTAGTGAAGAATACGGTCCGATTAGCCATTATTGGCTAATCGTTGTGCCGGGCAACTTCTCCAAAGAGGACATGGCGCATGCCGAACCTGCGCAGCTCCAAACTGCAACACAAAACTTTAGAAATGCCAAAACAGCGCATCTTCAACAGATCACGGTACGAAGTGCCACGAGCATTGGCGCAAAAGATGGAGAAGCTAGCAGAAAAAACAACAAAAATTTGCATCAAAATGCGACTTCACAAGCGCATCACAAACGCTCAGCTTCAACTACAGCATCAACAACGACAACAGCACCAACTGCAATGGCAACAACAACAAACCGGCATCGGCATCATCGACTTCTGCATAATAACACAAAGTGAGTCCGTTTCCAAACCCCAAATTTTGACGAGACTATCATCAAGGTAATAAATAGGCTTGTTTAATCAGTTTTTTAGACTCTGGTCTATTAAAAAACAAAAATCTCAGAGTGCCATCGTCCGATCGGCAAGACAAACGTAGCCGAAGACATATTCCGCTGGAAGGAGTTTACATTGCCGCGCAGATTCCATCGCATGAAATGCAACGCTTATACCGGGAGGAAATGACCTTCACTATTGGCGATGGACTCGTAGGTTCTTTACCGCTTTAAAAAGGCATTTTTAATTTAAATTTATGCATTTTTATTCGAATTTACTTAAATAGTACTGTTTTGTTTCATTTTCAAATAGGAATATGACGGCTACATCAACTTCATGCTTGACCCCGAGGTGCCAAGATACTATTTGATGTCCCGAGCATTTGCACGCGAACACAATTGGAGGCGTGGGGAACATCCGGTAGGCAATTAATAATTTGTCTGGAAAGGCATTTTAGGCTTAAAATTGAAAAAAAAAAATTTTTTACAACAAAAAATTTTTCTCATAACGAATAATTTTTTTTTAAATTTTAATAATTAGAAATTAAACTTTATAAGCCTCAGTTTGACCATCGGCCTCCAATGCAAGAGCCGCAGTCCAAAATGCACACGGATTCTGGCCTAAGCGAGCCGTTCACCAGTCGTGCCTCGTCTCTGTTTGCTGGCCCAATGCACCGGGGCGGAATCATGTTCACTTTGTTGGCGGTAAATTAAAAAAATAAAACATTTTTATTTTCTAATGCCATATAATTTTCAGTTTGGCATTATTCTGTTCCTGTTTGCCGTCCTCGTCGGTATGCTTTTGCTGTGGTGGTTGCGCTGCAAACGTGCCAAAGCATCTGCCGCTGTCCGGAACAAGGTCGGGCTGGCGGCACGCGATTTTTCGTCTAAAACGGCAAATGCGACGGGCAACGGCAGCGCAACAAACGGAGCGTTACTCAATGAGACAAGCAAATTGTTGCTGGGCATGGACAACGAAGGCAGACCCGTCGTGAACTCGTCGTACGAGGTGAAAAAGATGAAAGTCTGATTAGCTTCATCAATTCATATCAATCAATCTTAGCGATCACCGGACCTGCTCGACTCGAGCGGTGTGCTTTATCCGCATGATCAGCAGCAGTCGGCTTTGTTGGCCCCTTCCGGGGGTCCGCTACTCGCCATGAGCAACGTCAATCTGTACGGCGTGAATGGACAACTTGTTCAGCATCATTCACAAACGAGCGGTGGAGAAACATTGCCGACTCATTTTGCCACGCTAATGGCACCGATTCCGTTAGCCGAATTTGCCACACATATTGACCGGCAGAAATTGAACAACAACCAGGGCTTTATCCAGGCAGGAGTTGGGATTTGACTCGTATTTATCAAATTTCCAGGAATTTGAAAGCATTGACACCGGACAACATTTCACTTGGGAAAATTCGGCCATGGAAGTGAACAAACATAAAAATCGGTAAATACTCTTAAATGGATGTAATTAATTCTGCCTTAGTTATGCAAATGTCGTTGCATACGACCATTCGAGAGTGGTGCTGCCGCCGGAGGACGACATGGACGAAGAACTGCCAGGAAATGATTACATCAACGGCAACTACATCGACGGGTACGGTTGAAGGCACTTTTGTATACCTTATTTCCTCTATTAGAACCCCCCCCCCCCCCCTAGAACCCCCCTTTTCGAGGGGGTTGAAAAATAGAACCCCCGGGGGGTTCTAATAGAGGAAATACGGTATTTTCCACGCCTCGCCGTTTCCCATTTAAATTTATGCGCTTAAAAATCTCAACGCCTCGGAATCAAATTCCGTTTTTATTTTATAAAGAAAATGGCACCAAAAGTTCACTTAAATCCTGCAAAAAACATGAATGTTTTTATTTAATCTTCTTTATTACCAACGAATGGTCTTAAATGAGAGTCAGTAAACATTTTCAGTTACGACCGACCGAAGGCGTACATTGCCACTCAAGGCCCTCTGCCTGAGACATTTGCCGACTTTTGGCGCATGGTCTGGGAGGAACGGGCGCTGGTTGTTGTGATGCTCACGCGGCTGGAGGAGCGGTGCCGAACAAAATGCGACCAGTACTGGCCCGGCAGGGGAAGTTCGCTGTACGGACATTACAAGGTAAAAATGCATAAAATAATCGGGCTGGTCAGATTTAAAACATTTAAAATGAATATTATATAACAATGTAATTATTTTCTCAACAATAAAGGTTACCCTTGTGGAAACCACCGAGTTGGCTCACTACTGCTTGCGAACCCTGAGGCTGGAAAATACGCGACGGCACAACGACGGCGCGCGTAACATCCAGCATTGCCAGTTTACGGCTTGGCCAGACCACGGCGTGCCCACACACCCAACGCCCTTTCTGATGTTTCTCAAACGGGTCAAAGCACTAAATCCTATTGACGCCGGTCCCATCATCACACATTGCAGGTGACACCAAAAGGATTAATGGGGGCACTAACAAATAAGTTCATATTTGCTATTATTTTAGTGCGGGTATTGGTCGTACGGGTGCCTTTATTGTCATTGACTGTATGTTGGAGCGGTTACGGTACGAGAATTCGCTGGACATTTATGGCTGTGTGCGTTCTATTCGGGCGCAACGCTCTTACATGGTGCAGACGGACGACCAGTACATCTTCATTCATGATGCGGTGCTTGACGCCGCACAGTCCGGCTCCACGGAGATACCAAGCTCAAAATTGTGCGGAATTTCGGGAATGTTTACCAAAAATTTTGTAAAATTTTCACAGGCTTCAACATGTACAAACGTTGTCTCGGCCACAACATATGCAGGAATATTCGGGCATTGACATTGAATTCAATGTATTTGAAGTGTTGCTAATTTATGTTTAATTCAAATTTAAAAATTGAATCCAAAATATTTTAGAATTAATTAATATTTTTTAGACATTACTGTCACTGAAACCGCCAAAATGTTTCCGTGCGAACGCAGCGAATGCGGTGTACAATGTGAGCAAAAACATGAACCGTGCCGTAGTGCCATGGGACTTCAATCGGGTGGATTTGCCGCGTGTGCATTGTGTGGACGGTGCCGATTATATAAACGCCAGTTGGGTGGATGGATATCGGTGGGAATTATTTAATTAATATGCTTCATTTTCTTTGATTATTTGCAGGACGCGAAGTGCCTACATTGCCACCCAAATGCCGTTGGCCAACACGGCATCGGATTTTTGGCGTATGCTTTGGGTACATGAATGCTGTAAGTTTTTAAATAATAAAAGTGGGGCTTCTTATTGAAGTTTCTTATTAAATAAATAATACAATTAGGCAAAAATAAATAAAAGATTAAATTGAAAATAAAATAAGCCACGTGTTCAGCAATCATTGCCATGGTAATCCGTCAGCCGACCGACCCCAAGGAAAAGTTCTTTGAGTATTGGCCCAGTCCTGGCTACCCCGAGAGCTATAACGGATTGACGGTGGACTTTGTCACGGAGTTCGACATGACTCATTACTGGATGCGCGAGTTCAAAGTCACCGAGGAGGTGTGACAAACTCTAATTAAATCATATTTTATAAATGAATATATTGCAGTTTGACAATTTAAAACAATATTTTAATTTAAAAATGCTTTTATTTAGCAAAGTCGGCACAGCCGAACCATTCGCCAATTTCAATTCGTCGATTGGGCGCCCACAGAGAGGCGGCATTCTTCAAACGGGCGCGAAGTGCCGACAAACGCTGAGAAATTTGTGGACTTTGTAAGGCAATTGCACCAAACAAAAGTCCAATTCGGCTCCACCGGACCAATTTGTGTGCACTGTTTGGACGGGGCGGGAAGGACCGGAATGTTCGTCGCCGTTTCTTTGACTATTGACAGGTGGGCAAAGAAATGGAAATGTTTTTATTGAAAACAATTATTTTATAGCAGCTTTTTGTTTTTTATAAAATATATTTTTTATTTCTCACATTACATTAATCAAAAGTCATTAAGTTTTAATTGATATTTGCTAAAACAAGGGCAGTCGACGTCCAGCTGTAGCTCAGTTGGTAGAGCGGAGGACTGTAGTGGTTGAAGAGATCCTTAGGCCGATGGTTCAAATCCGTCCAGCTGGAATAACATTTTTAAACTTTATTTTTTAATTTTTTATTTATACTTATTAAGGGCAAAAGAAAAAGACAAAATTGGAAAGCAAAATTCGATCCTGACAAGATCGAAAACCCGAAAATTTTAATAATCCTAATGTGTAACTGCCCTAAAACTCGACAAACGAATTTTCAAAAAAACGAAACCAAAAGTTAAATAAGAACTTTTTAATAAATTTTTAACAACTAATTTTTCAATTATTATTAAAAGAGATCAGATTTTCGGACTCGGTAAGCTGGACTCCAGAGTTGAAAACCAACAGAGCCGGACCCGGATAATCCGGGTAAAACACACCGGGTCCGGACTCGGATTTTTCAAAAAACGATTGGTTTCACCGGAAGATTTTCAAAAAAATAGTTGTTTTATGGATTAGAAAATTATTCAAATTCAAAAATAAAGGGTCTAATCGGAACCAGAAAACTGGCTTCTAGAACTGGAACCCAATGATGCTCCTTTTTTAGGTATCTAATAATTGCGGGGTTGTCCAAATCCGAAAGGCCAATTTTACCCTTCCTGCTGATATATAAATAAAATTGATATAATTAAGGAAATCATTCAAGCAGTTTAAACGTATTTTTTTAAAGCTCCAATTTTAAAGTAATATTTTGTAATTTGACATAAATCGTAAAAAGAGACTTTCACTTGCTAAAACATTAATTAATCTATTTCAAAAAGGATTTTAACATCCAGCTGTAGCTCAGTTGGTAGAGCGGAGGACTGTAGTGGTTGAAGAGATCCTTAGGCCGATGGTTCAAATCCGTCCAGCTGGAATAACATTTTTGCCATTTTCCAATGAAAATATGAAGAAATAATTAAAATATCAAAATGTTTCTCGAGACATTTAATTATTCAATGTCGAAAATTTAATTTTTCAATCTTTTTTTTTGCTTTTTAGGGCCAAATTGGAGCACGTCGTCGACATGTTCACCACAGTAAAAATGTTGCGAATGCAGCGACCGAATATGGTGGAGTCCCGGGAACAGTACGAATTTTGCTACATGGCGGCCATCGAATTTTTGGCTTCCTATGACGAAGGCTTCTAAGAGGCCAAAATAAATGCAAATCGCCTTATCGAACAAATAATAATCTCCGAAATACAAAATTCATTTTGCTCACACGTTCAAAGTCCTTTCTTTCATCGTTGGCATTTTGACACTTGCCGCATTTTTGTTGAATCATTGGATCAATTTGATCGATCTCTCTTTTTATTCCATTTTCAATTAGAGAAAATCCGAAGAAATCAAAAAGCATGCAATTTGCTGATTTGAAGCATTGTATTTAATTGCACAGGATTTTCGTCTTTTTACACTTTTATTTAATGTAGAGCAAGCAATCTCGGTTGTGAATTAAATTTAAACGTATTTTTCTTCATTATCATCAGCATTATTATTATTATATTATTATTCCCAAATGTTCCAAAAATTATTTCTTTATCAGATATCCCTCAAAAACTCTCTTTTTGAGTTCTTTATTCTTTTAATATTTTGATTTACTGAAATAAAATTTTATTTTACAAACAGAGAATATTATTACCTTTAACTTAAAACTAAAATCGGTTTAAAATAGAGTAGGTCGGGATCGGAATTTTTGGTAAAAACCGGGACCGGGATTTACCGGATTCGTAAAAGCCGGGATCGGGACCAGCATGTTAAACCGGGACCGGGATTGGGATCGGGATTTTGACTTTTCAAAAACCGGGACCGGGATTGACCGGAAAATGGAAAAACTTTTTTTGTATTAAAATAAATTTTTTCTATATTACTAAAAATATCTTCTTTGGTTTTCTTCAACTTCTAGCCTCATCCATCAGAAACGCACCCTTAAAAATCGAACATTTTTTGGGAAAATTGCTTAACAAAAAATGCTATAAAAAGGGAAAAACGCACCCCTAAAAATCGTCTGGGAAATGAAGTTTTCGAACAAGGGGCCCGGAAAACCGAAAATTTCCGTTCGGTTCGGTTGAAACCGAAGGGTTCGGTTCGGTTATCGGTTCGGTCGGTTTGAAACCGAAAATTAAATGAAACCGACAGCCTTACTCACCACTACACACAACCAAACTGCATACGACTGCATACGGTATTAGGTTGTTATTTGTAAGTTTTTCTGAGCCTATTTTTTAAATCATTTATTTCTGTTCTGGACTTGACTTGATTTTAGAAGAGAACCAGAGAGTTTTTATGTTCCTTAAGTGTTTTATGTTGCTTTTAATTAATGGGTATGAAAAAATTATTATTATTATTATTATTATTATTAATTAACTTCTTTTTCTTATTGATGAGCTTTCTGCTTTTTTGAAGGTGGGTTATAGTTACGGTGCACAGACCGTTTTTAGTTTTAGCGTCCATTTTTTACTCAGAATTGCGTTTATTATTTCTTTTTTAAATTATCGGGGAAATTTGATGCCGACAAGCAGCAACTTTCTCACACTGAAATAAAAAACAAAAGTAAAATTCTACATTGTTATTATCAAAGTTAAATTGAATAAATTTCTTCATTTTTCGGTGTATAAAAACTGTTAAGAATTAAAAATTTTTTAAAATTTTGATAAGCCAATTAAAATAAACTGAAAAATGAGCAAAAAAAATAAGCCTCGAATAGCAAACTTATGAACATGAATGAAAATAAAGCATACGAAGACGACGGCGCCCAATGTCTCCCGACGACACATCCTTTTCAGCGGGAGAAGTGCTCTCTCTTTTTATCGCCGGGGGGGGGGGATGGATCACGACGCTCTGTTTCCGCTTTTGCCGAAGGGCAAATTCGCCTCGGGGAATGCGCAGATATCGGCTGAAGCGATTTTCTGATCGCGTTATCAGAAAAGTCAGTCCCGACAAAACTCCCGAAATAAAAAGAGGGGAGGGGGGGGGGGGGGGGGGGGGGAGGAGGAGCCCAAGAGGTCACCCACCAGCAGTTATGACAATAAATAATAATGCCGAACCGCGTGAATGTATAGCGCCCGCCCGCCAGCTGTGCCAATGACCGGATGATTTGTTGCCCAATTGTTTACGATGAAAAGTTTGGGTGAAAATGACTTTTGCTCGGATTTGGTTTTGTCTGAAAGAATGCGCTTTTGTCTCCTTCGGTTCGTTCGTTCGTTCAATTCCGTTTGTTTGAACATTTGCGTAAGAAATCGAAATTCTCTCCAATTTGATTCTAACAAAAGTACAAAATTTAATTGGCCAGCTGTTCATGGCCTAAAGTCTCATCTGCTGACACGCAAAATTTGAATATAAAAAGTCAGCAGTAATTATCAAATTCAACCACTTCAAATTTGCTAATTTAAAAATTAATTTGTATTTTATCATCAAATTGACAACAAAATGGCTTCTCTGACTTTGCGAGTGGCACTTTTGCTCGTTTTCGCTGCACTGCTTGTCGTCCAATGTTCAAGCGATTCTTCCGAGCAACTCGAAGAACCTTCCGACGAAATAAAACAAAGCCCTGAAATGCCGTCGGATGAGCCTTCCGGCGATCGTCGCAAGCGAAGCTCGGTGATGGCCGTCGAAAGCAAACCACCAGGCCATCGTCCCGCCCTAATTTTATAAATGGCAAATTTTTCATTTTTTTGCCCAGCAGTCCGAAGAATTGATTACACATGTGACAGTATCGAAGGGATTGCGAATGTTACTGTAACTGTTGCACTATCACAAAAGTAGTATTAGAAGTGGAATAAACTGTTGACTGAGCTTTTTGGTGAAAACCGTAATGTCTAGAAAGCGGACTTTAAGCATTTGCTTTGACTTTTTAGCAACATTGCCATTTTTTGTTGATTTCTTAAGAAAAAGCAAAAAACCCTCAAAAAATTTGTTGTCAGATCTTATACCCTTTAAAATTATGCAGAAACCGGACTAAAAATAGTAAATAAAATGTGGACTATTTACTCTATTAGTAACCCCCTTCCATTTGAAACCTCCTAATCGTAACCCCCTCCCCCCCTCGAGGTAGGTTTGAAAAATATTTTTGTTAAGAAATTTTCAAAAAACAAGTTTTTTTTTTTTGAGAATCTGTTTCAAGACAAAAAGTTCCCGTTAGGCCTAAGCCTAACGAACCCCTAAGTCTCTAACTTTTACTCAGTTATTCTATCCGGCTTTGGAGTTACTTAAAAAAAAGCCGTTTTTTGCTTAATTTTCAAAAATTGCTCAAAATTGCGTTATGGATGCGTGATCGATTATTGTTTTTTAATATTATTTATTGTATTTTGCCTTAAAGCTTATTTGGATGTTTAAAAGATCAGCTTTAAGTCTTGATGGTGCATGCTAAAACATTAGGAAATAGAATTGAAGTGAATAATTCTAATTAAAATCATTTTTTCTTTAATATGATTCGTCGGCGCCGAAATAATATTTTTTTGTGTGGGCGCCAAACTGGTCGCGCCGAAACGACCCCGACCGCCCCTCGAGGTAAGTTTGAAAAATATTTTCGTTAAGAATTTTCAAAAATATAAGTTTTCTGTTTTAAGACAAAAAGTATGGGTTTTTCTCAAAAAATTTTTTGGCCTAGCATACCCAGGGTACGCCTTTGCTTTGCTGTTTCCATTTCTTATATTAAAAGCTTTTTGTGTGTACCTTCTCTATTATAGAGAATTGTGTGCAAATAATATGTGGAATCAAATTGGCCACACCAATTTGGAACTTTTAAGCTTGAAATTAAAAATAAAATATTAAATTATTTAATTAAGCTAACTTGAAGTTTTGTTCTGATAAAAGAATGATTATGACGACGATTATTGAAAGTATAACACAGCAGCTAAATAAATTTATAGAAAAGAGTTTTTTTCTGTTTTATTATGCCCTTTTTTGAAAAGATTGGTGTGGCCATAAGGGGTTACACTACATTTTGCCTCCGTTACGTTTTGCCTCCTCAGCAAAAAAGTTACATTTTGCCTCCGTTACATTTTGCCTCCATTACGTTTTTGCCTCCCCAGCAAAAATGTTACTTTTTGCCACCTCAAACTTCGCACTGTTACGTTCTGCTAATGTTACGTCATGCTTTCATTTAAGTGCTAATTTTATTCATAAATTTTTTACTGCTTTTATATTCAATTTCCAATAGCGGCGTTATAACAAGATTTTTACAATGATGGACGCTGATAGCGGCCTGATTATTGACGACTTGGAGCAAGATGAGAACAGCCAAAATATGGACCCGGATGAGGATGAAGAAGCTGCCGAACAAGTTCAATTCGAAAAAAGCACAACGACACACGGAGCATTAGCTACCACCGCCTACCCCCACCCCCAGAATTTCAAAAAAAAATTGATGTTGGATGAGGGAATTGAAGTTGAAGACAATGAGGCAGATATTTTTGAATAATAAGTCCACCATTGACAATTACAAAAAAAAAAATTTCCCCCTTTGTCAATCCCGGTCCCGTGCAACCCTAATACTATTCCAACATCAGTACACTGGTCACAATTTACACATTTGTCATGTCGCAATAAAATCTTATCTTTTTTTGTGTAGTGGCAAAATTAGTGGCAAAACGTACCATTTTGGATGAGGAGGCAAAATGTTACATTTTGGCTGAGGAGGCAAAAAGTAACATTTGGCTGAGGAGGCAAAATGTAACATTTTGGCTGGGGAGGCAAAAAGTAACATTTGGCTGAGGAGGCAAAATGTAACATTTTGGCTGGGGAGGCAAAAAGTAACATTTGGCTGAGGAGGCAAAATGTAACATTTTGGCTGGGGCGGCAAAATGTAACATTTTGGCTGGGGAGGCAAAAAGTAACATTTGGCTGAGGAGGCAAAATGTAACATTTTGGCTGGGGAGGCAAAAAGTAACATTTGGCTGAGGAGGCAAAATGTAACATTTTGGCTGGGGCGGCAAAATGTAACATTTTGGCTGGGGAGGCAAAAAGTAACATTTGGCTGAGGAGGCTAAATGTAACATTTTGGCTGGGGAGGCAAAACGTAACGGAGGCAAAACGTAGAGGAGGCAAAACGTAATGGAGGCAAAACGTAATGGAGGCAAAACGTAGGGACACCGCCATAAGGCCATGGCGCCTGGCCCCATGATAGCGCCGGGCACCCTTAAACCTTCCTCCCAAACCTCCCCTAAATTTCTTAAACCTACAAATCATCCTCCCAAAAAAAACCTCCCCTAATTTCTTAAGCCTATCTATCTTCCTCCTAAACCTCCAAGCATTTCCCAAGCCTCTCAAAATCCTCCCAAGCCTCTTCCTAAACCTCCTCAAAAGGGGAAAATGTCAAAAGGAAAAATGCAAAAGATGAAAATGCCAAAAGGGCAAAGTGCCAAAAGGGAAAGGTCAAAGGGCTTCAAAATGATAAATGTAAAAGGGGACTAAGCCTCCTCCCAAACCTCCTCAAAAGGGCAAAGTGCCAAAAGGGAAAGATCAAAGGGCTTCAAAATTATAAATGTAAAAGGGGACTAAGCATCCTCCCAAGCCTCCTCCCAAGCCGCCCAAGCCTCCTGCAGGACTTCCATTCTTTTCCAGGCAGCTCAAGCCTTCTCCCAATCCTCACCCGCCCGGCAGCACAGCTGTGCCAATGACCGGATGATTTGTTGCCCAATTGTTTTAGTTTTTGCGTCCATTTTTTACTCAGAATTGCGTTTATTATTTCTTTTTTAAATCATCGGAAAATTTTGATGCCGCCAAGCAAGAGTATCTGAACACGTCGCGGTTTGATCTTCAAGTGCAGCTTCTTGGAGAAATCCGCTGAATGCGGCAAAGTACTCCCTGTTTATTACCCTGAGAAATTCGGCAAAGAACCTCCACAAATGGGAGAAGCATAACAATTCATTCTTTCCGGTCATCGAAAAATGGAAAAATCCAAAAAGAATTGCTTTTGCATTCCTAAATTTTTATTGTTCCAGAAAATGTTAAAGAAATTATCATTTGCACAAATAAAAAAACTAAAAATCAGTCAAAAAACCACAAAAAAACTGGTTTTAATTAGTATTTTGGCGTTTTTGGTTGTTATTGTGTTTTTGACCCAAATCACTACGGTTTTCAAAAACCCCGGACCGAAAAGCTCAATCACCAGTTTATTCCACTTCTAATACTACTTTTGTGACAGTGCAACAGTTACAGAAATAATCGCAATCCTTTCAAATTATTGTCACATGTGTAATTATTCTTCGGACTTTATTCATTGGAGTGGTGCCGGCACAAAGGCATCCATCCGGTCTTCACACCTCCGGGGGAGCGCCGTTGGAAGACTCGCCCGACGTATCGCTGCTGGATTCTGAAGAGTCTCCGTTTGGGCTGCGCTTCTTTCGGCCTATGAGCCTAAAGAATTCTTCTGGGGAATAGGTGCTGTTGCCTATTGGGAAGTCGGGAGGGAAGTCGGGACGAAGAACTCCCCCGCTGGTGATGTTGCCCGGTGGAGGGCCACGTGGACGACCTCCGCGGCCTCTTTTTTGATGTTTTTTCCCATGTCCGTACGGGCTACGCTTCTTTCGGCCAATGAGCCTAAAGAATTCTTCTGGGGAATAGGTGCTGTTGCCTATTGGGAAGTCGGCAGGGAAGTCGGGACGAAGAGCTCCCCCGCTGGTGATGTTGCCCGGTGGAGGGCCACGTGGACGACCTCCGCGGCCTCTTTTTTGATGTTTTTTCCCATGTCCGTACGGGCTGCGCTTCTTTCGGCCAGCGCTCATTAAGAGCTCTACCCATGAAGGTAATGTGCTGTTGTCTGGTGGTTGGGGGACGAAAGGAGCGGGTGCCACGCCGGTGTTGTTGGCCGGTGAAGGACCGAAACGACGAGGCCCCCAGCCGTTGCCGCCACGACGAGGTCCCCAGCGTCCCCAGCCGTTGGAAGACTCATCCGAATCACTGCTGCAGTCGGAAGAGTCGCTTGAACATTGGACGACAAGCAGTGCAGCGAAAACGAGCAAAAGTGCCACTCGCAAAGTCAGAGAAGCCATTTTGTTGTCAATTTGATGGTAAAAATACAAATTAATTTTTAAATTAGCAAATTTGAAGTGGTTGAATTTGATAATTACTGCTCTCTTTTTATATTCAAATTTTGCGTGTCAGCAGATGAGACTTTAGGCCATGATCAAGCTGGGCAATTAAATTTTGTACTTTTGTTAGAATCAAATTGGAGAGAATTTCGATTTCTTACGCAAATGTTCAAACAAATGGAATTGAACGAACGAACCGAAGGTGACAAAAGCGCATTCTTTCAGACAAAACCAAATTGAGCAAAAGTCACTTTCACCCAAACTTTTCAATTGCGCAACAAATCATCCGGGCATTGGCACAGCTGGCGGGCGGGCGCCATACATTCATTGGCTTTCAACGTTTTTATTCTTAAGCAATGTGGCAGGTAATTAAATATTTTATTAAAATATTGATTGATTATTAAAAGTCAGTGAGTTCCAGTTTCGATTTTCGATTTCGAACTTTTCAGTTCCGGTTTTCGACTTTTTTTACTTTCGACACAGCCCTGCTCCTGAGCCCGTAGAAAAAGAGCGAGAGAATGGGAAGTTTTTTGTGATTTCGTCCAACCAAAAATGAAATGAAAAACATGAAATGTGTGATCTAAAATATTTTTTTAAAATTGCAAAAAGTTAAAAAGAATATTTAGAATTGTTTACACAACCGTAAATGTTAAGAGAAAGTCGGAAAAATATAGGGAGTATTTTTATAAATTTGGCATTGTGTTTTATTTGCGATCAATTTTCTTAAAGATCCCTAAATTTGCGCGACTTCTGTCACCGCTAAATGGTTTTTCTAATTGTATTATTACATATTTAGTACCAATATTGTGATAAAAAATTTTGTCCGAGAAATGGACAAAGTCACTTTCCCTCATTCACTACAACTACAAAATAATCAACAAGAAATAACAAAAAAGAAAATGTAGGCAAAATCTTTTTGCTTTATTTTAATTTACCTATTTTAATGTATTTACTAAATAAATAAATAAATCGTTTTTGAAGGCGCCATTTGCCGTCGGAGGTTTGGCACGCCGTGTTGGGCTTTATTTGCTGTTCCGATCTGTCACAGAGCGTCAGTTTGACCTGCGCACGTTTCAGCGCCATTTCCAGTAACTTTTTGCGTGTTTTTGCTTTATTATTATTGTAGAAGAAATTTATTACGGTTTTCTAGGGCGCTCTGATGATTCGGCAATAGTCGTTTCGGCAGTGTTCTTTTTAATTTCTCGAGAACAGAACCCAACACTTAACTATATGGGGGACCCTTTTGGGTTTGAACTTTTACTTTTTTTTGACCAATTTTCTTAACAAATTGTCATCAAAAATGCAAAAAAATTTTCCGGCGGCGCTTAACGGCACCGCCGACCCCACTAAAAGTTAAACAGAATTCTCTAAAAAATTTGCATTTTTGAAAATAGCTTAACAAAAGATGGAGTAAAAACGGAAAACAAACCCCAAAAAACGAACATTTTTTGAAAAAATTGCTTAACAAAAATGCAATAAAAAGGGAAAAAGACACCCCTAAGAACTGCCCCCCCCTGAAAAAAATCCTGGCAACGTGCCTGACACTGCCGAAACCATTACTATCGAATTGTCCGTACACCGTTTCTTCCTAGGGATCTGGATATGGTGGTACTATAGTAGTTTTTATGAACATACAGACGAATGGTTGGCCAAGCGCAATACCAGCACGGTGCCTCCGTTGGAGTTTCGGCGTTTTCGCTGTCTCAAGCGTGGCCACGACCGTTCCGTCGCCTATCGGGCAGTGCTTCGATCGCGCGGAAACGACCAGAATTGGCCAATTGCGGATGTGCCACCGCCTGCCCATTTCGGCGACTTCAGCTCAGTCAAAATTCGGTCGGTCGACTGGCACTTTTGCATTCTGTTTTTAATCATTTTTAGCTAATTTGGTTTTTTTTTGTCATTTATACAGCTATTTTGATGACCAAGTGTTGGCTTTTCTGCGCAACTTGCAGCCGTTGTTCGTCAAGATCAAACTGTTCATCTTTTTTCGGTTTGGCCCGAAGAATTTGGCTGCCTTTGGCCAAATCCTGCCGCTATTAGCGGCCACGGAGGGAACGTTTGCGCTGGTGATCGACTGCTTCTTGGACAAAACGACCAAATTTGGTCTGATTTATCAGAACCACGAGCACATTCTCGAGCGGAACGTTTATTTGGTGGCCATCAACTATTTCTTTTGGTTTGATTTGATTTGCATTTAACCAGGCGCGTACTCGAAATGTTTTTTGAGAAAAAACCCCAAAGGCGGATTCTTTTGTTTTGCAAAATTCGTAATTTTTTTTAGACTAATTTTCTTAACAAGTATTTTAAAAGCTTCCAAAATCTTTCTCGGCGGCACACCGCCAACCCATTTGCCCCAGAAAGTAAAGCATTTTTTTTTCCCAAAATTTTGTTAAAAGAAATGTTATAAAAGTGAACCTTTTTTTTTGTGGAAAAATTGTCTTAAGAAAAATGCAATAAAACCGAAAATACACCCCCCTAAAAATCGACCTTTTCCCCCAACTTGATATTTTTTTTCAACGCGCCTGCATTTAACAACGGATGGGTGAAGATTAATCTTAATTAGATTTTTTAACGAATGCGAATTCAAAAGTGCATCTTTTTCCACTTTACATAGTAGAGCTAGCGTTCGAGAGTCTTGGTCTCGAGTCTCGGTAAATTATAAGTCGAACAGCCCTAACACATAGCATACATTTAAGAAATTGGCATTTTTTTTTAAATTTTCTCTTTTTGTTTTTTGTGAAGCACTGACTTTGGACGTCGCATAACGGGCCAAGAAATGGAGGAGGAAATATCGCTTTTGCTCCAATGGCTCCAACAAACGGAACCGCCGATTGACAATGGAAAGGTGCGAATGTTGGCCGTCCTTCGGCCGTCCGTCGAATTCCGTGATCGCCTTATCGAATTGGCTTTGGAGGTGAATTTTAAATTTTAATTTAAATAAAACTCGATTTTTTTATTTCATTTATTGAGCTTTTCGTAACAATAAGCATTCCTTCATACATAAATTTATCGATGGCTTATAACGACTTCTCTGGACTTCCCCAAACACTTAAAGCTTAACAATACCATTTTTTCGCCATTTGTAGGCCTTTCTGGATGCGCAGCGTCCCGCCAACTTTCTGATCCGTTTCGAGCACACCGATCACCCGGACCAGTACACGCTCAGCTTCCGACACACCGATGTTTGCTTGGACAACGCTACAACCGGCGAGCATTGCTCACTTTGCCAATTTGACCAGCAGAATTGGTTCCTCCGTCGTTGTCCACTGGACGACCGTTTGAAAAAAGAAGAAAAAGGCGAAAAAGAGTTGCAGAATGAAAAGGAGTCCCATGGAGAAATGGAGTTGAAGAGGAAACTGTTGGAAGTATGGGACAAACCGGTTTCGGGATGGCCGACACGCGTAGGATGCCAGGACAGACAGTCAATCGTGCTGAACTGCGACAACTACGGGTGTGACTTGCTTGGGTGGTGGGCGGGGAGGGGAGGAAATTCGGTAGGGGGCATTTATTTGGGGGAGGGGGGGGGGGAAATTCGGTAGGGGGCATTTATTTGGGGGTGGGGACTCCCGTTCCCGTCTTTTTTGCTAAGCGGGATTTTTTACAGGAACGGGATTCCCGTCCCGTACTTTTTGAAAACCCCGTTCCCGGAAATTTTATTTTCATTTTTCCCGTTTATTTTTCTTAAGCGAAATGCTTTCAAAAATTTAAAATTTTGAATTTCATCACAAAAACGCCAAAAATTTTGACGGCGTCGCCTATCGGCACCGCCAAAGCCCCCCAAAATGTGCCATTTTCTGGTTCTTTTATTCATTAATCAAGGTTTATTTTTTTATTTCTAATGGCACGGGTACATCCAATTGGAAAATTGAACTTTTTGAAATTTTTCCCGTTCCCGCGGGATTCCCGTTAAATTGAACGGGAATAGTACGGGGCATTCCCATTCGGGATTCCCGTCCCGTTTTTTTTGAAAACCCCGTTCCCGGAATTTTTTGTTTTTACCGGGCTCTATCTAGTATGAAAGACAATTAGTATTGAAATATTATTATAATATATAGATAATTTGCAGAATCTTCAGACTGGAGGAGGATGTTGAGGAAGGCACTGTGGCAGAAAATAGCGATGACCTGACCAATTCGGGGCCAAGCATGCCGAAGCGACTTCGTGAAGCATAAAAAAGATTTTTAAGGAATTTTCCTTAATGACCATTTAAGACTGGCTCGTCTTCCCTCTTGATGATTTATGTGAATAGTCCATGCCCTCCTTAAAATTCGCCTTTGTAAAAAATAATTAGAGTTAAGACGTTGCAAAAAACACCTTTATCTGTTACCTTGGAATGTCGATGTTTTGTGTCATAAATTGAATTTATCCCAAAAAAAAACACTTTTTTAAACTTCTAGTTTTAGTGACCATTTAGGCTATTTGGTGAATATTTTGAATTTTTAAGAGATTTTTTTGTCTGATTACTTTGAAAAATTTGGTCACTAATTATAAGAGCTTTGGTCTAAGCAGTGATTGTTTAAACTTTAAAGCGCATTTTATAAATTTTATCGTTTGTTTACAAACAATTTAAGTCTGTTGTAAAAAACGCAATCGTAAAATATGTTTTAGTAAATATAAAACAGTAAAATTGATGCGGCAAATCAAATTTCAACTCACCTAAACCTAAATTCCCCGGTGTTTGTCGTCCGCCGTCGCCAAGGTCATTCCCCAAATTTTTGGGCTTGTGATTGGTGGCGGCCGATGAGTCTTGAATTTTCACTTTTTCATCGGCGACGATTCCCGCAGAAGTTTGACCGCCAACAGCGCCGAGCTGTGGCTTTATCGATCCCAAAGCTCAAATTGACATTTTGCTCCCGATTTTTTTTGGGCTAAAAATTCCAAAATTCCAAAAAATTCCTCTCAAATTCATAGTTTATTCATTTAAAGGCATTTTTGAGCTTTTTTAAAATGGGATTTGCAATTTTATTACTGATTTTCTGCACTTTTGCGTGGGTTGCTGTTGCTGAATCGGCAAACCCGCATGCCGTGGTTACAAATAAGCTATTGCACAAGAATGGTCTCAAAGGTTAATAAGCAAAATATAATTCCTATGAGAATTTTTTGGTGTTTTTAAATCCATTAAAAAACATTTATCATTTATTCGTTTTTAAACGTATAAAAAATCAATTATTAATTTAATAAAATAGCAAATTAAATCTAAAACTCCGATTTAAAATGCAAGCAAATCATCCATTATTTATGCATTTCAAATTTCAGAATTTACCGTATCGAAGAGCATCAAAGGCGATGATTGTGCCTGTTCCTGCCTTTGCGCGAGCCCAAAATCTTTTGATGCCATTGCCGAATTGCGCAATAATGTTGGCCCAAACTCCAACATATTGAGCAAACTAATTCAACCAACAGTGAAATGTACACAAAAATTCTGGGCATTTTTTAATTTAGTTGAAATTTAGCTTTTCAAATTGCCAAAGAAATTCATGGCAACATTTGCAAATGCTCCTGCGCCTGCACAGAACGGAAAGAGGCGGCGGAAAACGACAATCTGTCCCAGCAAAACTCCGTTCAGGAAGCAAACGACCCGGATGTTCAGTGGACAGAAGCAGCACCAATTAAATTGACTGCCTCGAATAATTCGATCAGATCGAAAAATTTTAAAATTGAAAAGACTTTATCATCGAGTGACATCATCGACGACAAATCAGGATCAACTTCAGCAATCACTGCTACTGCTGATACATCGTCAATAACTAGCTCAAGTCTGCCAGGATCATCAACCAAAGCAGGAACAACATCAATCGCGTCATTAACGGTTAAATTCAAAAGCGCAACAGAACGTACGCCAATCAAAGAAGAAGGTTCACCTTCCAACATTTCTGAAACAACTTCAGACAGTTCAACAACCATCACTTTAACTGGCTCATCTCCAACCAGCACAACTCCAACCAGCACAACGTCCACCACTTCAACAGGCTCACCTCCAACCAGCACAACTTCCACAACTCCAACCAGCACAACATCGACCACTTCAACAGGCTCAACTCCAACCAGCACAACATCCACCACCTCAACAGGCTCATCTTCCACCAGCACAACTTCCACAACTCCAACCAGCACAACATCGACCACTTCAACAGGCTCAACTCCAACCAGCACAACATCCACCACCTCAACAGGCTCATCTTCCACCAGCACAACTTCCACAACTCCAACCAGCACAACATCGACCACTTCAACAGGCTCAACTCCAACCAGCACAACATCCACCACCTCAACAGGCTCATCTTCCACCAGCACAACTTCCACAACTCCAACCAGCACAACATCCACCACTTCAGCAGGCTCAACAGCCACCACTTCAATTGGTTCATCTTCAACCAGTACATCATCAACAAGTTCAGTTGATTTAGCCGCAACGTCCACCACTTCAACAGGCTCATCTCCAACCAGCACAACTTCCACAACTCCAACCAGCACAACATCCACCACTTCAGCAGGCTCAACAGCCACCACTTCAATTGGTTCATCTTCAACCAGTACATCATCAACAAGTTCAGTTGATTTCGCCGCAACATCCACCACTTCAACAGACTTTACAACAAGTTCACCTTCTACTGGTTCATCTCCAACCAGTTCAACATTCTCCTCATCCAATCATAGCGTTGTTTCGCACTTATTATCTCCACAACTTGCAAGAAATGCGATCATTACAACCGATTCGCTGAGCGATTTCGACAGGGCTTTGGTTGAGAGTCCACCGAATGTGGAAAATGACGATGAATCACAACGAGCAGCAGACCCGCCAGTGGTGGACCCCGTTTTCAGAGCGAAAGTGGCAAATTTGTTGAACAGGCTCAAAATGCAATTGTATCGCTTGCGGGAAGAGGAAAAGCAAAGGATGAAGGCCAAAGAGGGCAAACCTTTTGCCTCAAAAGCAATGAACGACGGAAATGGAAGCGCCGTTATGAACAATAACATTAATGGAACAATCGTAGCTAATGTATTTGCGGTAACAAATGGCAAAATGATGCTTGACGGACAGCTGAGTACGAGAAAGGATTACAGTAATGGGACCACAGTAGTCGAAGGAAACAATGGAACTACAGTAATGGAAGACGGCAATTTGACTACGATAATGAAAGTCAAAAATGGAACAACGAGAAATGGTAATGCCATGTTAGTTGTTGATCAAAACTTGGCAACCTTGATCAATGACAATGGCACAACTACAGTAAGGGAAGAAGACATTGTGTTAAATAATAAAACCACATCGGTGGAGAATATCACCGCTGATTCGCAAAACAATATCATGAGACCTACGGTAGTCAGTGACAGTACGCCAGTGGAAAGCGACAGGAATTTTTTGAACAATTCAACCAAAACAACGCCAACAAGTTGGAACAGCAGTGAAAATGGAACAATGAAAATTGATAATGCAGCTGCTGAACCGTCCCCTGATCAGAAGGATGACGACACCAACACTTTTGAAAAAACAACACAACCAACTTCCACCGTAGCAGTGACAAATGCATCTTCGGTTAAAACTGAGCAAAAGTTTAATATTTCTACAGTAACCGATGAACTGGACAAACACAACATTTCTACAGTAACCGATGAACCGGACAAACGCAACATTTCTACAGTAACAGATGAACTGGACAAACACAACATTTCTTCAGTAACCAATGAACCGGACAAACACAACATTTCTACAGTAACCGATGAACCGGACAAACACAACAGTTCTACAGAAACTGATGAGCCAGACAAATTTAACATCTCTACAGTAACCGATGAACCGGACAAACACAACATTTCTACAGTAACGGACGAACCGGACAAACACAACATTTCTACAGTAACCGATGAACCGGACAAACACAACATTTCTACAGTAACCGATGAACCGGACAAACGCAACATTTCTACAGTAACAGATGAACTGGACAAACACAACATTTCTTCAGTAACCAATGAACCGGACAAACACAACATTTCTACAGTAACCGATGAACCGGACAAACGCAACATTTCTACAGTAACAGATGAACTGGACAAACACAACATTTCTTCAGTAACCAATGAACCGGACAAACACAACATTTCTACAGTAACCGATGAACCGGACAAACACAACAGTTCTACAGAAACTGATGAGCCAGACAAATTTAACATCTCTACAGTAACCGATGAACCGGACAAACACAACATTTCTACAGTAACCGATGAACCGGACAAACGCAACATTTCTACAGTAACAGATGAACTGGACAAACACAACATTTCTTCAGTAACCAATGAACCGGACAAACACAACATTTCTACAGTAACCGATGAACCGGACAAACACTACAGTTCTACAGAAACTGATGAGCCAGACAAATTTAACATCTCTACAGTAACCGATGAACCGGACAAACACAACATTTCTACAGTAACGGACGAACCGGACAAACACAACATTTCTACAGTAACCGATGAACCGGACAAACACAACATTTCTACAGTAACCGATGAACCGGACAAACACAACATTTCTACAGTAACCGATGAACCGGACAAACACAACAGTTCTACAGAAACTGATGAGCCAGACAAATTTAACATCTCTACAGTAACCGATGAACCGGACAAACACAACATTTCTACAATAACCGATGAACCGGACATATTAAACATTTCAACAGATGAAGCATCGGCAGATAATGCCACAACAATCGAAACCACATTTTCACCGGCATTCAAAGCTCGTGTGGCCAACCTCCTTAACCGATTAAAGGAACAATTGAACAAAATGCAGGAATTGCAAAAGCAAAGCAATGCGATAGTTCAAAGTCAGATAAAATTAAATGAATTAAAAAACTTCTTTGTAAAATTTAACCGTTTCTATTCGTGTCAATATAAATATATTTTTATATACATATTAGGCTTCAAAAACGAAAAAGCGACGGAAGATGAATTACGCTCGGAACCCTCAACGGCATCAGCACCAACAACGACACCAACAACGACATCAGCACCAACAACGACATCAGCACCAACAACGACAGCACCAACAACGACATCACCAACAACGACATCAGCACCAACAACGACAGCACCAACGACAGCATCAACAACAACAGCACCAACGACAGCACCAACAACGACATCAGCACCAACAACGACAGCACCAACAACGACATCAGCACCAACAACGACAGCACCAACGACAGCATCAACAACAACAGCACCAACGACAGCACCAACAACGACATCAGCAACAATGAACACAACGGAAATGTTGAAAGGTCTAGAGGGAGGAGAGCTTCAATCGCAAAATAAAACCAATGGTAAATTGGGTTAAAAAACTTAAAAATGCAAAGAAAATATTTATTTATTTGAACAGAAAAAATACCGACGGAAATGGAGAATTTGAACGGAAATGTGTCGAAGAATGCCAAAGAGAAAGAATTTTCAAGCTTTGTCACGGAGGCCCCTGCTGAAATTGAATTTATGGAAGCCGAAAAAATAGTCAAAATGCCATCGAGTAAGCATTATAAATTGCTTTGCCTATTTTGTCTCAAAAAGACAAATAAAAAAATTCTTTTAGTGAATTTTTCACAAAAAGTGCCATTTTCGACTGCTAAAAAAATTGGGAAAAAGTCGCGTCACCACCATCGACCAAAAGGCACCGACGAAAAACTGTTCCCATTGCCAAATGATTTTCTGATTAATGATTCGCCAGTGGAAGACGAAAACAAAGCCGAGGGACGCGTTATTTTACTTCCCGCACCGCCGCAGGGGAGGTCGGACAATCGAATAAAAATCAAATTTTATAAATTCCGCAAAATTCAAATCATTTCACATCTGTCTCCAATTTCTGTTAAAAATGAATTTTTTGAAAATATGAATATAATTAAGTTAATCAAAAGAATATTTTTTGAATAAATTCTTTGTTAATACAGTTTTTTTAGATTCGAACCGAGCCGACGGAGTGACAATGCCCAAATTTTAGCTCCAGATAATAAAAATGAAACGGATTTAAGCAGAAATTCCAATGCTTTGGCTGATTCTTTTTTTCATCAGCAGAAGGCAACGTTAAACAAAAATTTTGGTAAAATTGGGGGTAGTAAATTATGAGAAATTTCAGACTTATAATTTTATTAATAACAAATTTTCCAAAGATTTTTCGCTGTCAAACGTCACCAGCCAACCATCACACAACAATACAACTACCAGCACAGCAACAGCAATTGTTGGCGATGTCACCAGAAAAGTGCATTCAGCAGTGCCAATGATGATTGAACGGCTTGAACTTGTGTGGATTCCGATTTTTACTAAAAATTGAAAAGTTTTAATTTAAAAAATTTAATAGCCTGAAAAATTGGTTGAACTGTTGACTAAGTCGCAGTTCATTGCCTAACCTTTCTATTTTGAGGCGAGAAAGTTGCGCGAAGAGCAAGTGAAGCTGGAAATGTTGGAAGCAATTCGGCACGAACAGCTCGGCACAGATGATCCGGACCCTCACTGTAAGCCATTTTTTAAAATTTACTTTTGCCGTTTTTTGATTTGTTGTAATGATAAATTGAGCCTTTTAAATAGTGGAGGAACGAAGACGCGAAATTGAGAACAAATTGGCACAGCTCGCACAATCGGAACGCATCCACCGGGAAATGTTGGCACACAACCAGCACCAACAAGAAACAGAAAAGGTTGTCGTTGGGCAGTCAGTCCCCTCCCGGGATGCTTTTCGTTCTGTTTCCATAAAATGCCAATTTCCGAATCTGGCTTTTAAAAAAAGGCGACTAGCAGCAGAAGGCATCGCGGGTGTGGCTTATGGTGTAAATCCCAGAAATTGGTTGAGCTAACGATTCAATAAATACCAAAAAAGAAATTTCCGTCATAAAATTTAAGGGCACTTTCGTTTCCGAACTTGGCTCTTCGGGGACTTCCCCCGCCTCCGCCTCCGCCACAGTGCCATGTGGCCCAATGCGGCGGTTCATTCGTTTGTTTCGTGTGGACAATCCCCGGCAATGGATTCGTCAAAATTGCCAATTGGCCAAGCGCCATTTTCCTAATGCGAGTTGTGTTCAGGTCGAGGCATTATTGAGCAAATGTGTCCAATGAATTTAATTAAGTTAATTTGTTTTCCAATTTTATTATTAAATTTCTATTTTGTGAATAAAATTTCTTTAACAAATGCCCAAATTAAAATACCTAGATTTTAGTGAATAGAATTAAAAATTGGATTTTATAAAATACATTCAATTAAAGAAATAAAATTGAATTTAGAAATAAAAGTGGGAGCACATCCATTTTAGATTAAAAAAAAGAAAGAAATATATATTTTCGTCAATAAATTAATTTACTGCGAATTTTTTTCCCAAATGAATGTTTAACGCTACAAAAACGAGCAGCGACTCTCATTAGCCAACTTTCGAAATTCGCGACAATTCTTTCGGGGTTTGATTTATTGTTGCTATAAGAATATTTAAGATTGACTTTTAACAATTTTCAGCAGCAAACATTTTTGTCATCTTATGTTTTACAGGAAGCGCTTTTTATTCTGCAAAATCAATTTAAATCAATTATTACTCATTAAATTGCCAACAATTATTGAAAAGAAAAAATTCTTACCATTCAATGAGAAAATATAAAATGTTTAAAATAAATTTGAAGTGCCAACTTCAGTAAGAAACATTGAAATTTGTTTTTTTCGTCATCAGTTTCTCATACTAGAATAGTGTTGGTTAAACTCAATTTTCGTTTTCATGTTGTTTTTTTTGAAGCGTTCCTAAAAAATGAATTATTATATGCTAATTTTCTATCTAATAACCCATTTAATTGCTTCAATTTGTGCTCAAGAGCAAAAGACACTCTATGGTAATTAATAAATTTTATGAAACGGATTACAATTATTAACACGTACATTTTCAACATTTAATCTAAATCGCCTCAAATATTTTAAGGCATTGAAGTATCAAAAATTGAGGAACATTATTTACGCCTATTATTTGATCAAACTTTTGTGGGTGAAGAAGAACAACAGAAGCTTGGGCTTCAGTTGAGCACCGTCCAAGCTTATTTGGAAGTTGAAAAGAATTTGAAACTGTTCCAAAAGTCGAGTGGTGGCAAAAACAAAATGATCAAAATTGCATTAAATAAAGAATTCAAAGAAATTGATGCAAAAAATGGAAAAATTTCGCTTATTAGTTTGTGTCATCTTTGGAATTTTTTGCTCCGTATTGAAGTGTTAAAAGGAAAAAATGCATCGGAATTTGGCAAACCTTTTTGGGATGAATGGAACAAAAAGTAAAATAAAATTTGTTTTTTGTTTGTTTGTGTACATAAATTGTTTTTATAGGTACAATTGCCATCTGTTGGAAGAGCAATTTGTTAAGAAAATAAATTCGGAAAATTTTACACGATTAGTGAGTCAGCTTAATAAATTTATGGCGGCTTGCCATTTTGATTACTTGGACAAATTGTTGGGGGAGCGGGAAAAGCGAAAGAATTCAAATTTTAAACAAATTTTTGAAGTCAGAAAAATGGAAGATGAAAGTGAACTGTCGCATCGGTTCAGACTGTTGAACGGAGAAAATCAATTTGCCCAGATCAAACGGGCCAAAGAGATAATGTGCAAATGTCTAATGGACCAGCACAGCGTGGACAAATTGGAAATGAACAATCCCATTTTGTTTGCTTTAGGTACACAACAGTAATATTTTTCTAATACCGTAAACCCCCCCCCCCCCCCCCCTAAAAATGACTTTTACTTGGACCAAAAATGCACCCCCTTAGGGTTGTGGCACCGGTACCGGGACGGAATTTCCCGGGTTTTTCACGTCCCGGTCCGGGCGGGACTTTTTGAAAAATAAAAAGTCCCAGTTTTTGCCGGGACCGGGACCAACCGGGATTAAATGTACACCCTAATGATGGCATTATCGAGGGACAATTTCAATCTCCGCGCAAAAAAAAGATAACAAACTGCCAATTTAGCACATATTTTAGTGCATAATAGCACTTTTTGTTGTACGGTGCCCCTTTTTGTTCGGTTTCCCAAATTTCCACCCCCCAAATTATTTTTGGTTGGTGCCAAATTTGCTTTTTTATGGACTGATTAAGGCATTCGAGACGATGACTTTATGAGACAATTGTATCGTGGAATGTTTATGCATGATGCAACAAAAGACAACGAAATGTTTATACAAATGTCTATTTTATTTGCAAAAATAATTGCGTATTTTGCAGAAGAAAACGACGAAAATAAATGGAATAAAAAGAAATATAAAAAATATTGGAAAAAATTCGACGACATTTTGGAAAAATTCGGTCAATGGATGGAAGGCCGCATTAAAATAATTTTTTTGCATGAACTCGACGAGCTTTTGGAAACAATGAAAGACGAATTTGGCGTGCCGAAAACGACGAATCGATTGAAAGTGATAGTGAACGATTTTGAGAGATGTCTAATCGAACTTTATGATCAAGAGGAGCAATTTCGAAACAATTTCAATGAACAACCCGACAAGGCAAACCGACTGAAGGTTTGGGGGGGGAGGCTTAACCAACGGCACTTTTACTTTAATTAAGACGCACTTTGAATTTGCCGAATGTTTGGATAGTGATGAATTGCTGTGCAACAAATTTCTCGGATTATTGAAAGGTTTTAGCTTCGAATATTCGTTTGTTAATAAAAAAGAACGACATAAAATTAGGTTTCATTGAATCTTTAAATGCAAATTTGATAGCTAATTTTGGTAACTAATTTTGGTGGTTGACATAAATTAAATTATATTATAATTATTAATTAAGAAAACAACGAATTGTTAAAAAAAGACACTAATGCCGCTTATAAGGTCGAAAATAATATTAAAAAACTGGAAATTCAAGAAGAAATGCCCGAAGCTGAGTGCTTAAAAGGTAAAAAGTGTTTATCATACTTTTAAATAAAATATTTTTATTAAATAAATAATTATCATTGCAAGATCGAGATGCCATAATTGTTATGACGCTGTATACGAAGCTGCTAACTGTCGAATTCTCTGAAGATAAGACGAGTCAGGCCGGTTTATTGCATACTTTGGAAGTGAATGCGACTTTGTGGTATTATAAACGGAGTTTTAAAGCATTTTTGGAAGTAGCCGATTTATTGGACGATAGAAATTCGAATTTCATCAATAAAATAGAGCAGTACAAAAATAGCGGGCAAATTTTGTTGAACCATAACAACAGATCAAAACAATTGTGCTTGGCCTACAAATTGGCACATGAAATTGCCACTGATCAGACATTAATCAAATTGAATTCGAAATGGAAATTGGAAATTAAAAAATTTATGAATTGCGAGCAGGAAGAAACTTCTAAATATATGGTATTTTAAGCGTTGTTTTCTCATTATGCAAATAAAATTTATTTAAAAATTCATTTTATCTTTTTAGCATTTAATTTTGGTGCCCGACAATGACGAAATCCGATGGGCGGAAATGGATTGTGACAATGAACAAATCGTTGAAAAGTTCATCGAAAAAATACGAAAATCGCAAGGAATTGAAAAGATTCATTTTTTCACAATTAAAAATTTAATAGAAAAAAGCGAAAGATTTAAAAATTTATTTTCTAACGGAAGCGGAGACATGGACTTCATAAAGATAAAGCAGAATTTGCAGCACATTGCCAATTGGCAACTGATATTAAAGTTGGAACGCACTTTCCCAAAAATTTTTCATTACGGTATTTTGTAATTTATACAATTAGGGTTGGTCTCCGACCTCCGATTCCCAAAATTGGGTGGTCCCCGACCCCGATCCCCGGCATGGCAAACCCCGGCCTCCCCGACTCCGCCAACCCCGACTTTTTGTCCGGATAATCCGGGTCCGAAAGGATTCGGATTCGGAAACTGGATTCCAAACTTCCAAAAAAGGCCGGACCGGATCCAAGTTAATTCAAAATAAATCCATTAATAAAAGAAAACAATTTTTCACAGATTTCCTTCTTGCCTCTCAATACGCCGTTCTCCTATCCAACCAATTGAGGTTCAAAAGTGGCACATTTCACGCAGAAATTTTTGAGGCTCGAATTATGACGCCAATTATGCTAACTATGCTTGGAGTGTATGAAAACGAACTGGAGAATGAACATATTATGCCGACAACAACACGAAACATTATTTTTGAAAAAATTGCACATATAAAAGAACATTTTTTTGAAGGCCTCAAATATGCAAAAATGGGCACTCAACGCGAAAGTGTCTGTCTGTTGCTTTCATTTATCAAATTTGTTGAACAAATTACAAAAAATAACACAAAATTGAGGAAGAACGTGCAAAACAACAAAAACATTGCGGAATGGAAGCCCACAGAATGTGAAACGCAAATGGGCGTTAAGACGGCCATTTTGGAGCAAAGAAAGCGAATGCGATTGTACCATTTTGAATGTTTAGAAAATCTGTTGCGTGATGAAATATTCAAAGCTAATATCAACAAAATTGGCGGGGCAAAAATGCGAATTTGGAAGCTTTTGACAGATGGCACCAATTCAGAGGAAGAAGCGCGGGCCGAGCAAATTATGGCATTGTTCAGAACGCCAGAATATGTCCATGAAGGTAAACCAGGGCACAAGGTTTTGTGCTTGTTTTCGGCTTAAATGCTTAACCCCCGGGTTAACAAATAACAATTAATATTCTTAACCGGATTTAATTTAACTCGGGTTAAAGAGGGAGTTAATCTGGGGTTTACGAACATCAACCCGGGTTTTTTACATATAACCAGGGTTTTTTTTATTAAGCATTTTTAAACCGAACTCGAGGCAGGGTTAATGGTTTATTTTTGACAAATTAATGGTAAAATTAAATAAATTAATTATATATACATACTTTTTATTAATTTATATTCATTGCAGATTTTAAGTTGCTAAAAGCGCATTTATAAAATAGAACAAAAATGAAAAAAAATGTTAAAAACTTTTATTTTTTATTTTAGTTTGAAAATTATTTAAAATGTTTTTTTGAAGATTTCTTTACAATTCGCTCGTTTAATACTAAAAATATATGAATTTCTAACTGAAAATTACTTCAAAAATTAAAAAAAAAAAAAAATTCTTTGTGTGGGAGGCGTTTAGTGTTTCACAAAACTTTCCTTCGGCTAAATAGAGACTAAGTATAAGTAATTGCAGCATTATTTAACGCGCCTCTGGACGAATTCTATGAAGAAGCAATGACTCAAAGTAATGAGGCCCATCGGCGTTACGGCCTTATGAAGGCGGACATTGTCGTCTTCGCTCGATGGGTCGAGTTGGCGGCGTTGGAGAAGAATGATGCAACGGGAATTTTGAGCGAATTTTGGAATTTGAATAAATATTCCTTTTTGGAATTGTACGACAGAGTTTTGGACGGTGACCCGTCGGAACTGAATTTACGCGCCCTAGAATTTGTGGATTTGATGCGTAAACATGGAGAAAAAGTGTTAAATTTCATTGCAATAAATTTGACCAAGTCGAAAATGGAAGAAAAAGTCAATAAACTTCAAGCAAAAGCTAATGACGTAACTTACGAATGTTGGCTAAAAAATTTACACTATGAAACAATGACACAGCTAATAAAAGAAGATGGCCAAGTGAAAAGAAAGTTTAAGAAAAGTCCGTCCGTTCACTTTTAAATCATTTTTTTATTTTATAAAAACCAAATTCAAATTAATTTTAGTATTTGGAGCGTCGTCAAAAGCTGTCCAAACACTTTTACAATTCTTTGGAATTGATAAGGCAAATCAAATTCTACGAATCTGTGAAAGTGGTTCAGAATTAAGAAGTCAATGCCTTGCTGAGACATTAGCGAATATATTGGAAAATAGAGAAGAAAAACCGTCAAAAAACAAAAGAAAAAAAGAGAAGAAAAAGGAACAAAAACAAAAATCAGAAAAGGCAAAAAAAACGAAAATGCCTTCAAACAAAAAACGGTAAACTTTTAAATTTATTTGTTACACTAAATTAATTTTTCAATATTTTAATGCTAAGAATAAGCGAAAACGACCAAAACAAATCAAGCGATGAAAAAACAGGAGAAGATCCACAAAATAAAGTATTAAATTTATTAGACGAAGCTGCAGTGACAAATGCCGAATCAAATTCTGAAGAATATTCTGCTGACAATAAAATGAACCAAATTTATTGCGATGACAAAGCGACGACACATCTCGAACCATCGGATGCGGAATGTCCTATGGACAAACTGCCAAATTCAGATTCATTAAGCAATGAGCCGGATGAATATTTAATCAGAGAAAACTGTGAAAAGATCAAAGTTGAACCGTTGATAGGAGAAGAATCAGTGGACAAAATGAAACAAATAAATTCCGATGACAAACCGTCCACACATCTCGAAGCATCGGATGCGGAATGTCCTATGGACAAACTGCCAAATTCAGATTCATTAAGCAATGAGCCGGATGAATATTTAATCAGAGAAAACTGTGAAAAGATCAAAGTTGAACCGTTGATAGGAGAAGAATCAGTGGACAAAATGAAACAAATAAATTCCGATGACAAAGCGACGACACATCTCGAACCATCGGATGCGGAATGTCCTATGGACAAACTGCCAAATTCAGATTCATTAAGCAATGAGCCGGATGAATATTTAATCAGAGAAAACTGTGAAAAGATCAAAGTTGAACCGTTGATAGGAGAAGAATCAGTGGACAAAATGAAACAAATAAATTCCGATGACAAACCGTCCACACATCTCGAAGCATCGGATGCGGAATGTCCTATGGACAAACTGCCAAATTCAGATTCATTAAGCAATGAGCCGGATGAATATTTAATCAGAGAAAACTGTGAAAAGATCAAAGTTGAACCGTTGATAGGAGAAGAATCAGTGGACAAAATGAAACAAATAAATTCCGATGACAAAGCGACGACACATCTCGAACCATCGGATGCGGAATGTCCTATGGACAAACTGCCAAATTCAGATTCATTAAGCAATGAGCCGGATGAATATTTAATCAGAGAAAACTGTGAAAAGATCAAAGTTGAACCGTTGATAGGAGAAGAATCAGTGGACAAAATGAAACAAATAAATTCCGATGACAAAGCGACGACACATCTCGAACCATCGGATGCGGAATGTCCTATGGACAAAATGCCAAATTCAGATTCATTAAGCAATGAGCCGGATGAATATTTAATCAGAGAAAACTGTGAAAAGATCAACGTTGAACCGTTGATAGGAGAAGAATCAGTGGACAAAATGAAACAAATAAATTCCGATGACAAACCGTCCACACATCTCAAAGCATCGGATGCGGAATGTCCTATGGACAAACTGCCAAATTCAGATTCATTAAGCAATGAGCCGGATGAATATTTAATCAGAGAAAACTGTGAAAAGATCAACGTTGAACCGTTGATAGGAGAAGAATCAGTGGACAAAATGAAACAATTAAATTCCGATGACAAACCGTCCACACATGTAAAATCGTCAGAAATCGAAGCATTTATTGAAGAAGGTCTGGCGAATTCGACTTTAACGACATCCAATAATAAAATAATATTATTAAAAAATACAATAAATAATGAAAACAATAAAAAAGATTCGACGCCCAAAGACAAAATGCTACCAAAATACGACAAAATTCCTTATGAAAGCGTAACAAAATTTCAAAGTTTTACAAAAACAAAAGAAGAACCTGTGGAAGAATCTTCAGAAGTGGAAGAGTTTGCATTTAAAGGGATAATTGGACTAAAAATTGGCAATTTTGCTGACGATAAATTGCTCAATGTAAAATATGGCGAAATGTTTTGGATTTTAAGTAACGAAAACTCAGCGAATGATGAAGACGCTTTAACAGTCAAAAGTCTGCGTTGGTCGCTTCATTTTGGAGTTTATGCCAACGAAATTGCGCGCCGAATTGACCTTTTGGAAGATAAAATTTTTGAGGAATTAAAAATAATTGGCGAAAATGAAAAAGCGACAATTCAAAAGAAATGGAAAACGCTGAAGGCGTTTGAATTGAGCAAAGAATTCACTTTGGATCAGCTGAACGAATTGCTGGAAAAGTTGCATTTGCTGTTGAAGCAAATTGTGGGAATTATGGACGGATTTTTTGCCGAAAATTGCGAAAATTTGCGGGAGGAAATTCGGCAAATCAAAAATCAGCTCCATTTGAGGAAATTTGCGATGGCCGTCGTCAGAAGCGACCCTCGGCCTCAATTATTCAAAGTTCGGCTTGTTAAAATGCTTTTGGCGATAATTGAGACGAAAAACGGAGAAGAAGAAGTGAAAAAAGTGTTCGAAGAGTTTATTGCGAGTTTAAAATCATCAGAACAATTTTACGAGCAGAGAAAAATAGGCAATTTTACAATTATTTTTCAAAAATTAATTAATATATTATTTTTTTCTATTTTCAAATTTATATTAATTTCAGATAGCCATTTGTTTTCCCAATTTACCAACAGAGAAACAAATTTAATTGCATGCGTTGAAGAGACGGAAAGGGAACATTTCCTTATCACAAAATCAAGACAATTTCCTGAAGGATGGCAAGAAATAAAATACAGAGAAAATCAGAAATTAAATTCGGAAAAAACAAATCAGGTTTTCCCAAAATTCGGGTGTTCTGACCCTGGCGCGGCATTTTGAGGCCGAGATCTCAACCGGGGATAGGGAAATTAGCATTAATTAAAGAAAACGTTTAGATCGAAGCGTTCATAAAGAAAAGTTACGCTGTTGATCATCCAAAAAATGAAAGAGCTTACAAAAATGCAAAAGACGAATTAGAAAAAATATTTGAAAAATGGGTGAAAAAATTATTTTTTTAATCAAAAAATTACAAATTTTGCTTTAGTCACCTGAGGCGAGAATTCAGTTTTCGAGTTTATTTTATTTAAAAGTCCAACTCGAACAAATCGAAGCCGTTTGCATTTTACCGGATGGATTTGATCAAAAAAACATTTTTGGACATTTTCGTTGTGATCATCTCGACAAAAGAACAGATTGTTTGGACGATTCGCTCAATTGCATACTTTGCAATGTCTGCCCTTTGATTTTAACATTTTAAAAATAATTGCCATTATTTTATTTAAATTTCAGCACTCGGCTGTCACTTCGTTGCATAAATTCGACAAAATTAAACAGTCAGTTCCTCATATAATAATCGAATTTATGGATTTAATATTTAATTTACAATTTGTCATTATGCCAAACATTGGACAATTGGCCCCAGCAAATTATAATTGGCAACAATTTGAACAATTTCAAAGCGAAATTGGCAACGAAATTGAACGCTTATTAAAAAACGATCAGTTTGACGAGGGAATGTACAGAAATGATTTGAAGGGAAGACAAAATAAAAGAGAAGAGTTGGTGAAACAATTAAACATTGCCAATTCGAGTATTTGGAATTTGGGATTTTAAACATTTTATTATTCCAATTTAAGCATCCAATGTCAAAATAGCATCGGTTTATTCTGAATCAATCGAAAAATTGGATGGAATCATCAAATTTTTAGAAAGTATAAGAGAAAAGGCAATGAATGATAGAAAATTTGTGGACGAATTAAAAGCAATGCTCCAAACATTATCAGATAAATTCAATTATTTAATTTATAGCGCCGTAATTTTTTGTGCGGGAATATTACCTAATTTCCGGGCCCTCCCCCCTCCCCCCCCCCCCCCCCCCCCCCCCTCCCCCATTTGGACGCATATTGAAAATGTATTTATTCCTCTAACATCTTTCCGATGGACAATCGGACAGAAGTGGACAATCGGACAGTGAGGAACAGGGATGTGCTCTGGTCGCCTTTTTAAAAACCAGAAACCAGAAATCAGAATTCTGGTTGCCTAAAAAAAAAATCAGAAACCAGAAAACAGAATTCTGGTCCCTATTTTAAAAATCAGAAACCAGAAAACAGAATTCTGGTGCCCAAAACGACCAGAAATTCTGGTAAATCAGAAAACCAGAACAGAAATTTTTTAAATATTTTTTTAACGAATGCATTTTTCCAAAAAGTTCAATTTTTAGTCAATTTTTTAGATTTTTAACATTTTGGTAAAAAAATTTTCTAAAAATTTTGTGGATTTTTAATTTTTCAAAAATGCAAATTTTTTTTTGCGAATTCTGCTTCTTTTGAGGGCGCGGGTGAGTCGGCGGTGCCGATAGGCGCCGCCGAGAAAATTTTGAATTTTTGACTTGATTTGTTAAGAGATTTACAACCAAAACTTACTAAATATGGTACTTTTTTTTGAAGGTTTTTAGGAATGGGAGGGGCCGGCGGGGGAAATTTTTTTTGAAAATTTAACAAGATTAGTTAAGAAAAAAAAAATTGGTCCAAAATTTCGTAATTTGGCCGGTTTTCCATTGAAAAAGTCTGAAAATATTTAAAAAATCAACCAATTTCTTCCAAAACTAACCGTTTTCTTAAGAAAATTTGATCAAAAAATGGCATAATGTTTATGCCAAATTTGATAATGAAATGTATAAATTTCTGATTTTTTTCTGGTTTTTTCTCTAAAAAATCAGAAATCAGAAAACAGAATTCTGGTCACCTTTTTAAAAACCAGAAATCAGAAAACAGAATTCTGGTGCCCAAAATGACCAGAAATTCTGGTAAATCAGAAAATCAGAACAGAAAAGAGCACATCCCTGGTGAGGAAGGACAATCCGACATTAAATGAAAATTTAAAAAACTAAAATCGAGATGAGAAGGAGGGAAACTGTGCCTATTTGAATGGCGCCGGTTAAAAAACTCCATAATTTTTTTTATAAATCTAAAATCTTGTCAATTTGTTCTGGCAGTCGGTAAGCAATCCCTTTAAATAAGCCAAAAATGGTCGATTGGCGCGGTCACTATAAATGGCACAAATGGACGCATTTTTCTTTCTCCACGTTTACACTTTTTTGCTCCATTCCTTTTACATAGATACCATGCTGTGGTTTGTTTTTGAATCCTGGACAACAATTCGTCTAAATATCTCGCAAGGGCCAATCGACCCTATTGACCAATTTAAGAGCAATTGCCTCCAGAATGCCAGATCCAATTAATGAAATTTTTCAGTAATTTAAGGAGTGTTTTAATCCGCGCCATTCCACAAAGGCACGGGTTTTTCCTCTATGCTCCAAAAATGTTTTTTTTTATTTTCGTTCACTGTCAAATTGTCCACTTCTGTCGGATTGTCCACTGTTCAATTGTCCGGGCGCCTTTTCTTCCTCCTCCCTCTCCTCCTTTTCCCCGATCAGTCGGTAGGGCGGGGAATTAGAGATCGGAAATCAACGGAATGTGAAATCGGAAATGAATATCAGAAAAGATAAATGGAAAACGCGTGATCACTGATCAGTGTGAATAGGGTGAATCAGGGATGTAGGATGCCGGATTCCGGACATTTTTTGGCATCCGGTTACATCCCTGCTGCTGGCGTGGAAGGAAAGACCGGCAACCGATAGGGAAATGGAGATGAAATATGAATATCGCTATTTCTTAAAATAAAACCCCCCGGGGCTTTATTTTTTAACTCCTCCCCCCCCAAAAAAAGGGGAGCTATTTCAGGGTTATTGTAGGAAATAGCATTGTTCGGTATCCTTACAATATAATAATGATCTTTTCCTTTTAGATTTTGCATTTTATAAAAAAATAATAGAAACCATAAAATTGGATGTTCAAAGTAAAGTGCGGGAACAAACATTACTAAGTTTGGCAACATTCTTGCTTATTTGGAGCTATGGGCAAAAAGTAAAATTAAAATAAATATTTTTAAAATTATTATAATTTTAGATAGTCAAATCTTCAGCGAAATTATGGGTTTTTTGAATACCAAAATGCTTTTAATAATGCTTGCAAAAGTGTTCTTTTTCTACCCAAATGCGTCAATGTCATTTTTAATTGACAAATTTTTTCTCACTTATTCAACATGGTTAGCCCAATTAACATTTAATAATTAATAAGCAAATTTATTAAGGAATTGGCCACTGCCCGTACAATTGGCCGAAATAAATTATGAAAGGGTCGGTGGCTTTTTGAGTTGGTCACCTTTTCAAGAAAGGTTCATTAAACGACAAACGGCGGCTAAACATTTACTCGGAATAATGCAACAGCTTACAATGCCAATAATTATGCCAACATTTCCAGAACAAAACGTTGGCGCCAATTTGAATGCGCCAATGGCAAAAGTTATTTTAAGCGAACTAAGGACAGGTGACTGACCAACCAAACCAATTAATGACTATTAATAATGGATTCAAACTCATTAAATACTTTAAAATTCATTTCAGCACTTAAGCAGATTAAAAATAATCAAAATTTGACGGAAACAATAATTTCTCCACTGAAAGGCGGAACATTTACGGAAAAGGTAAATAATTTCTGACCAAACTTCAAGCACTAATTAATTTTGAAAATTTGTATTCGAAATGGAATTGTTGTTTTTAGTACGCCCATTTCATTGTGATCGACTGTTCGGGTCCCCAAATAAATATTGGCAAATTTTCACAATTTGTTGGAAAACGAATTCTTTATGAATTGCACAAATTGATAAAGAAATCGTCAAAATTGGCAAATCGGGTGGATTTTTTGCACATTTATCCGACCGAAGCTTCAACGGAACGTCATTATGACGAACTCAATAGGCTAAAGTAAAAGAAAAATATATTATGTTAATATTACTGAACAAATATTTTAAAATAAGGGCAAAATAAACATTAAAACGGGCATTTAAGTGTTGTAAAGAAATGGCTTGTCGGAATCAAACTTTTTGAAGCATTGGATAATGGGGGATCTGAATTTAAAAGCGCATTAAAGGAAATGCTGAAAAGTTTTGATATAAGAATTAAAAAAGATTTCAATCGTTTTCTTTTTTATTCTGTCAAATTGACTTCTGAATATGTTGAGGCCAACGATCTTGCGGCATGGTGAGACTTTACATTACACTTTTACTAAAAACCCTTATTAATCCAACATATTTAGGGGGATTGACCAAGAAATATGATGGGCATAAAATGCAAATGAATTTCAAGCAAAACGTTCGGCGATCTCTGATCCCTCAAAATAAGAAACTGTTTTATGTTTAATTTGACGCAAAAGTCGCATATATCCATTATTTAGTTTGACATCACACGAAAGTGCACAAATCACTTCATCGGATTAAATTAATGAAAATTGGAGAATTTTCTGTTTTAAATCAATAAAATTAACGAGCAAATTTACGAATTTCATTGTCTCTATTTGCCCCATCCTCCAAAAAGTAGTCCTCCCGTAAGGCCAGCCAATCCAACGCCGAACGGCCCATAACCGCCAGTACCAGCGTAACTACCGTAACCAGCGTAACTACCGTAACCACCGTAATTGCCGTAACCACCGTAATTGCCGTAACCACCGTAATTGCCATAACCATTACAACAGCTTAGGCGATTTTTATTTGTAAAGTGTATAAATTCTAAAAGAATTACCCGCCATAGCCTCCCCAGCCATTGTAGCCAAAGCGCTTGGTTCTGCTCAAGGATTTACTGAGGTGGGAATTTTGTATTCAGATATATATATATATTATTAATTTTTAATTGATTTAAAACATTATTCTATCTGATTTTGCTTTTTTGAAGTAAACTCTTGAACATACCCGCCAACGGCCGCTGAAGCTTCTAAAGCATCCGCTCTTTCAACCTTTGCATTGACGTTCAAAGCCACTAACCCCAGGGTAAAAAACAATAGAATAAGAAGAAGAATATGCATTTTATTGCTTATAAAATGAAAATGTTTTTTTTCTTCTTACGAGTAGAAATAGGACCTTAAAAGGCTTTGAAACGTGACCATTTTGTTTTGTTTGCTCGTTTGTGTGGGTCTTTGATGCCGCCCCGCCGTGCGCAATCTCGACCAGTTTTTTGGATGAAATTACTTTTTGAGTGGCCAAATTTAATTGCGCCACCTAAGTATGATTTCCTATTTCCAAATGGCAAAAATTGTTGAGGAAAGGTCAAATTGGACTTTTTTGGAGTATAAGAAATTGGGGGAGCAAACAAACAATTTGTGGTGCCCAATTGGTTTGTTGTGATTACTTTGTCAATTGCGAAATATCTCTGCTAAAAAGACATGAAAATTATTTAAAAATTATAAAGTTTTGCAATTTTGAAACAGTCGATTTTTCCAAAAAAAACGACATTTTCAGTGAGCGCATAAAATGATTGAAGTGAATTAGGTCTAATCCAACCCACTTTATGTACACATTAACGCGATTTTAATTTATTTGATGATGAGAAATTTTTTTGTTTCTCTTGAAGCCGTAATAAAAACATGAAAAAGAATTAATTGGACACAAAAACATATTCTTCATAATTGTGATACAGTATGCCTTGCTTTTCTTTTCTGATTGATACAGTAACGGGCACTATTTGCCCCAAAGCACCGTCACAATGGCTCGAGGCGGTATTGTTACATCGATACTCCGAAACCCGTCGTGGATCGTCACTCCAATTGTCTCGTCTCTGTTGGAGAGCAGTACCATCACGCGATTTCCGTGGGGAGGAGTTTGGAAGGCCACAAAATCCACCGGATTTGGACTCGGGAAATACAAAGAAACAGCGGGAAAATATTCGAGAAGAGTTGGCGTTTCAAATGTTGCATCGATACGCTCACTTTGTGGAGGAATAAAGCGACTAAAATTTGAAATAATTTGCTACAAATAAACCCAATTTTTTTTTTCATTATTTAATTTCTAAAACTTTTTGAATTCTAATTTAATGTAAAGCAATTTTATTTAAAAACACCTAAAATGTGCCACGGCATAAAAAGTCGGCTGCTTGTAAAATTCATCGTTCTTAGCATTTACAATTATCTTAAAGTATTTTTTGTTTAAAATAACATAAAATTATTTTGCTTAAAAGTACCGCAGCATCAATAAAGTTATTCACAAAATTGGGCCCTCCATTTTGATCAAGAACTGTTAAAATTATTTTTTGTAAATCACAATAATTAAAGTTTCAGAAATAATTCATTTTTGTATTTAACTTTTAATGTGTCCAACTTACAAAGATTCCAATCAATCCATCCGGTTGCCCAATTCTGCAAATCCCCAATTATGTCTCGTCCATATTGCACTGCTCTGTCCCAATTTCCCAATGAAACGCCTTTCTGTGCGCCTTCAAATCCGGCAGAGGCCTTTAACATTTGAAATAATTTTTATTGCCCATTTTTGTTTTAGTTTTTATTACTTCCGCGCCAATCAAAAATTTGTTCGGAAACATTGAATGGATACGCGACAAATTGTCGTAGTAACCAAACGAATACCAATGGAAGGTAAGTCCAGAAATTGGACTGTCCGTTTGATTGCCAAAGATCTGCAATGTTTTTTAAAATTTCTTTTATAATAATGCAAGCAGAGGCAATCAGCACGTACCTCAATTGCTGATTCCAATACATTGTTTCTGTTGTCGTCGTGGGCCATCAGAACGGTGTCTTTGAATTTGGATTGCTTCAGTGTGGGCGCCAACACTTCGGTTGCCCATTCGCTTTTTTAAATTTTAAATTAACAATTGCAATTATTCAGAATTTCAGATTTTTAAAAAAATTTTCTTTAGGTGCTATGCGATTAAATGAACACCGTTGCGTTGTTGCGTTCATGTACATGCCAGGCTTTGCTCCCACAAACGGTTCATTCAGCAGCGTGCAGCCCCAAAATGTAACGTTGTGCTTTTGGTACTCCTCGAAGAATCTGTGGGTCGGTAAGGGCACAATTAAATAATTAAATTAAAAAATCAAATTTTAATAAAACGACCGTATGAAATATCGGGCAAAACTTTGATAGTATGGCCCGCGTAAAGTTCCTCTAAAGTAGAAAAACATTTTTTTTTTGTAAGTTTAGTCGAATTTCTCAAAACTTCATAGTTCCGAAGCCAATTGTATGGCCGTTTGATTTCATCCAACCCGGCGGCGACCACGGACTTGCGATTAGTTGCAGTCTTTGACCACTGAGCTTTTGCGCCTCCACAATATATGGGATCTTGAATAAGATTGGTCATATTTTCTCTATTAGTAGCCCCGGGGCTTCAATTTTACTTTTACTCCTCCCCCCCCCCCCCCCCCCCCCCCCCCTCGAGGAGGGGGAGGGGGCTACAATTGATAGAGGATTAATAGATGGAGACATCTATTTTTTAAGAGGGGGGGGGGGGGGGGGGGGCTACTAATAAAAGAAATACGGTAATGAAATGTTGACATTTGATTCTTTTTAAAAGAAAGAATTGCCTTCCATTCCAAGTCTTCTTTTGCCAATGCAAACTTTTTCAACTCAAAATCATTGGGCGTTTCGGCATAAGAATACGCTCTAACAGAAAAATCGGCCCCTCCCATTGGAACGCGACAAAGTGAATAACCAATGCCTAAAAATGTTTTGTCAAATTTATTTTTGTTTAATTTTAGAATGACGGACCTGCTTCACGGCCAAAATATGTGCTCAAAAGGGTATGTTGAGTGGCAGAGCTCAATTTTTGGACATTATATCCGGCAGAATCAGTGAACGATCCGCCGAACCCTTGCACTTTTTGAAAGACATGAGAAGCATTCACTTTGATGTGCAGCCAAGATTTAGGTTCTGCTTGACCTTTTTCTGAAGCATATTCGATAATTGTAGCAAAAGCGTCGTGACCGGACAATCCAACAGGGACAATTGGACAGTAGTGGGTGGACAATACGACAAAAGTGGATAATTCGAAATTGGACATCGACAGTGACCAAAATAAAGACAAAATGTTATGAGAAGAAGGAAAAACATGTAACAATTTGCTGTTTTCTTTTTTCTTTTTTTTATTCTTTTTTTTATTCTTTTTTTTATTCTTTTTTTTAGGAGAGAGATAACTAGGGTGTATACTACGTTATGTTAAGAAACGGCATTTAGCTCGTAAATAGGTTAAAAGAGACGAAACAAATTCGTTTTTGATCATTGTCGGATTGTCCAGTTCTGTCTGATTGTCCACTGACGTATTGTCCGGGAGCCGATAAGCATTGCTTACTTGTTCGCTTTAAAAGCAATTTACCTTTTTCACATTTTGGAATGTGCTGGTGCCGTCCCGTACTATTAGCTCTTTTTGGACCACCTTCGGCCGTTTTAATCGGTACCATACATTGATTTAAACGGTATTTATCCCGATCAGTTACATAAACAATGGCCTCATCCGATCCGATCAGCAAATTCCCATCAAACGGTTTAGGCTGGTCGCAATGTGTACCGTTGCACACGCAAACAAATGAATCCGAGTTGGGAAAGCGTCGCTGGTGACATTGATATTTGTTCAACAAATTGTGACTTTGAAAAAGAAAATAAATATTTTTCCAAATCTTTTCAATAAAAATATTAATAGCATTCAAAGGACATTATTCTTAATTTTAAATATTTAATTCTCCAAAATTAGCTTACCTTTCACAATAATAAATTGGCAATAAAATTGCTATAAAAAAGTAAATGAATAATTTGTTCGAATGTTCGAATTTGCCCATTTTTATTTTAATAAATGCCTCTAAAAATTGTTATATTAGAATACGTTCATTGGGGGACAAATTAAACAAAACTTTAGCAGTTGATTGAACAACAGCACATTGATGTTCGGCGAGCAAATGCGTCTTAAGCATAAACGAGCAGACATTTAAATCAATCATTTAATGGGCGAGCGAGTTGGTCGTCTCAAAGTAATTAACAAACTAATCATTTGAAAACTATAAAACTAAGAATCAATTTTGAAAGCTCCTACTTAAAGTTTAAACATATTTTTAGGCGGTTAATTTAAATGATCGAATTTAACAAATCTTGATTTCTATAACTTTTTGCCCAAGGCCGACTTTCGGCGTTTCTTCTTCGGTTTAACCATCGGGTTATATTTATTTAGCAGCTTTTCTTCAAAAGGCAAAAGTTAAAGTTGTTATTAAAAAAATTCATTCATTTTTTTATGACAATTTGACCAAAAAATAAAGACATTTGATTAAAGCACAATAAAAGTTGTATTTTTTTTCTGTTTTTCTTTGATTAAACTGAAGGCGTTCTCCGGATGTGAGACTATATTCAGTGCAAAAAAAAGAAGCAATTGAACTGCTCTTATGCGGGGGATCCGGTGCTGCTGAATAACGATATGCCGTACTTTTTCTCTCCTTTTTTAATTGTAAGGAAAACGAAAGGATTTTTGCGCTTTTTGCGGGCAGCGGCGGCTTCCGAGACGCTCTCCGCCGCCGGGGGAACTCCGGTGCTATTGGCCGGTGGAGGGCCGCCACCTCCCCCGCCATTACGACGGAATAACGCCGAGAAGAAGTTGCCGAAAGGACTTCGTTTGCGACGATCGGAAGGCTCATCCGACGGCATTTCAGGGCTGCTGAGTTCCGACGGCATTTCAGGGCTGCTGAGAAGTTGTTTTATTTCGTCGGAAGGCTCTTCAAATTGCTCGGAAGAGTCACCCGAACATTGGACGACAAGAAATGCCGCGAATGCGAGGAAAAGTGCTGCACGCAAATTCAGAGTACCCATCTAAATGTTTAAATAATTAGTGAATGATTTTGTGATTGAATAAAAGCAATATTTTCTGTCGTTTTATAGTCCGATTGATTGTTCGAATTTCGGGACATATTTGTGCGTAACTTTTTGCCCATCAACAACTGAACAAACAAGGGGTTAAGCATTTTATTGCGTTTATAACTAACTTCAACTCTTCGTTTGTTTGTTACTGCACTTTTGGTGATCAAATAAAATGTCATTTTAATGAGACTGAGATTTCCGTCGTTTTGAAATATTCGCAGATGTACAAACCTGCGATGTAACCGGATTCCGGATTTCCGGTGCTTTTGGGTCTGGAATCCGGATTTCGGACTTTTTTGGAAAAAAATCCGGAAATTTACAAAAATTGGCAGGGTTTTTTTCATAGTTTTTGGGAAAGGGGCCACCGAAAATTTTTTTTGAATTTTGATGGTTTGTTAAGAAAAATGGTCCAAAAAATGCATCGCGGAAGGGCAAAAGAATGGCATTCTTGGTACAAACAAAAAAAGTGTTAAGACGCGTACTTCGCTCATGTTTGGCTTATTTATTTTTGTAGCTGCTCCTACCTTGTCTCTAGAAGAAATCTGGCCCTATATCATGATTCATGAAGCATGTTCCCTACTTTTTTAGAGGATTGATTTCGATTGGTTTATTGGCTATGGCCATGTCTACTGCAGATCCCGATTTAAATGCTTGTTCCTTCAATATTATATTTAAATTTAATAAGCCAAATTACAGATACTCAGCGCATGTTATAAAAAATTTGTGTAATTAACTGAAAGTGATGCCGAAGCTGTTCAAATGGGAAGCATTGAGTGGGGAGGGATACATTCACTTTCCCCGTACGTGGCATAATAATGAGAACTTCTACTCAATCTTTAATTTTCTTCAGTTTTTTTCTTTCTCTGTGGCATTTCGAAGTGCATAGAAATGAATTGGTGTCATCAAACGACGTTAAAAAGAAAAATATGCTTCATCAAAGTTAAAAAATGCTTTTTATTTTTCTAATTACGAATAAATGTGATCTTTCGTCGATTATTAAATTAATCGCAACTTTATTTCCCCATCATTTATTGTCCAGTTCAGCACCGTCCGTCCCTCACAATGTCAGTGCCGCGTCGATTTCATTCGGCTCCAATTTGTTGTTGTGGTTCAAATCCAACTCGGAGAACCAGTGACGCGTGCTCGGACTGGTCAACTCGCTGTCCGTCATGTTCCAATAAGAGACCAAATAATGCACCTGAACAAAGTCTTTGTCAACTTGGCGGGGGCCACTGCTTGGCGCCAACATTTGAAAAGCCGTTTCGTTATTATTAGCCACCCAAATCACCAAATACGATTGGCACCATTCAAAAACATATTAAAACAAAATATGAACAATTCGAATTTAAAAAGAGTTGTGACTTGAATATGCCAAAATGTTATCTAAAAAAAGATCGCAACGCAAACGCATTTGATTAGATTAGCAAGAAGCGATCTTTACGAAAACCTGGTCTTCAAAATCCCGCTTAACCGAAAACCGGGTGTACCGCTTCTTAACCGGTACTGTCCTACTCTAGTTTTTAATGACGAAAAGCTCAACAACAAACAGTTTATTCCACTTTTAATACAACTTTTGTGATAGTGCAACAGTTATAGTAACATTTCGCAATCCCTTCCAAATTATTTTCATTATGTGAAATTTTATTCTTCGGACTTTATTCACTGGAGTGGTAACGGCTGCACCCAAATTCCGGTCCGAAATGGAGGAAGGGTACGCTGGGCTGATCGCCTGGCTTGACGGGATTGCGGGCTTAGACGGGCTTGCGGGCTTCGTTTCTTTCGGGCCAATCCCGCATTAGAGGCGCTGAACGGCGGGAAAGCGCTGTTGTCTGGTGTGGGGCCGGCAGGAGCAAGCCCCTCACCGTTGGAAGACTCATCCGACGTATTGCTGCTGGATTCTGAAGAGTCGCTTGAACATTGGACGACAAGCAGTGCAGCGAAAACGAGCAAAAGTGCCATTCGCAAAGTCAGAGAAGCCATTTTGTTGTAGAAATCAAATTGTTAGTTGAGGTTTGAAAGTAGCAAATTTTGAAGTGTTTGAAATAATTAATTACTGCTGACTTTTTTATTCAAATTTTGCGTGTCAGCAGATGAGACTTTAGGCCATGAACAGCTAGGCAATTAGATTTTGTACTTTTGTTAGAATCAAATTGGAGAGAATTTCGATTTCTTACGCAAATGTTCAAACAAATGGAATTGAACAAACGAACGAACCAAAGGAGACAAAAGCGCATTCTTTCAGACAAAACCAAATTGAGCAAAAGTCATTTTCACTAGTGATCGGCCAGAAGGTTCGGTCGGTACTATTCGGTAAAGTACCGAAAAAGTACCGTTAGCAAAGAGTATCGGTACTTTTAGAAAAGGTTCGGTCGGTACTTTTCGGTAAAATACCGAAAAAAGTACCGGTACCGAATAGTACCGATAAAAATTGTCGGTACTTTTTCGGTTTTCGGTACCAAAATTTTTTAGAGTAATTTTTTAACAAAACTCATTTATTGTGGAAATTTTGGCTTTATCAAATGTTTATAAATGGGTTTGGAAAGCTTAAGGTTCTAGAAAATCCGCATTTCGGCCTGTTCCTGTTCTGTGGCAGGATTTTTAAGTTTTTGGCTTAATTTACGGGAGGTCGGCGGTGCCAATAGGCGCCGCCGAGAAAATTTTGCATTCTTGATGGAATTTGATAAGAAAAATGGCCCAAAAATGCATCACGGAAGGGCGAAAAATGATTAAAAAATTTACAAAATTTTCCGGACATTGAAATCCAGATTCCGAGTCTACTCGAGACTTTAAAAAAAAATTAATTTTAGGTTCAGAAAGTAGACGAAAATGTTAGTTGTTTATTAGGGGTTTTTGTCGGTGATCGGTGATGCCAATAGGCGTCGCCGAGGAAAAAATGAAAATTCTTACGATTTATTAAGAAAACTTGTCCATTGTACGGATCTTCGAAATTTGATTAATCCAACTCAGACAACATATTTAAGAAATTTTTTTGAAAATTCCGACTTCCGATTTACGACTCTTTTTTGGGGTCGGAATTCCGATTTCCGAAAAATTTTGAGACCCCGGAATTTCGATTTTCGAAATTTTTTTAGGCCTCTATTGTTTTTCTTTGCCATCTAATTGAAATAGGTACACAAAAACTATTTACACAGTCGGGGTTTGAACCCCAGGCACCCACATCCCTCACAAGGGCACTCAATTAAAAGAAAAAAAAGAATTTTGACTCGAGGAATCGAACCTCAGACAAAACGAATTTTTGGTTTTCAGTTTAACCACTGACCCACGTGATTTTATGAATAAAGGTTAAAAAAATCAAATATATTATCACATTTTTCCGTTCGGTACTTTTTTCGGGACTCAGATTTTGTTCGGTCGGTACCTTCGGTTCTCAAATTTTTTCGGTCGGTTCTTTCCGGTAAAATACCGAAAAAGTACCGGTACCGAATAGTACCGAAAAACTCCAAAAAGGTTCGGTCGGTACTTTTCGGTAAAGTACCGAACAAAAAGTACCGAAAATCCCGAAAAAGCGTCGGTACTTTCCCGTACCGACCGAACACTAATTTTCACCCAAACTTTTTATCGTAAACAATTGCGCAACAAATCATCCGGGAATTGGCACAGCTGGCGGGTAGGCGCCATACATTCATTCGCTTTCAACGTTTTTATTGCTTTTAATTAATGGGTATGAAAAAATTATTATTAGTAATTAACTTCTTTTCTTATTGATGAGCTTTTTGCTCTTTTGACGGTAATACGGTAGGCCACATTTTGCTATTTTTAGTCATAAAATCCGGTTTGTGCATATAATTTTAAAGCCAATCTTTCAAAAACTCTGGGCCGAAAAGCTCAATCAACAGGTTATTCCACTTTTAATACTACTTTTGTGATAGTGCAACAGTTACAGTAATATTTCGAAATCTCTTCAAAATTACTGTCACGAATCAATTCTTCGGACTTTGTTCACTGGTGTGGTGCCGGCACAAAGACATCCATCCGGTCATCACTTCCCCGGGGGACCTCCGGGCCGCGTTGAAGGGGCGGGACGATGGCCTGGTGGTTTGCTTTCGACGGCTAACACCGAACTTCGCTTGCGCCGATCAGCGGAAGGCTCATCCGACGGCATTTCAGGGCTTTGTTTTATTTCGTCGGAAGGTTCTTCGAGTTGCTCGGAAGAGTCACACGAACATTGGACGACAAGAAATGCCGCGAATGCGAAGAAAAGCGCTGTACGCAAAGTCAAGGCACACATTTCCTATAAATTATATTATGACAAATTTTTGCCAAAAAATTTTAGTATTAAATAAATGCATTACTATGGTTGTATATTTAAAATTTCGGCCGGCCTTTTATCGTCAAATTTTTTAAAGCAAAGGTTACACAACTTTATAATTTTTGTCCAATTATTACTGAACAAATAAAATGGACTTTATCATTTAGGCATTTGGCAATCAACATTTTGTGGAGCGTAAATTTAAACCAATGTTGACATTACTTGCAGGTGTGCATGCAAATCTATTACGTAATTTGCGAGACTGGCATGAAAACTTTGCCCTCCATTTGTTTGGGGATTTCGGTATTTTACCGGAATACCGGATCTGAGCAAAAAATTTTGGAATTTCGGTATTTTTTCGGTATCCGAATATCGAAAAATCTCATTTGCCGAACACTAGTTGTAAGAACGGTGAACTTTTCTGCACGAATGGTCAGAAGTTCGAAACATGCTCCAACAAATAATATAAAATTCATCAGGTCTTTAATTTAAAAATATTTGAATTATTAAAATGTATTATTCTTTATTTACGAATTGTGCTTTAGTAATGATATTATTCTTCGATTACGAATTGTGCTTTAGTAATTGATAAATTTCAATTACAATAAAATTTATATTGGAAAAAAGAGAATTTATAAATATTAATTTTTCTATATTCTGCGTGCAAATTTAGAAAAGCCAGTATAGTGATTTTTTGGCTACGCTTCGATTGTCGTCTCCTCGGAAACAACTGATCGTCAGAATTAAAAAGCTTATTGTATAAAATATCTTTTATTTTTAAACATTGCTTAATTCATTTTAAATAAATAAAATTAAGTTTTGGGGTGAAATGTTCAACGTGATAACCGTCCCCCCGAGCGTTGGCTGCTTATCTTTGCCAGCGTCAATCAACGCAGCGATCGTCCGCCGATTGATAACCCAAACAATGCACAAACTATTAGGGATGCTCGAGAGTCTCGGTCTCGAACCGAGAAATTTCTCGGTTTTTTTGGGTCTCGATCTCGGTCTCGAGTCTCGTGGTCATTTCTCAGTCTCGAGTCTCGGTAAATTTCAAGTCTCGAGCATCCCTACAAACTATAGACAAGTTCGTTCAGAGTGCTTGGCTTATTATCAAAATGACTCGACAATATTTTCATAGTATGAAAAAAATGGAAAGATAATAATTTTAATATGGACAAAAACAAGGCACGAGATTGATTCAACACAAAATTCTCACAAATATAAGCAATGGGAGGACATAAAGCCAAACAGTGCCACCAAAAAGACTAAAATTTTTAACCAGGTTCCCCCCCCCCCGGGGGGATTGGGGAGCAACTCTACCTAAACCATAGCCAATTGTAAAAACCATTTTTTGTGATTTGTGCTCATTTTTGTAATCGCTGCCTTTCGACGCAAATAAATCAATTTCAATTAATTATTCTTCTTTAACATATTAATAAAATTGCATGACTACTATTAATGAGTTTTAAAGATGATTTCTTATAGATTTACGCTGTTATTTTAATAAAATGTTCTTTTCTAAATTAATTCGGCTATTCCTTCTCTTCGGCGTTTTGGCACTGAACTGCTCGGCCTATAAAATTCTGGTCTTCAGTCCGACGCTCAGTCGAAGCCATATGATCTCAAATGGACGGGTGGCCGATGCATTGGCCAGCGATGAGCATGACGTGGTGAGTTTGGCGGAGGCGGCACTGAAATCTTTTAAAAGTTAATTCAAATTTTCTAAAGAATTGTTTTAATCGGAAATTCGAATTTGCGAGAAATTTTAGACAGTATCTAACTTTGAGCAAATGCAATAAAACCTCAAAAAACTGCTCCCTAAAATTGGCTTTTCTTGACCAAAGTTGAACCCTTAAAGATAACCAACTTTTTCTTTCCAAATTAAAAAATGAAAAATCGTTTAAATTTTTTTTTTCAAAAATTTTAGCTAAATGTAGTGAATTAATCGCGACTTTTTGAATGATTATTTGAAGTTTTTTTATGACTAAAATCCTAATCTTAATATGAAATGGTGATATTTTTAAAATGTTCAATTTGAATTATATTTATTTTATTTAGACTCTTGTCGAGATACAATACGCCGTGCCATTGGATGTTTTAAATGTAACAAAATCGGCAACTGTTTGGCATATTCCTGGCCAATTTTTTCGACCTGAAATTGACGGAAAACCCTTCACCAAAATGCTTGCCGACAATGCCTTCGAACCAGATTCAATTATCGCTTCGTTTTTTATGTCTAAAGCATTTCAATATACGCTCAATGATGCCTGTGAAGGTTTTGAAAGAATTAAAAAAAAAACAAATTTAAAAATAAATTAGCATTTATCACAACGCAATCTCAACAGCTGGCCCTTTTGAAGGAGCAAAAATTCGATGTAATCATTTCTGAGCAATTAAACTTTTGCGGTGCTGGCGTAGGTCATTTGTTGAACATTCCAATCAACATAATTCTCTGCAGGTTCGTGCAAAAATCACAAAAACATATTTTTTGTGGTTTCTTTTCAGCACTTCACTGCAAGAGCACGTCACTTCACTAATTGGGCTTCCGTTCCCGTCCAGCTACGTGCCATCATTGATGGATTCAAATGTGCCAGACAAAATGTCTCTTGTGCAACGATTCCAAAACCTAATGCGTCAATTTGTCGGCTACAATTACAATTTTTATGGCATCGATCCATTGACACAAATTTTTCAAAAACATTTTGGGTAGGTGAACGGATTCTACGCAAATTTTGCATGGTGCGGGCTAGTGATGTTCGAGACCTAAAAAATGGTTATAGGAGCTGTAATTTGAATGAATGATATTCAAAAAAGCAATTTCAATTCTTCTTTCAACATCATCTTTATGGTATAATAAGTCTCGTTTTACGAGAGTAAAACTCGAGACCGAAACCTAAAAAATTGGAAACTTCCTTGGGTCGAGACTCTTGAACATACAAGAACGGGCACACGAATATATAACTTTTAAGGCTTCTGGACCTTTTAATTTCTTAAGAAATGCTTTTCCCGACCTCCGTTCAATTGTCAATCGGTCGCCGTTCATTTTTGTTGCAGCGGATGAATTTGTGGACTTTCCGCGCCCAATTTTCCCGAACGTTATTTATATTGGCGGACTTGGAATGGAAAAAAGCCACGGAGTACAAAAGCAAATTGCATTAAAAGTGTTCAAAAAACTTTTTTTGAAAATTTCAAAAAAACATTTTTAAGGAACCCTTTCTGCGCGAAATGACCAAAGGCGTCGACGGCGTTGTCTTCTTCTCCATGGGTTCCATTATGCGCAGCACGGATATGCCCGAGAGCTTCAGACGGCACATTATCGAGGCTTTCTCCCAAATTACAAATTATCATTTCATCGTAAAGGTTGAAAAGGAAGACACGGTAATAAATTGGAATTATATTTAAATAAATTATTTAAAAAAACAACTTTAAGTACACTGCCAATTTGACGCTTCACATAGACAATGTGTTTCTGACTTCATGGGCTCCGCAGTCGGAATTGCTCAGTAGGTATATTTGAATTCAAATCGTGCCGATATTTTCTGATTTATTTTGTCAACGAATCGGTGGAAGTGAAATCGCCCCATATTCCCCACTTTTGATTGCCCCTTCAAATTTGTAAGACCATCCCCGTCTCCGTCTGTTCATCACGCACGGCGGCTACAACAGTCTGTTGGAGGCGGCAAATGCCGGAATGCCCGTCCTTCTGATGGGTTTCTTTGCCGATCAATACCGTAACGCGCGGGTGGCCGAGCGGAACGGATGGGGATTGGCCGTGGACAAGCGCTTGTTGCTGGAGAACAGCGACCAGTTCGGGCGAGCCATTCGGACAGTGTTGGACGCTCCAAGGCAAGAAAATGGACGGACACGCACGCACGTCGTTTAACTATTTAATAATTGATGATACCGTACTACTACCATTTTGTCCTTTACAGTTTTGGTGCCAATGCAAAGCGTACAAAAAAGTTGCTGTCAACCAAGGTGCCAAAATTTTACATTTCCTTTTGCATAGTTTTTTATTCCCATACATTTTTTTTCAGTTTTAAATTTCTCAGTCTAATTAATTATTTCTATTTAACACATTCTGCCAATGAATTTGTTCTCTTTTTTTGGGTCCAATATTTGTCTTCCTTCCTAAATCCAATTCAATTTACAGCCATTCACTGCCAAAGAGCGTCTGTTGAAGAACATTCGCTTTCTGGAGATGAACGGGGGCGAGTTACCCGAGCTGTTGAGCGAGTCTCGTAACATGAGCGTCGTCCAACTGTACAACCTGGACTTGGCCATGTTGGCCACACTCGCTCTGCTCACTTTGCTAATTATTCTTCGATATTTGGCCAAATTTGCTTTGGCTTCTGCGATTTTAGCGAAAAGTTTGCGTATGAAAACTAAGAAAAACAAAGAAGAATGAGTGATATAGTTTTTGTTCATTGTGAATATTGGAGGCAAAAGTTTAAGTTTTCTATAAAAATTTGCATTATGTGTCCTTTTTTGTTATTATTAGTGTGGGTTTAGGTACTATAAATCTGCTTTTATATACCTTAAATAGGAGCTAAAAACAAAGTTTGGCAGAATAAATTATCCTAAAATATAACTTTTATCATTTTAATAATTAAAATAAAACTTCGGAAATGGTCAAAATGTTTGCTACTGTATTTAGAATTTATTTTTGGCCAAGAAAAGTTATTGTTAGAAGGGCATTTTTCGGAATTTGGCTTTATCTCTTCTAAAGTTTAAAGAGACTTAAAATATCCAAATTTGGCTGACTAATGACTTCACTTACACATCATTATAGATCAAATCGTTCGTATTTTGCCGTAGTTCCGTCACAGCACATGAAAAATAAAATAAAATGTCACTGAAAGGCAACAAGAATCGATTTCCAATTCTTTGCCCACCTACGGCAGTGAAGCAGCAATGTAATGGAATAATCCTATTATTTACATAAAATTATTTTATACACATGTGCACAATAAATTCAATGCGTTGTACAATTTAAGAAAATTTGGGTTTTATTTTATAAAACCCAACTACCTATAATAGGTAGTTCAAATGTGTTCTATTATCTCCAAGAGATTTAAGGCTGAAGTTACTGAAAAATTTTAAAAAATGACGCCGGTTTTTCATAAAAAGAATTTTAATTAGAAGACTTTGGCATTTGGGACTGGAATTCTTATCACCTTATCACACCAAACATTTGAGAGGCGGATATATATTTTTATGCTATTCAAATTTCATACTAAATTTCATGCAGGTAATTTTAACTCGCAAGTTTCAAATTTCTTAAAAGACAAATGCAATTCTCATCGTGCCGCTTACCGGAGGATGTCTTCCCGTCAAATAGCCGCCCTCAAGGCAACGAAGAACATGGCCAAATGCTCTTTGAGTTAAGCCGCCCTGTCCAATGCAAATTGTCTTCCCCAAATGCTGCTGATACTGCTACAGCTTCTGCTGCTGCTGATACTGCTTCTGCTGCTGCATGTCTCGTGTGTGGCGAAGCAAGCAACGACATTTACTTCGGTGCGCCAGCGTGCAGTGCTTGCGGCTCATTCTTCCGCCGGTCGGTGATGGGAACTCGCAAATATATATGCCGTAAGGGCAATAAATGTGCCATTAGTAGCAAAGGTTGGTTTAGTTTATTGAACGAATAAAAATCCAAATGCATTTTTTTGCAGAACGAATGCGTAATTCATGTCGTGCATGCCGTCTGAAACGATGTTTTGAAGTTGGCATGGACATTTCCCAGAAAGTGTCAAAGCATTCGTTCAAAAGTTAAGCAATTTTAAATAATTTTATAAAATTAACATTTTGGCGCTAATTGTTGCAGAAAAGTCTTCAAAAATATCAGTTGCCGCCTCGAAGAACCGAGAAACAACAATCGCTTTATATTCTCCAAGATCGTCGCCTGAACTTGCCAAAGATAATGTTGTATCTGTCAGCACAGAGAGGGCATTTCTGAATATTGTAAGTAAATTTGCTTTTTAAAATGAATTTACAATAATATTTTAAACAAAGTTTAGATTAACCCAATTTATCCAAAATCGTTAAAATTTATGCAATATTTACGAAATGTTGAGAATGGACAACGAGCCTTAGTCAATGTTCTTGAGGTGGAACGTAAAATTATGTTGAACAATCAGCAGGCATTATTTTTAAAATATTACTCTTAAAAAATAAATGTTTAAAAATATTTAAAACAAATTATTTAAAATACAAAGCATTGCTAAAATTATGTAATTTGCAGTTGCATATAATCAAACATGACGAACAGTCCCAAATTGACCGTGGCACCATCATACTTTTACTAACACACATTCGAGAACAATTTCCTCAATTCAACGAACAATCGACAGAATCCAAGGTTGCATGCGCAAAGAGTTCTTCGATTAAATGACTGATTTCTTTTTGTTATTAAATTTAATAATTATTAAATTCACTAATTATTAATTTAATGTTGAAAACTTCAGATTGGCATCGTCAAAAGTTACCACTTTCAGTCGTCACTTGCAAGTCTTTGCTTTGCGACAGTACGCAAAATGAATAGAAATTGAAATAATTTTTTTTAATTTAGCTAAAAATGTTTCCGGGACAAAACCAGCCACTCAAACATTTGGTACGCAATGGCTGCTGTCTTTTCTCATTGAACGAACAACATTATCACTTCTCGCCTTACACTACGAACAAAGAAGAACGCATAAAGTAAGGCTAATTCAAAAAGCCCATGAAGCTATATTGTCCATAAAATTTCAGAATAAATTCCAAAATTAATGCCTTTTTAAACTTTAATCCTTAAATTTAAATTAATTGTATTATGTTTTAAGATATAGCGTAGAATGCTTTAAAAGTGCCGCCGCACTCGTTTCCAATTTCAAGCCGGTGGAAATGACGGAACTTGAGTTATGCGCCTTTTTAGGAATTCAATTTTGGAATTGCAGTAAGTTTTGTCGGGGAATTACTGTCAGAAATAATTAATTGTGCCTTTTTTAGTTGAAAAATTTGTGCCATTGTCTGCTGAGCAAAGCGCGCGTCGGAATGAATTTTTTGTCGAATTGCACGCGATGGTGGCACAACGGGTTGGAATGAATATGGCACAAATTGCCATCCGATTTGGCCAGTTGTTGAAGCTTTTGCTGGACACATCGGTTAAAATTTAAGAATTTTTATTAATTTACAATTTTCTTACTAATATCCTAATTATTGGGAATCTGTTACATTTGAAAACACGTTTCAATAGTTTCAAACACATTTTTATGCAATATTGCGTAGAAATAAAAAATAATTTTTCCCTAAAATACCAATTTTAGAATTTGGCCGCCGAATTGCAGGAAACTTTTGCTATGGTCGATATTTTCTTTCCACCTATTCTTTTAACTCACTCGAACAAAGTCGTCAGTGCTCTGTTGGTAGCTTAGAAGTTAATTTTAATATAAATTCTTTTTGTTTTAAACAATAACAAAAAATGAGAAAATAATTGTTTTTAATCAAAATTGAACCGGAAGGAAAGATTTATAGACTTAGTTCTCTAGAATCGGGACTGATCCTGACCTCGAGAGCGCGACCGAACGCATCAAGCGAAGTGAGGACGAGACTCAAAAAGCGTGCAATGAATGCTAACTAACAGGGATGCTATTTTTAGGCTTTTGCCTATTTTTCCTGCTTTCGGCATCCTAAGATTTTTTGTGCCTATTCCGACATTTTTTCGAAAAATTTCTTAAGAAAAGTGCAATAAAATTTCGTATTCTTCTTGTAAAGATCCTTCAAAGAAATTTTTTTTATTGCCCAAAAATGCATCCCATAAAATCGAATTTTTTGTACAATAAAGTTTTCAAGCATTTTAATTTTTTTTAAAACGCAGTTTTTCTCTAGAATTTAAATTAGGGTAGTACGTGACCGGGACTGGGACTAAATTCCCCCGATCAAAAAACCGTACTAACTAAGGGACAAAAAAAAGAAAAAAATTAATGGTAAAAACCCGAGACCATCATTAGAGAGTTTTGAAGGAATTTTGAAAAACCGGACCAAAATTTCCTACCAAAATGGAAAAAATAGAACATTTCAGTACTAGTCCCGGTTCCGTACTCCCCTACACTAATCTTCTAATTTATTTATTTGCATATCTCTCTAATTAATTGTATTGTTTAACGCATTTCTGTTTTTTGTTGTTGTTGCTTGCTACCTAACATATTATAACTTTCTGTGTTCATTTGCATACTGCGATGTTAATGATGCTTCAATATTGAATGTTTGTTCCAACTCGGGATACTCGTAACAGTCAAAAAATATAATAATAATTTCGAAACAGGCAAAACCACGTAATTTCAAGTTATCCATAAATTGTCTATTTTTCTTAACTATTTTTTTAAAAAAGAGCAAGAATTGTACGGCGGGATTTTTTTTTGTAATTTTAATAATTTCGTTACGAAATTTCGTTTAAAAATGGAATAAAAATTTATACATCAAATGATTTCACCATTAAACTCCAAAAATTTTAACACTCATTCGTGATAGCGCCCTAGTAACCTCAGAGAATTGAAAATTCTTGGGAATCTGTTTTAATGAATTGAAGAGATTATAAACATAACGAAAAAACACAAAATGGATTTAAAAATGACGCTTTGCTTTTTAGATTAGGGATATGTTGAAAGTAGAGTTGGTCGGGACCGGGATTTTTGGGAAAAACCGGGACCGTGAAAGCCGGGATCGGGACCAGCATGTTGACCAAGACCGGGATCGGGATTTAGCCTTTTCAAAAACCGGGACTAGCAATAAAAAAAATTTTTCGTTTTGTAATGGTCAAAGGTGAAATTTTTTATTATTCAAATTCATCTTCCTCGTTGTCTTCAACGTCGATTACATCACCAGTAATTTTTGAGAATTCTGTTTTAGGCATTTCTTTAGCCGGGGGGTCGACGATTTCCACAAACCCATAGTGGGGACCAAAAATCGGGACCGGGATCGGGATTACAATTTTTCAAAAAACGAACCGGGATCGGGAGCGGGATCCCAAAAGCCGGAAATTTCCCCGGAATACCGGATCTGACCAAAAAATTTTGGAATTTCGGTATTTTTTCGGTATCCGAATATCGAAAAATCTCATTTGCCGAACACTAGTTGTAAGAACGAATGGTCAGAAGTTCGAAACATGCTCCAACAAATAATATAAAATTCATCAGGTCTTTAATTTAAAAATATTTGAGTTATTAAAATGTATTATTCTTTATTTACGAATTGTGCTTTAGTAATGATATTATTCTTCGATTACGAATTGTGCTTTAGTAATTGATAAATTTCAATTACAATAAAATTTATATTGGAAAAAAGAGAATTTATAAATATTAATTTTTCTATTGCGTCCAAATTTAGAAAAGCCAGTATAGTGATTTTTTGACTACGTTTCGATTGTCGTCTCCTCGGAAACAACTGATCGTCAGAATTAAAAAAGCTTATTGTATAAAATGTCTTTTATTTTTAAACATTGCTTAATTCATTTTAAATAAATAAAATTAAGTTTTGGGGTGAAATGTTCAACGTGATAACCGTCCCCCCGAGCGTTGGCTGCTTATCTTTGCCAGCGTCAATCAACGCAGCGATCGTCCGCCGATTGATAACCCAAACAATGCACAAACTATTAGGGATGCTCGAGAGTCTCGGTCTCGAACCGAGAAATTTCTCGGTTTTTTTGGGTCTCGATCTCGGTCTCGAGTCTCGTGGTCATTTCTCAGTCTCGAGTCTCGGTAAATTTCAAGTCTCGAGCATCCCTACAAACTATAGACAAGTTCGTTCAGAGTGCTTGGCTTATTATCAAAATGACTCGACAATATTTTCATAGTATGAAAAAAATGGAAAGATAATAATTTTAATATGGACAAAAACAAGGCACGAGATTGATTCAACACAAAATTCTCACAAATATAAGCAATGGGAGGACATAAAGCCAAACAGTGCCACCAAAAAGACTAAAATTTTTAACCAGGTTCCCCCCCCCCGGGGGGATTGGGGAGCAACTCTACCTAAACCATAGCCAATTGTAAAAACCATTTTTTGTGATTTGTGCTCATTTTTGTAATCGCTGCCTTTCGACGCAAATAAATCAATTTCAATTAATTATTCTTCTTTAACATATTAATAAAATTGCATGACTACTATTAATGAGTTTTAAAGATGATTTCTTATAGATTTACGCTGTCATTTTAACAAAATGTTCTTTTCTAAATTAATTCGGCTATTCCTTCTCTTCGGCGTTTTGGCACTGAACTGCTCGGCCTATAAAATTCTGGTCTTCAGTCCGACGCTCAGTCGAAGCCATATGATCTCAAATGGACGGGTGGCCGATGCATTGGCCAGCGATGAGCATGACGTGGTGAGTTTGGCGGAGGCGGCACTGAAATCTTTTAAAAGTTAATTCAAATTTTCTAAAGAATTGTTTTAATCGGAAATTCGAATTTGCGAGAAATTTTAGACAGTATCTAACTTTGAGCAAATGCAATAAAACCTCAAAAAACTGCTCCCTAAAATTGGCTTTTCTTGACCAAAGTTGAACCCTTAAAGATAACCAACTTTTTCTTTCCAAATTAAAAAATGAAAAATCGTTTAAATTTTTTTTTTCAAAAATTTTAGCTAAATGTAGTGAATTAATCGCGACTTTTTGAATGATTATTTGAAGTTTTTTTATGACTAAAATCCTAACCTTAATATGAAATGGTGATATTTTTAAAATGTTCAATTTGAATTATTTTTATTTTATGTAGACTCTTGTCGAGATACAATACGCCGTGCCATTGGATGTTTTAAATGTAACAAAATCGGCAACTGTTTGGCATATTCCTGGCCAATTTTTTCGACCTGAAATTGACGGAAAACCCTTCACCAAAATGCTTGCCGACAATGCCTTCGAACCAGATTCGATTATCGCTTCGTTTTTTATGTCTAAAGCATTTCAATATACGCTCAATGATGCCTGTGAAGGTTTTGAAAGAATTAAAAAAAAAACAAATTTAAAAATAAATTAGCATTTATCACAACGCAATCTCAACAGCTGGCCCTTTTGAAGGAGCAAAAATTCGATGTAATCATTTCTGAGCAATTAAACTTTTGCGGTGCTGGCGTAGGTCATTTGTTGAACATTCCAATCAACATAATTCTCTGCAGGTTCGTGCAAAAATCACAAAAACATATTTTTTGTGGTTTCTTTTCAGCACTTCACTGCAAGAGCACGTCACTTCACTAATTGGCCTTCCGTTCCCGTCCAGCTACGTGCCATCATTGATGGATTCAAATGTGCCAGACAAAATGTCTCTTGTGCAACGATTCCAAAACCTAATGCGTCAATTTGTCGGCTACAATTACAATTTTTATGGCATCGATCCATTGACACAAATTTTTCAAAAACATTTTGGGTAGGTGAACGGATTCTACGCAAATTTTGCATGGTGCGGGCTAGTGATGTTCGAGACCTAAAAAATGGTTATAGGAGCTGTAATTTGAATGAATGATATTCAAAAAAGCAATTTCAATTCTTCTTTCAACATCATTTTAAGGTATAATAAGTATCGTTTTCCGAGAGTAAAAACTCGAGAACGAGACCTAAAAAATTGGAAACTTCCTTGGGTCGAGACTCTTGAACATACAAGAACGGGCACACGAATATATAACTTTTAAGGCTTCTGGACCTTTTAATTTCTTAAGAAATGCTTTTCCCGACCTCCGTTCAATTGTCAATCGGTCGCCGTTCATTTTTGTTGCAGCGGATGAATTTGTGGACTTTCCGCGCCCAATTTTCCCGAACGTTATTTATATTGGCGGACTTGGAATGGAAAAAAGCCACGGAGAACAAAAGCAAATTGCATTAAAAGTGTTCAAAAAACTTTTTTTGAAAATTTCAAAAAAACATTTTTAAGGAACCCTTTCTGCGCGAAATGACCAAAGGCGTCGACGGCGTTGTCTTCTTCTCCATGGGTTCCATTATGCGCAGCACGGATATGCCCGAGAGCTTCAGACGGCACATTATCGAGGCTTTCTCCCAAATTACAAATTATCATTTCATCGTAAAGGTTGAAAAGGAAGACACGGTAATAAATTGGAATTATATTTAAATAAATTATTTAAAAAAAACAAATTTAAGTACACGGCCAATTTGACGCTTCACTTAGACAATGTGTTTCTGACTTCATGGGCTCCGCAGTCGGAATTGCTCAGTAGGTATATTTGAATTCAAATCGTGCCGATATTTTCTGATTTATTTTGTCAACGAATCGGTGGAATTGAAGTCGGCCCATATTCCCCACTTTTGATTACCCCTTCAAATTTGTAAGACCATCCCCGTCTCCGTCTGTTCATCACGCACGGCGGCTACAACAGTCTGTTGGAGGCGGCAAATGCCGGAATGCCCGTCCTTCTGATGGGTTTCTTTGCCGATCAATACCGTAACGCGCGGGTGGCCGAGCGGAACGGATGGGGATTGGCCGTGGACAAGCGCTTGTTGCTGGAGAACAGCGACCAGTTCGGGCGAGCCATTCGGACAGTGTTGGACGCTCCAAGGCAAGAAAATGGACGGACACGCACGCACGTCGTTTAACTATTTAATAATTGATGATACCGTACTACTACCATTTTGTCCTTTACAGTTTTGGTGCCAATGCAAAGCGTACAAAAAAGTTGCTGTCAACCAAGGTGCCAAAATTTTACATTTCCTTTTGCATAGTTTTTTATTCCCATACATTTTTTTTCAGTTTTAAATTTCTCAGTCTAATTAATTATTTCTATTTAACACATTCTGCCAATGAATTTGTTCTCTTTTTTTGGGTCCAATATTTGTCTTCCTTCCTAAATCCAATTCAATTTACAGCCATTCACTGCCAAAGAGCGTCTGTTGAAGAACATTCGCTTTCTGGAGATGAACGGGGGCGAGTTACCCGAGCTGTTGAGCGAGTCTCGTAACATGAGCGTCGTCCAACTGTACAACCTGGACTTGGCCATGTTGGCCACACTCGCTCTGCTCACTTTGCTAATTATTCTTCGATATTTGGCCAAATTTGCTTTGGCTTCTGCGATTTTAGCGAAAAGTTTGCGTATGAAAACTAAGAAAAACAAAGAAGAATGAGTGATAGTTTTTGTTCATTGTGAATATTGGAGGCAAAAGTTTAAGTTTTCTATAAAAATTTGCATTATGTGTCCTTTTTTGTTATTATTATTGAGGGTTTAGGTACTATAAATCTGGTTTTATATACCTTAAATAGGGAGCTAAAAACAAAGTTTGGCAGAATAAATTATCCTAAAATATAACTTTTATCATTTTAATCTAACTAAAAATGAATAATTAAAATAAAACTTCGGAAATGGTCAAAATGTTTGCTACTGTATTTAGAATTTATTTTGGCCAAGAAAAGTTATTGTTAGAAGGGCATTTTTCGGAATTTGGCTTTATCTCTTCTAAAGTTTAAAGAGACTTAAAATATCCAAATTTGGCTGACTAATGACTTCACTTACACATCATTATAGATCAAATCGTTCGTATTTTGCCGTAGTTCCGTTACATAGAGAACATGAAAATGAAATAAAATGTCACTGGAAGGCAACAAGAATCGATTTCCAATTCTCTTCGCCCACCTACGACAATGTAATGGAATAATGCTATTTTATTTTTTATACATAAAATTATTTTATACACATGTGCACAATAAATTCAATACGTTGTAAAATTTAAGAAGATTTGGGTTTTATTTTATAAAAACCCAATTATATTAGGTAGTTCAAATGGGCATCATGTGTTTCCGACAGTAGTTGAAGATCGACAGTGGACTTCTGAAAATTCTGTAATTTTCCAAGAAGTCTAAAATTCTTATTTTTAGGCATTTCGACCCATAAAAAAGTGAAAAGCTCGAACAATTCAAAAAATTTTCAAAAGTCAAATGCAATTCTCATCGTGCCGCTTACCGGAGGATGTCTTCCCGTCAAACAGCCGCCCTCAAGGCAACGAAGAACACGGCCAAATGCTCTTTGAGTTAAGCCGCCCTGTCCAATGCAAATTGTCTTCCCCAAATGCTGCTGATACTGCTACAGCTTCTGCTGCTGCTGATACTGCTTCTGCTGCTGCATGTCTCGTGTGTGGCGAAGCAAGCAACGACATTTACTTCGGTGCGCCAGCGTGCAGTGCTTGCGGCTCATTCTTCCGCCGGTCGGTGATGGGAACTCGCAAATATATATGCCGTAAGGGCAATAAATGTGCCATTAGTAGCAAAGGTTGGTTTAGTTTATTGAACGAATAAAAATCCAAATGCATTTTTTTGCAGAACGAATGCGTAATTCATGTCGTGCATGCCGTCTGAAACGATGTTTTGAAGTTGGCATGGACATTTCCCAGAAAGTGTCAAAGCATTCGTTCAAAAGTTAAGCAATTTTAAATAATTTTATAAAATTAACATTTTGGCGCTAATTGTTGCAGAAAAGTCTTCAAAAATATCAGTTGCCGCCTCGAAGAACCGAGAAACAACAATCGCTTTATATTCTCCAAGATCGTCGCCTGAACTTGCCAAAGATAATGTTGTATCTGTCAGCACAGAGAGGGCATTTCTGAATATTGTAAGTAAATTTGCTTTTTAAAATGAATTTACAATAATATTTTAAACAAAGTTTAGATTAACCCAATTTATCCAAAATCGTTAAAATTTATGCAATATTTACGAAATGTTGAGAATGGACAACGAGCCTTAGTCAATGTTCTTGAGGTGGAACGTAAAATTATGTTGAACAATCAGCAGGCATTAAAATATTACCCTTAAAAAATAAATGTTTAAAAATATTTAAAACGAATTATTTAAAAAACGGAAAAGCATACAAAGCATTGCTAAAATTATGTAATTTGCAGTTGCATATAATTAAACATGACGAACAGTCCCAAATTGACCGTGGCACCATCATACTTTTACTAACACACATTCGAGAACAATTTCCTCAATTCAACGAACAATCGACAGAATCCAAGGTTGCATGCGTAAAGAGTTCTTCGATTAAATGACTGATTTCTTTTTGTTATTAAATTTAATAATTATTAAATTCACTAATTATTAATTTAATGTTGAAAACTTCAGATTGGCATCGTCAAAAGTTACCACTTTCAGTCGGCACTTTCAAGTCTTTGCTTTGCGACAGTACGAAAAATGAACGGAAAATGAATTTTTTTTTTTTAATTTAGCTAAAAATGTTTCCGGGACAAAACCAGCCGCTCAAACATTTGGTACGCAATGGCTGCTGTCTTTTCTTATTGAACGAACAAGATTATCACTTCTCGTCTTACACTACGTACATAAAGGAACGCATAAAGTATGGCTTATTCAAAAAGCCCATGAAGCTATATTGTCCATAAAATTTCAGAATGAAATTAATGCCCTTTTAAAGTTTAATCCTTAACTTTAAATTAATTGTATAATGTTTTAAGATATAGCGTAGAAAGCTTTAAAAGTGCCGCCGCTCTCGTTTCCAATTTCAAGCCGGTGGAAATGACTGAACTTGAGTTGTGCGCCTTTTTAGGAATTCAATTTTGGAATTGCAGTAAGTTTTGTCGGGGAATTACTGTCAGAAATAATTAATTGTGCCTTTTCATTAGTTGAAAAATTTGTGCCATTGTCTGCTGAGCAAAGCGCACGTCGGAATGAATTTTTTGTCGAATTGCACGCGATGGTGGCACAACGGGTTGGAATGAATATGGCACAAATTGCCATCCGATTTGGCCAATTGTTGAAGCTTTTGCTCGACACATCGGTCAAAATTTTATTTATCAGAATTTTTATTAATTTACAATTTTCATACTAATATCCTTATTATTGGAATATAATCTGTTACATTTGTAAATGAATACTAGAGCCCGGTAAAATCAAAATTGCGGGAACGGGAATTTCAAAAAAATGCGGGACGGTAATCCCGCATTTTTCCCGCACCCGCAAAAATCCCGCAAGTTTTTTGCGGGATTCCCGTGCGGGAACGGGAAAAATCCTAAAAATTTAACAGAAAAATTTTTTTCTATGTTTTTTTTGGTATGCACTTTGCGATAAATTACTGGAATACAATTGGAAGGTCCGACGGCGCCGGAAGGCGCCGTCTGAAAATTTTTTTAGAATTTTAAAAATTTTTGTTAAGAAAATTGCTCAAAATTTTCAAAAATTTTGCTGATTTCCAATTTATTTCAAAAGTAATTTTTTTTTGAAAACTTCTGGGGGTGGGGGATTTTGAATTTTTGACTCAATTTGTTAAAGGATTTGCAACCAAAATTTTAAGATTTTTTGAAGTTTTTAAAAATTGAAGTGGGCCGGATCATAATTCACTTTCAAGTTCTTTAACAAAAATTTGTTACAGAAATCTTAAATGATGCCAAAATAACCAGAAATTCAAAACCAGCAGAATATGGCACATATTGAGGGGTTTGGCGGTGCCGATAGGCGCCGCCATTAAAAAATTTTTGAAATTTGAAGGCGTTTTAGTGATCAAAATTGGTCCAAAGTTGTTAAATTTTTGAAACATTTCGCAAAGGAATTATTTTCGGGAACGGGAAAAATGCCAAAATCAAATTGCGGGAGCGGGAACGGGAATTTTAAAAGTGCGGGACGGGAATCCCGCATTTTTCCCGTTCCCGCAAAAAATCCCGCTCGGCAAAAAGTGCGGGAACGGGACCGGGAATCCCGCACTTTTCCCGCGGGAATCCCGTTCCCGCCGGGCTATAATGAATACATACTTTTTGTTTTGTTTTTAGGAAATTGTAAAATTATCAATTTTAAAACACGTTTCATAGTTTCAAACACATTTTTATGCAATAATTGCGTAGAAATAAAAATAGACAAATACTTTTTTAGTAATTTTTCCTTAAAATACCAATTTTTAGAATTTGGCCGCCGAATTGCAGGAAACTTTTGCTATGGCCGACCTTTTTTTTCCACCTATTCTTTTAACCCACTCGAACAAAGTCGTCAGTGCTCTGTTGGTAGCTTAGGAGTTAATTTTAATATAAATTCTTCTTTGTTTTAAACAATAAAAAAAAATGAGAAAATAATTGTTTTTAATCAAAATTGAACCGAAAGGAAAGATTTATAGACTTAGTTCTCTAGAATCGGGACTGATGCTGACCTCGAGAGCGCGACCGAACGCATCAAGCGAAGTGAGGACGAGACTCAAAAAGCGTGCGATGAATGCTAACTAGCAGGGATGCTATTTTTAGGCTTTTGAAAAAAAAAATTATTTGTAAAAACCGGGACCATTATAAGAGAGTTTTGAAGGAATTTTGAAAAACCGGACCAAAATTTCAGTACCAAAATGGAAAAAATAGAACATTTCAGTACTAGTCCCGGTTCCGTACTCCCCTACACTAACCCTCTAATTTATTTATTTACATATCTCTCTAATTAATTGTAATTGTTTAACGCATTTCTGTTTTTTGTTGTTGTTGCTTGCTACCTAACATATTATAACTTTCTGTGTTCATTTGCATACTGCGATGTTAATGATGCTTCAATATTGAATGTTTGTTCCAACTCGGGATACTCGTAACAGTCAAAAAATGTAATAATAATTTCGAACAGGCAAAACCACGTAATTTCAAGTTATCCATAAATTGTCTATTTTTCTTAACTATTTATTTTAAAAAGAGCAAGAATTGTACGGCGGGAATTAATTTTAGTAATTTTTGTTACGAAATTTCGTTTAAAAAAAGGAATAAAAAATTTATACATCAAATAATTTAAATTTTAACACTCGTTCGTGATCAGCGCCCTAGAATTCGAAAATTCTTGGGAATCTGTTTTAATGAATTGAAGAGCTTATTAACATAACGAAAAAAACCTAAAATGGATTTAAAATAACGCTTTTTGCTTTTTAGATTAGGGTATGTTGAAGTAGAGTTGGTCGGGACCGGGATTTTTAAGAAAACCGGGATCGGGATTTTTAAGAAAACCGGGACCGGGATTGACCGGGATCGGGACCAGGGTTGCAGCGGATCATCCGAAATCCGTTATCCGAAATCCGGTGTTTTTCTCAATCCGAGATCCGATCCGAGAAATTTTGGGTAATCCGATCCGAATCCGGATAAATAGATTTTTTTGTCTGATATTTTTCAACATTATAAGAAAAATAATAAAGCTAAAACTTTTTAACAAAAAAAAATGTAATTTCAATTATTTTTACTTGTTTCGCCCACCTAATGGGTCCTCTTCTTTGTGATTCTTCGAACCCGCTTGTGTGCAGACACTTTTTTATTGGTTTTCCCCGCTACTCAAATAGGCATCCCCTCGTTAATAGATTTTAAATAAATATTCTAATATTTTTTTTTAAATTAAAAATGTGCGCAAAAAAGAATAGATACAAGAATTTTTTGAAACAAATTCATCATGTCTTCCCGAATTTTTGCTTCAATTTCTCAACAAATATCATTAAAATGTTCAAAAAATTTCCCCGGCGGCGCCTGTCGGCACCGCCGGACATCCTCGACTCTTACGTAAACCAGTTTTTCCCGAAATTCTGAAGCAAAATTCATAATTTTGCTAAAATTTTGATGAAATTTCTTTAACAAAATTGAGTCAAAATTTCAAAAATTTTTCTCGGCGGCGCCTATCGGCACCGCCGACCCCCACCCCCTTAAAAGTAAAGAAGAATCTCAAAAAAATGATATGATAAAATTGAAGTTAAAGCCACCCCACTCGCGGCTTACATTGAATAATTGATATAGCGAAAAGTTTTAAACTGAATCCGTTATCCGAAATCCGGTGTTTTTCCCAATCCGAAATCCGATCCGAGAAATTTTGGGCAATCCGATCCGAAATCCGTATCCGACTTTTTTCCCAATCCGCTGCAACCCTGATCGGGACCAGCATGTTGAACCGAGACCGGGATCGGGATTTTGCCTTTTCAAAAACCGGGATCGGGAGGGAAACGGGAAAACCCGGGACTGGCAATAAAAACATTTGCAAAACACTAGTTGTCAGAACGGTAAACTTTCTGCACGAATGGTCAAAGTTCAAAACATGCTCCAACAAATAATATAAATTCATCAGGTCTTTAACTTAAAAATATTTGGTTTTTAGATAAATAAAATTAAGTTTTGGGGTGAAATGTTCAACGTGATAACCGTCCCCCCGAGCGTTGGCTGCTTATCTTGGCCAGCGTCAATCAACGCAGTGATCGTTCGCCGATTGATAACCCAAACAATGCACAAACTATTAAGGATGCTCGAGAGTCTCGGTCTCGAACCGAGAAATTTCTCGGTTTTTTGGGTCTCGATCTCGGTCTCGAGTCTCGGGGTCATTTCTCGGTCTCGAGTCTCGGTGTCATTTCTCGGTCTCGAGTCTCGGTGTCATTTCTCGGTCTCGGTCTCGAGTCTCGGTAAATTTCAAGTCTCGAGCATCCCTACAAACTATAGGCAAGTTCGTTCAGAGTGCTTGTGGCTTATTATCAAAATGACTCGACAATATTTTCATAGTATGAAAAAAATGATAATAATTTTAATATGGACAAAAACAAGGCACGAGATTGATTCAACACAAAATTCTCCCAAATATAAGCAATAGGAGGACATAAAGCCAAACAGTGCCACCAAAAAGACGAAATTTTTAACCAGGTTCTCTCCCCCTCCCCCCCCCCGGGGAGATTGGGGAGCAACTCTACCTAAACCATAGCAAATTGTAAAAAAGCATTTTTGTGATTTGTGCTCATTTTTGTAATCGCTGCCTTTCGACGCAAATAAATCAATTTCAATTAATTATTCTTCTTTAACATATTAATAAAACTGCATGGCCACTATTAATGAGTTTTAAAGATGATTTCTTATAGATTTACGCTGTCATTTTAACAAAATGTTCTTTTCTAAATTAATTCGGCTATTCCTTCTCTTCGGCGTTTTGGCACTGAACTGCTCGGCCTATAAAATTCTGGTCTTCAGTCCGACGCTCAGTCGAAGCCATATGATCTCAAATGGACGGGTGGCCGATGCATTGGCCAGCGATGAGCATGACGTGGTGAGTTTGGCGGAGGCGGCACTGAAATCTTTTAAAAGTTAATTCAAATTTTCTAAAGAAATTAAAGACTTGTTTTAATCGGAAATTCGAATTTGCGAGAAATTTTAGACAGTATCTAACTTTGAGCAAATGCAATAAAACCCCCAAAAAATGCTCTTTAAAATTGGCTTTTCTCGACCAAAGTTGAACCCCTAAATATAACTAACTTTTTCTTTCCAAATTAAAAAATGAAAATATCGTTTAAATTTTTTTGTTTTAAAAATTTTAGCTAAAGGTAGTGAATTAATCGCGACTTTTTGAATGACGTAATGTCCTCCCTCTCGCCGGTTGGAGAAAATAATAGGCAATACCCAATATCGGGGACTCGGGATAACTCTGTTTCGTACCCAACCGCTTTTACGATATCGCTTTATTGAGACCAAAAACAAACCAACCGAAGACAATCGAAACAAATTGAGGTCGGGTCGGGGAACACCCAGTAAGCCCAGAAATTGACCCGAATGAATAACCAAAAGAAAAAGAAAGGAACGTTTGAGAAACAATTTGGGATGGGATGTCAAAGGCATTATGCCAACGATTTAAGTTACTAAACATTTATTTTAAATAAGTAAACTAAACTAATTATCAATGATAACACAATGATTATTTGAAGTTTTTTTATGACTAAAATCCTAACCTTAATATGAAATGGTGATATTTTTAAAATGTTCAATTTGAATTATATTTATTTTATGTAGACTCTTGTCGAGATACAGTACGCCGTGCCATTGGATGTTTTAAATGTAACAAAATCGGCAACTGTTTGGCATATTCCTGGCCAATTTTTTCGACCTGAAATTGACGGAAAACCCTTCACCAAAATGCTTGCCGACAATGCCTTCGAACCAGATTCAATTATCGCTTCGTTTTTTATGTCTAAAGCATTTCAATATACGCTCAATGATGCCTGTGAAGGTTTTGAAAGAATTTAAAAAAAACAAATTTAAAAATAAATTAGCATTTATCACAACGCAATCTCAACAGCTGGCCCTTTTGAAGGAGCAAAAATTCGATGTGATCATTTCTGAGCAATTAAACTTTTGCGGTGCTGGCGTAGGTCATTTGTTGAACATTCCAATCAACATAATTCTCTGCAGGTTCGTGCAAAAATCACAAATAAATATTTTTGTGGTTTCTTTTCAGCACTTCACTGCAAGAGCACGTCACTTCACTAATTGGGCTTCCGTTCCCGTCCAGCTACGTGCCATCATTGATGGATTCAAATGTGCCAGACAAAATGTCTCTTGTGCAACGATTTCAAAACCTAATGCGTCAATTTGTCGGCTACAATTACAATTTTTATGGCATCGATCCATTGACACAAATTTTTCAAAAACATTTTGGGTAGGTCTTTCTTGCAAGAACGGATTCTACGCAAATTTTGCATGGTGCGGGCTAGTGATGTTCGAGACCTAAAAAATGGTTATAGGAGCTGTAATTTGAATGAATGATATTCAAAAAAGCAATTTCAATTCTTCTTGCAACATCATCTTTATGGTATAATAAGTATCGTTTTCCGAGAGTAAAAACTCGAGAACGAGACCTAAAAAATTGGAAACTTCCTTGGGTCGAGACTCTTGAACATACAAGAACGGGCACACGAATATTTAACTTTTAAGGCTTCTGGACCTTTTAATTTTTTAAGAATTGATTTTCCCGACCTCCGTTCAATTGTCAATCGGTTACCGTAACGCGCGGGTGGCCGAGCGGAACGGATGGGGATTGGCCGTGGACAAGCGCTTGTTGCTGGAGAACAGCGACCAGTTCGGGCGAGCCATTCGGACGATGTTGGACGATCCAAGGCAAGAAAATGGACGGACACGTGCGCACATCGTTTAACTATTTAATAATTGATACCGTACTACTACTACCATTTTGTCCTTTACAGTTTTGGTGCCAATGCAAAGCGTACAAAAAAGTTGCTGTCAACCAAGGTCAGTTTAGTTAGGTATTTCTTATGAATTTGTTCACTTTTTTGTGTCCAATATTTGTCTTCCTTGCTAAATCCAATTCAATTTTACAGCCATTTACTGCAAAAGAGCGTCTGTTGAAGAACATGCGCTTTCTGGAGATGAACGGGGGCGAGTTACCCGAGCTGTTGAGCGAGTCTCGTAACATGAGCGTCGTCCAACTGTACAACCTGGACTTGGCCATGTTGGCCACACTCGCTCTGCTCACATTGCTAATTATTCTTCGATATTTGGCCAAATTTGCTTTGGCTTCTGCGATTTTGGCGAAAAGTTTGCTTATGAAAACTAAGAAAAACAAAGAAGAATGAGTGATAGTTTTTGTTCATTGTGAATATTGGAGGCAAAAAAGTTTAAGTTTTCTATAAAAATTTGCATTATGTGTCCTTTTTGGTTATTATTAGTGGGGGTTTAGGTACTATAAATCTGCTTTTATATACCTTAAATAGGAACTAAAAACGAAGTTCGGCAGAATAATTTATCTTAAAGCCTTATTATCAGATCTAGGAAGCCAAGGTAAACCTAACAAAAAAAAAGGCCCCCCACGAATTTCGAATTGAAGAGGGGGGAGGGGGTCTAAATCCCTCTAAGAAGTAAGAAAACTAAAAATTTTATAAAAAATATAAAATTAAACATAAACATATATAACTTTTACATTTTAATCTAACTACAAATAAATAATTAAAATTCACTTCGGAAATGGTCAAAATGTTTGCTATTTAAAATTCATTTTTGACTAAGAAAAGTTATTGTTAGAAGGGCATTTTTCGGAATTTGGCTTTATCTCTTCTAAAGTTTAAAGGGGCTTAAAATATCCAAATTAGCTCACTAAGGACCACTTACACATCATTATAGACCAAATCGTTCGTATTTTGCCGTAGTCCCGTTACATAGAGAACATGAAAATGAAATAAAATGTCGAAGGCAACAAGAATCGATTTCCAATTCTTTTCGCCCACTTACAACAGTGAAGCAGCAATGTAATGGAATAATGCTATTATTTTATACATAAAATTATTTTATACACATGTGCACAATAAATTCAATGCGTTGTACAATTTAAGAAATTTTTTTATAAACCCAACTATATTAGGTAGTTCGAATGTGTTCTATTATCTCCAAGAGATTTAAAGCTGGTCAATTTCACGCAGGTAATTTTAACTCGCAAGTTTTAAAATTCTCAAAAGACAAATGCAATTCTCATCGTGCCGCTTACCGGAAGATGTCTTCCCGTCAAACAGCCGCCCTCAAGGCAACGAAGAACATGGCCAAATGCGCTTTGAGTTGAGCCGCCCTGTCCAATGCAAATTGTCTTCCCCAAATGCTGCTGATACTGCTACTGCTTCTGCTGCTGCTGATGCAGATACTGATACTGCTACTGCTTCTGCTGCTGCTGATACTGCTTCTGCTGCTGATACTGCTACAGCTTCTGCTGCTGCTGATACTGCTGCTGCATGTCTCGTGTGTGGCGAAGCAAGCAACGACATTTACTTCGGTGCGCCAGCATGCAGTGCTTGCGGCTCATTCTTCCGCCGATCGGTGATGGGAACTCGCAAATATATATGCCGTAAGGGCAATAAATGTGCCATTAGTAGCAAAGGTTGGTTTAGTTTATTGAACGAATAAAAATCCAAATGCATTTTTTTGCAGAACGAATGCGTAATTCATGTCGTGCATGCCGTCTGAAACGATGCTTTGAAGTTGGCATGGACATTTCCCAGAAAGTGTCAAAGCATTCGTTCAAAAGTTAAGCAATTTTAAATAATTTTATAAAATTAACATTTTGGCGCTAATTGTTGCAGAAAAGTCTTCAAAAATATCAGTTGCCGCCTCGAAGAACCGAGAAACAACAATCGCTTTATATTCTCCAAGATCGTCGCCTGAACTTGCCAAAGATAATGTTGTATCTGTCAGCACAGAGAGGGCATTTCTGAATATTGTAAGTAAATTTGCTTTTTAAAATGAATTTACAATAATATTTTAAACAAAGTTTAGATTAACCCAATTTATCCAAAATCGTTAAAATTTATGCAATATTTACGAAATGTTGAGAATGGACAACGAGCCTTAGTCAATGTTCTTGAGGTGGAACGTAAAATTATGTTGAACAATCAGCAGGCATTAAAATATTACCCTTAAAAAATAAATGTTTAAAAATATTTAAAACGAATTATTTAAAAAACGGAAAAGCATACAAAGCATTGCTAAAATTATGTAATTTGCAGTTGCATATAATTAAACATGACGAACAGTCCCAAATTGACCGTGGCACCATCATACTTTTACTAACACACATTCGAGAACAATTTCCTCAATTCAACGAACAATCGACAGAATCCAAGGTTGCATACGCAAAGAGTTCTTCGATTAAATGATTTGTTATTAATATGGATGGGATCGATATGCACCAAAAAAGACCAAAATATGCACCAAAATATGCCAAAAACGCCGAAATATGCACCAAATATGCACTGAAAAATGGCATTTTTAGTCCATTAATTTGCTTATACTTAATTTTTTTTCTTCTTTTAACGTTTAATTAAGTAGATTTTTAAGTCGTATTCTTCAAAGCATATGAGAACTAAAAATATGCAAATGGATATAAATCCCATCCCTATTTATTAAATTACCAATTATTAAATTTGATGTTGAAAACTTCAGATTGGCATCGTCAAAAGTTACCACTTTCAGTCGTCACTTGCAAGAATTTGTTTTGCGACAGTACGCAAAATGAATAGAAATTGAATTAATTTTTTTTAAATTTAGCTAAAAATGTTTCCGGGACAAAACCAGCCGCTCAAACATATTATAGTCAATGGCTGCTGTCTTTCCCTATTGAACGAACAAAATTATCACTTCTCGCCTTACACTACGCACAAAGAAGAACGCATGCAGTAAGGCTTATTCAGAAATCTCATGAAAAGAGTTAAGCAAAAAATTGGAGCTAATTCAGAAAGTAATGAATTTGCTCAAAGTTTATTCACTCGGTACTTTTTGTTAAGCTAAGAATGTTATATTGTCCATAAAATTTCAGAATAAATTCAAAAATTAATGCCCTTTTAAACTTTAATCCTTAATTTTAAATTAATCCTAAATTTTAATGTTTTAAGATATGGCGCACAACTCTTTAAAGATATTGCCGCACTCGTTTCCAATTTCAAGCCGGTGGAAATGACTGAACTTGAGTTGTGCGCCTTTTTAGGAATTCAATTTTGGAATTGCAGTAAGTTTTGTCGGGGAATTACTGTCAGAAATAATTAATTGTGCCTTTTTTAGTTGAAAAATTTGTGCCATTGTCTGCTGAGCAAAGCGCGCGTCGGAATGAATTTTTTGTCGAATTGCACGCGATGGTGGCACAACGGGTTGGAATGAATATGGCACAAATTGCCATCCGATTTGGCCAATTGTTGAAGCTTTTGCTCGACACATCGGTCAAAATTTTTATCAGAATTTTAATAATTTACAATTTTCTTACTATAATCTGGTTACATTTGTAAATGAATAAATACTTTTTGGTTTTGTTTTTAGGAAATTGTAAAATTATCAATTTTAAAACACGTTTCAATAGTTTCAAACACATTTTTATGCAATAATTGCGTAGAAATAAAAAATAAACAAATACTTTTTTAGTAATTTTTCCCTAAAATACCAATTTTAGACTTTGGCCGCCGAATTGCAGGAAACTTTTGCTATGGTCGATATTTTCTTTCCACCTATTCTTTTAACTCACTCGAACAAAGTCGTCAGTGCTCTGTTGGTAGCTTAGGAGTTAATTTTAATAATAAATTCTTCTTTGTTTTAAACAATAAAAAAATGAGAAAATAATTGTTTTTAATCAAAATTGAACCGGAAGGAAAGATTTATAGACTTAGTTCTCTAGAATCGGGACTGATCCTGACCTCGAGAGCGCGACCGAACGCATCAAGCGAAGTGAGGACGAGACTCAAAAAGCGTGCAATGAATGCTAACTAGCAGGGATGCTATGGCTTTTCTGCTTTAGGCATCCTAAGATTTTTTGTGCCTATTCCGACATTTTTTCGAAAAATTTCTTTAAAAAAATAAATTCGTATTCTTCTTGTAAAGATCCTTCAAAGAAATTTTTTATTGCCCAAAAATGCACTCCCTAAAATCGAACTTTTTTTGCACAATATACCCTTAAAGATCAAAAGTTTTCAAGCATTTTAAAATTTCAAAAAAAGCAGTTCTCTAGGATTTTTTAATTTCAAGAAATATGTGAAATATCTTGATTGTTAATTTTCCATGTAAAAAACAAATTTTTATGATGCTATTACTATATTTTACACACCTTTTTTTCGCACTTATTTTGCTTATGAACCCGGTTTTTGAGCCTATTTTGGTTTTTTTTTCCGCACCTATTTAAACGCCTATTTTGAGATTTTTCAAGCCTAAAAGTAGCATCCCTGCTAATTTGTAAGTATCATCAAATCTATGCAATAAACTAGGGTAGTACGGGACGGGGACTTTTGGGAAAACCCGGGACCGGGACTAAATTCCCCCAGTCAAAAAACCGGTACTAACTAATTGTAAGGGACAAAAAAAGAAGAAAAATATTGGTAAAAAACCGGGACCATCATAAGAGTTTTGAAGAAATTTAAAAAACCCGGGATTTCCAGTACCAAAATGGGAAAAATAGAACATTTCAGTACAGGTCCCGGTTCCGTACTCCCATTATAACTAGGGCCCGGATTTATATGTGCTAAAAAATGCTGAAATATGTATTAAAAACCCAAAAAATGCCAAAATATGTTCAAAATATGTGCCAAAAATGGCCAAAATTCTAGTCATTTTATGCATAAAATTTTCAAAAATTTCCTAGAAACCTCAGATTTCGAAAATTGTTTTAATGAATTGAAGAGTTTATTAACATAACACAAAATGGATTTAAAATGACGCTTTGCTTGCAATCGGAAAGTATTAATGTTTTTTTCAAATTAAATCTTTTAATCGCCAAAAATTTATTCAGAAAATGTATAAACAATTAATGGGGCTAAACATTCTATTCGCGAACCACCGCCTCACTTTATGGACAATTCGGGCCACCAGCAGCCTGCTGAAAGCAAGCAGTTCGGGTGCCTCTGCCCGCAACAACAAAACAAAAAACCATAAAATCGATGAGATTTTTTATTTTCATGTTCAAACTGTATGGATAATTTAAAAAGGAATTATTTTATATGCAAGGATTTTTTTTTGGATAATTTTTAAACAGATCAATTTAAAAAAATCACAAATCGTCTTTATTCTCTTCTGTTTAAAAGAGATCGGATTTCATTTTAAAGAAATTTAAAGAACAGAAAGTGATAGTAAAGTTCGAACACTTGAACATTCCTAATTGTTATAACGCGTTTTTTTAAACTTTTTATTTTTAATTTACTTATTACAACCCTATTAAATAAGCTAATTGAAATGCATTTTCAAATTTTATGAATTTACTTTTCTAATTCATTCCCTAATCTTTCTTCTCTCTCTCTTTCTCTCTCTCCTCGCGTATCTTTCGCCTGTGCTGGTCAATTTTTTATAACCGTAGTTTTTTTTCACAATGCCCTCCGCCCATCGACGGGCGGGCGGGCGCTGTGCGGTAGCGGCGATTGGATTATTTAGGAGAGGGCGCGTAGAGATTGTTAGAAAACATGTTGAGCCAGAGAAAACGGATGGAAAATGTGAGGGTAAAGACGCAGAGTAGGGCTCTCGTCGAGACTCTCGACCTCTGAATTTTTGCATTTTGCTTCTCTGCTGCCCCCACTATTTCGTCTCCTGAACAAATGGCTGCACACTGACGGCGCACGCCCTCGGCAATTTTGTCCCTTCGGGGACGAAAAACGTCCCGCGGAGGGTCGGGATTGGATGGGCGAGTAAAAAAAACCTGGGGTTGGTGCGGAGCAGCACCGCCGCCGATTTTTCAAGTTTTTTTCCTGACGAATGAATGGATGTGAGGGGGGAGGGGGGGGGGGGGGGGGGGGGAGAGATTGGAAAAGCATTCATTCGGCCCGCATATTTTCTTCATCATACCAATTTCGAAGATTTACCATGCATATTTAGTTAGTAAATCTTATCCTTTTCCTGACTTGTCCAATATAAAAACATCTATCTCATGACAACTCTTTTTTGGATTATTCACAGAAAACATAATTTCCAAATGCATTTACCGGGAATTTATTCCTTTTAATTTTTGGCTTTGCAATAATTTTTCAACCTTATTGAAACATCAAGCAGAAGCTGTTTTTGTTGCTTTACGCCCGGCAAAAGCGTGTCCATTCTCTGTTCTCCCCTCCTACCCCTCCTTCCCCTCGCCCATTCTTCGCACCCCCCCCCCCCCCCCACACACATCCGATTCCCCTCACCTCCCCCTCCCCCCCCCCCCCCCCCCCCCCCCTCTCCCCCCTCGCCCATTCCATTCGCATTTTTTGTGTTCCCGCTGACTAGCACAGGGTCAGCCCCTCGGGGTGGGGGAATAGGCGCCTTTGTGCAAGCGAAGAAAAGGCAAATGAATGGGGGGGGGGGGGCACTCCCACTACGACCAGAGTGGCGGGGAGAGGCACAGCAGTTTTTGCCGCTGCCAGCCCCCAACACTGTCCGTCCCCCCCCCCCCCCCCCGTCCCCCCGTCAACACCACCACAACTAAACAATTGCAGTTCACTTTTGGCAAAAAAAAAGAACATGTAAACGTTTGTTCTATGACAGAAAAATCTTAAATTAAACAAAACAAAAAATTTGAAAAATTAAAGAAGCTTTTTGAATTAGGAGCACGCTTAAAAAGACATTTTAATCATTTTTGTCATCAAACTGAAAATCCTTTCGACAGATTTATTCTTTTTTGAGCAAAATTAAAGAATATTTTGGAAAACTGTTCCAACCGTTGCAATGGCATACTGTAGTTCAACTTCGAAGCCTAAGGCATTTGTTTTTGCCTTTCACACCGTAACCCGTTTTTTCGCATAAAATAAGATCGCCCCATCCGAACTCGTCATTAGTTGTGATTATGCCCCACCCCCTCCCCTCCCCCTCCCTCTCCCCCTCACCTCGTATACTTCTTACTCTCCTCACATTCCGGTTTCTTCACCTCCTTTTTGTTTGTTTGTACCAATTTACTTTCCATCCTCTCCTTTGGTTCCACGTACATTTTTTATGCCATATTCAAACGAGGAGGAGGAGTTCTAAAGACAAAATTTGTGAAAATATGGAAAAAAAGGAAGATTTGCACGCAAAATTCAGGCAAAATTCAAATTAAAACACAAAAATGGGCGAAAAGTCATCCAACTGCAGCAGCACACCCCAACAGCAGCAGCCGACCGTTACGCCAAGTCCACCGATGAATGAGCAGTCGCCGAGCACTCAACAGCAGCAACAGCAGCAAAGCAACAGCAGCAGGTGGTGAACCAACTGAAATAAATTAATAATAATTATGCAAATTAAATTATAATTGTCCTCATTTAATAGGCCAACTTCCTCCGTGCTGATTTCTGGCATGCGACCGGCACAATCGCTTGCCGAATGGCAACTTCAAGCAGTTTTATATCGTGCAAAACTTACTCAGTCGGTTTATTCGATTTGTTAAAAATGGGAATAAACAAATTTGTTAAGGTATTTTGACACATTCATTTCCCAAGGCGGTGACGACATTGACCAAATCATGCAATGTGATGAGGAAGAATTTTTGGAAATAATGTCTTTGGTAAAACAAAATTGATTAGAGAAAATGAGGGAAAATGTTTTAAGGTTGGCATGGCATCGAAGCCGCTTCACGTGCGTCGGTTGCAGCGAATGCTGAACGAGTTTTCACTAAACCGGGCGCAATTTTTGATCGGTGCCGTACCTTTCATTGGTTTGAGCGATTTTTGAGGAATTTTTATGATTTAAAATTTAATCTTTGATTTGAGGTCTTCCGCCCATCGATTTCGCCACAACTTCGTCTTCCGATAACCTCACTGCCGCCCTCCAATTCCTTGTGCCAGGTTTAGTTTAAGTTTATATTAATTAAAGCTTCTTTTAACCAATATTGAGTCATCAACCTCCGATTAAAATAAATAATTATAATAATTAGGCTATCTGCCCACATTGATGGATCAGCACCAATTGAGCCATTCCCAACCGATGTCAACCTCGGCCACGCCATCTGACATCTTCTTCGCTGCTGCAAGCAGTTCAATGCTGAAAATGCCAGCGTCCACACAAGAGATCCCACAAAATACGATTACCAATTCAGGACAGCTACCGACGGGTTCAAGCAGTTCAGCATTAGGGAGGGCGGAAATGCTTAAATTTTGAAAAGCAAACATGGCTTATTTTCACTCATAATGTGTAAATTAGATAAATCATTACAAAAATGGGCCTAAAGCTCTGTAATCCTGCTGTTTAGCATCGCCCAGTGCCACAGCAATTGCTCTTCCGTTGCCAGATCCCTCGTCCTTTCTGCTCAGCCTGGTCAATCCGTCCCATTTCACTAACAATGTTCATCAGCTGCAGCAACATCAATCGTCATCTTATCAACAGCACTTTCAAAGTCATCAACATCAGCCACAGGAAAATTCTGATGGCTCAACCAAACGAATAAAATTGTCCTCATTTTCCCCACCTCCGACAACACCGACAACGACAACCGCAGCAGTTGTTAGCAGTGCCGGAAAAGGAGCGGAATCCGGCAAAACGGTCGATGAAACGACGGGTAATTTTTTAAAATAATTTTAAGTTAATAAGAATTTGGTACCATTTTCTCATAAAGGATCCTTTTCGACTGCAACTTCATCTTCCAACGATCGCTTAACCGATGCCGAAATTTTGCGGTTACGACAATTAGCGCAAGAAATGATTGAGCAATTGCCGGTCCAATTGGAGCCGAGACAGGGTCAGAGCAGACGCCGGATGGAAAGGCAAGGAATCGGACAATTCATTCTGGGTCCCCATTTTGAATAGTTTGATATTCAAGATTATATTTAAAAAATCGATTAACAATAATAAATCAATTTTTAGGCTAAGGTGAATATTTCAAAACACTTTACTGGGATGACCCAACCTGCTACCAACCAAACATTCTGATCAACAAAGAAAACACTTAGCAGTTTAACCACCCTAGGGCGCTAATTAGAGGGAGCATTAAGTTAATAAAACAATTAAAGAGCTTTTACCCCTCTCAGGGCACTAATTCAGGGGTTTATTAGAGGCGATGAGTTTGCCGCCGGACGATCCACTCCGGCTTGAACATTTTCGTCTCTTTGCCCGCATCTACGGCCGATTTGACGCGAAGCGGAAGCCGAACAAAGCGCTTACACGGCACGAACGGATTGTGAATGAGGCGGCTGCACAGCTCAGTCTGCTTAGGCCGGAATTGTTGTCACGTCGAGATGAGCTGTTCCCGCTGGCCAGAAAGGTGACATTTAGAGCAAAGATATTTAATTAATTTATTTTTTTTGCTTTTTGTAAAAATAAGTTTTGCTCCCCGCGGGGGGGGGGGGGGAGGGAGGAGATTGTTGTTTATGCATTGGTTTTAGTTGGCGCGGCTATTCGAACTTCCGATGACTTTGAGACCGTCGTCAGAGATGAAAAGCGGCTCCCCAGGGGTGTCGTCAATGATGCCGAGTTCGGTTGGGAACGGATCACCAACATCCAATGAAGAATGTTGCAATGGGTTGTCAACATTTGCGACGATGAAGCACGAGAAGGGGGACGAGTACCCGGATCGCGATGAAGAAGATGAAGAGAGTCAAGAATCCGGTGAAAGGTAACGTCGAATATCATCCATTGATTGCTGGGTCAAGATTAACACGGACTAAATCTCACCCAAAAATATATTTATTTATTGTACCTCATGTGCAAATATACAGTATTTTCTAAATAATTTTAAAATAAATTTCAAGCATTATCTGTAATTAAAAAAACAACTCTTTGAAACAAATGAAAAAATTAACATCAAAATTGTTATTAAAGTTGCAAAAAAACGCCTTTCTTCTGATTTCCGCTGCAACCGTCCGTTACTGACTAACAACAATTAAATATTTGCCACAACTCGTTTAAACTCATATGGATAAATATAATTAAATATATTATGATCCATTCAAAAATATTGGGGTTCATCTTGTTTAATGTCGTCTCTTCCTTTTCCGTTGATCATTTCTTTGCGGATAGCATGACGCTATCAGAATGTCGATTTCGGCACATGTTGCCGTTGGCAAATACATTTTGGCAAAGCCGCAGTTATTGTGCACGAAGGAACGAACGTCTTTCATGCCGTAAAGACTTGAATAATGTTCAACCTGATCAAAAAAGAATAATGTACGAGCTGATCAAAACGTGTAAGGCAAAATGATTGGTCGTCACTGACAAATGAATGTTTCAAGTGTTCACTTCAGTTGGGGGAGCTTTGTTTTTGAGCTAACAAATAAGCATAAAATTTGCAAAAAACCCCAAAATATGCAGCCCCAAAAAAGCATAATTCAAGAATAGAAATCATTAGTTTATGAAACATTTTACCATTTTGCAATGTTCCGGTGATAAAATCAGTGGCCTTCCTTAAAGTTTAAAAGCATTTTTAGTTATTCTATATACTTAAAAGTCAAAATTCAATTCTCCCTCCCTCTCTCTCACCTTGTGAATCCCGCGGTACAGTTGCAGCAGCAGCTGGTGGAGCTGTCATTTGCTCCTCATCGTTGTCAGGCTGTTGCTGCTGCACGTTCTGCTGCGGAACCGGCTCGAAGTTCTGCAGCTGCTTCGGCTTCATCTTTTCGGATTCCGTCTTCGTCTGTTCGGCACTCTTCCGGAGTGGCGTTATTCTGATCAGCTGTGCCTGTTGCTGCATCTCTTTCGACAACCTTTCCGCCGCCATTTTGTTCTCCTCCTCCAAAATTTCTTCGGACTCTAAATTTAACATTATTAAATGCTAATAAAATATTTCAATCATTCTAATACGTTTACTTTCTGGTTCAGTTTGAGGAAGTGGTGCTATTGGCACATTAAATGGTCTCATTGTCGCTTTGATTTTGACGTCCGGGACAAACTGTCCCATTTTGTCTTCTGTCTTTTCGTCCCCTATTTTGTTTGTGCCGCCATCAAACGCCGCGCCAGGAATACCTTTTTGAAAAGATTTTAAATAACAGCAACAAACACATTGATTAACCCTTTCTGTCATATTAATTAATTAAAATATATTGGTGCAAGAATTTAAATACTTCGTGCTCGAGGCATTTTGAATTGAGCTTTTAAAGTAGTTGCCATTGTTTGCAGTTGCTGCTGAATGGGTTTCCGTGTTGTGCTTATGTATAAATCGTCTTAAGCAATTTTTACACAAATAATTTTAGTAAAGCGATAAATTACCAACAAAACTTACCGCCAAATTCATCCACATAATCTTCTCCCTGTTGGCTTTCGTCTGATGCTTTCGAATGCTGAAATTTTTATACATTTATCAATTAGGTAATTATTTTTTATTTATTTCGAATAAATAATATGGTCTGATTTAAGCCTCTGTAACACTTAAACGGTTTTTGAACGCGATTAAAATTTTAAAACAATTGTGTGAACTAGGGTCACGGTCGGTTAACCGACCAAAAGCGAAACCCGGCATTTTTGGCCCAAAAACCGGGGATCGTAAAACCGGCCTAACCAAAAAACGGAACTTCCGGTTTAAAACCGAAAACCATATTTTTGATTCATAAATTAGCCATCAATCAAAATGTATTTAATCTAAAGTCACAGGTGTTGTAGCAGTAGTTGTCTGCATGCTGAACTTGTTTAAATGTTGCTTGGGTGCCATCACCTGCATGGTTGTTCGTTGTTGTGCCGAAGCCATCGTAGTGCCAACTCCTGCCTCATTAACATTGTCATCGTCTTCAATGTACTGTAATTATTAATTATTTTCTGTGCACTAAAAATTATTTAATATTTTTATTTTAAATTTAAATTAATTTTTGACTGTCCGTTCCATCCTTCCCAACCTCGATGATCGGTTCTGCTGTCGTGCCCTTGGTTGACGCATACAAATATCGCGGCCCAACACCCTCGGACCTCCGAGGGCCTTCTTCCCAACCTTAAAAACATTGAAACGATTTGCCTATTAACTAAAAAAACTAATAAAATAGTTTCAAATTAAATTAAATTTGGTTTAAAAGTTGTTTAGCTAAACCAACCTAAAATGTCGGCGGGATGCTTTCGGACAAAATTGCGCTGTTGGAACCCGGCAAAATAGCTATTCTGTTGGGCCAGTTTCTATTTTTTTTTCATTTGTTTGTTTAATTTGTTAGATTTTTTTAATATTAAGATTTGTATTAATTTCAAGCTTTCAATTCTTTTGATAATTAAAGTTAAATCAAAAATTACCTCTTCCGAATCGTCGTCATCGACTAAAAAGCATTTGTACCGTTTGGCTTTTCCATTTGTTTTGGCATTTGTTGTTTTTGTGCCGCCGCTTTCTTCTCTCCTCGGAGTGGAAGCGTCGCGACTTTGCCGTAATTGCCTCACACGTGCCAATTGTGCTGAATTGTCGCTGAATTTTTGCATTTTATAGAAAAAAGTGAAGGGCTTTTTATTGTAAGGAAAATTAATAAAAAGGGAAGAACCTAAATAATATATTTATAATGTTTATTTTCTTCAATAGTATTTTAAGATATTATTTTATAACTTTTTAATGAATAATACTTTTATACATAAAAAACCGGATTTTATTAGACCTGCTTAATGAAGCAGAATTTTCAGATTTTTTATTCCGTTCCCTCTCAAACAATCCGTCGACGCAACAAATCGTTGACAGCAAAATTATAAACAGCGGAACAAATTCGGGCACACCAAACACAAAGTTAAATTGAGTAAATTTCTTCATTTTTCGGTGTATAAAAACTGTTAAGAATTAAAAAGATGTTAAAATGTAAAAAGTAAATAAAAATTCAACAATAAATATTTTAAATAGCGTTCAAATATATATAAATTTTCATTTAAAACATCCAAAATTTGGAATATGATTAAATATTAAGCAAAATAATTTTTTTTTAATTTGATAAGCTAATTAAAATAAACTGAAAAATGAGCAAAAAAAAATAAGCTTCGAATAGCGAACTTATGAACATGAATGAAAATAAAGCATACGAAGACGACGGCGCCCAATGTCTCCCGACGACACATCCTTTTCAGCGGGAGAAGTGCTCTCTCTCTTTTTATCGCCGGGGGGGGGGATGGATCACGACGCTCCGTTTCCGTTTTGCCGAAGGGCAAATCGCCTCGGGGAATGCGCAGATATCGGCTGAAGCGATTTTCTGATCGCGTTATCAGAAAAGTCAGTCCCGACAAAACTCCCAAATAAAAAGAGGGGGGGGGGGGGGGGGGAGGAGCCCAAGAGGTCACCCACCAGCAGTTATGACAATAAATAATAATTGCCGAACCGCGTGAACAAGTTTCTAACCACTCATTCATTTATTTATTTTGAAAAAATTATCATTTTAAATTAAAATTCACTAAAAGCACAGCCACCACAGCAATAGTTTAGTAGCAATTAGTCCGCGAAGAAAATGTACTCAGACATAAAGATCTGATCAATTCACTTACCGCAACCAAAAAATGTAATCATTCAGTTGTTAATTCACTTTTGTGACCTGATTTGAAAAGATAAATGTTGCGAAACATTCCATTTGTTGTGAATTCCGCCCCAAATGTAATAAAAATATGAACTTGATGAGTTTTATTTTTTACAATTTTTGTTTTTAATTAAATGGTCGTCCAATTGGCATTTGTACTGCTACCCCTTGGCGGATCACTTGCATTTCACCACCCGTGCCCTGCGAATCTTTTTCTTCATTATCAGCTGAACTTTTGTTGGAAGTTTCGAATGCGCCGGCAGAAGTGGCAGAAACGGTCAGTCGCGCACTGACCGGAATGACGAGTTGTTTAAGCTTAAGTTTGAAATTAAAAAATAAATTATTTAATTAAGCTCAGCAACAGGGGGAGGGCCCCGGACCGAAAAGCTCAATCAACAGTTTATTCTAATTTTAATATTACTTTTGTGACAGTGCAACAGTTACAGTAACATTTCGCAATCCATTCCAAATTATTGTCACATGTGTAATTATTCTTCAGGCTTTATTCGCTGGAGTGGTAACGGCAGCAGCCAAATTCCGGTCTGCGGTGGAGGGGCGCGACGCCGGCCTGGTGGCGTGGGTTGACGGGCTTGCGGACTTCGTTTCTTTCGGGCCAATCCCGCATTAGAGGCGCTGAACGACGGGAAAGCATTGTTGTCTGGTGGGGGGCCAGCAGGAGCAAGCCCCCCGCCGTTGGAAGACTCATCCGACGTATCGCTGCTGGATTCTGAAGAGTCTCCGTTTGGGCTGCGCTTCTTTCGGCCAATGAGCCTAAAGAATTCTTCTGGGGAATAGGTGCTGTTGCCTATTGGGAAGTCGGGAGGGAAGTCGGGACGAAGAGCTCCCCCGCTGGTGATGTTGCCCGGTGAAGGGCCACGTGGACGACCTCCGCGGCCTCTTTTTTGATGTTTTTTCCCATGTCCGTGCGGGCTGCGCTTCTTTCGGCCTATGAAGCCAGGGTATAAGAGCTCTACCATCGTGGGTAATGTGCTGTTGTCTGGTTGGGGGACGAAAGGAGCGGGTCCCACGCCGGTGTTGTTGGCAGGTGGAGGACCGAAACGACGAGGTCCCCAGCCGTTGCCGCCACGACGAGGCCCCCATGGTCCCCAGCCGTTGGAAGACTCATCCGAATCGCTGCTGCAGTCGGAAGAGTCGCTTGAACATTGGACGACAAGCAGTGCAGCGAAAACGAGCAAAAGTGCCACTCGCAAAGTCAGAGAAGCCATTTTGTTGTCAATTTGATGGTAAAAATACAAATTAATTTTTAAATTAGCAAATTTGAAGTGGTTGAATTTGATAATTACTGCTGACTTTTTATATTCAAATTTTGCATGTCAGCCAGCAGATGAGACTTTAGGCCATGAACAGCTGGCCAATTAAATTTTGTACTTTTGTTAGAATCAAATTGGAGAGAATTTCGATTTCTTACGCAAATGTTCAAACAATTGGAATTGAACGAACGAAGCGAAGGAGACAAAAGCGCATTCTTTCAGACAAAACCAAATTGAACAAAAGTCATTTTTCACCCAAACTTTTCATCGTAAACAATTGGGCAACAAATCATCCGGTCATTGGCACAGCTGGCGGCCGGGTGAAGATTGGGAGAAGGCTTGAAATGCCTGGGAAAAGAATGGAAGTCCTGCAGGAGGCTTGAGCGGCTTGGGAGGAGGCTTGGAAGGATGCTTAGTCCCCTTTTATATAAATTTGAAGCCCTTTGACCTTTCCCTTTTGGCACTTTGCCCTTTTGGCCAGGCGTGCTCACGGATATCCGGATATCCGCGGATATATCCGGGTATAGACGGATAACGGATATGGTTTTTCGGATATATCCGGATATGGACGGATAACGGATATGGTTTTTCGGATATATCCGGATACGTACGGATCGGATAGGGTTTTTCGGATCGTCATGGATACGGACGGATGACGGATATGACCTTAATATCCGCGGACATCCGCGGACGGATATCCGGATATGGAATTTTGGAACGTCACGGATACGGACGGATAACGGATATGAAATTTTGAGGACGGACGGTACGGACGGATAACGGAAATGGGCTTTTGAGGACGGACGGATACGGATACGAAAATCCGTATCCGTGAGCACCGGTAGAGGTCGTTTGAGTCTGGCCATTTGAGTCTGGGCCACTTGAGTCTGGCCATTTGAGTCTGGTGGCCACTTGAGTCTGGCCATTTGAGTCTGGTGGCCACTTGAGTCTGGCCATTTGAGTCTGGTTAGAAGGAAAAATTTTGGAATTAAATCTTCTAAAATTAAAAGTCAAGCAATATATCCTAAAAAAAATATAACTTAAACAAAAAAATGGTACTTGGAGTTTGTTAGGCTTAGGCCTAAGCCACCCTGGTTGGGGTTCGTTAGGCTTAGGCCTAGCCTAATGAACCCCTTATTCGATTTACCAAAAATTATTCCAGTTCGGGTCCGGGGTTAGGAATTGGTTGAAAAGGAGGTTAGATTCGGATTCAACGGCCTCTTAAACCCCTATAAACACTTTGTAAAAACCGAAAAAAAATTTTTAAAAAATCAATCATAGATTAGATTATGTCAAAATGATAAATTGATGTCATATTCGTGATCAGCGGCCTTGATAACCCCTCAGAATTACATTAAACTGATATTTTTTTTAAAATTTGGGACCGATATAAGACACCATTACCATTTTTTGTTTAAAAAAGTTATATTTTTTTAGGATATGTTGCTTGACTTTTTATTTTAGAAGATTTAAGCTCAAAATTTTTTCCCTTCTAACCAGACTCAAATGGCCAGACTCAAGTGGCCACCAGACTCAAATGGCCAGACTCAAACGGCCAGACTCAAGTGGCCCAGACTCAAGTGGGCCGTTCCCGTGAGCACGCCTGCTTTTGGCATTTTCATCTTTTGCATTTTTCCTTTTGACATTTTCTCCTTTTGAGGAGGTTTAGGAAGAAGCTGGAAGGAGATTTGAGAGGCTTGGGAAATGCTTGGAGGTTTAGGAGGGAGTGGGGTACGTTTTGGTCGTCCCGCCATTTTGGTCCCGCCGTTTTGTCCCGACCAAAGTCACTTTTTGATTAAAATAACAAAAATAGACCTATTGAGTACCATTGAGTCCCGTCCTCTCGTGGACCTATTGAACTGTTTTTCCCGTTCCATCGTGAACCTATTGATCTGGTTTTGAAACGAAAGGGTTTAAGAGTTTCGGGGTGACCCCCATCCTATCGTGGTCCTTTTGGGGTTTCCACAGGGGTTCGATCAAAGGGTTAGGGTCTGGGTGATCTTTGAACTTTGCCTCCCCCCCCTCGTGGGGAACCCCATCCCCTCGTGGACCTATTGAGTACCATTGAGTCCCGTCTCATCGCTGACCTATTGAACTGGTTTTCCCATTTAATCGCGAGCCTATTGAATTGGTTTTTGAATCAGAAGGTTTGGGAGGGTTTCAGGTTTTGACCCAAAAGGTTTTGGCTTTGAACACAAAGGGTTTGGGAGGGGTTCGGACCTATTCCCTTCCCATCATTGACCTGTTGAGGACCTTTCCCGTCCTATCGTTGACCTTTTCCCGCCCCATCGTTGACCTATTCCCGTCTTATCGTTAACCTTTTGGTAGTTTCCCGTCCCATCGTTGACCTTTTGAGGGTTCCCGTCCCATCGTGGACTTTTCTTCTCCCCTTCTCTTCATTTTCTCTTCTCTTTCTCTCTCTCTCCCCTCCTTTTCTCTTTCCTTCCCACTCTCTCTCTCTTCCTTTTATCTCTCTCCCTTTACCTTTCTCTCTCTCTCTTCCCCTCTCTTCCCTTCCCTCTCTCTCTCTCTCTTTCTCCCCTCCTTTCCCTTTCTCTCTCTCTCTTCCCCTCCTCTTCCCTTCCCTCTCTCTCTTCCTTTTATCTCTCTCCCTTTTCCTTTCTCTCTCTCTTCTCGTCTTCCCTTCATCCCTATCCCTTTACTTCTTTCTCTTCCCGTTATTCCTCCTCCATTCCATACATCTCTCGGAGCAGGTGTCAACTCCTCAGTATTTACTCACTTCTAAGTAGGTCGTGTTTACATTACGGATTAAAAATTGACGACGATCGGTAAAACTCCTTTGATGTTCAAGCAAAATAAGGACGTCGAATTATTTTTTATTACAAAGTGTAAAACAGAAGATAAAACTGATGCAAAATTAATGTGCGGAAGATGTTGTTTTACAGCGGAAAAGTGCATAATTAGTGAATAGAAGACACAATTTGTAAAAAAGTTACAAAAATCAAATGTACGCAGGTGTGTGTGTAAGGGTGCGCGCGTGTTAAAGGGGTGCGCGCGTGTGTGAAATGGTTGCGCGCGTGTGTATAAGGGGTGCGTGCGCGTGTGAAAGTGGTGCGCGCGTTTGTGAAAGGTGTGCGCGCATGTGTAAACTTTGATTTCAGATTAGTCGAGTATAAAAAGGTGGTAATTGTTAGCCGTTTCACCATTTCATTATTTTTACAACAAAAAAACAATACAAATGGCTTTTAATATTAACGACAAACGTTCCCTCTTTGACTCAATCATACCCAGTGTTAATTTTTCAATCACGTCCAACTCTATAACGGTGTCCAGCGAACGTCTGTCAACCCCGAGGGTAGTACCCTTTGACATTCCCGGAAAATGTCGTCACTGTAAATCTACGGAGGGGGACATGGACTACATGGTGACAAAAGAGGGTGTGACCGTTTGGTGTACGCGCATCAGCGGACCAGCGTTTGTACCATTTGACTTTGTTTACTACTTTCCGGGGCACACCTTCTTCAAAATCAAGAACAAGGGAAGGGCGTTTGATGTGGAACATGTTCAAGCACAACACGCACCAACGGTTTGCGCACTGGTTTCAGTACAGCTTACTGTACCGCCTGAGCCCAGGAATATGGAACAGTCCATGCTGGTGGACAATTCATCCTCACACCAAAACGTCCCACCGGCACCCGCCCACACAGTACAAGAGGCTAATCACCCGCAACAACAGCAGCAGCTTCAGGACTTAGGCAACACTTTATTTGATGTTTCCACATTCCTCCCGGCTGAACAACCGCAAAAGCAGCAGCAGGTAACGGAGACACCTTTAACGACGCATCAGCTTGATGAGCTGGTCAGCAAGAAAATTAATATCAGCAATAAAAATGTACAAGACTATTTGGAAGGATATCGTACGTACACCCTGCTTCGTCCACGACGGGTACGCTTCCCCAGGGCGAAAACTGTTGCAGCAGGGTTCATGACAGATGTCCAAGTGGATTTGGCAGACATGCAGACGCTCTCACGTCACAACAGAGGATATCGCTACCTGCTTGTGGCCGTAGACGTCCTATCCAAACGGTTGTTTGTTGTACCGGCACACCAAACGTGCAGAAGATATGCTTCAGGCGTTCAAGCAGCTCATTGAACAGATGCCCATGGTACCGCATCGTATCTTTTCGGACAAGTGGACGGAGTTTCGAAACCGGCTGTTGAAGGAATTTTTTGAACAGCAGGACATTGCAAAGCACGAACCTGTCAACTCAGTTTGAGAAGGGGTACTTACCAAACTACGGGGACGAGATTTTGGAGGTCGAGACTGTGATGCACGAAGTGCATCCTGTGCGCTATAAAATTCGCGACGAACGAGGCGAGAAATTCAGAGGTAGTTTCTACGAGCACGAGTTGGCTCGTGTAAGAAAGGACGCGGAGACGAGCTACCGCATCGAGAAGGTGTACCGAAAGCGAAAGAGTCCAGACGGTTCTACAGAAATGCTCGTAAAGTTTGTAGGGTACCCGGAGAGGTATGGATTCAAGAGTCACAGCTTGTATAAAAGTCGCCCATTTTTTATTGTTAACATCATTTGTATTCATTGTTGTTGTTATTCTTATTAATAAATGGCTTCTAACAGTTTCTTTGTGTTTTTGCCGAGTAATGTTACGGACTACCCGGACAACCAGCCCAACAAATTCCGAGTACGTAAGCCCAAGTCAATTGAATTTAACGGTTCCTGGGTGTGTGGGTTGCACAGTGTCAGCTACCCCTACTCTTGGCATTCAACCATTGGAACGCTGGATGACCAGTGGATAAACACCAATTTTCATGATGTTTTCGACCCTCAAGATCGGGACATACTCAAAGTGATTCGGTTACCTGTACCCAAGGCTTCACTCAAAAAGGTTGAGCAGTTGAGGGGTTTTCTTGCTACTGTACTGAAGCATCACAGCCGGCTGCTGCAATCGATAACACAAAACAAAGAAGTTACAGAGTTTGTGGATAAACCGGAAATACTCGCTTCTCCACCTCCGCTTAAGCGTCGCAAAAGATCAATAGAAGAAACATTACCTTTGCCCCCCAGCGTTGAAGTAGACAAAGCACTACCTTTGCCTCCAAGCGTTGAAGTAGACAAAACGACACTTCCGTCTCCTCCACGGGAGGTAAAGAAGTCAAGAGCGGAAGCAAAACCTGTGTCGTCAGCATCTCCACACCTTCCAAAGACAAATCCAGCCGTATCTCCCAAGTTAACACCTCCACCAACTATATCAAAGGCGTCAATCACACCAAACAAAAGGCCGCACACTCCCTCTTTAGCAAAATCAACATCTCCAACAGCCGCAGCAAACAAAGCAACACCATCCGTACAACCAAAACCTGTTCAAACACAGCCACCACCTCCATCAGCACCAGCCGCATCAGACAAAGCAACCCCACCCGTTCGTCCAAAACCTGCTACAACACCTCTACCCGCAACTCCAAAACCCGCATCTACACCATCTGAAGTTCCGCCACCACCACCAGTTGCTGTCGCTTTGGGACACACAGAAAATACCAAAGAGGAGGAGGAATTTTATTTCCATTTTCTTCCGGATGATCAACCTTCTCCTACTTGGAAAAACCCTCTCGATAATCTTTTTTCTAGAGCCCCTAAACCTGGTGAGAAAGAGCGTGTTCAACAAATTCTATTCGTTCTCGTTGGTGAAGACAGAGTAAAAATTTCAGCGCTTGAATACCTTAAAGCAATTGTTGATTCAGTGGAGATTCAGTATGAAGAGGCCTTTGAACGCTTCAAGCTTGTTGTCAACAAGGCTGGCGTCAGTCATCTGTCATTTTCACCTCAGCTGGGATATGTGTTAGGCTTTCAAAACCCTCCATATGTGCGACACAACGAGATTGCAAAGTACGGGTGTGATTTGCGCGGTGGTTTTTCCAGTTTTGCAGTTTATTCCAAAGGACTCACTGAGAATGTGATCATCGGAAATACGCTGAGCTCCCTATTGCGTGTCGTCTCCGTCACCGGTGCGGTACAAGGAGAGTACAACGAGAAAATCTACGATTCGCCTATCTACGCCCGCGTGTTGCCTCGAGAAAGTAGCGAGATTGAATTTGAACTGCGGACAATGGACAGCGGTCGTTTGGTTCCCTTTGCGTACGGTACGACGATGGTTGTGCTGAGATTTAAGAAGGTGATAAACTTTTGACCAATCACTTCCATTGTATTTTCTCATTCATTCTTTTTCATTTCAAGGGATCCTCACCGTATCAGAGAGGTTACGGAATACAGCGTGGAGCAGGAGTGGGGGATGTTTTTCGAGGGCTGTGGCGATTTTTTTCTTCCCATTCTGCGGCGCGTAGGGACAACTGTTGGAGCAGAGGCCCTAAGCACAGGCCAGCGTGTACTGGAGCGAGTTGCAAACGAGGGAGCACCTCTGAAGGAGACGTTTTACAATGAAGGCAAGCGTGGTATTGACACTGTTCTGGAGAAAGGAGGCCTCCCCAAACAGTTTGGTACTGGAAAAGTGGGTATAAAAAGGCAAGGTATTAAACGCAAAGGCACCATTATTCCCAGTCATCATACATTAATTGGACGCACAATTAAAAAATTGTCACTACCAACATCGTCATTCTCGTCAAAAAAACGTACACGCTCAGACGCCTTTGGACTATACTAAAAAATGGCTTTCCACAAAATTGATCATGACAGCGTCAACTCCATAACTAATGCTTTGGATTTCTTCAACGTGCCACCGACAAATGTGAGTGTATCATCTTCAAGTGTTCGAGCTGTTGCCTAGCAACCCTCTGACTGACCCTCCCTACCAATTCAAGCTGCATTCGAGCCAAAATTTCATTGACCTCTCAAAGTGTTACCTGTTCACGGAGTTTCGAATCCGCAAGGAGAACGCAAGCGGTCTACTGGTAAACTTGGATGTGACAGACCCTGCGGTATGCCCAATTCAAATGATTGGGCAGACATTTATCCGCAACATCCGCATGAGCATTAATGGCCGTGAAATTTTTAACACAAATTCTCTGATGGCGTACAAAACGTACTTTACACATGAACTCTCCTACACACCAGCTGCGAAGGACTCACACCTAGGCGCTGCAGGCTACTATGGGGACAAGGATGAAACTCTCGAGCAAGGAGATGGATGTGCGGCCAGAAGGGATTTGTTTGTAGGCAGTAAAACCGCACAGTTCATCGCCAAAATTGACGCTGACTTGTTCAATCAGCCGCTTTATTTGATTAATTTTTGTGAGTTGGACGTGGAAATTCTACCTAACGATAGCAACTTTTTGATCGTAGCACCCAACACCGGAGCGACTGCTCCTCGCTACCACTTTGAGGTTGTCGGACTTAAAATGTACGTAAAAGAAGTTTCACTGATGGACGGACTGGCGTTGGACATTGCCCGGAAGCTGGAGGTAACACCCGCACGCTATGCTGTGCGAAAGACGATGATGAAGTCGTTGTTCATCAGTCAAGGACGATACGAGTTCACCTCCAACCTCTTCATGGACCAGATTCCTCGGCGTATAATCATCGGTCTGGTTTCCAACTCCGATTACGTTGGGGACCCAAAGCGCAGTCCGTTCAACTTCCAGCCGTTTAATGTGCGTGAAATCTCCATCATTGCTAACGGGAGGTCGTATCCCCAGGCTCCCTACGATCTGGATTATTCCAAGGGAAAATACGTGCGTGCATTCAACGACATGAACGAGGCAGTCGGATTCAGCAACACGGCGGAGAGCAACGGTATAACATTTAAACAATATGGTAAGACACATTGTATGTACGTGTTTAACATGACCAGCAGCGGTGATGACCAGGCTGGCCTTTTTGACTTGATCAAAAACGGAACAACAGCGGTGAGCATCAAGTTCAGCCAGGGTGTGCCCATTTATATTTTTCACAAAAAAATATTGTTCTCCGTCTGAATAAAATGCGACCAATTATATTCGTTGTACTTCTGTTACACACAGTAGTCGCGATGATTGTTGAGGATGGTGTAAAAATAGAAGAGCTTCCCGAGTATAAAGAGTGGCAGCGACGCCAGGGCTTGCCAAGATCTACTCCCACACCTCTAAAAACAATGACAACAACAGGTAAGCCCAAAGCATCTAAACAAACTCAGCCCCAGCAATACCCTTCATTTGGACTTTTCTCAGGGCTACAGCCGTGCAAGGACAGAAGATGACAATTATCTGGGACACATTTACTGCTACGCACTGTTCGCGTTGTACGCGATGATGATGCTCTCACTTATCATTTACTAACTTCGTTCATTCGTCTGGATAAAATAGCGAGGACAGCCTCAAAATTCTTCTTCTCATTCGTCTTCCCCATCAAAAAGTGGCAGTGTGCCAAGTGTTATCTACGGAGTCGCAGCATCAGAAACACAGTTTCTCCCACCACCACCCCCACATCCCCTGCTGCGCGAAAATGGACAGCAAACAGATTACCCAAATTTTGGAGGCAAACCCGTTGACGAGACGCGTGTTTCACGGGTGCTATCCGTCTGACAGACTGCCGAGTCCCCAGATATCGTCAATTGAAGGTTCCGTCCGCAGCCGTTGTTAACTTGGACCCCGAGGGGATGAAGGGGTCTCATTGGATTGCAATTTTTGTGTACAGCCCTCGAGAAGTGATGTACTTTGACAGTCTAACTCTCCCCATTGTACCCCCAATAGAACAATTTCTCAACACCTTTCCATTTGTGCACAAAAATCAGAAACCCTATCAATCTCCTTTCGCAAAAACTTGCGGACAATATTGTATCTGTTTTATTTATTTTCTCTCCCTTGGCCTTACGTATGATCAATTCCTTTATATGATCGATTCTCAAAATTGCGCAGATTTATTTGTAACAAGAATGGTGAATAAATTGGTGAAAAATTGAATTGTTTTGCCTGGTTTAACAAAATTAACACGTACGTCATTGCCGGTAAAAGTCACCTCTTTGTGGTCTAACCCTTGTGTAAACAATGAAGTGATCGGATGGTGGGATGTCTTCGTTGTCGGTATACTTCAAAGGGTGATGTGGTCAACTGCTGTTGCGCAACCACTCTCAGGTCATCTATCTACAAACAACAGTTGGTAAAATTTGATTTAACACTTCTTTGTAAGTAAAATTCACCGCTTTACGGGTTAATCCTTGGGTAAACAATGAAGTGTTCCGGTGGCGGGAGGTCTTCGTTGTCAGTATACTTCAAAGGATTGCGCGGTCAACTGTTATTGCGCAACCGTTCCCGGGTCATCTCGCAAATCCACTTTTTTTCTCCCGACCGTACCTGATTTAAAGAGAGCGCAAATGGGCGACCAACCTCCCCAAAAACGTGCCCGTCTTGGTTTTACAATTGATGAACTGCTCAGCAGTCAACCATTATCTGCCCAGTTACAACAACGTCAGCAGATCGGCAACGGTAGACCGATAGAGAAGACTCCCAAAGATTTTGTGAGGAAGCTGGAGGAAGATGTTGAGCATTCGACAAAGTTCAACATGGTCAAGTTGAAGTCAAAGTTTCAAATTGAAGATTTACCCGCCGACCCGGAAGCTTTATTGGCCGGCATTTTCCAAAAGTGTGTAGACGATGCGGCGGAGGAAAGTCGTCAGCGCGGACACGCACCGGATCGCCTAGGTTGCATAATCAGCAGTGAGCACCTTTCATCTGACGTCTGGACGCCCATTCGCGAAATCAACGACAACGTTGTGGACGTAATTTTAAACCGGTTCTTGAGCGTCTCGCAGAGCAAACAACAAAATAATGTGTCACTGCTGGGCGCCCTATTCACCGTCACAGTCACCACTGTGAGTCGCAAAGGACTTCAGACTGCTCGGATACACTAAGGCCGCGTACAATAAATTTTTAATTTTTGTCCATTTTTATTTATTTGCTTGTATTAGTGAAAACGGAAGATAAAATGGTGCGTGCATGTGAGAAATGGTAAACATATACACATATCAATACTGTGCGTGAAAAGATTTAGGATTGTTTTGACTGAACTGTGCACCTCCCGTATCTAAATAATCGTCGTCTTCCTTCTGCAGAAAAGCTGTCAGAGTATCATCACCGTCTTCCTCACAGCTAATACTTTTGGGTGAACTTGATCGCTCTCTGATTTCAGTGAAGATCCGTCCTAGCCAAGTCTGATTCGCATCTGGGAAGGATGATACACTGTCCACAATTTCAACAAGCTCCATGGGGTAAAATCTGTCTTCGCCTTTTCCCGGATGTTCAATTACACACGGCATGTACGGGTTGTGTAACCGGATTCTGTGCCTCGCATAAAAATGCGCTGCTATATTAATGTTGTAAGGGCGGGGAAGACGGCCATAGGCCATGACGTGTGCTGCTCCGTCCCCAGTCAAACTGTCAATAAAGAACGTCTTTTTGTATCCGTTTCGGTCTGTATAAGTTGTACGAACTTTTTTACCCTTCAGCGATCTGAGTTATTAATTCATGATCTGCGGGGTGGGTCAGCCTTTCACGCAGCGATCGGACTTTAATATTGAGAAGTTGAGCGCAATAAGTACTGACAAGCACCATTTTGTTAAACAATGAAACACATGATCGTCATTTATCAGTTTTTATACCAAAAAATAATCCGACGTCCTTATTTTGCTTTAACATTAGAAGAGTTTAGATAATCCGACGTCCTTATTTTGCTTTAACATTAGAAGAGTTTAGATAATCCGACATCCTTATTTGCTTCAACATCAAAGAAGGTTTACCAATCGACCTCAATTTTTAATCCGTAAGGTAAACACTACCTACTTAATGTGAGTAAATATTGAGGAGTTGACACCTGCTCCGAGAGATGTAGGGAATGGAGGAGGAATAATGGGAAGAGAGAGAAGTAAAAGGAGGGGGATAGAGGGAATAGGAAAGGAAGAGAGAGAGAAAGGGAAAGGGAGAGAGATAAAAGGAAGAGAGAGAGGGAAGGGAAGAGAGGGGAAGAGAGAGAGAAAGGTAAAGGGAGAGAGATAAAAGGAAGAGAGAGTGGGAAGGAAAGAGAAAAGGAGGGAGAGAGAGAGAGAGAGAGAAAGAGAAGAGGAAATGAAGAGAAAGGGAGAAGAAAAGTCCACGATGGGACGGGAAAGGTCCGAAACCCTCCCAAACCCTTTGGGTTCAAAACCAAAACCACCCAAAACCCTTTGGTTCAAAGCCAAAACCTTTGGGTCAAAACCCTAACCTTAACCCTAACCCTCTGACCCAGCCCCAAAACCCTTTGGTTCAAAGCCAAAACCTTTGGGTCAAAACCCTAACCCTAACCCTAACCCTAACCCTTTGACCCAACCCCAAAACCCTTTGGTTCAAAGCCAAAACCTTTGGGTCAAAACCCTAACCCTAACCCTTTGACCCAACCCCAAAACCCTTTGGTTCAAAGCCAAAACCTTTGGGTCAAAACCCTAACCCTAACCCTAACCTTTTGACCCAAAACCCTTTGGTTCAAAGCCAAAACCCTTTGGCTCAAAAATCGAAACCCTCCGAAACCCTTTGGTTTCAAAACCAGAACCCTCCCAAACCCTTTGGTTCAAACCCAGATCAATAGGTTCACGATGGAACGGGAAAATCAGTTCAATGGGTCCGCGATGAAATGGGACCGCTAGAGGACGGGACTCAATAGGTCTGAAACCCCTCCGAAACCCTTTGGTTGAAACCAAAACCCTTTGGGGCATAAAAAAACAATTCAATAGGCTAGCGATGAAATGGGAATAGGACACTCAATAGGTCCGCGATGAAATGGGACCGCTAGAGGACGGGACTCAATAGGCCCGCGATGGGACGGGGGGAATGGGCAAAGTTCAAAGATCACCCAAACCCAAACCCTTTGGTCGACCCTCTGTGGAAACCCCAAAAGGTCCACGATAGGATGGGGGTCACCCCGAAACTCTTAAACCCTTTCGTTTCAAAACCGAGACCCTCCAAAACCCTTTGGGTTAAAACCAATTCAATAGGCTCGCGATGAAATGGGAATAGGACCCTCAATAGGTCCGCGATGAAATGGGGCCGCTAGAGGACGGGACTCAATAGGCCCGCGATGGGACGGGGTGTTCCGCAAGGAGTGGCAAAGGTGGTCAACCAAAAGAAAGGAAATGGGAAAATGGAAGGAACGCCCTCGCAATGGGATGGGGTGGGCAAAGTTCAAAGATCACCCAAACCCTAACCCTAACCCTTTGGCCCAACCTCAAAACCCTTTGGTCCAAAACCGAAACCCTCCGAAACCCTTTGGTTCAAAGCCAAAACCTTTTGGGTCGAAACCCGAAACCCTCCGAAACCCTTTGGTTCAAAGCCAAAACCTTTTGTGTCGAAACCCGAACCTCCAAAACCCTTTGCTTTAAAACCAGATCAATAGGTTCGCGATGGAATGGGAAAACCAGTTCAATAGGTCAGCGATGAGACGGGACTCAATGGTACTCAATAGGCCAGCGATGGGATGGAGTTCCACTAATAGGGTGGGGGTCACCCCGAAACTCTTAAACCCTTTCGTTTCAAAACCAGATCAATAGGTTCACGATGGAACGGGAAAAACAGTTCAATAGGTCCACGAGAGGACGGGACTCAATGGTACTCAATAGGTCCACGATGGGATGGGGTTCCCACGAGGGGGGGGGGGGCTTTAACTACTCCCGGAGGCACGTTGATCGCATCGCCAAAATTTGCCGTCCTCATCGGCGTTCATTTTGTGAAAAGTAAATGTGTGGCCCTCGTATGCAATTTTTCCTTGTCTCTTTTTTGTCAAAATTTGCTGATTTTCCATAGTTATTTCTAAAACAAAAGATCTTTATTCAGCATTTCAAAAAATAAGAAAAGATAAAACGTTCAATAGGTAAATTAGAGTAGGGGTCATTACCGTCCCGCCACTACCGTCCCAGGCCATTACCGTCCCGGTCACTAGCGTCCCACCCATTTTTTTTAAACCGCAAAATTTGAGTAAATATAAACCAAAGTTAAATTTTTGGCGCGCCAACGAAACTCCCAAGCCACAAAACCACCCAATCAACCAAAAACAACGAAATAACAAAAAACAAAATTTTTTTTAAGTCGACAAAATGTTTGTGTTAGGGGTATACAAGGGCGTAGAATCCGAATCTGGCCTCCATTTTGCCCAATTCTAAATCCCGGACACGAATTCATGCTTCTTAATCGATTTTACGCCCCAGAAATCCCCTTGAAAAACTATTTTGAATTTCGAAAAATTGTTCGAATCAGGGTCCGGGGTTCGATTGGTCGAAATGGAGGTCAGATTCAGATTCTACGCCTTTGTATACCCTCTAACACAAGCTTTTTTCGACTTATAAAACAAAAAATTTTTTTTTGGGTATTTCATCGCCAGCACTGGGCGCTCTCGAAAATTTTCTGCTCGAAAATCTTAATGGAGTGCTCGATGCTTCATTACCTGATAAAAATTTTGTTAACGGACAAATTCTAGAAAATATTTTTTGGTTGGGACGGTAGTGGCCGGGACGGTAATGGCCTGGGACGGTAGTGGCTTGGGACGGTATTGGCGGGACGGTAGTGGATCGCTTCGGGTGAATTGATATGCATATTTATTTGAAACATAATGCCAGGAAGTTAGGCGTGAATTCAAATTCATCTTGATAATAAAAATACTATTTGTGACGGTTTCAGATTGTTTGACATCATTTTTTATGCAAAAAATGTTTGGGACCAAAACGTACCCGGGACCAAAACGGCCGGGACCAAACTGGTTGGGACCAAAACGGCGGGACCAAAACCGACAAAAACGTCCCTTTCCCTTAGGAGGAGGATAGGTAGGCTTAAGAAATTAGGGGAGGTTTGGGAGGAGGGTTTTAGGGTGCCTGGCGCTATCATGGGGCCAGGCGCCATTGCCTTATGGCCACACCAATCTTTTCAAAAAAGGGCATAATAAAACAAAAAAACTCTTTCTATAAATTTTATTTAGCTGCTGTGTTATACTTTCAATGATCGTCGTTATAATCATTCTTTTTTCAGAACAAAACTTCAAGTTAGCTTAATTAAATAATTTAATATTTTATTTTTAATTTCAAGCTTAAAAGTTCCAAATTGGTGTGGCCAATTTGGTTCCACATATTATTTGCACCCAATGCTCTATAATAGAGAAGGTAATTCACACAAAAAGCTTTTAATATTTTCGCATAATTAGATTAGATGGTGTGACGGAATAAGTGCAAAGAAATGAAAACAGCAAAGCAAAGTCGTACCCTGGGTGGGCTAGGCCAAAAAATTTTTTGAGAAAAACCCATAGGGGGAAGAAACTTTTTGTCTTAAAACAGATTCTCAAAAAAACTTGTTTTTTTGAAAAAAACAAAAAAAATTTTCAAACCTACCTCGGGGGGGGGGGGGGGGGGTACGATTAGGAGGTTTCAAATGGAAGGGGGTTACTAATAGAGTAAATAGTCCACATTTTATTTACTATTTTTAGTCCATATAAATCCGGTTTCTGCATATAATTTTAAAGGGTATAAGATCTGACAACAAATTTTTTGAGGGTTTTTTGCTTTTTCTTAAGAAATTACCAAAAAATGGCAATGTTGCTAAAAAGTCGAAGCAAATGCTTAAAGTCCGCTTTCTAGACATTACGAGTTTCAAAACCCCGGACCGAAAAGCTCAATCACCAGTTTATTCCAATTATTGTAACAGTTACAGTAACATTCGCAATCTCTTCAAATTACTGTCAAATGTGTAATCAATTCTTCAGACTTTGTTCACTGGAGTGGTGCCGGCAAAAAGGCATCCATCCGGTCTTCACTTCCCCGGGGGACCTCCGGGCCGCGTTGAAGGGGCGGGACGATGGCCTGGTGGTTTGCTTTTGACGGCTAACACTGAGTTTCGCTTGCGACGATCGGCGGAAGGCTCATCCGACGGCATTTCAGGGCTGCTGAGAAGTTGTTTTATTTCGTCGGAAGGTTCTTCGAGTTGTTCGGAAGAGTCGCTTGAACATTGGACGACAAGCAGTGCAGCGAAAACGAGCAAAAGTGCCACTCGCAAAGTCAGAGAAGCCATTTTGTTGTCAATTTGATGGTAAAAATACAAATTAATTTTTAAATTAGCAAATTTGAAGTGGTTGAATTTGATAATTACTGCTGACTTTTTATATTCAAATTTTGCATGTCAGCCAGCAGATGAGACTTTAGGCCATGAACAGCTGGGCAATTAAATTTTGTACTTTTGTTAGAATCAATTGGAGAGAATTTCGATTTCTTACGCAAATGTTCAAACAATTGGAATTGAACGAACGAAGCGAAGGAGACAAAAGCGCATTCTTTCAGACAAAACCAAATTGAACAAAAGTCATTTTTCACCCAAACTTTTCATCGTAAACAATTGGGCAACAAATCATCCGGTCATTGGCACAGCTGGCGGCCGGGTGAAGATTGGGAGAAGGCTTGAAATGCCTGGGAAAAGAATGGAAGTCCTGCAGGAGGCTTGAGCGGCTTGGGAGGAGGCTTGGAAGGATGCTTAGTCCCCTTTTATATAAATTTGAAGCCCTTTGACCTTTCCCTTTTGGCATTTGCCCTTTTGGCATTTTTCCTTTTGAAGTTTTCCCCTTTTGAGGAGGTTTAGGAAGAGGCTTGGGAGGAGATTTGAGAGGCTTGGGAAATGCTTGGAGGTTTAGAAGGAGGATAGATAGGCTTAAGAAATTTAGGGGAGGTTTGGGAGGAGGGTTTTAGGGTTTGAGGGTTTTTTGCTTTTTTTAAAGAAATTACCAAAAAATGGCAATGTTACTAAAAAGCCGAAGCAAATGCTTAAAATCCGCTTTCTAGACATTGAGGTTTTCAAAAACCCCGGACCGAAAAGCTCAATTACCGGTTTATTCCACTTCTTACCACTTTTGTGACAGTGCAACAGTTACAGTAATATTTCAAAATCTCTTCAAATTATTGTCATATGTGTAATTATTCTTCGGGCTTTATTCACTGGAGTGGTGTCGGCAGCAGCCAAATTCAGGTCTGCGGTGGAGGGGCGGGACGCCGGCCTGGTGGCGTGGGTTGACGGGCTTGCGGGCTTAGACGGGCTTGCGGACTTCGTTTCTTTCGGGCCAATCCCGCATTAGAGGCGCTGAACGACGGGAAAGCGCTGTTGTCTGGTGAGGGGCCGGCAGGAGCAAGCCCCCCGCCGTTGGAAGACTCATCCGAATCGCTGCTGCAGTCGGAAGAGTCACACGAACATTGGACGACAAGCAGTGCAGCGAAAACGAGCAAAAGTCCCACTCGCAAAGTCAGAGAAGCCATTTTGTCGTCAATTTGATGGTAAAAATACAAATTAATTTTTAAATTAGCAAATTTGAAGTGGTTGAATTTGATAATTACTGCTGACTTTTTATATTCAAATTTTGTGTGTCAGCCAGCAGATGAGACTTTAGGCCATGAACAGCTGGGGCAATTAAATTGTGTACTTTTGTTAGAATCAAATTGGAGAGAATTTCGATTTCTTACGCAAATGTTCAAATAAATGGAATTAACGTACCGAAGGAGACAAAAGCGCATTCTTTCAGACAAAACCAAATTGAGCAAAAGTCATTTTCACCCAAACTTTTCATCGTAAACAATTGGGCAACAAATCATCCGGACATTGGCACAGCTGGCGGGCGGGCGCCATACATTCATTGGCTTTCAACGTTTTTATAGGTAATTAAATATTTTATTAAAACATTAATTGATTATTAAAAGTCAGTGAGCTCCCGACTAGGGTTGGCGCTTCCGAACCGGATCGTACCGTCGAACCGTGTTTTTTTCGGTTTGAATAAGCGAAAATCTCGGCTCGGTTCCAAGATAGGGGGGGGGGGGGGGGGTATTCGTTGCCAATTCAAATATTAACATACAGGTTCTCTCCCGACTCAACAAATGATAAATGCGTCACGCACATCTACGCTTAACTTCAGTCCTACACGTCGAGTCCTACTCAAATTTTCACCCATCCTGAGAAAAGGCCGGCAATTTCAGGTTTTAATCTCTGTTGGTCTTTTGAGAGGCCGATTCGGCTAAATTTTCAGTGGAATTTGTGGGTTTTCAAGATTTTGTTGGTTTATGGAACTTTGGATCATCTCGGCGGCGCTTGATATGTATGGAATGTAAATATTTCGAGCGTAAAATATTTCTTTAAGATTAACAAAAATTGAAGACTTTACAGCAAAAAATTTTGTTCACACGAACGAAAAGTTTCAGTTCTTCGGTTCGGGTAACCGAACAATTCCCAGGAACCGACAACCCCCCCCCCCCAGCAGAGCCCGTAAAAAAGAGCGAGGGAACTTTCCCCCGAAAATTCCCCGGGAACGTGTTCCCAGGGAATTTTCTCCCAATTCCAAGGGAATGCCGATGCGGTTTTTAGTTTCGCAACATTTATCTTTTCAAATCAGGTCACAAAAGTGAATTAACAACTGAATGATTACATTTTTTGGAATGAATCAATGAGTGGTTAGAAACTTGTTCACGCGGTTCGGCAATTATTATTTATTGTCATAACTGCTGGTGGGTGACCTCTTGGGCTCCTCCTCCCCCCCCCTCCCCTCTTTTTATTTCGGGAGTTTTGTCGGGACTGACTTTTCTGATAACGCGATCAGAAAATCGCTTCAGCCGATATCTGCGCATTCCCCGAGGCGATTTGCCCTTCGGCAAAACGGAAACGGAGCGTCGTGATCCATCCCCCCCCGGCGATAAAAAGAGAGAGAGCACTTCTCCCGCTGAAAAGGATGTGTCGTCGGGAGACATTGGGCGCCGTCGTCTTCGTATGCTTTATTTTCATTCATGTTCATAAGTTCGCTATTCGAAGCTTATTTTTTTTGCTCATTTTTCAGTTTATTTAAATTAGCTTATCAAATTAAAAAAAAATTATTTTGCTTAATATTTAATCATATTCCAAATTTTGGATGTTTTAAATGAATGAACGCTATTTAAAATATTTATTGTTGAATTTTTATTTACTTTTTACATTTTAACATCTTTTTAATTCTTAACAGTTTTTATACACCGAAAAATGAAGAAATTTACTCAATTTAACTTTGATAATAAGACGCTAAAACTAAAAACGGTCTGTGCACCGTAACTATAACCCACCTACAAAAAAGCAAAAAGCTCATCAATAAGAAAAAGAAGTTAATTAATAATAATAATAATTTTTCATACCCATTAATTAAAGCAATAAAAGTTGAGAGTAACATTTCGCAATCCTTTCAATTTATTGTCACATGTGTAATTATTCTTCGGATTTATTCACTGGAGTGGTGCCGGCACAAAGGCATCCATCCGATCTTCACACCTCCGGGGGAACGCCGTTGGACTCGCCCGACGTATCGCTGCTGGATTCTGAAGAGTCTCCGTTTGGGCTGCGCTTCTTTCGGCCAAAAGCACCAAACACAAAGTTAAATTGAGAAAATTTCTTCATTTTTTAAATTTTTATTTAAAACACAAAATTTGGAATATGAAATTTAATATTTAAAAATGAATAAATTTTTTTTTGAAAATAAACAGAAAAATGAGCAACAAAAAAAAAAGCCCCAATAGCGAACTTATGAACATGAATTAAATCCGTGTCCGGATATATTCGTGCCTTTTGTATCCGTCTCATTTTTTCAAAATTCATATCCGTATCCAATCCGCGGATATCCGCAATATCCGTTGTGAAAATTTTTTCCAATTTTTTAAACCAAAAATTACGATTTTTTCTCAGTACATATGTTATTGATGATCTTCAGCTTCGACATCAGCGTTTTTGTGACTCGAGGCAAAACGATTAATAAGTAAATGCCCGCTCTTCCTCGGCAAAAATCAAAAATGATAATAAAAACATTGGTACTCAAATATACGGATATGCGCGGATATCCGCGGATTTGACTTTCATATCCGTATCCATCCGTGTCCGTCCCCTTTTTTGAAATGCCGTATCCGTATCCATCCATATCCGGATATCAGTGCCCATGCCTGCCTACGACACATCCTTTTCAGCGGGAGAAGTGCTCTCTCTCTTTTTATCGCCGGGGGGGGGGATGGATCACGACGCTCCGTTTCCGTTTTGCCGAAGGGCAAATTCGCCTCAGGAATGCGCAGATATCGGCTGAAGCGATTTTCTGATCGCGTTATCAGAAAAGTCAGTCCCGACAAAACTCCCAAAATAAAAAGAGGGGGGGGGGGGGAGCCCAAGAGGTGGGAGTCGTTCATTTGGGCGCTCACGTTTGGGCGCCGGGAACGTTTGGGCGCCCGTTATAAAAGCATCAGTTGGGCGCCCACATCAAAAACTTTTATCGAACAACTTTAATTTAAAAAAAAGTTTCTGTTGGGTAATTAGGGAACGTACGGAGGCTTGAAAAAAAGCATTTTGGTCGCGAAGCTTGTGCTAATAGGCTGCAAATTGCGATCCCGGGCCAATTTTTTTTTACTTTAAAATTTTGAAATTCATATTTCAGGGGTAAAAATATGCGTAGAACACGAAACCAAGCCCGGATTTTGTGAATGGCGAACCCCGAACTCGAATTCGAACATTTTTGAATTTTAAATGTTTTCAAAATTCATACATAGGTAGGTATTTATGTTTCAAAATTATTTAAAAAAACACAAAATAGCAACAAAAAAGCAAGTAACGGCCGAATTCTTGCTTTTGGAAAGATTTTGAGACCAAAATGAATGAAAATTTTTGATTTTTTGAAAAATTGTCGAATTTATGAAAGCCTAAAAAATGTTACTTAATAAACACTTTAAAAAATTTTTCGAAAATTTTGATTAGCCTACCTAATATACCGGGCGCCCGAACGTACCCGGCGCCCAAACGTAAGCGCCCAAATGTACCCAATCGCAAGAGGTCACCCACCAGCAGTTATGACAATAAATAATAATTGCCGAACCGCGTGAACAAGTTTCTAACCACTCATTCATTTATTTATTTTGAAAAAATTATCATTTTAAATTAAATTCACTAAAAGCACAGCCACCACAGCAATAGTTTAGTAGCAATTAGTCCGCGAAGAAAATGTACTCAGACATAAAGATCTGATCAATTCACTTACCGCAACCAAAAAATGTAATCATTCAGTTGTTAATTCACTTTTGTGACCTGATTTGAAAAGATAAATGTTGCGAAACATTCCATTTGTTGTGAATTCCGCCCCAAATGTAATAAAAAATATGAACTTGATGAGTTTTAATTTTTACAATTTTTGTTTTTTAATTAAATGGTCGTCCAATTTGCATTTGTACTGCTACCCCTTGGCGGATCACTTGCATTTCACCACCCGTGCCCTGCGAATCTTTTTCTTCATTATCAGCTGAACTTTTGTTGGAAGTTTCGAATGCGCCGGCAGAAGTGGCAGAAACGGTCAGTCGCGCACTGACCGGAATGACGAGTTGCTTAAGCTTAAGCTTGAAATTAAAAAATAATTTATTTAATAAAGCTAACTCGTAGTTTGTCTTTTGCACTTCCATTAAACACTGAAAAAAGAAGCATTGAGTGCAAATAATATTCGGAACCAAATTGGCCACACCAATTTGGAACTTTTAAGCTTGAAATTAAAAATAAAATATTAAATTATTTAATTAAGCTAACTGAAGTTTGTCTTCGGCCATTAAACATTGAAAAAAGAATGATTATGACGACGATCATTGAAAGTATAATACAGCAGCTAAATAAAATTTATAGAAAAGAGTTTTTTTTTGTTTTATTATGACCCTTTTTTGAAAAGATTGGTGTGGCGGCCATAAGGCCACAAAGTTCCAAATTGGTGTGTAATTCATACAAAAAGCATTTTATATTTTTGGATAATTAAGGTGAATTGGTGTGTCGAGGATCTCGAAAAAAAATCTCGACGAGATTCTCGAGAAATCTTGTCTCGACATCTCGTCTCGAAGAAATTTTCCGAGATTTTTCGAGAATCTCGTGCTTTTTCAAGAATCTCGTCTCGAGACCTCGAAAAATCTCGAGTCGCGATCTCGCTCGAAGCTCAAGTCCGGTCTCTACTGAAAACTAAAGTAAATGTTTCTTTAACTTAAAATAATAAAATTATCTAAAATCCGCTTTCTAGACATTCCGATTTTCAAAAACCCCGGACCGAAAAGCTCAATCAACAGTTTATTCCACTTCTAATACTACTTTTGTGACAGTGCAACAGTTACAGTAATATTTCAAAATCCATTCCGAATTATTGTCACATGTGTAATTATTCTTCAGGCTTTATTCGCTGGAGTGGTAACGGCTGCAGCCAAATTCCGGTCTGCGGTGGAGGGGCGCGACGCCGGCCTGGTCGCGTGGATTGACGAGCTTGCGGATTTTGACGGGCTTGCGGGCTTCGTTTCTTTCGGGCCAATCCCGCATTAGAGGCGCTGAACGGCAGGAAAGCATTGTTGTCTGGTGGGGGGCCGGCAGGAGCAAGCCCCCCGCCGTTGGAAGACTCATCCGACTTATCGCTGCTGGATTCTGAAGAGTCGCTTGAACATTGGAAGACAAGAACGAGCAAAAGTGCCACTCGCAAAGTCAGAGAAGCCATTTTGTTGTCAATTTGATGGTAAAAATACAAATTAATTTTTAAATTAGCAAATTTGAAGTGTTTAAATTTGATAATTATTGCTGACTTTTTATATTCAAATTTTGCGTGTCAGCAGATGAGACTTTAGACCATAAACAGTTGGCCAATTAAATTTTGTACTTTTGTTAGAATCAAATTGGAATTTCAATTTTTTACGCAAATGTTCAAACAAATGGAATTGAACGAACGAACGAACCGAAGGAGACAAAAGCGCATTCTTTCAGACAAAACCAAATTGAGCAAAAGTCATTTTCGACCAAACTTTTCATCGTAAACAATTGGGCAATTATTGTCACATGTGTAATTATTCTTCGGACTTTATTCACTAGAGTGGTGCTGGAAAAAAGGCATCCGGTCTTCACACCTCCGGGGGAGCGCCGTTGGAAGACTCGCCCGACGTATCGCTGCTGGATTCTGAAGAGTGTCCGTTATGGAAGTCCTGCAGGAGGTTGGGCGGCTTGGTAGGAGGCTTGGAAGAGGTTTGGGAGACTTGTGACGAGGCTTGGAGAATGCTTTACACACCCTGTTCTAGACATTACGGTTTTCAATGACCCCGACCGAAAAGCTCAATCAACAGTTTAACCCAATTCTTTAATTTAAGGCTCGTAGCCATAAATTTTTTTTGGGGGCAGTAGGGAGAAAAAGTCGATTTTTAGGGGGTGTGTTTTTACCTTTAAAATAGGTAAAATCCTAAAAAAGGCTCTCCCCATGTTGCTGTTTTCATTTCCTTTGCATTTATTCTGTCACCCCAATTCATCTCTAATCTAATTATGCGAAAATATTAAAAGCTTTTTGTGTGAATTACACACCAATTTGGAACTTTGTGGCCTTATGGCCGCCACGGCGGGATGACATTTCGTCTACCCGACATTTCGTCTACTAAGCCAAAATACGACATTTAGTCCACGCGTTCCGGATCTATCCAAAAGCTTTTATTTTGACTCACATTTCGTGACAATCTTTTCAAAAAAGGACATAATAAAACAGAAAAAAACTATTTTCTATTTTTTTCAGACCAAAACTTCAAGTTAGCTTAATTAAATAATTTAATATTTTATTTTTAATTTCAAGCTTAAAGTTCCAAATTAGTGTGACCAATTGGTTCCACATATTATTTGCACACAATGCTCTATAACAGAGAAGGTAATTCACACAAAAAGCGTTTTTTCGCCAATTTTTTGGCGACGAGAGCGCCGAAGGGTAAAGTCTGGGGAGGAAGTGACCGAACGACGCGGTGAAAAGGGACTAATCCGACGGGAGAGCCACTCCCGAGCGCAGAAGAAAAAAAGTGATCCAGGGAGGGCCCCACATTTCGCTTGGTTTCCCTTTTTTCAATTTGTTATGCAACGCCCCCCCGGGAGATTTTCCTATTTAACCCCCCCCCCCGGGGGGTTCAGTTCGTTGCGTTGGTTCAGTTCACTTCCTCGCTCTTATTCCATTTCAGTGTCCCATTTTTCGTCGCCCCGAATAAACGTTGTCCTAATTCTCCATCGGATTCGTCTGGGAAGGGAGACTAACTCCATGGGGGGGGGGGGGGGGGGGGGGACAGCTCCATCGCCAATTCTTTCGAACAGGCGTAATTCCGACGGCCTATTCCTTCCCCACTCATGACCCCAGTCATCCATCGTCTCCCCCCACCCCCCCCCCCCCCCCCCCGAACGTCCAGGACTTGTTCTTCGGATCGGAGCAGTTGGCCGGCAGAAGACGGAAGAAAGGCGCTCCCGACTGCATTGCACCAATCAATCAGCGTCGGAGCGACCACATCGCGGGAATTCAATCCCGAACGTCAATGACAGCGACCAGTTCATCGAGATCCAGGAAAGGGGAGCCAATCTCCCCTCGATGCCAAGCAGTTCAAGTCCGGAGCCAGCAGGCGGGAGTGCCTCCTCCCGAACGTCTCGACAGGGAGCCCCGACTTCTCCCCCAAACAACAATCGGTGGTGCCGTTAGGCTCCCCAAATCGTGGATAATTCCAATCAACCTCAACTCCCCCCCCCCCCTTTTTGCCCCCCAAAAACCCCCCCCCCCCCCCAGCCGGGTTTTGGGCGTGCCCGGTGATTTCGTCAGAGATTGATTTCGTCAGTGATTGATTTCGTCAGTGTTGATTTCGTCAGTGAAAAAGAATTTTTTTTAAAAATCCTAGTGATAATTTTGTCAATAAGAAACTAAAAATGCAGATGGTATGCGCAGTTATGCAAATACTGCAGTGGATCGCGATTCTCAAAATCTGCCACAATAGCTTCTAAATTGTTATCTTGACGAATAACTTTTTCTCTTCTTTTCTCATATGGTCCTCTAATGCCATCAGCAGGAGAAGCTTGGAAATCGGCCACCCGATCAGCCCACATTTTATCTTCTTCCACCATTTTTCTTCAAAACGGACTCAAGCGTTTGATGCCTTTCAGATGAGCATTCCATACGCCGTGCCACGCCTTAATTTGTTTTCTAAGCAAATCATTGATTGGGTTTCTCTTTTACCTCACGCTATTATTTGTCCTACTCAGCCCCTCGGCAACTCTTTCGGTCACATTCCACAGAGAGATAGGAAAAATTGCATTAAGATGGCCCAAGTTTAATGCAATGATCTGATCTCTTATCCACCCATCCGCGGCACCCCCGGCATCAGCTTCAAGCACTTCCTCATTGTTCAATATTTGAAGGGGGCCTACCCATGTTTTGATAAAATACATTATTAGTTCTAAAAAACATTTGAGCTTATTGGGTTTTGGTTTTACCCTGCAATTCTTCAGTGGGCTCGAGGGTAGACATAAGTATACAAAAGTAATTGTATACAAACTCTGTAGGAACAAAACTTAAAGCCTGCAAGCTGCGTAACGAAACTCGCATGTTATCATTGTTGTTGTTGTATTGCGTGAGCAAATTTGGCAACCGCTGAAGCCGCTTGAATAATGCTTGGCCGAAATGGAATAAGCATCCACTTAGCTGTGAATTCGGGAACACTGCCTTCGCTGCACTGATCGCAGCTTGCAAATCAGACATGATCCGAATTGGATACCAATTCAGCCCGACAGCCGCACGAATACTATCGAAGAATATTCTATATGACGCGGCCGTTTTGCTTATCAACAGTCCATAAGCGCAGGGAATTGCGCAATGGTCTACAATAACCGACATTGTGTAGAGTTGTGCAAATCCTCTTGGACATGACTACAATTTTTGAATGATTTTTACTCAGAAATGATTAATACTTCAAATGTGTCATCTATTGCAACTTCGTCTCTGTAATTTTGCAAAGTCTCAATTCCAAATTATGAACAGAAGACGATCATGCGCTGTCCTTGCAAATTTTCGTTGTAAATAACACGTTCCAACAATTGATCAGGCACAAGAATGTTTGAAGTGGGGAGAGCATCCAAACCGACATCACCTTCCTCAAAATTCATTTTCAAATCTTTTCTTTCTACTTTAAAATCACATGCTCTTGATGTTTTCTTCGGTGATAATTGTACGTCCACCTCATGCTGGACGTGGAAGGAGCACTGGCAACTCTCACATCAGCTGGAAGACTTGATCGAACAGCAGCAATTATGTTTCGGCTCGAAGTTGGGTATTCATTTCGAGCTTCCTGACGAAGCCGCTCGCTGGATTTTCTAACCTCCAATTTATTTTAGTTTTAGTTTTTTACTATTATCGGCTTCTACATTTTTACCAAGTGTCCGCCCAAAATGGGTGCGTGATTATTGTAACAGTCTAAGGATATTCATTAATTCATTTATTCATTTCGTCCCATTTCCTCATATCCATCCCCGGTGAAAGGCCATTGATTCTTATATGCTCTCACAATGTCCAATCGTTTCCGATCGCTTATCTTGCATTCGCCGGTTTCAGTCACATCCATTAGTGACTTTCCCACGTATGATTGGCCCCGGGGACATTCCAAGTACTTAAAGGAGGACAAGCATAGCAATTGCAGAGATCCCCCCATCCCACTCGCGGCCATTTTCATCCCATGGGCCCAGCCGCTTTACTTTATGTTCCTTTGTAACCCGCCCCATTTTATAACGTTTTCCGTCCTCATCGTACTGCCACTGGGTTTCGATACATCCACGGCCAGGACAGTATGGCGGACGTGTCGGACACTTCCATATTCCCAACCTTCAGCAATTTTCGACAGAGTCTTTAAGAAATAACAGAGTAAAATGTTAGGCATAGGAGCGGGTACTTCAAAGGAATACTCATATCCGGAATGAGTGAGCAGCTCTCTTCCTTTACTTGATCTAGCTCAGGGTTCGTATAGGGTAAAGACAATTCCCAAGGACAGACATGTTGATTTCCAAGGACATAACAGAAAAATTTTGCGAAATCCAAGGACGCTCAAAATTAACATTTTATCAAAACAAAAACGCTTTATTCCTGTTCAAATGGCTTATATTTCTCGCCCAAATGAATTTTTTCTAACAATTCTTGTTTCCGCTCAACAATCTGTGCATTTCTTTATATCATTTTTTGCGCGTGATTTTTCAAAAAATTTTTTGAATTTTTGACTCTATTTGTTGAGGGAATTGCAATCAATTTTATGAGAGTACCCGTGAAAATTTTTTTGGAAATTTTGACAATGTTTGTTAAGAAAGTTGATGGAAAATACCTAGTAAATTGGCCATTTCCCCTTCTGCTACTCTTGACAATACTGTTTTTCCCATTCGGGATTGAACCCACTTTTACGCTTTGTTGAAGACATTCTGAACGTATACAAACTAGAAAATTAGAGCAACTTGAATACCGTATTTCCTGTAATAGTAGACCCCCCTCAATTAGTAGACCCCCCTCTAATAATAGACCCCATATTTTATTTTATTTTACTAAATAAAATCAAAAATAACTGTTGACGAAATCAATCACTGACGAAATCAATCACTGACGAAATCAATCACTGACGAAATCCATCACGACAAATCAATCACTGACGAAATCAACCACTGACGAAATCACATAGCGCCGTTTTGGGGGCGGTGGAAAAAACTCTCTCTTTTTTTCTTTGCCTATTTTTCTTTTATTTTAAAAGTTTTCGTGCCAAAAAAATTCTATTCAAAGTGTGACATACACACAAAGGACACATCGATTTAGTATAGTGGTGAATAAACGTGCAAAAAATCCACCCGATTTGCCAATTTTGGGTAATTCACACAAAAAGCGGTGCTAGGTCGTTTCGTAAATTCCACTATGGGCGTTACGTAAATCCGCCAGGGCGTTTCGTAAATCCGCCAAATATATTTTATGAAGTAGTTTTAGACATCATAACTTTATTCATACCGCACTAAATCACTTATTTTTTATACCAATGAAAAGCTCTAGATGAGTAGAAAAACTAAACTAAGCAGTAAATCAAAGTTTGAAAAAGTTATAATCAGAAAACCACGAAAAAGCCCGGTTTTTGGCAGTTTTAGCTTATAACTTTATTCACACAAAACTAAATCAGTTAAACCTTATATCATTGGAAAGATCAGATGAATAGAGAAAGCATTACAGCAAATTTGAAGTGTTTTGATAAGTTTCAAAAAAGTTATAAGCTAAAACTGCCAAAAATCGGGCTTTTTCGTGGTTTTCTGATCATAACTTTTTAAAACTTTGATTTGCCGCTTAGTTTAGTTTTACAAATAGTTTCTACTCATTTAGAGCTTTCCATGGTATAAGGTTTAACTGTTTTAGTGCGGTGTGAATAAAGTTATGATGTCTAAGACTACTTTATAAGGTATATGTGGCGGATTTACGAAACGCCCATAGTGGCGGAATTTACGAAACGACTCAGCACGCAAAAAGCTTTTAATATTTTCGCATAATTAGATTAGAGGTGAATTCAATTAGGAGGTCTCAAATGGAAGGGGGTTACTAATAGAGTAAATAGTCCACATTTTATTTACTATTTTTAGTCCATATAAATCCGGTTTCTGCATATAATTTTAAAGGGTATAGAGCTGACAACAATTTTTTGAGGGTTTTGCTTTTTCTTAAGAAATCACCAAAAAATGGCAATGTTACTAAAAATCCGAAGCAAATGCTTAAAGCCCGCTTTCTAGACATTACGGTTTTCAAAAACCCCGGGCCAAAAAGCTCAATCAACAGTTTATTCCACTTCTAATACTACTTTTGTGATAGTGCAACAGTTACAGTAACATTTGCAATCCCTTCGATACTGTCAAATGTGTAATCAATTCTTCGGACTTTGTTCACTGGAGTGGTGCCGGCAAAAAGGCATCCATCCGGTCTTCACTTCCCCGGGGGACCTCCGGGCCGCGTTGAAGGGGCGGGACGATGGCCTGGTGGTTTGCTTTCATGGGCCAACACCGAGCTTCGCTTGCGACGATCGGCGGAAGGCTCATCCGACGGCATTTCAGGGCTTTGTTTTATTTCGTCGGAAGGTTCTTCGAGTTGTTCGGAAGAGTCGCTTGAACATTGGACGACAAGCAGTGCAGCGAAAACGAGCAAAAGTGCCACTCGCAAAGTCAGAGAAGCCATTTTGTTGTCAATTTGATGGTAAAAATACAAATTAATTTTTAAATTAGCAAATTTGAAGTGGTTGAATTTGATAATTACTGCTGACTTTTTATATTCAAATTTTGCGTGTCAGCAGATGAGACTTTAGGCCATGAACAGCTGGCCAATTAAATTTTGTACTTTTGTTAGAATCAAATTGGAATTTCAATTTTTTACGCAAATGTTCAAACAAATGGAATTGAACGAACGAACCGAAGGAGACAAAAGCGCATTCTTTCAGACAAAACCAAAAATTTATTGTTGAATTTCTATTTACTTTTTACATTTTAACATTTTAACATCTTTTTAATTCTTAACAGTTTTTATACACCAAAAAATGAAGAAATTTACTCAATTTAACTTTGATAATAACAATGTAAAAATTTACTTTTGTTTTTTATTTCACTGTGAGAAAGTTGCTGCTTGTCGGCATCAAATTTTAAAAAAGAAATAATAAACGCAATTCTGGGTGTCCGGACATTTCGCCCGGTAACGAAAAAAAGACGTTTCGCCCATAAATTTCGCCCGGTAACGAAAAAACGGACGTTTCGCCCATAAATTTCGCCCACATTTAATAAAAGCTTGTAAAATATTTTAAATTGATGAATAAATTTGACATTAAGCTAAAGTGAATATTTGGCTAAAATTGTACTCAAAAATTCATAACGTTTCAAAACAAACTCAAAAAACACAATGTCAACCCATTTTGGGTAACTTTTATTGGGTCATAACTTTCTTCATAGAGACTCCCGGCGCAAACTTTTTGCGGATTCGTACTTAGCTCGACGAGAGGAATTGATTGGTAGTACTTTTATTCGGATTTGAACTATTCAATGGTCGAGCGATGGGCGAAATGTCCTATGGGCGTAACGTCCGTTTTTTCGTTACCGGGCGAAATGTCCGACGGGCGAAATGTCCATGGGCGAAATGTCCAATGCAATTCTGAGTAAAAAATGGACGCTAAAACTAAAAAACGGTTTGTGCACCGTAACTATAACCCACCTTCAAAAAAGCAGAAAGCTCATCAATAAGAAAAAGAAGTTAATTAAATTCTCTTAAACAGAGGCATTCTTTCTAATGCCTCCTTTTTATACTCCAAACTTTTTCTAATTTTTTCATACCCATTAATTAAAAGCAATAAAACGTTGAGAGTAACATTTTGCAATCCTTTCCAAATTATTGTCACATGTGTAATTATTCTTCGGACTTTATTCATTGGAGTGGTGCCGGCACAAAGGCATCCATCCGGTCTTCACACCTCCGGGGGAACGCCGTTGGAAGACTCGCCCGACGTATCGCTGCTGGATTCTGAAGAGTCTCCGTTTGGGCTGCGCTTCTTTCGGCCAAAAGCACCAAACACAAAGTTATTGAGAAAATTTCTTCATTTTTAAATTTTCATTTAAAACATCCAAAATTTGGAATATGAAATTTAATATTTAAAAAAGAATAAATATTTTTTTTGAAAATAAACAGAAAAATGAGCAAAAAAAAAAGCCTCAATAGCGAACTTATGAACATGAATGAAAATAAAGCATACAAAGACGACGGCGCCGAATGTCTCCCTACGACCAGGCATGGATATAGATACAAATTTTAAATCCGTGTCCGGATATATCCGTGCCTTTTGTATCCGTCTCATTTTTTCGAAATTCATATCCGTATCCAATCCACGGATATCCGCAATATCCGCTGTGAAAATTTTTTCCAATTTTTTAAACCAAAAATAACGATTTTTTCTCAGTACATATGTTATTGTTGATCTTCAGCTTCGACATCATTGACAGCATGAGATTGAGATTGCTGGTACGGGTAGTGCCTTTTTTTCAAAAATCTTTAATTTTTTTGGGAAGGAGGGCCCGACGGTGCCGGCAGGCGCCGTCGCAAAAAATTTTGGGATTTTAAGAAATTTCAAGGGGGTCAGCGGAGCCGATATTTTTGCCAAAAAGTATGAAAGACCACCGCTCTTCCTCGGCAAAAATCAAAAATGATTATAAAAACAAGGTACTCAAATATACGGATATGCGCGGATATCCGCGGATTTGACTTTCATATCCGTATCCATCCGTGTCCGTCTCCTTTTTTGAAATGCCGTATCCGTATCCATCCATATCCGGCCGCGGATATCCGGATATCCGTGCCCATGCCTGCCTACGACACATCCTTTTCAGCGGGAGAAGTGCTCTCTCTCTTTTTATCGCCGGGGGGGGGGGGGGATGGATCACGACGCTCTGTTTCCGCTTTTGCCGAAGGGCAAATTCGCCTCGGGGAATGCGCAGATATCGGCTGAAGCGATTTTCTGATCGCGTTATCAGAAAAGTCAGTCCCGACAAAACTCCCAAATAAAAAGAGGGGGGGGGGGAGCCCAAGAGGTCACCCACCAGCAGTTATGACAATAAATAATAATTGCCGAACCGCGTGAACAAGTTTCTAACCACTCATTTATTCATTCATTCATTTATTTTGAAAAAACTATCATTTTAAATTAAAATTCACTAAAACCACAGCAATAGTTTAGTAGCAATTAGTCCGCGAAGAAAATGTACTCAGACATAAAGATCTGATCAATTCACTTACCGCAACCAAAAAATGTAATCATTCAGTTGTTAATTCACTTTTGTGACCTGATTTGAAAAGATAAATGTTGCGAAACATTCCATTTGTTGTGAATTCCGCCCCAAATGTAATAAAAAATATGAACTTGATGAGTTTTAATTTTTACAATTTTTGTTTTTTAATTAAATGGTCGTCCAATTTGCATTTGTACTGCTACCCCTTGGCGGATCACTTGCATTTCACCACCCGTGCCCTGCGAATCTTTTTCTTCATTATCAGCTGAACTTTTGTTGGAAGTTTCGAATGCGCCGGCAGAAGTGGCAGAAACGGTCAGTCGCGCACTGACCGGAATGACGAGTTGCTTAAGCTTAAGCTTGAAATTAAAAAATAATTTATTTAATAAAGCTAACTCGTAGTTTGTCTTCGGCACTTCCATTAAACACTGAAAAAAGAATGATTATGGCAACGAGCATTGAAAGTATAAAAATACAGCAGCTAAACAAAATTTATAGAAAGTGTTGATTTTTTTATTACTTAATTGCTGTGAAATAAAAATCCCTCTTCTCACAAAACATAACGTACACATTTAAGTTATTTATAGAATATCCATTAAATTAAGTAAAAGGTGCATAAATTAAAATAAAAGAGCACAATACTTATAAAATAAAAATTTTTATTTCTTAATTTTTTCAGTTTTATTATGAACTTGAAAAAATGATTGCTCTTTTTTGAAAAGATTGGTGTGGCCATAAAAGTTCCAAATTGGTGTGGCCAATTTGGTTCCACATCTTATTTGCACACAATGCTCTATAATAGAGAAGGTAATTCACACAAAAAGCTTTTAATATTTTCGCATAATTAGATTAGAGGTGAATTGGTGTGACGGAATAAATGCAAAGAAATGAAAACAGCAAAGCAAAGGCGTACCTTGGGTGGGCTAGGCCCAAAAAATTTTTTGAGAAAAACCCACAGGGGGAAGGAACTTTTTGTCTTAAAACAGAAAACTTGTATTTTTGAAAATTTCTTAACAAAAATATTTTTCAAACTTACCTCGAGGGGGGGGGGGAGGGGGTTACGATTAGGAGGTTTCAAATGGAAGGGGGTTACTAATAGAGTAAATAGTCCATATTTTACTATTTTAGTCCGGTTTCTGCATATAATTTTAAAGGGTATAAGATCTGACAACAAATTTTTTGAGGGTTTTTTGCTTTTTCTTAAGAATTTACCAAAAAAAATTGCAAAGGTACTAAAAAGCTGAAGCAAATGCCTAAAATCCGCTTTCTAGACATTAAAGTTTGCAAAAACCCAAGACCGAAAAGCTCAATCACCAGTTTATTCCACTTCTAATACTACTTTTGTGACAGTGCAACAGTTACAACATTCGCAATCCCTTCAAATTATTGTCACATGTGTAATTATTCTTCGGACTTTATTCATTGGAGTGGTGCCGGCACAAAGGCATCCATCCGGTCTTCACACCTCCGGGGGAGCGCCGTTGGAAGACTCGCCCGACGTATCGCTGCTGGATTCTGAAGAGTCTCCGTTTGGGCTGCGCTTCTTTCGGCCAATGAGCCTAAAGAATTCTTCTGGGGAATAGGTGCTGTTGCCTATTGGGAAGTCGGGAGGGAAGTCGGGACGAAGAGCTCCCCCGCTGGTGATGTTGCCCGGTGAAGGGCCACGTGGACGACCTCCGCGGCCTCTTTTTTGATGTTTTTTCCCATGTCCGTACGGGCTGCGCTTCTTTCGGCCTATGAAGCCAGGGTATAAGAGCTCTATCATTGTGGGTAATGTGCTGTTGCTTGGTTGGGGGACGAAAGGAGCGGGTGCCACGCCGGTGTTGTTGGCCGGTGGAGGACCGAAACGACGAGGCCCCCTGCCGTTGCCGCCACGACGAGGACCCCATCGTCCCCAATCCGACGTATGTCCGTGCGGGCTGCGCTTCTTTCGGCCAGCGCTCATTAAGAGCTCTACCCATGAAGGTAATGTGCTGTTGTCTGGTGGTTGGGGGACGAAAGGAGCGGGTGCCACGCCGGTGTTGTTGGCCGGTGAAGGACCGAAACGACGAGGCCCCCAGCCGTTGGAAGACTCATCCGAATCGCTGCTGCAGTCGGAAGAGTCGCTTGAACATTGGACGACAAGCAGTGCAGCAAAAACGAGCAAAAGTGCCACTCGCAAAGTCAGAGAAGCCATTTTGTTGTCAATTTGATGGTAAAAATACAAATTAATTTTTAAATTAGCAAATTTGAAGTGGTTGAATTTGATAATTACTGCTGACTTTTTATATTCAAATTTTGCGTGTCAGCAGATGAGACTTTAGGCCATGAACAGCTGGGCAATTAAATTTTGTACTTTTGTTAGAATCAAATTGGAGAGAATTCCGATTTTTTTAACGCAAATGTTCAAACAAATGGAATTGGAATTGAACGAACGTACCGAAGGAGACAAAAGCGCATTCTTTCAGACAAAACCAAATTGAGCAAAAGTCATTTTCACCCAAACTTTTCATCGTAAACAATTGCGCAACAAATCATCCGGACATTGGCACAGCTGGCGGGCGGGCGCCATACATTCATTGGCTTTCAACGTTTTTATAGGTAATTAAATATTTTATTAAAACATTAATTGATTATTAAAAGTCAGTGAGCTCCCGACTAGGGTTGGCGCTTCCGAACCGGATCGTACCGTCAAACCGGGTTTTTTTCGGTTTGAATAAGCGAAATTCTCGGCTCGGTTCCAAGATAGGGGTGGGTATTCGTTGCTACAGGTTCTCTCCCGACTCAACAAATGATAAATGCGTCACGCACATCGGTACGCTTAACTTCAGTCCTACACGTCGAGTCCTACTCAAATTTTCACCCATCCTGAGAAAACATTTGATTATTATTTATAAACGGGCGGTAATTTCAGATTTTAATCTCTGTTGGTCTTTTGAGAGGCCATGCAGTTTTTACAGCAAAAAATTTTGTTCACACAAACCAAAACTTTCAGTTCTTCGGTTTGGTTAGGATAACCGCTAACAATTCCCAGGAACCGACAATCCTACTGCCGTCCCCCCTCCCTCCCTCCCCCCCCCCCCCCCCCCTCCCCCCCCCTCCCCAGAGCCCGTAAAAAAAGAGCGAGGGAACTTTCCCCGAAAATTCCTCGGGAACGTTCCCAGGGAATTTTCCCCCAATCCCAAGGGAATTCCTGTAAAAAAAAGGAAAATCGGGGGATTTTCGCAATTTTCCCCCGAAATCTAAAATGAGGGAAAGGAATTTCGGTAATACTGTAGCTGGTGCGCCCCATTTTTCAAAAAAAAAAAAAAATCAAAGTCGAGAAAAAAGGCGTTTGTAACGAATTTATCAAATTGTGATGCCTGTTTTAATTGGGGCTCTCGTCAGTTTTCCAACTCGGTTTTTAATTTTTTCTAGAAATCTTGCTTTTCCCCGGATTAATTCTTTGGGTTTCTGATTTTTGTTAGTCTCTTTTTTTTTATTTCTTGTCAGGTTTTTAGCTGAATGGGAAGTCTGGTCTCGCTCTAATACCGATTTAAGCCAAATTACAGTTCATCAAAGTTGGCCACAAAACCATAGGAGGGGACCCTTTTGTTCAAACTGGAAATTTTTTTTAAAATTGTTTTAGATCGTTGAAAGTATGGTATTAATTCTCAGAGCCTTTTAACTCGGATAGATTAGTCAATTTACATTTGTTATAATGTTGATGCAAATTTTTGCATAAAATATAAAAAAATTATTTTGGGGGACAAGGGTAAAACACAAAATTTGACCCCTTAGACTTTGGGGAAAATTTTTCTTTAAAAAATTTTTTTTATGAAAAATGCTATAAACCCAAAAATACACCCCCAAAAAACTAAAAGTTTTGAAGAATGGCTTAAGAAACAATAAAAGCAAAAAAACCCTGAGAACGACTTTTTTTGAATTAGTCCTCCCCCCTCAAAAAAATCTTCTGGGTAGCAAACAAATTAACAAATAAAATAAATAAAATATAAAAAATAAAATAATTAATTGATTAATTTGTTCATCTCTTTATGGAGGAATATTTGGATGGATTCTGTCTTAGTTAAATGTCGCCCGTAATTATCGTTTGTTTCAATTCAAATATTGTTGATTGCGCACTCCCGTCACGGGCAATTGGTCTAGTGGTATGATTCTCGCTTTGGGTGCGAGAGGTCCTGGGTTCAATTCCCAGATTGCCCCAATTTTTTTATATTTTTAACAATTGGTCTTTATAATTTTAAATAAAACTTACTTTATTTATTAATTATTTATATATCAAAGTATTTTGCCTGAGAATTGAGCTTTAATCTTTATTTAACGCATTTAAAAGAAAACAGTCGCATTAATTAAATAATATATTAAAAACCCAATAAAATTTATTTAAAATTATTATTATTATTATTTTGATAGCTGTCATACAATCTCTGTTTCCATTGTTAAAATAAAGGCGGCCGGCCTTCACTTCCCCATATTTTGTCGAGGTCCATTATTATCTTCCCCCTCTTTCACATTCCCTCCCCCCCCCCCACTCTTTCACATAACATTTACACACCCCAAAATTGAGCACATTTCCATGGGCAAGCTTTTATTACACATAAATGGACTTCAAATGAACCTAATTGGAACTGATTCTGTGCTGCCGCCATATTCAATTCATCTGTTTTTCCGGGAAAACAAATTAGGGAGGGAATCGGCCATAATCCCGAGGCTTGCTTTGGTGCGTTTTTCCTAATGCATCACAGCCTTCGGGACACAATTTTTCACTTCTTTAGAATAAATAATGTGTGCGTTTTAGTAGCAATATTATTTTTTAAGTTTGTTTTGGGAGTTAATAGACAACAAAAAAACCAATGTTTTTGGGATGCTCTATATTTGTTAATTAAAGTAATTCCTTCAATATTATTGCCCTCTGCTGGACTGAGAGAGAAGCCATAGAATTTCAGCCTTCATATTATTTATGAATGTAAAATCTATGGCTTTTTTTCGCAATTTACGTCAGACTCTAAAAGTCAATAAATTCATACATAATTAAATACTTAGAAGAAACATAAAATAATGTGGAAAAATCAACAAATTTCCATCACCATTCGTTGCAAGCTTTCTTTGGCACTCTTTTTGAAAATGGCCATTTTGCCAGAAAACATGGCCACTAAAAATTCGTCACCAGTCTCACAACCTCCGCTTCCGATTGTGCCACTTTGTCTGTTGAAATGCAAGGACAATCATATGGTCCAAGTCGGAAATCTTTTGATTTGCTTTAAATGTCATGAAATTTAATTTAATAAAAAGAGCAAAATGTAATTTATTTTTGAAATTAAAACTGCAAAAATTAAAATTAAATTATCATTAATTTGATTGCTACAAACTTTACTAAGATGGAAAGCGAATGGTCGTCCAATTTTGTGTTCCCATTGAACGGTTTGTTGCGTTCGGGCGCAAGCAGTGAGCAAATGAGTGAAAGAGTAAAACAACTTTGCAGGTAAACATTTTTACTTTTTCTATTTATATTTATTTTTAATGGGTTTTAAATATATTTAATTCCTTAAGACACAATTCTGAATTAGCAAATTGCCTCCAGGAGTGTCCAACTTCTGTTGAAAACGAAATCATGCAGATGGGACTTGAGCCATGGCAGGGCATCTGTCTGAATATTCGCGGTAATTATTCAATTTTTGTTCCCATAACATTTTATAATAAATATTGTTAATATTAAATAGCTTTAAATTCGTGTTAAGACATGCAAACGCAATTTGGCTGCTGGAAAACGAACATCGACGCGATATTGTTGGCGTGTTCACTGGAAAGCCAGTTAATTTCCAACAATATTTGACTTTTTTTATTTTTTTTTATTTGTCAGAAAATTGCGTTATGACATTGAAAGTTTTACGAGGAATGTCAGTGTGAAGTTGGTGGAATCAATTTGCATAGATTTATCCCATCTTTCCAACTGTTTTGTTGGCCAATATGGACGATACTGTGGGCGTATCTCACAAAAAGTTTATTTTTTATTTATTTTTTGGTAAAATATTTGTCAAATTTTATTTTTTCAAATTTTAATAAAATTAAAAAAAAACATTATATCTATTCTTATTTTTACATTAATTATGATATTCTTTTTAACTACAGCTGATTGGCACTCTGTTCGAAAGCAGTCGAGTCACAATTGTGAAAATGTTACGGATAAAATGGAACGATGAAGTGCCGTCAAAATGTGGACCGAATGCCGTTAAACAAACAAATGTCGAGTTTTGGAGCTCTAAAAATGGCACTTCTGCTGCTTCATCGCAAAATTTTATTAAACAGGCTTACCACTTCCCTTTCTTTGTTGCTAATTTGATTTTCATTTGGTCATTTTTAATATTTAAATAAAACCATAAATTATTCTTATAATCATTTGTTGGGCATAATAAAGATTATTCAATTTTAAACTTTTGACTCTAATTCATCATTTATAAACAAATCAAGTAAATTGCGTCACTGATACTTTTGAATTACAGAATTTCTTTGCTTTTCTTATATTTATAATATGCAAGAATGTAATCGGAGAGCGAAAATGAAAAGCGTTGATTTTATGGGTATTTGTCCCTTATATAACCAACAGCCGCAAAATGTTGCATCATTGCGCATTAGCACTCGCAGGTTAAAGAAAATGGTTATTCAGAGCAAATAAATCCCCTTAGGGGCATGAGGAGTCGTAGCTCAGTGGCAGAGCAATTGACTGCAGATCAATAGGTCACCGGTTCAACTCCGGTCGGCTCCTATCTTTTTTAATTTTAAATATTTTAATTAATATGTTTAGTGTTTCCATTTTGTCAAATTTTGGTGTATTACCATTTTTGGGTCTTATGCTATCCCTTTTTGCTTTTGCCACCGTTTTCGGTGTCGGTCCAATTTTTGGGTTTGATTTAATTTTCATCCAACATTACGCCAAATTAACAAAATTTGTTAGGCATTCTTCAACTTTTTCTTCGCCAATACCAAAACTAATCGCTGAAGGGCCATACAACTCGCCATCAACCGAAACCACCAACCACTTGAGGCACAACAATTTATATTTAATGAAGAACAAGCGATTGCCGATCCGATCTGATTTTATTAAGTGGTGAGCAAATTGTGAGTGTATTTAGTTTGGAATGTGCAAATCCATTTTGACAATTTATACTTTGAGCAAATTGTTATTTAATTCGCCAAAAATAAACTGGACTGGACAATTAAAACTTTATTAATCAATCAATACCTTTCGTTAAATCTTTGAAAAAAAATAAAAAATAATTTTATTAATAAATAAAATGATGAAAAAATAGGAGCCGACCGGAGTTGAACCGGTGACCTATTGATCTGCAGTCAATTGCTCTGCCACTGAGCTACGACTCCTTACGATCAGATCATCGATCAAACTTGTTTTCCCGAAGAGAAATCTTCTCGCTTTACAAAAGCAAAAAGCGCAGAGCTTTCATAACACTTTTCGTTACTTTGCGTGTACTTTTATAACGAAATTGTTTATCTTTATGACCAATTTATCATTCATCAGACTGATGGCATTTAATGGCTCCAATAAATGTGGCAAAAACGTTAAATTGATCATCGATCAGCACAAAATCCGCGTTACTTCCTTCTTTCAGAGTCCCCATTTCTGCTGCGATTCCGAGAAAATTTGCTAAATTTTTTTTAAACAATTAGTTTTTGACTCTTACTTAGAAATTAGTTTTTTAGTAATCAAATTGAATTTATAATTTTATTTGTACCTGGATTAAAAGATGCTGCTTTCAGCGCCTCCACTAATCCAGAGCATTTGTTTGAAATTTTGTTGAGAACTTTTGAGAAAGTAAGCGCACAATGTGGCATTGAAGAAACACTTAATTCAATTGTTGTAAAAACATAACCTCCTTTTTAATAAAAAACTGATTTAAATTTTGTGTATTTTTGCTAATTTAAAAAAAACCTTCCAGCCAATGTTTCAGTGCCGTCGACCTTCGCTACGTGCCCTTCCACTCGGACAGAAACATCGCCAAGCGAATGCTTACCATTGCCCTGGCCAAGTGCCGCAATGCTATCGGTCACCAGTATGGCACCGGATGGATTGGCATTAAAGGCCATTTGAATGGCCAATTCGTTCACGTGAATGCCATCAGCGATCAGTCCGTAGTACACTGGCTGAATGTTGCACATGGCTAACAGCCCAAAAATCCCAGGGTCACCACGGTGTCCCATCTGAACAAATAGCTATTTTTCAAAAATTCTTTTTATTTTTTATTTAAATTAATTAGCATATCTATTTTCATTTCATTATTTTTGTCAATTTATTCTGTTACTGGACGCATTGCGTTGAACAAATGTGTTATATTTTTTGCGCCAGCCGCAACAGCTTTTTGAGCTTCTTCATAAGATGCATCAGAATGACCTGTAAAATTTAATTTTTATAATTTAATTAATATTTTGATGTGCGATTTAATTCAATTCAATTTTGAATAGTTATAATTTAAATAAAATGCGCCTATTTATTGTGAGAAAATTCAAAATAAAAATTCTTTTATGGAAAACAAAATGCTTAAAAGTGGAAGAGAATGAAAAATAAGCATTGGTAATTAAAAAACAAATTGAGCATTGTACCGATGGCCACTTCAATGCCCTTTTGGCAAAAAAATGCGATGGTTTCAATGGCGCCCGGCAATTCGGGCGCAATAGTCACATAAGAAAGTTTGGAAAGGTCGTGGCCATAAACTGAGTCCAAACTGTTGTCTTGCAGAGACGCGATCACCAACGATTTTGGATGGCATCCGACGCGAAATGGCGAAATGAAAGGGCCTTCAAAATGGGCGCCTAAACATTAATTAATTACATATAATGATTTGAAACTTTTTATTTTTAGAATAATACTAATATTTATTAATTAATTACATATAATGATTTAAAAGTTTTTATTCATTTTAGAATAATACTAATATTTTTCAAAGTAATAAATAATGAATGCTATTTGTATTAAAAAAATCACCTAAAATTCTGGCACCCCTTGTGGAATTATATTCATTAAGCACTTTCAAGAACATTTTATAGGCTTCCGGCCGGGTAGTGATAATTGTTGGACAAAAAGCAGTCACCTTAAAACAAGGAAAATTTATGGTAAATTAATGTATTGCTTTACCCCAAATGCCAAAATTTTCAGTGCCACTTCTTCCAGTTCTTCCAATGCCTTTTTCCCATCTCCCATTTGTGCCATTGACGTGAAGTCGACGCCAAATGCCCCGTTCATTTGAATGTCCACAAATCCAGGGGCCAACGTCAGTCCCCCACAGTCCACCCACAAATTTGGACGCTTTTGCTCGCCATAAAATATCCGTTGCTGATCCAACACTTTGCCGTCCCGAACCCATAATTCATTGTCTAAACGACAAAATTTCACATAAAATTTAATGCATAAAAATGCTTGGCGTTTTTCAAATTGTCGGAAGATGTACAATAAACATTAAAATAAACTAATTAAATATAATGATGCCGTTAATTCTTTACTAAAATATTTTACATCTTCACCCAAAACCTAACAATTTGTATATAATTCACCCGAATCCGAGCCAAAAGTTCCGTTTCGGAAGAGGCGGCAATTCCGAAAACAGATTATTGTGCCGGGTGGTTGCTGCCGCCATAATGCGTCGTCGCGGAAGCAAATTTTTGAAGTCGGTTTGCGGAGCATTTTGTGCAATTTTTTTGAAAAATAATTTTTACTAAATGTTTTTTATATTAAATATTTGAAATGATAACAAAATATACATAACGATGCATTCGATGAGCAATAAAAATGTTTTACTTATTTGCTAGCACCTCTAAAAAATGGAGATAAACTGATAGGACGTCTTATCTTCTAGAAAAAAAATGGTTCCCATAATAATTAAATTCGCCGTTAAAAGCAATGCTTAGGTTGTTTAAACAGTATTCAATTTGGAATGCTATAAATAGTCGATATGACTTAAAGAAGTGATGACTCAGCGCGCCAAAATGGCACAAAAATGGTGATTTTCACCGTTTTTGTGGCAAAGTCCCGGAATTTGGGGGTTGGGGATGCTCACAAAATGGGAGAGGGATTTGGGAACGAGTTCGAAAGTCCGGGATGGGCACTCAAAATGGGGTTTGAGTCCTGCGCGACTTTGCTGCTTGGAGATGTTAAAGTTCGAATGCCGAACCACCCAATAAAAGATCGCCCACAGAATAGAATTATTTATTTTTGGGGGACAATTATTGATTGACCGAGTGGGCCTTTTTCAGCAAAACTTCCAAAACAAAAAGTGACGAAATGGGGGTTAAAAATGGTAGGGTAAGTTTTGGCCCTGCCCCTCTTGGAAGAATGGTGGATGTCCCCCGGGGGTACAATATGCAATGGAATAAGTGGGAGAGTACGTAAATATGTGAAAAGAGGGAGGGGGAAACGGTAGACTGGTGAGGGGGGGGGGGGAGGAGACGGTAAAGTTTGGGGAAAAAGGGAGAGTGTGAAAAGGCTGTTTGGGAAGGGGAAGACGATCATCTGTCGCATTCAGCGTCAATTTTAAACTATAACTTTTCTGGAAAAAGATTATTTTGACTAACTTTAGCTTGAAAAAATTGAACCAATAAAGAGCTTCTGAATGGCGCCAATTTTATTAGATTTGCTTAGCTAATCACTAAGTTATGACTGACACTGCACCAAAACAATCGGCGCCAAACTGAGCGGTTCCGCGGGTGTTCGGAAAATCCGTCAGTGGCCAATCCGTCAGAAAATTGTTCTTTTTAAAAAACAAATTAAATCATTTTTTCTTTTATATTTTAATATTAACTTTGATCTTAATTGTAACAATTGGAATATGCATTTGTTATGCTTGAATAAAAATGTTTAAGTAATGGAAAAGGGAATTTAACTTTCTATTTGTTGTTGCCAGATGTGCAGAGATTTTGGGGATGTGTACCGGGTCGGCGTAAACAAAGAAAAGGTTATGAATAATTTGGATTGCAACTGCTTGAAAGAAACAATCATTTCATTATGTATAAATTCAACTTGTTCATCATTTTCTGTCCTTCATTGATTTGATCAGCTTCCGGTTGTCGGATTCCATTACAAAATGTAAGGCATATAATTAGTGAAAAAGGTTCAATTACTAATTACTCACTTCCCACTTAATTGTTTTTATGGTTGGACTCACGACCTTATCGTTGATGTCATAAAAAAGTTTGGCTTAAATGTTTGGTGCATTTAGGTACCATTTGACTCGATTTTTCCTCTTAAAATTGTTTAATATTTAATTTTTTTTTTGGTTTTCTTTTCGTTTTTCCCGATCAACATTTAAATTATGTCTAATCCAAGCACAAAATCGGCGTTTTCCCGCTCAGTTTTTGATTAAAACACATTATGTAATCCGCCGCACTCTCAGATTTGCATACTAAAAATGTTTTATTGCGTCAAGCATTCCTCCATAATTCGTAAATTCCAAACTAAAAATTCGAATATAAATAGGAGAAAAATAAATAGATTTTCACATAAATTTTATTCTTCAAAAATGAATAAATTTGGTGCTCTCTGTCTTATTACCTTTATTATATTGGTATTTGGCCAAAATTTTCTTTCAACATCGCTGGTCAACGGGAGCAATTTGGATGCTTCTGGACGCTTTAAGCGAGGCGCATTCTGGGACGGAAACTTCTTCGGGCTACAGAATGGCAATCGCATTGTGCCAACATTCGACGGCACCAACTTTTTCTTGCCCGCCATGGACAGTTCGGAGGAAGCTTCTGCTGGACGAGCCAAGCGGAATCGTTCGAACAGATTTAACCGAAGACGATTCATGGGACGACGTCGTTGCGGCGGTACTCGCGGTTCGTCACCGTCGTCAAACAGCACCGCTACCTTCCCGACGTCTCCTTCACCGCCGGCGAGCAGCAGCACTTCGGATGCAACCGCACCAACTTCAACCAATTCATAAAAAGTGAAGAAACTACATTTATTGACAACAATTTATATATAAAAATGATGTGTTGTAGAAGGTTTACAATCAATGTTTTAATATGTGCTTTTCTGGATTCGTGCTGAATATGAATAAATTAGAAATTGTTGACCAATTAACACTCCAATTAACACTTACTCTACATATTACATTGTACAATTTTAGTTTATAATTTGGACCTTTTTTTGTACAAAGCAATTTAATAAGTTTCACTCTTCAAAAACTCAAACTTTTTTAATAGTTAAAAACAAAATCCTAATTAATTCGGTAATGAGTAAAAATCCAAGAACATCATCGTCAGTTTCAATTACGCTTTTTCTTTTTCTTCTCTCCGTCCGTTGACCCTCCCCAAAGTGTGCAACGCTTTTCTGGGTTCATCGGAGTGCCCGATGCACAGCCAAATGCACGGCCAAATTCGGGGAGGTTGGCAAGTGCCAGGTTGACGCGCACTTCGCGCGGCGAGTGCGGATCGCGCTTCACATATTTGGCCATTCGCTCGTGCGTTGTACGTCCACACCAGGACTAAAATAAAATTAAAAAACATTTTTTCAAATAATTATTATTGTTTGTTAACCATTTTAACCAATCTTAATGATATTTTAACAAACGAAACGAACATAAGCGTAGCTGAGGAAGAACAGTTGCTCATTGGACAGCTTTTCGTCCTCAATTTGAAGCAGTTGCAGTGCCTTTTTCTCCTCCCGCCTTCGCTTGCCGGCGCTCAGCTTAGCCAACCGGGCCTTCATTGCTGCGAAAGAAGCGCGGATTCCCACATTATCTGCAATATTCTCGAAAACAGTGCGAGTGCCATTCACGCCAAGTCCAGTGCCTTCGAAGGACATCTTCAGAAAAGGAAGTAATTTAAAAAAGATGGTCGATAGTTTGGTCTTAATGAATTCTCGCCTGATATGCCGAGTACTGGTCCACAAAACACTTCTTGCGCTTTACAAAAGTGTCTTTAGATGGTTGACTCCACCATTTTTCATCTTTGACTCCGTCCGCATTGTATTCATAGCCATACGAATCAAAACTGTGGCCAAGCTCATGGCCAATGATGAACCCGAGGGCACCTGTGGTTGATCAGTTTACTTTTGGTATAAAAAGTCAAAATATTTGCAACTTTATTTTGTTGAATTTACAACAATTTTTGATGTTTTTTGTTTAAAATAAATAAAAACCAAAAGTTTGTGCCAATGACTGATTCAAGGCGATAAACGGTGGGCGCAGCATTCCGCCGGTGACTTGCATGGAATTCCAATGATAAATGTTGTAGCCGTTCACTTCGTGCACGCCAAACCCATAAAATTGGGCCGGATTGGCCAAATCGACGATACGCCATTGTCGCATAAGAGAACGTACAATTTCCACGTACGGCATCGAATCCTGAAAAAGATTTGTTGTTTTTTTGTAAATAAAATTGGGCAAATGCGCAATTTTCCTGGAAAAAAACGCACATCAAATTGATAGAATGGTGCGTATCTGTCATCAATGCGTGCCAAATCCGGATCTTCTGGGTCTTTAGGGTTTCCGATGGCCGGCGCCCTTCCGATAAAATTGCTCATTTTGGCCAATTTTTCATTGGCCTTTGCTTTGTCTGTGCCATTCTTCAGCCATTCCGTTTGGTTCAACACTTCCGCAAATGCCATCTTCACGTTGTCCAACACCGTTTTTGCCTCCTCCTCAACGGCATCGTCCAATCCTACACAAAAAAATGATTTAAATAAATATATTCAATATTACAAATTTTGTTACCAAATGCGAACATTCGGTCGACATATTCGGGGAAAAAATGCTTTAACTGCTCCAGGCAATTGTGTCGAATTTGTGCCGTTCGCCGTTCCTCCGAAGTGCCGTCACGAATGTACGTCTCGCTGTCGTGCCTCTCAAAAAAGTATTTGTTCACAAGCAAAGAACTCATCAAGGAATTGGCCGCTCTTGGATGCTGGCGGAAAATTCGATGGAATCTGAAAAAAAATTTGATTAACTTTTTATATCAAAATATTTAAAATAAATTATTTAAACAGAAATCACTCCCATTTCCCACGCACATTTTGCTATCGGACAGTGCGGCGTGCTGCAGTATCAGCAGCCACTCGACGTACTGCTCCCACTTGGAGTTCTTTTTGCCTCCAAAGTTGCGCATGTAATCCGCCAATACGTCCAGTGGGGTTTGTCTTTCCGCCCGTCCGTTCTTCTTTTGCGCTACCAGCAGAACGGTGGACGATTCCGTGAAGTTGCGCTCCGGCAAAATGGCATTGAAAAGCTTTGGCCAGTCGACGGTGAAACCGTTGGGAAACTCCGACCGGAGCTCGCCCAAACTCATCTCGACAGTGTCGAGGTTGTTCTCCTCAAGGCTTACTGAATGCGATTAAATTATATATTATTATTCTATTTAATTATTTATTAAAGATTGTTTAATAAATTTTTGTAAATAATAAAGGACAATAATTCATTACGGTCGTCTTCGTGCATTTGCTTCTCCATCTCGATCAACGAGTCCACGCGTTGGTTGCTTTCCTGCTCGTTCATTCCCAATGTGATAAACCAGTCCGGAATTTCTTCGGCATTCTCATCGCCACGGTGCTCTTTGGCATCGTCGACTATCGCCTAATATAAATTTAAAACAATAAATAAAAATTGTAATTCTTTTAATTCGTTTACCTTTAAAACTTCCTTTAGAAGCGCCCGAACGTCCTGCTCCCAATTTGGCAATGGCCAGACATTGAAGAAAATGCCAAAGTTCATTTGTATGGCGATGTGTTTGTCAATCCATTTTTGAAGAAACAAAAATGGAATTTGCGGGAACATTTCAATCATCATGTCAGTTGTGAACTGAAGATAAAATATAAGATTAATTTAATGAATAAACAAGAAAATATAATACGTAAAGATAGACCAAAATTTGCAAAGTATTAATAATAATTAATATAATTAAACAAAATTGCAAAATCTAAAAATATTTTACTCACAAAACCATCGCTGCGCAGTTTTTGAAGGCGTATGATAAGCATTTCAATGGCTAATCCGGCCTGTTTTGCCCGAGTTCTTTCGTCTACGCATTTGTTGTGGAACATTAGCATTTTTCGGGCAATTGGACTTTTGTGATAATCCGACCCTTTGGCATGTTCGTATGACTCCAAATAGGCTGAATGACAACAATTTATATAATCTCACATAATTATTTAATAAATTGAAAGATTGACCAACCAAATTATTCAGTACTTACTGAATAATTCGTTATCAATGTGTCGATTTGTCACATCATAAACGCTAATTGTGTTGTCGGAGCGTCCGGTGTAACTTTTGAAGTTCGTTTTAAATGGCATTTCGTGGACCGGCGCACAAACGCTTGCGTAAAAATTTTCGCAGCGCTGCTGTTCGCTGGTCGCATTGCGATTCCTTAACAGCTGTCCCAACGGCGGAATTTCGTAGAGGCCAATGCGCGAAAGTGAAGAAGTGCCAATGGAAGCTGAATTTTATTCATTTAATCGGTAACATTAAAAATTTTCTTGTTGTTTTTTAGCAAAACTTTTCTTAAAATTAAAATAATTTCCTAAAATTTGGTAGTAATATGAAAAATACTTTAAAGAAAACTGACCTTCGCCTACTATAAATGGAAGATTGGAAATAAGTATTACGAATGATTTGATAATTAATGACTTAAGATGGCAAAACTTAATCATTTTGCTAAAATTGATTTATTTTTGAAACTCGATGAATTGATAAATAAAAATAAATCCAAATCTCATTTGACTTAAATAGCAATAAATTTTTTTATAATTTTTCCATTATGACATAATTGGTCAGAAGAAACGCAACAATTTTGTGTACATACTTGGATTATTTTGGTGCGCATATAAATCCAATTAATGCCTAATTATAATCTAATTAATCAGTAAATAGCGGCTTAATCAAATCAACCACTGGCTGCTGAAGTGCGAATGTTTTTGTCGCAATTTTCCTTATAAATGGTGATTTTTTTAGCCTTAACGCATAAACATCATCGGCGTGTGCCCCTCCCAACAGTACCAGTTGCATAAATCATAAAAAACGATGCACCCCCAACATTTTTACGGGGTTCATTTTCTGCTGCCAATGGTCATGAAGATGATTATGATTAGGGGGGGGGGGAAGAAGATGATCCCACAATTCGACCGATTAACCGGTTTGGTTGGCCGCCCTCCTCTTGCTTATCAAACATCGCCATATCCAAAATGCTAATGCATAAGCTGGATTTTACATAGAGATCGCCGATTGCTGCACGCATTTTTAGAAGTTCGAAAAAGTCAGAACACAAAAACAACTTTCAATAAAAACAACAAATGCTTCTTTCATTTTTATTGGTTCTGTCGATTAATTGCTGTCGATGAAACCGTTTTTTGGGTTAATATTAAGCAATTTTGTAACAAAAGTAAAGAAGAAACAAAAAAAGAAAAGCAAACAGCTTTAAGTAATTTATTATTAATTAGTAAAAATAGAATATTACTTAATTTTTGTACAAAAAGTTGGCGTGGAAGTGCAGATTTGTTGAAAGTTTCTGCTGAAAGTGTTTAAAAATGTAATTAATTCAGTTAAAATGTTGCATTATTTACTCCATAAATATTGTCTTCATTGTACAGTTAATTTATGGATGTAAAAATGTAAATGGTTGTGTGAATGTAATGGAATGATCGATTTGGTTGAAAGCCCAAACATCCCCACAGATCCATTAGGTAAGTTGTTGGCACTCATTCATTTCTTCAATGATGAAAACAAAATTTAAGTAAATAAATTCATTCCATTCACTTAGGTACTTCATAAACATATTTTGGAGTTTTAATTCACCCAATGTCACATTTTGCCGGTCACCAAAAAACAGCTTTCGGTGAATGAATTTTGCCTGTCACTAAAAAACAGCTTTCACCCAATGGCATATTTTGCCTAAAAAAACATCTTTCACCCAATGGCATATTTTGCCTAAAAAAACATCTTTCAGTGAGTGAATGATCGAATGAATTTGTTGTATATAAAATGCGGATTTTTAAGGCGTTGGATGAATTGGCATTGGCATTCGCATTTCTAATTCACATGCCACCAAATAATAAAAGACACGCACAGTTAAAACAAACAAATTTTATTTCTTAAGCATAGTTTGTAATGATGACATTTTTATTCATAAAAAATATTATTTTCACATTTACCACAAAATAAAAAGTCAATTAAATATGCAAACGTTGAGAATAGCTGGGACCCAATAGTTTTGACAGTTTGTCAAACATTCCCATCCCCCCCCATCCCTTACATTACGTGGCTCCGTTTTTAGTTAATTAAAAGGCTTGTAAGGTGCCAACAATAATTGGCAGCTCCAGAAATTTTTTACGCCAATCCAAGAATGCGTGATCCAAATCCAAATTTTAACCCTAATCCAGGAATTCGTGATCCAAATCCAACCAATCCAAGAATGCGTGATCCAAATCCAAATTTTACCAAGAATTTGTGATTCAAATCCAAATTTTAACCCTAATCCAAGAATTCGTGATCCAAATCCAACCAATCCAAGAATTCGTGATCCAAATCCATCGATCGATATAATTTTTTTTCCTCTAATTTTTACAGACAAAAAGTACTACGATTAAGCTAAAATGGTCAATTCAAAACTGATTTTCGACATTTTTTGTCTCATTTTCTTCTCTTCTCTGTCCGGCATTGTTGCGATACTTTCTTCCAACGAACGTTCAAATTGGCCGGTGGTGCCATCGAACGCATTCGTTGCCCGTAATTGTTTCTTCAGCAGCAATCACAAAAATTGCTATAAAAACGACCAACAAAATCAAATGTTGGAGAATAATTTAAAAAAAGAACAACATCAAATCAAAGGCCAAAATCTGACCAATAAAAGCAATTTGGCGCTTCTAGCCAGCAGCCGACCGCCAAAACCGCCTACTCAAAGAAGTCGAACAATGCCATGGACCACGCGGCACGAAGTTGCCCGCATTTTATTGCAACGGCACGAATTGAAAAAACCCAGATCCAGCAGCAGTGAAGCGGCATCCATAAATAAGCACAAATTTGACGTTGGCAAGTCGAGACTAAGCAAAATGTCGAAAAATAGCGAAGAAATGAGTAAGGTGGTGGAAAAAAAGCAAGAAAATGTACAAAAATGTGAGTAAAATTTATAAAAATTGATAGCATCTCTCAAATTTAAGCCCGGAAAAAAATTCTGCGAGCGGGAATCGGGAGCGAAAAATTTTGCTTATTTTTAGCCTTAAAGTTGGGTCGCGGGCACATTTTGGGGGCTTCTGCGGTGCCGATAGGCGCCGCCGTTAAAAAAATTTGAATAAAATTGAACCAAAAAAAAAGGAATATTTGCGGGAACGGGAAAAAGGAGCTAAAATATTTTTTCCGGGAGCGGGAGCCGGGAGTTCCACGCTCCGGGAGCGGTACTCTCGCCTTCTCTCGCGGGAGTCCCGCCGGGCTCAATTTCAAAAATGCTGAAACGAATATGACAGTAATATTTGTCATTATTTTAATGCATAATTTAATCGAGCGAGTCGATTGTATATGGTTTAATAGGAAAACTGATCATCCCGTCTGTATTCTTCAATTTTTACAAAATCAATCCCCGAATTCAATTACAGCCAGCAGTTCTGAGCATGGCACATCACCACAAACTTCGTCGAATGCCAAATCAAAGCAGCATCCGAATTTGTCGCCTCTGTACCCAAAAGGATCAAAGCCAATTGGCAAAAGTGTCAGTTCCGACTCCGTTATTAACCAGCAAATTGGAGTCACTTTCCGGCAAAACTCGACGACAATGGACAGTGCGAAGAAAGGGATGAAGAAAGTGTCGAGTTGGGACGGCGGATTGGCTGGACGAATGATGGAGGGAATGGTGTCCGACTTCGACTTCGCGAAAGTGAAGAGCAAAAAGAAAATGCAATTTTAAAGCGTAAATTCATTTTTGATTTTAGTACTATAGAATCAGAGCGATATGAGTTCACGTAAATTTGACAATTTCCTAACAAAATGTCACATTAATATGCTTGCATAAACTTAAATTGTGTTTGTTTGTATACAACAAAATTATATCTAAATATTTAATTTGACAAAAAAAAATGTCAGATTTGTTGTGAAAAATGTTGACCCTAATATCATCACACGTACTCATATTCTAAATTTGATACATTTAGAAACATTCGTTGATCTGATCGGACTGTGCTCTGATCATATATCATTGACAAACATACCAACAACCAGCTTTGAGTAGTTTCCGGTTTTTGTCTCGAAATATTCTAAAGCTAATTGATTGTTAGCATATGTTCGAAGGCGCCATTTTTGAAAGTGAAAGGCGGGAGGGAGGGCTTAGAATGAAGATTGACAGATTCTTCATAGCTTCATCTTTAGTCCCTCATGGTGATTAGTTTAGTTTTTGACGGGGGTGGAGAATAAGTACTTACCCATCCCAAAAGCCTTTCGCCCAAAGTGAATGTCGTTGAAGCAAGGCTTTCCTCCCCTCAAGGGTATCTGGGAGAGTCGAGAGCAGACTTCCCCCCCCCCCTCCCCCCAGGCGCTCTCGAGAAGCTTTTTTTTCTCAAGCATATCAATATCCTACGGACAAAGAGCACCGCCCAACTGTTGTTAACGGGGGAAAAGCCATCTGGAATACGTTTTGTTTGGTTGTTGGTTGGTGGCCATTTGGCCAACTCAAATGCGATGTGGCCAAATTTCGATGAGGAGAAGGCGTTGGCCACCGGGCAAATATCACCTTTACCACCACCAGATGGCCATTTTTGAAAATTTTACTACAAAAAGGCCCACTTCATCTTATTCTATATTTGCATCATAACAAATTTTTTTGAATATATTTTTAAGCAATTTAATTGTTTTATTCATTTTATTATCGTCATTAGCTTGAAAACATTAAATGGTTGACCTGTCGATCAACTATTGTGTCGATCTGAAAAGTGTTTGTAACACAATCCGCGGCGGTTCGCTCGACAGAATGGCAGTGACGACGGCATCGAACAGCTCCAGCACATCAACCGAATTTGCTGATCATAAACAACACTCGGGACAGTCCGATGTGACCATGGTGCTGCAACCATCACCACAGAATGAGAGGAATGACACCATGGATGAGGAGGGTAAGTAAGGCTTATGAATTGAGTTGGTTTAGTAATTGCGCGTTTTAGTATTTTTGCAACAAAAATTATAATACAAATTTAAAAGTAGGTATATTATTTTAAGAAGTTAATTAGTTTAGCGCTCGAGACCACAAACTTTGTTTATCGTCCATCATGCCCTCCGGTGATACCAACAGCGGCGTTTGATACCCTTTCTGAAGGCGATCGGGCTGACGTTTACGACGAAGAAGGTGAGCAACCGGAAGAGGAGGAGGAGGAAGAAGAAGAAGAGGATGATGATGAGGATGAATATGAATATGTGGACGAGGAAGAAGAAGAGGAGGAACAAGAAGAAAATGACGAAGTGCAACAGCCTGGAGCAATATCAGCAACAATAAATGAGGATGAAGATGGTGAAGTTAAAGTTGTTGTTGAACTGCCCCCCAAGAAGCGGACTAGCATCCGCCGGAAGAAATATTCCGCCTCACGCTCGCCTGCACCCGAGCGCGTGGATGGTGCGCAAGCGGAATTGGATGCCGAGGTGTTTTTTATTACTTTTTTTTTGCTAATTTAAAAAAAACAGGTGGAAATCAGCGAGGTGATAGCACTGCACTACTATCGCAATCCGTCCGTGTTTGTGCGCAACCCATCCGTGCTGATGCGTCCGCAAGTGCTGGGACGTGGCGTCGAGGGCACGCACTATGCCTATTCCAACGGCACCCGACGACACCATCCACAGCCGCTGCTTTACGTCCATCAGCCAAGCGTAATGGAAGACGATGAGCAGCCGCAGTTGGGCGATGCGCCTCCGCCACCGTCGCCGCGCGACGACATCGCTGCACATGAGGACGCGGAGGAGTACAAAATGATGAAGCGCTGGCTTGACCCGTTGGGTCAGTGAATTTATGTTTGGGTGAAGGTCGTGGGTTCAACTCCCACCCGGCGCGTATCCTTTTATTTCCTACACAATTCTAAGGTTATCATCAACAAATTTAGTCACCATCGGCACCGGCGCGTTCGGACGCGTCCAATTGTGTCAGCATCGCCGAACTGGCAAATATTATGCGCTCAAATCCATGTATAAAACAATTGCTTTTATCAAGTTATTTATTAGATATGAATTTTTCAAAAAAGAATTCAATTCCTTCGAAATTTCAAATGCGTTTCAGGTACATGCCGACAATAATTGAGCGAAAACAGGTTGAACATGTCCATCAAGAAAAACGGATTTTGCAAAATCTAGCCCATCCGTTCATAGTTCGACTGTGAGTTTTAATATAATAGGAAATAAATTAAATGTTTTAAATCTTTAAGCTGGGACACAGCCAAAGACCGTGCCAATTTGTACATGGTGATGGAATTTTTGCCGGGTGGCGAGCTGTTCGCCTACTTCCGAGCACTGCGCAAGTTCTCCAGCACTGTGGTCAAATTCTATTCGGCTGAGATCATTTTGGCACTGGAATATCTTCATTCTAAGCAAATAGTATAAATAAATCACATTATTAAACATATATTTAAATATATGTTATTTTTAGGCCTATCGAGACTTAAAGCCCGAAAATCTGATGGTTAGCATCCATGGACACATCAAACTCACGGACTTTGGCTTTGCAAAAGTCATCCAAAACAAGTCAGTCATTCGAGCTTGACAGCTTATTGCGTCAGCACACAATTGTCGAGTGGATTTTGAATGGTTTTTGGACCCAAAAAGTAAAAGTTTTCGGGAACTGAAAAAAAACGTTTGTTTGTTTGTTAATCCATGAACTTAGCTTAAATCCATCAACAATTGCACCGATATTCTTTCAAATAATAATCTTTATGGCCAATTGTTTAGTGAGTGACCCAATCAATGCCTTTTCCCATGGGGCAGCTGTCTTTCGTAATTTCCCCGCACTTTTTAGACACAAAGACTGATCAGAAAATGTGAAAAGCCCGTGAAAGTTGTCAAATCCCAGACAATTTTATCAGTTTTTGAGTGATCGGCTGACGCAATTGGTGTGAGGAAATGGGCTAAATCATTTTGGGATGAAACTTTTTGCCCCGGGAATCAAAAAAAGATAGAAAGTGCGTTGGCGTATGAGAATTTGGTGCCTCGAGTGATTTATTGAGAGGAATGTTAAATATTTGGTGTTTGGATGGGAAAAGGCTTAAAATGATGGACAAATCGGACCGAACGAAAACAAAATATTTATTTGAGCATTTTTCCCGAAAAAAGCAAATAAAAAATTTGATTGATTTATTTCGAAAGCTTTTTGAATAATGCTTATGTATTTAGCTTTTAAAAATAACATTTGGCGTAGTGAAGTTTTTGATTTAAAATGAATTAAAAAGAAAATAAATATGTATTAACTGCAGAAGCTACACTTTGTGCGGCACACCGAGTTATTTGGCCCCCGAAGTGTTTGAACGAATTGGCCACAACCAATGCGTGGACTATTGGGCGTTGGGAGTGCTCATCTACGAGCTGATGGCCGGTGATCAGCCGTTTTGGGGCAAATGCCCGGAGGACGTTTACGAGCACATCCAGGAAACCAAAGAAAACGGACTGCGCTTCCCTCGACGGACATTCAGCCCGAATGCAAAGTAAGAAAAATTTCACAAGAATAATGTGATTTGAATAAAATAAAATTAAGAAGTTTATTTTTATGAATTGTTTATAGGGAAATCATTCAAGGATTGTTGTGCATTGATCCTAAGCAACGATTGGGTTGCGATCAGCTGAAGCAACATCCGTGGTTTAGCCAATACGAGTGGACGGAGCTGTACAATCGAAATTACAAGGTGGTTTCTAATTAAATTGATTTGATTAAATCTCGAATAAAAATATTTATTATATAATTCAATTTGCTTGGCGCTTCAGCCTCCGTTCATGCCAACAATTTACCACGATGGCGATACCGGCAATTTCGATTCCTATCAAGAGGTTGAACACATGGCACCTGCCAAGCAGTGCGAGTTGGACCTATTTGATGAATGGTGAACAGATTGACAAATTTGAAAAGAGAAATGAAATAACCCGTCCGTCCTTCATTTTAAGTTATACTTCCTTCGTGAATAAATGATGATATTTTGTTCTTAATGAATACTTTTAATGATTTGTTTTTTAATCTTTACTAATCATCTAATTAATTACACAGTCAAAAAAGTTTCAGTGCTGAAAAACATTATTATTCTTTCACTTGATGGAAATGCATTAGTTGCACGCACAGAAAAGTTCAACATTTTCGAATTACTAAAATAGCTCTCTTTGCAACGGTCATTGGGTGGGTGGGTGGGTGTTCGCTTAATTGACGACTTCATCATCAGCTGTTAGTGGGTGGGTGGGTGGGTGTGGGGGGGGGGGGATCCGCTTCGTTGCCTTTTGGGGTGAAAGTGTGGCGAGCGAAGTGTCCGCGTCGCCTGCGGCGATTCCGGGTTGCCTTCGGTGGCGCTGGGGAGGGGGGAGGGGGGAGGGGGGAGGGGGGGGGGGGGGGGGGGAGGGGAGAGGGTCATTTGCAATGATCCGCTCAATCCTCGCCTCCTTTCCTCGCCAAATTCGATTCCCTCTCTGCTGCTGATGGGAATGCCCTCGGGCTCATCCGACCTCCCCCCTTACCCCCCCCCCCCCCTCATCCGCACACCCCACCCCCCCCCCTCCTCCAACCACCACTTCATCCATCCGCCCTTCTCCGAATCGTCCGTCCTTTTTCATTCATCCCCAACGGCGTTTCTTCTCCTCCCATCCATCGATGCGGCAGACGATCAAAAAGGGATCAATATATGCATACATAAAGCAGCAAAGAGCCATGTGCATGGGCATGCGCAATCATATGCCTCACCTCCGTTGTCCGTCCATTCACAACATATCAAAAGAGAACGCCGTCAGACCGTTCAATTTTCCCGTTTCGGAACAAAAACGTGTTCATGTTCTCACGATTCCGGACATTCAAAGAGCAATCCACCGGAAGGATCCGTTCCGTAGGAATGAGTACGCATAACGACGACATATTCATTTATGCGATTCCGGACCCCGCGCTCGCTTCTTGGGAGACAGAAAAACACTTCTCCTCACGCATCGTAACTATTTTTGACCAATTTACACTTATTAAATAGCAACGCTTGAATTTTGTTGATTTCTCATTTTTTAAACATGTTTTCTATTTTTTTTTGGATAAATTACGTTTCTATTTAAATTCCAGTGTTTTGTTTTTATTTAGCTCTATTAATCAAAAAAAAATTTTTCTAAATCTATATTTAGCTAGCCTGGCATTTTTAAAAAATTTAACAGTTGTCATGTTAACAATAATGACAGTATGTCTACCATGTTATCGGCAGTTCATTATCCATTTGTATGCATTCTACCCTTTGGCTATTTGAATGCGTTGGTGAGTATAAACGGGTCCACTGATTCTCCCCTCTTAATACAGGTTATTAAGCCAATCATTGGATTCATTTTTTTGAAAATAATATTTTGCGATTTGTGCTGATCAATGTCCTGCTACTTCTTCCCTTCGTCCCGCTCCGTTCTGCTGTCGTTGCTGTTCCTGCTGAGCTCCCCCGGCTTTCGCGTTGACCATCGCCGTCTTTTGTCTGTCTGTTTAGCCGCTCCCCCCGGCGTCAACTTTGAGGACGTCAGCGCGGACGAGGACTACGCCGTGTTAGTGGAACAGGAGACCAACAAGCCGGCCGACGTGGACAATGAAGTACGACGGGGACGGTGAACGAGCAAAAGCGGGGCTGGGGCGGGGGGGGGGTGTGGGGGGGGGGGGGGGGGGGAGGGAAGGGTCCGGTCCGATCATTGGACAACAAAATATATGATATATTTGTTTTTGAATTACACTTTTTAACAGGTAATTCAATCTTTGGTGGACAATTTCCTGAACAAGGGCACACCCGTCGACGTACCACCTGCTGTTGGACCTGGACAGCCAGAAAAGTCTGATGCAGAACCTTTAAAGCTAAACAAAGAGGCCCAGGCGTTAATCAATTCCAGCGACTTTTGGAGAATAACGAATTTAGAGGTTTCCAGAAAAAAGAGATTAGCGATTTTTGGTTAAAATTTAGCCATCCAACTCAATATCGGACCCTGCTCGGCTACAGGCATGGTTGAACGGCTATTCAGGTGAGCTGCAACGCGTTCTGCAACAGATTGCCCAGGCGGGCTGGAACTATTTTACCTCGGCATCCTTCACCACCAAACAGTATCTGGACGAGGCTGAAGAGGTGAATTAATATATCTAAATTTAAATATATTTATTAACAAGCATTTTTAATAACACTTTTGCAGGTTGGCCGTGCCTTTTTGCGCACAACTTCACGTCAAAGTCGCCAATTCAATGCCTCCATGTTCCCGCTTGGGTCGGCACAACGCGTCCAATTGTCCATTTTGGCACAACAGGGAATTAACGCGTTGGAGGCAACGGATTTGCACGAGTTTAATCGCATTCTGTCGGCCATCAACAAGCAGTTCACACACACTCAACTGTGTGGCGAGCCGGGAAAAGGTTATTCAGCCATGGCACATATATACATATGTACTGTTGGAAGTATTACGGGTTCAGCTTCGTTTTTGGCATACCGCATTTTGAAAATGAACTTTTGAAATTTTTAAATATATTAATGAGTTATATCTGAAAGCCAATTAGTGCCAAATTTGATTAAATTAGTAAAGAAACATGTAATAAAATTAAAAAAAATTTGCATCCCAAACATAAAAATTGGTTAAAATAAAAAACATTATAAGCTAAAGGATTATTTGGTCAATATGCAATATATGAGAATTTTACAAACTTTAAATTTTATAGTACCATCACCTGGCGACAGAGCATCTTGTATGCTTAAATTCACGGACATTCTGTCCATACTGAACTCTCCGAACACGGACGCAATCCAGTGCTTAGAATTGTGGCAAAAATGGCGTTTATCGGCTGGTTTAAATTTAACACAAACATACGCTGAATTAATTGCAGTGAGCAACAAAGGCAAGTTTCAATCAATTTTTGGTCATTAAAACGCCGACGCATTTTGATTATTTTTTATGTAAAAATACATACAAAATACTCCTCTTCTTTTTTACTTAATTAAGATTAATTAAGCTACCTATTTACAAATTTAGTTACTAAAATATATTCGATATGAAATAATTGTAATGTTTTGAAGGCGCCAATTTGAACGGTTTCGCCGACTCGGGCGCCATGTGGCGTTCCGTCTATGAGCTTCCGGCCCAATTCGGCTTTTACCCGGCCCAACAAATGGACATCCGCCAACAGATGGATCTTTTGTACAGCCAATTGGCACCGTTCTACCAACAACTCCATGCATATTTCCGTGCAAGACTGGCAGCAATTCATGCCCGCAGGGGAAACATTGAGAGCCAGAGGGCAGGACAGCTAAGCAGGTGGCCAATTTAATAATATTTATACAAATTAATTTATTATTTTGTACATTTTAGGGACGGTCCGTTGCCGATTCATTTGTTGAAGAGTTTGGACGGCGACAGTTGGACAGCGTATTATGAACAGACGAAGCCATTTGCGGAAGAGTTGCCGGCAGATCAACAGAAAATTACGAATGAAATGTTGGACTCATTCCGAGCACAAAATTACACCGTTCGGACAATGTACTCGAAGGTATTTAATTCTCAACAACTTTTTAAAAGTTTAAAAGGTATGTAACGGTAAATTAATTACCTAATATTCTAGGTATACCGGTTCATGAAGTATCTAGGCTTTGAACGGCTGCCCCGCACTTTCTGGACAAGTTCAATGTTTACGCGCAATTGGAGCAAGGATATGATTTGCAATCCGGCAACTGCTTATAACATGGTCAAAAATAGATGTGAGACCATCAAAAGTGGTGTAATATTTGTTATTTAGGTGAACGCACAGCAGGACGATTATCGGGTGAAAGTTTGTGCTCAGCTGAACGTGCAGGTAGTGTTTTTGTTTCCAATTTTAAATCAAAAATAAAAATTATTTTATAAAATGTTTTTTGAGATTTTTATAATATATTTTTTGCATCCGCCAGGACTTTGATAACGCGCATCGGCTTTTGGCCAAACTGTATTATCAGTATGCTTCTCGAAGACAGCCCATTCTGTTGAGGGATGCTCCGAATCCAAGGCATGACTAATTTTTTAGAAAAAATTCTTAAATGCCGTACTTTTAAGCTTAACTACCGCACTTGCTGGTGCCTTTGGCATAATCGCGCTTAATCCGGATTATCTCCGAGCTCAGAAATTGGTTTCTGAAGAAAGTGAACGCAATGCTCCAGCAGAAGTCAATCGATTGTACAGAGAAGCATTGGAAGACATTGTAAAGCTGCCATTCGCTATTGTGGCAGGTGACAATTAATGTTTTGAAGCTTTTAAAAAGCCATTTTTATATTTGAGTTTAGATCAATGGCGATATTCAGCATTTGAAGGTCGAATAAATGCTTCGAATTGGTCAAAAGAATGGTGGCAGCTCAGGCATAATTTCATAAAACATTATCAAAATAATTGTTCTTTATTTGAAAATATTATTTTAAATATTTATTTTAATAAAAAGTATGTGCATTTTCAGAGAGCGTTACCAGGGCGTCACCGCTCCGTCGAAGGCCGACTTGCATTCCGTTGAATTTGACGCCGTTGCATCGCCAGCAATCAGCCAACTGCACGCGCCGGCAACCCGAGACGCCGTGGCATATGTGATCCAATTCCAAATTTTGAAGAAGCTTTGCGGGGGCGTCAATCAGCTCAGCGATGGCTGTTTGCCGAACCCGTTGGCATTGAAGGTTGCAAATCAATGATAAATGTATTATTTTAAACTTATTGTATTCTCAGAGTGTCCTTGAAGCAATTGGCCAAGGCGGGTCCATTTCTTGGCTAGACGCTTTCGAAAAGTTGACTGGAACTCGTCAACTTGGTAATTTTTAAAAAAAAGTTTAAATTTTATTTATATTCAATTGTTTTAAAGATGCCGGTCCGTTGCTGGAGTATTACTCGCCTCTGCTGGAATGGCTGAAGAACACTAACGAAGTTGAACAACGCGTGGTTGGATGGGACAAATCCAAAGACGAACTGTTCCCAGAGTTTGTTGCAGTTCCATTTTACATTTGAAAATCCTTCGTTTACATTATTAACATAGAAAATGTCGAAGATTTTTCATAAAAAGTTTTATAACCCATTTTTTCAATTCCAAATTTTATATTTAAATTTATTAATAATGTTTAACAGAAACGAATTGCCCGAATTGAAGTCTCAATACGAAAGTGAGAACACATTCGGCAGCGGAATAATGGCAGCAAATGGCGGTAGCGGCACTGGTGGCGGAGGCGTGGGGATGATCGGCGAAGAAGGTGCGCCCATCGCATTCCCCGGTAAACAAAACGGCGGCTAATTATTTATGGCCATAAAATTTATTTTCGAATACTTTTAGGCCAAAGCTGCTCAACGGGCCAAGAATGTTTGTTGGACTCGCATTGTAACGGGAGCATTTGCGTGTGCCGTGAGGGTTTGTATACGTTGAGGATTGCCGACTCGTACAATTGTGTGCCCGGTGATCCCGCAAAGGCATTCTTCCTTTTCAATTTATTCTTTTAATTTTAAAATTTTAATTAGGTTGGCTTCACCGATGACAACGGGGGGCTGGTGATCGCTCTAAATCCAAACAACGAAACGGATGCTTCGGATTCTGCGAAAAATGAGCAAACTGCTACCGGGTCCAACGACAACAGTCCAAAGGAACAAAACACAGTAGTAAACCGGTCGCCCCAACTACTGTATGCCCCCGTTTGGTGGCTCACTGTTCTGGTTGGATTGTCGCTGATGTTTTGGACGAATTGTCACTGATCGATCGATCATTCATTCATTCATTAATTTGCCGAAACGCTTTTAACACATTCAACAAACACAAAACGTGTGTTGTTTGTTCCCCATCCATTTTAGTCTTATATTTTACAGGTGCGTTCTCTGGGGGGGGGGGGGGGGGGACTCGGAGTTGTGCAGGAACTTTTGCTGGGCGTTCAGTTCCATGATGAGACAAAGTCCAGCAAACTCCGATTCTCTTGCTGACCAAGAACGCACCAGTTTTATTATGTCTAAATGTCCAACACATCACAGAATTTGTAAATAGAATAATCAAACAGAAAGTCGAAATAAAATATAAAGTTTGTTTGTATACGGAGAGATTGAACGGTGCTTATTAAATTCAAAATATTTATAAAAATGAATTGGTTGGCTCACTCTAACAAAACTCTTCGTCATTCATTGTTCGTCTCCTACTCGGAACGGCAATTGACAGTGCCCGTCGTTTCCGCAGAACGCACTGTTAGGACAGTTGGAGTGGGAAAGACAAGCTAAGAAATTTTGAGGAAAAAAACGAAATTTCTCGAAAAAAATCAAAAACTTACAAAGCTTTTGAATGTTTTGGCAAATGTCCGAAATGCACACCCGCGACGGTTCGCATTGACTGTCAAATTTGCAACTTTCGCGCCTCAAACAGCGCCCGGCAGCGCAATGTTCGAATTTGCGACAGTCGCGGTCAGATGAGCAACCGAAAAGCAAAAAAAGAATAATATTTTTAAATTTTCGAAATTTGGCTTAAATTAAACATTTTTGTATACCGACTTCATTAAGTATAATGGAATAGTAAGTAATTTCGGTTTCTTACCAATATTGCATTTTCCATCCCGACAAATGTTGGACGGGCCCTGGCATTCCTCGTCTTCGATGCACAACGATTCCCCACTTTTTTCACCAGGGCATTGCTTCACCGCCACGCAGTGACCATTTTGTTGTTCACGCAAATATCCGGGGAAACATTGACAACCCCCACGGGGACATCGCTAAATTTACAAAAAAAAATAAAAGTTTATCATCAAAAATAATCAATGCCCGTGGACATGACGGAGACGGGTCACTGCACGTCGGCTCGCAGTCGCGGATGCATTGGAACCAAATCTCATTTTGTCTTGGACACCTGCAATTAGACTTTAGCCAACTAATAAAATATAAAACTCGCGCAATACATCAATGGATTTGGGCCACAGTGTTGGAAGAATTGGGGGCAATTCTGTCGATCGCTAATGATCACCCATTGGCACAACAATTGGTGGCCTTGCGCATCTGGTCTCAACTTAATTTAAAAACCATTTAACTCATAATTGGGGGGGGGGGGGGGAAGGAACAGTCTGAGTGAGACCAGTTCGCGTTGTTGGGTTGGATAATTGGCACCGAACAATGACGGACATTGCGTGGCATTGACCTTTAACAATTATTAAATAAATTAAATAATTTAAAATAAGATTTAATTTTTACTTCCATTTCAGCAGTTGTTGCATTTGGAGAAATGGCTAATATAAAACGCACGCAAAAAGTGAATAAAAATGTCTGAATCAAAAAAATTAATAAACAATTTTTAAAAATCTTTTACCTTTAATTTGTGCATTTTGTTCCACTAAAATCTGGTAAATATATTTTTATATGCTTCTATTTTTATTCTTCCATTTAAATGATTCATCTCACTCGATTAAGCGATGAATGTGTGGAAGCAAAAAATTATTGTGTGGGTGCAATTGGAATGTCACCCGTTCTTTGACCCCATTTAAATTTGTTGTATTTTGTACAGTTGGCATTATCGATAATCGAAATTTGAATTTTTATATTTTTTGTGTATAAATTATTGAAAATTGAATTAGGTTGACTTTTACTTAATCTAACCAAGAAATTCAGCATTCTATTGTGTAGTCGTTTTATCATTTTCCATTTTTTAAAACATATTTCAATTAATATTGAAGCAGCAAAGTAGCAATTATTATTTATGAAAAAGAATGACTGTACAATCTTACAACAACAACAACAACAAATGATGTATTAGAGAATATTGAAGCAAATAAATGATTATTTAACATAATATTATTATTAAACTTTTTTAAATATGTTGCAGGTGTTTCAGTTAAACTTTAAATTACTTATATTTTTCAGAAATTTTAGGTTTCACATATTTGAAATTTAAATTTTGCCCTATTTCAAATCCAGAATATAGGGAGTTAAAATGTTTTTATATCATTTTCACTGCGACTATTGTTTCGCGGCATTGTTCATAATTTCAGCATTCGATTTGCTTTCATCGGAGTCACTGAGGGGCAATACGCGTTGACCAATTGGATATTGTCCACGCCGCAGGCGCCTTGGAAGGGTCCGTTATTGCGACACTCGAAAATGATCTGAATTTTTTATAAATAAGAATTATATTAATGAACAAAATAAAAAAATTTACTTTTTTTGTGCCCTGGGGACATGTGGCCAAATGGTCCTTCCATTTTCGACTTGCACGCTTCGCACCCAACTCGGTCTCGAACACGCAATTCTCATCCCGATCAGTCCGATCGCAACACACGCGCAATTGGAGAGCCCTTAAAGCATTACATAAAAAAGTGGGAAATGAAATGATTAATGTAAATTAGTGCCTGGTTGCTTCCCAAGCCCTGAAGCGAATAGTGGTCCGGTCTCCGCTCAACAAGCGGCCGGTAAGCGTGGAACGCTGGCCGGCTTTTAAATATGAAGCAGCAAAGCGCTGATTCCTTGTGGAAAACACTTCTGAAAATGAGCAAAAATTATATTTGGGAATTAATTTGAACGCAGTCTTTCTTTTATGAGTTACGGAGAAACCCCCCGGGCGTACGTGAACCCAACTCAACACCTGATTGAGAAATGCCGGTCAACCGATTCCGGTAGCGGCCCACCCAATTGTGCCAACTTCGCAACACCGTCCGTCCGCCCTGCGGCGGTTTTCTGTCCGTCGTCTGATCCGGCTTCTTCCGCGTTGTCGTTGTTGCCGTCGCCGTGGTGGTCTCTTCCACAGAGTTTAGCAGCAGATTTTGTCCAAAATCGGCCATTTCTTCTTCCTCATCTTCTTCGTCTCTCACAAATTCGTCGTCATTTCGTTTGCTCCGACGACGGCGCGTCAACAGAACAGTTCGGGCCATCATATAACGCCGGTAGCGAGGGTCGTTCGGGTTCAGTTCGTCAATGCTCGTCTCCCATTCGCAAAGAGTGCCTAATGCAATGTTAATCAAAATCCGTCAAAAAGGAGAGGATTAATTCATGAACTACTAACCGCCGCCAAATTCTCCGAAATTAATCAAATTGCTCGAAGCAAATATTAAAAGAAACTTTCAAAGCAATTTTTGCATGAATGAATTGATATAACCAATCTTTGCATTGGAATGGCTACCGGCCCAAAGTCCACTCGTCAGATAATCCCCCCCCCCCCAATAATAATCCCCCCCCCTCCATTCAAATATTTATATTATTTCCCAGCAGCGCATTTTCACCTGTTTCAAAATTGCAGGCAATCGCATCGCAAATGGCCTGCTCATCAATTCGTGCAAATTCTGCATTATGTAAGTGAAATTATTTATTCCGAAATTACCATAACACAAAAATACAAAACCAGATCGACAAAAATTTTAATTTATTTTTCTTTTCTTTTAATTTTATAAACAAAAAATTAAGAAAATTTGTCACATCCAAACATTGTTTTTCATGATTTCAATTAACGACCTTCCAAATTGGCCAAGTCATCGTCTTCTTTGGGCGGTTTTGTCCCGTTCTTCCCCAGCTTTTCCTTGCGCAACTGACTCCCTAATTGGCTGTTGCTAATCTCTGCCGTACTTTGGGGGGCATTGCCTTTGTTGACCGCTAATTGGGCCACTCCTTTAAGCTTCAGTTCTGATGAAGCTGGTGGCTTCGGCACTTTTTGACTTACTAAAATTTGAAAATTTAAACATAAACGTATATTTGCGTGTGATTTAAAGCGGTTGATTTTACAATGCTTTTCGATTATATTATTTGATTTAATTATTTTTATTCACCTTTCTTAAAGGACCATTGAAAATGGCCAAAAGTCATTTTGACTGTTTTCAAAAAACCTCAAAATATGGCTTTATTGTTATTAAACTACATAAAATCCGGCTTCTCCTCTTCATATAAATAATTTGCCCGTGTGCCTTACCATTGGTCACTTGCGCACGTTCCAACTGATAGAATCCGCCATCTTCCGCATTTGTCCTCACACTTTGGCCGTGTCCAAGCCGTTGAGGTAGTTGAGTCAACTGCTGGGGATGTTGGACAAAGGCTCGTTGTTGCTTTAAATTTATAAACCAAAATGTTTTTTAAATTCTCATAATTTGATTTTTCCAATTTTTTTATTTCTTTAAAATCTATTTTATAATTATTAAAATATCTTTGCCTCTGGCTGCTGTTGTGGATGGTCCAATTGTTGATGTTGCTGTTGTTCATGATGCTGTTGTTGTTGTTGAAAATTATTAACGTGTTGAGAAAGCTGTGTTGGCTGTTGTTGGGGCATTTGATTATGCTGTACGGACTGAAAATGTTGTTGCTGCTGAAATGATGGTGAGTGTAACTGTTGTTGAACTTGTTGAGGTTGAAAATGATTTTGTTGCTGTGTATATTGTTGATGAAGCTGATTATTTTGCTGGGAATGGAGGATTTTTGGTTGTTGCTGTTGTTGTTGGTGCTGTACATCTGAATGCCCATTTTGGGTAGAAGTATCGACTATAACCGTTTTCAATTTGCTGATATCCGGTGTGGCTGGGCTTAACAAAATTTTGCTTTTGGGTGTGATTTTCACAAACGGAATTGGGAGTCTAGTTTGGGACGGTTGTTGTTGCTGCGTAGAATGTGAAAGCTGTTGTACTGCTTGCTGTTGTTGGGGTTTGGTTGTTTGACCGGTGGTCTCAGCTCTGATAAGAACTTCACTGTTATTTCCACGACTTTTCTGTTTCTGAGGCTGTTTTTCTGCTTTATGTTGGTGGCCATCACGATGTGTTGCTGCTGCTTTTATGGTTTTCAGTGCCTGAATTAGTTTCCCCGACGGGGAAGAGCCAGCATTGACCAATGCCTTCGGCGATTCAGCCTTGTCCGGAGGCGGTGAAGAGAACACGCGTGCCCGTCCTTTTTGTCGGGTCTTTTTGCCCTTTTGCAAAATCTTTTTGGCCTTCTGCAACGTGCCGGACTCAATTTCCAACTCTTTTAAGCCAGCTTTGCCGTTTCGAGTGGCAATTGTTCGTTCAATTTGCTCTAACTCTGCGGCCAGTTCCGTCAATGTCAACTTCGGCTTTGCTTTTCCAATGTTTTGTATGCTTTCTTCTTCATTGGTCTCGTTATTCACATTCTTGTGCTCAACGGAGGGTTTTCTGGTGTTCTTTGAAGAATTCGGAATTGGCACAGCTGTCGTTTGTACCTCTTGTGGTGCTAATGTTTTCGTTTCGACAATTTGCTGTTCCGCCGTTGTGCCCTCCGGTGCAATTCCATTGATGCCTTCGTCCGTGTTCGATAATGTTTCGTTGTTCAAATTTTGCTCAAACTCAGTTTGATTGGTGCCGTTTTGAGCGTCCTCTTCAATGAAAGTTGTGGTGCCAGCCGCTTTAGACTGTGGCGGCGTTTTGAAGCGATGTGCCAGCCCCAACCGTTTCATTTTGCTTACAAATTGGCGCTTGACCGTCTCATACCGTAACCGTATTTCTCGCAATGCATGGCTTAACTCGCCGAGTTGGCTTCGCTCCTGTTCAGCGAAATGGCTGACATTGTGCACTTTGAACTCCGATTGATCATTGTCAGAGCCGTTATTTTTGTTGTTGAGATCGAATGTTTTGGAGGCAAAAAGGACGGGGGGCGGCGGAGTCGCTGTCTAAAATTTAAATTAAATTCGTTTTCGCATTTTATTTGCTTTTAGTCGATTTGCAATGTCTACGATTTGGTTGCAACTCACCTTATTTTTGAAATGCGAACTGTTCGGCGTTTGTGCCGACTTTCTCCGCTGACTCTCCAACTTTTCGATGGCAGAATCCGCCTTTTGCACGACTGTCCGCATTTCGGCCATAAATTTCTGCTCGACTAATTGCCAACCGGACTCCAACTTGGCCACCGTTGCCGTATCATTGCTGTTATTTTGGTTTTGGTCGGTATTCTCCTGCAGTTGGTGCTGACCCGTCTCCAATTTCGGCTTTTGTTGTTCAACTTTCAATGGCGAATTGGACGAATGAGGCGGTAAATTATTGGTGGCTTGTGTTGATGTTCTTCCAGGTTCAGTGCTTTGTTTAGATAGCTAAACATTATTTGGTACTTTTCTGTTTGGAGCCCCTCGCGCCTCGGATTTCAAAATAGCCCAAAAATGTTCATGGAGTAAAACATAAAATATCTTTATTAATTTTGCCCGAGGCTGTGTGCCAAAGAGTTCATTTCCTTTAATAGGACTTGCCAATGCGATTGATTGAACAATCGGTGGCCGAATTGTCGCCTTCACCTCAAATTGCGGTGGTGTCAAAAGTGGGTGGTCTGTCGTCGACGTGGTCAATGGCCGAGTTGGTGGACTGGCAGAGAGTACGTCAGCACCGAAAACAGTCATTTTTTTATGCAATAATTACGGCAATTTCTTTTGAGGGTAATAATCCCCACGAAATCGAATTTTATGAAAATTTAATCAAACATGCTCCTCTAATAAAACAATTATAAAGAAGGATTTCCTGAATTTTGATCAGGATAGAAAAATGATTGAAAAAATGCCTTAAACTTAATAAAAGAAACTCGTGAATTTCTGTTACAATTATGTAAAGCACCTTCTGTCCCGTTTGGCGGCTGCTCCTCGCTTAAGTCGTACAGATGGCCCCCAATCTCGATGGTGTACACCGACAACTGCTGTTTCTGTTGCTGACCGGGCCTCCCATCCAATAGGCCATTTTGTTGCTGTTGCTGCTGTCTTTCGTCCGATTTCTCGCCCGACTTCTGGCCAAGATTTGTTCCATTTTTGACTCCACGATCGCGTGGAACCGGATAAATATTCCATTCGTTTGGTAAAATGTTGACGTTCGTCAACAATTTCGGTCTGATCAGATGTTTCCCATACTGAGGCTGCTTTAGCAAATCTTTGATCTGAGCGAGCATTTCTTGACGGGTGCTGATTGAATTCTGTTATTTTAAACGATAAAATAAATTTGGTTCAACTCTCACAACCACTTCTGGAACTGCAGTTTGATCAGTTTCTCGGTGACTTTGTCCAAATTGCCCGCGGCGCTGCTTTCGAATTTGCTTCAGCAAAAGTGCCAATTGTCGATCGGTAAGTCGCTTTAGAGGTCGCCGTAATGACTCATGAAGGGCACTCTTAAGTATTAATTAGTTTTAGGTGTATAATTTGTGTTGTTCAAGACCAAAAAGTGTTTATATTTACAGTGAAAACATACCTTTGAACGCTCTTTCTCGCCTTCGTGTGCATTTTCATTATAATCAAACGCCGTACTTTCTGCTAACGGCTCAGCAGTGATGTTGATCGGGACAAATCCATTTATAGTCCCAGACACTTTGAGAGGCACTTGAAATTTTAAAAAAAACCATTACCACAAACAAATAAATCTTTTTGCTTGAATAAAAATCCAAATTGAAATTAAAATCAATCAAATTTTTAAGTTAAATGTCACAAATTCCAAAATATAAAGAAAATAGCTAATGGCTACGAATCAGGCAAAGCGACGATCTCAAAATTTTTTGGAACTCGGCGACATCTCTGCTACAAATATTGAAGTCATTGTCTTTTTCTGATTTCGTTAAAATATTTTTGTTATTTGAAAATTGATTGAATCGTTAATTTTATAATGCTTTGACCACCATTATTCGGCGGGCCATCCATCGCCAAATGTTGTGGCTCATTCTCGGCCGGAGGTTGTTCCTCTTCGTCGATCGTTGCCGCTGAAAGCTCAACAGGACGGACACCGAGGAGTGGGATCGAGTTTGACAACGGTCGCCATGGCTCGGCACCTTTGTATAGGTGCACTGGATGCCGACGAATATTTGTCGTTGTTGGGCCCCCGTCGGGCATTCCAGGCTCGCTGCTGTCTTCCCCCGAGGCATGCTGATGGGAATGGCCGGTGCAGTCATGGTCGTTGTGTTGGTGATGGTGGCCGCGTTCTTGTTGTTCGTCGTCCGACGCTGCTTCAGAACTGACTGAAATAATAATAATAATTTAATTGACAGAAATTTAAATTTAAAAAATCATTTAACACTTTTTAATTCGATATCTGACGACAGAATCTGTTAATTGCACATATTCAATCTTTCAAGAAACCTAAAATAACAAACTGCTTTTGGCTTTCAAAAAATGCTATTTCCGCATTTGTTAATTGTAATTTAATTCTTTTTATGAAATATTTAACTTTGTATTTGAATAATGACTGACCGGCGGCATTTACTAAAAAGAGGCTCAACAACAAAATGATCGACGGGTGGAGAAGGCGTCGCCGCTGCATGGAAAGTGTTCGTTCGGTGGCTGCGATTTTATTCGATTTTGCAACGGCTTTTTGTGTCAGTCGGTCGGTGGCTGAGATCCGGTTGTTGCCGTCTGCGGGATTTATGTAGCCGAATATAATTAGTTCACGGGCAAAATCCGAAAAGAAACGGAATTATGGGTGCCCATAGGAGCGGGGGATGACGGCGTGCACTAACGTATTTATTTATGAAGGTTAAGAGGTTTTGACGGTTGACATTAAAACCCCCGCAGCATTTTAATGAAATTCGCATTTTAACACTCATTTTATATCGTTTTAAATTGTAGAAATGATGGAAAATGTTCTTTAAACCTATCAAAGAATAAAAATGGGTGATGATAATAATACAGGTATTAAAGCTGTTTTTACAGGCATTTTAAATACTCTGCCGATGCATTCTTCTTATTGTTTTTTGTTCACTATAATTATTGCTAAAAAGGCATATCATCTAATTGGACCGGAATAATTGAATTTATTCTGTAACAAATTGTCTTTTTGTGGAAAGATTAAGCTTAGGCTTAAGTGTAATTGGAGGTAAAGCCAAGCTTACCAATAAACATTGTCAAAAAATAAATACTAAATTGCGTATACCTTCTTAGAAGCAAAGTGACGGGATATTCTGGGATATTGTCACACTTTTTGTTGGGTCCGCCACCAACCCGCGGAACTTAGATTTTGTAGTCGGATCTTTAGGGAAGCGGATTTGATCCATGGGGACTAATGATGATAATTATGGTGATCATAATGATGGGGCGGCGCTGATCACGGGGGCCTTTGGTTATCAATCCAACAATGTTATTCTATTGGTAGGGAGGGCTTTTGCTTTTGGAGTGGGTGGGTATCTCGATCATTCCCTCGGCAAACTTCCTCCAGGAAATCCTTTCTTTCGCATCCACAATCTCGCGCAAAAAAGGTTCGCGCAACACATACCCATCATCGTCAAGACAGTCAGTCAGTTAGAGCTAGTTATGGTCTCGATCAACGCGGAATGATCATAGGCAGCAGCATCTTTTTGAAAATTTCGCCGACGATATATTGTGACAGCTCCCGGACAAGAAATTGTGCCCGAGGGCGGGATTTTTGGGATTGGATTGGGCTGAGGATGGGTTAATCTGCCCCCCCCCTGACCCCTCCCCTTGGGCGATGATCCATCCATCATCAGCGATTCAATCATAAAGCCGAGCTGTTGGAACTTTCTGCCTGGGAATGAGATATTTCTGCTCCGCTTCTTCCTCCCGATGAGTTGCTGCTGCTGCTGCTGCTGCTTTAAGCAACCGACCGGTTGCACTGCTGTTGCTCACTTCGCCTGCTGAACAACTTGCCCTCGCCCTCCCCCACTCATCCAACGACCAAAACAACAAATTTGCTTCTCCCCTCCCCCCTCCCCCCAGGCGTGTGAAAGGAGGGGGGGGGGGGGGGAGAGTCATCCCCCCTAACTAACAACTAAGCCAGTCGCGTTCATCAACGGCGTCGCTTTTTATGAGATCATTTCTTCACTTTCACTTCAGCAATCGAAAAACGCGTTATGCGTCCGTCCGTCCGATGAATGGACAATTTCGGTTTGTTGCGCGAAAGTCATTCATTCCTCACAGCGGGAATGCCATGGCGACAAATTGAAATGCAAATGTTCTGACAATGACTGATTTGGTCCGTTTTATTTGGGATGCGCCTACGTGAAGATAGTTTTGGTCAAAATATTGTTTAAACCTAATTATAGGGAAGGACAAGACCGGTTTTAAACCCGGGATTTGAGGACCCGGTTTATGATTTCGTACCCGGTTAACTGGGGTTTTTGATACGATCCAGTTTATTTTGAGTGGCAATTTTAAATAATTTGATTAAAATTTTAAAAACCCGATTTTAAAAGCCCTGCACCCGGTTAACTGAAAACCGGGTTTGTCCTACCCTACTAATTATGCAAACCTAAAATATAATTCTCATGGAATTTTTTATAAAAACAATTAAAATGTCCAACATAAAAAAATAAAATGGCAATTTGCATATAAGCTTTTGTCGTAATTTGGGTCTTTGATGTAGCGTTAAAATTGTTATAATAAATAAAGTAGCGTTTTCTATTTTTTCTTTGCATTCATATTCTCCCGCCCAAAACCATCCTCAAAAATAATTTTGATTTAGAAAAAAAAAAAATTAAAAACGAATCCTCGTTAAAAATGCACAATTCAAGGCGATACTACTAACTTGAGCTCAATAAAACATTTAGATTAGATCATTAGCTTCTGGATCATATCTGTTATTTCTAATTTGTGATATTTACAATTTTATTGTATAATTAGGTCTTAGTGTTCAATCCTATTTCGAACCATTTGGCGTCTTACATAAATAGTTAATTCAATTAGCTTTTTTCAAATAATCGGTTTGCTAATATTTTAAATGAATTTTATCCATGGCAAATTAAAACAAAGAGGTAAAATTGTACACAATTTGTACTACTTATGTATAATCGGTTCGGGAATGTCAAGCGACGACTGCGGCTGCTTGGCACCAAATGCGTTCGTTGACCACATTACAGTATCCGTTACCGCTGGAGCTGAGGTGAACCTGACAGTTGGAATGGTTTGGATACTGTACAAAATGGTAAATAATATATTCAAAAACTTATGTTTTTTCTTGGTTCCAATCCAAAATTGGAAACAAAAAACAATTTTGAAATGTCCGACCTCATTCGGCAACATTTGTTTGCTGTCCGCCGCCGGTCGCTTTATCTCGTCGCCGGCCAAGGCGCACATCACCAGAAATTTGTTGTCCGGAAAGCGTCGCATTAGCGCCTTTTGGACGGAGTTCACCGATTCGATGTCGTCAAGCGGCACAATTGCCTGCAATTTTGAGGAATTATTTGCGTTTGTAAATATTGCAATTTTGCAACATTTTGCATTAGCTGTCGCCACTCCGTTTGGGGACATGGCGTCTCGTTGCCCTTAATGTGCGGTTGGACTGCCTTAATTATACCAATTTAAACTGTTAATTAGGCTTCCCCGGTTACTACCTCCCTTTTCTTGCGGCGACCGCATCCGCATGATTGCATGGCCGGTGCAGCACAACAGGACATCATTGCAGGTTGGCAACACTCCATTTTTTGCGGCATTCCGATGGCACTGACCGAATTTGAGGACAACATGGCAACTACGATAAACAGCATTGGCAGCAGCACCATCAACGGGTGGGACGCGAAGACGGAGCAGGGCTTGGAGAACAACATTTTGTGTCTCGGACGAGTCGGGAGGGAGGAATTTAGCAGATTCTGTTGTTGTGATGAATGTGCATGTTCGGTGTGGACTGCTCGTCTCCTTATATATGCAAGAAATGTGCTCTCATTGCCGTCAAATCCCAAATGGACGCGACGGGCGATTCCATTGGATGCCTTTTTTGTAATAAATATGACAGGCTAAGTCTTCGAGAGTCTCTAATGGCATTTCCCGCAAAACATGATCATCCTTTCATCCCCGGCTCAATCCAAGCATAAATGAATTTTTAGGATTATTTTTGCACTGGGATGTTCATCTCCCTTTCACCCGCCGCATTTCCTTCAATTCTCGACTTGTCTCGAACCGACCCGTCGATCATTTCCAAACCGGTTGGTCGTCGGTCGGTACCAAATCAGCAGCATTTCGCTGTTCGGTTGGTGATAAGTCGCAAAAAATTGACAGTCGCCGCGTCTTGTCGAAATTTAATTAACATTATTTTCTGTGAAGGATTGGCATTTTTTGTTTCAATTTAAACCTCAATTAATCCAAAAAATGAAATATTTGAACAGAATTTTTTTTTAAATGTTCAATTGTTGATTAGTAGGGCTGCGATTTATATGGACAAAAAATCTCGAAATATGGCCATAAAATATGGATAAAAAATTGCAAAATATGGACCAAATCTGGACAAAAATTGCAAAATATAGACGAAATATGGATAAAAATTTTTTCAAATATTGCAAAAAATGGGTCAAGATTTCCTAATAGAAGTAATAAAAGCAATAAAAATTTTTATATGCAAATTAAGGCATTTCAGAGAAAATTTTTGAAAATGTGCGGAATTTTAAAAATTTTGATTTTTTTGGTGGCAGATTTTTTGTCTCAAAAAAGTAACTTTTTAGGGGTACAGTTTTTGCAAATTTTGAAAAGTCAATTTTTAGGGGTGCATTTTTAGAAAATTTTAAAAAAGTCGATCCTTAGGGGTGTATTTTTCGTTTTTATTGCATTTTTGTTAAAGATTTTTTTGAAAAATGGCGAAATATGGAAAAAATATGGAATATGGATAAAAATAGCGAAATATGGAAAAATATGGAAAATATGGATTATAAAATGGGCTCTAGAAGCTCCAACCAAAGCTAAAACCACTATTTATGGCATTTATACGCTGTTCCGAGTGCGTAAAAAAAATATGGATTTCCATATAAATCGCAGCCCTATTGATTAGGCTTGTTGTTTATGAAAAAATCGACAATTTTTACTTAGAGTTAATGCGATTTGCCTTTTTATTAGTATCAACATTCATCAAATAAAATCTCTGTAAAAAATCTCTTCAAAGAGGCGGCATGCCCGAGCTGTTAAATGGTGGTTGTCCGAAGGGTCCAGGTCCTCCTTGGCCAAATACTTGCGGAATAAATGGGTGACCGAAGGGGCTACGCTTCTTGCAGGCAGAAGCATCAGAAAATTTGTTACCCATTTGTCTAAATTTAATAATATTAATTTATAAAAAAAATAAATGATTATAATAGGGAAGACTTAGTAAAATGGAATAATCTTCAGTTATACTTTTATATTGACTTATTTTCCGGAGGTTTTTCATTCAATCACAGATAACGGCTAAACAAACTACCATTTCTTCTAATTTGCCTAAGTTTTACGTATGAATTAATTTATAGTTACGTTCACAAATTTGTCACCATTTAGTATTGTCTGGAAAAAGAGTTAGAGTTCAAAAAACACTATTTAAAAAACAAATTCTTCAACAATGTCGATATTTTTTTGATTTTTGTAAAAAGCAAAAACTTTTTATTGAATATTATTAATCTCATATATTTAAACTTTGAGTTTGAAGAACTTATTTTAACCAAATGTCTCGTCAAGCATTCCGCAGGATCCATTGTAAGATTTATTACGGCAAAAAAAAACAGTATTATGAATCTCTCTGATGTTTTTGCTGATGATTTCACCGATGGAAGAGCTAAGATGGAAAAACAACATATGTTAATACATAATACATAAATTATATACAATTACATCAAAATGAGGTTTGAGGATATCACCGGACTACCAAAAAAATGTTCAACAAAATATTTTTGGAATATAACCAAAAATACCGGCGAGAACTCGTGCAGAAGATAGGTAGGTAGATTGATTGAAAATGACAAATCTATTCGCATAAAAATTATATACATAAATAAAATAGGCGACTTTACTGATGATACATAATTAATATTAATTAATATGTACACCGAAATTGCACTTGGCATCAATTTTGACATCGAAACTTTCGGAACGATCATTGGTCATCCAAATCGACGCCCTCGTCCTCATCCGCCTCGCGGTGTCTTCCGCCCACCGGTTCGAAGCGTACCCCCGTTTTTGCACACAATTTGGAGCAGGAACTGCTAATACGGCGACTTCCTGCTGCGGTAAACTTCACATTGTTCCTGCCAGACGGCGGTCTCATTGCACTGGAAATTGGGTAAACATTGTAAAAATCCTTCTAAACCCGATTCCAATAAAGAACAACAAACTCTATGTACATAAATTTAAATTTATTTTTAAAGAACGCCACTGACCCCTCAATGTTGCTGCTGTTCACACGGTCCCTGATCGACTGGCGTCTCGGCATGTATTCACTGGAACTGCTACTGGTACTGCAAATACTGCTTGCATCCGTCGCCGGTGGCCGGTATATTTGTGTGAAGAAACTGTTGCCAGCGCAGGGGGATATCGCAACGCCACTACCAACACCGCTACTGTAAATGCCGCTATTGGTGCGCTCCGGATGGTGGTGTAGCAGAAACTCTCGAGTGGTTTTCAAGCTTGAGCGACGAGAATCCACACTGCCCATGCCGCTGTCCATGCTGACAATGCCAGGACTGTTTGTTGCCGGCGTTTGAGGCAGTTCCAGACCTGAAAAATAATAATATGACGGTCAAAACTCCCCAATAAATGGGATTAAATTGGAAGCTAGTTTATTTGAAAAAAATTATTTTAAAATATGATGTACCAACCGGCGTTTAATGTAGGTGCCGGACTGACGCCGGGCGGCATTGACACCTTGCGGATGTGCCGCGCGAGTTCCTCCAACTGACTGATCACTGAGCCGACCAAAGTCTCGCCGCCCGCGTCCGATTCCGCCGCCGCCTCCGCGTCCGAATCATCCGCCGCATTTTCGTCGTCGCTGCCGGCCGAACTTCCGCTGGAGGAGTGACGCGGACTGCCCAAACTTTTGCTGTGTTTGCGCATGGGACATTGCAGCGAATTTGTTGCAAGGCGTTGGTGCTGCCCCATCGACGGCGCCGAGGCGGAAGAGGGAGACGAACATTGGATGTTGTGCAGGTGCTCGGTGGGATGTCTAATTTGTGAATATTCAAATTAAATAAAAAATAAGTTTTTAATTAAATGACTTTTTTTTCAATTTTGAATCGCCAACTTTCAACAAAGCTCACATAATTTGTTCCGCAATTTCGAGCAGTTCCTCTCTAATCTCCTCCATACTGTCAATGGTGGAGCCGTCTTTGTGCTTGCTAAGTCCAGTTTTGTTCCCGTGCAACCGTTTAAACGGTCTGGGGGCCGCTTCTTGCAACAGAAGACGGTCAACAATCACACCGAATGATACCTGAAGAAGCAATTTATGAAATTAATTTAATGGAAATTGACTATTATTTATATTGCAGTACCATTTTCAACACGGACAGATTAAAACGTTCAGCGAGCAGCAGCATTTTCTTCACAAATGTCAGATCAGCCGATTCCTTAAAAAGAAAAAGCAATAATTACCTAAATTATATTTTAATTAAATATTTACCGCCATCACTTCAGTGCAAATGAATCGTTCGCATTCGCGCCGAAGGGCAGGAAATTGGACGTGTCTTGAGGCGTCCAATGCCTCCAGGAAATCTTCAAAGCATTCCGCCTCTCGCACAATAATCGTATTAAAATAGTAATGTGCAAAAACCTAAATTAAATAAATATATTTTGAATATATATTAAATATATATTTCTTGTTACATTTTTTATTTTCTCCATCAATTCCAGTTCATCCAATCCAACTCCAAAATTGCTTGGGTCCTTCAAGGAACGTTCAAAAATTTCCGAGCAGCCAAATAGGAAAACGTGTCTGTACAGTGCGTACTTGTCGGTCTAATTGTTTCATTTAAAATTATAATAAAGATTTAAAAAAAAGATTCTTTTTACCTTGAGGTCAAAATGTTCAACGTCTGGGACTTGAAGTTGATTTTGGCGAATTTCGTCGAGAACAGACGCACAAAGAGCCTCCAATTTGCCGCCGCTGAGCGGAGACTCAATGCTAGGCAAATATTGCATCGGTTGGAATAGAGATGCTGGCATTCTAAAAAAACAAAAAATGATTTTCAAATAACTTTAAATAATTTGCGATGCGCTTACTTCATGTGAACCCGTACAGTGATCTGCTTGCCAATGTTGTTGTGGATGAACGCGCTGAACTTCCGCTGTTCATCTCTCAACCGTCCCGCGTTGTTCAGCACTTCATCACTGATCGGTGACCAACCACCACCTTTTGTGTATTCCAAATCGGGCAATGGCATATTGTCGAAGAGAACGCCCTCCGAATTGCGGATGAAAATGCTGAAATAGGCGCTCATTATTTTAGTTTTGTTTAATTTACACTTACTTTCCACCGCACAGCTTAACATCTCGCGCAGGCCCCTCCTTGTAGTAGAGCGTAATGTTCACCTTCTTCTGTTGTTGCTGAGCCAGCTCCAACTCGTCGTCGTCACCGCCCGATGCAAAATAGGACGAATCCACCGAAGTGTCCTCCTCACTTTGATCCCCAATGTTTGGTGGCAATATGTCCTCTTCACAAATGCGCAAAAGCCACGTAAATTGGACACCTAAATTAATTCTAATTGACTAAAATTTAAAAGAATGCCTAATTTACCATTATATGCGGTGCAAAATGCAGGACTGACATTCAAAATCGCAGATTCTCCAGTACCGATCAACCTGGAATTTTTAAATTTAATTTAATTCTTGGTTGATCAACGGGATATTAATTATTAGCGTTTTATTTTTGTACATTATTTTTTATCTCTTGATGCTCTTTTCATACATCAATTCGATTTCAACCTCATTTCTACGTCATTACTCATTACCGTTCCGTGATCCGCACCGGCCATGTGTAGCGGAACGTGACCATTTCCTCTTCCTCTTCAGCACCACTTCCCAACACTTTCCTGTCCTGGTTCAATTTCTGTTGCCAATGTTGTTCGTCTACCCGTTGTTGTAGCTGTTGTTGTTGTTGTTGTTCACCAGCATCAGCTGCTGCTGGGCACTGTTCGGCAATGTTAATCCTCAGACAGTGACTACCGTACCCTCCTTTATGCTGCTGCTGTTGCTCAACAGGGTACTGTACCCGAGAAACAAAAAAGCGCTTGGAACCGTATGAATTTTGACGTTCAATTGACGAAAATTGTTCCGCTGCCGGAGATGGAGTCGCTTTTGACAAAGTTTCCTCTGAAATGCGAACAATTGAAGAGGGCGGCGTTGTTGAGGTAATCACGCTTGACGGGGGGGAAGAGTTTTTGAGGTGGTGGTGACGATGGATGGAATTTTCTGGCGATGTTTGGCTCGCCATTGAAATGGTTTTCATTTTATCTAAAAAAAAGGGGGAAAATGCAATTTGGTAAATTACGGAGTGATTCGATCCGTTCGTTGGAAGAGAAAGTATCTCTATCGAATTCAGGTTTTGGGATGTTGTGAAGGAATTCATTTAATGTCGCCTATCCAAATTGAAAAGGTATTTAATTACATAAATTATTCTAATGAATTTACTTGGAATTGAAAAAGACTAATTGCACCTGCGAACGCTTCAATTAACTGTGTGTATTATTCACTATAATCATTCAAAAATTGCGACATGAAAAAAGTGTTGAAAATGGCATATGGCAAAAATGTTATTCACTCTTTTCTCATTTGTACAATTCGTAGAACTATTTTCACGTACGTACAAAATGAATGGTCGAGAAGAACTGGTTTCACCGATTTGATTTTTGTCACTCATAACAACAACCACCTCATGAATATAGTTTTGTATTCGCTGGTTTTTAAACAATACTTTGAAGCCTTGAACTTAGAACAAATGGTCAGACAATTAAAACTTGGCCAAATCGTTTGAAATCCCGAAAAAAATTTTATGAAAATGTAAGAATAATTTTATTAAAAATATGAATTTATAAATACAATTTTCTGAAAAAGTTGCTTTTAAACTTCAATCGCTAAATTCAGTTATTTTGGATTATTAATCGCAGATTTTTGGTTCAACGCCTCCGGGGATGCAAGCGGTTGGGAAATGTATAAATTGCAAAAGAGTAATAAAAACATTCCATTCTCTGTGACTCGCCACATTTGCCGGCAACAACGGATGTGGAACGGCAAAATAGTCGATGGAAATGGGGGGGGGGGGGGGAAATTGTTGCCGCGGGGGACGGAAGAAAATGAAAAATTGTTGTGAGGGAGGAGCAAAGGCTGTGTTGTCGATAATATAAACAAATGTTGACAAATATTTTGGTCATTTTTTAAAGATTTTATGAGAAAAGAGGAAAATTTTTGCGCGTCAACTTTAGCGGGCGGGACTTTGCTTTTAAAGCGTCTTTCTGCTCCGATTGTGGGCTTTATATGTAACACAATCATCGGTCTAATCCGAGAGCTCTTTCTCTTTCTCTTTCTGCTGGATTCTTTATTTATTTTTGGTAAAATCCGATTTTCTCTTTTGCGCACGCTATCCAAAAATGGCAACTAATTTACAACAAAAAAAAAAAGGAAAAAAGAAGATTAAGGAAGAAGCTGAATGTGAAAGGAATTAGTAAAGATATCCATTTTTGGATTGGCTTAAATAATATTAGCATAAAAGTAATTTTTGTGTTGTATGAGAGGCGTGGGGCGTTTTGCTTACGTTAAATTTTGACCAAATTCTCCGAGCGCTAAAAAGGCGGGCAGTCCAATGAATGGGGACGAAAGCATTTGCAATTGGTTGGCCCGTGCCCAAACCAATTACATTCATGAATTTGTTGGTGCACATTTTTATGCATTTTTGCGTATATTTATTTATTTATTTGTTCGTCCGTCCGTGTCAAAAAGCGCTGTTACGGCGAGGAAGTGAACAATTTAATTTCCCGGCGGAACTTCCCCCCCCCCCCCGGCGACGACGACCCGTCCCCGTCCCCGTATTCGGAGACGGAAGGAAGTGTCCTGCTGCTGCGGAACATTCATTCACACAACAATCCCCGTCCCCGATTTGTGGAAGAAAGAATTCCACAACAAAACGGAAAAGTAAAATATCATAAAATAGGAAAATTTAAAAATCTCTAAAAATAAAAAGGACAGAATTTGGTCCTCGCCCTCTCCCCGCTGCGCTCCCTCCACCCGCACAAATGTTTGCCATTATTCACAACCCATCCATCTCCATGGGAGACGATGATGATCATCATTCTTCCGCCACTGCTGATGATTGTTTTCAATGTGTCGTCCGTCCCGTCTAACTCTATTATTTGAGCAGATGTGAAATGGGGGCGAGCAACGGATGGGGGGGGGGGGATTGGATGACACACCAAACGAAATTCATTTTCAAAGAGTGCGGGGGGAAAGCGGAGGCGGCGGCGACGGATGATTGGGCAGATTTCATTCACTTCACTTGCCAATTATTATTGTTTGGGGGAATTCCCAATTCAAACGAATGAATTTTTGAATGAATGGAAAAAATGTTTTGAAATACGGAAGAAATATGTGCAGCACATTTTGGGTATTCGGTATTTATTTGTGGATGACATGGCAAGCGATGCTTATTTTATGTACATGTTAAGAGTAGACAACATCAAGCTGTACACACACCTAAGCCATGGAGAAAGGACACTGATGAGGGACAATTGAGAAGAATAAATCCATTTCGGATTATGATCTGCTCAAAATGTGAGCCATGATCGTGGATCATTTTTTGATCAGATAATCCATCCACGACTTTGGATCAGGATCAGATTCAGATCAGACTTTTAATTGTAAACGTTTGTTATGGTGTATTACATAATTAATTTGGGATAAAGATTTTAAATTTTTGAGAGGTTCATCCTCTACATATGTATTATAATTATAATGAGAACGATTAGTGATCGATTACACTTTGACAAATGCGCGAACTTTGTTGTCTATGTCCCAAAAAGTCTTTGAGAATAAATACCCAAAGAGAAAACCAGTAAAATAAATCAAATAGGATCAAATTTTAACCAAATTAAAAGAAAGTTTATTAGTTAATAAAATTTTTGGTCGGCCTAAACGAAAAAAAACTTTTTGCCTTCCCATCGGTTTTTGGCATTAAAAATATTCTTTTGTTACTAAAAACTCTCCTCAAGCATTTGCCGTTTATATCAATCAAAAAGTGTGTGTCACTTTGGCTCAAAGACTGCTTTTGACTAAAAATTCCTAAGGCCATGTGATCCGGGGAATTTATATTCACCCGTCCGTCAGCCAATCGACGGAATTTTAAATTCCAATTGTCAAGACTATCTGAAAGAATAATGAGTGACAAACTAAACTCGAACAATTAAATTATATTTAAATAAATTATAAAATGAATCAACAAAAAATTATTTTCTCACACTAAAACTTTTTCGATGGAATTAAAAATATATTCGAGCAATTAATTATAAATTGAATTTGAAAACAATTAAAAATTATATTCATTGAATTAGGAATTATATTCGAACAATAAAAAAATAATCTTTAGGTGGCTTTAAATGATTTTAAATAAAAGGAAAATAATTTATAAAAAATGGATTTGCGGCGGCAGCAAATGGAGAAAATAATTTATAATGTTGTGGTGGTATTATCGATGGGCACGTGCTTTTCTCTAGAGGACTGACTATTTTTGTTTACCCGAACGACGAACCCAACAAAAGGAAGGCACCAAAGCCCCCCCCCCCGCGCTGTGTGTTGGTTGGTGTGTGAAAAGGCGGCGGCTTCCATTCTCAATTTCATCCCCCCGAGCGTCTCGGGAGTTGTCTCGAGAATTGAATTGATTGCTCTCACGAGACTATCAGCAGCACCAGGGGAGGGGGGTGAATGAGTGAAACTGCAGCAGGCAAAAGTGCATTAAATGAGACGAATTCCGTCCAGCCGTGTGTGGGTGAAACTTACCTATAAAATTCATAGATTTTTACGCAATTTTACACACAAATTTCGTTTTGAAAAAAAATAATTAATTTTTGCCGCCATGTTAAGATCGTTTTTAATGACGATGTGAAGTGGCTTTCGTCCCCATTAAAATTAGGTTAAAAAGTACCCAAAGGTAAGACAAAATTAATAAATGTACCGACCCCCCCCCCCCCCGTAAATTAATGCGAAAATGACAATTGAAAATAATTGACAATAAAAAACGTAGGACATCAAATCCATAACTGTCGCCAAAAAAAATTACAATAGAAAATGTGAAAATAGAAAAATGTGACAGAAAATTCATTTTAAAAGGGCCTCATAATCAATTGGAAGTCAATTAAAATATTCTAGAATCGTGCTTCGAAGTTTGGTCATAACTTTTTTAAAGTTTATAAATTTGCTGATTGGCGTTTGCTTAGTACAAAATCCGGTTTTTAACTGCGCCCAAAAACAATTCGTTTAGAAAGAATTTGTTTTAAAAAAACGCTTTCATTGCTTTGATTTCGTTTGCGGGGAATGCCGCCGTTAATCGCATTGTTACTAATTATGCAAAAAGCCCAAAAAGCCGAGAACACAATCGGCTGGTGACGTGAAGAGACCATTTTTGCGTGTGTTGCGCAGCGCAAATTCCTTTCGTCAACGCAAAAGCTCGGAAGACCCCCCCCCCCCCCAACAATTGTTGGCGTGATGCATTTTACACATTAAGTTGGAATTCTTTTGGGTTTATTTGAAATTTAAATATTACAATTTTTAAATTTACTCTTGCTTTTACTAAAAAAAGAAACATATTTCATTTTTGAAATTTAAAAAAGGTGGACACCAACACTAATAAATAACATTTAAAAATCAAGGGAAAGTGTCAAAAACAAAAAAGTCGATATATGGTACTTACGACTTATTTGTTAGTGTACCCCTCGTTTAATATCATAAAATGCAAATTTGTCCAAGAACAGGAATTAAAAAATGCTTCCTGGAACAAAGCGGCAATGTTTATATGACACATAAACTTGTTTTGACATGTGGAAGCTGATGAAGCGAAGGATAAAAAGACCATGGAACTGAATGGAATTGGCGATTGGGGGGGGGGGGGGGGGGGGGAGTCAAAGACAGATGCCCCCCCCCCCGATATTGTCCCCCCCCCCCCCCGCCCGCCCTCCTCCGACTAACGGACGGACGGAGGCGGTGAGCAACCCAACCCCGTCAAATAAAATAATTCGTCAACAAATCGCGTATAACCAACCATCTGCCTTTTTGTGTTGGGGCGGTCGGTGATCATTTTTGGGGGGGGGGGGGGAGGGGGCGATTTGGAGGACTTCCAGCTGAATAAATAAAATAAAACCCCCAGAAAACTGGATAATGTAAAAAAATAATCACGCGATTAGGAAAAAGCTAAAAAAAATTAAAAAAAACAAAGGGAATGTATTTTGTAGCAAAATATTTTATTTTGATGAAAGAATTATTATCCAAAAACAACGCTGCGTCAGATTTCCAATCCTCTTTTTGCACAGAATTATGCAAATTTGGAGTCCACTTTTTCTTTATTGCGTAATTATGGCAATTTTTAATTGTTAGAAGATTTGTATGCGTCTGATTTGAAGGAAATGCCGTTTAGCCCTCCGTGCCAAGGCCTTAGATTTCAGGCATCCATTTGAAAAGATGCTTTGCAATATTTTAATAAATGTATCCAAAAATAAAGTCCCGGCATGTCAAAAATAATAAGAAGCCAGGCCAAATGATTTTAAATATGCGTAGAGTGCACATTTACTTTTTGTTTTGTTTTGTTTGGCGTTTGTTTACGCCCTTTTCCATTGGAATGTAAAAAACGGAGACGGGGGGGGGAAGGAAGTGGAGCAGAATCTCATTAGCGGGAGGGGGGGGGGGGGGGGGGGGGCTTTTGCCCACCGCTCAAATGGCCCTTCTAAACACATACATTCGCAAAAATGTTGTTTATGAGGCGACTGTTTTGGCTCAATGTTTGGTTGCCCCATTATGAATAAATTCCGCCATAAACTTCCAGGCGAAATCTCCAACAGATTTAAACTTCAGAAGAAATTCCGAGAAAAATGTTTGAAATTAGCGACTATTCTTGGCTCCAAATAGCAGCTAATAGGAACAACAATTGGGCGAACAAATTGCCATGAATTGGAAGGTGAAATTTGTGGGAAATAAAGTGCCAGCTCAAAAGATTTAAGTGCCGGAAGTTGTACCCTTGAATGGATGTCTGAAATAGCTCCAAAGACAAATTTTAAGATTAAAAGCGCCAAAAGATTTAAATCCGAGGATTAACGGCTGCATAACAAGATGAGAAGTGAATGAAAATGAATGGCGAATGCGCACAGTTCCAAGCTGAAAAATGAGTCATCCTCCCCCCCCCCCCTCCCCCCCCCCTCCTCCCCCCCCCTCCTCCCCCCCCCCCTCCCCCCCCCCTCCCCCCCCCCCTCCCCCCCCCCCTCCCCCATACACAGCCCCCATAATAAAACAAATCGAAGTTGCTGCTGCTGCTGGTACAGAAGCTTTTTTAATGGTCCTTATTTATGGCGGGCGGGGGGGGGGGGGGGGGGCTTTGGAATGTGTGAGAAAGTCTGGGAAGTTGTGAATTTCATCACATTTCCGCCGCAATTTCCATTCATAAATATTTATGCTGCAATTCCATTTGAGTCCGTTTGCCTTATGGGAAAAAGGCTGCATTTGTCATTTTGTTTTTTCCAAAACAAAACCCCCCCCCCCCCCCGGGGGAATATAAAGCAAATTTGCAACAAGCATTAATGCCAATTTCGGGCGAGGAGAACTCTTTTAATTTAGAACAATATGAAATACATTTTATTGGATTAAAATAAACTATGTTCCGCTTTTTGTTTAAAACAATTATATTTTATAATTGAAGAACAAAAGAAAATTGTTTTGTGAAGATTAAACTATTATTTCAGTACTAAAATTTAATGAAAGAAATCATAGGAAATAAATGAATGTTTAAACTTTAAAGAAGCGAAATCAAAAAATAATTTAAAAAAATATACCGAAATTTCAAAATTTGATAAAAAACAATTTGAGTTTTCAAATCAAATTGAATGCGACACATTCCTAATTTGCATAATCAGCAAAACATTATACACAAAATGAAGCGAGCCGGCGCGTGAATTGCATATGATTTTAGCTCAAATAAAAAGCAAAACAAATTCTCCAAAGTGCTGCATAATATACACAAAATGAATGAATTTGTAAATATATGAACCAAAAATAAAAGCTGTGCAAATGAATTGGAATAAATTGTTGTCCTTTTTTTATTTTCAAAATGTGGGTTTTTTGACTACCATCGAACTTCAAGAAAATTCAATTTTTTAGTTTTTAGAAAAGTTCGAAGGCATTTTTCGACAGATGGCGACGTCGTCGTCGCCCATTTCCCATTTTTTGGGCGACAGGCGCTCACTTTTAATGGCTCCCATTTGGGAGGATTTGGGGGGAGATAAGGAAGTGTAAAGCGAACAAATTCACTCGGAAACACAGCAAGCACATCGACGGGAAATGGCAAATTTTGTTTAAGGCCAAAGAGTAAATGAACGAACGAATGGAAAAAAGCGTTCCCGGCGGATAATTTATGGGCACTTTTTGTCTTTTAAATAATGCCTTTGGGCGGCTTTTCGGGGGGAACGGACGGCACAATTTTCGGGGGGAAAGAAAGAAAAAATTGAAAAGATTGGGAAAAAAGGGAAAGAAATGGTCAAATGGAAATGAAATGAGGCCTACTTATTTTCATGTGTTGTTTTTTTTGTTCTCTGTAGTTTTGTTCATTTGAAAAAGATTTGATTTGCAATGATTTTAAGGATTTGTTGAAAAAATGTCAATTAGTTGTTGAATTATTTCCTGTAAATATTACAAAGCATATAAACAAACAGCAAAGGCATTTGGGCCAAAAGTCAATGCATCCGCTCGCCTCGCCTCGCCTCGTTGTGCGGCGGTTATTTGTCCATTGGACTTAACTCAAATTCCCGAGACAACAAAACAATCTCGAACACCCGCCGGCGAGGTCGAGTGAAGGCCGAGGATTAGGTCAAAAGACGCGCAGGGATGGCAAACAATCGAAAATCTCGGAGATTGTTTCTCCCACAATTTCAATGGGTCGCCCTTTCTCCTCGTGATTTAATTTTAATTTAATTGGTAAACCAAATTGTTATGTAAGCATTGCACTTTTATCTCTGTATTTCAACAAAATTTCACTAAAATAAATGATTGGTTTTATGTATGTAACTTTATATATAATTCATTTAAAATTACTTTTCTCATTTCATCTACAAATTAAATTATTATTATCAGAAATATGCACATAATCTTTGAATCAATCCCCTCCCCCCATAAGCGTTATCAAAAGGTACCTAAAGATTATTACATAAATATTGCTATTAACTGTACGTTTTTGCGATTATTGTTTACTTACATTTCTAAATTTCAGAAAAAGAATTATTTTCTTAACGAATCAAAAATGCAATCCAAATCCAAAAATATGTTGTTCAATCCTCGGATTTATTTTGCCTCAACCTTTAGCCTCTTGCCTTGTTTTCGCCCGAAGGGAATAATAGGCTTAAATTGCAATCGGCAAAATTGCTGCTTGCTCGTCAAATGTTTAAAGCGGAGAAAACTGATCCGGCTGTCACGTACCAAGCCCGCCGGCCGACGATCATTTATCAAATCCCAACAAAATTTGTGACCGAATTGTTTTTGACCCATCGATTGATTGGCCGTGCTAAATTAAACATTTTTGTCTATTTTTAAAAAGCTGATTTGTAAGTGAATGGACAAAAATGAGAAATTATAAAAAATGTGCACTGTTTTTTTGGCAAATATAGCAAGAAGGTTAGTATTATTACGTCGCTTTTAATCTCGGCTCTCGTCCCGCTACGGGCAGGGCAAAGCCGAGATAATCTCCACTCCCTCCGGGGAAAATGTTTATTTGTATTTTCATCAGCCATTTTAGTTCGAAAGAATGTGGAAAAACAAAACGCGTCCTAAAAAGGATGGCTGGCTGGCAACCATCTAATGTTCGAAAAATAAATAAACAGCTTATATGTATCAAATCTGACAAATTCGAAATAAAAATGGCACCATTATTTATAAACATGCAAAAATAATCAAAAAAAAAAGTTTCTTTTGCAATGGTTTTTGCTCCCCTGGGGGGTGGGGGGGGTTGGTTGGATGGTGCGGCGTTATCGGTTAGCAGCAAATGTTTCTTTCCAAATGAGTTTTGTGTCGAGTGTCGTCAGCAGCACCCACCCACCGGCCGGCCTCCCAGTGAATTTTACGACATTTTTGAATGGAATTTGCTTCGCGATCAATGGGGCGATGACAATCTTATCATCGCGTCGTCGTCACCCCCCCCCCCTCCCCTCCCCTCCCCCCCCCCCTAACTCTCCCCCCTCCCCCCCATCCCCCCCCCCCAACCACAGCATTAGCCCCCCAACCAACGGCAGCTGTTTCAGCAAATATTTGATTTAGCACAGACGCATTTTTTCGTAGATTTCGCCTCCTCCCGCCACAACGGAGCAGACGACCACGAGGCATTTATTGCTTATACTTTAATTTAAATGATAGCGTGGGGGAAAGTGCTGGCTGGCTGATTGATGGTTGTTGGGTCGTGACTTTGCCAAATGCTGCAATTTATGGGACGACTCGGGCGGGAGAGGCTCATTAAATGCATTTATTTTGTAATATCAGAGGGCTAATTTTTTGACGGAATAAATTATGGTGTATTTTCATATGAAGCTTTTTAAGAATGGGAGTGGTGGGCCGGGAAAATTAAAAAAAAAGATTTTAACAATCTTTGTTAAGTTGCTCCAAAATTACAGAAATTTGGCCGATATTTCCTAAATTTTGGGAACTTTCAGTGTAAACAACTTTTTAAAAATCAGAAAAAAACAGGCAACGGAGGAAAATCAGGAAAACACCCAAAAATCAGAAAAAACCTGACAAATCAGGTACTATGGTCACCCTGAATGTAAAAGAATGGGAAAAAAATGTTCGGAAAGTTGAAATGGTTTTAATCTAAATGGTTGATATGCCCCATTCAATTCTATTGTGTAATATGTAAAGCCAACATATTTATAAAAGTGTTTAAAAAGCATTACAATTTCAATGGACTGGCCCCCTAGAGTTGGAGTGACGCCAAAGTAAAGCATTACGGTCCCGTTGATACGACCGACCGATTGAGTACAGTCAAAGTTCATTAAAATTTTAAATTTAATATAATTAATTGGTTAAAATAAATTATTTAAAGTGCAAAATCTTTACTTAATGCAGATAATAAAAAATTTTTAACAAAATTCACTCGACACTGTAAAAAAAAAATTGTATACAATTGAAATGAATTAGAAAAAGTATAATTCAATTTTCCAATTTCATTTGAGTGAACCACGAGAACAGACTGTGAGCGTTCAATTTCTGACTAAATTTTTACTTTTGATCAGTGATAGATTAAATCATCCTTTCGTCGCACCTATCGATCATTATTTGCCGAACTCACGGGAACATTTTACACAAAACTCATAAAAATTTGTCAATATAAAATTCGTCTCAATGCGTTCAACCAGTCACTTTCTGTACCAAACATTGTAAGAAAATGGGCCAACTTCGAATTTTGCTCGCACTGTTCCTCATTGTAGCAAGTTTAATTGGGCAGGTAATTGTATTTAACCAATATTTATTTACATTTTTATTTAAAAGATTTAGTGTTATTAAGCACGGTTATCACGGTTTAGGCGAATTGCCAAGGCGACTTTTGGGCCTCAATGTCCCAACCTCTGATTTCTATGGGCAGCGATGCGCAAATGCCCCTGAAGGATTTCGGCATGGACTTCAGCAAAATGAACGATTACAGCGCTTTGTTCGGAGGTCGACGGAAGAGGGGAATTAAGTATTAATTAATAAGTGGAGAAAGATGAAAGATGACCTTGCTGTTTTGGGTTTTAATTAGATTTTATCATTTAATTTGTATCATAAAGTCATTAATTTTTAGAATGTTATATTTAAAAACCCAGCACAGAAAATTTAATACCATTTGAATAATAACATTTTCTTCAAGCATTTGTGTAAATGAGTAAATTAAAAAAATCCAAAATACTTAAATATAAACCTTTAAAAAATGTAAAAATTATTTTATGTCCAATTGTTAAATAATTTTAATGTCCAAATATGCAAATTTATAAAAATTTGCACTTGGGAATATATGACAACAATTCAGTAGTATTATGTTGTTGATTTTCCTCCATTAAAACTCACTTAGCATCATTTTTTTGCTTTTTTACAACAAATATACAAAATCTGGTTGGAGGAGCCCTGCTACAATTATATGTATCCCCCCAACCACCCACATTAATTAAGTCCATTTTACCAATCGCGAAAAGAATGCTTTGTTTGCTGCGAGGTGATAAATAATTGATGGAGAGCGGAGGTATAAAAGCCCTGATCATTTGTGATTAGGTGATCAAAGCTGTTCTTATCCATCGCTTCTAAACCAGTTTTGTTACTGACGACAGGCAAAGGCTGATGCAACGCTTTTCCCCAAAATCCGAGCGTTTTTGCGCCCTTTTGGCCGGTGCGACTTCCGTCCTGGTCATTTGCATATGCGGGATTAATGTCAAATGGCTGGTTGACGACATTTGTGAATTGCAACAGAACATCGAGACTGAAATGGCGGAAGTCCGCGTGAGAATTTTTGGGATAATTTTTAATTATGTTAGGGTATTTGTGTCCCAAAGGGCTTAACTTTTTGTGACCAACTAAACAAATTGCAATTAATTTAAATAAAATTCAGGTGATCAATCGAGAGTCTTGGGATGGAATGATGGACTTACAGCACAAACATTCGCAAGCAAATGGTATTTCGTGGTTAAAAATGCAAAATTCGCGCCGCAAGCGTCATGAACGGCAAGAAAAGAACGACTACCAACCAGAAGAATTTGTTTCTGACGAGGTGGACACCTGTGGTAAGAGGAATTAGCGAAAATTAAATTATATTTTTGTTAGGTTGCCAGGCTCGCGCACAAAACTGTCCTCCAGGTCAGCCGGGTCTTGCCGGACAACGAGGACTGCCTGGAGGTCTTTTTTTGAAAAATTTAAATATTGATGAGGCAATGATTTTCAGAATCCGGACTGCCTGGTTCAGACGGACTTCCTGGTGTAGCTGGAGTTGTGGCGCTTTTAGACGAAGTTGGAGCTGGTTGCATTCGGTGCCCCGTTGGATCTCCAGGTGAGGGAATATGAATAAAGTTTGGAGATTTCTACACATTCTGTTACTCGTTCCTATCCTATTTTTGGTTTTGTTTTAGGCCCTCCTGGACCGCCAGGCCCTAGCGGACTTTCGGCCCAGCCCGGCCAACCCGGTGTTGACGGTCATCCCGGCAATGGTGAGCTTTAGCTAATTGCTTTCGACTGCTATCATTTGTCCCTAAATCGATTAAGATGGCCAAATTGGTCCTGTTGGATCTCCAGGGTGTTTGGGCCCACGTGGTAAAGCGGGGACGGATGGACTCCCGGGACCGCCGGGACGCGGCGGCACAAAAGGGAAAGGTGAGCCTGGCAAAAAAGGCGAGCCGGGAAAGTCAGGACAGGTAATGAATAAATTTTTTGAAATTTTTTAAAAAGTAACAAAAAATTAGCCTGGAAGACCTGGCAGAAAAGGCGAAGACGGTCAGCCAGGACCATGCGGACAAATTGGTCAGGCCGGACAACGTGGGCCAACTGGAACGCCCGGGAAAATGGGTCTACAGGGCGAGGCTAGTTTAAATATGGCAAAAATGTTCAACAAACAAACAAAATTAGGCAGGAGGACCTGGGCTTGCTGGAACAGATGGTCAGTATGTTTGGCTTCTTATAATGCTTTTATTTTTTAATATATTTTATAATGTTTTTAATTTCACTCTTTAGCAAAATACTGTCCGTGTCCGCCTGGCTGAACAACGGAATTTGATTTTAAATGGAATTGATGTTAAGCCCAGAATTTATTTTAAAACTTTTACAACGCACGCTGTTCTCGTGAATGCAAAAAAATTTATAATTATTATTATTAGGGGAGAGACTGTAGAAGGCAATCTCTTTTTTTACTAATCGAAAAATGTTGATTAGAACTTGAAAACTCGCTCTGCTGATCGCCGAAGAATAGAAAAATAAACGAATTTATTCTTGATTTGTTGTCAAAGAAGAATAAATTTATGTTTTTTATTAGCGATGTTCTTCCGTATTTTGCAATTTAGGACGACGATTCGCATTCCGCATTTTTAAACCTTGATATTTCTGCTGAAATGGAAAAATGGACACATTTCTTGAATTTTCACCTGAAAACTTACCGAAATGTTCGAACTTACTTTTTGACTTTTTAACGTTTTGATGCCTTCCCGCTATTCTGATCACCTTCCTTCGGTTTTGATTGATTTGTTTCAGTTTTTGTTCCATCTTCGCTTTTAACCATTTCTTTTTCGTCTTCTTCCGATGTGGCGGAAGTGCTGCTGGGCGCCTCTGCACCAACGCGTACACACTCCATTGAGTTTGTAATTGTTTGAACAGATTCTCTCCCCCACCCCCCGCCATTTTTGGTTCGCGACATTCTGGCGCCTGAGCCTGCTGATATGTTCGCAAAAACTACCTTAAAATACTAAATGAGATTTGCTGTTTTCTTTATGTAGAAAATGTTTAAAATATTTTAGTTAAAGGAAGGAAGTAGGAAATGTAGTTATGGTAAAGAAGACGGAATTTTGGTAGATCCCCGGATCCGGAACCGGATTCCATAAAAATCACCCGGACCGGATAATTCGGGTAAAACACTCGGGCCCGGTTCCGGATTATTCGAAAAAATTGTTAGCTTTAAAATCCTCATTTTTTAATTTGGGCTCGCATTTTGAAAAACTTTTTTAAATCCCGGGCAATCCCAATCCCGATTTTTTCTCAAAATCTTCATCCCGATCAACTCTAGTTTCAACAACTGTTTTATATACGAATATTAATTTCTGAGTGATATTTTTTAATTATTATTTTAAACGGCGCCGTCAGAAAATCTTGAGTTCAATTATTATGGCATTTTGAAACAAACTCAAAAATTGGATGGAAATAAAATTTTAAAAAAGGACAAAAAAACATAAGCGATGACACAAAATGGATGTGAAATTTTAATGTTTTTAAAAAGAACAAACGTTCCCTTCACCCATTTGACTGTGCTTACTATATGTATAATTTTGATACCAAAATTACCATTTTCGGTTTCCTGAAAAATATATGGCGCTTAAACGCGTTTTTGACGCGCTTATGACGTTGATCAATTCCAAAAATTTATGAATTCACAAATATAATAAATACAATTTATTTACATGTGCATGGGTTTTATTCCCATTTAAAATGAGATTTTTTTGACCATTTTGCTCATATTTCATCAAATTCGATCACATTTTCCTTTTTGATTCATCTGTTGTCGCCTGCACTTGATGAATTTTTCGGAAGTGTTTTTTTAAGTCAAAATTCCGGCAGAATCCTTTGGCACAAAATGGACACGTGAACGGCTTTTGCTGCTGGTGGGTAAACATATGAAATTGGAGGTTGTACGAGTGGTGGAAGGCCTTAAGGAATCAGAGAAATGAAATGATTCAATCGAATGCAGCAAAAATTATTAATTTCTCTTAGAAAATTGGAATTTGAATCTGAAAACAAAACAAAAAAGGTCTTTAGACAAATTAGAAAATTCAAAAAAATAAAAATTACATTTTTTAATAATAAAAATTGTCACACTTTAGCGCACACTTCGCATTTGTACCGCTTCTCCTGCTGATGCGTCAATTTATGATTTTTGTAATTGCCGTTCTGATGAAAGCCTTTGCCACAGTATTCGCTGTTTTGGGATATATTTTTAAAGCAAATGCACAGAACAACGAATGAAAATTTCAAAATATGCCTAAGCGAAGTTTTTTATGGGCACTATCCGAATAAAAGCCCGGGGCCGGAACTTACTCGATCATAAATCCCACGGAACCCGGACAGTTTGGCGCAGGCAATTTTAATGCGATCACTTATAATTTGGTCATTAGGAAAGGATGTCAACCAAAATCGGTATTATCCAGAAGCTCTCACAGTATGGCGAACGATAGGTCTCTTTCAAAAAAGTTATAACTTAAATTAAAATCTCTATTTTTTGTGCCAACTTGTCGCGCTGAGTCATAATTTCCTTTATTTAAGTCGAATTGTCTTTTAATCTGTCAGCACCAAACTGTCCCCGACATAAATTCCAACCCAACAAAACATACCAAGTGTACGGCTTGAATCCTAAATAATGGTTTCAATTATTTTTGCAGTTTATTTTTCTAATCAGAGACGTAAAATTCTCTCCGTGTTTTCATCGAGTTTAGAATTTTCCTTCTTTTTTTAAAATTTTCGTTTGAATAATTGAATATGAACGTTGTATTTTGCATCTGCCATTTTACCAAAAAGATAAATAAAGGCACCTTCGTATAAATTTTAAATTTGTTTAAATGGACATCAATAGATTTTATTAAAATGAATAAAAAAAGCCCTTGCGTATAGTTATGTAAATGTTTAATTTAATTGAATTAAGTTATTACTACCGGTGTGAATGCGCAAGTGCGTGTTAAGCGTGGAAGACCTTAATAATTACAGTATTTGGTCATTTTTAATAATACCTAATTTGGCAATGCCTTTACTATTGATTTATGTATAAATCAAATAATATGTGTATATTATATTCAGAATATTTATGTGCATTTATTTACCTGTTGAAGCACTTCCCGCACACCTTGCACTGAAAATACATACATTAACAATTGGAACGTTTTGCAATTTTGTATATTAATTAATGCGTTTATTAATGATTGACAGAATTTTTTGAAATTTTCCAACTCTGTGAGGCTTATCCTCTGTGTGAATGATTTTGTGTCGACAAAGAGTAGAAGCCTGGCGAAAGGCCTTTCCGCAAACCTTAAAAATTGGACGTTTAACGCTTTTTGATTCATAAAAAATGCCCACCTTGCACTGAAACGGTCTGGCACCAGTATGGACCTAAAAATTTAAAAAATTAAAATTTAAACAAACAAAAAAAAACCGGCATATGCCGAGTCAAATTGTAGTGGGCACTGAACGTTTTTGAGCATAATTCGCACTTAAACTGCTGATTCGGTTGTCCCTGCACTTTGGATTTTTCGGCATTTTCGCTTCCGCACAATGGCATTAAATTTTTTGTGCTATTCGACGGGGAAGATGATGAAGACGATGAATTTGAAGAAGAAAATGTTTTAGTTGTTTCCTTTTGAAAGCCAACTGGACGCTGATTCGTCGTCATTCTTCGTCCAATCGAAAGGGAGGAGCCTTGGAAAAGAAAAATTCTTAATTTTAGCAACTTTTAAATATTTTTACCTAAATTCCACGCATCCAAAAAAGATTGTGCAGCGCAATGCACGAGGAGGTTTTTAGACGGATTAAAATGCATTGGCAATTGAAGAGTTGGCGGCTTCACACTGGGAAGGTTGAGAATGTTCTCCACAGAGAAGTTCAAAGCGGGCGATAATGAGGACATTATTATAGTGACAATTAAATACTGTTGACAAAAAATCTATTAAACATTTAAACAAAATTAAAATTGGAACATGCCATCCACGTTAGTCAAGTCAACATTTTTTTAAATTAAATTTAAATATGCAATAGTGTCCAGAATAAAAAGAACAAATTCAAGCATTTCTAAGATCCTAAGTTTTAATTTATACTGACTGTTTCATTCTGTTGGAACGCCATTTGTAGATGGACAAAAGCACATTAATTAATTCATTTTTATTTTATTGTTTTGTTTTTTGTGCACCATTTGCCATTTCAATGTTCGCGTGGTGTGTAAGCGAACATAGGCAGATTTATTATTCGGACGCGCTTTGAATGACTTGCTGAGCGTTAAAGAGCGCAATGTCAGGGACAACAGAACGACCAACCGGATGCCCGCCCGCCCAATGGGATCGGACGGATTTCGGAATTCCTTCCCCTCAGGTGACATTAGGCTGACAGAGATTAGCACGTCGGCGGATGGCTGTGGCGTTGCGCGGTGCCCCGCACATTATGTAGAAATGAATTCGTCCTGTTGGGGGACGACGGGATGAATGGAAAGGTTTGAGCACTAATGCGATTGGGGCGGGCGAAGGGGGAGGCACAGCAGCAGCAGCAGCAACGGCGGCACAGCCATCGCCTCCCCCCCCCCCCCCTCCCCCCTCCCTCTGCTGCTGGTGATGGCCTTTCGTGGAATGAAATTGTGGGCGGAGGTTTGCGCTACGGTAGGCGGGGAGGGAGGGGCAATGCATAGAGAATATACGGCGTGCCAGGGATTGGATTCCGTTCCGCGCATATTTTGTGCTTTTGGGTGATTCCGTATTCCGGGTTTTGAAAATGGGAATGGCACATTCCTGATACGTGCGCACTACTAAATACAGGAATACAAAATCTAAGCAGACTGATCAAATTTTTGTTTTTTAAATGGTTTTGTACAGACCCAATCAATCAGAAATCCATTTGAAGCTCACCCCTGTTTTTTCATAAGGCTCGATCACCAAAACTTCCGAAATAGTGGCCGTTGCCCGACGTGTCCCAGCAATCAAACTAAAACTATTCTATAGTCCAAAAAATGGAGAATAATTTTAATTGTCTCATTACGGCATTTATTTACGTTCGTTTCTACAGTATAGGAAATACTGTGTTGAGGTTTTAAATAGTTTTGTTTTGGAAAATTAAGGTCTTTTAGTAAACGTTCATGACATAAAGTATACGGTGTTCATTTGGTTGGAGCGGAAGCAAAGAATGTTTGTTGGTTTCGCCCAACGCCCAATTTGGAGAGACTGACAATGGCAATAAGTCCACCCACCCATCGCCCATTCGACTGCCAAATAGGCTGGAACTGACTGTTGACTATGACTCCCCCCCCCCTCCCCCCCCCCCTCTGCCAACCGCCAAAGCCCATTCACAGCCCATTTAGAGAGTCAGTCAGAGCCTCCCCACCCATCCGCCCCCTCGGGCGGCGGTTCGGTTGAGGTCGGCTGAGGATTAGTTTCTTCTCCCCGTAGGGGTTGGGGAGTATCTCTCCGCCCATTGTGTGCTGTGCTGTGCTGTGTTTATTCGACATTGGCTGTGGAGGAGACAAAAAATGGCACCAAAATGTCGGAGATGAGCCCTCGGAGAGGCGGAAGTTGAGGAAGGCGCACTGTTTTTAATATCGTTTATGGGTTTTGTCAAGAAAAGGTTGAGGAGACCGCTGTATATTCGTCTGTTGATGGAATTGTGTCTTTTTCTATTTTTAAAACTTTTCAATTTAAAGTGATCCTTTTTTCCAACAAACGTCCAAAAATAATTCTTTTTTTGAGTTGAAATTCTTGAAATCAAAGGACGCAAACTTTTGGCCATTAGAGACAAATCTTTTGAGTTTTGGAAGATTCATGAATTTGTGATAACTAAACATGACCACTTACTTATTTTAATAATTATTTGGATTTTGTAATTTAAAGAATATTTTGAATACAAATAATCGAAATCACGGATTTACACAACAACGACTCTGGTATTTATTTTTTATGCTTGAACTTGATCTCCGACGCGTTTTCTTCCGTGTTTAGCATGTTTCGACTATTCGAATAAATTTCGGCAAAGTGTTTGTCATCCTACATTATGCACCAAATTTTAATGGCATTTTTGAATTTGTACGTTTGGGAGACGTAATGTAATCACAGCCTTCTGGGCGACGCGTGCATTCTAAACTCCTTTAAGGCAATGTGAACAACACTTTACCCTCATCAGCAGATGTGGCAAATAATATGAATGGCGATAAATAGCGTTGAAGCCACAAAAAGTGGCTAACTGCTTCCCAATCGCCCCCGCGGGGCTTCCCCCTCACTCCGCGCTCCATTACGACGACGGTGCGCCTTTCGATGCCCGGCTAATCCCCGTTGGCGCCACGACCACTTGGATGATTAACAACGTGAAGAAAGAAGGGATTGGCAGAATAAACAGTGTCTTATTTCCTGTTTGGGCTTTTGCCGGAAAAGGCTTACGGAAATGATGGCACCGGTTCGTTCCCTCGTTCATTAACCGTCGACAAATAAATAAAGATTAACCAAACTAAAACTTATAAACAAACAAAGTGATAAACATATTTTACTTGTAAATAAAAATAAAATTAAAAAAAAAATAATGAAATTTCTAAAAACCCGTCATTTAAACAAACTTAAGGTATTTCGAGATGATGAAAAGTGCTCATCGCCTTTCTCACCAAAGCGTCGCTGCGTGAGAATGTATGAAACTTCCTCTTTCGCCACCACCCACACGCTAATGTGCCCCGGTGGCTCTGTCCGGATTAATTTTGCTCCCTTTTCTCATCCATAAGCCAGGGATGAAACGCCCCGAGCGATGGGTTCAAATTTTCGCGCATTTCCCGCCAGCCCCGCAGGGGCAGTCTGACCAGCCTGGGAAGTGACTTTAAATGACAGCTGAAGAAAAGGATGAAAACACTTTTGAAATCAAAGCATTTGAAGCGATTGTGAGAAGAATTCTGTGAACCCTTAAAAATGGGATGATTGTTGGTTGGTTATCCATCGAGTTCAGCAGTTCATCATTACAGTACGCTTTCGACAGCTTCCGCCGCGCATGAACACTGAACCCATTTTGTTGTTTAACAATTGCTCCGTGTTCTCGCCTCCCCCCCCCCCCCCCCTCCCCCCCCCCCCGTCCCACTCAACGCCCCAACAACGGGGAGTTGGAGGATAATTATGCGCGCGGAAGTGTTGAAGAGGGTCGACAATGGCCAATATATGAGATTATATTTGGGCGAGATGACCCCGGCGGGCATCAGTAGAGCAAAGATTAACCTTCCAAGATGTGCTTCTGGAATTAAAAAATCAATTTTACCTTTCGTCTTACTTCAGCAGTCGTTTTCCTTATCTAAAAAATTGAATAAAACCTAGCCGTAGAAACGCCAAATTTAACTCTTTTGGTTTCTATTTTTGGTTAATTTATTTTCCTTTCATTGTCCTATTGTCGTTATAAGCTTTCAGTTTACAAATCTACTGGTGTTCCTGTAACCCCAGAAGGACAGCAGATTAACCTTTTGGTTGTACCCATGCGGGGTTTGAATTTGGATTTGGCCTCGGGGACCTCCTCAGTTCTTCTTCTTCGAGTGTTGCTGCTGCTGCTGGTGGTAATTGATAGTTTACTGGTGGATGGACTTGCGACTATTCTTCCCACTCCGGTGGATTAAGTGGCCCTCCAAATATATTCATTCTCGCGCAGAATGGCGACTTTTAACAGACCAGCAATGGCACAATCGAATGGAAAGCCAATGTGCAAAAGGACCAAATAATGGTCGCTGTTTTGAGCTGCTCTGTTCGTAGAATTTTTGATGTTCATTGTAAAGGTGTAAAGTCAATTTTAACAGTTAAATGAAACTCCAATTTATTAGAAATAACAACTTCATAAAGTTCAAAGCAATTCTTTTATTACATTTAAATTACTCTGAATATTTTCAAAAATGATTAAATGTTTTGCAAAGCACCACTGAATGAATGCCTTCTTCTCCAATCAGTCAGAGGGTAAATATTATTATTTTATGAGCGAGAATGGGCGGGAGGAAATGCAAATGTCCAATTCATCAATTGTCCTCTTTCAGATGGTCTTTCAAAGGTTTAATTTCGGCTGATTTACGTCTTTTTCCTTGTCCTCTTTTTTGCACTCCTTGAATATGTTTAGCGCTGTTTTTTGTGCTTTTTGTTTCTTTCGCATTCGTTTGCTCTGGCGTGTTACTCCCCGACATGTCGATGACTTCTTAAAATGTTCAAACTTTGAACCAATCAAACCAATTTATAATTGTCCCTTTTTATTCATTCCAAAAGTTCCGCCTTACCCTGAAGAGTCATGCCGCGTAAATGTGAGCTCAAGACGGAATCGTCGGACGAATAACTCTTCTTGAGCTTAAAAGGTTTACAGCCGCCCCATGTTCCACATATATAAAACACAAAAATGATGAAAAGGCCAAAGAAAGCTTTCATTTTATTAGAAAAGGCGGCTTTTTCCGATTTTGAATAAATGAAGACTAAAAAACAGCCAGACTGTTGACTGCTTATAAACAAACATTGGCAAGATGATGCTAACACAAATATTATTTGACACGTTTTGTCCGAGAAAATAATGAAATTCATGCATTAAAATTGTTTATAAATTATCGTTTAATCAATTCTGTCTGACCTTAACAAATTCACCTTTTATTAAAATTAAAAAACTGAGTTCGAATTTTTGGACTTTTAATAAAAAAGTTAATTTATTTGTTTTCCTTCCCGTAAGTGTTTCATGGTCATAAAACGAACTCGAAGTTATGAAACTGATTACCAATTGAGTTGAGAGGTGCATTTATAAGATACGTTCATAATAAAAAAAGAATAATCAAACCATTCATTTATTTTAGATTTATCACATCACAAAAATAAAAAATATATTTTTGAATTTTTGATTACTGCAAATTTAAAATAAGTCATCAATTTTTGTTGCGTGAGTTAAAAATCGGAAGTCGATGCTTTTGGCGATATTTGGCTAACAAAAAGATGTTGATTTTATGCGTCACTAAAAACACCCAAATGTGTTGGCTTATGGGCGCTCCTTCCTTCCCGCAAAACACAAAATACTAGCCTAACGGACATTTCGCCCACGGCTTGCCATAGGCGAGAAAAAAAGTGCCAGTCTCCAAAAACCGAGTTCATAGTGTAAAAAATATTTGTAAAAATAACAATAATAGCTTAAAATCTGATGAGAATGTTACATAACCAAAAGGACCCAAATATAAATTCAGTTGTTGCATTGGAATAACTCGTGGAAGGCGAAGGGATGGAATTTATGGGAAGAAGACGAGAAGCATTTTTCAGCAAACGACAAATCTCAGTAAAATGAACGATAAACGCTAAATTTTCAATGCTAAATTAACATACTAAAACATTAAGGATGTTTAGTAAACCTCCTAGGAGAAAACTAAGATAAAGCATTAAGTTTATCGTTTTGCGTCGATTAAAAATAAATTAAATAAAAAACTGCAAATTGTGATCTGAACAAAGTCAAAACTTCTTCAAAATTTTCAATCGTTTCTTTGTCCAATGGCAGCTCAATTCTGAAAAGAATTTAAAAAAGTTTGCAAAATAAGTGAAATTTAAATCAAAACGTCACTTTTTTTAGTCAGTCATAAAAATCCAAATTAAAATTTTTCCGTTCCCGCAGAAATCCCGTAAAAAATCAACGTGATTTTAACTGGAAAAGGCGCCCGGTCTCGTTCACGCTAAATTTTATGTTTACCGGTCTCTACATGGCACGTTTCATTTTTTTGAAAAAGACGAATCGGTTATATTTTACTTGATCAAGGGTTCAATAAACAGTTTTTGTATGCTATCAGTTTTATTCAATTGCTCTTTTTTTAGCCTGTATTTGTACAGGTACAGACAGCAGTACTGACGTCATTCCAAAAACAGATGGATTTTTGAAATACTTTTAATACTGTACTGTGCTTTGTTTGCTCACCTTTCGAACGGGCTTTTTGGCTTTGGCATGAACATTGGCGTTGAATTTCTAAAGAACACGGGAAAAGCATTGGCCATTTTTGTCAAGTTAATTTTGTTAGTAATGCAATTAAAAGATACAACTAAAAAAAATTATAATCACATGATTGTAAATGAATGGCCGGATAGTGTTTGAGGGCATTTCCAACATCTTCGCTTGAATTTCGGTGATCAGTTTTGCCCACACCAATGCCTTCTGGGACCGGTCTCCGATCCACACCTGAACTATTTAATTAAAATTTAAACATCCAGACAAAAGCGATTTAGAATAGTTTTACCTCCAGCTTTGCAATGATTGGCAAATCCATTTGGTTACCATAGGGATTTGGTTCTGCTTCCAACCCTTTGCCGGGATTCATCTCAAACCTGAGGTAGGGAGGGGAGCATTAAAGAAAGTCTTCAGAACTGTCAAGGGTAAAGCCGGGAATTCTCCCCACACCGAAATCCAAAAACAAATTTTCTGATGAAAATTTTGTCGTTTCTAAATATTTGAACAAACTGTCCACTTTTTTTGTAAATGTTTCCGCGACCGGATCCGTCAAATCAGATGGGAATCAGAGTATCATGTATACCCTTTTCTTAGAAAACTAAAAGAGGCGGTCCCTTTTTGTGCAACGCGCACCGCAAGAAAAGTCCGTTGACATGGCACGCGACAGAGGCCGGCAGATCGAATGTCAGCCGAACCGTTTCCATAAAAATATAGTCAAATTTGCGGATGAGCGCGGCACTCTTCCGACCAGAAGTGGCAAGCAACAGCAATTGGAAGACTTCGCCGTTGATGTTTTCTGCACTTTCTCTCTTTGGCTCAATGTCCCCGCGGAATATTGCAAAGCCTAACTTGCGGTTGAAAACTGAAAATTTTCATATTACCGAGATAGCGGTGCAGTCTAAATTCCCGTCAAAAAATCTCGACAATTTTGGAGGGTTCAGGCCAGGCACTTAATCAAAAAGAATTGAATGCCGCCTCACTGGATATGTATGTGCTGATTTATTTTTGTTTAGAGAAATAATTAGTCTTTTTGATTTTTTCCAGGCATTTCTGAAAATCTGAAATTCCCAGCCGATCAATTGATCAAAATTTAAAAACGTACAAACATCCTTGACCAGCTTGCTTGGCAATAATCCTGCCAAAGTATTTGTCAATATTTGCTCATCATCAAAGGTTTTCTCTTTCTTCAGGTAACTATCCCACCGATCAGTGCTCTCATTGGCCTTGCCCTTAGTCACTCCTTTCAATCTGATCACCTGATCCTGGAAATTAATCAGAAGTTTAAAAAAAATGCAAAGAACAAAGAAATAAATAACCCGTTTTTTTTTTCTTAATTAACTGCATTTACACAAAATGCGCATGGCTTGGCGAGGCATTTGTGTTCCGGAAAATCGCGACAGTCGTAGCGCCATAATGTCCATTTATTGGATTCGGTTGAAGAAAGGGGCTCTGACATTAGTGGGTTAATATTTCTGTCAACTTGTTCATTTCTTTTCTCTTTTTGCTTGGCTTTTGCCAAATCATTTATATCTTGCGGCTTTTTATAAAACCACCATTTTGAAAAAACCCAAACAGCCAAAAGGCCGACAACAGCAGTCAAAATACTTAAGCACATCCTAAAAAAACAAATATTTGTATACATTTGCATATGGATGGATATGTATTAGTGACTGGGCAAACTCGAAAAGCCGGAGCCGAGCGGGATCCCGTTAAATCCCGGCTCCGGTTTGGTGGTCCGCCACGCCGCATCAGGTGGTTCCGACAGTAGTTGATTTCGACAGTGAGTGATTTCGACAGTGAATTCCAAATAAATGTTTCGAACTTGTTAGACATTTCGAATTTTCAACTTCTAAATGCTTTTTAGACCTGTACGTTCCCCGTTTTGCTCAAAAAATGCATTTTTAGGATTGCCTCGAAAATTACAGATTTTTTGAATTGTTCGAATTTTTTACTTTTTCAGGTATTTTATATCATAACATGGGTCGAACTGCCTAAAAACACGAATTTTAGACTTCTTGGAAAATTACAGAATTTTTAACAGTGGCACTGTCGAAATCCACTGTCGAAATCACTTACTGTCGAAATCAACTACTGTCGGAACCACATGATGCCCGCCACGCGACTTACTAAGTGATTTTTTGAGTCGGGTAGTACGCGACCAGTACTGAAATGGTTATTTTTCCCATTTTGGTACTGAAATTTTGGTCCCGGTTTTTCAAAAATCTTAAATCCCCTTATAATGGTCCCGGTTTTTTACCGAGCATTTTTTTTTTCTTGTTTTTGTCCAGCAGTCCCGGTTTTTTGACCGGGACCAATTTAGTCCCGGTCCCGGTTTTTCCAAAAGTCCCGGTCCCGTCCTACCCTATTCAAAACCCTTGTAATGGTCCCGGTTTTTTATCAATAATTTTTTTTTAAATTATTTTTTTAAATGCTACTAAAAATCTTTGTCCAGGTCGTCCTTTCTCTTACTCCACGGAATAAGAATGGAACAAAAAACAGCTTTAGGGCGAATTATTAAAGTGGCCGTTTGTTCGGTGATTTTTTCAAAATAAAAAAATAAAATAAATCCGTTTCCTCACAGGTCAATCAATGGGCTCTCGACTTTGCGGGCAACAAACAGCGCATTCTGAAGAGTTTGTCTTTGATTTCTCGCTCATTTGAGTCTTTCTTTGCCTTTTGTTTATAGCATGTCGCGACGCGTACAAAATGAACGCAACGATTCGCCTGGGACCGGAGTTGGAAATTACCGGGTACAATTGTTTGGACCATTTCTACGAGTTGGACACTGAACAGCACTCCTGGGAGGTTCTTCGTGAACTTGTGGAGGAGTCGAAAAAAGTGAGCTTCCAGTTTGACGCTTTTTATTTTAAAGTTAAAAATTCGAGAAATTTGGACTGATTTTGGATTATTTCCCTTTATTACACTAAATTTCGTCGGGAAATATGGATCATTACAATTGTGCAGCTTTTAGCTGCTCAACATGATGATCATCACAGGAATGCCGATCCGGCACTGCTTCGGTCTCTACAACTGCATGGTTGCCGTGGCAAACGGGAAAATTGTGTTTATATACCCAAAAACTGTTCTTGCTAACGACGACGTCTATCGGGAGGGAAGGTCAGCTGTGAATGAGCACTTTTGGATAAAGAATTCGGTGCAAGTTAAATGCATTTTGGCTGATTTCGGAATTTTGACTAACAAATAAGTTAGATTAAAAAAATGTTGGTTTTTGTACTGTCGCTTTAATGTGGCGTATTCAGCCTAGCAATTATATAAATGTCCACAAATTCAGATGGTTTGTTGCATGGCAGCACAAGAATGAAGTGGTCACTTACAACATCAAGGAGGAGTTCGGATTCGCTCAGGTAATCAATCCACTGAGCCGAATTATCGCTAAAAAAAATTTTTTAAAGAAAACCGTTCCATTTGGCACGGCCGTGCTCCAATCGGCGGACGGCGTTCGGCTAGGCATGGAAATGTGCGAGGAAATGTGGGCACCGCACAGCCCGAGCCAACAGTTGGCGCTGCAGGGGGTGGACATCATTTGCAATTCAAGCGGTTCCCACCACGTGCTGGGCAAGTCGCGCATGCGAATCAACCAGCTCGTGCTGGGTACGACGGCAAAGGCAATTTTAGGGGAAAAAGTTTTAGAAAAAAACAAACAAAAAAATCTAAGCCTTTTGACTGAATTCCAAACATTTTAGCTGGGTGGAACCTATTTATACGCAAATCATCGTGGGATGGACGGGGAACGGGTGCTTTTCGATGGAATGTCTTCAATTTCACAGGTGACAATTTTATTTATTTCATTGAACAATTTGTTTGGTTTCACATGCCTCTAATTTGGGCACTAAAATTGGTTTAGGATGGGATGGTTAACATTTTTTTAATCCAGGACGGAAAGCTGTACGCACAGATTGACCAATTTGACATTGAGGACACCGTCGTTCGTTGTTGCGCATTGAATCTGGACACTTCCGTTGCATATCGGGCAAAAATTGCCAGTCTATGCCAACAGGTGTCTTTTCTATTAAAAAATAAAGTCTATTAATTTTTTTCAAAATTTTTTTTAATGACAATTACAATTTTCAGTCTAGCAAAGTTGCACCAATGCCATGCGTCGAGTGCGAAGTGCAGCTGTTGGCCGATGGTCCGACGGACGGCGGTCTTTCGTCGCCGATCAGCGTTGAGCAACGCTCCAACGTCGAAGAGCTTCGCCATGCGCCGGCGGCATGGCTTTGGCATTACCTGCGGCGCAGCGGAATGGTCAGTGGGCAAAAACATTTTTTAAAAAAAAAAGAATAAAATTTAAATTTTGGCGTTGTTGGGTGGGTACCTTGCCGGTACACTTTGCCGTTTACGGAGCCAAAAAAATAATTTTAACGATTTCACAGAGCCCGAATCGCATGTCTATTCTCTGCCCGAATTAAAACAAAAGCTTTCTCTAGTTGCTTGCTGCAGATAGATTCCGCCTTGCAATTCGTATTAAAAATGCCGACTTGTCACTTCAGAATGGTTTCTTTTTGCCTCTGTCCGGCGGACAGGACAGTGTTTCTGTGGCCGTGATCGTTCGTTTGATGTGCGAAAAAGTGTGTGCCGCTGTGGCCAGAAATCCCGGTTTTTTTTAAAAATTTTATGGGGGGTCTAATTGATGATGCTGGGTGTTCAGACTCCGACGACCCCTCCTACTTTCTGTGCGGCGGTGAGCGCGTGCCGACCGACCCGACCCGTCTCTGTGCCCGTCTCCTCCACACCTGCTTCATGGGCTCCTCAAACTCTTCGGAAATGACGAGGGCACTGGCGGCGGGGATCGCAAAAGACATTGGCGCAACGCACACAAAGTCTTTTTTTTTGTTTAACGCATTAAAGGAATGCAGCAATGACCAATAATAAAATGTGGCCCGGGCTTTGTAAAAAATAACAGTACCCGACCCGTTTTCATCTTCTTTTTTTTAGTATCGGCATCGATTCAGTTGTTCAAGCTTGCCTTCAAACAATGGATTTTACGCCATCGTATGAGGCATATTTTGACTTTAATTCCCGATGGGGCGAAATCGCATTTGAAAATTTTACGTTTTTGTATTTTTTTTTCTAAAGACGCGTTTGTTGTTTATACTGCTTTTGAGAATTCTGTTTTAATTCTGGGTCCGAATTTTTTTTGGATCCGATACTGGTTAAAGGGTTATAACCAATTCCTGCGATAATAATAATAATAATCATTTTGCAGTCTTCCGATAGTCGCGAGGTGTTGGCTCTTCAGAATGTGCAGGCTCGCTCGCGCATGGTGCTCGCCTATTTGCACGCGCAATTGGCGTTGGCGAAAGAGCGCCGTAAACTCAAATTTAAATGCTTTTTTTTGTTTAGTAATTTTTGTGTATTTTCACAGGCAAAGGCTCTCTGCTTGTTTTGGGTGCCTCCAATGTTGACGAGAGGTGTTTGTTTTGTTTGTTTGTTTGGTGTCAGACTTAAAGGGAAATTGTCGAAATTATCATTTTTCTTTAATGACTCATTGACTTTTTTTTCTTTCCACTTCCTAATCTCAATCATTATTGCTTTTTTCTTTCAGTTTGGTTGGCTATGTCACTAAATACGGTCGGGTTTTGTTGTTTATTTTACAATATTTATATTGTAAAATGTTCATCTGCAGATTGCTCATCGGCCGACCTTAACCCGATTGGGGCAGTGTCAAAGCACGACTTGCGCGAGTTTCTGCGTCATGTGAACGCCGACCACAATTTTCCCCACTTGCAAAGGCATGCAAAAGAAATACGTTGTAAATTAGTAATTTGCCGAATCTTTGATTTTAAATTTGTCTCCGCTTTTTACAGTGTCATCGATTCGGTGCCGACGGCGGAGCTGCGTCCGCTGAAGGATGGCCAAATTGTGCAGACGGACGAGGCCGAAATTGGGCTCACCTACGAGGAGTTGTCGACATTCGGCCAACTGCGTCGTCCGGGCTGTTCCGGGCCCTACCGGATGTTCCAGGAACTTGTCCACAAATGGCATCCCGAGCACAGCTACGATGAGGTGGGAGAGCATGTTTAAAATGAAATTCAAATTTTTATTATTTTAATAAAATGCAAGTTTTGAGATTGCGGACAAAGTGCGCATATTCTTCCGTCGATACGCCGTGAATCGGCACAAGGCCACAGTTGCAACTCCAGGTAAACATTTTCCAGAGATTTTTGTTTAAAATTTTTGAAAACAGCCGTAACTGCTTTGCGCGGTTTTTAATGTTTTTTGATTTGAATTAAAAATTGCCCTCTCTTTTTTTGTTGTTTTTTGAGTCTAAATTCGAGGCTTTTTTTGGTGTGACCGCAATTTTTTTCAGCTTACCACGCGAACACTTACAGCAACGATGACCATCGCAACGACCATCGACCGTTTGTTTACCCGGACTTGGCCCACCAGTTTCAGCGCATTTCTGAATTGGCCGAAATGTTGAAGAAGCGTGACCATCGGCGGCGACAAAGCCTTCAAACAGAGTGTAATAATCAAAAGAAATAACCAATCAGATCACATTATCTTGTTGTGGTTTTCTTTACCGTACCCGAACCGTTGCTCGTTAAATGCCATTTCAATGGGTTTTTTTGGTCGAACGATTCTTTTTCTATGAAAATTTTATTCCGGTATGTTAACTTCCAAATCCTGATAATTTCCGTGCCATTTGAACGAGTCAATGAGCTGACATTTTTTTATTTTCCAATTTCCGATAAAAATTCTTTTTAAAAATTTTTTTTTGGATGGCTTTACATTTTTAATTTGTATGTACATATGAACTCATGTGTTCTTCAATGAATCAGCTAATTTTTAAAGCTTTAGCGGCAGCTCTCAGAGATGGCATCCTCTTCCTCTGATCAGTCAGCGTACTCCAAACAGGCATTGGAGGAGTTTTGGCCGAGTCAACAAGCGAAGATTGGCCAAATGACAATGGTTGGTGTGAAGAGAGGGGACGGGACGGGGCCTGATTCTTTTCATCCTTACACCGCCCTTTTTGTGTTATTAGGCGTTCACATTCAGTTACATCCTTTACATTATACAAGTACAGCTGCTGTCGAGAAGATCCCAAACCGCATCGAAATTATGACATTTTTTGACTTCTTCGGGCCTTATTTCTCGTCTGACAAATATTGATATAATTTCCTTCTCTAATTGCTTGATATTCATTCCTTCAGAATTCGTTTCGGGAGGTGAACAGACATTCCGAGTTGCCTATTGCTCGAATTAAGGTTTAAAATGAGTTAAAAAATTGAGTAAAAATTTCTTTTTTTTGTTCAGAAAATAATGAAAATTGAGGAGGGCGTCAAAACGCAGGTACAAAAAATTGTTGTTTTCCCCGAAATTTTGTATATTTAAAATTATACAAATTCAATTCGTTCAAATTATTTTCTTCGAAACAAACAGATGATCAGCGCCGAAGCACCCGTACTGCTAGCAAAAGCCGCCGAACTTTTTGTTAGTTTTTTGGCCGTCTGAACCTGGACAAGCTTTCATGGGTTATAATAGGATTTTGTTTATCGAGTGAATGGGTTTTTTGCTATTTGTTAATTTTTTGTTCAGATTGAGGAGCTGACTCTGCGATCGTGGCTAAACACGCACGACAACCGACGAAAAACCATTCAAAAAGCGGATATAGCTGCCGGGGCGGCGAAAAGTGGTGGGAAAAATGTTTAAAATTGTTAAATAAAAATGATTTGTTTTGTTTTTTCAGAAATGTTTGACTTTCTCATTGACATCCTCCCGCGCGAAGAATTGCTAAAAGTTTGTGGACCGAAGCTTAATTATATGGCAAAAATTTTTGCCTAGTTTTGCAGAGCCAATCGATTGGCCATGAAGGCACTGACGGCCTTGTGCACGAGGCAGAAGAAGAGCCGACTTCGGCAAACGATCAAAACATTCAATACATCATTCAGGTGATTTGGTTGTTTCAAGTTTGGGTCGATTTCTAAAATTCTGATCAATCTTCAATCACCTGATCGATCGTTATCTGTTGTTTTTCCAATTTGCAGTACGCGGACGGCGGTGAAATGGAAAACTCGATGGTGCAGTTGGAAGACGGACGAATCATCCACGCCACCCAAATCGGTCAACCCATTCCGTTGTCGGCTGCCGGCGACGCGAACATTCCGATCGGACAGCCGCTGATCATGACCATCCCGGCAGCAAACGAACAGCACCACCAACAGCATTTCCACGTCGTGAACAGCTCCAACACCGCGTCTCTTTCGCCAATGGCACCGGCGTCCCAACTGCCGCCTCCGGCGGATGAGCACTAGCAATGGGTTGGATGGGTCGAGGCAAGTGAAAAAATTGAGAAAATATTTTGTATTTATTGTATTGAATATGTTGGTAAAGGATTTGCTATCTTGCAAATGAACCAGGGAGTGCGAGAGTCTCAGTCGCGATTTTTTGAAAATTTGAAGCAAATCTTACATAAAGGACAAAAGTTAAATTAAATGCATGACGATTTTTTACTGAAGAAATAACTTCAAAATGATGTTTATCGCCATCCATTAATTTAATGTTCTATTCTCTTTGAATTTGACAGTTATGTACTTGAAAATCAACATTTTTGGCCTTGAACCTAGCCTTTATAAGATGAAAGATGCCCTGGGAGAAACCATAATTTAAAAACTGATGAATGATGACGATGGAACAACCGGATTTGCGGGAAAAGATTTTTGTCAGTTTTCCCAAATTCGCTTTCTTTTCGTCATAGAGTTTAATTTCAGAGTAATGCTTATACCTCCCTAAAAGAAACAGTTTAAATTTAATTAAAAAATTTAAACTAATTATACATAAATGGCCACTTTCAAAATATCATTTAGCTCACTTGTTTGGCCCATTTTATTCTTCTAACTAGAAATGCGTCTAAGAAGGTTATCATCAAAATGTTTTGACAATTCATTGCTTTTATTTTCTCTTTCTGAATACTTCTTGTATCTCAAAATAATTTAATAATATTTGTATAATTTTAAACAGATAATTGATTCAATTTAATTGTCGGAGCTTTGAATTCTTTGGCGAAAATAAATGATTTAAATTCCCAATAAAATTTTTAGCAATTCATTTACATAAAATTCAAAAAACTATTTTAAACAATAAACTAATGTGACAAATAAGCAGTTCTTTCTTAAGGTTGGCTTGTATTATTTAAAAATTTTATTATTATATTTTTGTAAGCAAAAATGATAAATAAAATGAAACAATGGGAGTGGGCGGCTCTTGCAACTTTTGAGCAGATGCAATTCCCCTTTTGAAAACCTAATCAATCTCATTAATTACCTTTGAAATTTTTCAAAATATTACAGAAACGATTAACAAAACAGAAAATATTCTTTTTTTATGCAGCAAATTCTTTTATTATTTTTAATTGCCGACATTTTGCTCGAATATTGAGCGACAAATTTTTGTGTAAAAGACTGCGGCAAATTGTGTAAAAATTGGGCAAATAAATTTTTAGGCAGGCGACATTTAATGCAATTCGTAACTTAGCCAATAAATATTTAATATGCAAATTATTTACATTACCTTAATTATATTTATTGTTGTCATTATTGAACACTTCAGAGTATTTATCATTTCAGTAAGTCCAAATAAAATTTGTGGTGTTGATCTGTGGGCAAAAAATTAATTAATGTTTTATTCATTATAATTAATTTTATGCTCTGTTTTTTTAATTTTATTTATAAAAAACATTTATTTTGTGTCAACTTTTTCATTAAGTCACAAGGATTCTGTTGCGGAGGATGGCCAAATGAATGCAACATTTTTGGCTGCAATTGCCACTGCCATTTTTGTGCAATCAAAGGCATCCGAATTCGAGAATGCAATTTTACTTTGTGACTTTTACGTCTGCTGATCACAAATTCCAATCCCACGCTGTCAAGCCACATTTAGACGCCGATCACCGACATGGCGCCCCGAAGAACCCGGACCCCCCTTGACTTTCCGAATCGCGACCTGGACCCTTCGGACAACCACCTTTAACAACGGATCCACCACCACCACCACCGTTTGGCCAAGAGGACCTTGACCTTTTGGACAACCACCATTTAAACAGCTTCGGCATGCCGCCTCTTTGAAGAGATTTTTTACAGAGCTCCTTTTGATGAATTTGATACTAATAAAAAGGCAAATCGCATTAACTCTAGGTAAACAAAAATTGTCAATTTTTTCATAAACAACAAGCCTAATCAACAATCCAATCAGCTTTCCATTTTGAATAGGCTCTGCCTTTATATTTAAAAAAAAAAATTCTGTTTAAATATTTCATTTTTTGGATTAATTGAGGTTTAAATTGAAACAAAAAATGCCAATCCTTCACAGAAAATAATGTTAATTAAATTTCGACAAGACGCGGCGACTGCTCAATTTTTTGCGACTTATCACCAACCGAACAGCGAAATGCTGCCGATTTGGTACCGACCGACGACCAACCGGTTTGGAAATAATCGACGGGTCGGTTCGAGACAAGTCGAGAGTTGAAGGAAATGCGGCGGGTGAAAAGGCGATGAACATCCCAGTGCAAAAATAATCCTAAAAATTTATTTATGCTTGGAGTGAGCCGGGGATGAAAGGATGATCATGTTTTGCGGGAAATGCCATTAGAGACTCTCGAAGACTTAGCCTGTCATATTTATTACAAAAAAGGCATCCAATGGAATCGCCCGCCGCGTCCATTTGGGATTTGACGGCAATGAGAGCACATTTCTTGCATATATAAGGAGACGAGCAGTCCACACCGAACATGCACATTCATCACAACAACAGAATCTGCTAAATTCCTCCCGCCCGACTCGTCCGAAGCACAAAATGTTGTTCTCCAAGCCCTGCTCCGTCTCCGCGTCCAACCCGTTGATGGTGCTGCTGCCAATGCTGTTCATCGTAGTTGCCATGTTGTCCTCCAATTCGGTCAGTGCCATCGGAATGCCGCAAAAAATGGAGTGTTGCCAACCTGCAATGATGTCCTGTTGTGCTGCACCGGCCATGCAATCGTGCGGATGCGGTCGCCGCAAGAAAAGGGAGGTAGTAATCGGGGAAGCCTAATTAACAGTTTAAATTGGTATAATTAAGGCAGTCCAACCGCACATTAAGGGCAACGAGACGCCATGTCCCCAAACGGAGTGGCGACAGCTAATGCAAAATGTTGCAAAATTGCAATATTTACAAACGCAAATAATTCCTCAAAATTGCAGGCAATTGTGCCGCTTGACGACATCGAATCGGTGAACTCCGTCCAAAAGGCGCTAATGCGACGCTTTCCGGACAACAAATTTCTGGTGATGTGCGCCTTGGCCGGCGACGAGATAAAGCGACCGGCGGCGGACAGCAAACAAATGTTGCCGAATGAGGTCGGACATTTTCAAAATTTATTGTTTTTTATTTCCAATTTTGGATAGGAATAAAGAGAAAAAAACATAAGTTTTAGAATATATTTACCATTTTGTACAGTATCCAAACCATCCCAACTGTCAGGTTCACCTCAGCTCCAGCGGTAACGGATACTGTAATGTGGTCAACGAACGCATTTGGTGCCAAGCAGCCGCAGTCGTCGCTTGACGAAAGATGCGAAAAAACAATCCCCGAACCGATTGTGTCCAAATTCTGATTCATGCATAAGTAGTACAGTTTTGTGTACAATTTATCTTTTTATTTCTCACATTTTTTTAAAGATAAATTCATTTAATGTAAATAATATTTATATTTTTGTTTTGGTATAGGAATTTTAATTGTCCTTAGGAACTCAAAATCCTTTCAATAATTTATTTAAAATTCTTTAGCTAGTACAATGATTTGCATTTAAATATGTTAGTCTGTCTGATCATTGTTCCTTTTCACTTCTGCCGAACCGCCCAAATAAAATAAGGAAAAAATAATTCAATTTTAAACCTCAGCAAAAAGCCGGTCTCCTCAAAAGCTTTGGTGGACGGAACACTCCAAAAATTTAGTGGGGGTAATATGGGGGAGGGGGCAAAGAAGATCAAACAAGCAGCATTATTTGGACGGATTTTCAAGTGTTGGGTAAAGCCAAAGAATTTGTCCTCTACTTCTCTCAATTTTTGTCGCTGTTGAGTGGGGGGGGGGAGGGCTTTCGTTTCCAAATGTTTGTTCACAGAAATAAAGTTTCTGAAGAGTCGCGAAAAGGCCGTCCGACCGGCCCACCGATTTTTGAAAATCCATATTCCATTATTCCATTATTTTGTTCCCCAATCGCCCCACCCATCGCCGCTTTTTGTTTTTGTGAAGAGCACCTAATCATTTGCCGTGGTCCAATTTTGATGAATGAATAAATAATTCATTTTATTTTCAATGGATTTTGGTCCCAAAATAAATGGGCGGGTGGGTGGCCCTGGAATAACTTCAATTGGTCAAAATTATCCTTTGAAAATTTGAAAATTCTTTTCAAATGTTTCATATAATTGTTATAGACTTCAAATAGATAGATACATGATTAAATAATTATTAATTCAAAGTCGTTAAAATTTTCATTAAATATTTATATTAAATTTGTTAAGATAAATTCTTTTCAAAATTTATGATAATTTTGGATCGCCTTCGCCAAAATATTTGCGTTCGACTCTCACACAACCAGCGGCGGCACTGCACTTGAGTGAGTTTCATTTATAGCGATAATTTAATTCATTAATTTTTAAAGAACAAAAAATGGTTAATTAGTGAATTGATTGTTATGGCCATTATTTTTGGCGAAAACATTCGGGAAAACCCCCCAGCAGATCAAGAGAATGGATGTTAAGCATTTAGCGGTAAATAGTTTCCTTAGGCAAAAAGATCAAAAGTCTCGGTTTTGATGCCGCTTATTCAATTTATCAATTTTACTGAAAATTAATAATTTGCTTGGACATTTGCTGCAAAAATGACGACAGTTCGGTATGCATTTGGTTAATTTGGTTTACGGGAATTTTACATAATCCGAAGAGAAATGTTAGCCGGACACTCGCAATCTCCATGAAATTACGTTTTTTCACTTTTTCGATCGAAAAGTGCAATAAGAATTTAATATCTTTATTTTAATTAAACTTTAATTTACAAACATTTGGGGTTTGTATTTATTTTTCAAAATAAAATAACGAATTTCTCCCCAAAAGCCAGCAGAATTTGTGCGAGTTTTGCCATTCGGAAATAATTTGTCGAGATGAGAGTTGGCCGTTCCATTCATTCATTCATTCATTATTTTAATGGGTAATTTGAGCATAAAATTTGACTATTAACTAAAGTAAGCGTCATTTTCTCTCTTTCATTTCATTTAAAAAATAAAATTTTCTTATTTTTTCATTTTCTTTTATTAAAAAATTTACGGGTTTCAACTAGTTAATTGTTGTTTTCAAATCACAGAACAAGAAGCGTATTTATGTTTTAACATTCTCTTTAAAGGCATTTAATATCTCGCGGTCACGCAATTTAATCCGTTGGCTTTCTTTCCTTTCACTCACATCGCAGACAATCCAACCACAGCAGCGCCATTTTGCCTAAATAAAAAGCATCGAATTTTAATGTTTTGTTTTTTATTAAACCCAAAATTTTTAAAGGCTTAAAAGATAATGCGCAAAAATTGCGACGATTTTGCGTTTGCTTTGAGTGGGAAAGCGGAGGAAGGCTAACAATATGTTCATTAGAATGTTCGTAAGGCGCCACAAAATTCATGGAATAACATGGAAATTTGTGAATTTACACTATCGACAACGAATTAATCATCCAAAAATGGGCAATCAAATAATTTCTGATTTATTTTTGGGTATTGAATAAATTTCGAGAATAAATTTATGGCCTTTTTTGTCCTTCTCCTCAAATAATGCAATAAATGCGCCGTTTCTTGTCCAATTTTACGCCTTCACTTTGTCCTTTTATTGCGCCGACACTTTTCTCTTCAATGGAACGGAACAAAAAAAAACAGAAAAAGGGGAAAACGGCACAAATTTGCCATCCCCCGCCCCCTCCCCCTCTCCCCCCCCTCCCCCCCCCCCCCCCGACGCCGCGCTCCCTGAAGTTCCGCCAACAAAATGTTCCATTGTTAGGGACATTTTTTGAAAATTCGAAAGGGGCCACCCCAGACCATTAGACCAACTTTTATTCCGCCAATTACGTGCCAATTCCGGGGCCATCCTTCGGCAAAGTCCCACCCCCCCCACCCCCCCCCCCCCCCCTCCGGCGTTGTCGGCAATGTTTTCACACTAATGGACCCACCAAAACCATTGGGAATATTAAACACTTGGACAAATGTGGGAAAATTTAATCAATTCCCGTTTCTGTTTACTAAAAAAATCTCTTATTTTTTTCTATATTTAAAAAAAAATTTGGACCAAATTTAAAAGATTTGAGAATTTTTTCTAAAATTTATGTAATTTCATGTATACGATTTTGGCCAAACATTTTTGGAATTTTCTTTTTGAAACATTCGGTGCAATAGAATGATTTTCATTTCATTTTTAAATTATAAATACCTACCATGTTTATGCTTTTCAGCTCTGATCACCCACTTTGTGCTTCATTATCTTTGTCCATCCAATCGATGATCGATGGGATTTTTGGGGTTTTTGTTGCCCCGACAAATTCCTCGAGGCGTTAAAAAACAGTCTCGTGTCAAAAGTTTCCCTGCTCTCGTTGGAAACTTATGAATTTGCTTTATGTCTTTAAGAGCTAAAAAACCCTTTAGTTTTTTTTAATTTATTTTTTACTTTAAATCGATTTGTGAAAAATAGCAAGATTTTCGAGACTTTTTTTTGTTTGAATTAGTCCAAATCGATTCATGTAAAGTTTAGACCAATTTGCAGCAGCTTTTCAAATACCCCGCATTAAATATAAAACGCATAATAATAATGAGCTGTGTGAGCGGAGTCAGTGCCACTTCGATGCTTAGGCCGTAAGTTTTTTTTTAAACACTCAAAATAATAAAATATATTTGATTTTTTCTATTCTTTAACATTATTTTGCATTTTTACTAATACAAATCATCTTGCCAAGTTTAGTTTAATTTCCAATTCAACAAAATTGATTAATGTTTATTTATTATTTATTAATATTTTAACATTAAATAATTTTGGCTGATTTCTTTTTCGATTTGTTCAACATTTTCTCCATTCTTTTTTCTTTTTCAACAATTTACCCACTGAATTTAGACAAACCCAAAAGGTGGGGTTTTAAGTGAAAGGGTACAATTTACCGTTGGGGGAAAATGAATGAATGAGCGAGTTTATCGCCCGTGGCCAAAATGTCTGAAGCAAAATTTCGAGTGCCGGAGAGAGGGGGGGGGGGGGGGGTGGGCGGATTTTGGCACATTGAAAAAATGTAAAGAAGAATTCAACATTCTGCACTTATTAGTTGGGGAGAACCTTTTTTATTGGGTTTAAAAATGTTTTTCGGCCCGATTTTATTGGATTAGAAATAAAGTCTGATCAATTTAAACTTTTATTTAAAAAATGTTAAGAGTAAGCGGCAACATGATCGCCGCCGCCCAACAACAGCACCGGAAGCGTCGTCAGATGGTCATCCGTAAGACGGACTCCATGAACCTTGCGGAACGGCACAACGGACGCATTTTGGATTTGATTTGGTGTGAGGGCGATGCACAATCATTCAACAAGGCAAGTTGACTCCCCAATTTTTTGTTATTTTTAAATTTAAAAAGTGATTTTCTATCACAAAAAATAAATTATTTTATTTAAAAGAAACATCAAATTTATTTGATTCTCAAGGCTATTCGATCAAAGGCATCTGTCGTCAGCTGTCATGCGACATTTGCCAGTGGCCACAGAAGCTCTTGCGGAAGTTCAAAGAAGGATTCCTCAGAAAATTTGCTCATGGCTCCATCGTCGACAACGCTAATTCCGTCACTGCTTGAGCAAGTTTGTTCACTAAACAATATCTTGTGGAATTGTAAATAAAAATGTGAACAAAAATTTTGGCCTTCAATTCAAGAAAATTAACATTTTTTCTTCAGGTACCAGAAGAGGAGGACGAACTTTTGGGCAAAATGGAGGGCGACGTGGAGGAGGAAGAGGAGGAGGACGAAGCGGCGGAGCAGGGCGACGGGGACGACTCCGAAGAAGTGCTGCTCAGGCTAAACATCGGCGGCTCCCCATTTCTAATCCTCGTCGATGCCATTTTGCGCGCCGACCCAACCACTTTTTTGGCCAAATTTGTGCAGCTCAACCACCAGTCAAGGCTAAAAGTATCGCTTTTAGTTGGCCAAATAGCCCTTAATTTGTATCAGGGACCTATCGGCTGAGAAAAAAATGACTAAGACCCGGAATGAATCTCCCCCCCCCCCCCCAGAAAAAAGTCCGGCAGTTCCGATAGGCGCCGCGTCGTCTGGGAAATTTTTAAACTTTTTACCAGATTTAGTTTTAATCCTTTTTCCCAAATTTTTCGGAATTTTGACCCCAAAAGCGACCGGAAACCGGAATCTGAATACGTTTTAATTTGTCTGATTTGTTATTTAACCCATTTTAAACATTTGTAAATTTCAATAACAAATTCAGTTTTAATTCATTTTTCGACTTTAAGGTGACCGATTCGTATTTGCAGACCGAATGTGCCTATTACTTCCAGGTTTAGAAGCATTAACGTTAGCTTATTAAAAACTTTTGGCGTTGATACATTTATTATCTGACTTTGTTTTGGCTGATTTTTCAAAATTTAGCGGTCTCCGTTGGCATTTGAGCCCGTGTTGCAGTACTACGCCACCGGAGTGGTGCACAAGCCGCCCGAGGTGTGCCCATCGGCATTCAACGTATTGTGTTTAATATTATTATATGTTTGAATTAAAAATAACTAACTACTTTAATAAATCTTTTTTAAAGAAATTAAATGTGTTAATCATCCTGTTATAATTAAGGCAGAGTTGGAGTTTTGGCGCATCTCCACAAGCTACATTGGTTTGGAAGCGGCGGCAGTTCGGAATTGTCGTTAAACTTTAGGCGCTTGTTGTGCCGAGTCGGTGTCCCCTTTAGAGCGCTTGTTGGAGTCGAGCAAGGAGGAGAAGGTGGACGACATTAGCTTCGACAAGTTGTGTTGCGGTCGATTGCGACGTCGCATGTGGACCTTTCTGGAACGGCCCGGCTCCTCGCTACAGGCCAAGACGTTTGTTCAACAAAAAAGAATTTTTAGAATAAAACCCCCCAATATGTATTTAAATTTACCCAAACAAAATGCAGTTTCGAACTGTGTTCCACACTGTTCGTGTTGATCTCCGTGCTCGGACTCAGCTTCGGCACCATCCCGGACTTCCAGGTCAAAAAATGAGGTTTCAATCCAACGGCATTTTAACACAAATCAATTTTTGTTTTGTTTTTTTTTGTTTTGTTTAATTCTAGGAAATTAAGTTTTTACAATATTTTCATTATTATGAGTTTTCAGGTGACCGAATATATTCCGACAGGAAACCGAAGCGTTATAAATTCGAACGGAACATCAATTGAACGGGAAGAGTTTGAAGCAGTGCGTGTAGAACATCCCGCATTTGTGTTCACGGAACGCGTTTGCATCGCCTTCTTCACCATTGAATATTCTCTAAGGCTGTTCGCAGCGCCCAGAAAGCTCCGTTTCGCCCTTAAACCGCTCAATTTGGTTAAAATGGAAAATTTATTTACAATTTATATAATATAATATTTATAATAATATTTTGTTTATTCACAAATGATTTCAGGTTGATCTGCTGGCCATTCTGCCCTTCTACTTGGAACTAATGCTTACAATGTTCGGTGTCGATGACAAAAAGCTGCGCGACCTGCGTTGGGCGTTAGTTTAAATGAATTCTTTTTTTGTCAAAATAAAACATTTTTAGTTTCCTCGTCGTACGAATTTTGCGAGTTTTGCGTGTCATTCGCATTATCAAAGTATTTGCGATTGATTGTTAAGCATTGAACCAAAAATAAATAAATTTAAATGATTAGTTGGGCCGCTTCTCCAGCGGCTTGCAAACGTTCGGCATGACTTTGCAACGGAGTCAAAAGCAACTGCAAATGATGGCCATCGTTTTACTCACCGGCGTGGTTGGTTAATTCGCACATCGACTGACTGACTCTTTTCCCCCTAATTTTTGAATCTTTTAAAGGTGTTCTTCTCCACGATGATCTACTTTCTGGAGAAGGACGAGATTAGCACGCCGTTCGTCAGCATACCAGCGGCTTACTGGTCAGCCAGTACAAAAACTGCTATCAAATGCATTTCTTGTTTTTATTATATTTTTTAGGTGGTGTATCGTGACGATGACAACGGTAAGAATTTTAAATTTGATTCGTTTTGAATATTTGTAAGTTCAGGTTGGGTATGGCGATGTTGTTCCCGCAACGACAAGTGAGTTCATTTAATGCAAGAAATACTTTTGTTAATTTAAGTATTTCCAATTTACTCAAAAATTTGTGGTTATTATTTAGTGGGTAAAGTGATCGCATCCGCGGCTATCATGAGCGGCGTTCTCGTGTTGGGTAAGAAACGCATTGGCAAACATTAAAATGAAATGAAATAAAATGAAAGAATGCCATTCCTTCAGCGCTTCCGATCACGATCATTGTGGACAACTTCATCAAAGTGGCACAAGAGGAGCAGCAGACGGAGCAGTTCAAAGCCGAACTGTTGGCGATGGAGGACCAGGAACGGCAGCAGGCACAGGAGCAGCAGAAATGGCGGGAAAAAATTGACAAATGCAACGGCGGGGACAACAGCAGGGCACGGGGATACGGGAGCGGGGACAATCGGGGATTCGGGGGACAACTGTTACTGTCCGCTTAACAACACAATGGGCACATTTAATTAAGCAATTAATCAGCGATCAGTGCTTGGTAAATTAAATTTAGAGTTTAATAATTTATCCCAAAATCTGAATTTTTTCTTCAAACACTTTTTTGTTCGAATATTTGTGATGGAAAATAACTATTTGTTTGAATCCGAGTCTTACTAAGCACTGTAACCAATTTGTAACAGTGTAAATGTAAAGCCACCGTTAATTCCATTTGATGATCAATTCGTCCATGGAATCTGATTTATGTTCAGTAGCAGGAACTAAGCAAAGTTTGTGATATTGAACGAATGTTGAACTTAACAGAAAAACAAATGAAATGGAATATAAATGTGTCTTACCTAAATTTAAAAAATATGTCTAAATAGCATTCAATTTTTATTTGCCTAACTTTCATTCAAACTTACGTTACTTAATTTTTGGATAATTAAAATAATGTTTCAAGCATTTTCAGACATAAATTACAGAAATCGACAAAAGCCTTTTCTCATATTGTTAAAATTCGATATATTCCGTGTAAAATGATCGCATATTTTCGTTTGTTAGGAAAAAGGCCCAATTCCCCCCCCCCCCCCACCGGCCAAAAGCCAACGAACGACCGACCGATTGTTACCCCAAATGCAATAAATAATTCGACTTCCAGTCAAAACCCATCCCCTCACACCGGTTCTTCGAGAGCTTTTCACAACTTTTACTTATGCCCAACGTTTTGTGTTGTGCAACGCGCCAAACAAACTTATATTTGAATAAAATTGATATTATTATTAATTTATATTGGCCATATTTTTAATGAAGCAGTTATTTCAGTGCCATAAAAGTGAAAAATGATCTAAAGATCGAAAGCTCTTATTGAGTGGGGATTTTTAAGCTAAGAGCATCCAGAAGATTCCTTGTACAGATTTTAAACAAATTTCAGCATGGACTGCTGGGTTTAAATGAAAAGCGCATTAGTAATATTAAAATAATGTATTATAAATTATATTTAGCATAATTATGATATTCTCCAAATTTCCATATAATTTTTATGTACAAGAATGGATTACAATGCGAGCCTAAAATTGATATTACGACTATTTATAAATCTTTCTAAATTCGATTTTTCACATTCAAAAAATCCCCTAAAAATAGACGTTTTTCCTGACTAAAAATAAATTAATTCTCAAATTCGTTCAAAATTCTATTTTTCTGATCATTAAACACTTTTTTGCATACGACAATGGCAGTGATCATGTACGTGCCGTAGTAAAGTACGAGCCAATCGCTGATGACACTGAACATATTCTCAGGAGAATGGGACAAACTGTTGCAAAGACGGAGCAGTCCGATAATGGTATTGACCATAAATTAAAAGCAACGGAAAAACGGTACCAAAAGCGATTGTCAATTAGAAGATGATCATCGTCAAGTCTGATGAAGATGATCATTCGTCAGATGAGTTGGCCAAAGATTGTTCTGAGGATTCGGAAGCTGAACAGCTTGATGAAGACGACGGTTTTGAGGAATCAATTTGAAATTCCAAAAAATGCAAACAAATTCGCTTCCGTTACGGAACACCCGGTTCAAAACCCCCCACAGCAAAAAGTGTTAATTTATTTCCATTTACAAATCCACACAAAATAAAATGTGTTCTGCCAGGACACTCTCACATATATATAGTATGTCATCATCATCCATCAATCATCCAGGCTCGCGTGAGTGAATGATGTTTAGCACCTGGCCGATTAGCTCATGGTCCAATTCAGAGAATAGCGTTATTCCGCCGTTTGAAGCATCTCCACCGTCCTCATTCATCGTAGTGTTTTGACGCATGGACCTTTTTTTATAGATTTAAAGTGCATTTTGATTTTCGCTTTACATCAAAACCAGGCCCGTAGCCAATAGCCAAAAAGCATAGGGGGACGCTTTGTTTCGTAATTAAAAAAGCGTTAATTTTTTTCAAAAAAAGTTAAAATAACAAAAAATAACAATTCCATCCACAACCTTTGCGAGCTGTTCGACCTCTCTCCGCCTTTGCATTCGCTGCTCGGTTCAGCAACAATTTCCATCCTTTCACTTCCACCCCATCTGCTCATCTCGCCAAAATCATCATCTTCCTTAACTCCATCCCCCGCTCTCTCTTCATCAATCATTTTTGTGTTCTCTTCGCACACCTCTTTTTGCGGCGCAATTCGTCTTGGCCGTCTCGCGGACGGCAAATTGCAGTACATACGACGGGTTGACAAAAGTTTTGGAGATATCATCGACGGTGTCCCAGTGGAACAAGAAGAAGGCGTTTTTGAACACGATTCGACACCAGCAAAATGACAATGCTAAAAGATCGCGCGAATGGACTGAACAGTTTCCACCACACCACCACCACCACCACCACCACCTTATTAATCGGAGTTCTGTTGCGCTTTTTTGTTGGGAGTTTTTTGACCAGAGGGAGGAGTTCGGAATTGGACACGGCCATGTTCAAGCACTTGCAGAGAGGAAGTGGGAGAAGAACAGTCTGACAATGTCAAAATGATTGAACAAATTCCTTCTATTATTTTCAGGCAATCTTTTTCTGCAATTAACACACCGTAACACTTCTGTGGAGTTCGATTCGGCTGATTGTTCAGTTGGAGATGCGTTAAGCTGTCCCCGAATCGCATCGGAGTACCACTCATGATTGCTGCATTTCCTTCGACAACGGAGCGTTCGTGCAATAATGTTTTCGATGGAGAAGCAACAAAATTCGGCGATGCTGCGGATTCGTTGTCCGTGTCGATGATCACCCGTCGTTCCGTTCTTTCAGTGTAAATGCGGCATTCTTCGGCATTTGCCCTTCGGAATTTTCAGAAAGTTTCCATAAACGTGGAATTTTTCAAAGAAGTGGTTTATAGACACCTTTTTGTCGATGGCGGCGACGAAGACCTTTGCCGTTTTCTCCCACAACCAGCGATCGCCTCAACAGTGCTGCCACCAATGACAGTGTGTGCTGTTGCTTGAACAGCTCCATATTCTCGTCGAGGTAAACAACGGCGGGCGATGAGTTCGTCCTCGTGATTTGGGTCCACAACAACAGCTGAGGAAGAAGGAGAACACTCCATGCCTTGCGCTCTCCCCTCATGGCCATGTCGGTCACCACATTCGTTGTGCCACCCGATGATTTCCAATTCTAATTGGTGTTGCCGAACATCCTCCTTAGATAAACAAATTGAAAAGAGGAGGGGGATTTGTGTGGATCAAATTGTTTCTATTTTACGAATTTGTTGATTGTTTATTTTAAATTGCAAAGGAAAATGTTCCAATTATTTCAAAAATGCCATTGTCTCACCTCAGCATCGACAAAATGCACTGAATCTGAAGGATCTTGAACGGTGTACTCATTGCACTTGGACAATTCCGTTGTGCCATTGCCGGCGGGCGTGGAATTCGTTTGCATTTCCGTCGATTCCTTCTCCATTTGACTGTCAGTCTGTTTTTAGACAAGGCAATTTTTAATTGGGTTTGATTTAATAAATTTCCTTCAAATTTTTCGTCGTCCGCAATTGCCGTAAAATTTTTTTTGGAGGATATCAAATTTGAATTGATCGAAAATCTCTAAAATTCAACAAATATAGAAAACCACCCCCATAATTCGAATTCAACCCGGGGGCAAATTTACGCCAAACCAATTCAACATTATTTGAATAAAAACTTTACCCAGCACCCAATGTCCAGTTCGTTTCCCAATTCATGCTCAAAACCAGCCAAATATTGGCACAACAAATCTGAGTAATTCCCACTTTCGGTAATGCTTTCCGGCAATGTTTCGACCACCTAAACTTTTCACAAATACACATATAGTGGCAATTTCTTAAAACCGATTTTTTTTTTAAATTTCATTCTTTCCAAAAAACATCGAAAAAATGTCACAAAAGTTAGTGACAGGCAGCAGAATTATTCACCGTTTGTTCTAGCATCTCCAACGGCATTTGCACGTTGGCCGCATTGGCCAAATGTTCGGGTGCCAACGTTCGACGGAGCCGGTCGCTAATGGAAAGTGGCGGTTGGACGGCGGCCGCCCGTCGACGGGAGGGCCTTCGCTGTTCCGTGTCGGGAGACGCATTTTGTTGGGTGCCGTCAGAGATGAAATATGGCCCTAAAACTCGGAGTTTCATTAAAATTACGCAGTCTGAAAACGAAAACTGGCAAAATAATTCAAAAATCAATCAAAATTGGCTTTCTGGGAGCTTGTCTTTTTTCAAAAAATTCTGCGCATTTTTGTATCGCCTCGACTCCCAGTTGCAAAGTCGTGATTTATTCACAAAACCTGACTTTCTTCATTTAATAAAAACCTTGAACCCCATGCAAATCTTTTTCCTTCTCAAGCAAAGTCACTTTCTGTTCGTCCTTTTCGTTCAGTAGTAAAATGCGCACTTTACGAGGCCTAAAATGTCAAAGTAGCCATAACACATTTAGTATAATTAGATGTGCATTTAAAATACAATTTGGCAAATCCATCTGACAAATGAGAGTTGTGTACCCGGAATGTCCGATCCGGCCGCGTGGGGAAGAGCCCTTTTCCTTCTCCGTTCTCAGCGATCGTCGAACTTTGGTCGCGGGCGGTGGCGCGGCAGCGAATTTGCGCCCGTAAAGCGTTTGTTGTTGTGGGCAAAAGCGCATCCCCCCGCTCCATCTGCTCAATTCGGCGCTGTACTCGCTGAGCATTTGGTGAAAACGGTGAAGAAAATCGACGAAAAAAGACGGAATCGGTTGGGCAGTCGCCGAGGGAGGAGGCATTGGGCAATGGCAAAGACAGCCCTAAATTTAGCGTATGCGAATGTATGACATGTCCATTTCAAGAAAAAAAGAAAACGGAGCCAAGGGAAACATCAATTTTTGTTGCTTAACAAAATTCAATAAAAAGGGAAAAATACACCCCTAAAAATCGACTCTTTTTGCGTTCCCCCCCCCCTAAAATTTTTAAATTTTTTCTGCTGTTAGGCCCTGATTTCAAATCTAAAAATTTTAACCCCCACCGATTTTCTGCTACCTATATACATATTCAGCCTCACTACCCCTATGTTTTAGCAAGTATATTGTTTACCTCAAAATTGTTGAAGGAATACATTTTGTTTGAATGTTTGTTGCCGTTTAAATGAAAGCCTGAAACTTTCATAAAATCTAGAATGAGCACATAGTAATCAGTATAAATCGGATTTTCAAGTTTTAACATGTTTTTTGCGAATAGTATATTACATTTATAACATGAGTAGTGGTCGAATTTATATGGACTAAAAAGTTGCAGGAATTCAATTTTATGGGTACTTTCCTGTTATGTGACCACAAGCCAAAATTTTAAAAAATCAACAAAGGGGCGCGCAAAATTCACATTCCCACCGCATAAATTAACAATTTGACGAATTCCACCCTTCTCCCTACCCGATGAACGCATAAATTAGCGCGCTATGGCTTTCATTTTTGGCCAAACCATTTCGCATTACCCTCAATTTTAAAATGGCCGTTAATTTTATTTCCCTAATCCAAAAAACACCCAATGAAGTGTCAGCTGCAAATTTTCTACAAGAAAAGGGGATAATCCATCAATCGAGAGTGTGTAATTGTGGCAGTGATATGCGCAGTGCGATAAGAACAGCGCACGACAAAAGATTTGCGCGCCCTATGTTGATTTGCGCGCCTTTTGTTGATTTTTTAAAATTTTGGCTTGTGGTCACATAATCAAATTTTGCGTTTTTATGTTTTTTGGATAGAGATTTGCACCCTCGTTCGAATGGTATGTTGATGATTTTTTTTACTTTCAGAATGCCAACGAATCTGCAAAATTAATCATTTTTTCAACATCAAAAGTTATTTTTCAAGCTAAAAAATTGCTAACTTTTTCCACTTAGAATACTAAGTCATAGCTTAGTTTTCCTTTCATAATGCCAATGAATCTGCAAAATAAATCATTTTTCTTTCTCAAAAGTAGAGTCCGGACCAAAACCCAAAACCATTTTTGGTGTTTTGTACAAAATTTTTGACCAAAAGTTTTGACCAAATTGGGAAAAACCCAAAACCAAAATAAACCCAAAACTTTTGACCAAATTTTGTTTGGTCCAAGCCCGTTTTTGTACAAAATTTTTGGGTGTCTTCTAGTTGAATTTACACCCACTAAAGATGGCATCATCGAATGATTTTTCAATCTTTTTTTACAAGAAGCCATTAAATAATTGATGGCTTACTGGTTTGTCTTTTCGCTAACTCTTACGTTATGTGTTAGGTTCGAACCTCCTTTAGTGCGAGCACTTATTTATCATTTTTCCTCTGCTCACATACGCTTCCCCCCATTAATAAAAATTTCTTAATATCTTTTTAAATATTTTTTAATTTAAAATTCACGCAAAAAAAGGAATTTTTGAAAAAAATTCATCACATTTTTTTGAATTTCTGCTTCAAATTTCTTAACAAATTTTTTTTGTAAAAATTGCCGAACATCTTTCATTCCTAAAAAGAAAAAGCTTCAAAAAATTACCGTTTTGAAAATTTGCCAAGTTTTTGGGGTTTGTCATGTATGGATGGGGTGGGGGGACGGTTTGTAGTTGGCGTGATTGACGTGACACTGGTCAAACACTTTGAATACAATTTTATTTAAAAAATCGAAAAAAAAAACTTTTGGGTTTTGTACAAATTTGGGTTTAGCCAGACCAAAATAAACCCAAAACCAAAATAAACCCAAAAGTTTTGACCAAATTTTGTTTGGTCCAAGTTTCCGGTCTCTACTCAAAAGCTATTTTTCGCTTTTTCCAGTTAGAATACTAAGTCATAGCTAGGGCCGCTAATTATATGGATAAAAAATCTCGAAATATGGCCATAAAATATGGATGAAAAATTACAAAATATGGGCAATTGAAAAATATGGACGAAATATGGAGAAAATTTTTTTCAAATATAGCAAAAATAGACAAGATTTTCCTAATAGAAGTAATAAGAGCTATAAAAATTTTTATATGCAAATAAACAGAAAAATTTTGAAAATAAGAATTTTAAGAATTTTAATTTTTGCGGCAGAATTTTTTGTGCGAAAAAGTCAATTTTAGGGGTGCATTTTTTGAAAATTTTGAACAAGTCGATGCTTACAAATTAGGGTTGTATTTTTCGTTTTTATTGCATTTTTGTTAAGGAATTTTTGAAAAATGGCGAAATATGGGGAAAAAATGGGCTCTAGAGGCTCCAACCAAAGCTAAAAACATCTTTTATGGCATTTATACGCTGTTCCGAGTGCTCAAAAAAAATATGGATTTCCATATAATTAGCGGCCCTAATGATCACCAATCAACACTTGGGAGCAGGGGACGGTCTTTTTTTTGTTGGTACTTTTGCGTTATATGCAACAAAAAAAAATGATTTAGACACCAAAAAGGGGGTTGTAGAATTCGAATATAAGCTTTTTTCAACCTATTCAAACCACGCTGAATTCGAATAATTACAAAAAGTAATGAAAAGCGAAAAAAAAGGTTTCTGGAATCGTTCGAATTTGGCTTCGGGGTTCAAAATTGGTCGAAATGGAAGTAAGATTCGAATTTTACGAACACCGGAAACTCTTGGAAACCCCTCCAGCCATCTGCACGCACAGAAGAGCCTTCATCTCTGCCCTCGTCATCTGCGTGTGCCAGATGCTTGTCGTTAACCCTTCGTCGTCTCCGATTGGGACGACCGTAGTCTTAAACATTTTTTTAAAATTTGATTTTTGGTTCGGGGTCGAACTGCATTTTTTTTATCTGTTTGGCATTTTTATTGCCCAAAAAATGGGTTTGATTTTTTGAGTCTGGGAGCTATGACAGTATCCCCCCTTCCCATTTTTTTTCAAACAAAAAAAATTCACGCTTTCAAACACTCCGGCCTTCCTCTGAAACCACAATAAGGCCGAGTGGCCCATCTCGTGGTGGGCCACTCGGGCCTTATTGTAGCCGTCGGTGCCGGCTTTCGCCAGCGCTTCCTGGCGGCGAAAGTCCGCCTCCTCCCTTTGGCGAAGCATTTGGGCTAATCTTTGCCTAAGGCTCATTTAAAAGAAATTGTTTGATCTAAATTAATTCGTTTAATTAATTGGTACAATGCTTAGGATTGGCTAAAATTGGGGGGTGGATTTGGCACAATCAAAGAAATTCAGAAATAGTTTTATAAATTGTTTTGGCATTATGCCAGCCGTTGGTGTATCTGATCGGTAGGGTCCGGATTTTTAGGGACTAAAAAACGTGAAAAAGGGACATATAATAGGGACTAAAAACCCCCAAAATAGGGACAAAAACCCCCAAAAAGTGGCAAAATAGGGACTAAAAAAGTGCTAAAACTGACTAAATCCAGTCAATTTTTGCGTTAAAATCTTTAAAATCCATCAGTTTTTATTAATTTTCTTCTTGCAATTGTAAATATAATATTTTTCACTGTTTTTGAAACTTTTATAAAAAATATCAAATAAAAAATTTTAGGGAAAATGTCGATCTTTGGGAGTGAATTTTTGGTCCAAGAAAAAGTCTTTTTCTATGGGTGCATTTTTAGTTTGAAAAAAATTTGACTTTTAGGGGTAGATTCTCTCCTTTTTTTGCATTTTTTAAAGAAATTTTTGGAAAAATGCCTAAAATATTGCATTTTTCGTAAGAAATTTAGGGCAAAAGTGCCAAAATAGGGTCTAAAAACGCATAAACGGCGAAATAGGGATTTATTCTCAAAAAGGGCGAAATAGGGATTTTTAGGGACTAAAAAGTCGCTCTAATTCAAAAATTTTTCGAAATGAATGCTATTTCTGGGCTTCTCTCGTCAAACCCTATCCGCAAAAAAAAAAAGGTTAAACCCTAAAAATCCGGACCCTACTGATCGGTAGGGTCCGGATTTTTAGGTTTTAACCTATTTTTTTGTAGATAGGGAATCATGAGAGAAGCCCAAAAATAGCATTCATTTTGAAAAATTTTACAATTAGAGCGACTTTTTAGTCAATATAAATCAATATTTTGGTTTTTTTGAGAATAAATCAATATTTCGCCATTTTTCTTAATAAATCAATATTTTGGGCATTTTTCCGAATTATTTCAGGCACTTTTTCCCAAAATTTCTTTAAAAAAATGGAATAAAAACGAAAAATGTACCCTTAACATTCAAAAAAAATTTTTAAACTAAATATGCACCCCTAAAAAGAAACTTTTTCTTTGACAAAAAATCCACCCCCCAAAATCGACATTTTCCCAAAATTTTTTTATTTATATTTTATGAAAAATAGTACATTTTCTATTCTGAGAGAAAAATTAATAAAAAATAACGAATTTTGAAGGTTTTTACGCAAATTTGACTGGATTTGGTCAGTTTCAGCCAATTTTTTAATCAATATTTTGGCACTTTTTGGGGGTTTTGGTCAATATTTTGAGATTTTTTGGTCAATATTTTAAGTCAATATTTCACGTTTTTTAGTCAATATAAATCCGGACCCTACTGATCGGTGCTAGGCTCCCGACTTTTTTTTTTATTACTAAAATACAGCGATGAATCGGATTAAAGTTTGGTTGATTTCAAGCGCTGGCTGGAAGGATGGAAATGGACGAAGAGAGAAAGAATTAAATTGGATGGAGAAAAGGAAGAGGCACGAGGAGCAGGAGGAAAAGAAGAATGGAAGAGGAAGAGAAGGAGCAATAGAAAGGAAGAGGAAATGCGACGGAATGGAAGCGGAAGCGCTCTCTTTCTCTCTGTGAGAATTTTAGGGGCAACGGCACAATCAGCAGTAAACGTAGAGGAGGAGGAGGAAGGAGGCAAAGGGAGCGGAGGAATTGGAAGTGGAAATGGAAGGTGGCGGGGGAGGGGGAGGGGACGATGAATGAATGGATGAATGGAAGGAGGGGAGGGGAGGGAGGGGGGGATGAATCGATGGGAGAGGAGGAGGGAGGGCACAATCAACGGCGGCAGGGAGACAACCTTGGTTTGTTGGGCTGAAATGAAACTCCCCCGGGGAGGATGGCCTTACAGTTCGGCCCTTTTTTTAGAAAATGTCTGCCCGATTGATATCTTCTCTCATCTCCATTCCCGGTGCCCTTCATTGCTCTCCTAATTTTTGAGGGGAATAAAGAACGGTAAGCACTAAAATGCTTTTTCATTTCCAAATCCTTTTATTTCCAATTGTATTTAAATTAGGGTTGCAGCCGGGGGGGGGGGGGGGGGGGGGGGAAACCGGGGATCCCCGGCCATTCTCATCCCCGTCCCCGTTCCCCGGTTTGCCCATCCCCAAAAACGGGGGTCCTCGGTTTGTGCGTCCCCCCCCCCCCCCCCCCCCGGTATCCCCGTCCCCGGTTTGACCGGGGATCCCCCCCCCCCGGCCTGCAACCCTAATTTAAATCAGTGTATTATCCTGCGTATTAGCCCCATTTTGGGTCGGAGCCCTCTATTTTTGTGCCATTTTGGTCGGGATGTAGAATTTTCTGAACCGAATTTAATAACTGCTTTAAATTTACAAAAATTCTTTGTTTTTTGAGTTTGGAAGGTTGATGAATTTTTTTCTGAATTCTGCTTTTTAGAAATTTTGTCCGATTTGGTGCCTACCGGACATTTTGTCCGAAGGAGGAGAAGCTATTAGCAAGCAAAAGCTAAGCTATAGGACAAATGTTAAAAAAGCTATGACCAGAAAACGCTTTTTTGGCTACAACTTATTTGAGAATTGTCCTATAGCTTAGCTTTTGCTTGCTAATAGCTTCTCCTCCTCCTAAGCTTTCGAATAATAATAAAATTGCTAGATTTGGTTAGCTTTAAAAGAAGTTATAACAAAAAACTGTTGATAATCGATAAAAAAAGCGATAGTATTTTTGAATATATTGGTTGTTATTTTCAAGAACAAAAAGAAATAATATCCTCAAAAGATGATTTAACAAGATCACATTTTTTTAATTTATTAAACAATGGTTCCCATATGCCTTTTTTACGAAAGGATTTAATTTAAAAGCCGGCCCGGCCACTCATTGGCAGCCCCAATATTATGTACATATTTTTATGCACATTTTTATCTCTCACATTTTGTCCACTCATTCATTTTTTCACTTCCTTTCCCCAGTCAACAACAATTCGGCTGTTATTTGCATCATTAATTGATTTTCCGTTGCTTGCACATTTACGAAATCTCTCTGTTAATTTTAAATGTCAATTTAATTTAAAATAAAATAACACCAAAAGATTATTTTTAATTTTAGTTTGGTCATACATATTGTAGTTGAGGGCACACACTCTTTATCTGAGAGTTTAAAATTTTTTTCTGGATCCTACCCATGAGTAGATAGGAATCCGTGGAATCCATGTTAGTTATGCTTATGTTCGTTCCTAAATTTACATTATTGCAATAAGAAAATCGGGGGCGGGGGTGAATTTACTAACTGATCTTATTTATTTAGTAGAGAAAATTCGTTAAATTTAGAATTTTTCGTTATGGCAAGTTGGTGTGCGGACCATCTCAGAGATACAAATGTAATTTTTTATTATTTTGATGGATGGCTTATTTTCAAAAAATTCAAATTTTAAAGGCTTGGTCCTTGGAGGGCTTGCCATTGAGCGTGAATAGTGACGAGGCTGCGAAAATGTTCGATTCGGCAGTAAGACAGCTTGTCTCTTGGACAGATTGTGAACAATTGGGTGGAATTAGTGGCACCATGGAACGGATGATGAATGCCGAACCTGAATTTTGTAAATTAATGATTTAATCGGTAGTGGAAAATTGACAATCATTTTTTCAGGCCGCTCAAATAAGAATACTTCCAGTACTTTTTGAACTGAAAACAAATTAACAATTTTGGCGTTTAAACAATTAATAAACGGATTAGAGCATATTGACATAGTCCAAATTTTGAAGTCCAAATTTTGACTTTATTTTTAATTTTAACTTTTGTTTGAAGTAATGGGCCGTGTTTTTTCACTTGGACTGGACGCAATTGGGACGGGAAAATCAGTTCGAAGGCATCCAAGTTATAAAGCGGAATTGGACGTATTGCTGGCCGATTCGGCAAATTTGGGCACAATTCGGGAGCAACGGCATGCCAAAGCCGTTCATTTCTTTGCTAATGGGTGGGACTAAAATATTTTAATAAAAAATATTTTATTAGGTAACACTACGTTTTGCCAACTGTACATTTTGCCAACCCAGCAAAAATGGTACGTTTTGCCAACTCAGCAAAAATATTACGTTTTGCCAATGGTACGTTTTGCCAACTGTTCATTTTGCCAACTTTACATTTTCTGGATGATTTGAGCATGTGTTGAATGTTTTGAGGCCACAAGATTCCGAAAAAAATTTTAAAATCAAAAAGCTTCGAATTCGGGTCCGGGGTTCGAAATTGATCGAAATTTAAGTATCTGATGAGTTGGCGAAATGAACATTTTTGCTGGGTTGGCAAAAAGTAATATTTTTGCTGCGTTGGCAAAACGTACCATTTTTGCTGGGTTGGCTTGGCAAAACGTTCGTTGGCAAAACGTACTGACACCATTTTATTAATAAACTTATTTAAAGGTATATATTATATAAATTGCATTTAAATAGGGAGATGCAAAGCGCGTGTATTGAATGGGAGAAGATATTGGCTGAATTTCCCAATGATTTGTTGGCCCTTAAATTTTCCAATGATGCGGTAAAATTTTATACTTTTAATATTCATAAACATTCTCTATACTACCTAGATATATGTATGTATTAATATTTTAGTACTTTTTCACTGGTGATTTCTTTGGTATGTTTTTTATTTAATTTTTAAAAAAATGCTTATTATTATTTTGAAGAATGGATACTATTTTTTAGGCAAAAGAGATAATGTTGCGCGTGTGATTGAAAAATGGGACAAAAATGCTCCTTGTTACAGGTCTATTGGATTTATTAATTATTTAATTTAACCCAAATTACTTCGTTCAATCATTAATTTTTTGGCACAAAATTCTCAAAAGGCAATTTATGTTTAACTGAAAATATTATTTATTCGAAGTTATTTGCACGGAATGTATGCTTTTGGCCTGGAGGAGTGCGAGCAGTACGCGGAGGCAGAGCATCACGCACGTCTTGCACTTCAGTTGCAGCCAATGGACTGCTGGGCAACGCACGCATTCGCGCACTGTCATGAAATGAGAAACAATTTCACGGACGGACTCAAATTTATGGAGTCCACGGAGAACAATTGGGCGGTAAAAGTGCAAAATGTTGTTAATAAAATTTTTTAATTATTTAAGTCAGGGAATTTGATCGCTTGTCACAATTATTGGTAAAAAGTTAATTAATTATTATTGAATATTTAAAGCGCTGTAAATTTAGGCATGTTGCCCTGTTCTATATCGAGAAAGGCGATTTTGAAACTGCCCTCGCAATTTGTGATCGGTTGGATAATAAAATTTTATAAAAATCAAACAAAATATTCAATAATCACTTTCCAAGTGAGGTACTCGACCGTACCATTTCTGCTAACACCGTGTTGAACATGACGGACGCCGCTTCGTTGTTGACTCGGCTTGAGTTGGAAGGCGTTCGCGTTGGTCACGAACGATGGGAGGCATTGGTTAGGAACGCCGAGCGGCACATTGACGATCAGTTGTTGGCATTTAACGATGCGCACATTGCGCTGGTGTTGAACCGTTCTGAACAAAATGAAAAGCACAAGGAATTAGCCATGACGCACATGCAGAACATGCAACATTTTGCCAGGCATTTTTTGACGTTTTTTATGTAACTTTACAGTTTTGAGATTCTAACGGCCCTAATTTTTCGGTTAGGTTTGGGTTTATCGGAGAGTGACTTGGGAGGACTGGTGTAGCCATTAGGTAATTATTTCACTAAATATATTTTAATTCTTATTTATTAAAATGCTTTTGCTTTATCATTTGACCTAAATTTAGCGTTGGCTGTGGCGATACTGCGCGGATCATTCGTCTGCTCGGCACGGCGGTGTGTGAGGCCATTGCCGCCTTTGAAGCGGGGCAATACGCGCGCGCTTTTGACTTGCTTTATCCAATCCGAACGCAATTATACAAAATAAGTGGGAGTAAAGCGCAGGTAAAGCAGTTTAATTAATAAGTTTATTTTTTGATAAATTTAGCGAGACGTTTTCACGCAAATTCTTCTCCACTCAGCATTTTGTGCGCAAGACAATGAAAGACGGTCCAAAGCATTGTGAATTTTGATTTACCCTTTTAAATTTATTATTTATTTATCATTTTTAGTGAAATTATTGAGGAGAGGGACAAACTGAGGCCGAATTCAGCGGTCGTTGAACGATTGTTGCAAAAACATAAACTCACAGCCCATAAAAATTGATAAAATTGTCATTTTTGAAGTTTGTTTCACTACTAATTGAAGCAATTTATTTCTGAAATCACTTCAAATATTTATTGGGATAATTTCATTAACTGGTTTATGTCAATATTCTTGCATAAGCTTTATCACTCACAAATCAGCGCACGTAATTATTATTATTATCGCCTTTATGTCGTTGGATGAATGGTTCAATTTGTTCTTGAATAAATTGTTTTGCAATTATGACCCAATTATTTAGCCCTTTCTTCTTCGCGCATAATCGAAAAAGTTCAGCCAAAATTTATGTATTCATTAATGTTTTAATACTTTTGGGAGTCAACAAAATTAATTATATTAGGTAATTACAGCAATGACTGACCACCGTTCTGTCCTCGTTATTTCCACTGTTATTTCTTCGTCGACTTTTGCTTTTTTAGTAATTATGTTGCCGTTGATGTTTATCAATGTCCAACAACGAAAGAGCTTTATGCTACAGTCCGTCAATTTATGCCGAGTAACAAATTATTTGTTTTAAATCCAAAAGATTTAATTTATTTAAAAGTTTTAAAAAGCAAAAAATTGCATAACTTTAGTCCGAGATTCTTGACATACGAGAACGACAAGCCAAGGAGTTTCGATCAGAAAATTTGGAGTTAAAAGGACGGCGATTGCCTCGTGGCGGCTACGCTGGGTACCAATCGCAACCAATCTCGGCACTCTTTTACAATTCATGTTAATTTAAATTTTAATTCAAAAATGCATTGATTGTTATTTTCAGGTTGCAGTTGCAAACAAGGCCCTCCGGGGCTTTCTGGAAAACGGGCTCTTCCGGGCAAAAATGGAAGGCCGGGCGAGCTCGGCATGTTGGGTCGTGATGGGAAAGCAGGAGCCTATATAAATGCTCAACAAATAGCTGAAGAATCTTGCCAACTTTGTCCCCCGTCTGTGCGCGGGCCTCCCGGGACCCCGGGACTGAAGGGACCACTCGGACCGGCTGGGTAAGCAAATGATAATAATATAATGTAAATAGTTCTTTTTAGTGCGTCGGGACTGCCTGGTATTCCAGGAATTTCGGGCGAAAAAGGCATTCGAGGACCGGTCGGGTCAAATGGAAAGCCGGGCAATGCTGGCCCCCAGGGACCGATCGGAGACCCAGGCAAAATTAATTATTTTTGAATCTTCAATTTTAAATGAATTTTCAGGACGGACGATCTTTTCTGCACCGCCAGGAAAGTCAGGACCATCCGGTGAAACTTTTTGATTTAAATATAAAAAACAAATAAATGTTAAAAGGTTTGCCTGGCCCGAGGGGTGCCCCAGGCAGTGCCGGTTTTGATGGACAATCAGGAGAACGTGGTCTACAGGGCCCAAGAGGATACCAAGGAGGTTCAATTTGTGTGAATTTTTTTCAAAAATCCTTGAAATTTCAGACCGAGGACCGCCAGGCCCGCCTGGCCAGCTTGGCCCTCGAGGGCCAACAGGTTTATTCGGCACTTTGGGCGAAACAAAGTTGGCCAATTCGAAAATGCCATCACAAACCCCCAAGCAAAAAGCTGAAGTCACCACAATCGACACGGAGGCGGCTCCTCTGCGAATTTACGCGTCAAAAACTTTCAAATCACAGAATCGTGGGACTCCGTATTTGAGGAGACGGGACAGAATTTGAATTCCGTTGGGAAGGAAAGCGGACGGACAAAAGTTCGATATTTTTTGCAAACAGATATCGTAACGGATAGAAAAATGTCAATAAATTAGAATTGATTTGAATATAACTTACTATATATATATTCGATTTAAATAAGTTTTCCAAAATCATAAAAATACTAACCTACATTAGGAGATCATTTTAATAATAAAAAATTAATGAAAATTCACTATCGTTATCAATTAAATGCTTAGTATTTATGTCAAATAAAAAAATGTCATAAAGACATAGACCCAGAAACATTATTTACGCTTACAAATTCTGAATTATAAAAACAAATATTACATTAATTTTTTATAATCTATTAGCTTTCAAAAGTCCTAACCCGCGACCGGGGGACCAGAAAAACCGGAACCAACATTTCGGTATTTCTACTTTATATGGGAAGTTCACAAAACCGATTAATTCAAATATTGCAAAATTTGAGGAGCTATTTTTCATAGTCGAGAGCAAAAACCGGAAAATCCCGTCCCGTCCCGGTCCCGTGCTACCCTACATATAATGATTATCAACGAATGATGTTTTAATGCTTATGTATTCACATGGTCTTTTTATCTTTATCACCTCGCCACTTATAACAAATTTCAACCATTCTTTTGGGCCAATAATTTGTGGCCTCTTCATCCGTGCCCTTATCCCCCAGCCCCCCCCCCCCCCCCCCCCCCCTCCCCCCGACACCCTCAAGCCACAATGCCATGTCCCTACTCCCTTCCCCATTCCTTCCTTCCTCCCATGGCACTTTTTGCCAAAAGAGAATAAATTTTGCCTCCGGCAACTGTCCCGCACATTTGTACAAATTTCCGCCACTGATTGATTCCCTCGGGGCACTTTCGACCAATTTAACAAATGCGCCAAAGGGCCAACCAAAAGTATTCTCAGTTATTTAAATGGAATTGAATTTGCATAAATAGAGACTGGATGGCAGCAATGTGCGACTAACCCAAGAAACTTGACAATTGATCCCAGAATGTGATCAAAACCTTGTCGAAACTTTTGCCTAAATTAAAAAAAAATTGATTTTCAATGATTTACTAATCGTCAAGTACAACTTTAAAGCTCATCGATTTGCTTTACGTATTTTTTAAATTCATCGCATGTCATTCCAACTTACATCGCACCTTTTCAGCGACATTTATTATCGTTTCGTGCTTTCATTTCGCTCGAGCGAAGATTTCCAAATCTGTTTTTTAATGAACACTTTCTCTACACTTATTAATTAGTGGCACTGATTCTCTCAATTAAAAAAATGTTGGGCAATAAAAAATGGCCAAAGTCGGAAACATTGATGCAGTTTTTAAAGATAGGCGGGCATAAATTAAAAACGCAAAAATGCTACTATAAGCGATTATTTAAAGCCCCCCCCCCACGAAAAATGCCATGCTGCGGATTATTATGGGAATCTAAATGCCAAACTTATCTCGCGCGCGCCAATCGACACCTTTTTAGCCTACTTGAGAGCAATTGTCTATGGAATGCCAGATCCAATTAGATGAATATTTAAGAGTTTTTAATCTGTGCCATTCTATAGGCACGGTTTTTCCTTTATGCCACAAAATTTGTTTTTTTTTAATTTTCGTCTATTGTCGGTTGCCCATTGTCCGTTTGTTCGGGCGCAATAAGAAATGGCACCCGTGATGACTTGAAGCATTTTCTGCCAGCCCTCACATATTGCTTCCTGAATTTGAAACGGATTATTTAATCGGCTCATATTTTTTCTCAAATTTCACTTTTTTGCCCACTCATATCCCCGTGACGTTTTATGCCAACAACGGCAGATTATCTTTTACATCGACGGGCTTTGCGCCCCGTCCAATTCCTTCCACCCGCCGGCAGTCATTTCGCCCTCCGACTGCTGATGAAAGCACCTTCGGGTCAATATATGGCGGCAATTAGTGGACCATAGTTAGCTGAACAGAACAGCCCCTGGGGGGACGCTTATTGGGCACTGTTTTGATAAAACTTCACACATTTTTGCAAAACGGTGTAGAATTAAATCTGTACCAATTAAAGAAAGGTCTCTAAAACTAATTTTGCTACATTTAAAGGTTAGATTTTCTTTTCGTTGCACGAAAATCCGAATTTCAATTCAATGCTCAGAAAAATGCGTTAGCCCCTAACCGTTTTTACTTTTCAAATTGCAGTTTATTTTCTGTTGTTGTACCTTAATTTTTGACTGATCACTCTGGTCATCGATGAATGAGTGCCTTCGTCCAAGCGAAACGCGCCGTTTGAACGAAGCAAATGCAACTCGTGCACATAGACGGCGATGTTGATTTGGTTGGTTGGTTGGTGAATTGTCCAAAATTGTGTTTAATTGCCATAAAAATGCCAAAATATGCAAAAAGAAATGTTATTGTTTGCTGACAAAACGCATTTTACCCTCTTTCATTAAGACTATTCACAACATTTCCATTCTGCCAGCCGATCAATGTGCCACTGAAGAACAGAGGGTGCTTTTCCCGAGCAAATTTCATATAAAATTTAAATTTTTAGACAGCTAAGTGCTGTTGCGGAACCGGTAAAAGTATTAAACGGTCACTTTGCTTCTTATGTATTTGATAAAAAAGGATTCTTCTACGACTTCACGCAACAGAAGTGCCTCGTCTCGGTGTTCCCCATAAATAAAGAAAATAAAAATTTAAAAATAAATTTATTAAGGCAAATGCTGCATTTATGTTCGGCAGAATCAACAACGCTTGGCCTCATGTCGCCGTTTATGGGTTTTGGTTTTAAACCTTTTTCTATTTAAAATTCAAAAAGATCATTTTAGTTTTGTTTACCCAATGCTCGTCCTGGTGATGATAGCTCCGTTGAGCGCGGTGTAATATGCTCATTAACACTTTGACATAATTTGTGATTAATGAGAATAAATTGCTTTCAGAATGTTGGGGATGAGCAAGCGCGAGAAGAGAGAGGGCGATCGACGCTTTGTATTTAAATAATGCTTTATGAAATTGGCAAAAAAATGTTTCTTTTACCAGCCGAACCCGCTGTACCAGCTGATCTCACTTTTGTGCTTTTGTGCCTGGGTCTCTCTGCTGTCGCCACTCCCTTTCACCGTTTGGGTCATTAGCATTCATTAACTAATTATTATAATTAAATTTTTGGTATTTTTATTAATTATACAAAGAGAAGTAAACGTTTTTTAAATCTTCAGTATTACGTGCTTGGCGATGGGCTTCGTCATTTGAACCAATCGGTGCCCATGTGCCATCTTTATCGCACTTCTATGGAGGCGCTTCTAATTTAATATATTACGAATAATAAACACACCTTTTCAGGTCATTCCTCACACAATGGACACTCTCGTCACACTGTTCTCTGTATTTGTTTATTTTAAATCATTTTTAGTATTTAATTTAATTGAAAAAATTAATTATTACAATTAGTAAGAGCAAAATATATTAATATTTTTATTTAGGTTTTGCTTGCCGTTGCCAGGTATTATTGATCAATAAACAAATAGTAAAAGGACACATTTTTCAAAGGTTTCTCACGCAATACCATCGGAATACGTTGAAACTTCGGACGGTAATTAATGTGAACGCGGGACTTTTGATGTTTAATGTCAAATTATTTTATTCCAAAAGGTGGAGCGTTTCTCGCGCGCCATTTTGTTCATCATCACTTTAAGTGTTCTGCTTGGTATCATGCGATTTTTTGAACACGATGCTGCCCTATACAGGCAAATGGGGACTTATTTTTAAATAAAAGTGCCATTTAAGCTTCTGCATGGACACGGAGCCGGGTCCGTACTGGGCACAACGTTGTATGATCACAGACGGGTGGGAATCTCTTCTAATTTTGAGAATTCCAGTTACCGTTTACAATTTTGATTTATATCCCGAGTTTTTTTTTTGCAAAAAAAGTAAAAGATTTTAGGTCGGCACTTTCTGTTCTCCTTAAGTAATTTAATTTTTCCATATCTTTTTAGCTCATTGATCAGTTTTCTACGCCTGAACCGGCCCTTTTGGAAAGTGTTCCTTCCCCTGGCCGATCTGTTCGCACAGTTTCTTCTGCCTGGCTCTTGCCTGATCCTTCTCCACATTGGCTTTAACCGGGAGCCGGTGATCGACATTGGCAATGAGAACAGTCACAACAGATTTGGACGATCGTTGCGCGATCAGACAAAGTCAGCAGAGTATTTATTTTATTTTGCATATGATCAGAAACCATATTGCTTAATTACTCTTTCAAATTGTTAAAAATTTAGAATTTTGATCTACGCCATTACCTGCGCTTTTCTCGTCGTTCAACTGCCGACCAGTGCTGTCACCGTTCTCAGTTTGACTGTTACCCATTTCGGCACCAACAGAGTACTGACACTGCTCGCACTTCTGTTAGGCCATCTCCAGCCGCTGTTCGCCGTGTCCACAATCACAGCCAACTGCGGAGGCCTGCTGACCGCATATTATGTGATTGTAAAGGACGATGACCTGGGTTAACTCAATAAAAGCTATGGGCATAAATATTTATCCTTTCACAGATGTTGATCATGACGCGTCAATATCGTCGACGGAGGTTGAGGGCGTACATGGCCATTTACTCAGGGAACAGCGCCAACTGAGAAGGCCCAGTGCGTACAGGTTGGTGGTCTGAAAAGTTTTTTTATAAATTTGGTTGGGCGACGACATAAAACCGTTTCATTAATAATTAGTCAAAATTTCATTTAGAAATTATTTGTCGACATCTCGAAGCTTCGACACCGCTTCGATGTCCTTTTCCCGCAGGGGCAGCGAATTTCCGGATCCGATTATTCACCATTGGATTACGCCCTCACCCGTGCCATCGCCAGTCCGTGGTGAACCGTCGTCTTCCTCATGAATTTTTGTCATCATTTCACGCCTTTTGTTTGTTTATTTGTATTTAATATGTTAAATTGGTAAAAAGTACAAAATGTTTTTTTGAAAAAATTCTCAGTTTTTATAAATGAAAAATTGATTCACTAATTTAAATGGGTAAGCCTAAAATAGGAAAAAAAAAACTTAAAATAGCCTGACCCAATCATTTAAACCAAAATTGTGTGTTATTTCAAAAATAATAAATAATATTGTAATGAATGATACGTTTGCCTTATTAAATTTTATAATGATAAAAATTTCAAACAAAAAAGGAATTCCAATCGTCGACTTTTGGTGGATTTACTATGATGTTGTGTTCTATTAAAGTGGTAATTTTAGATACCTTTTTACTTCAGGTTTTCGCTTTGGTTCTGTTTCCCTTTTTGGCATTTTTATTTTTTCTTTGGCACTTTTTCCATCAATTAACATTATGTAAAATTAATATCCAGTAATAAAATTATTTTAAATTTAATTGAAAGAAATATTCAAAATCTACAATTTTATATATTATCAATTATCATCTGTCCACCAGCCGAGCACAGCCTGAACACTGACCAAATTTTGGTTTTTCAGTCGATTTGGTGCGGACAATGAAGCAAATAAAGGACCTTTTTGGAGGGGGGGGGGGCGTCTTTAAATTATTTATTCGCAAATTTCCAAAACCTTTGGCAAAAAATCCGGGAAAGGTCGGCGGCTCTAATTGGGGTGTCCGCCGTTGCAATTCGTCCTCATCGCCGCGCTGTTGCTGGTGTTGATGGGTAATGTAAACGGAAGTGGGCGATAGGCGCTGATGTTGGGCGCCCAGCGGACTCGTCGGCGATAATTCCAACTATAAATAAATATATTAAACAATTTTAACAAATAATAAATTTTGTTAATCCGAAAATTTTGGATGCATTCATTTGGCAGATTAAATAATCCCAACCCCCGTGCATTGCACCTTCTCCTCAATTCCGGGGTGGTTCCGGATAGTGACACTTTGACGCTTCTCCACCGCCGTGTGCTGCTTGGCCATGGCCAACATTGTGCCGGACAGTTCGGACACAATGGCAATAGTCGGCCTGTCCATCGCGCTCGGTTGTTTTGGACGTTGATTGCTTACACCCACGCCGACGGAACTGTTGCTGCCGCGCATGTCTTTGCGCATTGTCTCCTCGCTAATCGGCGCGGTGGTCGACCCGCCGTTTACGCCGCCGCCGCCTCGGGTGCGGGCGCCACGAGGTAATGATTTAAGCCGACCGCCCCATACGAAACGCTTCGCTTCCTTCGTTATGGCAAAAGATAAATTAAATTAAATATAAAAATAGTCTCTGTTAATTATATAAAAATAGAGAGACAAATAAAATAAAATACAAAAAATAGTTTCTGTTGATTACCTCGACAAGCTCCGGAATGCTGCTGCTTCGTCGTCGTTTGTTTGCTTTTCTCGACACTTCCGCGAGAGAAAGCTAAAAATGTTAATTTGCAACTTGATTATTGTACATACCGTACCCACCTGTTGGATGGGCGTCTGTGGCTTCGTCTGCTTCACATAATTTGTTGCCGCCATTTCTGCTGCCGCACTTCCACTCCGGTCGGTGCGGCTTTTCGGCACTGTGCCTAGCTGAATGGGACTGGCAATGGCCGCCGGCGCTGCGACGGCAGTTGCGGCGGCATTTGTTGCGCGAATTTGTGAAAACAAATCGGAAACGTGCAGCAAGTCGTGTGCCGTGTTCTGCTGCTGCTTTATGCGGCGCAAACAGCTCTCCAGCCAAGAGCGAATTGTCTGCAATTTGTGCTAATTACGAAAGGACAAATTGAAAAGGCTTCAGAATAACTATGCTAATTAGTGTAATAAAACATTAATGTTAATTAAAGCTGTTGTTTTTTTGACCTGTTTTGCCACTTCTTCTTCAATTAAATATTCCAATTCCTCACGCTGCACTAACTCTTCAAGTTGAAGCGATTTGCGTATGTCCACGCTTCGATAAGAGAGCATACTGTGAAGAATTTTGGGATACTGTAAATTCGACAAGTAATTGACAGACAGCGAATTTGTCCATAATATGATTCATTTATAGCTAATTAAGAAAGAAAATTATTTAGTTTAAATGTACCTAAGAATGTCGTGAAATGACACATCGTCGCCGTTGTTCAATCGCTCCATTTCATGGCACTAAAAATTAAATTATTATTTTGTGCATTTATAAACATATTATTTTATACATTTATAAACATATTATTTTATGCATTTTATAAACATATTATTTTATGCATTTAAAACATATTATTTTATGCTTACCATATGTTTGAAAAGCAGTCGGTCTTTGTTCGGGTCCACTTCAAGTCGTCCTTTTAGCAGTCGAAGAAGGAATTTTACGCGACGTACGGGGATGGAATGTTTCTGCTCAACGTCCATCATGTTCCACACCTTTGGAATTGCCCATCCATTTAAATATTTAACACTAATTAGCAATCGATCAAAATCACCTGTTGGTAATTGCGAATGTCGGCATAGCTGAGGAGGGCATCTTCTTCGGACGAATAAAACAGCGAAAAGTTCTCCATAATAACGGCGACGAGCAGGTTCAGCACGATGTAGGTGATTATCAAGTAGAAAGAGCATAAAACAGTGAACTAAGGACAGAAAGCCCGGACTAATTTTATAATTGTAAAGCAATAATCTCGGGGAATTAAGTGACAAAAAATTCACGTTTTGGAATTCAGGCTTGCTAAGAGTCTGATCAAGCAGAAGTGGTTAAGAATGGCAAAAAAACAAAGCTAACAGAAATAGAGGATGGCCGCCACATAATTGCCACAATCGGTTTGCCAATAGCTGAGCCCGGCTGACCAGTAGCAGTGGGGAGGAGAACGCATGCAGTCGTGCATTATATCTGTGAATGTTTTGGACATGTAAAATTAATGATTGCTAATTAGAATTTTTGGGTTGGGCAAGATCAATCGGATTCCCGCACATTCACTCAATTGGCAAAATCAAATTAATTCATTCTACACATGCCGGCAGACCGTTCCAGTCTTCGCCTGTAATGCTTCTGAACAGGACCAGCAGCGCGTGCTTGCCCGATCGGAAATTGACGTGCTTGGACAGTGCCTGACCGTATCGAACCGTGCCAAACAGAATGACCCCGGTATACGCATAGAACAGCACCAACAAGAACATAGCAGCGATGATGAAGGCGGAACGAACCTAACATTTGAGGAATAAAAATTTAGCTTTACCTATTTTCTCGTTAGTTCAAATCTCGGAGATCTCAAAACATTTCGCCATGCCATTATTACCATGGACCATACGACGGTAAGCATCAGCATTTTCAAGGTCGATTTACGGCCAGCAATGGTGAAGAAGCGCAGAATGCCGACGGTGTAGCCAAAAGTGTAGGTAAAACGACGAAATTCGGTGGGCGGCACGGACACAATTGGCAAGGCAATTTCGGAAATGCCAAACTGAGCAACCACCCAACAGAGACCTAACGCAGTGATCAAAAGGTCCACACGGCTACGACGACTTTGCCAATAGCCGCGGGGTGTGAAGGCAATGCTTTTCAGCAGAATTTCGACCTGATTTGTTTTTTTTGTCAATTTTTATTGTAAAATAAGTCCTTTCTCACTGCAAACAGACAAATGCAAATGGCGGAGAATGAGGTGAACGTGAGCAAAAGGATGCGCCGTTCCTCCTCCTCGTCCACACTCCACGGCACCGCGAGGGTCGCTGAGTTAAGCACCACCAAAATGGCATAAAAATTCTTGAAAGTCCGACCCATGGATAGGGCATAGAGGCTGAAATGTTTCGATACAATTTGTGGTATTCTGAACTTGTGTTTGACACCTGTTTCGAAGCCTTGCAGATTCGGCTGGACGAGGTGGCACATGCAAAGGTTGTGCCATCCGAAGACGGGCCTTTAAATATTATCTATTTTTTGAAACAACACGCTAATTAATACTCATTTTAATTAATTTATAAAAAATATATCTCATCGTCACGGTGCCTTAAGGTCGTGCCATCGCCGTTGGTCGACGGTGAGAAGGGCAGTGCCCCGATTTTCCATGTAATTGGCAATAACGACGTCAACAAAAAGGGTCAGGCCAATCATACATCCGATGAACACATAAACGTGGATAAAAAAAACTGCCCACGGTCCCTAATTATTATTTTTTAATTTAAAATTGTACAAAAATTCACTTGTCGCGCCCACAAAATGTCCCGAATGACGTTCCATCCTTTGTAAGATAATGTTTCAAACAGTGCTAACATGGCATTGCCAATATGATCAAAATTAAAATTGCGCGGATTTGTCCTTAAAAATTATATATTTATTTAAATATTATAAATAATAATAATTATAACATTTAGTTAAAATGCAAACAATATATACCTACCACACTCGTGGAACAAGCATTTTCGGATGCAATTGTTCATCATTCTTAAGAAATTTACATTAAAAAATAAAATGAAATATCCATTAAAACCTTTCCATAAACTTCCATTCTTGTGACAAATAATTGCTGTTCAAATAGACCTGTACAATTTTTCTAAAATTGATGTTTTTAATACCGCCTTTAAATTTTAACATAAAAAATGAACGATAAATAAATTTTTAAAAGATGTTTCAACTAAAATGGCTACTTCTATCCCCCCCCCCCCCCCCCCCCTCCACACTTTGCCGGTTACGGTGACATCATTACAGGCGGCCAATTTGCCCCCAACAATTTGTAGGCCAAAGCTGGCGAACATGAACATGAACAGCACCAACAAAATTGTGACCAGCAAAATTTCGCGGAAGCCCTTGCACAACTCCACCACCACACGGCGAATGTTCGGCACCAAAGTGTAAATGCGAAGTGGGCGCTATATTTTGCGGTAAATATTCAATTAACCCTAATTTTCGAACAGGTTGCATAACTTCGAAGGGTCGAGAACCCATTAATCTTTTCAAAAATATTTCCTGCAGCGCCTATCTGCACCTCAGAACCACAAAATGTTTAAAATGCACTTAAACGCAAAACATGGCTTAATTAAAAAAAAAACCAGAATTTGATTAAAATATAATGAAAAATAAACTATAAAATAGTGATTATCTTTCAGTACGTCAATGCTAAGAATTTTTAAAAAATTAGAAACTGCCGAAAAAAAATATTGTACTTAAACATTAGCTACCATTCATTCCCACCATGGCTCTGAAGATCATCAGCAGTTGTGCCATTGAGTTCTGCTCCACATGTTTCGGCATCCAAATCAGAAACCAACACGAACTTGCATAAATATATAGCGTCATAAATCCGCCCACATCGCGTACAACCGCATTTGGAGTGAAAAAAAGGCCATGAGCAACAATTTTAAGTGCTAACTCCACGGTCATGGCCAGCACAAAAACAAAATCACAAGCCTAAAAGAATTGGATTAATTATTGTAAATATGTACAGCTGCTAACGTCGTCCTCGCTGTTTACCTTTAAATAAGGGTTGTTGAAGACCAAATTGTCTCCGCCAATTGGCCATGGCGACTCGAAAAGCATCGAAGCGCACGAAAATGCGGTGACCAGCACCATGGTCCAGTCCAAATAGGTCAAAAGGCCGAAAAGAGCTCGCAACTGCTTGTACTTGTGGGCCTACAAAATAATTTGTGAGGGCGCTTAGAATACATGACCAGCAGGTTCCATTACCGTTACGATGGGCCGTCTTCCCTGCAGCGGTTGGCCTCCTCCACCGGTGCCGAGTTGGCTTTGGCCCCGGAAGGAGCCGTTCAGCGCTTCTTCCGCCGTTACGTCGTGCTTTGCCTCCACCACACGAAGACACCATTGGCGAAGCGTGGAGTCCCGGCCGACCGCAAAAAGAGGCGAGTCGAAGAAGGGATGATTCTCGCGCAACTCCTCCTCAATGCGATTTCTGTGACAAATTATTTGGGGGAGTGAACGCTTTGAATTTGTCGGGTCTGTGATCGCCTACTCTGTGCAAGGTAATGAAACACAAACTTCAGCTTATACATCCAAACCCAACATTCATACCATCAATTTAGAAATAATTGTAATATTCCCATACGAAATCTGTGCCACCTGGTGAATTCGGCCTGGGCCCTTTTCCGCTGCAATGCTTTGATGTCAATGGCGTCGGTGGGCGCTTTCATCTGTTGGGCCGCCGCGTCCTTTGGCGCCGTATCCGCTGCCGGATGCAAGTCGCCATTCTCTTTGATGTGCTCACCAACATTCGGCTGCTGATGCTGCTGCTGTTGGGTTTGCATTTGTCGACTAATAAAATTATTGCTAATTAATAGAAACTTTATTATCGCACAAATCAAATTGTTAAAGTTTTGGTCGACGAGTCAAAATAACTCGAAGAAGAAGAATAAGAAGAAGAGGAAGAAGAAAAGAAAGAAGAGGAGGGAGAAGAGGAAGAAGAAGAGGAAGAAGAAGAATGAAAAGGAGGAAGAAGAAGAGGAAGAAGAAGAATGAAAAGGAGGAAGAAGAAGAGGAGAAAAAGAAAGATTAACGTACAAAGTGTGTTGTTGTTCGCGTCGTCTTCGTGTTGCGCCACTAATCGCGGCCCGAATCCAACCGCTGACCCCGGCGACCTGTTGCTGACTGGGGTCGGCTAACAGTGACCGCTGTTTGTTCGACTCCCTAAACGCCGTTACAAATATATGCGCGGCTTTACATTATTTTTGGAAAATAGCACAAAAATTTTTGAAATGCGAGTTCAGAAAACATGGTCGAAAAGAAAAAAGCGAGACGACTTACTCGACCAGGTTACCCAAAGTGTGCTTCGACGTGCTTTGGCCTGCTTGTCGGGTTCGCACTTGCAGATTATTCATCAACAGAAACGGCAACTTTCGCTTTCCCAGCATTGGCAGCAGTTTCTTCGTGCCATTGTTGTCAACGCCGTCAGAGGCTGGCGATGATTTGCTGCTGCTGCGTTTGTCGCCTCGAGCAACTGCCGCCGCAGGGGACGAAAAGCACCGATTTGACGATATCGTGTCGAAGAATTGACGCGTGAAACTGTCGCGCACTTTTGGCAGTGGAAATTCGCGTGAGCTTAAAGACGAGTATTTATTCTCTTAGTTTTTATTGGAAAAACGATTTGTTAAATTATTGTTAGCCCTTTTTGTTAATCAAAATAAAAGCAATAAAACAATGGAATTTTAATTAATTAATATTAAAAATTCTTTTGCAAATTGTTTACACTTTTCTTAGTTCCACCATTTGTGGTCGCGTCGGAAATTTTTCAAAAATTCTCAGCCTCCACGGCAACTGAGTTCTCATACTGGTAGTCTGAAATTGAAAAAAATAAATAAAAAGAAGAATTTAATTTTGCGCTCACTTCCTCTCTGGCCTTCAGTTGTTTGACCTTCTTCAGCTCCTCGTCCATCTCCAAATTGTCCAAAATAACCGCCACGAACAAACTGAGAACAATCAGCGTGACGAACAGATGGTAGCCCACAAAATAAATGGCCACAAAAGGCACCCAATGCTCGTTGGTGGAGCGCAGAATCTCCACGACCACGTCGGTCCAACCCTCCTGCGTTCAACAATTGTTGTTTAAAAACGTAATGTGTAAACTTTGAGAAAGTCACACACCTGCGTGATAATCTGAAACATGGACATGAATGCCTGCGGAAATGTACGAAATTTGTCCAAATTCGGCACGTAACAGAAGAGCTGGAGTGAAATTGCAGAAGTGATCACCACCAGCGTCAGAGTGAACAGAATAAGTCCGCCCAATTTTTTTCCAGGCCCAAAAATCTGAAATTTTTTTAAATATTTTTAATTTTGAAACCGAACCGACCTTGTAAACAAAATCTTCAAGCATTGGCGAAAGTTTCACGAGCCGGAGAAGTCGAAAAACTTGGAAATAAGTGAAGTAATTGGTGCGGTAAAGGGACGGGACAACGTTCAGAGCACTGCCCAGACAAAGCACCAACTCAAAACGGTGCTGGCCACGACGCCAAAATGGACGCCAACCGAGGCCGACCACCTTCAGAAACACTTCAAGCAGAAACAACAGCGTGAACAGCGCCTGAAGGGTTCGGAAAGGGTTGGAATTAAATATAAAAAAGATAGTTAGAAAAAAATTTTAAAATTGAAAATTCATCTTAAAATGAAATAAATTAAACTAAAAATAATACAACTTTTGTATAATAATTTTATTATTCGTTTTTCAGCAATTTTTTTTCTCCATTTTTTATAAATTAGTACGACAATAAAAGCACCTCAATGGCGTGATAAATGCGCTTTCGTCTAACGTCGCTTCTGTTATGTCGATATACGAATGAAGCGTTAATGAGCGCGTTGAAAACGCTTAAAATGAATTTTATTTAAAAATAATAAAATAAATATTTGTTGGAAGAGATTTACACCAGACAAAGCATAAATGTCTGGAACGAAGTCGAGCGGACCAGCGCGGACAGCCACCGGCGCAACCTGCACTGTTCGATTGTCTCAAAATTGCGCAGTTTCGGGTCCAGCTCGCGCAACCGCCAATCGCCATCATCGTCACGTTCCAATTTCTGATCAAAAAATGTTTTTAAAAAAATCGAAAAATCGAAAGGTTACGGTTTGGTTTGCGTCTTCATCCTGTGCCATCTCTCTGCTCTGCCACATTTCGCTGAATTGAACCCGAATTTCAGCAAATGTTTCCGTAATCACCGCGATGAAAACATTCTGCGAATTTTGTCAAATATTTTAATACTTTTTGAAGAAAAATCGGACCTTAACGAGCCAAGCCAAAAAGAAAATCAATGTGATAAAATAAAAAAAGCCAAAATATGAAGGGAAAGTGTCCAAAGTGTCGTAGAGGACGAACACCCAACCCTCTTGAGAAGCAGCCAAATACACTGTGAACAGACTGAAGCCTTAAAAAGTAAATTCAAATTAAAATGTTTTTGAATTTAATAAATTTAACATGCCAAAATCGTTGAACATGCCGTAAAATCCGATTTGGTTGGGTCGAAGTGTAAGTTTCAAGCACTGCATATTACCGGGACACTCGTAGCCATGTCCATCCGGGGAACACATTGTGTCGGGAATGGCCAAGTCTAAAGATGCAATTAGTTTACTTTAATATCGTTTATTGTTAATTACCGTACCGGCTATCGTAACATTTCGTGGATCGGTTCCGAACAAAACGCAATGGTATTCCATTCGGCCGAACAGTTGAACACCCATTATGGCGTACAAAGTCATAAAGAACAGGAAGAAAATGGTGACATTTTGAATTTGTTGGGAGGAACGCCTTGGGCAAAATTTAAAATAATTTTCAAAAAAATATATACACAAAAACTTTATAATCAATTGAATGCGCTGCCGAGGCAATTTGAAGCGAATAACGGACCGGATGAACTTGACCATCACAATCGGACGCGGGGAACGGACGGCGCCCCACCTAAATGAGGGGATTTGAATTGAAATCGGTGCCTGCTAATTGGTTGATTGAAAGAATAATTATGTTTAAAATATTAAAAACGAATAATTAATAGGTAATTAAGAGTCCGAACCATCCTTCATAATGAATGCCAATCCGGGGCCATTCTCTTGAAAATATTTCGATGCAATGAACGCCGATGGAAAGGTAATGGAACAGCAAAAGCACCAAATCAAATTGGCACCAACGGTCACGAAGTGCGGCACGGGAATTTATCTTAATAAACAAAATATTTTAACAAAAAAAAAATGTAAAAACTTTTTCACCTTCAAAAATGCGTCGAACGAGAAAATAACGGTTACAATGACGTCAGTCTAATGAATAATTTTTTTTTGTTGCAATAATTTCAAAATTTTCTCACAATAAGAAGCCAATAATGCAGGGACGACCATTGGGACAACGTGTGCGGGGTGTGCAGACAGACCGAGACCTGCAATTATATGTAAAATAATTTATATATTATTATTATATTATATATAATAAAACTAATATAGTATTAATTGTTTCTAATAAATATTTTGGTTTTTTTCTCTTTTCTGTGCCCATAATGTCAACCATTGAGGCGAGACAGGCCAATTTAAGCGCGAATTCGAACAGCCCCATGCAGCAGAGCAGGTCGTCTAAACAATGGCAGGAAAGGCGACTTTTTACATTTTAAGGCGCCGTTGTTTCATTCGAAAAGCGAATGAATGACGCGAATAATAAATAAATAAATAAATCCTTTTTTTGGAAGCGTTTCGAACAAAAAATAATCCATTCGTGAGAATTTTGCGTCCCAAACACTTATTAGTACATTCAGTTTAAGAATTTTGGCTTTATTTTATGCCAAAATTTTCAAGTCCATTTTTATATCGGACGGTTTTAATTTCCCATGGGCACATTCATTCATTCTTTCATTAATACACACAATTTCTGCCGCTCATTATCATTTATTTGCATAACGACAGCAATTCCGCCTTCTAATGAATGGCTTCTGGCCATATTTTTTGGTGTTTGTCTTTAGCCTTCAAAATAAATTTAATTGAAATTAACCGAAATAAATGAACATAAAAAAAAGGGATTTATAAGTAATTAATATTTATCCCCAACACAATTTATAATTGATTTACCTGTAATTTCTCCCTGAACACTTGCCGCTGCGGGGTCCATGCTGAACATTCCCCAATTCTCGGCCAACGCTGCCATGGATTCGCGAGCCGTTTGGCGTCTATTATTTGCTTGTTGCTTATCGGCCATGGCGATTGGTGGCGATGAAGGCAGCGGAGACGAAGCAGTACCGGCCGTATGTAAAAGGACATCCTGCTGATGATGTGTCAAATTATTACCTTTGCTGAATTTCCCATAAAAACTTTCACATTTTTATGAAATGTACAATTTTCTTGCCTGCTTTGCCGTCCATTTTGGACTTGTCGTTGAACTTCCAGTAGTCGACGATTTTTTGTGTCTTACAGCGGCAGAAGCGGCCGATGAAATGGCGCCCAGCGATGGCAGCCCAGTGCTTGTGGACATGCCGAGAACCATTGCGGAAGACTTGCGACGGTGGGCCAACATGGCCGACGATATGTTGGCAGCCTTACATGCTAATGGGAAAATTGTAAAAAATACTGCCAAAAATTTAAAAAAAACAAAACAAAGAAATTTGTTAAATAGTTTTATAGGGTTGTTAATTGCGCTTTTTATCTATAAACTCCGTCAAATTCTGATTTTCCCACGCTTAAAATTTATTGATTGTTGCGAAATCAATTCAATACCGAATAGAATTAAAGTACTTATAGATCTATTCTAATTATTCAATGACAGTGAATAGATCTATTCTATTATTCAATGATTTTGACTGGCCTCTGCCCAACGCTGTTCAAAAAATATATATTTTTCCGTGCCCTGAAGAGGTCCATCACGTTCAGCTGTTCTTTTTGCCCTGGGCCCCCGGGCGTAATTATTTGTGTGGCCCATCAGCCCCCGGGCCCCTCCAATGTGCCTGATGGGACTCATTACGCTCTCGGGGCCATTTCCTCCTCATCAAGTCAAATTTTCTTCACCGCCGGCCCCTCTCCCCGCAAGCAAACTCCAAATTGCTCTTGGCAAAAGACGGCTAAAATTGCTCCCTAAGACTCAACTCAAAGCGCAGTTTGAATTTGATGGCACAAAATGTGGGCAATGGATGTTCTTCGTTCACGTGCTAATTATAAGTCATTTTGTGTGAAAACATTTTGGAGAAAAGAAAAAAAAAATTGAGAGCTTGGAGTTTGGTGAAAAAGGTGAAGCCAAAACTTAACGGGAGGAAATTTTTAATTTTAGCTTATTTCATATTCCTAAATTAATTGTGAAAGATCAAAAACAGAAAATTTTGAGACTAAGGCTTTTTTTCTCATTTTATTTATGCCTAAAATTTTCTTTGTATTTGGAAAAAAAAGAAAGAGTAACGGAACAATTCCATCCGACAGCGCCGAAAACATCCAACAAATTGAACGCCCGGGGGGAAAAGGTTTCAACAGAAGAAGTGCATTCATTTCCTTTACTTCAGCAATAAATACCCCCGACACTTTCCCACTCGTCCAAATCGCCTCATCGACGGCGACGACATTTTGAGTTTATTTCATTTTATCCGCAAAAAAAAGATGAGTCCCCCCCCCCCCCTCCCCCCCCCCCCGCTGAAAAGAAAAGAACAAAAAAAAGACAAAAAATTGAGACGAATGGGGGCAAGAAAAAAAAATCTAATTTAATCACAAAAGAGCGGTGCTTTCTAAGTAAAAAAGGGGCTATAATGTGCATAATAAAACTATTTTCAACTTTGGCTTGGGTTTAGCCCCAAAATTGTGCCTGTAAATGAACTTCTTTTGCAATTTTCAATAATCGTAAAAGATAGCCTAAATTTAAGGCCAAAGCACCTAAAAAATGAAAGATAAAATGAAAAATGCCTTAAGGCAGTAGCCAATAGCCGGAGGGTATGCGGCTTTCCAGGAAATCCAATTAATAATGTTGGGCATATGAAAGGTTTGTCGGCACGCTTGCCAAAACATTTGCGAATAATTGAGCGGAAGTCTCATTAACATTGAAGGCATAAGCCAATTTGATCTCCCCGTTGATGTGCAAAAATTATAATTTTGGAAAAATTACTAATTCCATACAATTTTATTAAATTAATGATCATTTTTACTACATTTATTAAAAGGTTTTAAAATGCTAAAAGATATACCAAGCACTCGCGCTGTGCCGGACATGTCCAACAAAGGAGCCACTCCAATCCAATAATTTCCGTCGTCCACTTCGCCACTGCACGACGTTTCGCCAAACGGCGAAGGATCATCTGTTGAAAAATTAAAAGAATCAGTCTAATAAAGTGAATTTCGCTTAAAGAGAAAGCCGATCGGACATTGAAGAGAAAGCCGATCGGACATTGAAGAGAAAGCCGATCGGACATTTTTGTCTTTATCCCAGAGGGCACCTGCGGTCACGCAGCGCTGTCGCTGCAGGCGGACTTGCTTGCGCCTGCCGCTGTGGCCTCGACTGTGCCCGCTCCAGCGGCTCGAACTGGACATGGACACGCTTTGCTGCTGTTGAGCATGGCTTGCCGCACTCGTCAACGTCGTTGGCCGCTTGCGCTTTTTGCTGCTATCTTTACTGCTCATTGGCATGACAAAAAATTGCAAAAATAATTTAAGACTTTTAAAATAAATATTTATTTAATAATGTATTGTCACTTTGGGTAAAATGAAATAAACAAAGCTGTCAATAAACATTAAACAACAGGTGAATAAATATGACAGATTAGCTTACTCAGAACAATAATAGTCTTAAGTAGCCCCCTAAATGCTTTTTTTTGGTTTATTAATTTTCATATTGTAAAAAACAGAGGTTTTTGGGAATGTTTTCCAGGAAATGGAATCGAAAAGCCGGCGGAAGAATAATTTTCCAAATTGGACTTCTTTTCAAGGAATTCCAAATTGGCGGCGGAATGCATTTTAAAATCCATTTTCTACTCCTTGTGAAGGCACCACCTAACCCATTTTTGTTGGCACCGATTCTTGACATATTTTCGTGGCCTGCCAATGTCTTCTTCTGACGCCCCCGGGCAGTTTCCCCTAAAATTCAATTATTTATCACTAATCCCACGGACGATGACGGAAAGAAAGTCCCCCCCCCCCCCCGCCCCCGCAACCCGTGCCGTGGCTGATGAAACAAATTGGTGGGGCCGGAAACAATTTCAAATTAACAGCTAAAAAATGGCAATTTACGGAGTTTGGTTGAAGAATTGTTATTTTGTTATGATAAATGTTTATTTGGTCAAGTTAGGGGGATAAAGATTAACAAAGATTTTAATTTCCTATTCATTTCCCGTCCAGTTAAACACAAAAATCGAATTCAATTTCGATTAAAAAAACAACGTCCCCTGACTTCAATAGAGAGGGGGGGGGGGGGAGGCAATTGAATGAACAATTTGTGTTGGCGTGGCGTTTTGCACGCCACCAAATGCCGTCGACCGCAACGGCGGCAATGCGCCGGGAGCTGTCGCTTCAGTAATTATGCGAATTAGCGCCCTCGGGCGAAATGAATGAATGCTATCAATAATAGATAATGCAAAAACAGTGAAAATCAAGCGCAAATTCAAATACAAAGAAATAAAAGGGCATTAATTTTATTTAGCTCAATCATTGTGATCCGATGTCGGATTTAGATGGTTTAAAAATTGGTTCTATTTGTTTTGAACAGTCCATCAAAGTTGTCAAACTCAAAATTTCAACTTGTTTATAGATCAGTAGCGATTGAAACAGAAATTTTATCCATCTACAGAATTGAATTGAATTGAATTGAATTGAATTGATTCGATTTGAATTGAAATTGAAATTGAAATTAAATAGAATAGGTAGTCCAATTGAAAAAGCAGCCAGCCATCCAGCTCATTTGTCAGTACTCTCATTTTGTGCCCGTCCGTCATTAGCCAGAGATTTAGCAGCCATTATTTATTTATTTATTTAAAGAGAATAACTCAACAAACAAAAAAGGGGGGGGGGAGAGAGTCCGCCGACTTTCTTTGGGTGGGTTAGGCAACTTATGTCAGCTTTAGAAGCATTTATGGCATGCTATTTTAAGTTAAAAACAAATTAAATAATATTAAAATATTGATAACCCATTTTATAGCTTCATAAAATAGTTTCTTAAGTAATGTTATCTGTCGAAATGGTCAGAAAGTGAATAGCGCAAAACTTGCGCGAATTGGGAAAGGGAACAAATAATAAATAAGGAATGTGCCGTAAATGAAAATTGAGAGAATTTGTCGAACTGAGAAGCCGCCATTTGTTCATTCATTATAAATGCCATGGATGGGACGAACGAATGGATAAAGTTGGGATAAGGGGATTTGGGTGAAATTAAACTTTACTTTGGATATCGCACGGACAAAAGTTGGAAGATTTTTAAAATTTTATAAGATAGTTACAAATTACAATAATTATAATCTCTGTGTCACGGAATGGCTCAATCAAATCTGTGCTTCTATTTGTAATTGTTCAGCCCAAGACTCTCGAGTGGGGCGGCACTTCGTCTTTGTCGAACCAAATGACAATTTCGCGACGCGCGTCGTCCGCAGAGTCCGAGCCGTGGCACACCGTGTCGTGGTATTTGCCCACGTCGCTGTTGTTCCGGTAATCGGAACGAAGAGTGCCGGGCGGAGGAATTTTGTCGGGAGTGGCACCCAAAACTTTGCGAATCCCTCTCACAACATCGACACCTGAATTTGTCCAAAATAATTCAAATAAAAGCGTATTTTGGTCTTTTTGAAAAGACCAAAAATGTTATTAATATTTAATAATAATTATGATTTTTACCTTCCCAGATCATGGCAATGACTGGTCCCGATGTCATGTAGCTGATCACCTTAGGGAAGTAAGGCTCATTGGAGCAGCCAATGTAGTGATCCGCCGCTTGCTTACGACTTGCAACGAGCTAAAATATTTTTGTAAAAATTTGAATGCTTCAGAAATTAAAACCATTTTTATGGCAATTAGCCGAAAGCCATTGGCCTCAAATCGCTCAACAATCTTCCCGACAAGGCAGCGTCGAACGGATTCCGGCTTGATGCAGACGAAAGTGCGCTCCATTTTTAAAAACTTTTGAATTTCAATCTGTATCTGCAGGATTTTGAATATTAATTTCCAAAATTTACAGTCTTAGAATTCATTTATGCCCTCCTTGATTATAATTTTAAGGCTGATTCGCGATCTGGCTCTATTAAGGGTATGGCATGGGTTTAAGTCAAGAATTTTCCTTAGAATGGTTTTGCAAATTTAACAGTGATAGAACGACATTTAATCAAGCTAATTGAGGGTGGGTGGGGGTGGTGAATTGGTGAAAGAAAGATAATGGGGTCCTAGCACCTCTTACTCTGCTTTGGAATGATTTGACCATTCCGATCGCCGCCCTTAAATAGCCCAAAAATGCCCAAACTGCTTGCTCATCTGATGTCATTTGACTGTTCTTGGGTCCCCTCCCTCTCATCTCGTCATAATCCAACGCGATAAGCGACTTTTGGGGTACCTGAGGAGGTACGACCATTGGCAATATAATTGTGGCCTTATGATTGATTCTCTTCACAAAAGGAATGATGTGCTGCTGATAAGGATGCTTGGTGGTGGTGATCAACCTATCGGTGACATTGGCCAATGAGGCGATGAAATCGGACGAGGCAAATGAACAAACGTTCGTGTCAGATGTCGTGGACAAAAAATGGAAGTGTTTGATGAAATCGGGCGAAAAGAATCCAAGCCAAACACCGCCAATCACTCACAAGTCGAAAGGAATGGGGGGGGCAAAGGGTCGTAAGATAAATAAAAACTAAAAATTAAAAATCATTTTTAATTTCCAATTTTTTAATTTTTGGTATTTCTACGTTTACAGTAGTTTAGTTACATATGTATCCAAATTTAAAATACAACAAGAAAATGGCGCGCGGACATTAAATATTTTGGAAGCATAAATGGCGTAATAGGAATTGGGGGGGGGGCGGCTAACCGTTGGATTGCTTTCTCTAAATTATGCTATGGAAAGATTGTGCGGCCATTCCAAAATAATTTTGATGCTTTTGCTGGAGACGTCGACAGTGAAATGGTAAAAGCATTATATTTTATGTTTTTGCGCCCGTCCCGTCAACGAGTGCTGGGAAGAACGCGCCACCCCTCCATTTATTCAATGTGTTCCCCCCCCCCCAACTTTTCTGATGGAAGCCTGCCACTCAACGATGAGGACGGACTCATTTTCACGCCCCCCCCCCACCTCATCATCTCAATCTTTTTTTTGTTTTGTTAATAATCTTTAAAAAAATGTAATTTATTAATTTTAGTTCTCGACCATTTCAGCTCATAAGGCGGACGTGTTAGATAAGGCTTTTGTTATCGATAACCTGCAATTGGTTTACCGATTGTTCAGCCTGCTGTTGGTGGTTTTGGCATTAGGCTTAACTGGATTTTGGCATTCGTTTTACCGATTGCCGAGCTCAGTTGGGGTTTGGCTTTCTGGCTTAACTGGTTTAACATTAGATTTACCAATGTTTAAGTCAGCTGTGGCTTTTGACTTTTCGGTCAATGGATTGACCGGTTTTTGTATGAATTCTATCCAAGCCGATTGAAGGAAAATTAATGGAACAGTTCGAGACGTAGGCGACTGACTTTTTTTCAAATGAATCTTTCCGTCAAATGCGTCCTGCGAATCGGGTGTTCTCGTGGTGAAAAATGTCAAGACGGATAAGAGAAATATAATAAAAATTCAATTGTTGAATTCGTTATTTCCACGCGATGTTCTGGTAAATTTACTGTTTTGAATTGTTCTTAATGGGTTTTATCTGACCACCTTGAACCCTGAGAGTCAATCGCACGACAGTGAGTTAGTTGGAGAAGGCAACAACGACAACAAAACCTTTCATTTTAATTCTTTGGGCCCATAAAGCCTCTTAATAGGTAGTAAGTCATTAGAGACCGGTGGGAACGGGACTCCCGCGGGAATTGAATGCTTTTTTCAGCCTGAATATGCAAATAAAAATTTAAAATATTTTTTAAGAAAATACTTTTAAAAAATGTTAAAGATTGTTTTTTTATATTTCAAAACTTTCAAACAAATCCATATAAACATTTAACATTAATGCTTGCGCTTCCATTTGTTTGACTTTGAGACTTTCCATTTCTTTTGTTCATATTGTTCAGTGGGCATGAGAACATTTCCCTAATTTGGAGTGGAACATATTCATTCATTCGCCGACTGCTAAAGCTGACTAAACACGGCAGGCAGACAGGAAGTCCTGCAATTTGCGGCAGTTTATTTAAATAAGAAACAGTTACAGCGGTGGGGGGGGGACTCCCTCCCATACGCCCTTAATTGACCCTCGTTGTTATTAATTACCTTTAAGTAATTGAAAAAGGTCCTTATTTTCTAAGGGCGTCCTTTGAGATTGACCCTCGTTCTTATTAATTCAAAGGACGCCCTTAAAAAATGAACGACTATTCCACTTAAAGTGAATTGGAATTTTTAGTAGAGAAAACAAAACAAAAAATTGTAATTGTTATTGTGTATTTTTGCTGAAATTCAATTAATCTAATAATGCCTGGCGGCGATTATAGCATCCATCGCCCGTCCAATTCTTGCTTAATATTTTTAAAAATAAAATAGAAACCTTCAATTTGGTGTTATTGTTATTATTTTTCAATTTTAAAAGGGTTAAAAAATGTCCGTTATTTATTATTGTTGTTTAATTCAAATTGTGACCGCGTGCACTCCGACTGCAAAAATCATGGAAGAAGTAAATGTCACGACAAAAAGTGAAGTGGCAGGTTGAAATTAATACTTATTTAATTGAAGAATTTTGTTTTTTTATGCTGTGCCTTTTTAATTTTTAGAAATGCATTTTTGAAGATTGAAAAATGTTTTTGTTTTTGTTTTATTTTATAAAATAAAATATGTTTAACGTAGAGATCGGACGGTACGGGAAAGTACTGACGCTTTTTGGATTTTCGGTACTTTTGGTGTCGGTAATTTATCAAAAAGTACCGACCGAACCTTCTGGCCGGTCTCTAGTTTAGTTTAAAGGTAAAGAAAGAAACGCTTCAGTTTTTAATTAATAATTATTTTTAGCCATTATATGTATTGTTTTCCCTCTTAAGCGCTGACAACATCGGCTCCAACATCCAGCAGGACAACAACCAGCGGCAAAAGTGTGTCGACAATTTCAACAACAATTCAATTTAATATCCAAAATTAAATTGTAACATTTTTGCATCAAAGAAAATTAAATTATAATTATTTAAAAAATCGTGTTTTTAAATACACCGCACATTGACAGGTTCCTCTGCCAAAGCTTCATTGACGACAATAACCAGTTCAACGGCAATAACAACGAATACGATGGAACTGATGACAATGGCACAAACACCAATGACGATGGCACAAACACCGACGACGATGGCACAAACACCAATGACGATGGCACAAACACCGACGACGATGGCACAAACACCGACGACGATGGCACAAACACCAATGACGATGGCACAAACACCGACGACGATGGCACAAACACCGACGACGATGGCACAAACACCGACGACGATGGCACAAACACCGACAACGATGGCACAAACACCAACAACGATGGCACAAACACCGACAACGATGGCACAAACACCTACAACGATGGCACAAACACCGACAACGATGACACAAACACCGACAACGATGGCACAAACACCGATGACGATGGCACAAACACCGACAACGATGACACAAACACCGACAACGATGGCACAAACACCGATGACGATGGCACAAACACCGACGACGATGGCACAAACAACGACTAAAACAACGACAACCACCACACGATCTGGCGTGGAGCAGTGTCAGGTGTAACTAGGGTAGCACGGGATCGGGACTTTATAAGGGAGGTTTTGAAGGAATATTGAAAAGCCGATACCAACATTTCAACCCCAGGGTGGACACACTTCAGTACTGGTTCCGGTTCCATGCTACCCAGGGTGTAACTATAAAACTTAAATTTAATTATTGTTTATTAATTAATGCATAACATTTGAGCCTCAACCGCCTCTGCCGGTTCGACGCGAAGACATCAATTCGCGGGCGATAGTGCAAATTGCTGGAACAAATGCAACCAGTTCATGTAGAGAAAATTGAACAAAAATCTTTCCAAAAATAATCTTTAATCAAATAGCACCGACACTTTCGCTGAGCTGTACGGGTCGTTCGCCAAGTTCGGCAGTCATTCTAACGGTGCTAAACTTTTTAATTACTTTTTGTTAATTTTTGTATGTAATTTTAATTACAATTACATTCAGTATTATGGGCCAGATAGCGCCGATATTGGAAGTGAATTTGCGACCGGACAAATCAGTGCCGTGCTGAGATGTACAGCGACGGGACAATGGGCGGCGGCGGTTGGGAACGCCACAAACATTGTCGAATTGGAATGCATTTCATCTTAAATAATGTTCATAACCAATTTAATAAGGCAACTTATTTTTGTAGTTTTTTTATTCAATTTATTATTGCATATTTTAAAAAATAAATTTACTAAATTAATCCAATTGCTATTATTTAAATATATTTTTTCTTCGTCTGCATTTTTAACACCGCCCCATATTCATTATTTATCCTGTTTTAAACTTGTTCCAGAGAGCGGATTATCTTTAAAAATCTTCATTGAAGAATTAGCAATTAATTCAGGCGAACGAATGACGGACAAAAAAATGGAAAGATCCCTCCCCTTCCCCGTCGATGTCAGTGGGTCCAATCCTTCCCGAACATTTGATGACTTTTAAAATATTTCCTTTCTGAATAAAAACACACTATTTATATAAAATTTAATTTTTCATTATAAAATTAGTCATGCAGTTTGTTTCAATTTCAAATTAGTTTAAAAAGTGCCTTGAACCCGAAATGAATGTTAATTTACAATTTGTATTTTATGTAGTAATGCCCGATGCAACCGTTTACGTGCCCCTATTAGACTTTCCAGCACCCCCGTCGTATTACTACCGTACTCCTCGGTTGATGGCACACCGTATTACAGCAATTACATTTGTCAAAATGCAAAATTGTGCCGGATTTTTGACGGGAATTGTTTTTGGACTGATATTGGCCGCGTCGATTGTGCACATTTTGAACAATTACAACCCTTTTTCGTACACTCCCAAAATGTCAAAGGAGCTCAAAGAGTTCAAAGAACAGTTCAAAAAAATTGAAAAAACGTACAAATACACATACAACAGTGAGTAAAACATATTTTAATTAAAAAAACAAAAATTTATTAACAGAAAATGGAACTGTTGCATTTGAACTTGCGAAGAAAGTACGCGTATTTTGTTGGATTTTTACTTATGAAAATTTCCACGAAAGTCGCGCGAGGTTTTTTTTTTTTTAATTTTTCTTTTGTTTTAAAATAAATTTTATTTTGTTTACGTTGCTGCCTTTTAAGGCACGTCCGAGCAACATGGGCCCAACATTGCACTCGATATTTGTTCTTCTCCTCCAAAGACGACCCAACTTTGCCAGCAATTGACATTGGAATGCCATTGGGCAGAAAATATATTTGGCGGAGAACACGATGGATCCTTAAATATATTTACGATAATTTTTTGGTAAATAATTAAAATTCACTATTGATTTATCTAAATGGGAAATTTAAAAAACTTTAAATAAAAACATTTTTAGGATGATTTTGACTGGATTTTCCGTATTGACGACGATGCGTATGTGATAATGGAGAATTTGAGGCTGATGCTGCTGCCGCATTCACCGGATGAACTCATTTATTTTGGACACAAATTGCGCACAACTCTTTATTCGGACTATCTGTTCCCTCAGGGTTAAATTAATAAAATTCAGTGAATTCTCAAAATTAAACATTATTAGTTTAAAATTGAAATATGTATGAATTATTAATTAAGGAGGTGCCGGTTATGTGCTGAGTCGAAGTGCCATAAAATTGCTTGTGGAACGCGGGCTCAACGACAGCACAAAGTGTTGGGATGGCGATTCAGCAGAAGAAGATCAGGTCGATCAGAAATTTATTTTGTTTTTTTTTGTTTTTAAATATAAATTTTGACAGTTTATCGCTGTCTGTTTGGAACGGCTGGGAGTGAAATTTGGAGATTCGCGCGATTCTCAAGGGCGTCATCGCTTTTTCGGGGATTTTATCGGCAAAAATTTACCACCAATAACATTGTGGGACCCGACATATTTTTGGATACAAAATTTGACGCATTATCCAATGCAGCAGGTTTTTTTTTAAAATATTTTATATATTTATTTGCTAAATGGTTGTTTCTAACCATATTTTTGAATTGTAAAAATATAAAGATTAATTAAATTATCTCTTCCTTGAACTAACTAAATATATTTTACGTAAATTTTTTTAAAAATTAAAATTTAAATTCCGATTAATTTTTCCTTTTAAGACTTTGAGCATTTTCAGGGCCCGGAATGTTGCAGTGATTTGGCAATTTCATTCCATTACACGGATGCGCGGACGCTTTATCTTCTCGAATATTTAATATATCACGTGGATGCTTTCGGATCGCGCACATTGACGACAGAGCGCCCAAATTATTTTGAGGAAGCCGTACGGAAGGCATTAGAAAATGTTGGGCCGGACAACATTTTGAACAAGTAAAAGAATGACAAAATTAAATATTTTAAAATATATTAAAGAATTGCTGCAATATTCTCTTCTTTTTTTTGCCTAGAAATGCAATCTCGGCACTCGTTGAACAACAGAAAATGAACACGACACCTAAAAATTTGCCGAGGATACGAAAATTTGGCCCAGATAAAAGCAAATGGAATGACAGGAATAAATGACGTTGCCTGAGAATTTGTGATTTGTTTTAAAATTGCCTTATTGTTCCCAGACTCGAAAGCAATTAATTTCATTGTTATTTTTGTTTTTAATTTGTTTGAATTCGATTTTCGTATTTCTTAAGCTGTGGGCAACTAACAAATAAGTCCATATTGAAAGTGACACTTCAGTTGATTCTCAAAATTAAACAAAATCAAAAAAATGTTATGCTGAATTTTAGCTAGGTATAACAACCAGTGTTGTCTCGGTTCCGGAACCGCAAAAATGTTAAAAGAACTCCTCAAATCCCTCCAATTGGGAACCGCAAAAAACTTGGAACCGGGACAACACCGGGGCTATAACAGGAAACTAATCAGAAACGTTTTTGCCATTCTTTTAAATTAAACAAATGCAACTTTACGAATTCGTGTGAAATACTGAAAGCTATTGGTTATGTGGAATTGAGTTCCTTAAATATATTTGTGGTCTGAGCACAGAAAAATTATAACGGTTTATTGTTTAAAATGAATTGTTTTGTTTATGCGAATTTTTTGTTTTAGCAATATTTTACTTATAAATTTCGAGTTTCTATTTCTATTACATGCAAGGAAGCAGTATTTATCAAAGTTGAAATAAAAAACATTTTAAAATTTAAATCATCCGCCGGTGGGATTTGTGAGCAGACATTCGATGTTCTGCACCGCCAGCGGCGGATTGCCCATTTGCCAACTTCGATTTGCACCGCAAACGCCCGCAAATGTCACATTTCTTGGACCGACCACAAGAAAATTGTTCGTATTCACCACAATCGCCGCGTTCAGTTCGAGCGTGGGGTTAGGCTGACTGAAATATTGAAATTTATTAATAGAAATTAAAAATAAATATTTATAATTAATGTAACAAACAAAACAGTTAAGTTCCATGTGTTCAGTAATTGTAAAAAAGAGTGAAACTTTTCTTAAACTAATTTCAGTTTAAATAATTATAAACGGGTTTTACGAGCAATTTGCGGTCACTAATGTCCGGCAAAGATTGCTGTCATAGACAAATGTCAACACACCGTCAGCAAATGCCGTTGATGGGCTCAAAGTCTGGTTTAGCGGGGGACAACATCCTAAAATTTGAAATAAAATTTAGTAAGAAAACTATTAATAATCACAGATTTTTATTTATTTTATAGCTTATTGCCTGGGCCAGGAGTTGGCACAGTGCTGGTGGTTAAACAAGCATAAAGCATGGCGTAAGGCAACATCGTGAGATAGACCGGCACCATTATGGCCAATGTGAGAGGCGTAGGCGACACGAGAACATTCTGAATAAAGAAAAAAGTTAAAATAATGTTTTATTTTAATGTTGAGTCCTCGTTTAACTGTTTTGGAAATTGTAACCTTTAAATATGATTTTGAATTTTTCGATAATAAGCAAGCAACTTTAAATAGTCAAAATATTAGGTATTTGTATGTATCTAATATTGCTTCAAATTAACCTTATGTCTGTCAGATTCCCGTCCATTTATGCTCATTTTTGAAGTGTATTTATATTTTAATTCGAAGTTTATTTTATTTAAATGCTTAAAAAATAAATAAAAATTGACGATTTGCTGGGGGAATAATGGTCAGTTTCACAAACGCCCCCCCCCCGCCCCCATAAGTGGCGAAAAGAAAAAGCATTTGCCCGTTTGTGAGCGATAATCCACCAGTGAACTCATTCACTCCATTTCTTTGGTAATTGCCTCTCGGCAATTAATCCGAAGCAACAGTGAAATTCGAAGACTGATCGTTTCACAAAAAAAGAAAACTCATGGAAATTCGCTTTTACTAAATGAAAAAGGTCCCGCACCCCTCCCCCCGCGAAATACGAAGGTCGAATTGAACAATTGTAGGCCGAAGGTCGAAGTCCGCATCGGATAATTACGATGTTATGAATTACCGTAATTTAAAGGAATGGTTGAAAAAATTTCTCTTAAACATCAATAAAAATGATTTGGTCGAAAATTAATTTGAGTGTGAGAGCCCAAATTTTACTCAACCACTTATGTGGCCAATAATCGGCAATCCTCGGGAATTGCGGTCCCGAAGGAAAATTTTAAAAAAACTTTAAATGCATTTTTTCTGGGGTAAAATTATGCGTAGATCCAAGCTCGGATGTTGCGTGTCGAAGGGACGGAACCCTAAGCTGAGCCTAAGCCTAAGCCAACCTAAGCTTAGGCTTAGGCGTAAAACTCACGCTAGGCTAAGCTTAAGCTCTGCGTTTACTGGACACGTGTGTAGAATCCGTGTCCAGACATTTGCGGCGCAGACATTTGCGGCCCAGACTTTTGCGTTCGAGACATTTGCGGTCTGCTGGAAATCAGACATTTGCGGGCCGACTTTTGCGGTCCGACATTTGCGGGCCAGACTTTTGCGGCCAAAATGTGAAGGAATTATATGGCCTTTTTTCGGACATTTGCGGCCGGACATTTGCGGCCTCAGCCAAAATAAGACATTTGCGGCCCGTCATTTCGCCAAAATTCAAAAACATTAATTAAGTCCATAATTGTTTTCACTTTACAATTATTACTTTCGTTGTAAAGTGTCTCAAATCCCACCCAAGCCAAAACTTCCCAAACCCTTGACGTCTTAGACAAGCCCAAGCTAGATTTAGGCTAGCTTCAGTACGGGACTGAATCGGCAATCGTGGTGGGCTTCGGACGGGTAGCCGCCAAAAAGTCGGGGTTCGGAGACGGGGCTCAACCCAACTTTTGAATATTAGACCAAATGGATTTTTGTAAAATTTGGAATTTTTGAAAAATTGTTCGAATTTGGTTCGAGGTTTTAAATCGGCAGAAATGGATGTTAGAATTGTAGTCTACGCCCCTAAATCCGATAAAAACGTTTTTTTTATCGACTTTTAATAATCACTGACGCATTTTCCGGGTCAAGGGGAGTGAAAAGGGCAAGAAATTTTCTTTAAGCTTGATTTTGCGATACGATAATGATACTAATCGAAACGAAGAAGCATAACTGAGACATAAAGTGAAAACAATTATGGACTTAATTAATGTTTTTGAATTTTGGCGAAATGACGGGCCGCAAATGTCTTATTTTGGCTGAGGCCGCAAATGTCCGGCCGCAAATGTCCGAAAAAAGGCCATATAATTCCTTCACATTTTGGCCGCAAAAGTCTGGCCCGCAAATGTCGGACCGCAAAAGTCGGCCCGCAAATGTCTGATTTCCAGCAGACCGCAAATGTCGGACCGCAAAAGTCGGCCCGCAAATGTCTGATTTCCAGCAGACCGCAAATGTCTCGACCGCAAAAGTCTGGGCCGCAAATGTCTGCGCCGCAAATGTGGGGTAACCGTAGAATCGCACGTAGTTCCGCCAGCACTCATTTTGGCAACCGTGTAGGGGTGTACTTGCTTCAGGTGTCAATTTCACTTTCCGTTTTATGGTTTAAATTGAATTGACATTTAAAATAGGGTTGAAACCCCGACTCCGTCCTTGACTCCGCAAATTTAGGCCATTTTCGGGTCAAAAACGGTTAAGTGTCTGACCATATGCTGTCTGCCACATGGTTATTTCTTTGAATTAGTGGTAAAATTGCGTAAATTTTGGCGTTTCGCCTATTTCGTCTGCTGCTGGAGTGGTGCTCCCCTAAATTAGGAACCCCCTCCCCCCTGAACCCCCTTTTGAGAAGGGTTGAAAAATACTAACCCCGGAGTTAGCATTTTAGGGAATACGTACTTTAAAATTTTAGGGCTGTCTTTGCCATTGCCCAATGCCTTCTTCCTCGGCGACTGCCCAACCGATTCCGTCTTTTTTCGTCGATTTTCTTCACCGCTTTCACCAAATGGTCAGCGAGTACAGCGCCGAATTGAGCCGATGGAGCGGGGGGATGCGCTTTTGCCCGCAACAACAAACGCTTTACGGGCGCAAATTCGCTGCCGCGCCACCGCCCGCGACAAAAGTTCGACGATCGCTGAGAACGGAAGAGGGAAAGGGCTCCCCCACGCGACCGGATCGGACATTCCGGGTACACAACTCTCTCATTTACCAGACGGATTTGCCAAATTGTATTTTAAATGCACATTTAATTAGACTAAATGTGTTATGGCTACTTAATTTTGACATTTTAGAACCTCGTAAAGTGCGCATTTGGACAAAGAGCAAGTGACTTCGTTTGAGAAGGAAATGATTTGCATTGAGATTAAGGTTTTTATTAAATGAAGAAAGTCAGGTTTTGTGAATAAATCACGACTTTGCAGCTGGGAGTCGAGGCGATACAAAAATGTGCTCTTTTTTTGAAAAAAAACTAAATTTTCTCTTCTTTTTTTTTAATCAGTTTTGGTTGATTTTTGAATCATTTTGCCTGTTTCCGTTTTTCTGACTGCGTAATTTTAATGAAACTTCGAGTTTTAGGGCCATATTTCGTCTCTGACGGCACCCAACAAAATGCGTCTCCCGACACGGAACAGCGAAGGCCCTCCCGTCGACGGGCGGCCGCCGTCCAACCGCCACTTTCCATTAGCGACCGGCTCCGTCGAACGTTGGCACCCGAACATTTGGCCAATGCGGCCAACGTGCAAATGCCGTTGGAGATGCTGGAACAAACGGTGAATAATTCTGCTGCCTGTCACTAAGTTTTCTCAAATCTTTTTGGTGTTTTTTAGAAAGAATGGAATTTTAAAAAAAATCAATTTTAAGAAATTGCCACTATATGTGTATTTGTGAAAAGTTTAGGTGGTCGAAACATTGCCGGAAAGCATTACCGAAAGTGGGAATTACGCAGATTTGTTGTGCCAATATTTGGATGGTTTTGAGCATGAATTGGGAAACGAACTGGACATTGGGTGCTGGGTAAAGTTTTTATTCAAATAATGTTGAATTGTTTGGCAAAATTTGTCCAGGGGGTTCGAATTTTGGGCCGGTTTTCTATTTTTGTTGAATTTTAGAGATTTTGATCAATTCAAATTTAATATTCTCAAAAATATTCTTACGACAATACCGGACGACAAAAATTGAGTGGAAATTTATTAAATTAAAGCCAATTAAGATACTTTTTAGCTTTGCGTCTTGCGCAGGCGGATAAGCGTTTGGTTACCTTTGCCGAATACATAATGAAGGAGGAAGATCAGTGACGTGGAAGACAATTTTTAGCTTTTTGTTTGTGTCGTTTCTCGTATTAAGAACAAAACTCAAGTTACCTTTGCGTTTTGCCGTTACCTTGTCAAAGATTGGCATTTATTTTTGTGCTCGAATTTAATTGCCATTTTTTATGCTAGAATTTATGGCATTTTTGTTTAGCTTGCCCAATTACAAACATGAGCACTGAGCCGATCATTAAACAAATACACACACTGCCGCGAGAAAAGGTGGGTGAGGGAGTGGGGGGGGGGGTGTCGATTCTTCTCGTGGAGCTGTATGAACCAGCAAAAATGCCCTGTCGGAAAGGAATTACAAAAAAGTTACTAGCAAATTCACTCGACTGCGGTGGCCAGTGGGGCAAGACTTCGGGCCCCTAGTGGCGCTCGTCAGACTTCTTCCTCCGTCTTGCCTTTAAATAACCGAAAAAACAATTTATTTAAAAGTAGTCCGGCATAAATGATCATATTTAAAAATTTCGGTTACCGTGACTTGTCCCAATGTTTACGGGAGTGACTTTCACCATTTAAGTTCCCCAACAATCTATGGCTTAAAGAGCGTTACGTCCGTGATTCCATCATTCTCTCTGTTTTTGGCACTGCTACAGTTGTGGGAGTTATCTACTTCACAAAGCCCACTTGGTCTCGATGGATCTATCCACTTTTTCGCAGCGGGCAGATGCACAAAAAACCCTTTTCTTCATCATCAGGTTCTGACTTTTATTTAAATAAACATCAAAAATTAACAAAATCCGATAAATTAGCAATTTTGGCGACGGCTGTGCCGTATGAGAGAAAACATAATTTTTGAAAAATGTGGCGGAATCCGTTTTTTAACGGATCTAAACGCTTTAAAATCAATTGATATTGTTTTTACCTAATATTTTAAGGACTCGGCAAGAATGTTCTTCTTCATCCCCAAAGCAAGCGACTGGACCAAACTGCTCAGCACTCCACTTTTCCACACAACTTGGTTTCCCCTACAGTGCATCGTCGTTTTGTGGTTAGTAGGCGCCAAATGTCCTGGGGCCTGAGAAAATTAGTAAAAAAATTGCATTGCACGTCGCCGAGATTTTTTTTCTTGAAATTAAATTAGATGAGAAATTCATGGAGGCTTGAGGCCATGAACGCCAACAAAGTCAATTAATTTTAAGATTAAGTGCAGTTTTTTGGGAAAAATTTTTCGCGGTTATACTGTTTAACTTTTTTTCCCGCTTGTTTTTATGAATTTTTAAGAAAAGTTCACTTCCATTTCCTCACATTCGTTGTAAAAGTGCTCGATTTTTTGCTGGGAATGCATTTTCATTAAAATACTTTTGTCAGATTGCTGGTCGGGTCTTTTTTGTTGCCGTTGTTCTGTTTGCTTTGCGTCTTACGCAGTCGGATAAGCGTTTGGTTACCTTTGTCGAATACGTAATGGAGGAGGAAGATGACGACGATCATTGACGTGGAAGATAAATTTTAGGATTTTCTTTTTGTTTGTGCCGTTTCTCGTATTAAGAACAAAGCTCAAGTTGCCTTCGCGTTTGCCGTAACTTTGTCAAAGATTGGCATTATTTTTATGCTCGATTTATGGCATTTTAATGCTGTAAAGTGCCGTTTTGAAGCATATCGAACATCTTTTATAGAGCAGAGCGTGATCGGTATGAAATGAGTCCCATATGTACATGTGTACGATCTTGATTTTTCTTAAATTTACAAATCTTTGTCAGTCTTGGTTTTAACCGGGATAACAATTTTTCCCTTATAAAATCCCGGTTTTTCTAATCCCAATTTTAACTTTAAATCCCGATCTCGCTAAACAGTATCTCAAAGAAAAATAGCATTCCGATTAAAATAAAAGGGCTTTTCGCTTATAAAAGCTCCCGAGCAAGGCCCAGGAATGAATCAAATTTTAAAATGCTTAAATAATTTCTCGTTTTGCATTTGAATTTTTCACTATTTCTGTCGACGATAGACGGGTGAGCGGTTCGGACATGGGCAGTATGCTTAAGAATTTTAAGAGCACAAAATTAAATCCCAAATATTCTACCGGCATCTGTGCCCGGAAGACCAATTGCGCCACGTTGGCCCGGCGTTCCGCGTGCACCAGGCAGACCCGGCTGTCCCTCGGAGCCGGGCGGGCCCTCGGGGGCCGACGTGCCGGGTGTGCCCGGCTTGCCCGTTTCGCCCGGTAAACCGGGCAGTCCAGGTTGACCTGGCAGACCCTTGGGGCCGGGCTAAAATGTTTTTTGAAAACAACTCGGTCAATACTTTTAGTAAAATTAGGCTCACCAATGTGGAGGCGAATTCTACGTCTTGCCCCAGTGCTCCCGGAAGTCCTGGTAGTCCCGGCAGTCCTGGAAGGCCCGAGTCTCCTGGCATGCCCCTCTGGCCTGAAATTCAAACAATTGTTAGAAGCATTTTTTTAAAATTTCGAATTTACCTGGTGCTCCGTGTTTGCCGAGCCTTCCACCCTCTCCGGGCTCTCCTTCGCAACCAGGTCGACCTTGAGTTCCGGGTGGTCCTGGTGGACCGGAAGGGCCAGCCGGGCACGGCACGCATTGTGTGTAGTCCATGACGGGACAGGCCGCGGACGGCATATAGACCAATGTGTAATCCTTGCCCGGCATTCCGGGCTGTCCGGGTAGGCCATCGGTGCCGGGCTCACCCGGTGCGCCGGGTGGACCCGGAGCGCATTGTGGCTTCACCGGTTCACATTGACACCTAACAATGAGCGAACCGTAATCCATTTTTAACTGATTAAATTCCCGAAAAAATAATTGTTAATTATATATGAAAATAAAATAATAATAATTATTATCATTTATATTTTATTAAAATATTAATAAAATTCAGCTTTGTTCTTACCATGACGGAAGTTCGGCATATTCACCACTTTTTTGACGACGCAAGCGATTGACCAAACTGACGAAGGGTTGTTCCGGGGCTGGAGACGGTGTAGTGTGTTGAAGCTGTACCTGCAGTTGTTGCAAATTTGAAAGATAGGCACAAAAATAATGTTTTGGTCGTACTGAGTAGGCTCTGTTTTTAGTTTTCAAACTTTCCTGAACTTTTGGCAAGCTTTATTGTAATTTATGCTTATAATCACCCGCATGAGCACAGTCCATGCCGAGTTGGTCTCCACACGGAAGTGTTGAACGCTGCTACGAACCTTAATGCCAGATTAATAACAATTTTCCCTAATTAGGTAATCCCTTTTAAGTAGAAAGCGGGGTTCGACCCTCAACTTTTTAAATGAATTCTTTTTGTTCTTTACCTCATCGTTGAGCTGTTTAATGTCAAAATACAATTGGGGAATGATCGCAGTGTATGCAACAATGGCTAATGTGCAACAAATTGCCGAAACCGCAATAATCAATTTGGATTCGTTCATCTCAATTTTTGCTAAAACTCCGTTTATTTATTGCCCCAAGAAATATAAATATTAAAAATAATGGTTTAAACTAAATTATTTTTAAAATGATTTATTAATCTACATATTTCTTGCTGGTGAATTATATTTGTTGGAGCTTTTTTGTTTCAGGATATTTTAAGGATGCAGAATAAAACGAGCAGCAGCATAAAGAATGTATTCCCGTTGTCTTCAATCATCGCCTTATCTTATTCAAAAATCATGGAAAATCCAGGTTTTCCTAATTATCTATGGAAAATCTGAGAATTTACAATTGCCGGAGTTCAACAGCTCATTAACAGAGAATCAATCGTTGAACCTGTTCAAGTAGGGGTTGGCCTCGACCCGTCGAGTGCGGGAAAGTCGGGGGTTATGGTCCGGGGCAGAAGTTGGGAATGTTGTCGGGTCGGAGTCGGGGTAAACCCAGCCAGTTAGAGGAGGTCCATAGCCAAAAAGTTTGCCCCAAAGAGAGTTCAGTTGGGTTGGCGTGATCGGGATTTTTGCTAACATGGCATTCATGATCTTGTCTAAAAACAAACACATTCTCAATTAGAACTAATTGGATTAGTTTTTTACCCATATTTCAATAAATAAAAATTATTCATTTAATTCTTTATTCAAAATGGTAAAAAAGAAAAGGGCATTCATTCAACAAATATATTTTATCCATACGCTATTTTTGGGCTATTAAAGCATATAATGCACCAACGAAAACATTCAATGGAATAACCAAAAAATCAATTCCTGCCAATTGAACGTAAATTAAATCATTTGTGCTGTGATCAATACGTTTGAAGAATTACATTAAAAAAATCATTTAAGAAAAGTGAATGTGAATATTTAGGCAAGTGATTCTTATGGCTCAGTTCAAATCTAAACCAACAACATTAGCCACTCCAATTTATTAAGATTTCTTCTCTAAACGACCATTAATTAGTTTTAGTCATTCCTAACATTCATTTTGATTTTTTGATTTGATTGAATTAACAAATTTTGATATTTTGTTCAAACCAATAGCAACAGAATGTCGACGTTACACAGTGGCAATTTGGAAATTGATGAGGAGCTAAAGGGAATCCACAAACGATTGACGCTGTCCGACGATTGGACGCTGAAGAAGTTGAGAGAAGCAATTGAAAAGGAGCATAATGCAAGGTGAACTCACAATTAATTATTATTATTATTATTATTATTATTATTGTTAGAATTGTGAATTAAAATTAAAATTTTAGACACTTTTGGGTTGAAACAAAACCAACAAAAACAAATAATGGCAAAATCGTTGAAGAAAAAGATAATCAGAGCAAAAATTCAACAGTGCGTTTATTGATACTGATTTAGCATTAATGTTAAAGCGAGACAAAAGCAATTTAAAAATTTTATCATTTGTTACTTTAAGCTTCTGCCATTTGCGCTTTTGGCTGAGCCAAACCCAGCCGAAGTTGAGTCCAAATTGAAAAAATGGCGTTCACGGTTTGAAGCGGAAATTTCGCGCCAAATGCGTCTAAAGAAATTGTTCCGACGGCCTCTGATGAACCGGCAAAAAATTGACTATGCAAAGGCCCGCCTCAAAATGCTGGACAATCAGAACCCGACAGAAATGCTGAAGTTGGACCAGAGGCTGTGGAAGAAGTACACGCTCAGCAAAAGCGACTGTCACGGCGGAATGCCGAGGCTAGTCAGCAAGAAGTGCCCGGCCAAGGAATTTGTGGGTGTGGAGGACCTCTTCGACACACTTTTGGTTAGTGAACGGAGAAAATGAAAATAAAAACGTGCCCCGATCACAAAAAGGACGCGAGCGGAATCCCGTTATAAATCCCGGTTTAATTCAGGTAGCCTAAAAAGCCAGGGATACGGGCCGAGAGTCGTAAAAATCCCGGCGGGATCCCCCGGTCACTAACTTTGGTGAAAAGTCAATTAAATGAAATTATTTTAGACATTTCTCTCCGATGACATGGCATTGTGCTGCGGCAAAATGGAAATCTACAGGAAGGTGTGCCAAAGATATGCCAACATTGGCATAGAGACCATTCGCATGTTCCTCCGCAATCGCTATTAATTTTAATTTTGTACGAAATACGCTGTTCTGAATATTATTTGTTATTCCAATTCAATTCAAAATCGGTATTTTTGGCTTCACATTTTGGTCATCAAATCATCCGTTGGCGCCACCATAAAAAATACTTCTCGGCCAGCAGCACATTTTTGCACTAAATTAATTTTATAAATTTGAATGGAAAAATGATGAATTTATGGCGTTCACCCTGTCTATAATTCTTTTCGATCACTTTGCCCTTGCAGTCCTTTAAGGCACGCAGAAGAGACATCTGTTTAATATATCCATAAATAAATTATTTAACAAATTTTATAAAAGCATATTTTGGAGGGTTTTGACTGGCCAATGTATATTTGGGCATTTTTTGAAAATAAAAAGCATATTTCGGCATTTTGGGGAGGGGGGGGGGGAAGAATTACGTTAAGAAACAATTAAAAGACAATTTTATGCCTAAAAGTGTTTAATGCATTTTTTAATTTTTGATGCGGATTTTGGGCCTTTTTGGACATTTTTGAGCTTTTAGAGCATATAATCTGCGGCCTATTGATACCCAATGCTGATCAGTGATCACCTGTTCTTTGGTGACCAAAAGGGGATCGGTGAACACTGTCCACGTGACATTCTCAGAGCATGGCGGTGTCGTCAGAGAGCTGAAATTTGTTGTAAACTTTCTGGTTTAATGTCCGCCACTGGCCATAGTCTTTGCTTTTTGCTTAATTTAAAATTCTAATTATTTTTAGACCAAATTCAAGACAAAGAAAACAAAAACAAATTCCGCTGTTTTGTTTACCCTTCGTAACGGACAAATGAGGACACAAAATGCTCGGCACAGGACGCCACGTCTTGGCAACAATTCGGTGGCAATTTTGACGTCAACGAATGTTTGCTGTCAATGGCCGTGCTTTTCTCGAATTCGACCACTTTCTTCAGGGCTTCCATTTCATCTGAAGAGAAAACAAACTTCTTCGGCTCCCCATTCTCAACTCCGTCGTCCAACTTCAGAAAAATGCCCAAAACGGCCAATTTGGACTGAAATATAATATAATTTTGTTTAAATAAAATTTGTTTATTTATACCGGATCCTTGACTCCCTGATGGACTAAGTGTAGTTCGGCCGGGTAACGAAGCCCTCCGATGGTGTGTTCAGACCCTAAAATTTAATAAATAATAAAAGTATATATATTATTAAAATATTGCAAGTTATTTAAATTAAATCTATTATTCAAAATAAAATATTATTTGCTATTAAAGAAAATTGCCTTCGTTATCATTTTGTGACCAGTGAAAATGATATTGGACGAAGCGATAATTCTGTTCCAGCATACCTCCGTAAATTTCGGGAGGTTCGACCTGGGGGTCGGGACGAAATTGGACTAAAACCAACAAAAAAATAATATTAAAAAATCCCAAAAAACCGACTTCCGCAGCCAGTGTTGACCAATTGACCCGCTAAAGGCCTTTTGTAGTTGACCAAACACAATGGATGGCTGTTTAGTGGCAGAACGCGCATTTGGGACAGTCTGAAGTCAATGGGCGATTGATGATTGCCTGCAAAACCAATTATTTTTTTTTAAATCAAATTACTTACATAATTATTTTATTCAAAATCTAATCGAATTTGGTAAAAGTTAGTAAATTAAATTTAAAATTTGGTTACCCAAATGTTCGCAGTTCGCGATGTGAAGCCAATGCTTGGGTCCGCATTCGCCATGTTCATCGTAGTCCCAGTCCTGTACGTTCAGAGGACGTGACGTTGTTTGCCCCACTTTTGTTTGGCCGTTTTGTTGCTTCAGAGCAGCAGTGGCATCGTTCCGCATGGTCACTCCGTTTTTCTTCCCAAAAATTTCCTCTTCAGAGGTCGGCACAGTTTGTTGCTGGAGTTGAGGTGCATGGGACGCAATTGTGGCGGCCATTACAGTAACTAGCGTTCTTTACAGTATTTTCTGTACAAATAAATTTGTTCTAACGATTTCGATAGATTATAAATAAAACTAAATTTGTGACATTGAGAGAGAAAGTAAAGCAAATGTTGCTTAACTGCAACGGACAAAAGCACCAACACTTTCCATGAAAATAATAAAATAATCAGAGGAAATTAAATAAAAATGCGAAAATATTTGATAATAATAATTTGTTGCCTTTATTTCAAATTATTAGCACATTTAATTATCTTGAATTCACTGCACTTTCTAACCGGGAACATTGTGAAAATTAAGCTTCTTAACTTAACTGTTCATCCAAAATTTTACTATTATTGACAATGTTTACCGACTGAAGAGATTTAACTTGAAAAAGAATTCGTCAGATTATGTAAATGAGAGGGATGTGATCACTTGACATGGCTTCTTAACGCAAAAATTTAGCAAACGAACAAAACTTTAAAAATTTGTTTCAGAATTTTATTAAATCATTTTTTTCCAAATTTCTCTGAAATTTTTTTTGTGGATTTGCTTCAATGAATGTATTTGCTTACATCGTTTATTTAGTTCATTAATGTTTTATAAAATGGATTTTTGAAGAAATTGCGATAATACAAACGGAACAAAAGCGCTAATATTCGTGAGAAGGAAAGAAAGTGTTACGTTGACACGTCGAATTAATGCCCATTTTAAGAATTATTAAACTTCCCATTGCCTTAGGGCTGAATGGATTACTAATTATAATTAAAAATGGTCCAATTGGCCGGCCGCACATGAAAAGTGATGATCTTTCTACGATTGTAAAAGAAGGCCTGGCCTTATCGACGATGTTCAACTTGAAGGGCGAACAAATAATAATTTTTGGTCAAATTTCGCATGACAAAAACATTTTGGGAGAGAGCGATCGGAAGACCGCACCCAATGAATGAACGGTGATGCCGCCGCCATAACTCATAATTTTGGGTGCAAAATAAAAACCGTAAAATTAAATATTTGACAAAAAAAAGTGCGGAAAATAATTTAAAATAAATTGATGGATTTCTTTCCGGAATGCCGGATTTCGGACATTATTTGGCATCCGGTTACATCTTTGGTGTGAATACTTAATCATTCATTATTCAGCTTTAAAGTTTTGAGAGAATGTTTAATACTTTTAAATGCCAGAATGATAAATTGGTTTGTTATTTATATTCTTTTACTGAGTGTATTTTCTCTGTAATCGGATGACCATTTTTTGGTCCAGGCAACAACTGCTGATGTTCCGCATGGATTTTATGGGGGGAAATCGCCCCGCCGCCGCCGCCGGAGGGCGAATGATTGACTCCACCGGCGGCGGTGATTTATAAGTATTTAATGCATGCATTTCCAGTGAATAAAATTGGCTCCAATGGTCGGGAAACATTTGTTATGATGTGACAAAGACGATAAGACGAGAGGGGGGGGGGGCCTCCGGCCGCCGGAATGATCTCCGATCAAATGATAATAATCTTCTTATGGAAGGGGGGGGCAAGTGTTTGTCGTACAAATCGAGATAAGCCAATTTAACAATGATTTCCAAAAGTGTATAAAAATATGAACATTTTTTTGCTCACAAATTCGAGAACAGAAATTAAATTAAATTAAATTGAATAATTCCGGCGGAAAAAGGTCTAGAATACAAATTTATTCACATGGAATTAATTTCTTCTACAAATAGCGGATCTAATTTCTTATTCAAAATGCCAGTCCTAAATAATCAAAAACAATCGGAATGCCAATAAAAGGTCCTTTCTACGAATGCCTTTCTTTTTTCATTAGTGCACCGGCTTGTTGTGCCATACAAGTGAATATTAAAGCATCAATTGGATTTAAAGCCTACAGATGTGCCGTGCCACCGACCGGAAATTCCTAATGAGTGACAATGCGAACAAATGGAAATAAGGCACATGTAAAGATGGCAACGCCAAAAAAGCAATGGCTTCGGGGATTTAAATTTGCCTATACCGCGAGGCTTTTGCCTGAATTTGCCTCTTATAATTGTTGTCATAAAATTTATGAATAAAGCGGTTTTTGGCATTAGTGGAAAAGTCTTACAAAAATAATTTCACTTTTTCTCTCAAATTATCGGCAATTTTGCCCTGTGGACTTGGCATTTAAAAAGTACTGGGAAAGTCTTTTTGGGCCAAGCCCACCAAATAACATTTTCTGTTGCTCAACGGCCGCCCTTCTGTCCATTGCCTGAGGCGATGGCTTTGTTATTTCGTTGCAGACAGAGAAATTGAAAAACGAGTGAGAGAGTGTGTGTAAGAGAAAGGCAAAAAAGAAAATAGTGTGAAGCAGACAAGCACAGAGAGAGACAGTTGGCCAAAGAGCAGAGAAAATGGATATGATGGCCTCGGGGGACGTCGTCGAGAAGAGAAGACGCCGCACATTTCCAATTTCGGGCTAATGAAAGGCTCTTCAATGAAAATTGGTCAACACGGCACAATTCTGCCAATTTGCGTGTGAGAACAATGAATGGACTGGCTGAAGCATTAAAGCATTGGCCCAGTGGTGTAATAGTCCAAGTGTTGGCCGGTTCTAACCTAATTTAAATTTATTAAACGCTTTTAACCGGGTTCAGAATTTAATTACGCAAAAAGCATTTTTACAATAAAACCCATAATTTTTTTTTAAGCGGACAGCGCTACTTGTAAATTAAAATTTATTTGTTTTTCTAAAATTTTATAATTAAAACCATTTGAACACGAACACAAAATTCGTTTAAAAAACTTTTGTTATTTTGGGAGTTTCAACTTTCGAAGCATTTGGCAATTTTTGAGCTTTTAAATCCGATTTTTTATTTAAAATATTAATTATTTAATAATTTAAATTTGAGTAGATGACATTCCTTCCCATGCCCCCCCCCCCATTCATTCTCTTCCCATCAATGTTTGCGCACCTTAATGTAAAAACAAAAATGTCGTGGGGGTGAGGGGTGGGGGGGGGGGGGGAGTTGGTTGGATTTGGGATCGGTCCCATTATCGTCGTTGTCGTGTCGACAAAGATAAAATCATCGCAGCTCCGACGTTGGATCGGAAGGATTGGAGGGCTTTTGTGAAGGAAAATGCGATCAAAAAAATAAAAGAAGTTTTCTGATCATTTGCTCCTCAAAAACACATCGACAATTATCAACATTATTAGCAGGAAACGCAGCGCAATTGATTTAGCAATTTTTATAGAAATTTCGATTTTAGGGGCAAACAATTCGGGACTACCCTCCAAATATGCACCGAAAAATGGCACTTTTTTGGTGCATTAATTGCTTAATAATTACATTTACTTACTTACGACATGCAAATTCAAATATGTCTAAAAATAATATTTTTGGTTATAATATTTTAATTGTATTCTTTGTAGCGTGTGCATAAAAATAAGCATAAATCCCCCCCCCCCCCTCCTAAATGTTGTTTTAGAGCTTGGAATTTGTTGTTTTTAAAAATTGCATTATTATCAAATTTAAACCGTTAATCTCATTAACAATTAATCATACAATAAAACAAATATCGAGACGATTGTTTTTCTTCGCATAATGAATTTTAAAAAAGAAAAAAGAGTTGCTCTCGCGAGAAAAGATTCCCCAAGCACCATATGTACAACTCCACCGCCATTCTTTTATCCGATCAGAGCCGATCCAATCCGGTCCGCGCTTTGATCACCGCTCTCAAAAGCAAACAAACAGATTTTGGGGCACACAATGGAAGCAAGCAGAGCAGCAGCAGCAGCAGCTGTTCATTGCTTACCAGTGACCGCCGTTAGAATTGAACTGCCCCAATAGTCTAAGACCGTGTTCTAAAGTAAAGTTAAAATGGAACTTCATTAATATGATTATTGTTTTTTATTATTATTTATTGTCTATCACATTCTTTTAATTGCCTGTGTTAATTTCTCACAACATTTTGTTATTCTATTTTGGTGATCTTTTTACCTGATTGCGTCAGAATGTGAGCGGGACAGCACCGCAAGGGACGGACGGAGGATCATCATTTTTGATGATGGAGGACGGATGTATTCTCGCGCGGGTAGGCCCTCCGGCGCAAGGTTGTTCACCATTCACTCACTGTTCACAGAATCCGCGCCCCCGGGGATATCGATTCTTTAAACGTTGTGAATTGAATTTAATCCGGAAAATCTCTACGTTATTCTTCGATGTGCTGCTCGTCGTCACTCCATTTTTGTGGGGAATGGGGGGGGCGATAATTTAAAAATGGATAAAATCGTTGTCTGATCTTCGCGACACTCCGACCCCCCCCCCCCCAATACAATCATTCGTAAACTGTCAATTTTCTATCGTTCATAGAAATAAAATTCCCCGAAATGTTACATCACGTGAAAACGTTTCCAATTTTTGCATCTTATTTTGTAAATTTCTTTGGCGTACCATTTATTCGTTGCCTTTTCAATTCTAACGAGTAAAAACCATTTAAATAATTTTCCCAATTTTTAAATTATTATTTTAATTCAATTTAAGGGATAATTTAAATTAACCAACAAATAAAAGTAAAACAGCTTCAAAATTCTATTTCCCAAATGGCCACTTCGGCACAACGTCGTGAGCAATTAGAGGCGCATTTACAAAAATTTCGTGAAATTGCTGATCAGAGAGTCAAAGAAAAGGTTTCTGTTTTATGTTTAATTTAATATTTAAATTATAAATTAGCATTTTCCTTCCTTCTCAGATTGTCCAATGGAGTTATTACTTGCCGGCAATGGTTTCCGCCACCATTTTAATTTGTCAAATCGCCAATACAATCATATTCGCGTCATTTGCATACAACTTTGGCAAGCTGTACATCTTGCTGGACGAGTACATGCTCAACACGGACGCCATGAACATCACTTTGCCAAATTCAACCGTACAATTTCACTATTCGGGCATCAATGTGGACAGGATCAACCAGATTGACAATGTAAAAGATGCATTTTTTTGTCAAACATTTTATTTTAAAACAAATAGTTGGAAAATTGAAAACTTTTGGCTTTTTAAAATTAAAATCACGCAAAACTTTCAGTACCACGATCAATTATGGAACTTATTCATTGCCGAAGTGATCGAATTGATATTTCCCGTCATTAATTTGTTTATGTTTGCTTGGATTGTGAAGGATAAACGGCGAAGGTTACCCGCCCGAGTTCAAATTATATATTTGGTAAGTTTTTATTAATTAAAAACAAAAAATTAATAATATATTTTAAATAAAATAATTGCATAAACCAAAAATTATTTGGGATTTGTTTTTGAGTTGTGCCCTGCATTGGCTTTGATTTTGAGCATTACCCAAGCGCTGACCATTCACGTTACCATCACCGAGTCCATCTACACCGTACGGTTTCTGCTCGTCAAACTGCTCAGCATTCTGCTGGAAGTGAACAAGGCTGGACGCTTCAGCATTGAGCAGTACTTCGAGTGCGAATTCTTCAACGACGATGACATTGTTGTAAGTTGCTCATGGCATCAATTAATCAAACTTAATTAAATAAACTTACATTTCAATCTCTGTATAGAAGCCGCCATGTGCGGGTCAAATTCACGACACGGTGCTGTCCAAGTCCACAATGACCGTGGTGATCACCATCCACGTGATTCCCATCGTTATCTTCATTTATTTGCTGATCCGCAATTTGAAATCGCACAAATTGGAGCATTTGTTCCTGTACATCGAAAGTGTGCAGCCAACGGCAGAAGACTCGGCCTGCTCAACAGTACCGGCAGTCGATGGCGTCGACGCGGAGAAGGACGGCGACATTCACAGGAAAACGACGTAATTCATAAGAAAAACATTTATTTTTTGTGTCTTTTTTTGGGTCTCATTATTAGGGCCGCTAATTATATGGAAATCCATATTTTTTTTTGCGCACTTGGAACAGCGTATAAATAACATAAATTATGTTTTTAGCTTTGTTTGGAGCTTCTAGAGCCCATTTTATAATCCATATTTTTCCATATTTCGCCATTTTTCAAAAATTCCTTGACAAAAATGCAATAAAAACGAAAAATACACCCCTAAGAATCGACTTTTTAGAAATTTTCAAAAAATGCACCCCTAAAAATTGATTTTCGTAACTAAAAATTTTGCCACCAAAAATGAAAATTTTTAAAATTATGCATATTTTTAAAAATTTTCTGAAATGCCTTTAATTTGCATATTAAAATTTGTATTGCTCTTATTACTTTTATTAGAAAATCTTGTCAATTTTTTGCTATATTTTAAAAAAATTTTTATCCATATTTCGTCCATATTTTGCAATTTTTCATCCATATTTTATGGCCATATTTCGAGATTTTTTATCCATATAATTAGCGGCCCTACTCATTATTTTGTATTGGGATTTTTAAAATTTACGCCCAAATGTTGTTGGCGTTATATTTATGTATATATTTATATTTAATTAGGGATAGGATTATATGTGCTAAAATCCCGAAATATGCATGTAAATATAATAATTATGTGCTAAAAATACTTAAATATGTGCTAAAACTGACAAATCTGGTCAATTTATGCATAAAACTTTCAAAAATTTGTGAATCTTTATCAGTTTCCGCATAATTGTGAATAAATTATTTTTCTCATGTTTTGGCAAATTATAAAAAACATCCAATTACAATTTTTGAAAATAAACGATCTTTAGAGGTTAATTTTTGGTCCAAGAAAAATTGGTTTTTTATTGCGCATTTTTTGGGTGATTTTTTTTTGATTTTTAAGGAATTTTTGGAAAAAATGCCGAAATATGTGTTAAAAACAGAAAATCAGTTAATATTTTAACTCTAGGTTAAAATGCCACCCATGCCTAAAACGACCATATTTTTTGTTAATTCCGTTGATTATCAAATTTAAAGAAATGGCGCCTTTTCGTCATCTGCTGAGGACCAACAATCGCTGAAGCAGACGCTGAATAACCTTCTGCTTGGATTTAACGTTAAATTTGTGCCGAAAAGGTTAGGAAATGCTTAAAAATTGGAGTTTGTTTAACGGAATTTTGACTGATACATTGTGCCAGCATTATATTCGAATTTTAAATCAAATAGTATTTAAAGTTCCATGTTTCTTAAAATAATAAATTTCAGAGTTTTCTGTGATGGAATGTCCAACCAAAATAGCAACACTTCAAACCGTGCCAACGGACGAAGAAAGAGTATGCCGAACGTTGGAAACGATGAAAAGCAACGGCCTGAGACTTCGTTTTAGGAAATGAGGGCGACGTCGGAAAATTTTAAATGAAAACCCAATTTTATGGGAAATACCAATTTATGATGTCATCATTATTTTGTCCAAAAGTCAACAAACATTTAAAAAGTGTTGAACACTTCACTCAATTAAAGAAAATTATTTTTTTTAATAATGACTTGAGCTGGGATTTTTAGGCATTTTGCTTGTTTTGCGAATGACGTGAGAAGTTTCAAAAATAGCATTTTTCCAGAAATTTTTTAGGTGCCTTAATGCGTATTTTGGCGTTTTTGCGCTATTAGTGCCTATTTTGCCATTTTTCGAAATTTCTTAAACAATTTAAAAAAGGGGACGAGAAATTGGCAGGAGGGATTTTTAGTGCCTATTTTGCGTTAGTGCCTAACCCGTCCTATATATAATACACATAATGACCAACCCGATTTTTTGATAATTAAAATTATTTTTAATTTTTGTATTTAAAATGCGTTACAGCGAAATTGGGGGCAAAAATCCAAATCCTCCCAATGCTGTAAAAAAATGTGGCGAGCGAGCGAATAATTTGAGTGGGTTTCGTTCGTTGCGCCCCAATTCTGCCGATTCGACCATGCCCTACTTATTTGCTACAATTCAACTTATTCACCACAAAAGTGGAGGACCAATTTGCTATCCCCAAATTAAAATGAATGGTTCTTTCTTGACTTGAATGGCTTTAATAAACCTTTTTTGATGCCGATACAAATTTAATTAAAAAATGGGCGATCAGACTTTTCCGTCCGCACCTCCCGCCGATATTTACCCGTCTTCGCCACCTCCAAGTTACGTTTCGTCTCGCACATTGGGCAACAACGACAACAACGATCAGCCGACAAATTCAACTCCAAACATTTTATCATCGGACAAAAAGGCCACCAAATTTGCGGCGGGAAATTTGAGTGATATAGCGAAAGAATCGTCGCCAACAGCAGCAGTAGTCGTTTTGTCCAGGGACAAAGTGGCCGTTTTATGTTTTGGCCACAAGAATAACTGTTTCAGCTGTGTGGACCGTCCATTGCGGCTGATCAGTCAGTTTAAAAGACATCATTAAGCTTTGTTAAACAATTCATTATCATTAAAGACTATTGTAACAGCGGCGACCGGCTCACCAATGTTCAGACCGTTTCTGCCAATGGTTCAGGCCCCAAAATGCGCAAACTGTTGGCATTTAGCTGTTGTGCCTTTTCCACTGTCATTTTTGCACTTTTTGCGTTCGCTGTGGGATTTGTTGTCATTCTTTTGATTAATTCACAAGCGACAGAATCCGACGTCGGCTTCGACCAGTATCAGAAGATGAGAATGTTTGGACATCATTTTGGATGAAAAAACGATGAAATTGGTGAGCTTTTACCTATACTCATTTCCATATGGTAAAAATTGAGGATATAAAGAAATGTCGGAAATAATTTCATTTACGATTTTTTCACCGAAGGTAGAGAGGACCGGGATAACGGGGATTTTTACGGGCGGGTCCCGGCCCCGTGGCTTTAAATTGGTTTCTTTTCTAGATCATAACAAAAATTATTTAGTGAAAATATATTTTATTATAAAATTGAAAAAAACAAAATACAAACATTAAAAAGTTGGCACCCCTTAGTCGGAGTTGAGATTTTTGGGGTTCGGGGACGAAAACCCCGATAGAATTTGGTTGGGATTTATGGGTGCCAACCCTAATTAAAAAGTGTGACAATTAATGTCAAGTAGCCAGCCGGCTCCGACTTCTAATAACTCAGTTCATGGTCTGGCTTTGGCCATCTTCGTCTACTGAAGAGTTTTTGCGATTAGGTTACTGTAGTGACTCTGTGGACTGTAGTCGGGACGGAGGACTACGGTAGGATGATCGGAAGAAAGCGTTGTAGAAACGGTCATTTTGAAAGTGGTAAGGATGATGGTAGAAATACGTGCCGTTGCGTGTGAAATACGGAGAGGAATAATGCGGAGCAAATTCGGGAAATGGGCCAAAGGATTTCAGCAGCGGATGACCAGCAGAAAACAGTGGCATTTTTAATATAAGTATAAAAATGTCTAAAATAATAAAAATTATTTATTAATAAATTTAAATCTTTGAAAAAAATGATCTGAGCGTTTAGTTAAATATTAAAAAACAATCAATTTTTAAGAAGAAGGACAAACAAAGCTTTCAGTGAAAACCAATAAAAGAACAGCTGACATCGAAAATTTATCACATTTAGCCTTTTTCTAGGAAAATTAATTCACTAAAATCAATCTTTAATTTTTATTAAATATTAGCTGACTTTTCATTGCAAATTGCAATTCGTACGTATCTGGGATGTAACCGAATGTCAAAAAAAATGTTTGGAATTCGCACCCAAAAATATTCGGAAAATCCGGACATTTTAATTTTTCAAAGTTGCAAAATTTGTAATTTAAATAAAATAAATCTAACAAAATAATTAAAACTGTAATCTAATTCAATAGTCAAAATTTAAAATTGGAAGAATGTTATTCAAAAAAAATACGTTTTTTTTGGCTTCGCGGATAAGATAGTTCAGCTTTTTGTTAATTTTGAAAAAAATTTAAGATCGTATACCAAGCAAGACTCAAGAACCTAGACCGGAACTTGACCCCGAGACTAGAGACCGAGAGCTAAAAAACCCGAGACTTTTTTCAACAACATTTATTTAAGGTACAATTTAAAGGGTCCAAAACGTTGTTAAGCATCCAACGGCGTTACAATTTTACTAGGAGCAATAATTGACCAATTTGACTAGACTTACAAAAATTTTTAGATTTTAACGACGTTTTTTTAAAGAAAGTTGGTTAGGTCGTCTTTAAAATTACAAAACAAAAGGATGGCTACGGGCCCTAGGGTACGTTGAGATTGAGCCCCAAAAGTCTAATTAATGGATCGGAATCCGGCTCAACTATACGAATCTGAAAATTACTATGACAAATTCAAAACATTAATTGCCATTAAATAAAAGCAAAAAACATCGTGAAGAAAAGGACACTTTAGAGAGCGCAATTATCGGACGCAATGTAAAGAATGAATGAATGAAAATTAGTCCTTTTTTGTTATTGCATATTTGCAATATTTGGCATTCATATAAAGCAGCACATTTCTACGGAAGTAAATTGTGTAATAATGTTAGCCAAAAAATAAATTTGAAGAGGTGGGGGGGGGGGGGGGGGGGGGGGGGGAGAGGCTAAATTTTGCTTGGATCGCCGAGTGTTCATACTGTATGACAGACAAAAAAACTTTTCATTTCCTGAGCAGCAAAATGCCAATCGTCTGTCTTGAAGTTGGGAGTTTAAAGGCTTAATTCCTCCGAATAATTAACATAATTAAAATTTATTTTTATTTTTTTAATTTATAATGCAAGTGACAGGGAGGAGGGAGGAGCCGCCAACAAACAATGGAAGGTGTGGGCGTGGCGGAACTTTTTTTGGAAATGCCGGTCGGATACTCACCCGCAAACTTGCAATAACGGCCCATCGAACGGAGTTACCGGGCAAGAGTTTGGAAGCAATGTCGGAGAAGACAACGAATTGATCAAAAGCCATCCCCGCCAATCGGCAAAGTTTGGGAATGGTCAAAAAGTGATGACAACGAACGCTGAGGATTTGAATACCAGTAGAAAACTGTTGCAGAATAAACAAAAAGAAACGGTTTGACTTTCAAGTTATCTAATAAAAATAAAGTTTATTTAAGAATCCGATAAATTCGGTTGCCAGGGGACCACCCCTAAAAGGAAGGGGCTCTGACGGTCGATCCAACGGCGTCCTGCTGGTCACTAGTGTTCGGCAAATGGGGTTTTTCGGTATTTCGGTATAATACCGATACCGAAATCTCATAATTTTTTCGGTCGGTATACCGAAAAAAATACCGCGGTAATACCGAAAAATACCGCGGTAATACCGAAAAAATACCGAAAATACCGCGGTATTCCAGTCAAAGATATTTCGACCGGTATTCGGTATCGGTATTTCGGTAAAATACCGATACCGAAAAAATCCCGAAATCCCAAAATTTTTTCGGTCGGTATACCGAATCGGTAATACCGAAAAATACCGCGGTAATACCGTACCGTGCCGAACACTACTGGTCACAACGCCTTGGCTCCCTCACCTAATAGTAAGTCTGTTGGAACGAATGTCTTTGATGATGCTAAATATATATAATTCATTTCCTCAGTAATTTGAAAACCGGAGCTTTTTTTAGTCAGTCAGTCTGTCAAATTAAAACATTTCAAAATTTTTGTTTTTGTCCCTAACAATAATAAGTAGATTGGATTGATGTGTCCGTGCCCGTCGCCATCCTTCCTCGTACAACCCCAACCCAGCCATTTTGTCCTTATCATTAACAGGCAGTTTGCCCCATCAAAGCAAATTGCTCCGCCAAAATGCTTGTTCCCCTCATCACATCGCACCATTCACCAGTACCCCCCCCCCCTCTCCCCCCTCCTCCCCCCCCCATTCATTCATTCATCACCTCTTCGACCCCTCCTTATCGATAAGAACGACGATGTGCACATATGATGGGCAGGCAAACTCCGTCCGTCCGTTGCTCTCAATCGTCCAAAACCATCGGCGGGCGGAGTCAGTTGTCCGTCCCCAACCCCCCCCCCCCCCCCCCCCCCTCTCCCCCTCTTCCCAAATTCCATCTTTCAACTAAAACTAAATACTCATCACTCACATTCATTTTCATCATCCTTTTTATACAGTTATTTGCACAAAAAATTGGTCCCCAAAATTTCTTAATCATGTAAAGCGATCCGATAAAGCCTCTAATTTGATTTTAGAAAGTAAATGAAGCTGCTGGCGTCTTTATTCTTATTGTCTCTGATCGTTCTGCTGGTTAACGGGTAACAACAAATAAATAACTATTGATTTAGGCTTGTCTTATAAAATCATTTTAATTGCAGTAATTTCACTTTCTTAAGTTGGCGTGCTCGTGATCGTGCCATAGAATTAGCTTCATCGGATGAATCGGTCGAACTTCAGGATGTTGGTCAGCAGGACTTGGCCGCTCAGCCAGCGTCAACGCAACGAATGTCCGCACTTCGTCAAATGATGTGAGAAATGGCGACAATTTTGCATATTTTAGTCTCTTTACGGCACCTGTTTTTTAAGATTTCAGGGGGCTTAAGTTTTATTTTGTTGTTTATGTTCGGAAAATGTTTTGTTTTTCATAGGGTGGGAGATCCCCCCCCCCCCCCCCCCCCCTCTTCACCTCGGCTTACGCGATGATAACAAAATAATTCCGGCGTCAAATTGGTCTACATTTTTTGGAAACTTTTGCCAAAGGCATACCGGGTCTTTTTGGGCCATATAATTAACAAATTTGCACCGTAACTAAATTTATATTGCCTCTGCACTTACGTTTAAATTAATTTTATTAGCAATTTTTAGCGAACGTGGCGTTGCTGACTGGAATGCCTACAAGCAGAAACATGGCAGTTATGCATTTAAGTATTGCAAATTAAATATTTTATTTTAGGAAAGGCTTATGCGGATCAGGATGTTGAAAACGAGCGAATGTTGACATATTTGAGGCAAAATAAAGAAAGAAGAAGAAAAAGTCCATAAAAACATTCAAATTTCAGCGCTAAGCAGTTCATCGACAAGCACAACCAGGCTTACATTGAGGGCAAAGTGACGTTCCGGGTCGGCGAAAATCATATTGCTGATTTGGTGCTACTTTTTTGAATTTTAATTACAGCAAATTTTCATTATTCTTTCTCATTTTAGCCCTTTTCGGAGTATAAAAAGCTGAACGGTTACCGCCGGCTGCTTGGGGACAATTTGCGCCGCAATGCGTCCACTTTTCTTGCGCCAATGAATGTTGGCGATTTGCCGGAATCGGTGGATTGGCGTGACAAAGGATGGGTTACTGAAGTGAAGAATCAGGTGGACTTCCAAATTTAATTGTTTAAAACCAAAATTGGATTGCAAATATTCCCATATTTCAGGGAATGTGCGGTTCATGTTGGGCATTTAGTTCCACCGGAGCGCTGGAGGCGCAACACGCTCGTCAGACGGGACAGCTCATGTCAAGAAATTGGGAATAGTTTTTGAATTTTGGCCTGGCCCTTTTCAGTTCTTTGTCGGAGCAGAATCTGATTGACTGCTCGAAGAAGTACGGCAACATGGGCTGCAACGGAGGCATCATGGACAACGCCTTCCAGTACATCAAGGACAACAACGGCGTCGACAAAGAGCTGGACTACCCTTACAAGGCCAAGGTCGGAATGTGCAATGAATCAATCGCCGGTTTATTTCAATAAACCGAATTTTTTAGAAAATTTAAAATTTGCTGCCTAAATAATTAATGTTAATGCCATGCTTCTCAGACTGGCAAAAAGTGCCTGTTCAAGCGCAACGATGTGGGCGCAACGGACACCGGCTTCTTCGACATTGCGGAAGGGGACGAGGAGAAGCTGAAGGTGGGCCAATTTTCATTCGTTTAAAAGGGATTATATATCGCCATGTTGTCTCTTCTTCAGATCGCTGTTGCAACTCAAGGCCCCGCCTCTGTCGCCATCGGTTATACTTTTGTTGATTAATATTTTTAATTCGTTTTAGATTCTCTGGGTTTGTATACGTCCTTGAATGGCAAGGACAGTCCTTGAAAAAATATTTTCGTTCCTAAAATTGAAATGTCCTTATTCCAGCAAATGCAGGGTTTTCGGTCAAATACCGATACCGAAATCTCAAAAATTTCCAGTAATGCCGAAAACTACCGCGGTAATACCGTACCGTGCCGAAACACTAATTTCAAGAATGCCCCTGAAAATGAGAATTTGGCGTAAATGTTGCAAATTTTTTTGAAAACAGGATTTGATCATGAAAAACTTTAAAATTGTGATTTTTCCGCGAATTTAGATATATTTTTCTAACTAAATCCGTTCATTTTTATTTTTCTTTCGGCGGCCGGACTCCTCCAAAATCGGTCCTAATACGAACCCTGTTTTAGTAGATGTTATTTGTATAATTAGAAATGCCTTTTCTCTTTCCTTACACAATTTGAACTTTTTCAGATGCCGGCCACCGTTCCTTCCAATTGTACACCCACGGCGTTTACTTCGAGAAGGAATGCAGTCCGGAAAATCTGGACCATGGCAAGAACTCTCAAAAAAAGCAAATGGAAAATTCTCTGTCTAAAAGGTGTTCTTGTGGTGGGCTACGGCACTGACGCGCAGCAGGGCGATTACTGGATTGTGAAGAACAGTTGGGGCGCCCACTGGGGCGAGCAGGGTTCGGTTTTGGTTGGAATTTTAAAAAAGTTACACGCAAAAACTAGGCTATATCCGCATGGCACGTAACCGCAAAAACAATTGCGGCATCGCCTCGCACGCCTCGTACCCGTTGGTCTAGGCGAATGAGTGGACGGACGTCCTTGACGCCTTTTTTTGTTTGGAAATTATTCGTTTAAATGTGCAAGATAATCGATTTTAAAGTTTATTTTTTATGTTCTCAATTTGTAAATGGTCATTTTCTGACAATTAAAAATAACATGTGAAATAAAGCTCGTGCTTATTTAGCGACAGAACATTCTGGAACCCCACAAAAACCGGGACTTGAATTCTGAGGCGTTTCAATCTCCATTAATCAAATTCATTACAGTTTTTGTTACGTCCAATTAAAATAAAATGCGTTTGGGCAAATTGAAACCTGCCCAATTCGTCATTATTGTTACGAGTTAAACGACGGACGAATGGTCGGCGGGGCGGGGCGGGTGGGCGAAGGGTTTGGCCCCGATAATATTTTTAAATTAAATCAGGTCTTTATTGAAGAAAAACATTGGCAAACCTTTTCCAACCTCCTCCGTTGGAGCAAAACAGTGCGCATTTCCTCATAACATTTTGGGTAAACTGACGCGTACAAAAAGACGGAAGAATATGTCGAGATTCGTCATTCATTCTCAGCCCTATCTTTCAATATTTCACGTTACAATATTTAATTTTTAATTTTTTTAAAATAGAAGCGATGAAACAGTTTACTGTACTTTCGTGCCTTTTGATGGCTGTGCAATTTCTGTTGCCGTCCGACGCAGCGGACATCGGCGGAGATGGAGCAGTAGCTGAGTAAGAACTCGGAAAAATGCCAGCTTTTGCAAAGTACACACTTTTAAGCAGGAGGGCAAAACGAAATGACATGGGCGGCGGCATGGGAGGCGGCATGGGAGGCGGAGGAGGGATGGGAAGTGGCTTTGGAGGCATGGGAGCCATGCCTGGCAGTGGCGGCATGGGAGCAATGCCTGGCAGTGGCATGGGAGGAGGGATGGGAAGTGGCAGCAATTTCGGTGGCGGAAATTACGGTAGCAGTGGTGGCAGCAGCGGTTACGGTAAAAGTGGCTACGGTAGCACTGGTGGGAGTTACGGCGGCGGGAGTAACAGTGGCGGAAGTTACGGGTAACACTGGTGGAAGTTACGGCGGCGGGAGTAGCGGTGGCGGAAGTTACGGTAGCACTGGTGGAAGTTACGGAGGACGGAAATAATGGAGGCAGCGGCTATAGCTAATACAAATGTTGATGGAGAAAGAGAAAGCATTTGATTGTCCAAATTTAAATAACAGCATTTATCCTTTTAAATGACTTTTACTTTTAGTAACAAAAAAACATGTATTCAAACATTCCTAAATTTGTTAGCACGAATTCCGTGCGTCCCCGACTTTGCGTTTGACGAGACTCGAAACCTTCCATAAAAGTTCCACTAAAAATAGTTTTTTTTTCAAAAAACATTGCCTGGGACTAACTTTAAAAATTAACATCTTTTGAGCATAATTTTTATTAGTGAAAAAAGTGACTTTTTTGAATTCAGAATCTATGAAATCTTTTCTATCATCATGGAGTTTGTCAGTTATCCAAATATTTTAGAACCAATTAGTAGGTAGAATTACATATCTCCTTCCATTAACATAGCCAGTAGTCAATGCTTCCGCGAATGTTTTCGTTTATAATGCCAGTAGAAAGTGTATATTAATTATCTGAATGAATTCCGTCACATTTCCTCTATCCAAAAATGTTCTCTTTTTGTTTGGCAAATTACCTTTTGAGTGAACAGGTTTTCTTCTAAGTCCCATGTCAAAGTGTCCCCAAAACCAATCATCACATTTTAAACATTTTGTTTTGGTTAGTTATCCTTTTGCATCGCTTTCGGGGGAGATTCACTCAGACAACTCAAAAGTGCGATCATTTTTTCAACGAAATGAATTTGGTTTTAATTTGGTTTTAATTATTTGGCGAATGTTTCCCCCCCCCCCCCTCTTTTCACTATATAATTTAATTCATTTCTTCACTAATTCCTTTGATAGAGAGAGTTTCGTCACAGAGACACAACGCGCGCGAACGAACGCATTCGTCAATAAATTCAACAAATTTTGGTACAAATACCCCAAAATATGCGTTTTAATTGAGCAAAAAGAAAAAAAAGATTTCGCAATTAAATTTCAATTCAACTCGACAGTTATGAAGAAATTTGCATTTCTTTTGATTTTTCTAATTGCTTTGGACTCTTTCCTATCAGCCAATTCTGTAGAAGAGAAGGAAAGCGGCCTTGGGTATGTTTGAAATTTCAGGAAATTATTAATAAATTCAAACATTTCAGAATAGCAAAACGGAGTGGTGGATATGGAAGCGGAAGTTACGGTGGTATGAGTTACGGAAGCAGCAGTTACGGTAGTAGTGGCAGCTATGGTGGCAGAGGTTACGGTAGTAGTGGCAGCTACGGCGGCAGAAGTTACGGTGGCGGTGCAACTAGTAGTGGCAGTTACGGCGGCAGAAGTTACGGTGGCGGTGCAACTAGTAGTGGCAGTTACGGCGGCAGAAGTTACGGTGGCGGTGCAACTAGTAGTGGCAGTTACGGCGGCAGAAGTTACGGTGGCGGTGCAACTAGTAGTGGCAGTTACGGCGGCAGAAGTTACGGTGGCGGTGCAACTAGTAGTGGCAGTTACGGCGGCAGAAGTTACGGTGGCGGTGCAACTAGTAGTGGCAGTTACGGCGGCAGAAGTTACGGTAGTAGTGGCAGTTACGGCGGCAGAAGTTACGGTGGTGGGGCAAGTTACGGTGGCGGTGCAACTAGTAGTGGCAGTTACGGCGGCAGAAGTTACGGTAGTAGTGGCAGTTACGGCGGCAGAAGTTACGGTGGTGGGGCAAGTTACGGTGGCGGTGCAACTAGTAGTGGCAGTTACGGCGGCAGAAGTTACGGTAGTAGTGGAAGTTACGGCGGCAGAAGTTACGGTGGAAGCGGATATGGTTAATGCAATTTGTTGAAACCAAAGACGAACGGATGAAAATACAAATGGCCACTTTATTGTTGTTCAACATCCAAATTTCAGTATTAAAAAAAATAACATTTTCCAATTTAACGAAAGTGTTTATAAACATATGACTAATGACTGTATAAATTTACACATCGTTTGCTGTCATTCGCGCTTTCTTTTTTCAATTTTAAGAGGAAGTCCAATTTTGGGGCGAAGAATTGGCTCGAGGGCTGGCATATTTTGAAGGAATGGCACATCGGTAGAAAAGTGAAAATGGAACAAAAGATGTGCCAATAAAAGTTTTAGTTGAAGCATTGCAAATTTTTGACCTTTAAAAAGCTTTTTTTAATTTAATAAAAAATATCAAATAACCGATGCAATTCCTCTGACCGCCACTGAACGGAATGTAATCGAAGGCATTTCGTTTGGATACATTTTCGGGCAGAAAATTATCCGGATTGAATTGCCAGTGGTCGGGATACACCTGCAATTAAAATGTAATTTATTCAAATCGCCTTTTGTCGGACCTTTTCATTGTGGTGGAGTAAAATCGGCGCCACAACGGCCAACGCACCTCGGGGCCATATTTTGCCGTTGACGGCCAAATCCCTTTGCAATTGGCGCTCTACCACTGGCACCGCCGGGAACAGTCGAAGACTTTCTCGAATGCACCGGTCCAAGTAGCGAAGTTCGTTCGCATCCGCTGAATGCAACGCAATGTCGTCGGCATTGTCCCAGGCATTGACGACGCCAAACTTATCAACAAGTTCAGAATGTACACGCAACTGGCACTCGGGATGGCAAGCCAAGCACCACAGGGTCCAGATTAGGGCGTGAGACGTAGTGTCATGTCCTAATGAAAAGCCGTAAACGAGTCACTTCAAAGACTGAGAAAAGCTTATTTGTAAAGCGCATAAATTATTATAAGAGTTCGAAGGCTTATATCTGGCCTTCTTAGGCTTATAGCCTCGGGTTTTGCATAGAAGAAGGCAAAAAATAACATTGATTTAACAACAACAGCTTTCAAAGCTATTAAGGGTCTCACCAAATTTCACATATCCAAGAAGACAAGACCGTTACTTTTGCGAGTAAGACGCCAAAATGGGAAAACATTGCAATAATATTTATTTAATTGAGCAGTCAAAAACTGAAATAAACTTCCCGCGGGTGTCGAATGCAAGTTAATTAGGTATAATTAATGCACCTGCGAACATAAATGTGTCCACTTGCTCTCGCAGCTCCTCCGGGCCTAAAGTGTCCGTGCCTTCCATATCCAACAACAAATCCAAAAATGATTCGCCTTTCTCTGCTTTTGCCACCTTTTGTTGGGCTCTGATTTTGATACGTTCCTCAATTACCTGCCAAAGCAAAGATGAAATATTATGTAAAATGATTTTAATTGAATAAAATTCTAAAAATGCTAAAATTAAAAAGCAAATATTTTCTCGTAGCCAAACACCGCACTGCTGGCTGAACAGCACAACCTTTGCGGTGAATGCCTTCAATTTTTGCACACATTTTCGGGTGGCGAATCCGTGACCAAACAGAAACCAAGTGAACGGACAAAAGTAGAACATCGGATTCATCACAAAATCGTGCAGGTACCGGTTAAAGTCGCCCACCGACTTCACATATTCCTGCTGACTGTCCGTCTGTAGACGAACACCCATTATAGCCTCTAAATATGTATATATGTTAGTAATTAAAAACCTTTTTGAACAAAACTTTTACATTTTAACGAAAATAAAAATAAAATAGGTTTAATGGACGACCAACCAGCGGCAATGGCCAGTGAACAGTGCTGAAGCATTAGAGCAAGGTCCTCTTTAGCTCTTGACAAATCATCGGAACTTTCCAACTTGGTCAATCTGCATGGACATAATCAAAAAATATACGCAAGATGTCCCTATTGCCATTTTCTTACTTGTCCACCAATTTGCGTGCTTCAGCGTTGAAAATATGCGTGTACTGCTCCAACTTGGCGAAGTGGAAGGTGGGCGTCAGAATGCGTCGCTGCCGTTTCCATTTCGCTCCGGCACTTAGCAGCAAACCCTCGCCAAGCCATTGCCTGAAGAAGGCGTAGTCATTGCCTTTGGTCAGTTCGACAGAGTTTTCCAATATTTCCTGAATTTTATCAGTTGGACGGACGACATTAAATGTTTTGTCGAATATCAAAATTTTAACAATTAAACAAAATTATTGAAAAAAAATTCTTAAAAATCTAAGACCTTGGCACTCTCTGAATTCAATGCCCAAAGATTGAGTTCGGTGGCAAACCACCAACACATCACGTTATGTCCTTCGCGAAGTGCCTGATTTGCATGGCCAATTAGGAACTCCGACACTTCTGAGTTGAATTAGAGAATATTATTGGGAAAATTTTAATGTATTTTAAACAGGGATGTGCCATTCCCGTTTTTAAAAGACGAAATCGGAAACCAATTCCAAACATGAAACTTTAATGATTAAATTTTACATTTTTAATTATTAAAGCAAAAATTTAAATTTTAGTCAAGATGTCATAATTAAAGGGCATTTTTTCATCCCGAATTTTCCCAAAATAACTCAAAACCACGGCATATGCGTAATACGGAAGGAATCCTATCCCTGTTATCTTTATCATTAAATATAATTAAATAGAGTACAATTTAAATAAAATCAAACAAAAATTCAATGAAATAAAATCGACGCGACCATATCTGCACTTTGGGAACAGATGGAGATGTCCGATCAGTGGGAGTCTGGCAAGCTGCCAAAAGTTGTCAGACGCTGTCAAAAGGCGACGATAATTCGAAAAAGCGGTAAAAAGCCAAAATATGCAAAAAATAAAAAATAATGTCAAAAAAGTAAGCAGCAGAAACATTCTCAGGCGAGCTTTTTTTGTTATCTGTTAAATCTAGAAGTAATTTTAATCATTTTACAATAATAATTACCTAATTACAAGAATGATAATTTTAAAACCCGCCGGCGATAAATAAAGTGGTCGATGGCGACGTTTAATAACTAGTAGAAGGGACAAATGCAAAAGAATCGATGATTTAAGTACATAAACACTTTGCGAAGGCTATTTGAATTCATTCCCAAAACTGTGTTATTTATACCTAGACTTTTTGAAATTGAGAATTTAAATCATTTTTAAAGTTTATTTGTATTAACTACCAGGGTTCGGAGTTTTCCGACCCGTGAATTGTTTTATCTTACGCCCGCTGATCACTTTATTTGTATTAATTAAACTCAATCAAGCCTCAATTTTTTTCGCATTATGTTCTTTATTTGCATTTTAAGTTTTTCTTCAACAGCTTTTGTTTTATATATTAAGAGATGGGCATTAATTTGGAGTCTTTTTAATTTAAAAAAAATATCAAATAACCGATGCAATTCCTCTGACCGCCACTGAACGGAATGTAATCGAAGGCATTTCGTTTGGATACATTTTCGGGCAGAAAATTATCCGGATTGAATTGCCAGTGGTCGGGATACACCTGCAATTAAAATGTAATTTATTCAAATCGCCTTTTGTCGGACCTTTTCATTGTGGTGGAGTAAAATCGGCGCCACAACGGCCAACGCACCTCGGGGCCATATTTTGCCGTTGACGGCCAAATCCCTTTGCAATTGGCGCTCTACCACTGGCACCGCCGGGAACAGTCGAAGACTTTCTCGAATGCACCGGTCCAAGTAGCGAAGTTCGTTCGCATCCGCTGAATGCAACGCAATGTCGTCGGCATTGTCCCAGGCATTGACGACGCCAAACTTATCAACAAGTTCAGAATGTACACGCAACTGGCACTCGGGATGGCAAGCCAAGCACCACAGGGTCCAGATTAGGGCGTGAGACGTAGTGTCATGTCCTAATGAAAAGCCGTAAACGAGTCACTTCAAAGACTGAGAAAAGCTTATTTGTAAAGCGCATAAATTATTATAAGAGTTCGAAGGCTTATATCTGGCCTTCTTAGGCTTATAGCCTCGGGTTTTGCATAGAAGAAGGCAAAAAATAACATTGATTTAACAACAACAGCTTTCAAAGCTATTAAGGGTCTCACCAAATTTCACATATCCAAGAAGACAAGACCGTTACTTTTGCGAGTAAGACGCCAAAATGGGAAAACATTGCAATAATATTTATTTAATTGAGCAGTCAAAAACTGAAATAAACTTCCCGCGGGTGTCGAATGCAAGTTAATTAGGTATAATTAATGCACCTGCGAACATAAATGTGTCCACTTGCTCTCGCAGCTCCTCCGGGCCTAAAGTGTCCGTGCCTTCCATATCCAACAACAAATCCAAAAATGATTCGCCTTTCTCTGCTTTTGCCACCTTTTGTTGGGCTCTGATTTTGATACGTTCCTCAATTACCTGCCAAAGCAAAGACGAAATATTATGTAAAATGATTTTAATTGAATAGAATTCCAAAAATGCTAAAATTAAAAGCAATCTCGTAGCCAAACACGGCACTGAACAGCACAACCTTTGCGGTGAATGCCTTCAATTTTTGCACACATTTTCGGGTGGCGAATCCGTGACCAAACAGAAACCAAGTGAACGGACAAAAGTAGAACATCGGATTCATCACAAAATCGTGCAGGTACCGGTTAAAGTCGCCCACCGACTTCACATATTCCTGCTGACTGTCCGTCTGTAGACGAACACCCATTATAGCCTCTAAATATGTATATATGTTAATTAAAAACCTTTTTGAACAAAACTTTTACATTTTAACGAAAATAAAAATAAAATAGGTTTAATGGACGACCAACCAGCGGCAATGGCCAGTGAACAGTGCTGAAGCATTAGAGCAAGGTCCTCTTTAGCTCTTGACAAATCATCGGAACTTTCCAACTTGGTCAATCTGCATGGACATAATCAAAAAAATATACGCAAGATGTCCCTATTGCCATTTTCTTACTTGTCCACCAATTTGCGTGCTTCAGCGTTGAAAATATGCGTGTACTGCTCCAACTTGGCGAAGTGGAAGGTGGGCGTCAGAATGCGTCGCTGCCGTTTCCATTTCGCTCCGGCACTTAGCAGCAAACCCTCGCCAAGCCATTGCCTGAAGAAGGCGTAGTCATTGCCTTTGGTCAGTTCGACAGAGTTTTCCAATATTTCCTGAATTTTATCAGTTGGACGGACGACATTAAATGTTTTGTCGAATATTAAAATTTTAACAATTAAACAAAATTATTGAAAATTCTCAAAAATCTAAGACCTTGGCACTCTGTGAATCCAATGCCCAAAGATTGAGTTCGGTGGCAAACCACCAACACATCACGTTATGTCCTTCGCGAAGTGCCTGATTTGCATGGCCAATTAGGAACTCCGACACTTCTGAGTTGAATTAGAGAATATTATTGGGAAAATTTTAATGTATTTTAAACAGGGATGTGCCATTCCCGTTTTTAAAAGACAAAATCGGAAACACTTTTAATGATTAAATTTTACAATTTTAATTATTAAAGCAAAAAATTTAAGTTTTAGTCAAGATGCCATCATTAGGGGGCAGTTTCTAATTCCGTTTTTTTTCCAAAACAAGGAATAACTTAAAACCACGGCATATGCGTAATACAGAAGGAATCCTGTCCCTGTTATCTTTATCTATTAAAATATAATAAATAGAGTACAATTTAAATAAAATCAAAAAACAAAAATTCAAAACGCGACCATATCTGCACTTTGGGAACAGATGGAGATGTCCGATCAGTGGGAGTCTGGCAAGCTGCCAAAAGTTGTCAGACGCTGTCAAAAGGCGACGATAATTCGAAAAAGCGGTAAAAAGCCAAAATATGCAAAAAATAAAAAATAATGTCAAAAAAGTAAGCAGCAGAAACATTCTCAGGCGAGCTTTTTTTGTTATCTGTTAAATCTAGAAGTAATTTTAATCATTTTACAATAATAATTACCTAATTACAAGAATGATAATTTTAAAACCCGCCGGCGATAAATAAAGTGGTCGATGGCGACGTTTAATAACTAGTAGAAGGGACAAATGCAAAAGAATCGATGATTTAAGTACATAAACACTTTGCGAAGGCTATTTGAATTCATTCCCAAAACTGTGTTATTTATACCTAGACTTTTTGAAATTGAGAATTTAAATCATTTTTAAAGTTTATTTGTATTAACTACCAGGGTTCGGAGTTTTCCGACCCGTGAATTGTTTTATCTTACGCCCGCTGATCATTTATTTGTATTAATTAAACTCAATCAAGCCTCAATTTTTTCGCATTATGTTCTTTATTTGCATTTTAAGTTTTTCTTCAACAGCTTTTGTTTTATATATTAAGAGATGGGCATTAATTTGGAAAAAAGTACCAATTATAATAATTTAAAATGCAAAATGATTAATGCCTTTTATGCAAATAAATATATATAGCGACGCAAATCGAACAATTTATGTTAAGGAGGGGAATGTGAAGCCTAAAAACTGTAAAGTTTAAATAAGCAATTTTAGTTTGTCAAAGCAGGAAAATGGAATAAAAGAGATGAACGATAAAAGACAAAAGCGCCAAAATAATCAAAAACGGTTGCTCCACAAACATTTCCGGTCAGACTAATTAATGTATTTGATGCGCAGCTTGTAAAAGCCTTGCTGTTCCGTCTTGGCTAAGTGAAAGCCAAAAAAAGAAAGACGGCTCTTTCCCAATTTATTCCATCGGAACGAATTTTCCTGCCAAAATTTTTAGCTCAGCCTTTGTCTAAATTTGAGATCAATTTCATCATACCGTCGTAATTCACTTCTTATTTGGCATTAATAACCGGACTCTTACGTGCAGCCCGCCATTTAAAGCCGACGTTCAGTGCCGTCTTATAGTCATGGTTATACAAATGCTTATGGCGACTTACTACATCGAGTTAAAAATGGTCATAAATTATTAGGTTTTCCAACGGTACCATCCATTTCACAAAATAATGCATCCACTACGTATGACCATTGTGTTAATGCGATCATCACATTTTTGGGTGGTCGGTCATATATTTATTGTGAATTTTTTATTTTTTAGTTTAATTTAAATTAATATTTGATCGGGCCTAAGATCCAATTTATATGAGCTCAACTTTTGATTGTTCAAATCCGAGTCCGGGATTTAAAATTGGGCAAAATGTAGGTCAGGTTGTAAAACGAGAGTTTCCAATTATGGCGAATCATTGCGTTTGACCGAGCGGACCGTGAAAAGCGGCAAGAGGAGCGCGTGAAGCGTCAGGATGACCGAGCCGACCGTGAAGAACGTATTATACTTTAGAACTATCCTTAGCGATTGAAAAAATTGTGTACAATAATGATGAACCCTTTTCTGTTTAAAATGGTTCTTTTTATTCACGCATTTTTGCCAAAGCTAAAATTAATAATGATACAAATTCTTCTGCGATAGTGTTTGAAAGTTAAACATTTCAATATAAACGGAATCAAACATTATACGCATTAGAAATGCTTTGGAAACCGTCTATTCAATCGTTTTTATTAAACAGAATGCCAAATCTTGAAATTTTCTTAAGCGAAGCCTAAATTTCTCGGTGTTTTTGGTTCGGTCTGAACAATTTTGAGGGAAAATAGCCCACAAAATTCCCTACAAAGGCCAAAATACCACTAACAAATAAGCTTGTGATTTTTCCCTGATAAGGAACCGGTTTTTGAGCCTATTTTGGCATTTTTCTCACCTATTTTAGGCGTCTATTTTGAGATTCTTCGAGCCTAAATTAGCCCTGCATCACAAATTTAGAGTTTTTTCTGAAACTTTTTGGGTAACGCAAAATTTTTTGAATTTATTGATATCACCGATTTATTGCATTTTCTATATCAAACTCTATTCTCAAAAAAACATATAAAAATTTGAAAAATCCGGGCTCTCTTAATAATTATATAGCGATGCAAAGAACCAATGATGTTTAATGAGCTTTTTCTTGGTAAATTAGGGGAAAAAAAGCCAGGCTATTGTAGAAATTTCCAAAATAAGGAGATCGAAGATCAAAAATAAGTTTTACGGACAGAAGACAAAAATTATAATTTAATGCAAAAATATGACTAATTTGCGCCCAGTCCTGGTTGTACCGTACCATAAGTGTCCGGTTGCACCCACCAAAAAAACCGTGTATATGAGAAGAAAGCCAAACGCTTTTTGAGAAGCCGCTGAAGGACAAACAAATGCTGATTTTGCGATGAAATTCACGTGAAAATGTGCACCGGAGACACCCATTAACCGCCCCCCCCAAGCGACAGCCTGCGAAGCTCTGTCAAAAGCCAACCCCCCCCCCCCCCCCCTCTCCCTCTTCGGATGTGTTACCCCCCCCCCCCACTTCCTTCCACCCGCCCGTTCAGAATATTCTTCTTCCCAACATTCTCTCTCTCTCTCCTCTCTCTCTCTCTCTCTCTCTCTCTCTCTCTCTCTCTCTCTCTCTCTCTCTCTCTCTCTCTCTCTCCCCCTCTCTCCCCCTCTCTCTCCCTCTCTCTCTCTCTCTCTCTCCCCCTCTCTCCCCCTCTCTCCCTCTCTCTCTCTCTCTCTCTCTCTCTCTCTCTCTCTCTCTCTCTCTCTCTCTCTCTCTCTCTCTCTCTCTCTCTCTCTCTCTCTCTCTCTCTCTCTCTCTCTCTCTCTCTCTCTCTCTCTCTCTCTCTCTCTCTCTCTCTCTCTCTCTCTCTCTCTCTCTCTCTCTCTCTCTCTCTCTCTCTCTCTCTCTCTCTCTCTCCCCCTCTCTCCCCCTCTCTCTCCCTCTCTCTCTCTCTCTCTCTCCCCCTCTCTCCCCCTCTCTCCCTCTCTCTCTCTCCCTCTCTCTCTCTCTTCTCCCTCTCTCTCTCTCTTTACCCACAAATTCAAAGCCTCACATCTCGCACTCTCTCCTCTCTATTAACCAACCCACTTTTGTCTATTCCCTTCCCTTCCCCTCCCTCTAACATCCCCCGAAGGGCAAAAGTGCACTCGTCCAACCCAGCGCCCACTTTTTCTACAAATCCATAAGCTCAATGGAGCACATAGCACATAGAACGTCTTCATCGACGCCCTAATAATATTCATAAAAATGCTTTTGCGCAAAAGCCAAAGGCACCTTTGTGCTTAATGGCACAGAAAAAATTCCTTTAAGACTAAAATTTATTTTATAATATTCATTTTCTCATTTTCCAATCCAAATTTGAGGAATCAAAAATTGAATTGTTCATGGCTTCATTGTTTGACATTTTTATCCATATTCAAATTTTTGCGATCACTTTTTTTCCTAAATGTGAATGAATCGGTCTTTGCTTCCTTTCCGCCATTTCTGTACAAATAATTCCTTCGCTAATTCAATTTATGAATGTGTTCAATCACGTGCAATAATGCTTCATATGCATAAAAAAAGCATTTGGCAGTCGCCAGAGTGTAAACATTTGACACAAAAACTAACAAAAGCTGGTCAAATTTTGTCCAATTTTGAAATCTAAATTAAATTTGCATATTTATTCCGCGGTGCGTAAAAGTGGCAAAAAAGCCATTTTTGAAAACAAATCGAGTAGTTTTTGCTAAGTCCTAACATTTACAGATAATTGAAGGGTGACTATTGGTGCTATGAAAAAAAGTGAAGGCTTTTAATGCCATTTTGGTTGCTTTTATTTCAATGTCCAATCAATTCACTCACTCACTGATCTCGCCTTCTATCCCCCCCCCCAGCCCCAACTTCGCCCATCTCAACGGTTTTTGTCAGAAAAAGCGGCCTAATTCGTACTTCGTCCCCTTTTGGACTGGGATGGGGGGAATTGCGACAGCTGCCGCTGATATGAGAGAATGGCATTTATTGTCAAAGGATCAAAAAACGAAATGAGTCCCGCGATCTGCTCTCGAGAAGAGAAAGAGGAATAGCCTCGATAAATGATGTGGTGGCAAGCCTCGATTTGCCTCAGAAATAAAAGAAGATGGATTTGTTGCCATTTTACGACAGGCTCCCCCCCCCCTCCCCTCCCCCCCTCTTCGCCAATGTTAAGCTCAGCCTTCCCTTCCCCCCCCCCCCTAATTAGTTGTTGCTAATGACGCTTCTGGATGGCAAATTGGCTAAATTTATTTTTTTGAAGCAAAATGTTTTTTTCTTTCAAATTTTTAGTTTCGAATTCGCCTTTAAAGTCTTTATTATTTACATTTTGGTTTTCTTTTTTTTGGAATTCCTCAGCTCGTCTCGCCAGCCCCCTTCATTTCAACCAATCAGACCACAATTTCATAATCTAATCTTCCAACAAAAGGTGTTAAAGAGACGCAAACACAAAAAATGAAATTTGCAAATTTTCCGCAAATTCCATCCATTTTCTTCTTATCATCTCGCTTAATGCTCGTTTCACCTAACAACCGGGAGACTCATCATTTTGGTGAATGAACACATTTTTACGGATGGTACTGGGGACGGGGACGGGGAACGGGGAACGGAGGACGGGGCGGGGGATGGGGACGGGGCGGGGGCGGGGGACGGGGGGGGGCGGGGGACGGGGGGGGGGGACGGGGCGGGGGACGGGGGGCGGGGGACGGGGGGGGGGGGGGGGGTTGGAAGTATAAAAGTGTTGAGGGCTGCGTGACCTCCCTCACCACCCGGCCATATGACGGGGCAGGTAAAAAATTCATTGAAAAGTGTTTCCGTCCCAATATTTTCAAAAAGATTTCGATTGGTCCAATTGTTGCTTTTTTCAACGGAATTCGTTGAAAGACCTAAACTTTGCTCTAATTTGTAAGAGAAACAACTGTTGTTGGCTGAAGCCACCCCACTTAATGACGCATTTAAATTTTTAAAAGGAAACAAAAATCCCACTAATCTTTGAGCCCTTAGGCAATGGTGGAATATTTGCATATTTTCACATGCTATTCATGTGCTTGCAAGAATACATTTTCCAAACGTTTAATTACACGAATGGATACTCTCATTATCTCAATTCATGAAAAGCTTCGCAGGATTTCACATGTTGCAAGAATCCATTACAGCCAAGATTATCGCGTCATTTCACATGAATATGCTTACATTATAATTAGCATAATTTGATATTTTTTCAATTATTAAAATAATACCAAAAAAAAGAAGGAGCGAGAGCCATAAACGGCAAATTGTTAGCACTGGCTGGAATTGCAAAGGCCCTTCGAACAAAAATTGAAGTCGGGCGAAAATGGCGCCGCTCAGTTTCCAAGTGAACGAATATTACGCGCAAATTTCGGAGTTGGTGCCCGGCCTGTACATATGCGGGGTGACCGGCCTGAGCTCTGCCAACATGAAGGCCTTTCGCATTGAGCTGATCGTGAACGCCACCAGGGAGGTGCCGAACCTGAAGAGCCTTGGGCAGATACAGCGGATGAAGCTGTGGGTGGAGGACACCACGGACGAGGACTTGTTCCCCCACTTTGACATCGTGGCGGACCAGGTAAAGGGCTTGCTGCTTTCCGGGGTCGACTCTTTGACATTTTAAAGCTCTAGCCGACAAGACCGTAACCCTTTTCTAATCGGCCTATTCTCAAAAACGATCGGGAGAATATTATGCGCATCAATTACAGATCCATGCCGTCATTCAAGACCGTGGTGCCGTCCTGGTGCACTGTGTGGCCGGCGTGTCCCGGTCTGCCGCCATCTGTTTGGCCTATCTGCTGAAGTACCGGACGCGGTCTCTGAGAGCTGCCTACCATTTGATGTGCTCGAAGCGCCCAATGGTCCGTCCCAATTTGAGCTTTTGGCGTCAGCTCATCCACTACGAGCAGGTGGGTCAAGCCAATTGTGGCAAGATTCTAACATTTTGGCATTTTAGCAAATCAAACGCAATGTCGGCTCGGTGCGCATTGTGCGGGATGAAGCACAGCCAGACAAGCTGCTTCCCGATGTAATTTTAAGCATAATTTGGCATTTATTTTTCTGCTACAATTCATCAATGATCACATTTGGCAATAATCTTCATTTAAGGTCTACCTGAAGAATGTGATCCCTGATCAGCTAAGTCGTCCTCTGTCGCCGACAAATGCCACCGACGCGGCACAAATCGTGCCGAAACTGTTTTCTGATGAATCGGCACCGGTCACACAGCTTCCGTCGAGTCGGCACCGCAGGAACAGCTCCGGCGGGTCGGCACGCGTCAAATTTGTCCCCGTGCTCGAAGTGCTCACCGAAATGGCGGCAGAGTCTGCGGCGTGACAGCAAAAAAAAACATTTGAAAGGAACATAAAACCCCAAAAATTAAAATAAATTAACATTTGTTTTTAGCTGTTTCCGGGCACAATTCCCTTGATATGAATTTTTTAAAATGAATTTGTTCTAACTTTTGAATGAATTCTTTTGAAACATCAAATTTTGAGTTTTTAAAAAATGATTATTTCACCATATAACAATTAATCTACCGTACTGTCGCTATTCCTTTCGTCTACCGATGCATGCCTTATCTCTGTAGAATTCGTCGTTTACCATTCCCTTCAAGGAATGTAGGTATATTGTATGTATTACTGTAATTATAGTAAGCAATTTCTTCATTGGATTGTGGTCAATTTTTCTTCTATTTCCTCACAATGTTTAAAGAGCATAATACGGGTGTAATTAATGTAAATTACTTATTTAAGTGCGCATTTTATATTGTTTTGATTACTAAATAAAAATTGTTGGCTTTCTGTTTTAATTATAATTTAGAAATAATTTTAATGTTTTATAAAAACTTAAATTCGCAAAGCTCAAGTCGATTATGCCAAACAAATCAACATAAAATCAACAATTATTCATAAAATTGCCTTCCCCCCCCCCCTCCGAATATGTACCCAAATTAACCCTTTGATGTTGTCACAAATTACCAATTTGAACGGCAAACTAAGCAACTGCCTTGCAATTTAATTATGTATAAACTGTAACATTGTAAAAAATGACAATTCAAACAAAAAGTAAATAGTGAGTTTTGTACCCGTGTGATTACCCGGAAGGGTAAAAATGATTAAATGAACATTTCTAAGGAAGGAATAGAAAACAAAAATTGAATAAAAGAAAATAAACTGGTGGGACTAATTATTAGGACAATAAGCTGTAAAAGGCGGAGCTAAATTACCACAAAAAGTAATCTGGCTTAAGTTATGGTAATGTTCGCAAAACAACATCACGCCGCAGACTCTGCCGCCATTTCGGTGAGCACTTCGAGCACGGGGACAAATTTGACGCGTGCCGACCCGCCGGAGCTGTTCCTGCGGTGCCGACTCGACGGAAGCTGTGTGACCGGTGCCGATTCATCAGAAAACAGTTTCGGCACGATTTGTGCCGCGTCGGTGGCATTTGTCGGCGACAGAGGACGACTTAGCTGATCAGGGATCACATTCTTCAGGTAGACCTTAAATGAAGATTATTGCCAAATGTGATCATTGATGAATTGTAGCAGAAAAATAAATGCCAAATTAATTGCTTAAATTACATCGGGAAGCAGCTTGTCGGGCTGTGCTTCATCCCGCACAATGCGCACCGAGCCGACATTGCGTTTGATTTGCTAAAATGCCAAAATGTTAGAATCTTGCCACAATTGGCTTGACCCACCTGCTCGTAGTGGATGAGCTGACGCCAAAAGCTCAAATTGGGACGGACCATTGGGCGCTTCGAGCACATCAAATGGTAGGCAGCTCTCAGAGACCGCGTCCGGTACTTCAGCAGATAGGCCAAACAGATGGCGGCAGACCGGGACACGCCGGCCACACAGTGCACCAGGACGGCACCACGGTCTTGAATGACGGCATGGATCTGTAATTGATGCGCATAATATTCTCCCGATCGTTTTTGAGAATAGGCCGATTAGAAAAGGGTTACGGTCTTGTCGGCTAGAGCTTTAAAATGTCAAAGAGTCGACCCCGGAAAGCAGCAAGCCCTTTACCTGGTCCGCCACGATGTCAAAGTGGGGGAACAAGTCCTCGTCCGTGGTGTCCTCCACCCACAGCTTCATCCGCTGTATCTGCCCAAGGCTCTTCAAGTTCGGCACCTCCCTGGTGGCGTTCACGATCAGCTCAATGCGAAAGGCCTTCATGTTGGCAGAGCTCAGGCCGGTCACCCCGCATATGTACAGGCCGGGCACCAACTCCGAAATTTGCGCGTAATATTCGTTCACTTGGAAACTGAGCGGCGCCATTTTCGCTTTGGATATGTTTAACCAACAACAATCTTTGAGTGTGGTAGTAATTCAATGCAAATTTGAAGTTATTGTTGGTATGTTGAGAAGTGTAAATTATTTTGAAAAATCTAAAAAGAAAAAATGTACATTGTTTGGTATTTGTAAATTATGACTTCATTTAGACTGGCTCACAAAAGAATGAGCATTTATCAATTCGGATTATGAATGAGAATAAGCAAAACGACGGGAAATGCACAACTTTTGTGTATATAAATGGAAACAATAGTAAGGATTCTTCTCTCCTTTTTGTTCAAAATATGGCCGCATATGTCACAAAATAGTGGTACTTTAGATTATTCATTTAAAATTTTGCCAGATTAAATTTTAAATTTAAATCATTTCATTTCATTCACTTGTTGTGGCAATGGATTCGGCATTATTGCTTTGAAATCAAAGGCAAAAAATTTTAAAAAATGTTACGACGAAGCAATCAATGGCATTTTCGGATTTTCACTACCAATATGTGCCACAATCATAAAATATTTATTGGAAATGTTTGGCAGTTCACTCAAAAATGGACACTCTTGTGAAAAGTGATCATTGACGCTTCTGTTGTTTGAAAAAAAGCTGACAAACGAATTCCGTGGAGGACAAATTCATCATTCTCCCCCCCCCCCTCCCCCAACCCTCAATTTCACCCCCGGGGGCTCGTTTTACGGCTGCTGTTGAATGGGGGAGGGTACAAAGTGCGAGTTTTTTTTTTTCAACTGCACCCCTCGGGGCAAAAGATAAGGCGAATAGGCAGAAACAATGTGAAAAAGAGAAGAGAAGAGGAGAGACGACAGATGTTAACTCTTCTTCAATTCCCTTCACTTCCTTCACTTCCCTTCACTTCCCCTTCCGTCTATCATCCATTTCCAATTTTTGAGATGGGGGAGGGGGCGGACGGAGATGGCCCCGCCCTCGGCTGGTCGTCTCCATCGGCGGGGCGTTCGATTTTGGGGGAAGGCGATGAAAGTAAAGGAAACAGCGCTAACGGAGATTCGGAAGCTGATTATCCTCTCATTCATTAGGTAAGGGGTGCGGTGGTACTTAAAGAGATTTATTGCTGTTGGGGACGGACGGACGGAATCAATGATCACCACCAGCCTCGTCACATTGCGTGATGGCAACTGCGTAGCTGAATGTAGTACATAGTAATAATATGGTGTAAAGCACAACAAACTTTTGGATGGACCAACTAAAAAAGCAATTGGCAAAATCGAGAATTAACATTTTGAAAGTTAATTGTCAAGTTTATGGCCCAATTATTTTGTCTAATTAGTAACATAATAAAGCCGACATACCCTAATTAAAGCAAAGTGGTGAAAGATTCAAGTATGTAGAATAAAGGAAAAATATGCAAATGCAAATGGACCAATTATTCGCGCGGGTAAAGAAAGGACTAAAATAGCACATCTAATTAAGTAGTGGTTTATCGTAACCTTTTGTTCGGTGGAATTTTTTTTTGTTAATTTGTTTCTGGATGATATGTATAAATGAATACCTTTAATAAATAGCAACAAAAAATGGTATAAAAATGGTATAAAAATTTTTATTTTAAATATTCCCAAATTTTAAAAGACAGGAGGATTTTGTCTAAATTTAATTTATTTTCTCCGCCGTTCCCAAATAAGTTTATGTATCATTCATTCTAGGAAACGCCGGTCCGGTCGATGGCTTTTTGTGTGTGCGGGTGGGGGTGGTGGTGGGGTCTCGTGACTTTTTTCCATTCTTAAATTGGTCCCGTGCCTTGAGAATGCGAGGGAGGGGAGGGGAGGGTAGGGGAAAGGGGGGGGGATGAAAATTCGGAATTTTGGCAAATACTGAAATTTTTCGTCAGGCCTTGACAATTTTTAATTATTTTGTAGACTGAAAGAGTGTTTAAAGGTAATTAAGGAGGGGGGGGGGGGGCAAATATTCAAATATTCGGGGAATGGCGCTGTTTTGTGTGCGTACCGCAGCAGCTGGTGAAGGAAGGGGCCACACTCCGCCAAAAGTGCAACGCTTAAACAAATAAAGGCGGGGGGGGGGGGGGGGGGCTCTTTCTGTCTGTTTACGAAAAGGGCAGGACGGAGGGCAGGGCACAAATTCAGTGTGTTTTTTACAGAAAACAAAAACTCTCTTCAAAATTAAAAGGTATCCCCCCAAGAAATCCACGCGCAATTAAATGCATTTGGGTGGTAAATTATTCCCCTAGAAAATGCCTGGAATTGATTTCCCATTCACTTTTTCTGATAAAAAATGAAATGCCAACACAAAACAAAATACGCAAAAGCCCTTTAAATTGATTATTGTTTGATGTAAAGTAAATACATAAAGTGGAGAGCATGTGAAGTGAATCTTTCAAAATTTGGGGAAGACCAACAAAAAATTCATTCCTTTTTCGAAGGAGACAATTCGTGGGTTGTTTGTTGGCCAATACCAAAGCAAGCAAGAGTTGGGTGAAGGTGAATGAATATGAATGAACACCGACAGACTGAGACTGACTGATTCACTGACGTTCTGTCTTCCATTAGCATTGTTTTGTGATAAGGCTTTTTTGGGGGGTAATTGTCAACGAATTTACTCGTTTTGTGGCGAGGGTTCGGTGGTAATGATGCGTTGAGGACGACAACCTTTTGCCGAGGCTTGGCCGTGATAAAAGTGTAAAATGGTTAAAATGAGTACTGAATGATAAGGGGAGGGGGGGGGGGCAGGGACGATGATTGGTTGTGGCCAGCGAGGCTGATGAGAATTTTTCGGGTTTTATATTTACGTTACCCTCACTAACCGGGCCAGCCCAGTCCAACCGACCGACCGACCGACCGAGAGCCGCGAGAGTTGTGTGTATACAACAAACTTCGCCAAAACGAAATAAATATTTTCTATGTAACAATTGTCTGATGTTTGATCCGATTTTAACTCATAGCGAGTGAACGTTTTTCAGTAAAAAGGATGGACACCAAAAACCATTTAACGCTTAAGAGTTCAGAAATCTTATTCTTCTGTTAAAATGACAGATTGAAGAAATATTCGTCAGCAAGTATTGGTTCAAATTTAACATTTTCAGATCAGCAGCTGATCTTGTGAAAACTATTTTAATTTTGAACGCGTAAAAACGCGGTCATAAATATTTTTGGATTTTAAATGATGGCTGTGTGTTGCCCACAATCTGTCGCACTTTAGCCACATGTCGCCTCTTGCCAGCAGGCCAATACTTTACTTTTTGTTGGTAGGGTGTGGAGGGGGAGGTACCTTTTGGGGAGAATGGCGTTAAGCCCTTGTGATTCGATTCGTTCTCTCCGCCATTGAATCCGACGATCGCCCAAAGGTGAGAGCAATGAACATGTGCCTTGGGGGGGGGGGGGGAGCCACCAGCCAAACATTTCGCTCTTTTCAATGAAATGAAGAGAAAGGCGTGGGGGACATGGCGGCGATGGGAGGGGGGGGGGGGGGGGGATTCTCTTTTTGAGGACCAAATTGATTGATTGACTCAAAGCAGGTGACAGAACATAAGTGATCTCATTACGATCTTTGGAGCCGACAAAGTTAGAGGCAAAGTTTTGGTCAAAAGTAAAATGAATTAAATTAATTGCAACAATTTGTTCCCGAGTGATTCAGAATTAAAGAGAAAATTTTAATTTTAATTTGTTTTAATTTAGGGTATGTATTCTTAAAAAATACCACCAAAAAAGGTATTCAACTTTGTAGACGGTCTCTTTTTTACAACAAATTATTATTAAAAATAATGTGCATTTAAACAAATAAATTTAAAACGTGTTGGGAAAGAAACTTTCTTAGAGTCCAGGGGTGCCATTTTTCCCTGGAAAGCCGGACATTTGCAGGGTTTTAGACTATTTGCTCCGTCATCGCCGAACAATGCCCACAATTATTTTCTACTATTTTTCAGCCAACTTTGCTCAAATAAGTGAAAGTGGAAGAAAAATAAACGTTTATTTGTCAGTTAGCTAAGCTGATTTATTGCTAGTTTAAGCCGGCTTTCTGAATCGGTTTGCCGGATTTTTGAGTTTTTCCGACGACAAATTCCCTCTGGTGCCGTCATAAAAAAGTTCTGTGGCAAAAGGCCAAATGGCCTCAGTCTTGCGTCTTGAAAGGCTGGCCGATTGTAACTGCTGCGGAGGGAGCATCAGAGAAACAAAAGATGAAGAGGGTCAGACACATCAGAGACGTACGCACCTATCCCTGGAGGGGCTGTTGGGCGGAATGGTGAGGGAGTAGAATGAACAAAAATGCGCTTTGCCTGGGGGGGGGACTTGTCTTTGTGCACGAAAAACGCACGCACGCACGCATCCCAGCGCACCAAGCTTTTAATACGTAGGAGGAGAGAGCACAGAGAGAGTCAATGTTTAGAAAGAGATAGAGAGACTGAAACAGACGGAGAAATTCGTGCAGAGCGTTAGAGAACTGTGTAATAGTGCAAGAAAGTGACAGCTGCACGCTTTGCTTACCGACAGCCGCCGCGGGGGGATGGAAAGTGGGAAGAGCAAGCAGTACATGTGTTGTTCACGTGATTTTCAGCACACAATGGGCTGGATTCGCCCAGGAATACATAAACTAAATAATATTATTGTTTATCCAACAACCAGCAAAAGCGGGCGGGTGAATGGGGGAAGAATTTGTGTGAAAATTTACCGGATTTGCGACGTTTTGTGTTTTGCTTGGACTGTAAATACAGCCAGCCACCCTAATCATAAAAGACTGATTTAGTCTCAGAAAAAGCATGCCTAGTCTCACAAGGAAAACTAAAAAAGTACAACTATTTGCTTGTTAATAAAATTTTTGGAAATTTTTTTTGTTGAATATTTCTACTTTTGCTTATGAGAATTGCGTCAGAAATTTGGAAATTTTTGTTGAATAATAATAATACAGCAGGTTTATTTATTTATTGTGAGAATGAGCGTGGGCGTTGTCAGCGTTTAAAAAAGCTCCATTCCCCGCTGAGTCGTCGTAAATTGAATGCATTTTATTCCATTTAATATTGTGGAAGATGAACAAGTCCCGTCCCCCCGTCCCGTTCACGTGAACTCGTCCAGATTCGGCGTCCAGTTCACGTGAATGCAATTGTTTTGAAACTGATTGAAGCAACAGCGTAAAAAGGCAGCCCATCCAAAACAATAAAATGTAATAAATATTTTGATTCTGATTTTGTTTGGGCGCTAAATGTGTGAAAAACATTTCTTGCAAAACGTTTAAAAGGCCAACAAACTAAAAATAGTAAGTAAAGAGGAAGGGTTTTAATTGAGGAAAGTAAAATAATTAATGTAAAAATTGCAGCTCCATATGAAAATACTTTGGACTTTGCCATTTGTCCTCAAATGCTGCAAGTACATACAATGAATGGCCAAATTATGTGATAACATTTTCCGCTGAGTAATTTGAAAGGTTCAGCAGCAAGACCAAAGGCCATAAAATGGTCCTGCTTCTTTTCTTTCCACAATCGTATTGAAATCACCAAATTGCCTTTAGGTTTAGAGAAGGAAGGCAAGTTGGGGGGATCAATCCTTATCACTAGCCAAACTTTCTCAATTTCGGATTCCAAATTCCAACCCAAAATCCATTGGAGCAATTAGACAACATTTACACAACGCGCAAAAATGGGTACGCCGGCATTTCACCCACCGGCATTTACTGCACTAAGCAAAAATCCAACATTCCTCAAATGGCGAAAACCCGACTTTTAAGCTAAAAAAAACCCCCCGGTCCAAGTCGATTTTCTTAACAACGGAAAACGTTTAAAAGATCCCACGCACAAAAAGGCCCCACGGAACCGAAGTTTTGCTCATCCCTCTGCTGGTGCAGATGGATGGGGTCAGCAGCAGTGTTTTGCTGTCCCAGCTTGACCTGTTCTGTTCTAAGATTTCAGAACAGCACAGAAACAGGAACAGATCCAAAATTGTTGGAACAGCAAAACACTGTCAGCAGATGTGTCAAAATAGCATTTTCTGATGTCCCTTTAAAAAGTCGTTTTATGCTTTTTTTGAGTTTATATTTGTGTACAATTTGCAAAATCGTCATTGTCGGAGGAGCAAAGAGAGCAAATAGCGTCTCATCCAAACCAAAACCATCGGTTGAAGTTTCCATCGTCGAGAAAAACGCAGTAACTTTGGGTGAGACCGTCAATTTGTTTGGTGGGTCCCGCGCAGTCCGTCCGACCCCAACGGGGAAGAGCAGAAAAAAACAGAAAATATTTTGCAAAAGGTCGTCTCCGTCTCTCTCCCCGCGGTGCTTCATCAGTTCACGTGATTTTCACGCAGTACACAAAATTGGATTTCACGACAAAACGCGGCGGAAGGACAAGAGAAGGGGGGGGGGGATGGGGGGCACATTGCTTTTTTTCTTTCTTCTAGAAATGCCCGACATTTTTTATGTGCTCAACGATTTGGATGATTAATTAGGCTCGAAATAGACCAAAATGCTTAAACATTTACGGGAGGTCATTGGTTGCTTTTTTTCGCGTTTTTAAAAGACAAAATGATGAGGAATGAAAAAGAGTAAATTCAATATTTACGAAAGAATTTGAAAAGAAATGTCAATTAATCAAAGCATGAGAAATCAAGTAATTTGAACAAAAAGCCTCTCATTGGCTGAACGACAATTTGGTGACCCGTTCAGGGTCGGTCTTCCCGAAGAACAAAGTCTCAAAAGCGATGTCCGCAAAATCCCCGTAATATTGGCATGCGCGCTCACAGTCCGGCATGAAATTGGCCTCAATAAACGCCACGCTTACATCCTCCGCACCCAACTCGTCCACTGGCGGGCGTGCGCATAACGCATCAGAGTCGTCGTGGTCACGCCAATGGAGCATCAAATCCAACCCGTACATGGCACGAGACTGACGGTTGGGCGCAATACCGCGAGGTGGAGAATTCCTGAATAAAATCGGAGCAGCTTTTGTGGGTTTTCAGGAGCTTTGTGGGCTTTTTGTGGTTTTTTTGGAAATGTGAAAAAATGTACAAATATTTAAAGTAATGTTGCTAAAAAATAACAACAAAAGTTTTTGTGAGATTTTACTAGGATAAGTGTCATTAACAAATAAATGCCCACACACTTTGTTACCACTCTGAACACCTCCACAATCACCGCATTGATTTTTTCCTGCACTTCGGGCCATCTCAGCTTCGGGTACTGCTTGCAAAGTTGGCCGACAAATTCATCACAACGAAGCTGAAATTAGAGTTTAAAAGTTTAAAAAGATGTGAACAATTTTGTCTTTTACGGACCTGGTAAACATTGGCTTTATTGTCTCCATACTGATGCACTGTTAAATGCGCAAAATGATCATCCAAATTCCGTAAATTGTATTCGCTAAAATTCGTCAATAGTTTTATGCAAAAAAACATAATAATTTGAAAAATCAAAACAGACTGGATTGCGAATCGAATCCAAAACTGGTTAAACACGACAATGTCTATCGGTTCACATAACTGTCGCACAAAAACGATGTATCGAAGCTTAAAAATGTTATGAAAACTCAAATAACGTTATTAAAGCCCGAGACCCAAAAAAACAGAAACTTTTTTATAGTGTCGAGACTATCAAGCTTCTTTACAAACCATTGCAAACTCACATCAAATTTGACCAGGTTTCCACTGTCAAGACGACGAAACAGCAACGGATTTTCAATGTATTTTGAGACGATCTTAAAACAAATTTAGAAAATTTATGAAATCCCTAAAAATGGTTAACTTTTGGTCCACTTTCGGCTTGACGAATAATCGAATTCAAATTCCGTGTCACGTGCGTGTCCATTCCCCTCGCCAAATTCCACGGCTTCACAATCCAACAATTGTCCAAATTTCTCAAAAAACAAATTTGTAAAGCAAATTTTGAGTGCCTTTAATTTAATTTTAACATAAACACAACAAACGACGCATTAAAAATTGTAATTCCCATTTCCGTCTTTATTTTTTTATTTTTCAAATTGTCTTCCAAAAAATAAAAATAAAATTCCCACTTATCCCAGTGACAAATTAAGGCTGTTTTTGAAAGTTTTGGAACGGGGTGGCTGAAATGGTTGGTTTACGTCCTAAATATTTGCAGAAGCTTTTTTGTTCTTTAACTTTTCTTAAAATTTTACTTTTGGGCCCGTCTCTGAAAATATGCGACAAATTGAGGCAGTTCCATGCTGAGGTTGAAGGTCAACGGAAACCATTGGGGAGCCCAACGGAGGGACAATTCGTCGACCAATTGGACAACATTTAGACCATTTTGTTGCGCATCGATAAACGATTGGACAGCAGCGGCAAAAAGGTCTTTGACGGTCAAAATGGCCTCAAACGGAAATTGGTTGATCAATGCACCAGGATTCTGTTCGGCCAACAATCTGAGATCGGAAAACAATTAGATTAAATTTGTTTTAATTGAATTTGACTGCCTAAAATCGTTGAAATGGTCACGACGCCAAATGATGTCCGCCCTCATTGGATCGGTAGTTTCCTCCACACTGATGCGCCGCAACTTTTCGATTAGTTGCAAATCCGAGGCACAGACCAAAATGTTCGGGTCGTCCACAGACTTGCGAAAATTGGTCTTCGCGTCCTGCTCCCCTGAGGGGACGAGGTCGTGCAGCCGACCGGACTGAAAAAAAAATTTAGAAACTTAATAAAATTGCCAAAAATGGAATTGAAATCAAAATTGAAAGAAAAACGCAACGGTTTATATCAAAAATTAGTTATATATATACCATGAAATATTCATTTGTTTTCGGAGCGTGACAAATTGGACGGTCAGCAAAATTGTCTTCAGGTTGCCAGGGATGGAGCAGTACATCAAACCAATCCGGATGGTCTTTGGCCAGTTGAGTGTCGACATAATTACGAGTCACAATATCTTAGGATTAATAAAATTAAAAAAAAAAGCAAAAAATCACCATCCGCCGAAACATTTTGGACGGGAAACAGCAAACTGTAAGTCATCTGATCGGAAAGGTTGAGGAACGGGACCATCTTGGCCTTAAAAATAAGAAAAACAAATTTAATTTTAAAAGTTAAATTAAAATAAACCAATCACATTCGGCTGAAGAGAGTGCCCAATTCGGATGCCGAACTCGTCCACCAAGTACCAAAGCGGGATTTGGCCCTCGTCCATTTCCTAAAAAACTAAATAATAAAAGTAGGAAAAAACTCTACCAAAACCCCTAAAATTTTGGTCAATATTGCCAAATGTAGCGTGCCCCCTATGGTTTTTGGCCAACTTTAGCCAGGGGGAGGCAGCAGCTGTCCCCCCGTTTTGGAAAAAACAAAACCATATGTGCGTTAGGTTTATAGTGGAGTCGATTGGTAAACGATTCGAAAAAAAACATTTGGTGTCAGAAAACGACAATTTAGTCAAAAAAAAACAACTTAATTTTTGGGGTATGACCATTTTTTTAAATTGTTCTATTCAAAAAATAAATGCAAAGCCACCGCATTTCGAATCCGAACAGAGTAGGTCATCGCATATTTCCAAATTTCGTCCATTATTCGGTCGTCCACCGCGCCCTGACTTTGCTCTGTGAGTCCGTCGCCGTTTTGGTCGTTGCCCGCCGAAGACGACTCACAATCAGCGCCCATCGACGGATCATCGCCAGCAAAGAAATATGAGCTGGACGGATCGTCGGCCGCTACCTAGACTCAGGGCGTTATGGCATGATCTTTGGATCTTTGCATGCAGTTGGTCGCCGCCACGGATCATCCCTTTTTGGAAGAAGTCCGATCTTGGGGTTTTTGAAAAATTTCTATCTTTATGGTTTCATCTTTTTCTGAAATCCTTCCCCCACCCCCCCCCCCCCCCCCCTACCAACTTTTATGTTGAACATGTCCGTCAAACGTTTCCTCAGCCCATCGACTTGTCGAAGCGCATTACGTGCCGAATTCGGCCGGAAGGTCCATGCGTGGTCAATAAGAAAAACGCTTAAATGGACAACAAATGGTTTTGGCCATTTTCTTTTCCAAGCAAAAATAAAGAGAAATCGTCCATATTTCTTCTTTCAAGGAATTTCAAAAATCTTTTTTTAAATAGAAAAGAATTTTTCCGGTTCGATTATGAAACAAACTTTTTGGGGTCGTCAACTCTCAGGTCACTCAAGGCTTTGACTTGCGAAGAAATTGTTTCATTTGGATCGTTGTTTTCTTCAATGATCACCTCAAAATATTTTCCGGCGTCGAAAATCTGAAAGAAAATAGATTATATTCCAATAAACTTTTTTTCATTTGCCTGATTGGCAAGCTTTTCGTGCAAATTTTTCCAGAACAGTTCAGGCAAACCAGCAGCCAACAATTGGGGCTCGTGAATTTGGAGAAATTGCTTATAAGAGAGAAGCTGCGTCATTTGTGTAGCTTTGCTTTAATTCATGCTGTTAAAGGAATTTTGAGAGTCCGAATCTTTATTTTTTAAAGGAATGCACTGTTTCTAAGTGTCTCAGTACTAAAAAAGAATATAATATACTAATCCTGTTTGGTGTGTTAGAGTGTAAAGCCAAACGAGCGACAAGTTCGCAGAAAAAATAGGCTAAAAATTAGAGACCGGCGGGAACGGGACTCCCGCGGGATTTTAACGGGATTCCCGACTCCCGCGCCCGGTCTCGCTTTTTTTGTGCATCTAGAGGTTTTTTGGGGTGCTGATTTGTGAGTGTGATGGTGAACTTTGTCGTGCATGCCCAGTTGGTTGAACTGCTTGAACTTTATGGGCAAAATTTTTTTTTAATGATATTTATGGTTCAAAAACTGTTACTATCTTTGCTATTAGCATTGTTTATTTTTTCTAATTTTAAAGATTTTTTAATCAATCCAAAATGTTTTTGTCGGAAAATCTGTGAAATTCATCTTTACAGTCTACCGGGTTCGAACCCCTGGCTCAGAGCAACGCATATAAATACGCGAGAACAATTTGAATTTTGATTGAATTTGCTAATAAATGGTCCAAAAATTGCAGAATTTTGCACATTTTCGTTTGGTGGAACTGAATTTAAATATTACTAAAGACTTCATGACATTTTTCTCATTTTGAGATTAAATTAGAATTTTGACTTCTCCAATGGCACGACGACAAATGGTCCGGTCGCTTGGAAAAGGACAAAAGGTCCGGTAGCCCAAAATTGGACAAAAGGTCCGAAGAGCCCATTAACCTTCCAAAAAACATTTCTCTACGTTTGTTTTGGTGCTTAAACCGAATTTTCGATCAAGAATTTGTGCGAAAAAGCGTGAAATCAGTTTTATTGAAACCGGCTCAGAAAATTAAATTTCCAAAATATTCATTAAATTACAAAAATCTTAGTTGTTGTCTGACAGATATAAACATAACTATTATTGCATAAAACAAATTCCATGCTCGTTTCGCGGTTGGCAGGTGATTTTGTCTGATTTTGGCCTACCGGACATCGGGGATGGGCGGAAATTTATTTAAAACGGAAAGATTTTCAAGTGAATTAGAAAAATTATTTTTGTTAATAATTTATTTTATAAATATTTTTTGAAATATTTACAGTATTCATAAAAAATTTTGAAGGTTGTATTTTTTGCTTCAGCGGCCTTCTTAAGCCTATTTTAGGCTTTTAGGAAGGGGGGTCGGCGGTGCTGATATGCGCCTTATTTGTCAGAGAATTTTTGACTCAATTTTGTATTTTAACGGAAAAAGGCCAAAAAACAGAGTAGGGGTCATTACCGTCTCGCCATTACCGTCTCAGGGCCACTACCGTCTGGCCATTACCGTCTGGCCACTACCGTCTCAGTACAAAAAGGGCCACTTCCGTCTCATCCACAAAAAATTTTGCATTTTTTTGAAAAAATTTTTAACTTCTAAAGTGTCTGAAAATATGTTATTTGATGCACTGGTTACGAATTTTTTTTTGTCAATAGAAAATCAAAATTCAGAATTTAAAGCGGTTTTTGAAATTTTTGAAAATTAAGGAAAAACGACTTATTTTTTAAGTAACACCAAAGCCGGTTAGGCTTAGGCCTAAGCCACCCTAGCTTGGGGTTCGTTAGGCTTAGGCCTAAATTCGTAATTAGTGCAAAATGAATATGTAAATTTTTAAAAATGTTGTCCAAAAGAGTTTTGTCTGTTTATAAGCATAGACAAAGGCAAAGCAAAAAAGCTATTCAAAAGCGGTTATAAGCTTAAAGATGCAAAAAATTATATCGAAAATGTAATTTTATCAAATTTTGCAGTCCAAAAAATATAAAAAAAGTGGATGAGACGGGAGTGGCCCTTTTTGTACTGAGACGGTAGTGGCCAGACGGTAGTGGCCCGCTTCGCAAAAAAACAACGGAAAAATGGAATTCCGCCCATCCCTGCCGGCCATTTTGTCCGTCGGACCTTTTGGCTCGTACGTCTCCAAACCGAACAAACAAAAGTTTGATTTTTCTATAATTTGCAGAGCTTTAGCTCTCTTCTCTCTCCCCCTTTTTTGTTTGCAAATTTTGCTCGGGTTTTAGAAAAATAGATAAATTGTATTGCATTACTTAAGGAAAAAGGGAATACAATTCAAAATATGTTTTGATAAATTGATATTTTTGTCTATCAAATAATAACTCATTTTTACTTTTGCTTCAAATCGCTAACGACTCTTCTCCCCGTTCTGTTTTACGGCGAATGCGCTTTTCTGCAGAAAAGCAAGGCGTTCGCGGCATTTCGGGTCGTCATGCAAGATGCGTCTGGTCGCCGGTCTTAGCGGGTATGACCTTGTCCACAGGGAGGTGAAGAAGCGTCCGTAGTAAATGCACTGCTCGCTCTCCGCCGTTTGCTGACTGTCAGGCAAACACACTTCGCTTGGGCTACCGTCCTTTAGCACCAGCGGACGGACGACCGTGTTGAAGTTGGGCTCGTGGAAATAGGCGAAGGAGAAGCGCTCCTGCGAGTTCAAGCTGACTTTGTGTGGCGTGGCCAGAATGAAACTGTCCGTGAGCAGTTGAAATGTGTCTCCAGGAAAGCAGACGAGCGTGCGATTGCGCGGCACTACAAAGTGCCAGGGTTCTACATCTTCGTACATGCCGGCGGTGCTTTCGGTGTCGAGCCTGAATTTAAGCTAATTACCTAATAAAGGGAAAAGTGCCGACCAATTTCTTAGTCTCAATTCCCCTTCAATTGGTGGTCGAACATGAAGTCCTCCAACACTGTCCTGTGCAAGCAGTACCAGCATGCCGTTGTCCGTGTGTGAGCTGAGTCCTTTGCCAATGTTAGTGGGGTCTCGCGCAGGATAGTGCACTGTTTGCATGCGGTGCCACCCGTCAACACAAAGTCCACTGATTGTCGTACGGTTAAGGCCCAATCCGAGTGCGATCAGCTCAACTACACTGGTACCGATCTGCCCCAGTTCGTTCATCCAGCTTTGCATTGCACTCCGGTAGCCGGAAACCGCAGATGGCCATGGAACCGGTCCATGGCATGGCCACTTGTCAATTACGCGCCTATCGTCCATTGGAAGATCCTTACAGATGTTGTAAGTCTCCCAGGCCTCTGAACATAATGGAAAAGTGAATTTGCCCATGTTTAAATTGATTTGTACGGTTGTGCTCTGGGCTTCTTCATACCAATGTGTCTTCCGTTGTTCTCCGCGTCGATTGTGTACTCGTTGCCAACATAGTAGCCGCTGAAACTCAACTCGTTGATGCACAATCGCTTGTACTCCATCGGCTTCTTCATGAAGCTACGGCTGGCACCAAAAGCGCGCGTCAGCAGTTTGTCCTGTTTGGTGTCGATGTTTATGTAAAAGAATCCGTCGTTTCGCCATGCTTTGACCATCTCCGCACCAAGTGATTTGTCGCCAACTTGCTTTGGGACACAGAAAGATGACATTTTAAATGATTGAATTATTTAAGTGTTAGATTGTTTGTTATGTTTTGAAGCAGAATTCCAGATTAAATAGTAAAATTTTGTATATGACATCATTTGTATCTTACTAAGCATTCGGAAAAAAGAAAAGCAAAGATAGAAAGAAAGAAGTAGTGGTGAGTAGAGTCAGTCACCCACCCATTAATACATCAATTAATAATTTTTAAGACATGTTTTATCGTAGGTAATTAGTAATTACTATTTTATTTTCATATTAAGGCATGATCAAAATTGCCTGAGGGGTGGTACTTCTTTTCTCCATTCATTTATTTATAAATACCGCTTTACTTCAAATAATTTATTTTAAAACATTGTTTTAAATTTAAGTTTATTTTTTAGTGATTTTTGTTGTCAACAGCCACTCTCTAAACCATGAACAATATCATATTGTTTTTTGGGCAACAATTTCGCTATGCAATCTTCACTATTTCATTGTTGCTGTGCACTTTTGTGTTCGCCACCAATGTTTCTTTCAGTTTCACCGCTATTTGTATCGACCAGGAGCAGCAAAAGATCAATTTCAGCAATATTTTACCCTCTCAAAACAATTCGTCATCTTCAAGCAGTTCATTCTTCTCGGGTTACCGCATCAACATGATGTTGTCCGCATCGGCTGCTGGTTCTATTTTGGGAAGTGTGCCGGTGACCAATCTAATCGCCAAAATTGGATTACGGTAGTCAAGAGTGTTTAACTGCTCCAAAAGTGTTTTTATCAATTAGTAAATGTTTTTGCAATTAACGAATGGGTCTGCAGATTATCGAATAAAAAATAATAATAGTTTTAAATCTAAACAATTTAAGAAACCATTCAAGATCATCAATCTCGGGGGTTGTGTTCTTTAAATGTCTAAAATAGGTAACTAACTCTTTTTTCATAACCGCAGAATTGACGGGGCCGGCCAGTGATTGGCTATTCATTTAATTAAATTAAATTTAAATTTAACTATAAAAACTCTTAACTTCTCATCGACGCATAAAAATAAACATAAACCCACTCTATAAAAAGTCAGTGTAAATTGCCTGGCTGATCAGACGATCAAAGTAACATTTCTGAATAAAACTACTCCAGGAATACCGCCATTGTGTACACTATTATCTCCATATTCTCTGGCGCTATTTTCCCCGTTTCTGTGCAATTTATGGGATTTGTTCCATCTCTGATCGTTCGCCTGCTTCAGGTTCATTTTTTCATAAGGCGAACCAAAAAATATTACAAAATTTCAAAAAAATTGTCTTAAATTTGTGTGAAAAAATGCAACAAATTATTTAGGGCACTTCTTTTCCCCTGCAAATGATTTTGATTGGCTCTGTCAGCAAAGAATGGATTCCTGCAGCGTCAACGGGCAGTCATCTTTTGTTGCTTTCCATGCATTATCAGGTACGGTACAATTCAATACCGGTATCAAAAATGCAAGAAAATTAACATTTTTAATTGCAAATTATTTTTAATTTTTTAAGTTGGGTCCATTGGTGAGTATGGCCGCCGCGGGACAGTTTTGCGCTTCGCGTTGGAGATGGCCGGCCCTGTATTATTTCCAATCTGTCGTCACATTTATTGTACTCGCACTTTTCTGGCAGTTTTACACAGAAATGCCCGAAAATAATCAGTTGAATTTAAAATATTTTTTGGACCACAAAATAATTAATTGTTCAGCCATACGACAAGCACAGAATTGGCACTGATCAGAAAGTGTAATGACGGCGAATTATCCGACAAAAAAACTTTGGGCTGCCAAAAAGTGCCATACGCTCGTATTTTGACGGACGGTCTTGTCTGGCTAGTGTTCGTGGCATTTTTCACTGGAGAACTCGGAATGCAGACATTCGTTCTGTACGGGCCCACCTTTCTGAATAAAGTAAAATCTTAATTAAATCAAAAAATAAATAAAGAAATAAATTTTCCGAATTTTATGTGCTCAACTTCGATATCCGCGAGACGAGCATTTCCGCCTCAATCACTTTCCTTGTCGCTTTGGTGGTCAAATCACTGGCGAGTCCACTGAACACATTTATTTCATCTTTTATGAGCGAGTCTCAACGCGTCAAACTGTTTGTGTTCATTCCACAGGTGCGAACACGAATTAGAAACGCGGCGCCATTTAGAATTTGGCAAGAAATTCCATTAATAAAAATTCAAAAAAGCATTAAAAATTTGAAAAGACAAAATTTGCATATTTTAGTCCATCCAAATTTGCTGTTTCGTATCATTGGCACTTTTGCCCAAAATTCTTTTGTCCACATTGACCATTCCCATTTGGCTTGTCCAAATCCTCTACACTTCTGTTGTCGCTTTTGCCGGGCTCGATTTCCTCGGAGTCGTTCGATGTGCGCAAATGGTAAAAAATAAATAAAATTCGCCAATGAATTTCAATTCAATTTCTTTTAAAAAATAAATTATACTTTGACTCATAACATAAAATTACTTTTTTTTTTAATTTGTAGATTTCGCAGAGTTTTTCTCACATTTTGATGAACTGGATTAGTGCGATAAATAGTTTGATATTATTGCTTTTGCCTATATTTGTAACTTTTGCTGTGCCAAATCAAAACGTGGAAGAGGTGATTAAATGAATTCAAATTTATAATTTTATTCAATAATTATAAACTCTAATTTAATATTTCATGCGATAATGTAATTTGTAATAAATTAACAATCCGCTAATTATATTAATTACTATCATCATTTACAGTGGGCTCGGGTGTTTGTTGGAATTGCAATTTTATTGGTCTTCAGCATGGCCATATTTTTGCTTTTTGGCAAGTCGCTTCCGCGAAGATGGACAAAGGCGGAGGTGGCCGAAGAGAAAAGAAAACAGCAGGCCAAAGATTGTGTACAACCCGTCGAAATGTCAATTGTATTATAGCATTGATTCGAATAATTTTAGAAATTATAATTAAATTCTAAAGGAAATTAGTCCTTCTCAAACTGTTCAAATGAGTGCTTATGTTGTGTACAACCCGTCGAAATGTCAATTGTATTATAGCATTGATTCGAATAATTTTAGAAATTATAATTAAATTCTAAAGGAAATTAGTCCTTCTCAAACTGTTCAAATGAGTGCTTATTTTGTGTACAACCCGTCGAAATGTCAATTGTATTATAGCATTGATTCGAATAATTTTAGAAATTATAATTAAATTCTAAAGGAAATTAGTCCTTCTCAAACTGTTCAAATGAGTGCTTATTTTGTGTACAACCCGTCGAAATGTCAATCGTTTTATAGCATTAATTCGAATAATTTTAGAAATTCTAATTAAATTCTAAAGGAAATTAGTCCTTCTCAAACTGTTCAAATGAGTGCTTATTTTGTGTACAACCCGTCGAAATGTCAATCGTTTTATAGCATTAATTCGAATAATTTTAGAAATTCTAATTAAATTCTAAAGGAAATTAGTCCTTCTCAAACTGTTCAAATGAGTGCTTATTTTGTGTACAACCCGTCGAAATGTCAATCGTTTTATAGCATTAATTCGAATAATTTTAGAAATTCTAATTAAATTCTAAAGGAAATTAGTCCTTCTCAAACTGTTCAAATGAGTGCTTATTTTGTGTACAACCCGTCGAAATGTCAATCGTTTTATAGCATTAATTCGAATAATTTTAGAAATTCTAATTAAATTCTAAAGGAAATTAGTCCTTCTCAAACTGTTCAAATGAGTGCTTATTTTGTGTACAACCCGTCGAAATGTCAATCGTTTTATAGCATTAATTCGAATAATTTTAGAAATTATAATTAAATTCTAAAGGAAATTAGTCCTTCTCAAACTGTTCAAATGAGTGCTTATTTTGTGTACAACCCGTCGAAATGTCAATTGTATTATAGCATTGATTCGAATAATTTTAGAAATTATAATTAAATTCTAAAGGAAATTAGTCCTTCTCAAACTGTTCAAATGAGTGCTTATTTTGTGTACAACCCGTCGAAATGTCAATCGTTTTATAGCATTAATTCGAATAATTTTAGAAATTCTAATTAAATTCTAAAGGAAATTAGTCCTTCTCAAACTGTTCAAATGAGTGCTTATTTTGTGTACAACGCATCGAAATGTCAATCGTTTTATAGCATTAATTCGAATAATTTTAGAAATTATAATTAAATTCTAAAGGAAATTAGTCCTTCTCAAACTGTTCAAATGAGTGCTTATTTTGTGTACAACCCGTCGAAATGTCAATCGTTTTATAGCATTAATTCGAATAATTTTAGAAATTCTAATTAAATTCTAAAGGAAATTAGTCCTTCTCAAACTGTTCAAATGAGTGCTTATTTTGTGTACAACCCGTCGAAATGTCAATCGTTTTATAGCATTAATTCGAATAATTTTAGAAATTCTAATTCCTCTATATATCTTAGAATAAACTTGGAACTCGTCTCAAAAAAGGATTTGAGCTTTCGGCGCGCCGGAGGCGCGCCGACACTCGCACATTGGTTGACCAACTTTTTGAGGCGCATTCAGGAAAACTATAGACTTTTCAGTACGGTGGACAGGTGAGGCCCAGGAGCCGAGTTGCGGGTACAACGCGCAGTTTTAGTGTTACGAAATTTTTCCTTTTGCTCCAATCGCTTAGCACCCGGTGAAAGGGGGATGTACCAATGTGTTTCCGACAAGTTCGTAACAGATCACTTTTTGATCAGAGCAAAAGCCTGATCAGTAAAAATCGAGCAAAATTGCTGGGTCGGAGTGCCGATTTTCGTTTTTTGTTCCTAACTTTTTTTGCTTTGCCCGCAGCTCTTTGCGATCTTCTCCATTATTGTAAAGCTTTTCGAGCTGCGTCGAATGGTGTTTAGTTGGTTTGAAAATTTTTTGAAATTTTTGAGCTAGGCCCCCTCGAAGGTTTTTCAGTTTTTTGTCATTAACTTTTTTTAGCGCGGCTTTTAGGAAAAATAAAGAGCGCTTTCAAAACCCAACTTTTCAAGAGCTTTCGAATGGTGTAAACTTCCCCAGACAAAAGTCTTCATATGCACTTTGGCTGGGGATTTGGCGGTGGGGTGGCCGAGTGGTGAGTGGCGGGGGCTGGGATGGCCGCTGGCTGGGGGTTCGAATCCGCCTGCCTCAAATCATTTTTTCTGACTTTCTCTGCATCTCTATTGTGGGGGAAAAAATTTCTAAAATCATTTTAAATTATTCCCGACTTTTTAAAAATATTTTTGTATGCTATCAACAAAATTTTGCATTTTTCATTTTTTTGGTCGGCAAAATTGGGTGAATATTTGAAAATTTCATAACTTTGTTCAAACTTGAGTGATACAATAATTTTAGTATCATAAAATGCAGAAAAATAAGCTGCATTTTTTAGTTAAAGAAATATTATGTTCGGTTTGAAACTCAAAAATTTGTAGTTAATTTTGTCCAAAAAATGCATTTTTCACAAAAAAATTCATAAAAATTTTCAGAGTGAATCTTTTTAAATTCTGTTTCATTACAAAAATAGCTAATTTTTTGCTCTACCAATAGCACTTGAGTTCATTCCAATACCTTTACTCTGAACAGAGTTGCAAGATATTATGTGCTTTTGGATTTTCAAACCAAAGGGGGGACCCTTTTGGTGTAGAATGAAAAAATAAATTATTTTTTTTGGCTTTCTATTGGCATTTACTGTAGTAGAAATAATTCCTAAATATGTTTTAAAGTATTTCCGATTTTTTAAAAATATTTTTGATGGCTATTCAGAAATTTTTGGAATTTTCATTTTTTCGGTTACATAAATTCACTGAATAGTTGAAAAATTCATAACTTTGTTCAAACTTGAGTGATGTTCAGATTTTTATATCATAAAATGCAGAAAAATAAGCTGCATTTTTTAGTTAAAGAAATATTATGTTCGGTTTGAAACTCAAAAAGTTGTGGTCAATTTTGTGCAAAAAATGAATACTTTACAAAAAAATTCATAAAAATGTTTAAGATGGAGATATTCAAAAAGTCGCTAATTACATTAATAGCTAATTTTTTCCTCTATTAGAACTATTTTAGTTGGATTTAATCCCTTAACATTGAACCGAGTTTTAAGAGTATAAGTGCATTTGGATTTACAAACTAAAGGGGGCACCCTTTTGTTGTGTCATAAAAAATTTAATGATTTTCCCCACTTTTTTGAGCATAAATGGTGGTGGAAACAATTTCAAACAATGTTTCAAATTATTCTCGATTTTTTTAAAATATTTTCTGTGTGTTATTTAGACTTTTTGGAATTTTCATTCTTTTTCCTCAGCAAATCACGGGAAATGCGTGTAAACCACAAACACTCCGTCCTTTAAACCGAAAAAAACACAAAACAAGGGAAACGTTTGGAAATCACAAACACTCCGTCGTTTAATCCGAACAAAACCACAAATTGCTGGTCCGGAAAACCAGCTGGACCAGAATTAGGTTTTCGGAAATCCAGAATGCACAAGTATTAGGCTTTCCGGAAAAAATATGAACCAGAATTTGTTGACGTTCTGGAAATCCAGAATGCACCAGATTTCGCTTTCCGGAAAGTCAGTAAAGATCAGAATTAGGTTTTCCGGAAAACAGTATGAACCAGAATTTGTTATTTGATATTCTGGAAATCCAGAATGCACCAGAATTTGGTGCTCCGGAAAGGCAGCTGGACCAGAATTAGGTTTTCCGGAAAGACAGTATGAACCAGAATTTGTTATTTGATGTTCTGGAAATCCAGAGTGCACCAGAATTTCCTGTTCCGGAAAGGCAGCTGGACCAGAATTAGGTTCTCCAGAGAAGCGGAATTTGTTCCGGAAAGGCAGCTGACCAGAATTAGGTTTCCCAGAAATTCAGAATGCACCAGAATTTAGTGTTCCGGAAAGGCAGCTGGACCAGAAATAGGTTTGCACCAGAATTCCTGTTCCGGAAAGCCAGCTGGACCAGAATTAGGTTTTCCGGAAAAACAGTATGAACCAGAATTTGTTATTTGATGTTCTGGAAAGCCGGCATGGACCAGAAATTCTGTTTTGCTTTTATTAAAGGGGAACCAGAAAAATAAGCAACTGAAGGGTGATCAAAATGCAAAATTCAGCATCCGAGCTATAACTCCTTGCACATTGCTCGTAGCTGGATGGAGACAAAAGATGAAATGTAGAGTTTTTCGAGCTCTATCGAATGGTATAGGTATCGATTGAAAAAATGCTGCACATTTTCTGATAGGCCAGCCTAAAACATCGATTTTCACCAAAAAGGGGCAAAAAAGAATCTAGCAACGCGGCGAAGCCGCGTCCTTAAGCGCTTTGCGCTTTCCCATCAACATTCCTCCTTTTATAGACCCCATCGATTCACACTAGTTAAATTCTAAAGGAAATTAGTCCTTCTCAAACTGTTCAAATGAGTGCTTATTTTGTGTACAACGCATCGAAATGTCAATCGTTTTATAGCATTAATTCGAATAATTTTAGAAATTCTAATTAAATTCTAAAGGAAATTAGTCCTTCTCAAACTGTTCAAATGAGTGCTTATGTTGTGTACAACCCGTCGAAATGTCAATCGTTTTATAGCATTAATTCGAATAATTTTAGAAATTCTAATTAAATTCTAAAGGAAATTAGTCCTTCTCAAACTGTTCAAATGAGTGCTTATTTTGTGTACAACCCGTCGAAATGTCAATCGTTTTATAGCATTAATTCGAATAATTTTAGAAATTATAATTAAATTCTAAAGGAAATTAGTCCTTCTCAAACTGTTCAAATGAGTGCTTATATTGTGTACAACGCATCGAAATGTCAATCGTTTTATAGCATTAATTCGAATAATTTTAGAAATTCTAATTAAATTTTAAATAAAATTAGTCCTTCTCAAACTGTTCAAATGAGTGCTTATATTGTGTACAACGCATCGAAATGTCAATTGTGTTATAGCATTGATTCAAATGATTTTAGAAATTCTAATTAAATTTTAAATAAAATTAGTCCTTCTCAAACTGTTCAAATGAGTGCTTATATTCATTGATTTGCACGGGAGGTGCCGCCTTTTCTCGGCAGCGCATATCGGCACTGCCGAACCTCTCATACTTATTTTAGAGATTTTCAAGCAACAATCAGTCGGATTCTCCCAATTTGTTTCAATTCTACAATAATCATCGAAAGCAAAAGTCTTCAAAAACACATTTATATTTTATATTATAGGTTACCACTAAACACTCTTTATGAACGAGCATTTTTAAACTAAAATGTTAATTACTTTTAATTCGCACTTTTGTACTTTGTTTGAATAGGTTTGACTAAAAATTCTGCCACCTAAAAATGAAAATGTTATAAGTGGAACGATTTCTTGAAAGTTGATTAAATTTTTGAAAATTTTATGAATAAACTGACTAAATTTTAGCCATTTTTGGCACATATTTTAGCATTTTTAAGCACATAAAAACATACATATTTTGGGGTTTTTAGCACATATAAATCCAGCCCTAATGATGACGATGACTTTGGAAATTACATAACACTGATGTAAGTAAGCAACACTATGGAAGCATATTACTATGGAATGGAATAACATTTCCGTATTTTATTTTATTGATTGGTTTTTGATTTGGGGCGAAAATTGGAATATAAAAAGATTAAATATTTTTTATTATTCAAAAAAATAAATTTACTAAATTAAATAAATATGTTTATAATATTATCGTCCATTTTTTTATTATGCACAAAATTTACTAATTCGTCCTTTAGCATTGATTCAACAGGTCAGTGATTCAAACTTAATAAATGAAATAACAAAACTTTTAAATAATTTGGTGTTGAAATTATTATCATTATTAATTTGATTTCTTTAGAAATAACTTCAATGCGTAATTACCCTGAAAATTCGGTGCAAAGTGAGAAAGAATTGCACGAATTGACACAGTTCACAATCGAATGGGCTCATAACAACGGATTGATTTTGCGTGCTTCAGAATATAAAACCACGTAAATAAAACATTTTAATATAAATAATAATGAAATAACAAATTTACCCTTTAATTAGCAACAAAACAAAAATGGCCGAATAAAAAGCAATTTAAATTTATTCAAGAATTTCAATATTTTAGAAGTGATATCGCCGAATTTGCGCCCGTTTCACTTTTTCCGTCGCCTTTTCCGCATCAAGCATTCGATCAAATTGTAGCTGTACATACGGTTAATCGCTTCTTCAATTTTTGTGAATTTTAATGAAATTTAAGGCAATGCAATTGCTTTACTTCCGAGTGGGAAATGATCTCGAGTTTCTGCTAAATGCTTATAATGACGTCATTAAGACAGACAGACACATCCGGGAGATGGTCAAAATTGTAAGGGAGGCGCATGAGGAGGGCATCAAGCAGCCGATCACCCTGCTGATAATGCGAGCGGTCAGTTTTTTTTTGGGGGGGGGGGCGTTGGTCAGCGTTAATACTAGAGCCCGGCTTGAGCTTCGAGCGAGATCTTGAGTTGAGATTTTTCGAGATCTCGAGACGAGATTCTCGTCTCGACCGGGCCCTAGTTAATACACTTTCCCAAAATGCACCTTTAAAAATGAGTTTTTATCTGACCATAAACGCACCCCCAAAGAAAATCATCTAAAAAGCACTAAATTAACAACGAAAAGGCAAGTAATGAACGAATTCACGCTTTTTTTAATTTTAAAGCTAAACTGGAGAAAACAGCAAGCAAATAATCGTGCATTTGCAAAAAAAACATATTTTTCAAAAATTGTTCGAATTCGGGTTTGGAGTTCGAAATCGGTTGAAATGGAACCTCCAACCCCGAAAACCTCCCGGAGCCACCTTTCTGTCTCCGGACATTTTGCAAAGTTTCCATTCCATTTCAGGATTACATGCTGAACTCTTTGAAGGATTCAGAAAATGACAACGAACAACAACAACAACTCGAAGTGAAACAAGTAATCAGCACGAAGAACAACAACATTCTTTCAATTTTAATTAAAATTTAATTATTAATTAGATCGAAGTGAACACCGGCGCAATTGTGGCGTTGGGCATTGACCATCGGACCACCGAACTTCATCGCCAAGTGTTGAAAAGGGCTGGCCTCAACACGTTAAATTCGCCAGATAATGTCGGAGACACGAATTTGGCCGAGTCATTGTTCATGGCCTGGTTAGGCAAAATAATAATAAAAATAAAATGTTGTCTTTTTTTTGGTGATTGTCGAAATTATAAATTTAGGAAAGCATTTGGCAATTCAAAAGCTCTTATGGTATTTTTGACGGTTCCAAGTTTCGGCTACAAATTTGACTTGCACCAATTGGCATGCAAACTGAAACGGTTATCAAACGATCAAATGGACATTGAGTACGTATCGCACAAAGACGGCCAAACCCAGTAAATATTTATTTTATTTTAAGCAAAAATTAAAAATAATTTCTTTATAATAGTCGCCAATTGGTGTTTAATTTGATTTAAAGATACATCATAAAATCTTCTTTCTTAAATAAATCATTATTTATTAAGATTGAAATTGGGCGACGATTTTTCATTACTTTTGAACGGAAAAGTTGTTGGCGTCGTATATTCTTGCATTTCTGCGCTTGGCTATTTGATAACTGCTGCGTCAATGGAAGTGCGACGAACGATTGAACGATCAACGGCCATCGTAAATATTTTGGAAAAATAAATTTGAACAAAAAATTCGAATATTCAAATAATGTTTAGAAAGCTCCATCGTTGGCACATGCCATTAGCAGTTCAAAGAAAATTCAACAGGTTAAAAATCAAAGAATTTTTGCAGGAACTTTTTCCCTTTTATTTCAGCTTCTCGCAATGCCCGGCGAAGTGGAGAGATTTTTTCCGGACCCCGCGGATGCCGACAAAGTGGCGGCAATTCGAGAAACCTTTGCCGAATTGTGGGGACTCGATAAAAATGACGACGCCACCGAAAGGCTTATTGAGGTAAAAAGCGATGATCAATTGATTTTCAAAATACTTTTTGGATTTGGCTTAGAATGCCATTGAACATCCCGAAAAGTATGTGCTGAAACCGAATCGTGAATGCGGAGGAAACAATTTCTACGACGAGAAGTTGGCCGACAAATTGCGTAGCTTACCACAAAATGAAAGAGTCTCTTATATTCTAATGCAGAAACTGAGTCCGACGACATTTAAGGTTGCCTTTAATACTCTTCCGACCTGCTGAAGGCCCTATGCCTCAATCTTCAAATGTTTTCGGCGGATTTCGTAACCTAAAAAATTTCAGAATTATTTCCTGCGCCCTTTCCATGAGCCCAAACTCAGTACTGTGGTCGGCGAATTGGGCATCTACGGCACTTTGGTTGGCAATATACTGGACGGGAGCGTACAACACAACGTGCAGAGTGGGCATTTGTTGCGCACAAAGCTGGCGGGGGTCAACGAGGGCGGCATCAGTGTTGGAACGGGCGTAGGCGACTCGCCCTATCTGTTTTAGGGTTTGGGTGGAGGAGCTGACGACCATCCTCATTAGGCTTAAGCGATATATTGGCTCGAGAATTGAAAAAACTCTAATCCCAACAAGGAAATTCTTGACAGCAACTTTATTTGATAAATTTTTTAATGTCGAAGTGAATTCGCTAAAGTAATAATTTCTAAATTACCTTCAAAAATATTTAAAAAATCTTAATGATTTTTAAAAATTTTTAGAAATTGTTTATTTTACCATCGAAGTTAAAAGAAAGACAGAAAAAACTATTTAAACAGTCGGGGGTTTGAACTAGGGTTGGTCCCCGACCCCGACCCCCGACCCCCGAACCCCGACCCCGAGCCCAAAAAGGGGGTCGTCCCCGACCCCGACCCCCGACATGGTCAACCCCGGCCTCCCCGACCCCCGACGCTCGAACCCCGTCGGGGGTCGGGGGTGAACAAACACCCCTAAAGATCGACTTTTTTGGGAGAAATAAGTACTTTTGAAAATAAACTTTTAAATTATGTGGTGGTGTAGTGGTGAGTGGTTGATTTTATGGGTTGGGTCAAGTGTGGGTTCGAATCCCGATTGCGGAAATTAATTTTTACTATTTTATATGAACATCCAATTGTAAAGTAAACTATTTCTAAAATTTTTAAAATTGTTTCCGTTTTTAAAAAATATTTTTGATGACATTCAGATCATTTTAACTTTTTTTGTCAGCAAAATTGGGTGACTAATTAAAAAATGTATTTATTACTTTGTTCAAAGTTGAATGATCTTAAGTATTTTATTGTCATAAGTTCTAGAAAAAAATAGCACAATTTTTTATTCCTTCTATTTCTTTAAAATTTTGAAAATTCAACAAGTTATAGTCAAAAATTTTCACTGAAAATTTCCAAAATTTAAGAAGTGTTAGACAAATTTCGTTAATTTAGAAGCAATTTTTCTTAACAAACATTGTTAATCTTCAAAAAAATTTCTCCGGCGGCGCCTATCGGCACCGCCGACTCCTCCCATTTCTAAAAAACTTCTAAACACCCCCATTTTTTGAAGTTTTTTATTGAAAATCCAAAAAAAACAAATTTCTAATTCTATGGCGCCAATCCCCCCCCCCCCCCCCCCCTCTCAAATTTTTTTAGAAAAATCGCTGATCAAAATGCGCTCAGAAATGCAAACTTGGCCACAACAAGATTTTGGGAAGAGTTTTCGCCTTTCTAAAAGTTTTAGTAATTTTCTTTGGGCCAAGTCAAACATGACGAAAACTCCATCAAATCATTTTTTTCACAAATTAAAAAACCTTCACTTTTGAGATTTTTAAAGATGATGTGAATAAATTATTATTTTATGATTGCCCAGTGAAGACAGTGCTGAAATTGTTATGGAAAAATTTTTTTATGAACTTATTTTTCTTCAACCCCGACCCCCGATCCCCGACCCCGACCCCCGACCCCGACCCCCGACCCCGACAATTTGATCGTCCCCGACCCCGACCCCCGACATGGCCGACCCCGGCCAACCCCGACCCCGACTTTTCCGCCCCCGAGGGGTCGGGGACCAACCCTAGTTTGAACCCCAGTTATTAAAACATCACTCAGAAAACCTTCCAAATGAATTCACTAAAACTTCATTTTTGGCCCTCTCCCATTCTTAAAGCTTCAAAAAATTACCGCATTTTTAAAATTTTGGTTGCAAATCTCTTAACAGTTTGAGTCAAAAATTCAAAATTTTTAAATCCCTCCTGTTCTTTCTCTTTTTTATTAGAAGCAATCTATTAAAATAACAATTAAAATTAATAACAAATTGACAAAAAAGTGATCGATCTCCCCTCTCTCCTGTGACAAAAAAGTTTTGATCGATCTCCCCTCTCTGCTGCTAATGGCGATTCAGAATTTGCCGCAGTTCGACCTTCGATGCTTCGTCGTCGGCCGCCTTCTTGCGAATGTCCCGTACAGCATCCATCATGCGTGCCAACTCCGCCCGGTCCCCGATGGCATTTTGTAGTGCCGACGAACGCCGCAACAGTTCAATGCCAGTCTCGGGCATAAACGCCTGCCGAAATGCCTCGGCCGGCTGGTGCCGAAGTGTGGGGTGGTGCGCAAAGTATTCGGTAGCCAAATGCGGTAAAATGGGCGCGATGGCGGAGACGAGCACCTGGCCGACCACGTCGAGTGTGATCAGAACAGCATCGTGCGCAACCGAATTCACCGGATCACAATAGAGACGATCGCGCACCAAATACTTAAATGCTACAATTTATTAAAATAATAAATCTCAACAAAACACACAATGTATTGGGAAGAGAGACGATTGTGCAAAAACTGGTAATATTGTTCAACAAAAGCACCAAAGCGGTAATTCAAACGGAAATCAGCCAGGAGGTCCATAAAATCATCCAACTCGGCCAAAATGTACTGAAAAACGAATAAAAATACAAAAATATCAAAACGTGTTCAACACCAGACCCTGTCCAGGGCCATCAGGGTAAACAGGCACGGTCCCTCCGGCGTTGCCACTGTTGGGTTTCTTATCGGACTCAGCAGGTCGGCCAAGTCGGTGCCGCTTTTGCGCTTTGCCTCTGCCGCGGATTCCAGTGAGCCGAGAATGAAGCGCAGAATCCGACGGATTTGCTGCAAACGCGTTTCCACCTGATGCAAACAAATTTTCAACAATTTCAATAAATTTGCTGGAGGCGTAATTGTTACACACCAATTTGAGCGTTTTTGGCCCAATGCTGACGCTGCCGGAAGAGTCGGAAGCCAGCCAAGCACACCAAAGACGAAGTCCGTCCACCCCAATGGCATCGGCATTCCCATTGGGCAACGACGATGAGGAGGCAGAAAATGAGTGATCACATCCGGTGATCTGGATGTAGTTCAAGCATGTACTGTACGATTCCAAGCATGATTCATTGCAGTTACCGTACCGTCTTCGGGTCCACAACGTTCCCTTTGGACTTGGACATTTTCTTTCCCTGATCATCCACCGCCATTGCATGCACTAAAATTTGCTTGAACGGTGCGCAGTCCTGCCAGAAAATGGGGCAAAATGTTGATGGCGAATTTAACGACATTTTGCGTGATTACTTGCAATGCCATTGAAGTGAGCGAAGAAGTTTGAAACCAGCCACGAAACTGAAATTTTACAAAAAAAATAACATAAAAAGGCTGGAAGTTTAATAATAAATCATCAAGCATTACAATAAGTCAAATCGCAATTCTCGGAGCAAAATTTGGATGGAACGCGAACGTCAAGACGCACCTGATCAACCCCCTCCACAACCAAATCGGCCACCAGTTTTGCCTCTTTCTCTGCTCCGTTCTCTTCTTTGTTCAGCGTATGCCAAGACAACCCGCTGTCCAACCACACGTCCATCACTTCAGTCAATTTTTCCACGTTGTCCAACTGATCGGCACCAAATGGAAAGCCCTGAAAAGATAGAAAATATCCACGCTGTTCAACAGATCGGAATCAAATGAAAGAAAGCCTGGGGCAAAAAAGGGGAAAAAAGCATAGAATTTTTGCGAAGACAAAGGAGTTTTCACTTTGCCAAACTGATCAGTAAATATAAAAAAATCAGCATCAAATGTAAAGCACTTCGGGAAAAATGGCTTTCAAGTTTTAGGGCAGAAAAGTCCACCTTCAACTTGGCCATCTCCTCCAATGGCATTGTCCACCAAATGTCTGCTTTTTCGGCATGACTTTCAGTGCCATTCTGCTCGGCGACCAACAGCAGATGAGCAATGGACCGTATGAATTCGCTGTTTGTGCGCACTTCGCCCGTGTCGCGGTGGCGTATCGCCGGAATGGGCACGCCCCACACGCGTTGACGCGACACGCACCACCAGTCGCGCCTGTGCTGGAACAACGAGGTGAAGCCTGCACGCAAATCTGAACATAAAAAATAAATCCAAATACGAAAATTCATTTGCCGACCACACACCTTGAGTGCCAGAAGCGATTTGCAACGCCGGCGATTCACCCTCCGCGGCAACCAAACAGCGCTTGCTCAATTCTTTGACATCAATGAACCATTGGGGACTGCATCGGATGATGACAGGCTGAGGAGGAAAAGATGACATTTAAAAATAAACTTAACACATCTAATAGCAAAAACGAATATTTATGGTTAAAAAAAATTTATGTAATAATTCAATTTTTATCACTTGATTTGTGCGCCAATCGTATGGGTAAGAGTGCACATATTCCGACTGATGCAAAATGTCCTTTCTGCAAATTTTAATAATGGATGGCCCATTTAATATTGTTTTTTGATCAAAATCAAATCAAAATTTATTGACCAAAAGAGAAAAAGATGTAGAAAAAATTTGAGTTCAAAAAACAAAACCACTTTTTGCAACGAATCATTTAAGCCCAATTCACAAAATGACAGACTTTCGTTAAATCACAATTAGAGCCCAAACTTAAAGACCGATCGAAATCTCGAAACAAAAAGTACTCGATCGATCCGGGCTCTAATCATAATACAGGGCTTCTCACAATACATAATAATAATAAATAAACCCATCAACCAAAAAAGGGCACTGAACTGTAAGCACTTCAGTGCTGCGCGTTGGCCATCTCCCAGCACGTCCTTCCAGCACAGCTCGTGCCCCATCTCCCGCGTGTAACGGCCTCGCTCATCCACAAAACATGCAATGCGCTGCTGACCCTCTTGAGAAAGGCCAAGCTAAAGTACAAAAGCATTTGATCCGCCCAATTCAGTCCCAACCACATTAAATAATATATTCATTCGATTTACTCAAATTTGCCAATCTTTCTATCTGATGATATTCAGAAAACCTTCAAACTGTTCAGATATATGTTCAATTACATGAACACACTGGTATTTATTAATTTTAAGAACAGAAACACCACAAATCACAAAAGACGCTTGCCTCGTAGTCGTCTTGGCCATGCGCGTATGCAACATGAACGAGTCCTATTGTGTGTAATAAACAAAATAAAATGATTACAAAAGTAATTATGCAAATTATGGAGAGGCTTGTCAAACACACCAGTGCCGGTCGTTTGGTTGACGAACGATGCGGAGAGGACGGGCAGCGCTTGAACGTTCGCCCGCGGATTTTTGTAGAAGATTTTGTTGTCAGCAAATTGAGCGCCAGAAAGAGTGCCCAGGACGGCAATGTCGAAGCCAAACTCCTTGGAAATGTGCGGCACCAACGCGCTGGCCACAATGTACATGTTGCGGATCACATGAGTTCTGTGTGTTTAGTCAATGATAAGTTTTTTTTTTGTGGCAAAAATCGTATTTTTTCCGACACCCACGTTCTGTCTTTTGGGAAATCGATCAGTGCATATTCTGTTCCCGGATTGACTGCAATTGCGTTGTTCATCGGCAACGTCCACGGCGTTGTGGTCCAAACAAGGGCGTACACGTGAACCGGACGCGCTCGAGTGGGCAGCAACGGTTCATCATCAACCCAACGGACAGTGGCCAGATCAAAGTTGATCAGCTTAAGCCATCATTGATTGAATCATTGGGTGATTCAAATCGTGCTGACCTGAAAGCGGAAGTAAACCGCCGTACTTTTGTGGGCCAAATTGTATTCCAACTCCGACTCGGCCAGTGCCGTCCGTGAACTGGGAGACCTGCGAATGGAATACGGATTAAGTAATCCAGTGCCCATGGACCTCGTAATCCCAAAAACCGAAAAAATAGGATTGACAAATATTTAAAATGAAAAACGGACCAATAAACGGGTTGCAATGCTCGTCGGACCAATCCTTTGTCGAACAGTTGGGCGAACAGTTCAAGTTGTCGACCAACATACGCCGGCTGCATGGTCAAGTAGGGCCGCGCAAAGTCGCCTATGCAGCCCCAGGCGAGAAAAGTGTCCATTTGGGAACGGATCGAAGCGTTGGCCACCTGTCGAGCGCTGTGCCGAACCAACAACGGATTGTCAGCGACGACGGAGGAAGTTGATGGCAAATTCACCTGCATTTGATCGGAGAAAAAGTTATTTTTCAGGGGGGGGGGGGGCTGATTCAAAAAACCATCGATTTTTACTTACTTTTTTTTTGTTTGAAAATTTAGATTTTTGGTAAATTTTTTAGAATTTTAACCTTTTTTTGTTAAAAAATGGCCTAAAAATTCGATACCTATTTTCAAAAAAGCAAATTTGTTGGGTTTGTTTTGTATTTTTTGCTTCTGTACCACACCTGGTGTTGTTGATCAATCTGTTGCAGTTGTTGTCGCTGTATTTTCAGCTCAATGGGCAGCCCATGGCAGTCCCATCCGGGTCTGTAGCGAACGCGTTGGCCGAGCTGTACACGACTCCTCAGGATGAAATCCTTCAACAGCTTGTTGATCGCGTGCCCAACGTGCGGCTCACCGTTTGCATATGGAGGGCCGTCGAGCAGTACAAAACTATATAAAATTGACTAAATCAAAAAAAAGCTATTCATTTGGAATGGGGTTTTTATTTTTTAACAATCAAAACTTAAAAAGTCAATTCAGTCGCAAAAACTCTCCTAAAAAACGACAACAAACCATCAGTAAAAGGGCCTAAATTTAACCGATCCAAAAAATGTTTCAGAATATTTTTGATTTCTTTTTCTGTAAGTTTTTTGAAAACCCCCAAAAAATCTTTTAAAAATTGATTGAAAATTCTCTGAATGGCTTAAAATGCATTCAGACCTTGGACCTAGTCCAATAAAGAATATTTAGTCTCATCAGTAGAAAAATCGAAAGAATGGAATGTGTGCAATTTTTAATTTTTCTCCTTAATTTAAAAAATTGGGAGACTGAATGCCCTGGGGGGATCCCAATCACCGAAAACGCAACACTCACTCTTCGGCCCCATTAGCCGCCGTTTGCGGTCGTTGCCGCTGCCACCGGTAAAAGGACTCAAATTGGCCAAGCGCGGCCAATCGCTTGTCCAATTTGCTGCGCTCAATGCCTTTGACCATCACAGAAAATTTTGTTTTTGGCAACAAAACAGCGGCGGCGGATTTAGACTTTGAAGCCATTTGTCGTCTTGAGCTAAAAAAAAAAAATAAAGAAATAATTGCTGCACTTTTCTGTTTTTTGGCAATTTGAGGGGGGCCCATTCTTCTCCCCATAACGGGAGAGTACTAAACAAGACTATAGCCAGAAAAAAAATTTGGGCGTGGGAAAATCGATCGACCAAAATAAAAAAAAACAAAAAAAAAACGATGCCAAAAATGCATTAATGCGATATTCAAAAGGAAGTCCCGACTCCGAATTTTCCTGGCACCATTTTCAATACATTCTTGAAAATAAGCATTTCTAACTACGGTGTCAGCAATATATCCAAAAGAACCAACGAAATGGAATCGGATGTATTTAAAGAGAAAAATAAAAATATGGCACCAACTTTAACTGCTAAAAATTTAGATACAAACGCGGATACCCACACAAAGAAGAATGCAGGATGAGGGAATTTTCGCAGAGCCCAATCTTCCTTCGACAAGTTTGCTATTTAAAACAAAATCGGAAGAGAAGGACGAGTCCGAGATGGATCAGAATCAACAGCAGCAGCAACAACAAACAATCTTAAGCGATTTTCGATATCAAGAGCCCACTTGGGCTTTAATTCCTACCGGAAGCGAACAGGAATATTTTCTTGAGGTATTTGAAATTGTTAGGTTTTTTTTTCATCAATTTATAAAAATTCTATTTTTTTATTTTCAGATTATCAAAGAGGGGACTGTTATTGACTCCGTCCGTCTTCACAACGATGCGCACCAAAAGTCGTTTTGGTCCATTGGACGTTTCGAACCGTGCGACATCAAATTGGAACATCCGTCTGTTTCGCGCTTCCACGCGATTTTACAATACGGCGAATGCGTAAGGGGAAGGCCCGGCTGGTCAGTGAAAAATGCCGAATGCGCAATTTATACAATTTAAAAAAAATTACATTTTTCTGGAGGAATGTTTTGTATTTGGGCAAATGGTCGTGGGTATCGAATGGTTGTTGGCTATTTGGGGAATCAATTTGTTACCAAATAAATCTTTTAAGTAGTTGTTTGGGTCAGGAATAAATCAACGATTTTCGTTTAAAAAGTGGCATTTCTTCGAATTTGACAGGTACCTTTTCGACCTGAACAGTACCCACGGGGTGAGGCTGAACAAGCAGTCCATCAAAAAGCGCGCTTATGTGCCATTGCACAACGGATTTGTGTTTCAAATAGCAGGTTAATTCCGCTGCATTTAGTAAAAAACAGGCCTCAAATGCTATAACAAAAATAGTATTTATAAATCTGTTAAAATTTCTTAAATTTTGGAGCAATTTGAATTAAACAAAAATGTTTTTACACCGAATTCTTACCAGCTTAACCTAGCAGTTTTTTTTGTTCCAGGCAGTTCCCGCCTCTTCACCGTTTGCGGTGGCCCCTCGCGCGTGCAGAAAGAAGAGGGAACAGCAGAAAAGGCGCCCGAGGGGAAAGCGGAAAATATTGCAAAGGCCGAGGGAGAAGAGGAGGAGCTTGAAGAAGGGCACAGATTCTATGAGAAGGACCCGATGGGGTGGCTGCAAAAGTATGCAATTTTACTGGCGTTTAAGTGGCTCTCATAAATTTTTGGTCTTTTTTTTGTTGCAAAAACTAACAAAAAAAACAAATTAATTTCACAATAAAATTTTGTGCGATCTTTTTTTATAGATATTTCGAACGCGAAGGAGCTTCAATGCATTTTCAGGTTGAAAATTATTGTTTGAAATTAAGTGACCCTTTTTTTGATCTTTAAAGTTCACAAAATCGGCGCCGGACGGAGGCGGCGGTGGTGCAGGAAATTTGCTGGCAGAGTTTGAGGATGAGCAGAACAAGAAAAAAGGACGTCGGCATTCCGAGGACGGAGGCCATTGGACTTGCTCAATTGAGTGGGTTTTAGCAATTTTAATATTAAATTCACTAAAAAAAAAATTATATTTTTGAGACAAATAAAGATGTGAAAGCAAAATTTGATGTAGGGCCCGAAGTGACTTTATTTGTCTCAAAAAATTAAATTTATTTTGGTGACCAATTTTCCGTACACCACTTTAAGAGCAAGCAAATATAAATTATTAAAAATGAAACAAAATGCTTATTTTTGTTTGAATGTTTTTATAATTTTTCTAAATGGATTTGATTGAAGCCGTTGAGTTGAATTGGAGTACATTTCCAAATCCATGCAAACAGTTTCAATATATTTTGTTAGTTCATTTTTTTCTTTAAGGCTGGTCAGCGACGTTTCATTGACTTGCGGAAGTGTCGTCACTGTGTTGGCCCCGTCCAAACGTCTGGCCCAATTGCAATGCGCGCTGGTGGCCTGCGAACGGCTGGACAACGCGTGCCTTTTGCGCATTTCGTCGCTTTGGAACAAACGCAAAAACTACACGGAGAATGACTTTTACGACAGTGACGAGGACATTTTTTTGGACCGAACCGGCCAAATCGAGGAGCAACGCGAGAAGCGCCGGAGGCGCTTCGGGGTGAGTAAATGTTGTTGGGTTATAATAATTAATTAAGTTTGTCTGGCTAAAATCAATTCATATTTTGCATATCGCTAAACATTTTAGGCAGATACTTTTGGCTCTTCTGTTGGCCGAGCGAAGAATTATGCCGAATTGGTCAAAGAATTGGCCGAAACGGAGTCCAAATTGGAAATAATCGGGACGGAAATGCAGCGATTACTCCAAAAAGACAAAATCCGAGTGGAGCAGCTGCAGCAGGAGGACGAACAGCAGCCAAAACAGCCCAACTTTACGGTTTATTTATGAAAAAAACATGGAGTTTGACCCAACAAATCATTTAAATTTTGTTGATTCTTTGAATTGGAATATTTAAGACTCGGATGGCGCTCTCCCAGATGAAGGGAAAGGAAAAGAAATTGCTGAAAGAGAAGGACACATTGCAAAAATTGGTCGAAATTGCGAAGCCATCTTTCCGTTTGGCCCCATTTGTACAAAAGAAACCGCTGCAGCAGTCAGAAAGTGCAGAGGACGTGGTCAAGACTGAAGCATCAGACACAGAGGGACTGCGAGAGACAATGATGGGCGAAGAGAAATGCGAGAAAGAGGTGGACAGCAAAGAAGGGGCAGAGATAAAAATTAAACAAGAGACTGTGGCGTATGAAGAGGGCGAGAGAGGATCAGAAAAAGTAGAGACGGACCAAGAAGTTCGAGCAGTAACGGGAACATCAGCAGAAAGCCGGGACGAGGAAAGTGAAAGTGGTGCCAGCAGAAACGCAAAGGAAGAGAACAAATTCAGGCAGGATTTAGACGGAAGTCTTAAATATATAGTATTTATATAAGGTTTTGCTAGATAAAGCCCGGACTTAAGACCGATCAAGATTTTTTCCATAATTGGGAAATATGCAGGGAAACATTTTGCAATTTATAAAGCAACTAAAATTTGCCATCTTTCAGTAGAAATGACTCATCGGCGTCTTCTTTGCCGTCGGAAACTGAAGTCAAGTCCGATGCCGGAGGCGCCGCCGCTTTGCCGCCAGAAGAACGTTGTTATGCGCCCGCACTTCCTCCGCAACACAACGAAGTGGCGGCAAATGCATTTGTCCCAAAGTTCGGAATGCTCACCAAAGAAGAAATGGTGCGGATGAAATTCCTGCAGAGACAAATGGAGAAGAAGCCTGAACTCGCTGCTGCTGCGAAGCGGGCCCGGTTACAGCAACAGGAGTTGTTGAAGGCGGACGAGGAGGAGGGAGAGTTAAAGGAAATGGTGCGTTGTAAATGGTTAAACACGAGAACGGATTTTATATACTCCCCCCTCCCTGAACAGAAAATTTAACTCTTGTCCATGTCCAAATGCAGGAATGACATTTTTTGTCGGTGGCCCGGGACTTTTTTGGTCCCGGTTTTGCCCAAAATTACGTTCCCGCTTAACTCTAATTGAGACTCACCAGTTTTCGATTTAAATCGTCTTCAAACATCACCCACCCTCTCTGCCCCCGTTGAATACAATTAAAAAGTAACACCACCTTTAAAGGGATTGCAACAAGTGCATGACGTTCGGGAAAAATATGCAACGTGGCTACCCCCCGAGGACCAATCCGGTGACGGTTCCACTCGTCTAAATCAAAAGTTCGCTGGAAAGTATTGAGACGCATTTTTTAGTTTAATGTCGATTTTGACAATTTCACAAACGATGAAACGTGTATTGAATAAGAGTTACTGAGTAAAGAGGAATTTCTGCAAATAGTATAAAAGGTACATGAAAGTAAAGCTGAAAAATTGTCATTGAAGACGTAGATGGCGGCAAATGTTAGTATTTAAATAGATAACAGCATTTGCATTGATTTGATGCATTATAAACAGGGCTTCCACTTTTAGGCAAATGCCTATTTTTTCTGCGAACTTGGCACAGTGAGTTAAGCACGAAAAACATGTTTTTAGCTTTATTTGGAGCTTCTAGAGTGGACTTTATAATGCCTATTTTGTGGTTTTTGTGCCTAATGCCTATTTGTGCCTATTTCGACATTTTTGTGCCTATTTCATGCCTATTTCGACATTTTTGGCGACTTTTTTCAGGATTTTGAGATTTTTGAAAAAAATGCCGAAAATAAAGGCAAAAGTTTTCGAGGTTTGGTTTAGCTTCTTATTCTTGGGAAATAAGTTATTGCAGATTTCCTTAAAAAAATCGTGTGAAGTGGAGCGTTTGTTTTCGGCATATAAAAACATTTTGGCCGACAATCGGATGCACTTTACTCCAGAAAATATCGAAAAATTTTTGATTTGTAACTGCAATAAGCAGATATGGTCGCTTTTTTTTTTGTCAAAACCTTCGGTAAAAAATTTTATGTGCCTATTTTTGTGCCTATTTGAGGATTTTTGTGCCTATTTCATGCCTATTTTAGAACTTTTTTGTGCCTATTTAGGCGCCTATTTTGCAATTTTTAGTGCCTAAAAGTGGAAGCCCTGATTATAAACAATTCAGGGTTTGGAAAAGTAAAAAAATAGAGTATTTTAGAACCTTAGACCAGTTCTGAATGATTTATGAATGGGTAATATCTGTATAAAACTACCAAAAGTGAGGGAAACTACAAAAAAAATATGAAGAAAATCAAATATTTATGTACAACTTCTGAAGAACATAAAAAAAGGTGCAGTGAATAAATTCCATCCCACGGGGACTTTATGCGTTATTCGAACACTTGGTAGGCCATTCCGCGAATGTATTGTCTTTTCTGATGCAAAATGTAAGCGCCGGCCACAAAAGTGGCGCCCGAAATGAAACAGAAAATTGCAACGATTGACAACGTGGAGCCGGAAAAGCCGACGAACTCCGGCGACGGGCGCGGAGGAGGCGGTCGAGGCTCAAGCGACGAACGCTCGCCGAATTGAGTACCGGAGATTACCTACCGAATTTTTGGATCAATTTTCATAAAAAAATTATTTCCCCCGCAGCGCCTGTCAACAAACACCGCCCACCTCCAAAAGCTTAAAAGGTCTAATTCCGAAATGAACAAATTCCTAATAAAACTGTTACCAGTTACTCCTATAGCTGGTCCAATTGAATTTTTTTAAAGGTATTTTTACCAATTCTGTGTTTTGTCCGTGACCCGTAGGAAGCGGAATTCGGACGACGAAATTGCCCAACGCAATGGACGCGTTCAGTGATTGTATCGCTTCGGTTACCGGAAGCTCTTTCTATAAAAATAAAAATTGTTCCATATAAATGTTTCAAAAAGCGTACCTGCAGGTAAATTGTTTGTGCCTGAACAGCTCCGCTTGGCGCGCCAATAGCGAAAAAGGCGTACAGTTCACCTTTTGAGGATTGTTCAAGCTGAAACCACACCAAAATTCTGAATAAAATTATACAAATTCTCGTACGTTTAAATCGACGATCCTCATTAGGGAAACGTTGGACGCATTGGCCACTGCCTGCGCGACCGCCGCTCTGGACCATTCCGAGCCGACTTGTGAGTTCAGGTCAGCCAGCGAAACTACAAAACAAAAAAGTTCCTCTTTAAACCGATTTTATGGCCTTCGCCTTTTTAGGTCATGAAAGGAGGTAGGGGGGGGGGTCGGGGTCCTTATGAACAATTTCAAAATAATTGTCAGAAGAATGAGCAGGAACTGAACACCCAAATTGCGTTATAAATATGATTGAATTTAAGTAATTCGCACCATTTCCCATGCGAACAAAATATCCTCCGTCCGGGTCCGCAGTCGTTGCTTTCACACACGCCCTAAACTTTTCGGCCAACACTTGCCACCCGTTCAACAACGTCCGGTAAGACGCAAAAGCGACAGTCGTCCGCCCATTCTTCGAATAATGGACCACCGATCGAACGGAAGGCCTTCGCTGATCATTCGATCGATTTTCATCCATCGAATTGGCCACAAGAACTTCAACAACAACGACGGCACTTTGATTGGCATTTTGGGCCTCCGACGATTCGGAAAACTGAGAAACATAGGAATCAAGCAGTTCATCTCCGACGTGAACCTTAAACAAACTGTGGGATAGTGGATAGTAACGTCACAAAAACATATAAAATAGCATTTAATATATAAATACCTAAAATCTAACTATTTTATAGATAATTTTAACATTTTCCACCTTTCCCGAGTGATAAAATTGCGGAGAAGTGCTGCCGTTCAGCGGCTGTTTTCCCATCCAAACGGCCAATTCCTCTGCCGACAGCAAGTACATCGTCCCGTTGGGGTTGCGTGCGACGTCGTGCAAATTGCCCTCAATCGGTCCGACCGGGTCGCAGGTTCCGTGCCGGGCCATGTCCAATCGATATTGGAGTCCTTAGGACACCAAAAATAATAATTACCGTTACTCTGAGAAGTTAGCCAATAAATGTAGTACGATTTGTGAGACAAAATTACGCGAAAAAGTCCAAAAATTACCGTAAACAAAGTCGTGGGCCACAAATTCGTTGGGATTTGATGTGAACATTGCTGCCATTTTGGCCGCTCCGTCGTAAACAATCCACAAAAAAATTGCATAATTTAATAACGCAAAATAACAATTTTTATTTTTAACTTACAGTGCCATCATCGACGACGGCACTGCTGTGATGGCTTTTATTGGAATGGACAGTGCGTAAATGGGCCACAAATGGTTGAGGGAATTGCACTGGCAAAGTGACATTTGGCATTCCGTGGCAAAACACTCCGCGCGGCGGCTGAAATACCAAAAATTTTAAGTGTTTTACAATTTGTTAATTGCCGTGGAAATGAACTCTCTGCTCTCGCCATTTGTGTCCAATGTGACAATGTCAACGGAAAAACTATCAAAAACGTTCTTCGTTTTGTTCCCGTCAACTAAATGATGTGTTTAATAACATAAAAACAGTTTTTTAATATCTTCGAGTTCACCGTCGTAGGTAATCACTCGGATTGTGTACAGCGTCGGGTTGTGCCGTTCTGGACTGTAAGGCTGTTGCGGCGTTTTGTCAGCGGCATATTCAAGTTCAACCTGAGAGATTGTGGTAAACGCTTTTGGCATATTAAAGTTTTGGTGAGACGCTTTCCAACGGAAACAAAAGATTTTAATTCCCCCCCCCCCCCGAACCTTCCAAATCTTCTTAGAAATCGGCCCAAAACAATCGTAAGGACGGGGAATCACAAGCAAAAAGCTTTTTCATGCAAAACCTCCGATAAACGGAGCCGAACTTCACCAAAAGAACAAATAAATCTTAAATTATAAAGCCAAATGCAATAATTCATCAAAGAAATGTCAACTAAAGGCAAATGATGCCCTATTTTCGAACTTGCCGACTTGCAAACGCAGTTCCCTGTCGTCCTTGAAAAAGGTGTTCGTGCAGCCGGTGTAGCCGAGTGTTTCGACTCCGTTGGTTAGCAGCGGGTCGCTGTGCATAGTGCCGTTCCATCCACCGCCATAGCCTTGGAGCACCGCCAACAATTGGCCAACGCCCTCACCGCTCAGTCCCGTGCCGTTGATCAATTTTGGGGACAGATCAAGCACATTGGCACTGGCATTTAGCGCAGCAGAACTGTTCAAAAACAGTCAGTGAATACACTAGGGCATTGACGGACCTTCCGTTTGTGTTGCCAAGGGCCAGGCACGTTTTGTGGTGAGTCAAGCGTTGATCGTTGGTTTTGTTCCATTTGTATCGGTCTGTTTTTTTGAACAATTTTTAGAAAAAGACTTAAATTCGAACCTTCGAAATAAATCGTCCGATTGAACACCGCCACTTCCTTTTCTCGGCTCCATTTTTTAACCACCAAAGTGCCCTCCAAATACTTTTCCACAATTTTTGCAGTCACATTTCCATGCAAAAAATCGGTGAGCCTAAGGGTTGCCTAAAATGTTGAAAAGTAATATTTTGCCGGGTCCCCAAAATTATATAGAAAAATGTCAAGCGGTTTAATAATGTTTAAATCAAGGAATAAAAGCGACTAATAAAATGTAACCAGTTCTTTACTAAATTAAACTTTCTTTAAACATAAGTTGTTTTTTTCAATAATTAATTTTTTTTTTTTTACTTTTTTAAAGTAAAGTATAAGCAAAATTTAATAGAAATTTACCCGGCACAGCCGGACTTTTCCATAAACTAAAAATCGAATTAAAATCCTGCAGGAGGCTAAATGCTCAATTCATTGTTTGTAACCAGATTTGCATGCCAAATAGGCCTTTGAAATGCTCTTTTTTCAAATTTTAATCTTTTTGTTTGTTTTACCTTGTAATTTGAGGACAGAGAAACGTTTAGTGGAAGAAGTTGTTCAAAATGGAGCTTTTCTTTTATATTCTCACAAGCAATTTCGCCGATACTAAAGTTGTTGAAGCAATTCGCAACGGACAAACGTGCAAAAAGAATGATGATGATGAAGAATTGCTTCATTTTAATGACTGCAAAAAAGTGGCCATATCTCGTCAAATTCGAAATAAATTTGCAAAATAACATTAAACTTAAAGTTTAATTTGTTGAACAATAAAAGAAAACCCGAATTTTTTGCAAGCGAAATTCTCGTGTTTTTATTCTGGCATTGTGTTGAGAAAAGCTATTTTTGAAAACAAAACAGAGGGACAAAAAGAATTAATAAATAAATGTGTGCCCGGCTTCCGGTACTCGTAGACAAAAAGCTCAACTTGTCCGTCCTGCTGCTGCTTTTGCTTTTTAACAAAATGACCTCTTAGAGCCCGGACCGGATTTTCCGGCAGTTCGGAACGGGTTTTTGGGAAAATCCGGGTCCAGATCCGGTCCGGTATGTTCTTTAATTTTTTTGTTTTTTACAAAATCCGGAGTCCGGATTTGGGTGTTTTACCCGGATTATCCGATCCGGCTTTTTTTGAATGTTCCTTCTTTCCCATCGTTTTCACTATAATTATCCATTTGGTGCTGCCCTAGCAAAATGCACTTTTTGGCATGTAAAACTTTGAAATGGACGTGCTAAAAATTATTTATTCACGTCGCTTCCATTACCTCTCAAATAGGCAAAACTTTGGAGAGGCGCGAGCAAAACGGCGTCACAAAGAAATCCCAGAAAGCATTAAATTCATTCATTAAATTCAAAGTAAAGTTACGTTGTTTTTACTTTAAAAGTCCCTTTCCATTACTTTCAAAGGCTTCGAGTTACTTACTCCCAGAAGCTTTTTCCATTCAGAAGCCATCAATCATTTCATGTCGAGGGGGAGGTCTTAATTTAATCATTCGTCATTGCGCTTGTTTTGCACATACTTTTTGTTGCAATATTTTATTTCCCCTGAGGGGTCGATTTCATTTACTGTCTTGTGTTGTCAATTTGGTACGACATTCCAGTAAATTTGCGAAAAATTAATTAAAAAATGTGTCCTTATCTTCGCCTCATTCCTTTCTCATCATCTTCGTCTTCCACAATCCAATTTTTCATAATTTTTTTACCCTTTTTAGGACCTTTTTTGCACTATTTAAATGTGAAATATATATCCCATATTGCTTTTATTTTGAGTAAAATATTTTGAAGCATCATCCCATAAAACAATTCATTTGTAGCACAGATTTGTTACGAAATGAGACTTTTTCTTGCCACACTTTTCATTCTTGCGGCGCTCAAATCCCAAGTCATGGGCAGAGCCGTGGAGTTCGGCTCCGATTTGGCCAACACTCCGCCAATCTTCAATACCTATAAGATGGTCAGAGAGCCGGCATACGGTAGCTGACCTTTTTTGGATAGATTTGGGGTGCCCCCGCGACCTGCTGGGGGATGGAAAGTCCGACCCGTGCTGGGCTTAATCAACGTAGTTTAAAATAAATAGTCTAATATTGTTTTTTTCAAAAAAATCCAAGATTTAAATTAAAATACAATCGGGAATAGCGAATATCGAAGGACGACACCGTAATGGTTGATTTAATTAAAGCCGTTTATTTAAAGTGTTTGTATCGGCAATTATTTTATTTTTAAAACTCTTAAGCACTGTCGCATTTTGCAGGGTAATTCTCTGCCATAAAACAAAATAATGTTTGGGGTATTTTACACAATTTCCAATTCAGCGAACGAATTGTGGCACTTTTACGACCCGTCGGGCAATAACGGCGCGCTGAACGACGATAACTTGTGGAGCACCGCACTCAGCCGGCACCTCCTTTTCCATATGAACAGAAAGATTAAAAATTGATGAGAAAAAGTGTCATTTTCAAAAAGATTTTTAAATGTTGGCTGGAGAAATGAATTGGAAGAAGGAGGGACTTAAATTGCATTATCATTTTCATATGTTGGATAAAGTCGGTATTTATTCGATCGAATTCAAATTCTCTTCTCCCAACGGCGCTCTCAAATTCCAATTTAATTTATTTGACTCTCCGAAATATGCACAAAAATTATTTATTGAAAATGCAACAAACGAAGAAATGCCATTTTAGAAGTGATAAATATACCCTAAAAAGAAATTCACAATAAAATCTAAGAAGCGATATGTTGGTCAAGAATTCCTTGTTGGGATTAGAGTTTTTTCAATTTCTCGAGTCAATATATCGCTTAAGCCTAATGAGCGATGGTCGTCAGCTCCTCCACCCAAACCCTAAAACAGATAGGGCGAGTCGCCTACGCCCGTTCCAACACTGATGCCGCCCTCGTTCACTCCCGCCAGCTTTGTGCGCAACAAATGCCCACTCTGCACGTTGTGTTGTACGCTCCCGTCCAGTATATTGCCCATCAAAGTGCCGTAGATGCCCAATTCACCGACCACAGTACTGAGTTTGGGCTCATGGAAAGGGCGCAGGAAATAATTCTGAAATTTTTGAGGTTACGAAATTCGCCGAAAACATTTGGAGATTGAGGCATAGGGCTTTCAGCAGGTCGGTAGAGTATTAAAGGCAACCTTAAATGTCGTCGGATTCAGTTTCTGCATTAAAATATAGGAGACTCTTTCATTTTGTGGTAAGCTTCGCAATTTGTCGGCCAACTTCTCGTCGTAGAAATTGTTTCCTCCGCATTCACGATTCGGTTTCAGCACATACTTTTCGGGATGTTCAATGGCATTCTAAGCCAAATCCAAAAAGTATTATGAAAATCAATTGATCATCGCTTTTTACCTCAATAAGCCTTTCGGTGGCGTCGTCATTTTTATCGAGTCCCCACAATTCGGCAAAGGTTTCTCGAATTGCCGCCACTTTGTCGGCATCCGCGGGGTCCGGAAAAAATCTCTCCACTGCGCCGGGCATTGCGAGAAGCTGAAATAAAAAGGGAAAAAGTTCCTGCAAAAAATTCTTTAATTTTCAACCTGTTGAATTTTCTTTGAACTGCTAATGGCATGTGCCAACGATGGAGCTTTCTAAACATTATTTGAATATTCGAATTTTTTGTTCAAATTTATTTTTCCAAAAATATTTACGATGGCCGTTGATCGTTCAATCGTTCGTCGCACTTCCAATAACTCAGCAGGTAACACAGTGCCAAGTGCAGAAATGCAAGAATATATGACGCCAACAACTTTGCCGTTCAAAAGTAATGAAAAATCGTCGCCCAATTGCAATCTTAAATAAATAAATATATTCAATGATTTATTTAATGCAAATTAAACACAAAGTGACAACTATTATAAAGAAATTATTTTAATAATTGTTTAAAAGATAAAAAATATTTTAAAAAAAAATTTACTGGGTAGGGCCATCTTTCAGCGATACGTGCTCAATGTCCATTTGATCGTTTGACAACCGTTTCAGTTTGCGTGCCAATTGGTGCAGGTCAAATTTGTATGGGGAAAATGCACTCACATAAAATACCATAAGAGCTTTTGGATTGTCAAATGCTTTCCTAAATTTATAATTTTGACAATTACCAAAAAAGGACAACATTTTATTATTATTTTGCCTAACCAGGCCATGAACAATGACTCGGCCAAATTCGAGTCTCCGACATTATCTGGCGAATTTGACGTGTTGAGGCCAGCCCTTTTCAATACTTGGCGATGAAGTTCGGTGGTCCGATGGTCAATGCCCAATGCCAAAATTGCGCCGGTGTTCACTTCGATCTAATTAATAATTGAATTTTTAATTGAATTTTAATTAACATTGAAAAGATTGTTATTGTAATTCTTCGTGCTGATTACTTGTTTCACTTCGAGTTGTTGTTGTTGTTCGTTGTCATTTTCTGAATCCTTCAAAGAGTTCAGCATGTAATCCTGAAATGGAATGGAAACTTTGCAAAGTGTTCAGAGACAGAAAGATGGCTCCGGGGGTTTTCGGGGTCGTAGGTTCCATTTCAACCGATTTCGAACTCCGAACCCGAATTCGAACAATTTTTGACGAGAATCTCGACTCAAGATCTCGCTCGAAGCTCAAGTCCGGGCTCTATTAACGCTGACCAACGCCCCCACCCCCCAAAAAAAACTGACCGCTCGCATTATCAGCAGGGTGATCGGCTGCTTGATGCCCTCCTCATGCGCCTCCCTGACAATTTTGACCATCTCCCGGATGTGTCTGTCTGTCTCAATGACGTCATTATAAGCATTTAGCAGAAACTCGAGATCATTTCCCACTCGGAAGTAAAGCAATTGCATTGCCTTAATTTCATTAAAATTCACAAAAATTGGAGAAGCGATTAACCGTATGTACAGCTACAATTTGATCGAATGCTTGATGCGGAAAAGGCGACGGAAAAAGTGAAACGGGCGCAAATTCGGCGATATCACTTCTAAAATATTGAAATTTTTGAATAAATTTAAATTGCTTTTTACTCGGCCATTTTTGTTTTGTTGCTAATTAAAGGGTAAATTTTTATTTCATTATTATTTATATTAAAATGTTTTTATTTACGTGGTTTTATATTCTGAAGCACGCAAAATCAATCCGTTGTTATGAGCCCATTCGATTGTGAACTGTGTCAATTCGTGCAATTCTTTCTCACTTTGCACCGAATTTTCAGGGTAATTACGCATTGAAGTTATTTCTGAAGAAATAAAATTAATAATATAATAATAATTTCTAATTATTTAAAAGTTTTGTTATTTCATTTATTAAGTTTGAATAACTGACCTGTTGAATCAATGCTAAAGGACGAATTAGTAAATTTTGTGCATAATAAAAAAATGGAAGATAATATTATAAACATATTTATTTAATTTAGTAAATTTATTTTTTTGAATAAATAAAAAATATTGAATCTTTTTATATTCCAATTTTCGCCCCAAATCAAAAAATTAAAAACCAATCAATAAATAAAATACGGAAATGTTATTCCATAGCAATATGCTTCCGTAGTGTATTTACATCAGTGTTATGTATAAGTAATTTCCGTTTAATAAAGTAAAATTTCGTCATCATTAGCAATATGTGTTAGTCACAGGACAATTAAACCTATTCAAACAAAGTACAAAAGTGCGAATTAAAGTAATTAACATTTTATTTAATTAGAATTTCTAAAATCATTTTGAATCAATGCTATAAGACGATTGACATTTCGACGGGTTGTACACAAAATAAGCAGTCATTTGAACAGTTTGAGAAGGACTCATTTTCTTTAAAATTTATCAAAATGCCAAATTTTTCAGAAAGGGCTATAGATTTACCAAAACCAAACTTCTTAGGCTTTAAAATGCAATTGGAATGCCAATGTGGTAAGAGCGGTGATGGGACGGGGACCGGGCCGAGTTGGCACGCATGATGGATGCTGTACGGGACATTCGCAAGAAGGCGGCTGACGACGAAGTATCGAAGGTCGAACTGCGGCAAATTCTGAATTGCCATTAGCAGAAGAGAGGGGAGATCGATCAAAACTTTTTTGTCAATTTGTTACTAATTTTATTTGTTTATTTTAACCTGGAATGCATTTACTTTTTTTTAATACCAATACGTTTTTTCGTTTGCAATTCTATCAAGTATTTTTTGAATGGAAAGGTTTTTATTTTTGACGATTCTTCTATTGTTTCACGTTTCTATTTCTTTATGATTCAATTTAATTCCATTCCATTCCATTTTTAAAATAATTTGATTAATTTATTCCTTTGGTTAAATAACAATTATTTGAACATTTTAAATCAAAATATATTAATTAATTATTTATTTTTACGTTTTATTTTATTTTTCATGGCAAATTTCCTTTAGCGGTTATTTAAAGCCCGGGGATGGCTGAAATAAAAGGCATTTGCCCTCCACTCAATTTTTAACAAAAAACCAAAAAGCCAAAAAACAACGAAAAAACGGAATGCAAAAACGGGCGAAAGTGCCCGATTTATGGGGGGGGGGGGGGAGTCCGGCGGAATCGAACTTCCTTTGCCCACCTGCCCATTCACCAAGTCAAACCGTATTTCGATCGCAAATAATTGACGGATGGAAAATGATAAACAAATGAAAATTTTTATTTTGACACTGTTCAAATAAATGAACAGTTTTAACGTAGAAAAATTCAAGAATTTTTTTGAACCTTAACTTTTTTCAATAGAAAATTTGCTTATAAAAATCCCCGACCAAAAGAGAGAATCAATCAGAAAAGTTCATTTAATGTCAATTTAATATTTTAATGTGAAGCCAAATTTTAGTTTATTTTGCAATGTTTTTTGTGTTCCTTCGGCTTGCATCGTTGGCGATTTGCAGTCAAATTTTTGCGCAGTGCGTTACCGCGCCGCCTTACGGCCAACTGTCCGTGTCTGGCACCAAACTGGTCGGTTCAAGCGGCGAGACGGTGGCATTGCACGGCAATTCGCTGTTTTGGAGCCAGTGGTACCCGCAGTTTTGGAACGAAACGACAGTGAAGGTCAAAATGCCAAGTTTCTCAGAAAGGGCTATAAATTTACCAAAACCAAACTCGCCATAATCCGATCATGGGTCGCCTACGAGATAGTGATCGTTGTCCACGGCTTTTCCAGATCCCTGGAAAGCTTTTCTCTGATAGTGATTTCTGAATTAGGCATTATTATACGGAATTCTCATGCAAATTTTTAGGCTTTAAAATGCAATTGGAACGCCAATGTGGTAAGAGCGGCGATGGGAGTTGACCAAGGCGGCTATCTGAGCGACGCAACAACCAACTACAACTTGGTCAAGGCCGTTATCGAGGCTGCCATCTCGCAGGGCATCTACGTAATTGTGGATTGGCACGTCAGTGCAACTTATACTACGGAAGCGGTAAAAACTGAAACAAAAAGATTTGGGGTTTGTATTGTTCAACAATTTTAGGTTACATTCTTTACGAACATCTCCAAAACGTACGGCTCTTACCCGCACATTCTCTACGAAACATACAACGAGCCCCTCGCAGTGTCGTGGACTGACGTACTTGTACCATACCACAAACTGGTGGGCAAGGATGTCCAATTAAAAATGGGGGGAATAATTGTGAAAACATTTTGAGAACCCCAAAAGAATCGCCCAAAAAATATATGCTTTTGTATTTGAGGTGATTGCTGCAATCCGTGCCAATGATGCCAAAAATGTAATTATTCTTGGCACTCCGACTTGGTCCCAAGACGTGGACACGGCCTCCGAAAACGCGATAACCGGATACTCCAACCTGATGTATGTGTCATTTACGAACCAAATTAACCTACTACGAACTTTTAGTCCACTTTTAGCTTACAAAACGCCAAAACACTCATTTTAAATAACCTTTTAAGGTACACTTTCCACTTCTACGCGGCCACTCATTACGTGAACGGTTTGGGTGCCAAAGTAACCACAGCTGTGAATAATGGTATTTTTTCTTCTTTTACAGCTTAAGGTTTATTTTAGGGTTGCCCGTCTTCGTGACGGAGTACGGCACTTGCGAGTCGTCTGGGGATGGCAAAATCGATTCAAGTTCCATGAACACGTGGTGGGCCTTCATGGACGGACTCAGCATTTCCTACTTAAATTGGGCCATCGATGACAAAAGCGAGTCTTGCGCGGCACTCGTTTCCGGCACCACAGCAACAAACGTAAAATACAAACAATGCAATTTTAAATAAATATCAAGGTTGGCACTTCGTCCTACTGGACAACCTCGGGCAAACTTGTCGCGGCTTATTACCTGAGTCAATCGAATGGTAACTTTTAGCAATTTTATATAATAATTTAATTTAAGTTTATTTCAAAATGCCAAAAAACCTAATTTTCTGATTTAATTAATCAATTTTACAGGTGTGAGCTGCTCCAGCTCGGGCAGTGGGACCACCACCGCCACTACAACCAAATCTGCAACCACCGCCATTACAACCAAATCCTCCTCAAGCAGCTCGGATCTGATCGTATCCGTCAGTACAACCAACTCGTGGAACGACGGCAGCCAGGTCAACTTGGTGTTCACCAACAGCGGGTCAAGCGCATTCTGTTCCACAACATTCACACTCACTCTCCCCTCGGGGGTAATTTTGCACAAATTGAATAACAGCTTCAAAAAGAGCTACCGAATTTGCGCAATGCACGCTTTATTTCAGTCGACCATCGCCAGCTCATGGAATATGAACGCGGTCAGTGGCTCAGCTACTCAATACACTTTGCCAAGCTGGGTAAACATTGCGGCCGGCTCTTCCTACAGTTCAACGGGAATGACTCTGAGCGGAAGTGGAACCCCAACAGTGACGCTGAACTCATCCGGCGGATGCTAAATTTGGATGAGCAATGCGCGAAGACCGAAAAAACAATTAAATTATTCTTTTGAATAAACAAAAATGTTATACAAATGTCCGATTATTTTTTGAATATAATAAACTCAAACAGAATTATTTGCTAGTTAATTTGTGTGAAGACAAATTCATTTATCAAAATAAATTAATTCAATAATAAAAATAAGAATGCCCGCAAATTATGTTTTATATTGAGTCAAAATAGAGCAGCTCTTAAAGGATATGGCGATTTAAAAATAATCTCAGATAGAACTGGAATTAAACATTTCTTTGGATTTAGCTTCGTTCAAAAAAAACAAAACAAATGAATGTACCTGAATATTTTAATTCATTTTTATTTTCCGTTCCTTATTTCTTTCGGGTGATCGAAGACATTTTGCCACAAATGTTGCCAATTTGAACAGAATGCAGACAAACACTCCCACCACAACTGCCGAAAACAAAAGGACGTCGACGGAATAATAAGCCAAAGTGCCAAGTTCGTCCTCCCAGGGCAAGTTCAGCTCGTTCAGCTCCGCAAATTCGGCCGCAAATTCCACCCACCGGATTAATGTCTCTTTGGGCCCAAAGGGCGTCAGTTCAAATTTGCGCTTTACCATTTGCGCATTGCTTCGGTAGGAGGGGTCGTTAAGGACCTGCAAAAAACGGCAATCAATCAATTACAATAAATGAAAGATCACGATTAAAGATCATTTTAAATAATTAAAGCGTCGTAGTTTAAAATAAAAATTCAGCAAATTGGACTTTGCCAAGGCTGGCGAAGAACAATTCCTCGGCTCCCACTGTTTGCAATGCTTTGACGTCCAATTTAATGCCGACGCCTTTATGTTCCGCCAAAATTGCATTGTATTTTTGGTCCCCAAATAACGGGATGGCCAAAATGGGCACTCCGGCGCGCACAGACTCTGTCAAGCTGTTCAGCCCGCAATGGGAGACAAAGGCGCGCGTTTTTGGATGCACTTTAACATAAAAATATACAAATATATTTAAAACATTTTAAACGTAATAATTTGAATCAAAAAATTACATAAAATTGTTTTTTGGTCCGTCCATGTCACCGGATGCACATTTTTGTGTTTGGCAAAAAGTTTGGCGTCCCGCTCAGACAGTTCAAGCTTCCAAATGAATTCATAATCAGAAAATTGCGCAAATGTATGCAAAAGTGCCATTTTCATTTGGTTTGGCATTTTTTGAGTGTCCGTATACGACCCAAACGATACAAAAACTGCACCGGTTTTGGCTTTGTCCAATAAGCGGCTGACTTTCTAAACAATTTGCTTTAAAACTTTTAAATCTTTTTTATGTTATTATTATTTAATGGTTACCGGGTCCAACTGCTTTTGCGCCATTTCAATCATTCCTCCAACATTGATCACTTTGTTTGAAATTGGCCTCGGGAATTCGAAAAACTAAATAAAAAAGTATTGCTTTTTTAAAATATAATAAATATAATTTCACATCACTTGGTTGGAATTGACAAATATCAACGAAATATTTCGTGCAATTTCTTTCATTTTTGGAAAATCATTTCCAAAAGCATGGCGAACAATTGGCTCCTGAATTTTGCAAATTAATACATAAAATATGAGAGAAGCTTTAATGGATAAAATCAACTCACTTCAATATGATTCTGAAAATCATAAAGAAATGCCCAATTGTAAAATGAATTGTAGAAATTTATTAGTCGATCCCGGAATGGCAAAAGCGGCGCTCCCTCGAGGGCAGCAAATACATCGTAAAAGAGAGACCGGATTAAGAATAAATAAACTATCCCTAATTGACCATATTTTACAATTATAAATTATAATTACATCATTATTGACTAATAGAATGGATAAAATTAAAGTGGCGAAATGCATCATAAAAACTATTTTTACCTGGCGCCCAATTCTCTCCCCCCCCCCCCTTTGTGCCCATTTTATAGCACCCAATTTTGCGGACACCCCCCGAGGAATACGTCCTCAGGCATTCATGCAAGAAGCACGTACTGCTTGCATGCTTTTTGCCTGAAGCGGTTCACTTGAGAGGGTAAGCATATCCGGATATTCTCATGCTTAGCTCACCGTTCACATAGCTGGCAAATGTGGGGATGCCAAAGTGTTTTGCCGTAACTTGGTAAAGCGGAGCCGCAATTGCTGCCAACTTCGTTTTGGCCCCAATTCGATGGAACATGGCAAAAGGGCAAAAGTCGTACATTTCGGCAATTGCGACGTCGAACTGTTCGGCCTCGAGACGACGGATCAGCTCGTCGTTCCAAGTCAATTCTGGAAGCATTTCTTAAATTACCCAAAGAATCGTTCGCTACGGCGAATTCACTCGATTCACGACTATTCTCAGATGCTCTATATATAAGTAAAATGTTTAAAATAGGGTTGGGCTCCGCTGCTATATTATTTTATATACAGATTATATTTAATTAAAACCTTGGCATAAGTTTGCGGCAAAATTCATGAAGCTTATCCAAACATTCTAAATGTTGTTGCTTTATTATTGCAAATCGGTCAAAGGATTCGTTCGCCCAGCAATAATATTTTTGGATAATTTGAAAGAGCAAAACGTACAGATTGCCAAAGGAAAGTGGCGAACGAATTGCCGTCAAATGGATCTTTGAGTAAGCTCAAATGTTGCACATTAATTGAATTCTCAGCAAACATTTGGCGAAAGTCGTAAATTTTTTGCGCTTTGTGCACTTCTTTAGGCCATGAAATGGTAAAGTTGTTTGGTATCAATCGCATAAAATGCTTAATGAAGTAAATAAACAATACTTTTACATAACTTCCCGACAGAATGGCCCAAGGGAATTTTGAGAAACTTAAAATGCTGTTATCTATCGGCGCTTGTCTTCTTGTCTTGTATTTGTTATAAAATATATATTTAATATTATTTTTATATTTGAGTAATGGCAGTTAATAATTTTCCGGGCTGTGCCAAGGGTGGCATGGCAGGGGAGGGGACTTAGGCAGTACATATTCTAATCTGGAACCTCTCCCCTAAACGGACGGACCCAAAGCCACCACACTTTTAAGCTTTTTGAGCGCGGCCCATGCGCTCACCACTTCATGGCCTGCCTCGGTGAGAGTGTCCGCAATTGTGCCCATAAATTGCATGTGACTCCATGTGAGTGTTGGGGAATAAACCAGCACTTTGAGCCGCCTTTTGGCAGCCCCAGCGGCGCCGTTTGGAGGAGCAACAATAATTATACAAAAAACAATTGTTAATACGACCGATTTAATTAGAAAATGCGTTGAGGAATAAGCCATTTTAGATCGGTAGGAACTGCTTGCTGTTCTTCTGCTGAATTCACAAAAAGGGAGGAGGAATTGTTCTTTTAGTCTAAAAAGGGAATTTGAATGTGCGGAATGGAACAACAAATGTTTGTTCAGAAATTAAATAAGAAATGATGGAATTCACTTATTAATCAATTCTCTAAATTCCCTTTATCAATTGATTGGTTCTTTTGTGTCTTAATAATTTGTTGGTTTTCGTTTAGTCCGTTATTATAAGTCTCTGATTAAGTAAAATTTGCTCAGTTTTTTAGAATCTAGTAATAAATAATTTTCTGCCATAAACTTAAATTCCGTTAAAATGTTTATTTTGTTAGATGAAATTTCATTTCATTTATTTTATAATTAATTAGAATGCAAACAAAAGACTCAAAATTCATTTTAGAAGATCAGAATCTACATAATATGGTAGGCAAATGCGATATGTTGGAATTAAAATGTTAAAACCGAAGGAAATGTCAGTTCGCATGGGATTTTAAAATGTTAAAACCGAAGGAAATGTCAGTTCGCATGGGATTCAGAATTTCTCGTTCAAAATGCCAATTTAAATTCCCCGTCGCGGGCAAAAGGCATTTTGGTGGCACAATTTGTGGATAAAGATGATCGATCAGCCAGCTGTAATTTAGTTAAATTCCCACTTTTTATTTTCTCACCACCCCAACTCAACTCGTTTTTTATTTTTATTGTTTCATTATAAAATATAAAAATTAATTTTCTTTCGATCTTGCGCATCAAAAAGCAGTCGTCCCTTCACAGTTATTTTGGCGTTTCTGGTGTTGTTTTTGGCCATATTTTGGATTTTAAGCCATATGTATAAATCCGGTCCCTAAATATCTCCCATCAGCGCCAACAATTCGTCAATTCGTGTGATAGAAATAACACCAAAATATTTACTTTCGCCTAAAGGCACTTTTGCCCACGCGTTTGATGTACCAACTAATAAAAGTGAAATCGGAAGGATCTCTGTGAATTTAACGATATTTTTGGCCATTTAATTTCAAGAATCCTTTTTACATAAAGCCAAAATAAACAAATAATGATACACGAGTCTGAGTAAATTTCCGAGTCGAGTTTTGAGTCTAAAAACCCTCTTGGCAATCCAGAGTGCGTGGTTATACATACTGAAAAAGTAAACACACAATATTCATCAACACGAATACAAAGTACATTTTTTTCGAGGTCCATTTTTCACGAAGCTTGGAAATTCCAATCCCTAATAGCTTTATCAGTTAAGAGTGAGCAAGCAACCAAACGACAAATTACTTCCTGCCCCCCATGACTCCCCGACAGAATGCCGCCCTTTCGTATTATTTGTTCGTTCCCTCTCTCTGTCCGTGTGCCGTCCGCGAGTGCCAAGAAGACCCTTTTGTGCTAATCGCCGTTTGGAGGGTATCGCCCCCCCCCCCTTTTTTGTCCATGTCAATGTTCATAATGTGTACGCACATTCCCTTATTTCGGATGACGCAAAGATTATCAAATACCGTTGCTGATCGTCAGATTAGCTTCTTTCAGTGTTACTTACTGACAATAGCAAATCCTCCGCCACCCACGCAAATTGTTGATTAAAAACTCTCTCTATATAAATAAAAGGATGGCTCTTAAATAATCGGTGTATTCATTTAAACACAAATTTTGTCTTCGAATTATTTTTGTTGTGACTTTTTTTCATTACATTTTGTTGTCCCTTAAGAAACTTTCCAGAAAAAGGTCGAGCCATTGGATTAAAAAAAGGCGAAAATAAAAAAGGGATTGTTTCAAAAACAATAGAAATTTGCCCCAATCCGAACAATAATTGCGTGAAATGTGCTACTTTTTTGCCTGTCTGTTCAACTTTGCTGACTCAATGCTCTCATTCCACGTTTCCTTGCCAAATTTAAATGCGTCATGCCCCCCCCCCCCCCCCTATTCTGTGAAACAGCTCCTCGCCCCGTTATTTAATATATTCACAAATATACAGAAGTCGGCGGGGACTCTGAACGCGGAAGTTTAATAAATTTACGGAAAATGTCATAAATTGCAGGAATTTATCCGCCGTCTACCTCGATTTTTTTAATAAATGCATAATTTGTATATTCGTTGAAGCTCGGGGCGAATTTCTTAGCATACAATAATTTATTAATTTTTTTTAGGCGTGCCCTAACATTTACGAAAATAAAGTTATTTTTGTTGTAAAAAGAAAGTGATCGAATTGATAATTGAAAAAATACAAAATCCCATTTAATCACAAAGATTCAAATCACTCATTTACAACTTCAAACCTTAAATTTTGATTTTAGAAATTTGTATTTAATTCTTAAAAAGCACTAACTAAAATGATTAAAGCAATTAAATGTTCTGAAATTCAAATTAGCAGGAAAATGCCGTTCAGCAGCAACAATTTTGCAATAATATCTCAGGCTACCAGCTGTCATTATCAATTTGCTGGTATTATTTCTGGCGCTGACACCGTTTGCCAACTTTCCATGGGCCTCCTCAAATCCAGCCGATCGTCCGCATCTCCCTCAGACAACGCCACAATTGGTCCGGTGATTAAATAAATAAATGTGCAGATTCCAAATTTAAAGGCCTTTTTTTTGCAGAATGCGTTGTTTGCGGGGCGCATGCATCCGGACTGCACTACATGGTGTGGTCGTGCAACGGCTGCAAAACATTTTTCCGACGTGCAATAATGGAGGTACTCCCCCTTATAATTAAATGAATCAATCCAATCCATCCCATTAACTCCCCATTATAATTAAATGAATCAATTAATCAATCCATCCATTAAATGGTTGTTTCGCAGAATCGTAAATATTCATGTGCGCGGAATGGAAAATGCCAAATTGGTGTAAAAAACCGGTGCTGTTGTCGGCACTGTCGTTTTGAAAAGTGCATAAAAGTCGGCATGACTTTTACAGGTCATTCATTTATTTATTCATTTCCTTTGCCCATTAAAGACCAAATTTGTTAACAAACCGTATATTAACAAAATTTTCTCTGAATGTTCGGATTTCCCGGACCTCTTTGATTAATAGCGCCCATTCAGTGTTCTTAAGCTGCATATTTAGAGCTCAATGTTGAGCGTAAGCGAAAGGTTCACATGGCAAACGCGTCCATTTTGGTGGAGCAGTTCAGTTGGGACCAAGAGGACCCGTTGGTCCGGGAATTGTTGGCCAAACAAAGGCAATTTCGCACTTTGCTCACCTCGTCATTCACTCCCATATTCTCCACGCTTGACCACGCACTTCAACAGCCAAGCGTTTTTGACGGGTCCATGAAAATTTTTGAGAATTTTCAGCTGGAAATTCCCGGTAAGAAAATTCAAAAAATAATAAACAAAGTCGAGATAAACTTTGAACAACAAAAACGTTGGCATTATGTAAAGGAAATCAACTGGACTTCTATGATTGGCGTGCTCGCATTTTATCGATCACTGTTGAATGGATAAAGTCGTTCTCCGAGTTTAAAGTATACCAAATTTTGACCGAATACGGTCACCGTAACTACCGTATCCCCCTCAAGGGAATTCCCTCTTCCGACCAACGATCGCTGATCGTCCATTGCTCCTTCGCTTTGCTCGTCTTCAGCGAAGCCTTCCAAACGCCCGAACGCTTTTCGGATCGATTGGTGTATCCGGACGGACTGCAGGTGACCAGAAACTTCTCCAGAGGCATTTGCATTCCCCAAAACGGACTGATCAGAGGCATCGTGGCGGTGATCAATTTCATATTGGTACATAAGAAAATAAATAATGAATTAAAAAAAACGTTTTTATTAATTTTTTATTTTATAAGGCGCCAATACGACGAATTCAACTTACTGAAGTGGAATATGTGTTCTTACAAACTCTGCTTTTGTTTGACACAGGTCACCAATATTTAGAAAAAATTCAAAAAAATAAAATCGCTTTAATTCATTTATCATATAATTTTAAGATTGTCTTTCATTGAGCGAATCGACGCTGCGACTTGTGGCTTCAAAACAAGAAATTTTATTTGTCAGTTTGCAGAGGTATCTGTTCGCAAAAATGGGCGCGAATTCGATGGGAAGTGCCAACCGTATGGCTCAGCTGTTACTCCGCATTTCCAATATTCAAGTAAATAAAACTTTTAATTTTAATTTGATTTAAATGAATATTTTTTTTTCTCTGCAGAATTTCTGATTTGTAAAATTCAATCATTATTAAAAAAAATACATTCAAATGGATTTTTGATTAATTTTGCTGAAATGATTATTAATTAAAAAAACATTTACTTATGCAGAAAGTCGCCGCGTTCAAAAGACAATTTTTCATAGACGAAAATTCTCTGAACATTTTGGGCTCCAATTGTGCCAAGTCCAGTTTTGCCATTCAACTTGCCAACCTCTACCCAGACATTTCCTTCTTCTGACTCGCCAATTTGTGACAATTTAATCATTCATTAATTAACGACATTTTAAATTATTTGCTTTTGTTATGGTCATCTTCCTCCGATAAAACGAATATTTTTTTACTGTACTCATTTGAATACATATAGAGGAATAAAAAATAAAGAAAATAAAACAAAAAATTTGAAAATAAATTTTATATACAGTACAAATTTATTTATTTGCTGCACATTTTTATACTAACGGCCATAAATTAATTGATTTAAATGCAAACTAATTAGCGTGTGACTTTATTAAAGCACAATTATTTATTAACGTTTTATAATAATAATTTCCTTTTTACAATTTTATTTTGCGAATTGTCCCACAAATATTGCGGAACTAAGTAATCCCCCATAACTGGCTGGAATAACGGACCAGCACGCAAAATGTCGGAATTTGGGAATGTTTGGGGTTTTTATAAGAAGTAATTACCTAATTTTAATTGACAATTCTTAGTAGGGAAAAAAGGATTAAAAATTAATCAAAATCTAACTGTCAAATCACCAAACAAACAATACATAGGTATACTAGTATTGCATATACATGTTCGCCTATCGCCAAAAAGAGGTTTATATGTTTATTTATATTAATATAATATAACAAAACATTTTCACACAAAATATTATTAATAATGATCACAGCTTTGAAATAAAACATTATGTCGGGGGGATATAGGCAAAAGTCGAGAAAATCGTGACCGGTTAGAATTAAAGGAAACAGAAATTTTAATTTCGGGATAAATTCTTTTTGATTGATCAAAATTTTTTTGCAGTTTGAAAGAAAATTCAAAGTGATCGAATTAATACGACCGATCACGATCGGAATTTTAGCCCGCCAAACCATTCCGATTTTATTAGAATTGTTTTTGAAAAGTTATTTAATCTACGATATTTAAAATGGGTTTATAAAACCCAAACCAGCAAAATGTAATCGTTAAAAACCGAAAGTGTTCATTTTGACAAAAGCACACACTTTCGTCGTTGGCTTCATGGAATTGCAGTGTAAAAGGCGCCTTAATGGCTCAAATTTGTGGCGGTTGCCGTCCCGCGGATTGTAAGCGTCGCCTGCACGCCATCCCTTTCCGTTTCCGCCAGGAGCAAATCGTCGAATAATGCGTTCTGTTGCTGGAAGCGGTGCCGCGTGTTCGGACGTCCCGCCATTTTCGAGGCGTTCAGTGACTGGCGCGAGAAGAAATCGGCCGGGCTGACGAATGTTCGCGCTTTATTACGATTATCCACGGCACATCGGCTCTCTGACAAAGGACTTTTTGCGTTGGATTCCGCCGACTGTTGGCCTCGGCTGGGCATGGCCAACAATTGCACTTTTTGCGTGGTGTTTTCTTCGTTTTGGCTCGTCAAGTGCGTTGGCATCGTTGATAATGTCTTAAAAATGAAATTTAACGCTTTTGTAATTAATATTTAAAACCAAATTATCAAAATGTTCGAAACTTACGGGTTGGACAGACGAAAGAGGCGCGGCCGCTCTGAGAACGAGATGAAGCTGGTTGGAGGATGATGACGGCGATGGCACAGCTGCAACAGCAGAGAAAGTGGTCATGCTTAAAGGTCGATGTCGGAATTTGTTTGCTGATTTGCACAATAAGCGATCTGCAGATGGGTAAATTACAACAAATGCATAAACATTTGAATGTAAAGTCTAAGCCATCATTGAATGATTGTACGTAAATGTGTCCAAAAATGTATGAATTGACAGAATTGTGATAATGTCGATCAGGCTGGACGGTAGGATCAAAGAATTGGTAATTTTTTTTTGAATGAATTCGCATTTTTGCAAAATATGTAGAATTCCCCATAATTTTCCGTTTGAAAGTTGGGCTTCACATTCACAAATCCCCCCAGGGCAGGAGGACTTTTTAAGAAACATATACAGTATGTATGAAAAACATGGAATATTGCAGAAAATCCTTCCTGTTATGTATGTAAATCTTACAAAAAGCATTCACTTTCGCTGATTGGCATGTAATTCCTTAACGACGAAATTTTGACATTTAAGGCGTTAATGTTAATAATATGCAGTAAATTATGCAAATAAAAAGTATCGAAATTTTCCAAAAAATGGCAAAATTGGGCACATATAAAGAAGACACATAGCCCCGGCACCGACCCCCAAAAGCATTGTATAAAATGCACTCTGCTTCTTTCCTTTTGCGGCGCCGTTCACAGGGAGTTTATGAGATGCTTTCTCTTCTAATATGGGAGGGGGAGGGGGGGGGGGGGACAGAATGCAGCAAACGGACGGACGAATGAATGAATGAATGAGGAAGTAAAATTGCCTCTTCCCATAGTTACGAAAGTGAGGCGATCTGCTGAAGAACATTCCCGGCCCGATGCCCAAATTGCACGCATCGCATCACCCGAATTTAGATGCCCATTTGGGGGAACGATTAAATAGGAAAGCCCAAAAAAGGGAAAATAGTTCTAAAAATTCAAAAAAAAAATGTGTTACAAAGATTAATATTAGCAAAATAGTTTAATTCCCGATTTTATAGGTAAAAAAGTTTTCAGTTATATTTGCCTTAGACTAAGAAGTAAAAAAGGAGCGAAAAAAAGATTATAAACAATTTCAAGATGGTAAAAGGTGCAAATAAACTGGTGACTGACTGTTTGTTCTGGTCGAGATTGGATTGAGAGAGAAAATGACGTCATGCGAACAATAGCAAATAAACTCACGAGAATTGAAGTATAATTGTTTAGCATAACATAAATAAAAAGGAAAGAAAAACAATTTAACTGGGCCTCCATCTTATTTCAAAACATTAATTGATAAATTAGATAGGTAGATGTCATCCAATTTGGGATTTTCATTTTCATATTTTTGGTATTTTCCTAACAAATATGTCTTATCAAACCTTTTTCGGGAAATGTTACAAATAACGAAACGACGAGCAGTGAGGAGGAAGTGAAATAAATCAAATTGATATTATCAAAAAGTCAAATGGGAAGTGATTATTTGTACCCTTCGAGAAAGAAATCGTCCCCCCCCCCCGGGGTGGCATTTTGCCTTTTTTACCGGAATTTTGGGTCATTTGCCGGTAATTTAATTCTGCCGGTAAATGCTATTTTTGGTAAATTCCGCTGATAAATTCGATATTATAATGTTGCAAACGTGATTTTTTGGCCGCCCGTAATTTTCCGGTAATTTTGGCCAAATGCCGCTTTTGGAGTTTGGAGATGGCCTCCACCCCCAATAAAAGAATTGTTTTTTTGAAGAATGAGGAAGTCTATTCATTTGCTTATGTAATGAATACCCCTCCCCCCCCCCCCCCCCCCGACAGAATTCGGCGAGAATTGAGAACGGTGAACAGACGGAGGGGCGGGGGTGGGGGGGGGGGGAATAAGCTGTTGAAAAAGGCGGAAGTAAAATGGGAAAAGAAATTATAGCGTTGCTTAACTAATTATATTTATGACTTTTCAAAAAAATTATTCCAATTTACAGTACAATTACATTTTTTTAATCTAAACTGTGCGAAAAGATGTCAAAATAGCTACCATTAATCGAGTCTAATGAAAAATATAAATGTAAACAGAGCAATAATAAATAGTTCTTTTTAAATTGAAAATTATTTACATAAATAATCAAACTTTCTAAAAATAAATTGTTTTAATTTGCGTACCCCCAACCCCATTACAAAACTAAATTGGGGAAGTAAGTACATTATGTTGAAGGGGGGGAGGAAGGAAAATTGGAATTTACTACACAAAAGGAGCGCGAGGGGTCGTGGGGGAGGGGGGGGGGGGGGGGGGGGGGGGGAGGGACACGAGGACGTTTATAAATTTTTATATTTTATGCTTACAAAATACAAAATATTTTCCGAAAGAAATTTGCTAACTTGGCTGATTTTCATCGTCATAGAAAATCGGAATCCTTCTCAAAATCATTCACAAAAATTTGCTTCCGATCCAAAAGCCGAATCGCCAATTTGTAAAAAGGAACTATTTTAATAACCGGGTGACCATCGGCAAAACCCAAAAATCAGGTTTAACCGCTGAAAAATTAGCAAGAATCAAGATCAGGATCATTCTTTACACAAATCAGGATAATCGACAAATTTCCGAGATTCGAGACCTGGACTCTCGGAAAATCTCGGTCGGGATCTCGATCTCGCCGGGCTCTAGATTTTACATCTCGTTGTCTTCTTTCCTGTCAATTTTGGATTCTTTTGCAGACTTTGCGTATATATATGGGTCAAATTTACAATAAATTTTTATTTTTGTCTGAGAATGCTTCAATAATAGGAATTAAGCTTAGAAAAGTGGCCAATCTTTCTACTTAAATTTTGGCAATTCCAATCCTTTTTTCGAAATTTTGGTAAGAAAGGCCTTTATTGATGCCAAACACAAAAAGGGCACTTTCTTGTTAGGGTTTTTTCAATTTGTAAGCTCTTAGGTCTAAGCCCCAGCTGGCTAAGCTCATTACTGCTCGGCGCTTACTATCAAAGTGCCATAGGGGTAAAAGTGACAAAAAAGAAAGTGCGAACCATTAAAATGCCAAACGGGAATTGCCAGGGGGGAAAGGACAAAAGGAAAAGTGACAATCGACATCAAGAGATAAAATACCAAAGAGAATAAATAATCTATAAGCATTTTATTGCGTCGACTAACGTTACTCTAGCGACCTCACATATTCCAAAATTATTTATGCATTTGCATGCCATTCTCTCTCAATTGGATGCTATTGCCAACAACGGAAATGAAAAAGCAAAGATCTCTCAAAATTATTTTTTTTTTCACCATTAATCACCCAACCCGGTTTTATAGCTTTGAAAAATCATAGGAGGGACCCTTTTGGCTCAAAAGTTCGTTAGGCTTAGGCCTAATCCACCCTGGCTTGGGGTTCGTTTGGCTTAGGCCTAAGCCACCCTGGCTCGGGGTTTGTTAGGCTTAGGCCTAAGCCACCCTGGCTTGGGGTTCGTTAAGCTTAGGTCTAAGCTTAACGAATTTATTAATTTTTAATATCTTAGATGTTGTCAGATCTTAAAAATATTGTCCGATTCGTGATCAGCACCTTTGAAAACCCCATATATGATCCCAGCGGCCTTTTGTTGCCTGTTTTTAAATTTTGACTGCGGGCGCATAACCGAAAAGTACCGGGAAAAGTGACAATCGACATCAAGAGATAAAATGCCAAAGAGAATAAATAATCTATAAGCATTTTATTGCGTCGACTAACGTTACTCTAGCGACCTCACATATTCCAAAATTATTTATGCATTTGCATGCCATTCTCTCTCATTTGGATGCTATTGCCAACAACGGAAATGAAAAAGCAAAGATCTCTCAAAATTATTTGTTGAGATAATGGCAACGAAATTGCGAGAAAAGAGATACAATTGCTATGAAAATTTAAAAAAAAAGGAATTTTCGTTACAATATGAAACAAAAAATAAGCTCAGCTCAACAAACAGAAAATAAAAAATATGTAACAGATGTGGGGGAGAGTGGGGGGGGGGGGGGGGGGGGGGGAGAGTGGGGGGGGGGGAGTAAGGGGGGGAGGGGACTCTCGAGATTTTCGAGGGCCGTCAGTCGGCGTTTGTTCGTGAGAGAGGCAGCCGAGAACGGAGGGGCATTTGTATAGTGCACACAAATAGAATGCGCCGGAAGGCAAAAGCGGAAGTAAATTTTGGAATGTACCCGAAATCGGAAAAAAAATAAATGGGGGGGGGGGGAATGGGCGACGCGGTGGAAAAGAAAGAAAGCATTCTGCTAATAAAAGAACAATAATTCATGCGAATTACGAAATTGGATGGGCGGCCGGCTGGTGGACGTTTTGATTTTGTTGGTTGGCTGGGGGATGGAAAACAAAATTAAATGAATGTGTCGTATTAATAAAAGTCAACGGGAAAATGAATGAATGTGCACTACTCGGAAAAATAATATTAATTAACTACCTAATTGTAAGTGTTGTTGGGAGGGGGGAAGGTACGGGTGGTGGGTGGGTGATTGGACTGATGAGAGGGAATAAATGGAGGCGGGGGGGGGGAGACAATGATTACTGGTGAAATTCCACTTTTTCTGATCATTGGAATACGGCAAAAGAGGGATTGGGGCGGTCTCGAACATCCCTAATTACAAATTACAAAACAAAATGATTTGGTAATTAAGTTGGAGGGATCCGGCACTGCGCCGGCAGAGCTGGCGCAGCGGTCCGAAAAAATCCCGTGGTTCGGCAAAATTTGTCGCGCGCGGATCGACAGCAAATTCAGAAATTTTTAACTTTTTGTTGGGAAAAGGACCGACGGTTTCCGACAGAAATTCAAATTGCGTTAACAATATTTTGCCAAAAATGCCATTCCTAGGGAATATATTTGTTAATCCGAATCAGAAGATCCCGGACCTTTGAGCCTAAATACCATGATTGGGATTCAAAAACCGGCTCCCCCCGATCCCGATATGAACTTATTCGATCTGCAGGTTAAAAATTTCGGTTTTAAATAATGATGGAATTGTTGTCGCACATTTAGTATCCGTAATGGCTGGCGTCTTATCCGACGGACGAAGGAACTCTTTTCATCTTTTTGTACCGATTCAGCAAATTTTCTTGGCGATCACCGATCATTGCCCCGCTTCTGTTTCTTCTTGACAAAATGTGTCCGCTCACTTCCTCGTCCTTTGCACAAAGCAACGACACTTTTGGCAAAAAGCGCAATTTGTAGACGATGCGTTCCAATTTCTCCTCATTCCGCTGCTTCCCCCCCCCCCAATCTTTACTCTCTCTTATTTTCTCGAATTTCTTCCAACAAACGCACATTTTTGACTTTTCCCTTCCCCTCCGCCTGCCTTCCTCTTCCGGTTAGGGATGTTCGAGAGTCTCGGTCTCGAGTCTCGGTAAATTTCAAGTCTCGAACATCCCTACTTCCAGTTAACCTTTTTTTTGGTCACAGACTGAAGAAACGCTGCTGCTGTTGCTGCTTTAAACAAACATTATACGCTTGATGGCTTTAATTTGTTGGTTACAATTTGCAATTTCTCAAATAACAACGTTAATGAAGAACCAATTTAGTTGTTAGTAACTACACCGGTATTACAAAATGGAAGCGAAACTTTCAAAATGAGGACAAAAATAACTAACGAGCGAATTTCTTTTAATTTTAATGAGTTAGAGTAAACTGGAATGACGTCAGAAGCGAGTGTCTATCAGTCACAATTTCGATCAGAAATCGGTCAATTAGCTTACGCTTAGTAGCACATTTAATTAACTGCCTAAAAATCAACGACATTTCTATCAGAAAAATATACATCAATTATTGCAATAAAATTTTATAATATACCAAATCATTTTTTTAAATTATTTTGTTATTATTTGTTTTGCCGCAAGGCAAAGGAAAAGCATAAATCTGTCAAACCAAAAAAGTGAGCACTACCGCCGCCGCCGCCGCCACTATCACCACCACCAGAAGCAGCATAAGAGGGGGTTTATGTGCGGATAAAGAGGACATTGCCAGCGATGGACACAATTAATTGAATGAATGAGCACTTTCTTCGAGGGCATCTTAAATTAAAATGGGACAAAACAGCAGCAGAAGAAAAGTGCCAAATCCGGTTTATTTGGAGTTGGAAAACAATGGGAAAAGTTTGGATGAATATTTTTATGCGCGCAAATTTGGAGCATTTGTTGGAAAAAATATTCATTTGGGGAGGGAATTGATTTACACAAAATCTTCACGTTTACCCAACAAAAATCTGTTGCCAAGCTTAGAAAAAAATTAAATTTGTTTTGGGTCAGTTAGCTTCTTTATTTAAATTATAAACCTTTTTATATTAAGAAAATATATTTTTTTGAGGAATGAATTATGGTTCTTCTTAAGAGAAGCAAATAATCTGTGGCAGATTTTAATTCAAAATGAGCATCAAATCACCTATTATTCTGTCCATTTTATTCGCATTGATCAGATTCAGCGACTGTTTTCTGTTTGGCGGTCTCGGGGGTGGCGGTGGGGGAGGATTCTGCTGCTGTCCTCCTCCCCGTCCACGTCCATGCTGCTGTCCTCCTCCTCCTCCTTCTCCAGCGCCATGTTGTCCACCATTTCCGACATGTTGATGATTTCAAATTTATTTTATTTTTGAAATTAAAAGTTATATAATTATATTATAATATCGTATTTTTTATTTTATTTTTTCAAGGTGGGGGTTTCGGAGGCGGCTTTGGAGGTATACTTCAACTGAATTGGCCACGTTTTAAAAATATAACATCGTTTAATTAGGAAGAGGTTGTGGAGGTATGTTTTCAATAGTTTCTTTATTTAAAACATTGGCTATTTATGTATACATTTCCATGACAATAGGCGGAGGTCGTGGAGCTGGATGTGGAGGTTTTTAAGGACTTTTATTTTTTAATTTTATTTTTATAGGCGGCGGAGGCTGTGGCTGCCGTTTTGGCGGTACTCAAAAACTAATATTGTTTAAAAGTTTATTTTTATAAAGGTTATGGAAGTAGTGGGCCATCAGTAATAATTAATTGCGGTGGCGGTCGTGGAAATTACGGAGGTATTTTCCAATGTTTTGTAGCCTTGGGAATTATTACTTTATTTCCTGGCACATTGGGCGGTGGATGTTATGGTTCCGGCCGGCGGACGTTCTTTTGGTAGCGGCTGTGGATGTGCATGGCGCCGATGTCGGAGACAAATTCAATCGGATGGAATGGAACGGAGTCCGTGAAGAGCCTCCAAAAGCAAAAACCAATTAATTCTCTGATGATCTGACAGTTGCTAAGAAAATCCCTAATTCTTAAATGAGGTCATTACTATGAATATATTAATCCGAATAAAGGTAAAGAATTGTCAAGTGCCATCAAAATTCTGGCTTAAATTAAACAATGTTGTCCACAAAATTTTTAAACAAAAGAATCAAATCAAAATTAGGAACAATTGGCCAAATTGAAGATATGCTGTCCTCCTCAATCGTTCGTCAACCGATAAGTCGTCCTTTGGATGTCGGGAAGTGCCCTCCCCGCGTGCCGTCCTCCTCTCCAGCCGCCGATGGCGGTGGTCGATCGCGTTCAATGCCATCGACCGTTTCATTCAGTTTTCTATCGATTGTGTTGAGCTTTTTCTTCGACAACTTTCGCCGAATTCCCTGAAAAGCTTCGTAAGGAATTGCCGACGTACACAAACAGAGCAAAGTGGCAAGCCAACACGGAGGACAAAACATGCAGGCAAAAACTGATCAGAAAAATGTTTTGGCATTAATATTTAAAAAATGTTCACTTTTGCAACAGTCTGAACTTCCTTTGGGCAGCTTCGGACAATCGCATACAGAAAGGTTATTGTCGCACACGTCACACAACAATTGCGACACGAGAAAAGCCTTCCCAAATCCGTGCCCAAATTTTGGAATTTGTTCTGCAGATGCTTTAGAAGCGTCCGCTTTAATGCGCAAATCTTAAAAAAAGTAAATAATTTTTATACAATTATTAAAAAAGTCGTTATTCTTTACCATTTATTTTGAAATAATACATTTCAAAATATTCTTTGTTTCTCTTTTGAATTTCAGGCCCTGTCAAATATTGCAACACGGTAATAGCCATTAGATTTGATTGAATACTGTTTAACACCTTTGGGTCAACAAATTGTTGGATTCTGAATGAAAATTTGTTTTGTTTAAGCTTGGTTCTGCTGCTGGTTGCTTTTTGGCTATGTGAACGTACGGTGCGTTGTTGAGCTTGCCCATTTGTTGTGAACTGATCGAACATTCGATGCCCCCGCCCCCCTCCCTTTCCATTGCTTTATCCAGACGAAATTTGCTGTTGTAAGCTTCCAGCGACATGACGTACTGTTGCTGTTCCCCGCGAACGGTGGCCAAAAATGAGTCGATCAGTGCAAAAAGGTCCGACACTTCACGGCCGTACACCGGCACTTCCGACATCCGCAGCTTTTCAGACATTGTTTGGAAGGTCGCGATCAGCTGCTGTTCCTCCACTACTCGAGAGTGTACTCGCTGCCGTTCACCACAGACAAGCTTTTGCGTCTCGACCGTATGTCTCGACAGATCTTCATGCAAATTCATAAGCATTGTCCACAAGATGCTGCGAGCTTGGCTGTTTAATGGCACATCGTCGGGCAAAGCATTACGAAGAGTTTGTGATAATGCAAGAAAAATAAACAAATTTTTACAAAGCATAGCTAACGAATGTTTCTAAAATCCGTAAGTTTAAAAAAATAATAATATTTTCTCAGGCATAAATTACAATTTTAGCAAAGGAAGGAATTATATATAAATGACGGATAACTTTTTTTTGTTATTTATTAATATTGGTTTAAAAATATCATTGTGTGCTTTGTATATTGTCTATTTAATTAATACGCTATAATTGATTTTTTTGTTCACTCAAAATGTTTTAATCTTATGATATGTATAATAAAATGCCAAAAGCGTTTATTTTATTTTTGAATTAATTAAATTGTATTGGGTTTTTTAAAATTTATTCACATATTTATACCAAAAAGGGATTGGGATAATGTTATGCTGTCTGTCTGTCTGTCTGACGGTTATTTAGGTATACTCCAATACTCGGACCCCGCATCCGACATGTATTTCACGTGAAATCGAACTGTTGTTGATCATACGCTGCTCGTCACCAATTTGTTTTTGGTTTTGCTCCAAGTAAATACCAAAGGAAAGCTTAATCGTTTTTAATAAACAAATGGTTTTTTAATTACCTAATGTCTGTCTCACTCACTTTAATTGTAAACAAAACATATCCTCTAAACCTATCATTTAATTTAAACGGAATATGAACAAAAAATTTGACATTTAATCAGGCAATTCTATTAAAAAGTAAGACAAAGTTTCGCCCAGCAATTCTAACATTTTTGAACATACCAATTCCCTCCCCATACCTTTCCCCCCAATCGCAAATCCCTCAGTCCGATCAACACATTTGGATCCTTTTCGCCGCTTTGCTGATCAATGCAAATCATCTGACAGCGCTGACAGGAGCCAACCACCTCAAATTATTTGAATTTGATGAATAAACTTTTGCTAAATAATTTTTAATATTTGCTCACCAAAAATTCCACACTTCCAATGGCCAATTTTGCAATTTGATCCTCCTCAAATGGTTTTGAAGTAGGCCCAAAATCAACCACAAAATTTGGACGAAAACGCTCGACGACACTTTCGTAAGGAAGCGAAACATGGGAGGCGATGAAAGATGCCGAAGCGCGAGTAATTAGCAAAAAATTGGCTTTATTAGAGAAGTTGGATGGGACGGCTTAAAAAAGTCCAAATTTAAATAATTAAAAAGATTATTTATTTGCCTTCGTCCATTGCGCAACAAATTAATTTGCTCCCCTCCAACGAAGCGTCCAATTCAGAGAGCCAAAGTGAAAGTGATTCGCCGCCAAAATCCATCAGTTCTCGAGGCATTCGTCTGACAAATGAGAGTAATAATAAAACGTTAAAACATAAAATTTAAATTAAAAAAAAAACTAAAAAACCAGACTTTAAAAGGAATAATGAAAGATGGAGGTAAAAAATCATGTTGAATTAAAACGCACTTTCCTAAACATTGGACGCCGTTTGTTTTGCTATTTTCGGAAACGTTGACCATTTTTGCATTGTTGCATTTTGTTGTTGCCATTCTTATGGCCGAAAGTTCGTTACGTCGATCTTTCAACACCAATTCGCTCTCACCGGTGGCATCAATCTTTTGAAGGCATTTTGGGAATTGTGTCCCAACAGATTCCATTATAAAAGTATTAAAGTCATACAAGAAAAACCGGTGGCTATAAGCCATCCAACCGTGACATCATCCAGATAAATATGACATTGAAACAATTACGACAATTACAAGGAATTCTGTACGGATCAATTTAGAAGACTATGATTTTGGGTCAGTTTTTTGTTTCAATATACTCGAAAAGTTCGATTAGTCTCCCGCCTAAATCGGGTTCGATTTCGGGTCCCCGAAGAATTTTAAGGAACCGGAACTCTTCTGCTTAAGCCTGTACTCAAATTTAAAATACTTCCGGCACGATGGAACAGAGTGCCGAACATCGCTTTTGGGTCACAGAATCGCCACCACAAGAAACGATCATCCAATGTCTGTCGAATAGAAGAGAGCCGGAAGTGGGACAAAGTGGCCAACTAAAATCTCAAAAAAACGATTCATTTCTTCCAGTGCCGTTCAAAGAGAGAGACCTTTTCTTGGGCATTGCCGCGCACGACTTTATTGGATAAACGAATAAATGTGAAAGTCGGCCAAGCCCGGAGGGATAAAGTCGTTGTTGTTGTTGGCCTTCAAAGTTTATTCCCGAGCCGGAGGACGCCGCACTGGCAGTGGAAGTGAAGGTTTGTCCTTGAAAACAACACGCCAACATTCTTATAAATGCGTCCAAATCCTAAATTTAAACTTTTGAATTTTAATAAATGTGGGTAACCTACCGCTTGTGATGATGTCCGACCAAAAGAAATTCGAACTGAGCCCAACGGATTTCCTTCGAACAAATCCAAGTCGTCACCGCACTCTTTGCCGCTCTTAATGAGTTGTAATAATCAAATAATTAAAATGCAATAAAATTGTAAATAAATAAGTGCACCCACCTGATGGTGAACATCCATAATTTCTGCAGTTATTCCCAAATGCATGCTGCAGGCCCCAAAATTGCCTGAAACCCTTAGGGTACAAATAAAACGCGATGAAATTCTTTTTACATTTACCCCCTTAAAATTCGAAAAAAGGTTGCAAAGAGTCAGAAACCAAAACTAAAAAAATTAGGGTTTTTGTACAAAAATGGGACCAAAAGTTTTTTGTTTTGGGTGACCAAAACTTTTGGTCAAATATTGTTTGAGTCCAAATTTTTGGTCTCTAGTTACAATGGCATCCGGTACGAAGTTGAATGCCAAAAAGATCAGCCATTTTATCAACCTAAATAAAATAAATTGGAAAATAATTAAAATATTATTAAAATGAATTTTTAACGAACCTCCACAAATCCAACAAAAGCGCCGTCTTCACGAAGCAAATTAAAATTCACAATTGGACCTTGAACAATCTTTTTTTCACAATTGTAAGAATTCTTTCTGAATTTTAATGTTTTACATTATTTTTTTTTAAAATGTTAAAACAAACATTTTTTGATGCTCCGTCCATCCTTTCCCATAAATAATGGCAATTGGGGCGCCATTCGGATGTTTCATTTGGCTTAAAGCATCGAAGGCTTTCTCAGCAAGATTCATTGCGTGTCCATAATCTTTTGATAATTCATAATAATCGTAAATTATTATTTAAATCTTACTTAAATTTAACTTTTGCAATTTTATTTAAATACCGTTTTTCTAACTTTTATTTAATCCATTCGCAGCTAAAATACACACCATTTTGATCAAATTCTTCAAAAGCGTGCAAAAGTGCCGAAATGGCATAAAAGTTGCAAGTTCCATCTTCAAATCTTTAAGTCGACAACATTTTGCTTATTTAAAAGATTCAAACCGTTCTTCAACAGAACTTCGAAATTCGACTTCGTTGGAGGTCGGCGAAACGAATTTGACTGTTCCGCCCCCAAAGTAACGCTTTTTTTGAAGACAACGGGCGACAGCGGAACGCCGGACGATAAGTGCGCCAATGCCTAAATTTGTACGAAGAAAAAGTGCCAAATAAAGAATTTACCCGTCGGATATCCGAACATTTTGTAGAAAGAAATGACGGCAAAGTCGCACAATGAAAGGCCAATGTCCGATGAATGCGGGGCCAAAGCGGCGGAGTCCAAGCACACGAACCAATGGGGGCCCAAAACTGAACAATTTGAATTAAAAATAAATAAATAAACAATTCGTTTCTGTTGATCGGATAAATTCACAAATTTTCATTATTTTATTAATAATTATAATTCTTTTTAAACAACGAACCAACCAACCTCTCTTTAATGTATGGGCCAATGTCATGTCATAAACACGCCCACAGAAATTGCTCATGGCGGTCATTACGAACAAACTTTTTTTGTTCCCAAATGTGTGCCTTTTATCTTCCAGCGTCAAAGGCTGCCGTTTTGATTGCAATTCGGCCAAAAATTGGCACAAATCTTCGTATTGGACCACCAAAATCCGTTCAAAATTGTCAGCGTGTCGCATGCCAACAACGGAAGTGTGCGAATCGCGCAACATCAAAAGTGTGCTCAATGAATCTGGGACAAATAAAAGAAATTTAAAAATATTTAGCATTAATAAAGGAATTTAGAATATTTTTGTTTAAAATAAAATAAATTCTAATTAAAAAAGCAAATTAATGTTCAAAAAAGACCTTTTACCTTCGGCCAGACATTTCACATCGGTTGAAAACTCTTTTTTTGTGGCGCAAAAGTCACTTTCGCCGCCAACAAAGTTTTCAGCCAGTAATTTCAAAGAATTTGTTGCATTTGCAGTAAAAATTACAGAAAATGTGGCTGAATCGTTAATTCGAAAATGGGCGAGGACTCTGCGTAAATAAATAAATGGGTCAATTTTTAATTAAAGAATTTCATAAAACTATAAAAATGCAAATGAAATAACCATTTAAAGGCTACTGTATTTCCTAAAATAGAGCCCCCGCCTAAATTAGTGCCCCCCCCCCCCCTCTCCTAAAATAGAGTTTTCCTTTTGGGGGGGGGGGGTGGGGTTAAACAATAAAGCCCCCGGGGGCTCTATTTTAGGAAATACGGTTATTATTGAATATATTGTCTGTTTTAACTTTTAATTGTTTAAATGACTTTGCCCTCGCGAGTTGCAGCCGGTCCCGCGTCCGCCGTCCCAGCAAATGGCCGCTGTGCGGGTTGGCCAAAAAGAATTGGCGCGGGTCGGTCAACGAATTGGCCATCCGTTGGAGAAATTTGGGCGTCGGCAAAGCAGCGCCGGCAAAGTCCAAATAATGAAACGAATTTGGGACCAATTCTTTCTCATTTTTTCCCATTTTCTCTATCGTTTTAATGGGGAAATTGGGAGAATTGATTGAACAGAACGGTTAATAACCCAAAAAAGAGCACAACCCAAATAATACAAATTGATTAGGTAAATGAAAATTATCAGCAAACCGGTTATTCTTCCAATTCACATATATAAACGATTAAAAACAACTAATTAATAGGAACATTAATTATCTTGGTCAAAACAAAAATAACAAATTTGAAAGATGCTAATTTGTGACAGAATTTTGCTGATTCTCTTTGTAACTTTTTCTAAAAAGAAAGAATCTTTTTATTTTTTGATAAATTATTTCTCATTTAAATAATGTAGTTTTTCGTTTTGTTTGCTTTATGAGTATGGGACAAAAAGCATTAGTGCCTTTCTCTAAGTGTAATTTGCAATTTCACAAAATTTTTATTAAATTGAAAACTGCACAATAATTGTTGAATAAATGTAAAATCACAATATTGTACTGATTCTACTAAAAGCAATCAGAAATCAGTAGAATGCCCAGTGCCGCATCATCACCAGCCTCCACCGCCCATGCCCATGCCGCCACCCATTCCCATGCCCATGCCCATACCCATGCCCATGCCGCTGCCCATGCCGCCGCCCATTCCTCCGCCCATTCCTCCGCCCCCGCCGTTGTTAAAGCCGCCCCATCTGGAGGATTCGTAACCGCCCCAATTTCCTCCACCGTAACCACCGTAACCCCCGTAACCACCGTAATGACGCTTGTGGCGATTGCTAAAGGGAAATGGCACACAAGATTAGCTGGATTGTATTTTTAATTCTAATTTAATTTTACTTTTAATAAAATAAAATAAAATTGCAAAACCTTGACAATAATAAGAGTTTAATAATATATTTTGAATTTGTATCATTCTTTCTGACCTTTTAGCCGGCTTTTCCTCAACTGCGAGCGGATTTGGCAAACTTTGCTCTCCATTTCTGTCGTCAGCGCCGTCCGCCGCCGTTTCTATTGCCAAAAAAGAGGCGGAAATAAGCACAAAAAAGAGGAATAATTGCATTTTTGGATTGAAAATAATCTTTAGGCCGTCTGTTGAAAGATGGGATCGGAAGAATATAAAAAAAGACTGTTAATTAAAGTGTCTAATTTAAGACAGCTAAATGAATGGCGTGCTGACTGATCGCATTCTCGTGTTTATATAGCGATCACAGATTTGCAAATTCCAAATGTGCGCCGTTTCCTATGACCTTGGACCCTTCGCGTTTTCCGCCTAATTGTTACACTTTTCTAAATTGGACCATAATTGTTTGAGTATCTTTCGCGAAATTGGAATTGCAAAGAAATCCGCCAAAAAGCAAAACTATTCGCCAAATTCATTATGTCGGTTTTGATCAGCAGAAGGATACTAATTTGTAAGTTTTTTATTTAGTAAAATATTATCGAGCAGAAGCAAATGGCCAAAGCATATTCTGCTGATGTGCGCAGAATCGGAGTTGGTTGAGAAATTGAATTATTTAATAGGGACTAATGCGTATTAAGTGGCCTGCCTAATTTATTCTTCACGAGATATTAGGTATTCCAATTTTCCAATTTTTATTCCCAGTCCCGAAATTTTAAGAAAAAGGGTTGAAATTCCGTCGCAGAATTAGAAAAATAATGCTATTTAGCGAACTTTGTTAATCACCGAGATTAGGGCAATTTAATAATTGGTATCCGGGAACGGGGCCGGCCAGCATCCGTGTCTTTGGCTGAATTATCGGTATCTGAGGGATCGGATATTACCCGACCTTTAATTACCCTGACTGATCATTGAGGACGGCATTTAATTTTAATTAAATTTCTTTTGATCGAATAACAAAATGCAGCCGTTGCCCCTGCACTGGTGGCAGCAACTAAGCTTTCTTATTTAATTTTTGAACAATGGCATTGGCATTTGGTACTTTTTTAAGGGTTTGAAAAATTCTATTATGAATCCACGTTTAATCAAACAATTTATTTTTCAACTCACTGTGTGATTATGACATAAATTGTATCACAATGTCTTCCTTTGCGTATATCTCACCAACCACCGCCCATGCCGCCGCCCATGTTCATGTTCATGTTCATGCTCATACCCATGCCCATGCCGCCGCCCATTCTTCCTCCGCCCCCGCCGTTGTTAAAGCCGCCCCATCTGGAGGATTCGTAACCGCCCCAACTTTCTCCACTGTGACTCCCGTGACCATAGCCATGCCGATGATGGCGCTTTTGGCGATTGCTGCTCAATGAAAGATTCATCAATTAATATTTTCGGTATTCTTTTTGGCATTTTGAATTTGAAAAGTAATTTAGAACTTGTTGAAAAACATTTTAAAAATAGTTATGAATTGTGAAATTTAATTTTGTCAAAAAATTGACACCAACTTTTAAATGATTTAAAATCGGAAAACATCTCGAGAAGTAATAAATGATCCTAATTTTTCAGCATTTTTTAAACTTTATTTTATTTGAATATCTCAACTTTAATCTGAGTTCTGCATTTTTTTAATACTCACCCAATTTTAAAAGTGCAATAGATTAACGACCTTTTAGCCGGCTTTTCCTCAACTGCGAGCGGATTTGGCAAACTTTGCTCTCCATTTCTGTCGTCAGCGCCGTCCGCCGCCGTTTCAATTGCCAAAAATAAGGCGGAAATAAGCACAAAAAAGAGGAATAATTGCATTTTTGGATTGAAAAATAGTTAAACTTAAAGAATTAATATTAGTTTTGTTCCTTGGCCGAAAAGTTGCGAGAATGCGCAATTAAATAGAATTAGTGTTCGCCAATGCCCGACTATTTATCACTTTATTTTAGTCTTAGTCGTTTTGGGCTTTGGTCGTTTTTTTTGCCAAATATTACACTTATCGAAAATGAACCAATTGACGCGTTAATATTCGGTGTAAAGTTCGAATGATGTGACGATACTATTCGTTTAAATTTTTATTACCTTTTTACTAGAATTTTTATTTTATACTCTGGAATTCAAGATTTAAAAAATTATATTAGTATCAATAAATCGCACAACTTTGTTTTATTGAAATTAGGGTCGTACGGGACCGGAACTTTTCGAAAAAATCCGGGAGCGGATTTCCCTGGACCTGAAAAACCGGGGGCCGAAGCTAAAAAAAACAGGAGAAATCTTGTCCCAGTACCATACTCCTAATTAAAATATACGGAATTCTAATCAATTAATTATTTGCTTTACATACATAATAAAATCATCAATATTTACTTCGAATTTATTGCCTATTTTAAGTAAAGTTAGGGGCAATTTTTAGGCATTTGCCTGTTTTTTTGCGATAGGCTAGATGAGAGAAGCGCAAAAATAGCATTTTCCCCAAAAGTTTTAGAATTACATAGAGAGAGTTTTAAGAAAATGCATCCCTAAAACCGAATTTTCCTTTTTCCAAATAAACGAGTAGGCTTCTGACCGAAAATCGGATTTTTCAGTGAAAAACGTTAAGAAAATTATTATGTTTTTTTTTACAAAATTTGAAGCAGAAATTGCTGAATTTTAGTGCTTAAAAATCCACGTCCTAATTCACATAGCATACATATAATAACTAGAGCCCGGACTTGAGCTTCGAGCGAGACGAGATTCTCGTCTCGACCGGGCTCTAATAATAACCGGATTCCGGACATTTTTTTTGGCATCCGGTTACATCCCTGGTATTAAGTACACTATACCGGCCATATTGTTAACATAATTTTCCATAGCGTCAATAAATATGAACCTAATTTGCTTACGCATGTTGAGTGCGTAAATCGATCGGTCGTTCGTCCATCTTCAGCTTCATTTCCCAGAACCAGATCTCCTTTCCCCCCCCCCCCCCCCCCTCATCTCCATGTGATCACTCCTTTCTCACACGCTAAAACTCATTGGAAACTTTTACTTAATGGTCTGCTGTCTTGTCTACATATTTAACCTTTAGTTTTACATTAACATTAAATGCTCAGAATCGCCAAATTCTCCCAAAACTTCTCTTATTTGTAGTTTTTAATTTTATTTATGCGCGAAAGATGAAGTGAAATTTTGTAAATTTCAGGTTTCATTATTTATGGCTAAAGGCACTGTATTTGTTACCGCGAATTTGTCATAAAATATAGACTCAAGACCACCAAATTTGGGTTAATTTCCGACGAATTCCAAGTTACAGTACACCTTAATTTCCGAACCAACCGTTGGTGTACAGTTTCTATATTTGATCATACAAGCGGAAGGTAATGCATAAATAAACTCAACACAGACTACAAACTAATTCATTCATTCACGTGATTAAATCCTTTCCTTCCTCTTTTATCGCGTTGTTCTGAGCCCGACTCCCCAAACAAATAAATCTTATTCATTAAAAATTCAAAAAAATTGTTCGTTTTGAATAAACTTTTTTCGGAAGACATTATTTATCTCAAAATTCAATCGCAATGATATTTGATTTAATTTCCATTGTGCAAAAATTTGTTAATCTACCTAAACTGAATGTGCGTTTCTAAAAGATATTTTCTTCAAAAAATATGACGTCAGTCGTCTCGTCTTTCTGCGCTGCCCTCCTAATGAAAATATTGCGTAACAAAATCATCAATTTTTTTTTCTGCGTGCGTGAAACACGGACAAAATTGCTTAATTTTAAAATTGTAGTTTGTAGGGTTTATCAATTAACAACACAAAAAAGGGTAATAGATAACAACAGAGCTGCTGAACTACTGCCTCCCCCCCCCCACTTTTTTCTAATAATTTTGAAAAATATTTTAAAAGTTTTAATAGCTTTTAGGGTGGTAGAATTCTGGTTTGAATGAGATTTGACCGTTTTAGAATACCCACCATCGGAAAAAGACCTGACAAATTGACCTTCGCTTTCAGAAAAAAAAGGCCACGTTGAGGTGGGCGCTTTTATGACCGGCTCTTAGTTGGCCGTGACTGGCGTTGAGTTGGCCTAACGCCTGAAACTATCGGACTTTTTCAAGAAATTTTAATCCTCCAAAATTCCGTAACCGGTTATCCGCCCGCGGTTATCCGCGTATTTGAAAAACCACTAAAGTTCTCCAGAGTTCGAAGAAGCGCTGCCAAACCTCTCCTTTAAACCCATTTCAGAGCCATGTCCAGTTCCCTGAGGCGACAAATGGGACCCCCGATTTTTTACTATATATGTTGTAACTTGTAATTGTTTATTGCTGTGTCTTTACACAGCATTCCTAATGTTTATTATTCACAGCGTATTCGTGATATGAGCTCAATCAGGTCGACGGTCAACAATGGCCGTCCTAATGAAGAGGGCGACGCCAAACGGGCAAAAGCGAAAAGTGTGGACATGGTCAGCGAGTTTTTGTTAATTCTTGAGTCAGGGTGCCCCCCCCCCATTTTTAATTAAAAGAGCTCCGCAAATTTATGGCCAAAGTGCTGCGACTTTTTCTTAAAGGCTACTAAATGAAACACTGAAAAAAACTGAATAACTAACTATAGTAGCTATTAGCCTTTGTTTAGTCCTTTTTTTGTCTTAAAAAATGCTGAAAATTAACCCCTTGGCCAGTGATTGCCATTGAATCATAACGATGACAAAAGTGTTAATTCAGACACACCCGCGGCATTCCAATGTTCTCGTCGGCTCCACGTTGGCTATTTGGTCGCTGATTTTTCTGCTGTTGGCCGCCTTTGTGTCCCTTCAGTATTATTTGCCAAAAGCCGCTTCTTCTTGCTTATGTCCCGACGGCGAATTTGTCGGACTGACTGCGGAAGGACGGTACAACGACAGCAGTTTTGGAAAGCCCCAGGTTTTGTTGTTCAATTGTTACAATTTATTAAATTTCCCTTAAATCATCGGTTGTTACGTGTCAAATTTCACCATTTTCGAAATAACGAAAAAAATTCACAGACTTTGCCCGACGGCCGTGTCCAATACGAATTGGCGGTGGTGTCTGATTTGGACCAAGACAGCAAAGTCAAAGGTCAAGACGAATGGCACAGTTTCTTGTGCAGGGGCCGTCTCTTCTTCAATCCCGACGGTCACTCGGTGAAGGTCGAATGGTTCGACACGGCGGCGGCTAAGCACAATTTGTCCTCCGAACTTTCGAGCGGAGGAAGAGCGATGGAGTAATTTATGGAGCATCAAATCAAAACTTTATATAAAATTGTTTAGGTTATCCGATCTCTGTGTTTATGATGGCCATTTACTCACTGTCGACGATCGAACGGGCGTTGTGTACAGGTGCGGGCGGTTTTTTTGTTTGTTGGTTTTCTTAGTTTCTGCAAAATTTAATTTAAGAATGGACGACTTCAAAAAAATGGTGCCCTGGGTGTTGTTGAACGATGGACCCGGAAATACTATCAAAGGGTTCAAAGGCGAGTGGATGACCGTGCGGGACAAAATGCTTTATGTCGGAGGGTTGGGCAAAGGTAATCGAAGGGACAAAAGGGCAATTTAATTCCGAAGAAAATACATATTTGTTTTTTTAGAATGGACAACGCAAGCTGGCGATTACAAAAATAACCATCCGATGTATGTGAAGGTAAAAGGTTTAAGTTTTGATGATGGAAAAGTTAAATTCATTGAGCAAATTAATTTTTTAAAATGGTGGCAATTGATTTTAGTTCGACCGAGCAGGGCCTTAGCCAGAAAAAAATTTTGGGAGGGGGAATTTGTTTCCATCAAAGCGCCAGCGCATTTTATTTTAAGGAATTTTCAAAAAAGCAAAATTTTTTTGATTTTTGATGGCAATTTGTAAGAAAATTTGTAAAAAAAATTGTAAAAGTGCAAAACAAAAGGGTTTCCCCTCTTAAGATTTCGTTCCATTCTTTTAAGAATCTCAAGCAAATTTCCATTTCCAGGTGATCACCCCCAACGGCGAAGTGTCGCACGTCGACTGGACGGATCATTACAAAGCCCTGAGGCGCAGAGTTGACATTGAATGGCCCGGATACATGATCCACGGTCAGCAAATTCACAGAGATTGGACAAAAAATTGCTTTTGTTTTACTTTACACAAATTGTACTCCAAATTCATTCAGAATCCGGACAATGGTCTGATGTGCACCAGAAATGGTTTTTCTTGCCGAGGTTCTGCCAAAAATAAAAGGCAACCTTTATTATAGCCAATTTGTTGTTGTAGACGGGCTTCAAAGCTCAAATATAACGATGTGGACGATGAACACATGGGCAAAAATTGGCTGTTGACCGCCGATGCGGACTTTTCCAACATTGACGTGCGGCATTATATTCTCTCCAACATTTTGAATTGAATTGGTTCCATTAGCCTGAAGATATATTAGCTTCCCCTTTTAAGTTCCGCGAAATTGGCGTCATCCGGGACGGCTTCCGAGGCTTCTCCGCCTTCCAATTTCTTCCCAACACTGCCGACGACATCATTGTCGCGCTGAAGTCGGAGGAGCGTGACAGCAAAGCGGTCGCCTCCTATCTGTTCATCTACCGTCTCAGTACCAACCAAGTGCTGCTGGATGACGAGCGCGTCGGACCGTACAAATTTGAGGGGCTTATCGTGTACTGATTAAATGTGCCAACTTTGAAGGGGTAGTTTGTCGTCACATTGTGATGGGATGTTTCCAATGGCACTTACAAATTAAGTAAATATATGCATTTGTTGTATATCCAGTATCCATCATAATTGTATTGATTCCTTCCTTTGATTACTTATAATTCTCAGACACCTCTGAAACGAGCTCCGTTTTAAATGCCTATTTGTTGATATTGTTTTTTGTTACCTATATAGTATAGTATATAATAAATTACTTTATTATCATTTTATTGTATATTTCATTTGGACTGTTGTATAGTAAAAAAAATGCCATGTTATGTTTGGATTCTTTTAACTAACTATTGCTCTCCTGGGTATATTTTTAAAATTGATTTATTATTTTATTTTAAATATATTGTAATTTAAGTTTTTCTCAAAATTCCAAGCAAGTTGACTGTTGTTATTCGCTTAATCTGACGCTCATTTAATGTTCAGCACCAATATTTATGTTTCACATTGTTTTAGTTCGTTGCTCTGTAATTTTGTAAAATCCCATTTTGTTCGGCCTTTGATAAAATGCTGTATTTGCCATTTAAAGATAAGACATTAAAATCTGGCCAAAATTAAAAACAAATTTGGATTTTGGCTTCAATGTTGATCAGGAATTTTACATATTGGGTAGGACAGCAGATGCTAATGTTTCTGCTTGAACGGGGATAAACTAAATAATCCAACTACATAAATATTACCAATTGGTTCCAAAGTTTTCAATCTCGTCAATGCGTAACAGAAAAAAAGAAAACATTTTTAATGTGAACAAAGCGCCAAATGCAAATCCCAATATTAAAAATGCAAAATTTGGGCATTTTGTTTGTGAACGTTTACGCCTCCCATAAAACTTCTGACGAGCAGCAGAGGAGGCACGCGCGTGGGGATTATATAAATGGGGACGGACGGTTCAGCGAAAATTGTTGAGTTTCGATAGTCCATATTTTGCTTGATTTATATTTAAAATGAGTGAACATTTGCGTCCCACCGATGACGGGAGGCCCAGCAAAGGCGGTCCCCTGGAGGGAATGGACCCGGTGACCGGGTAAAGCCAATCAAATTAATTTAATATTAAATTGCCATATAATGTTCAACGATGATGAATAAGTTGCTGGCAGGGATTACATAAAGCCCCAGCAGCAGCAGCAGCAGAAGCCTTACGTCGATTGTTTCACCATTGAAGTGCCAATGCCGATGGACGGATCCAAATTGGGAGGCGGCAACAACAGCAATCAATCGGCAGACGGGAGCAATGAAAAGCGCGATTTACAGAGAAAAGTGGCGAAAATAATTTATAAATAAATAAATGTTTCAATATTTAAAAGTGGTCTCGTCGAATTGTCCGCACATTGAGCAACCGGAGTCGCGACGCGGACGATGAGGGGGAGTGGGAGGAGGACGGAGCGGACAACTGCCTTTTTGGACACCGGGTCAGAAAGTGGCACGGCGGAATTGAATTTTGGGGCGGAATGGAAATACAAAAGCTTAAAAAATCCCATTTTAAAATAATTAATTTGTCAATTCAAAAAATGGACAAAATTTCAAATGTAATAGGGTAATTTGCTGCAGATCCGTTTTACAATAATGGCCATCTCCACACTGTGCCTCGCCTCAATATTGTCCAACATTCTGACGTTCAACTTCACTTACATTTGCATGGCTGGCGACAAGCCCGCCAATTTCTCCAATATGACAGGCGATTTATTATTTCAATTTTTAATAAATTTTAATATTTTGTCCAAAACTTCAGACCCTTCCGAATGGACAAGCCTTGGCTACAATCCGGACTTGGACTATTCGAGTGCGGCACGGAGTGCACTGTTTATGGCTGTTGCCGTCGGCTCCCTAATGACCGTGTTTCCCCTCACCATTATGCTTAATCATTTTGGGTCACGGTAAATTATACAGCAATTGCTGATGGGTTTTTAACTTTTTTGTAGACTCATTTTTGGCTGTTTGGGTTTCATCAGTGCTTTAGCGACTTTATTGGTAAAATTAGCGCTTGAAAAAGTGTGGGAAAATTGCTTTTGAATTTAGATACCTTTGGCGGCCGGCCTTGGCTTCCCTTTTATGCTGTTAATGCGTTTGATCCAGGGTTCGAAATTGAATTGAATAAATTTAAATTTAAAAATATCTCTCACAAATTAGGCGCTTCTTTCTCCGCTTGTCTCCCGGTGATGGGCTCAATCACTTCCCATTGGTCGACATTAAAGCAAAATGGAATTTTCATCGCCATTCTGTCGAGTTTCCTCCAGGCAACGGCTGAAAATAAAATATAATAATAAACAATAAAATAATTTCTTTAAGATTGCCCCCATTTTTACGATGCCAATCTCTGGCGAATTGTGCACTTCCTCACTGGGTTGGCCATCGGTTTACTATTTGCACGGAATTGTTGCGCTGATTTTGTTCACAATTTTCATGCTGGTAATTTGAGAAAATTATTTAATTAAATTTAATTAAATTTAAATTTAAATTAACTGTGAAAATCTCTGAAATTTAATTTTATTTTTTAGTATCATAGAAACTCACCGCACAAACATCCGATGATGAGTCGAACAGAAATTGTTAAAGTAAATTATATTTATTTTTATTATTCTTTAAATTGTGAATTTTAGGTTATGTTCAATAAGGGCGGCTCAATTTACAGCGGCCCAACGACGGACAACAAAAAGCCGAAGGAGAAAAAGTCGCGGAAAGTTCCATATTGGGCAATGTATTCGGACAAATCCATTTGGGCAATTTTGGTAATTAAAAAACAAAAATTAAATAAAATTTAAATAATTTAATCTTTTTTTATGTTGCCTCTTTTGGAAATTTCATGGGCACTCAGCTTTCACTGCAATTCATGCCCACTTACATCAATAAGGCAGGCATTTCCGTTTCTTTTATTCTAATTACCGATTTCCTAAAATGGAATATTATTAAAAATAATCGAATATTTTATTATTAAAATATATTGCACAGGTCCTTCACATGCCTATCGAACAGACCGGCCTGGCATCGGCCATTTCGCCGGCGATTATGTTCGCCATCAAACTTTTCGCCGGACAAAGCTCTGATCGGATCAAGTAAATTGAATCTTTTCAACTAAAATTATATTAACTAAAAAACGACTTATTTTTTGTTTAAATTTCAATGTTTCAGATTTATAAATGACGAACGCAAATTGCGCATTTATAACACACTTTCGATGGGCGCGATGGGCACTTTGTTTATTGTGCTGGCATTGCTCAATCCTTTGAAGAGTCCGACTTTATGTTTGGTAAAGAATTCGTTAAATATAAATATAAATATAAATAATATTTATTTGTTGGCCAACATTTATTTATTACAGGTTATTCTGATTGCCTCGACATGCATTCTCGGCTTTAACTCAGGCGGATTTTTCAAATCTTCACAAATGGAATATTTTTTAAAGTTTTAATTGTTTTAAAAAAGATTAATTAAAGGTTTCGCGTCAACATTCGCACTTCACTTTGGCCAACATTTCCTTCCTCAACTGCGTCTGTATGCTTATTGTTCCATTGCTCAACGAAATTGTTGCGCCTGAAAACGAACCAGGCAAATTTTAGTGATTTAAATTTGTTTTCCGAGAGAATTTATGGAAACAAAAAAATTAAAAAAAGTTTTAGAAAATTGGGCCATTGTTTTGTGGATTCATGGAATTATTTTATTGTTGACCAACGCAGTTTTCTGTGTGTTTGCCTCCGCAAAGCCGGCCAAATGGACATTGGACACGTTCAAAGAAAACAAAAAATGTTGGAAAGGTAACAAATTTTATAATTTTGGAGAAATTATAAAAATTTTAGGGAATAAAATTGCGTCAAAAAATGAAAATTGCAACGGCTCTCCGAAAATGTTAACGGTGGAGGCGAAGGAAGTGACCATCTATTGAACAAACTTTCAGCACATTAAAATGCACCGGCATTCGAAATAACTTTTGCAAATTAATAAATTTGTTAGTAAAAATTGGTCTTTGATCCCCGCCTTTGATCTGAATGGTTTTCTGCTTTTTATTTTGCACCTTTGGTATGGCGCCTTATCAGTTAACATTAGAGATTAGACTTGAGGACCGGTCGAGATTTTGATTATGAATCTTAAGATCTCAATAGATTTCGTACTATTTCAGTCGAGAATCTCGCTCGAGATTTATCGAGTTTCGATAGAGAATCTCGAAAAAGTCTTGATGGAGATTTACCGAGTTTCGATCGGGAATTCGATCGGTCTGATCTTTAGTTAACATTTGTCTAAAATTCATAAAAATTAATGCCATTTTTTGTCCATTGCATTATGTGCATATTCTGCCCATCAGTGCAATGTTCCTTGCTGCTGTTCGTCCAATCTGACGGCGTTAAAGACTGATCGATCGGACGGAACTGATCGAGAGGATCGATGTTCTCGACTGCTCCGGCGATATCCAATCCCTCAGTCTCATCCCCACACAGCCGCCGGCCGCTGTTTGGCCATTTCCCACTCATTTCCCAGAGAAAGAGCACAAATTCAGCTTCTTCTTTACATTTTGTCAACGAACAGAGAAAGTAACAAAGTCCGACATTTTTACTAATTTAACCCAACGGTTACACAATTAAAATGCTCTAATAAAATGAAATTTAATTAAAATAAAAGTAAACGTATTATATTTTACTAATGTTTAAGCATTTTGACTTAGAACTGAATCCGGGTCAAATCACTAAAATAGGCCGGTATCGATTTGGGTGAGCCGGCCTAGTCTTGGTGATCTTCTTATTGGGATTAGAATGATTTCCAATGGTCCGGTTCGCTCCGGAGATAAAAATCCAAACAATTCTTGACGGACGGACGGATGGACGGATGGTAATGGTTTTGCCGAGACGGCTGCTGTCTTTGATTTGGCCAACAATTGGCCATAGCAAAATGTGGCCAGTGAAAAAGCCCTTCCCTCAAAGTAAAGCATCCGAAAGGCGTAAATAAAAGTCAATCCGTCCATCGATCAGAGCTCTCCAGTAACGCGTCGACTTTCACCTCGGAAGCAAGCACCTCTTTAGCCCGAAAATTCTTCAAAACTTGAGATTAAATGCCCTCCCCCCCCCCCCCCCAACTTTAAAGTTCAACAATTGTTGCCAGCGCAGAAGAAAATTAACACAATTATTTTTACCTGTCCATTTAGCTTCTCGACGGGTTGACCGCGTTTCGTTGCGTGAACAAAAAGTACCCCCAAAAAACTAAAAATGGTAAAATCTAAAAAAATGGAAATTTTTCAATGAAACTTTCTCTGTCCAGGCCTCCGGTGTGAAGGTGGACGGCGCCTGCAAACAAGCCTACGACGAGATGCACAACAAACATTTCTACTCCTTTTTGATCTTTCGCATTTCCGACGACGACACAATGATCATTGTGGAGAAGAAGGGCGAGAAGAACGCCCCCTACTCCGAGTTTGTGGAGGTGGGAAGTGAAGCTTTGCTGCATTGATGTTATTTTTCAGGAGATGAAGAAAGTGGTCGGCGATGGCAAGCAGTGCCGATATGCGGCAGTCGATGTGCATGTCGAGATCCAGAGACAGGGCACCGAAGGATCCTCCAACCTTTCCAAAGTGGTCTTTGTCCAATAGTGCGTTTTTAATAAATTATAAAATTTAACTTTGGCTTTAAAAAGGGTTACTTTTTCTAAAATTTATACTAGAATTTGGGATAACCATTGCTCTGATAAATTTGCGGACCGGACCAAAGGTCCATCTGTCTGATCATTAGGTATTTTGTCCTTTGAGAGTTTTGAGCGTTTGTCCATTTGAGCTGTCCCGACGAGGCACCCGTGCGACGTCGAATGCTTTACGCTTCGTCAGTGCGAGCGCTGAAAGCGACCTTGGGACTGGAGAGTCTGCTCCAAATCCAAGCCGCCGAACTGTCGGACATCGACGAAAAAGTGGTCAAACACGAGGTGAAACAAAAAGTGGTCATATTAAAAGGTGAAATTCCAAAAAAAACGGACAAAAATGCGAGGATTAATAAATTGTTAAGAAAAACAACTGCAATCTGTTGTACAAATCTATTTATAATACATATTTTTTCCTTAAGCTAAATTTATTTAATTCACCAAAACTTTAAATTTCAATTATTGTTTAATTTTATTCCTTTTCCAAGGTGATGGGTCGTCAACGAACCTAAAGGCCATGGCTTCCATTAACTTCAACAAAAGTGTTTTCAATTAAATGGAATTCGAGAGCAAAGTTCGCTATTATTTTGATAATCACACCGATTTTATCGTTTCCAAACGAATTTATTTTTAATTTAAACCGTATGCCTTTTAATACGCCATTTTTGATTCAAAATTAGACAAATAAATAGCGCTACAACTTATTGCCTTTCTCTTGACTTGCCGAATACCAAAAATTTTTATAATAATTAATAAAACAAAAATTTCTAAAATTTGATATGAAGCTTTGAAGCAATATTCGTGATTTGGTTGTCAGTTCCGAACCGATCCAAACCAAACTGTAGAACCGGGAATTTTTGGTTCGAATAACCGAAAAATTCTCAGGAACCAACCGACAACGCTATTCGTAATACTCATTCTTTTAGATTCTTTTCTTAATACTAGGGTTCAGCCCCGACCCCGACCCCCGAACCCCGACCCCGACCCCCGACATGTCCGACCTCGGCCAACCCCGACCCCGACTTTTCCGCCCCCGAGGGGTCGGGGCTGAACCCTACTTAATACCCATAAATTGATATATGTTTAATAATTTAATCAATGATTACATTTATTTTTTTCGGATTGAGAAGATTTATTCACAAATATTTACTTTAAATGCGAATTAATCCATCCGTAAAATAAAACTTAAAGGAAATTATTCACTTTCTCTGAAATTGGAGACTTAAGGCGACTTTTTGAAGTATTTTAACACTTTTTATTTGAACAAAGTCAAGAGTCAAAAACACTTTGAAAAGGTCCCTTTGAGTAAATAAAGTGACATTTTAAATTCAAAGTTTCACACTTTTGCCTACAATTTATTTATTGAATTGCAATTACGAATATTTTAAAGTATAACAAAATTTCCCAACATGCCAAATAATTTTATATTTATATTAAAAATAATTGTAATATTTTATTCGTATGTCGGCCAAACCCTTTCAAACTTTTATACCCCCAAAAATTGTTGTATTGGACGAGCAAAATGAGCGAATTTCAAGCAGTAACGGCAGTGTCAGCAGTAGGCAAAGTTCGAAAGATTCAATGGAACCACCAGCAGAATTTGAGAACAATTCGGCACCGTTGAAAAACTCCGATTCGATTGGAAGAGCAAATGGGTAAAAGTTGTTGCCAAATAACAACAATAAAATAAAAAAACTTTCCTTTTTAATTATTTTAAATACAGAAAAGTTTGCAAAGTTTCGAGTGCTTCAGACGGAAGGCCAATGTTTTCAGTCCAATTTTTTGCCCCTTTAGGCAATGCGGCGGCTCCAATAAAAGCAAATTGATTAAAAGCCGCGCCTCTGAATTGTAAATTAATTGTAAATTAATTTTAAATTATTTTATTAGGGTTCCGGCGTTTTGCAAAATCCTTTTTTTGCTCAGAATAATTCGAATTCCATCGCGTCATTTGAAGAGAATTATGAAAACGCAGGGAATCAAATCGCTTCAGCGGGAGACGCAACATTTTGTCGGTAGTCAAATTGTTTACGTTTCGTTCTTTAATTTAATTATTTTTCGGCGTCACTTCTGTGAACGGCTTACTGAGAGTGTACCGTAGTCGAGGGGCGTTCCGTTTCTTTTGGATTACGGTCACCACGGTGTCCCTTGTGCTTTTGCTTTGGCAAATCACCAAATTGGTTCAACTGTATTTCTCGAGACCCACCGCTTCACAGGCTTTTAAACTTTTAAATTTAAATATTGAAATTAAAATATGTTAAAATTCAGATTTCATTTTTGCTCAATGACAACGGCCTTCCATTTCCGGCAGTCACTATTTGCAGTCATCAGCCAATAAGCCAACAATTTGTTGAAAGTATAATTATGATTTTGATTACAGTAACCTTGCACTGTTAAGATAGATAGATTACTTACTGTATATGCAAAAAAGTGATTAATTTAGACAGCATGAAAGCAATGAACATTTCACAACGGTTGCTGGAATACATAATGCTGTCCTTCATGGACGTGCAGCACCTTCTTTCTGTTTCGGACCAGGACGAGTTGGCGCTTGCCGATGAAGTATTCGAATTACAGTGAAAGTGAAATTAAATTGCTTTTTCAATTTAATTTTAGAGAAATAAAATCAAATTGCTTTTTTAATTCAATTTTAGAGAAAGTGAAATCGAATTGCTTTTTCAATTTAATTTTAGGAATGGAAAGAATTTACTCACTTTCTTGCGCCAAAATTCACTGTGAATGGCTTTTTCTGGAACGCATCGGCAAATTGTCAACAAATATTGAAGCTCTGTTCCTTTGGAGGGCGCGAATTTGACTGTTGTGAATATGCAAAAGGAATTCTGACGGACATCGGTCGGATTTTGGACTTAGAAAATAAAATAATATTTTCTTTAGAATTTAATTTATTTAATATAAAATGTTAATCATCAAAAAATAGTTTAGGAAAATGCTATCAACTGGATCTTTCCTCAACCGATCAGCCATGGCTGAGGGGACAAGTGCAAGCCGGCATCAACAACGGGTCATTTCATAATGATTAAAAATTTAATGATTTATCATTTAGGCTACAAATTATTGTCGATGCTCGTACCGAACAGCAGACGAATTCGTTATGTAATAATTATTATTTTTTAATTTAAATTATTATCATATTTTGCTATTAATTATTCATAATAAAAGGTAATTTTACTTAGTTTCCATATATTTGGCACCATAAAACACTCAGTTCTGGACACGGCACATCCTTTTGCCGATTCTTTGGACACCGGATTCCAATATTACGTCCACGAGCAGTTTTCCCTGCCATATTTGTCCACGGAAGGCATTAGCGTGTCGCCAGGCACCAAAGCATATTCTGCGATCAGCCCAACACATGTAAATGCTTATTTACAAAATTGCTTCTTAAAAGAGCAAAGAAATTTAACAAATTTTAACAATTATTTCAATAAATCCTTTAATTTTAGTACATTTTGTTGCCCCAAGAAATGTGGGGCAATTGCTCCGATCGATGGCCCAAGGATCTGCAGCAAATTGTGAACGATGGAGCGGCCGACGATCGGCACAAAAATAAATATTAAATATAAAAATAAAATTGTTTTTGTCAAGGTATTCATCGGTGAAGTGTAAAACATTGTGTCGTTCCAAATATTTCAATGATCTTTGCGGTTGCAGTCCGTTTAGCTACAACGTCGACGAATGTATGAATTTTAATCAATTTTAAATAAATAAAAATAATTAAAGTTTACTCCGTTTGCACTCCATACGAAATTTATAAATGCTTGAACAGCACAGTTTTGAACGACACCAAATGGTTCCAGAATGGGATGGCAAGGCCTGGCTTAGGTCGGACGGAAATTTTGAAAATTTTAGAATATTTTTATTTCAGAAGATTTTCACCAAATCATACCAGTCTGCCCCCAGTGCAAAATTGAGTGCCAAAGATGGGTTTACCACACTTACAACTCTTATGCCCAAGCCTTTCCCCACAAAACTTTGGGCAGACTGCGGCGAAAAGCTTCACAATGGTAATCAATTTAAAATTGAAAATAGTAAATTTTTAGTAAATTAAAATTCAATAAAATTTGGATTTTAGGTCCAGTATTGTGTCACTGAACATTTTCTACCGCGACATGGCTTATACGGAGTATAAGCAAGTGCAAAGCCTATCAATGACTGAAATTCTCAGTAAAAATTAAATAAACTCAGTTCTTGAATATTTTGAATTTTTACATAGTTTTTTTTTAATTTGATAAAAAAAAACTTGCGATTGCCCGTTTAATGTTGATAATTGAAATTTCCAAAAATTTAGGCGACATTGGCGGAAATATGGGCCTTTTTTTGGGCATGTCGCTGATATCACTGATCGAATTCGTCACGTACATTTGCAAAATTAGCTGGCTGTTCATCTCCAAGAAACGAAGGGACCATATGGTACAAAATAAATTTTGAAATGAATTAAACTTCAAATTAACTTTTAAATTTTTTAAAATTTAACATTAATAAATGGGTTTTAGCTGGCCAAAAAGCGAAGTGACGAGGAGCGGGAACAGCAACTACAACAAACGCTGGAAATGACCAACAGCAGAACAAATAATCTTCCGACCTCTCAATTTGACTCAATTTTTCGAAGAATTTCGCGGAGCATTCAACGGAAACCCGCGCGGGCTGAAAAATGTATGTCGGGAAAAGGACGGACGAGTCGCCGCTATTGACTCTCGAATCGAACGGAAGAGATTCTGTCGGTAGAGATTGATCGGGATCAGCGGGATTTTGGGCCGACCGAATATCAATAAACAGATCAAAATTAATAATATAATGAAGATTAATCATTACAAAGACATTAAAGCAGTTTTTATTCTGCCTGAGAGTGGTCAAAGACAAAATGCTGAAAGTGATATTCCATCGTCAACAAAGCTGACCAGACCTGCAAATAGTTTGAAAAGGTCACAATCTGTGTTTTCTGCACTTTTTGGACAGAAAAAATCGGTAAAACTTTTATATTTATTTATAAATAACTGGAAATAATTTTATTCGTCTTCAAAGCTGTCGTCCAATGCTTCACGAAAACGCGATTTGGTTGATTCAATTATTGAAAGTCGCCTGCACGGAAATGCCGGCAGGGCAGCAAGACGAAGCAGTACCAGTACTTCATCATCAAGTGAAGATGGAATAGACAGCAAAGAACACAATGAACAACACCAATTACCAGAAACATCACCTGCAACAGAAGGAAAAGAGGTAAATAAAATCAGGGAAAAGCAGCAAATCGATTGTTTACGATAAGCTAAATTTAGGTGGAGCTTAAAATTGATTTGGAGTCAAAAACGGTGATGCTGGTTGGTCCACCACAGGGGGCACGCCGTTACTCGACGACGGCCATTCTTTCTTACGATACGCCCACGGCGACAACGGCGGCCAAAAATGTTGTGGAAAGAAGCGTAAGTGCAAATGAGGCACAAAAATAACCTAAAACTAAATAAAATTAAAAAAAAATCATTTATCTATCGAACGTAATCACTAAGCTATTAACAATGATAAACGATATCAAATTATTGTTTTGTGAATAAAAAGGTAGAACAATTTATTCGTAAATTATGAAGTTACAATTTTCAACTTTGCTAAATGGGAGGGTTAGCTAAGTTTCGACAAAACCAAGCACACAAAGCGGCAACAAGTGCCAATCCAGGCATATACAATTCAAATAATGTGCGTTAATTATGCTTTATCTCAAACTTTTTTTCCATTTGCAAAGGCTTCGGTCGGAAACATTCAAAATTTTTGCAATTTCAAATTCTTTAAGCTTCGGATTGCTTTCTTTGAGTCGGTAGTATTGGCACAGTTTTTGTCGCTTCTCTTCAATCCCATAAAAGCGATTTTTGGTTTCTTAAATTTATTTATTATTAAAATTTAAATACAAAAGTAATTAAGCAAATCACTTTGTGTAAAGTCAATCTGATCTTTTGTTGGTCCGAACTCCATCTTCCATCTGCTAAAAGTTCTTTCGGGAATTTCTAGCATTTTTATGATTTCTTTTTCTTTGAGCGTCGGCGAACTTTCTTTGATTTCGAAGTATTGGCACAGTTTTTGGAGCTTAAAGTCTTTGTCATATTTTCTCAGATTTTGACGATATTTTTTGTTAGTTTCTGAATATATTAGATACATAATGCTTATTTTTTGCTTAACAATTTTGGTTTTATAACTTTATTTGAAAAATTCTGAATAAATATTTTTATCTGTTGCTTTACTTTAAGCCCAAATTTAAAAAATTATTTATAGGTTAATGAACTTTTGTAAAGTTACCAAACCTAAACCCAAAGTATTGGGTGCCTGCTGAACACTTTGTGAGGAGTTTGCGGTGTTATTTTGATCTCCAAAGAAGTAATAAGAGGGCTTATTTTCAATTGCTTCAATTCGTTCGTTTGAATCGTTATTATTTTCGTTACCAATTAAATGTGCCAATATGCTGTTGGGTTGGCTTTGAGTTTGTTGAATTCCCAAATTTATTGTTTCTTTATTCACATCATATTTTTGTATTAATCGCTCATGCGCATTAAAAAAGTCTCGATCCACGCCAAGCGGCTCATTCAAATTCCAACTGAAATCCTGGTCTACGCTTTTGTCGTCATTCAAATGGAGCCATTCTTCGGCTTCGTCATCGAATGCTTTTGCACAATTGTTGAAAAGCAAAGTTAGGAGCAAAAATTCGTTCATAAGAAACAATTTAAAAGAAAATGTCGACAATACACAACTCGGCGTACTCATCTAATAAGTGCAATTAAAAGGTCGAATCAATTCACAGTGAATTGCATTTAATAAAATAATTAATGTAAAAATAATATGCATTATATAAAATACTTAATGTAGTTTAAATTTAAATAATATGAATTAGATAAATAATTAATGTAGTTTAAATTTAAATAATATAATTAATAAAATAATTTGTGAAAAAAAAAATCAATGCTCAGACTTTGTTTTGCATTTATTTTATGTGGCTTAATTGAAGAAGCCTTTTGAAATTGATTCATAAATATTGCGGAAAATGAAGTGTGTTTTTAGTTCCGTGATTTGCATGCCAAAAAGCGCCCTTTTTTAAACAATTTTTAATTATTTTGTAAAACACACAGAGAAAAGATGAACAGAAATTTAATGATCCCAAACGGAAAAAAATAATAAATCATTAATAATGCCGCTGAAGTATTGACAAATAATTGAAACATACATAACTCTGATAAAACAATATTGTGTGGATACAAAAGTTAAAACCAATAAAACCCGTCTGAAGAGTTTTTTTTGGACGAAATTTGTGTAAAATAAAAAATATTCTAAAATTTTGGAGAATATTTCTGGGGGGGGGGGACGTTTGTAGACATGTTTATTATTTTATTTTGCGTAAGAATTGTATGCGTGATGGCTGTATATCCATCCGTAAATGTCGTCCTGTTGGCCGGGAGTCATTCGGCTCATTGGCATAGCCCCTCCGGCGCCATTTATACTATTTGAGCGACTTCGACACATTGGGCCGCCCCTGAGAAAATAGAAATGTTTGAATAAAGCGGCAAGGCTTTCTTTCTGACAGAGAGAGGGCATTAAATTATTCGTAATTAATTCAATTAATTTTAATGCGGAAAATTTCGTTTGCCAACAAAAATGGATTTGTTTAGTCTAAAAGAAATTAAATGCTTTTTTTTTGCTTGCCTTTCCAATGTCCGCTGCATTGTGCCGTTGTCCGCCCTCGTGGGCGTGTATATAAGGCCGTTGAGTTGTGCAGCGCGTGCGGCGACTGCTGCACTCATATACGCGTTGGAATTGGGCGAGTGCTGCAGCGAGTGCAGATCCGAGGCACGTCCGGCAGAATGCGCCCGAATTTGCCGTCTGTGTGTATATTTAACTTAAAATGTTTACGCCAAGCCAATTTTTTTTAAATGCCCTTTTTGGTGTCAAACTTGGGTTGCGATTTAATGAAACTCAAAAAAGACTAAATACCTACTCCATATCACCTAAAATGACCAAATATAACCTTGAGATTATAATGAAATCATTTAAGTTATTTTACAGATTTCATCTTTAGCTAAACATTTTGTCGAAAAATGTCTTTTTTTTAAATGGTGCATTTTGTCGAGAAAATTTATTTTAGGTGGTTGGGATCATTTTCGGAGGAAGAATTTTTGTTTTTTTTTGCTTTTACTTAAAGAATATTGCGAAAATGCCGAATGGATAAATAAATCACTATGACTGTGGCTTAAAAAAGATATATTCTTGCATTTTAGAACAAAACACGGCATGGCATGGCACGTTTAATAAACCATAAAAATCGCAGCCTTAGTCAACCAAACAACTCACAGAGGACAGTTTTTCCTTTTTTTGCATTATTAAATTCTTAAGGATTTTGATTTTCCCAATAAAATAAATTATATATTTTATTTTACTTTTTTGCAACGCACATGCCCACAAAAACGGCCAGCATCACAACGCCAACAGTACTCATGCAAATTACGATCACTGCGGTAGGCAGCGGCTTGCCTAAATAAAGTTAATGCCAATTTTACAAATTATGATTAAAAAGAGTTTTTAATAATTAAAAGATTTATTTACCATTGCTTTTTTGCCTGCTATTTCCCACATTAATGCCGCTTTCTTCTTCTTCAAATTTGCCCTCAATGAATTTGCCGTCCTCCCCAACAATTTCTGCTGAATTTCTCTCCAATTCGTTGCCGTCGTGTGGACGCAATTCGAACTGTTCCAACTTTTGCCCACCTTCCCCATTAGCATTGGCCGTTTTGGAAATGTTTCCCGAGTTATGGCCATGTTCTAAAAATAAACCATTAATAAATACTATTTTAGAATAATAATTTAAATTATCGAATTTCTTTTCGAATAAATAATTTTAAAACTAAAAAATGCAGCACCTTTTTCATCATTTTCCGCTTCTTTTTCAGCTTTTTCTTCTCCGTCAACATTTGGTCTTGACAAAATTTGCTCTCCCCCACCCGCCGCCATAACAATGCTTGGCGGCAAAGTTAGCACCGGATTTCCATTTTCATCGTTATTTATCTGTTAATTAAAATTACTTTTCCATAATTATTATTAAACTTTTAGTATTATAAATTGCAATTTACGCTGTGTGCCGTGTGTAGTTTGGGTCCAGAAGACAAAAACGGGACCGGATGTGGGTAAATAACGGCCGGATTGTTGCGTGGATCTACAGTAGTCGGCGAGACGGAGGCTGCTGTATCCGTAGTTACCGTATCCGTCGCCGTTTGCTTGTCCAACTCGGAGACTTCTCGTTCACCTTCAGCACTGTCTTCTTCGCCACTTTTTTCTGTTTTCTCATTGAGCTGATTTGGTGCAGAAGTTAGCATCTATAAAAAGAGTTATTAATTTTAAGATTTGAAAGTTATTTGACTCAAATTTTGCTATTTTTGAATAATTTTCATTTTATAATTTTTGAGTGAATTTGTTTTTACTTTATTGTTTATTTGCTGGGCTATTTCATTTTCATCCGCAGAAAAACGACTCATTTCTTCAGCATTCTTAGCCGACATAATTGTCATTAATTTGTCGTTTTGGTCCAAAGTTGCTTTCATTCTTTCAGCATTTGAAGGCGGCGATGCCAATCGTGTGGTTGAGGAAGATGAAAAGGCAATGGAAGGAGCCTGACAAGTTTATATATTTTTTAAAATAAATGTTTTTAAATTTTGTAAAGAATTTAAAAATTAAAGCATTAGCTCAATTTAAGCACATACCGGTGTCTGTTGCGGTTGTTGGGGCCCGAACCGAATTGGTCGGATGTTTGGCATTCTGCCCGCTTTGTGGCCATTATTCGTTGGGTTGACAGAATCTGCCAATTCATCGGAAGAACCCTTCGGGGGAAGAGTGCCTTTTTGTTGAACAAACGCAGATTCTTCTTCTGGCTCTTCCAAAGTGCTGTCTTCGACTTGGTCAATGGACGGCGACTAAAATAACAATTAAATTAGAAAATAAATTAATTTATAATTAGGCATATAAAATTGTTAAACTTACTTCACTAGCCGAGTCTTCTGTCGATTTTGTAGTTGAAATTGTCGAAGTTTTTCCACAAATTACATCTTCATTGTTGGGAATGAACACACCGGTTCCCTGTTGAAGCATATGAATCTGTTCCACGCAGACTAGCGGATTTTCTTCAAAAATAAAAAAGAATAAACATTTTAATCAGTAATTTTGAACGACTGACCCTGAAGTAGTACGGTAGCGATTCGTCGTCCAAAAGCGCCGAACGGAGTCCTAACAATTTTGTTGAAGCTCAAATCGACAAGAAGCAAGTTCAGTTGGGAGAGGAAAGTGCCCGGGGCCAGATCGATCAGCTCATTCCGGCTCAGGTCCAACATCACCATGGACGGGTTGCCTTGGAAGGCTGCCACATCCACTGACCTTATCTAAGTGGAATTCAAAAGGATTCGTTATGATAAATACTCGGAATCCTTTTTTATTATTATTTTGAGACAAAATCTCTGATTTGTGAGTTGACGGACTGCCGCCGCTTCACCTTATTGCTTTTTAGAGAAAGTTGTTGAAGTTGTCTAAGCGAACGAAACGCGTCTTTGGTCACTTCGAGCAGCCAATTCTGCTCCAGAATTAAAACGGCCTAAGCAATTTTGGGATTTTAAATTTGCTTAATGAAAAATATAAATTTACAATGCTCGCATTTTGCGAAAATGCAAAGGATTCGATGCTTTTGATGTGATTTTCGCCGAGGTAAAGTTGTCGAAGTGAGGGAAGTCCGGCGAAAGAATCATTTTCAATCACTTCAACCCAATTATTGCTTAAATCCAGCATCTCCAATCGCTCAAATGAACTCAGCTGGAAGGGCTGAATCTAAATCCCAAAACATTTAATTAAAGTTTGTTTAATTTTGTTGGAGTTTAATATTTAAATCAAAGTTTTTTTGTTGTTTTAATTTTATATTTTTCTAAAAAAGCTTAGATCTAAAAATTTGGACCAGTTTAGACATTATTTTAATTTGAATAAAATCAGTTGACCTGCGTCAATCTGTTGGCGGACAAGTATAAATAACGAAGCATTGGCACATTCAAGAAAGCCTGCCGGTGCATGGCACTGATTTGGTTGCCTGCCAAATTGAGCAAGCTTAACACCGGCAGGTTCATAAAAGAAAGTGCGGGCAATGTGCCATGGAGCAAATTGTTGTGCAGGTGAAGCGCCATCAGCATGCGAAAACCGCGAATAGCTGGACAATTTTAAAATTAAATAAAATATATTTTGAATTTTTACTAAAATTAAATAAACTCCAAAAACAAACCGCTGGCAGGCACTTCGTCGATAATATTGTGGCCAATGTTGATTGTCTGCAGAGTGCCCTTTACCCCATCAAAAAAGGTTTTATGAACTGCTGAAATTCGATTGTGTGACAAGTCGATGTCGGTCAGCTAAATTTAATTAATCTATAATTATCATTTAAAAGCAATTAAGAATATTTTATGCGTTCCTTTTTATACTTTTGGCATTCTGGGCAACGAATGTTCGGCCTTCAATTCATTTATTGAATTGTTGGACAGATCCAGCCGAACCTGAGAATTTATTTGTATAAAAATAATTGATGATTTGATTACCAAAGAATGTAATCCGGCAATTGTTTCTGGCCATATTTCTTTGATCTTAATTATTCAATTTGAAACAACTTTCAGCCTTTGTTCTTACCGGATTTCCATTAATTGCCAATTCCTGCAAAACGCTTTCTAACCCCCCAAGGGCTCCTTTCTCCACAATTTCAATTTCACAATTAATAAGTTCGAGTCGTCGAATGTAAAGGCCGGAGAAGAAGTTGTTGGTCAGCACGTTGATGCTGCTTGAGTGGATAGAAAGAACCTAACAATTCCAAATTCCAAAACGCCAAAAGACTTAAAATCGACCTTCAGTAGGCCAAGATGAGCTTGAGAACTCCGCAAAACCTGATGATTTATGAAGTCTTGCTCATTTTACTAATCGTTTAAAATTCATAATAATTTAAAAAAATTAAATTTATAAATTTTATCTTTTATGACCTGCATTAGCTGTATAACGCCACCTCCATTCTGTTGTGGGCCAATTTTGCCAACTTGGCCACTGCTATTTGTTGCTGCACGTCCCGGAGCAGTGCAGTTCAGCTGCACGCCGTCAACATGGTCAATGCATGCACAGAATGCACGCACTTGAAACGGGCACGCATTTTTATGTCGAATCAGTGCGAAAAGTATTAGCAACGCAAATGTGGAAAAATGGTGAATGCTAGCAAAGACCTTTGCCATCTATAGGTCAAAATTATAAATTCACATTTAATTTTTATTAATAAAATAAAAGTGCGTAATTAAATAATGCATAAAGCAACCATACCCCGACCAAAATGTCGGGGAGGGGAGGGGTTTGGGGGCTGAACTCTAATTTGAAGGATGCAAAAATGCTCAAATGTTCCCAAATATGTGTTGTGAATACAAATAAATAAGTGCGTAGACGGGACAAATTGATGCAAGCAATGTTGACGCATCTGCTGGCATTGGATTCTTTGTTTTTACTACAATATGTACTAAAAGCAGCATTTTCTCCAATAATTTGATTTGAATTGAATCGAATCGAATCGAAAATTCCTTTCGGGATCAGTCAGTGGAAATTTGGTTGTTTAGTCATTCGATCGGACCAGTCAGTCGTGACCGACTGACGCGGATGAGTCGCGCATTGGAAAAGAGAGAGTGGGAAGGGTAGGGGCGTTGTGGGGAGAGAGTTGGGGATGAAAGCAAAAGCAGCAAAATATGTTTTGGGATGGTCAGCGCCGGAGGGGCTGGATGGACAGGAGACGGGCAGCGGGCGGAGATCCATCCGTCGCCCACCGTCCGATTCAATGCGATCTCACGGGATTTGCCCTCGTTTTCCCTCCGGCGAAATGAATTGGGAATGTTTGGGGGGGGGGGGGGGAGGGGATGAGTTGGGATGGATTTGAAGGGAAATTGTAAAACGGAAGGAGGGGGGGGGGGGAATATCTTTTCCATTTTTACGCAATTTGGTTGAACAAAGGCAAATTTGAGCAGTAAAAAGTGGGGATAGGTGAATGGGGAAGCTGACATAATCGCCGGAAAAGACTCCGAACAGAATTCTCTGCACGGTAACGAGGCACTTTTTATGGGACAATCGCATGGTCAAAATACGTTTTGATTTTGGATATTTCCGTGACTGGTCTAAACAAATTTTTTAAACATGCCTTTTAAAGGAAAGTTCAGAAATTAAATTTGAAAATTCGCAAAATTTCGAACGACTGAAATCGCCAGAGGGGATTTGAGCAGCAGAGGACATGGATGATGGATTGCTGACGGCAAAATGCGCTGTGAGCCGTATCCTAAAAGAAAAAGGGAAGCGATGTGAAACGGACAACAAAAAAGGGGGGGGGGATTTGTGAGAGTGAGAGGATGTTTGGAGGGATATTTGGTGGGGGGGGGGGGGGGGGAGGGATATTTTGGGGGGAGGGATATTTGGGGGGGGGGGATATTCGGAGATTTAGCAGAAACTAAATCGATTCAGACTTTGAAAATGGATAGAGCGGATCGGGCGGGCACTTCAAAGCAACAAAAACACAATCCATCCATTTTCTATTCTCAGTTTAAGTGCCACCATTTTGTCCTCCAATGTGCTTGCTGATTGAAGCAGCAGCCGAAAGGGCAATGCCAAATAAAAATTGGTTGGATCTTTTTATTCAAAACTCGGAAAGTTTTACAAAATAGAAATTTATTTAAACAAAAATACAAAAAGCGCAAACAGACTTTTATTTGAATTAAGTCCCAGTGATTTTGTGCATTTTGGGTTTTGTGACCTTCGCCGTTTGAAAAACGTAAATTTGCTTTACAAAAGCTTTTTATGTTTAATAGAGAACTAACATATTTGTATTTAATTTGTCTGTTAAAAGTGGTTTAATTCTGCTCCTTTTGGCATAGCGTTTCGGACCTTTTCCTGCCACCAGCCCAAAGCCCCAAACATACCACACAAATGTGGAACGGACGCTCTCTTTTGGAGAAGAAGACCTATAAATTGGCGGAATGAATGTCACATGAAGGACGGACACCTGCAGTTGGGCTGAGAAGAATGAGCTGAGCTCCGGCAGTAGTGGAGCAAAAGGTGAAGGGCACCCCCCCCCCCCCCCCAAGGTTAAATGAAGTGTTGGTTGGAGGGGGGGGGGCATGGACGGACGGACAGTGTGGATCAGGGTAAAATGATCGCCGAAAATGTGAGGTTTTGTAAAAAAACAGTAAAAAAAATAAACTTATAAACGACTCTTTCCGGTGCACTTTTGGCATTTTTGTGTCAAAAGATGTTCAACAGCTGATCGATCAGTCAATCAATTCCCATTGAATAATTCAACTTTTATAACAAATGGAAAGGCTTTTTCTTATCAACTGTTTCAAAATTGAAATTGCCGGCTTTGTTATTTAATTGATTATTCATTCCGCGGCTATAATTATTTGTATAAAATAATTAAAATAATTCACCTCAATTATATATCGTTAAAACATTAATTTTGACTGAGAGAATGACGCTAGATGAGAGGGCTTTGGGCATCACATGAAAAAATCGTTAGCCCATTTTTTAGTGGGGAAAACAAAAAGCCTATGCAAAGCCCATGCACGACTTGGCCGGGCATTCGTTTAGCTTCCCGTGAATTGCATTCACATTTCTTTCTCCAATATTTTCTGTATTTAATAAGGAAGACTTTTGAATATAAATCAACAGAATATTTATTTAAAAACAGTAAAAATGCATTTTGAACAAATTTTTATTTTGCTTTTTGTGTGCCCAAATGTGTTGCCAATGTTAACAAGGAATAAATGCATTTTTGGCCATTTGTGCGAGCTTGGCAACAACGACGTGTCGGCAGAAAACGGAAAAAGCAAAAAAGGTTTATTTCAATAAATATTAATGACTAAATTACATCATTTGAAGAATTGGCAACAAATGCACCGGAACCGCAGCAAATGAGTCGAGAAATGGCCGGAGGGCCGAATGAATACATTTTGCAGTGGTTTTACAATTACGAGGCCCAACCGCCGGCGTCCGCGTCACTAATTGAGCCATTAGCAGAACCGCCGGCGTGGGTCCGCTTCATTAGAATCCGCATCAAAGAAGAGCGCGACGATATTTTGGAAATTGAAGCTTTTGTGTCGGAGGACGAAGGGGCGACGGTTGAAATTTGCTTATGTGACAAGAAAAATGTAAATAAGAAAATACTTTTGATTTATTTAATAAAGTAAAAGCAAATTTAAAAATGAATTCAGTCAGTGACGGAGTAATTGTTGAGATTTTTGTGATAATTAATAATTAAGGGATTTTGTTATGGCCCTTTTGAAGGAATGGAACAAATTAATTCGACGACGCTTCCACAGTGTGTTCATTTCAATTATCAGTCAATTTTGGCCGCGAATAATGCGCAGAAAAAAGACGGAAATTTGTTAGTAAAGGCGAAATTCAAATTGAATTTTAATTTGTGTAAGTTTTAATTATATATTTATTTAAATAATAAATTAAATTTCATTTTAGCTTCAGCGGAGGGGAAGAAACAGCAAGATAATGTAATCAAAGGTGCAAAAAGTAAATTGTTTGGCTGTACTTCAAAAAATGCTAACGAATTAAGTGCCAAGAACGACTCGCAAAATTTAAATTATTTGGCAAAATGCCAAATTAATATCAGAAATCGGCATATTGTAAATGTGTTGGAAAATTTTAAGAATAACCGTTTTAAAAGTTTGGACCAGGAATTTTTTCTCAGAATTTCGTATGAAAGCAAACTCAGTCAAAAAGTACGGTTTATTTTCTGTAATAAAAAATATAATTTAATTCATTTAAAGATGTCCCGCGTTTGGGCAGTGCAAAAATGTGTCAAATTTGTTCTGCTTCAATCGCTGCCTGCTGACTCAAAGCTATGATTTGCGAGCGAAAAACTAATGTCGGCGGACGAATTCATTTGAAATGTTTTTAAACTCTAACAAAATTTGTTGATTCTTTTGTCATTTATCATAAACTATCTTAGGGATATAAATACTTGGATAATGAATGGGAATACAATTTGAACAATATAATAATCTAATCACACTTATTTGTTCTGCTTACCCGGGGGGAGTTCACCGAACATTTATTCCCCGAGGGGCCGTCCCTCCCTCCTCAACTCTCTCACCCAATTAATTTCGGCACATATTGGCCGATATGTAATCTTTTTTACTTCCCCGCTCGATATAACAGATACCTGTACAAAAGTGGAACTGGGAGGGAAGTCCGGAGAAGGGCTGGGCGAAGCTCGGCTCACTCACTACCCGAAGCCGAAGCTCCAAACAAAGCTTAATTTTTTTCAAAGCACGAAGTTCAAAGCCCAAAATACCCGAAGTTACACGAAGTTTTTAAAAATTTCATCACGGAATTCGGAAACGGAAATCCGGATCTTCCAAAATTCAGATTCCCAAACCCGAGCCAAAATCCACCGGCGGAACCGGAATGAGAGGGGGGAGGGGGGTGGCCCGGCGGTGCCAAATAAGATTTGCCCTATTTGGAGGGTATCAATTTGTATTAAATGTCCTTATTAATAAGATTTGCCCTTATTTCAGGTCTTCGTCCTTATGTTTTTCATAATATTTTATCTAATATTCAAAATGAGAAAAGTTCAAAGCGAATTCACTAATTAATATTAAATTCATCTCGCTCCAATTTTAAATGTTTGTCCTTATTTTGAACTCCTAAATCTTATTTTTGGTCATCCATGTCGTTATTTTGGAAAATTTTGTTGGCAACCCTGATTAAAACAATTAATTTTACTTATTTAAAAAGGCGGGCGCAAAAACTTCGCAATTTTGATTATAAATCTTTTAACAAATTGAGTCAAAAATTCAAAATTTTCGGCGGCGCTATTTTAGAATGAGCAAAAAAAATGTGTACTTGACAAAAAACCGATTTTTAGGGGTGTATTTGACCCAAAACTTTGGGTATTTATACCCAAAGCACGAAGCTCAAAATATTTCGCCCACCCCTCCTGGTCAGGAGTGAGCCGCTTTCAGTATTAAGTGATGCTAATCGGACTCCCATCGACAGAATTTGGACATTGTACGCATAAAATAAAAAGAGATTATGTTAAGCGATATCGATTGCTTTTTGCCATAATCTTTTTAAGTTTTATCGATAAAAAATGCCGTATAAATTCACTGTGCTCGGAAACGCGCAATTTCCAGCCTTTCCACTCCCATTTCGTCGGATGTCACATTTTCAATGCATGAATTTCGTTGGGTTTTTGGCATGCCCACACATTTCCACGCATGTGAAGCAAGCCACACTAATCGGTTGGATAGTCAATTTTAGTTTTTTTTTGTATATAATGACTAATTAGCAATAATCTAAAGCATTATTTCATTCCAACGGGTAAATGCATTGATTTCCTATCAATTATTGCTGAAATAATTATTGGCTTGTATTGAAATCAACCTTTTTCCCTCTTTAATTAAAAAAATGAATTTTACTTTTCTATTTATTCTTCTTATTCTTCGCGCATTTTCTTTTTCAAATTCGATGCTCTTCAAAGTCCGAAGTTCTCCCGCAAATTTGAATTCACATTCTGAAAATGCAAACAATTCTTCCGAAAGCTTTGAACAGCTCGAAGGGATTGAAGAAAGTGGGAGAGGAGAGGGGGGGGGCGGATGGGTTGTCAAAGTGTTTCATAATCAAATTTATTCCGTAGATCAACAGCAGCAAGACGACTACCAAAGCTGCCATTACGTTCTGCAGTGGTGGCACTACAACAGCAACAACATGAGCATTGAACGGAGTCAGAATCAACAATTGCCAAACAAACAAATGCCGTCGTGGATTGACTTTATTATGGTGGTCATTTTCGAAAGGAATAAGGGCGCCGAGATTAAGGCGTATGTGCGGCACGAGAGGGGGGCGGTCGTCGAGCTTTGCCTGTGCAACTCCTACAAAAGTGTAAAGATTACCTTTTTTCATTTGAATTAAAGTTTTAAAATTGTTCAAATTTTCTTCCAATGGAACTTTCAGTTTTGTGACGGTCCATTTGAAGCCAAACAAAAATATGGTGGAGAGATTGACTTGGAGCGGCCTCAATGCATTAAGTTCGATTATCAAACAATAATGGACATGAATTTAAAAAAGAAAACTGCCAACAACGAATTTCTTTACATTTTTGACGAATTCGGCGTTCATAAAAATAGCAAATCCAGTGATGGTAAATTTGCAAAAATTCAAAATGGGACACGTTCACATTAAATATGTACAAAAATAACCTAGTTGAAGTCGGCTTTTACTGTTTCGGTTTACCGACTCTTGCGACCGATCTCTAATTGCTAGGTTTATGATTCAGAGTTTCACTTTTTAAAATTAAATAAAATTCGGAATAATAATCAGAAGAAATCTCAAAGTTCAGAATCCAATAAGCAGCAAGAATCGAGTAGTTGCTCTGTTACCGAACCGCCACTTTCATTTCACCGACAATTGTTTATGAGAATCGCCTACGAAAGCGCAACAACAAAAAAAGTGAAAATCGATTGCTTATGCTTTTTAATAAAATAATTATTTTTTGTTTTTCTTTAAGTCATTCGGAATATGGCGATTGCGCAAAAACGATGAATTTGAACTGATTTTATGGGACTGAAGAACGATGAGACTTTACCTAATTTTTAGAATTGAAATTGTATATACATACATAGGTAATTTAAAATAGTAATTCATTAATTCAATACAATGCATTTATGCCCAATTTTTTTATTTAAAATTTCAACGAAAACAATGGGCGTTTGTTCGAATTCAGTTCTTTATTTGGTTTCCAATCAACACGTCACCTCCCCGCTGGTTTTGTGTCTCTCCTCCATTTGATCAAATGTGTTCCCAATGATCATATCACCTCTCTTTCCTCTCCTCTCCCCTCTCACTTCCTTTCTCTCTTCTCCTCTCCCTTCTCACTTCCTTTCTCTCCTTCCCTTCTCACTTCTTTTCTCTCCTCTCTTCTCCCCTCTCACTTCCTGTCTCTCTTCTCCTCTCCCCTCTCACTTCCTTTCTCTCCTTCCCTTCTCACTTCTTTTCTCTCCTCTCTTCTCCCCTCTCACTTCCTTTCTCTCTTCTCCTCTCCCCTCTCACTTCCTTTCTCTCTTTCCCTTCTCACTTCTTTTCTCTTCTCTTCTCCCCTCTCACTTCTTTTCTCTCTTCGCCTCTCCCCTAACTCAACAATCAATCAGGAAACACCGGACCAATTTATCACCTTGCGCACCGCACGCGATAGCCCCGGGGGATGGAGATGATCAGCGGGGGGGGGGGGGGGGGGGGAGGCTGGCCTTTGGCTCAAAAGTCGGAATATTATTAATATAACCACACAATCACAACCATTCCATCCCCCCCCCCACCCCCTGAAATATGGTTGTCGTTTTTCCGCCGATCGATCAGGCCACTTGATCAAATTTACGGCCTGCAAAAGACCTTTTTGTCGAGTACGCGTTTGGCCTTCTCTAGTTGACGCCCAAACAGAACAGTTCCCGAATGCCAAAAGTGGCACATCCAATCGCGATCAGCAGCTCTGTGAATTATGCCTTCCGAAATACTCGTCGATTTTTTTGCTGGATGTCTAGGAGGTAAGCAACAGAGATCGGCCAAGAAGAGTATAGAAGAACTGGGCCAAAATATTCAAAAAAATGATAGCTAAAAAGTTTTATTCATTAATTTTTGTATTACGTTTAGGCGTCGCCGGTGTATTAGCCGGACATCCGCTGGACACCGTTAAAGTCCGACTTCAAACTCAAAACGCGCACTTTCCGATATATCGGAACACTTTTCACTGTCTCACGTGCATCGTTCGAACCGAAGGGCCTTCGGCTCTATACAGAGGTGATCGATCAATTTGTGCATTTATACAATTTCAATTTTGGCAAAATTTAAGTTTCTTAAACCGTTTATTTAAACTATTTCGCTCCAATAAATTGCAGCATTTTAGGAATGTCATCTCCATTGGCCAGCTTGACGATGATAAATGCGGTCATATTCAGTGTTCACGGCCACATCAGCAAACAATTTGAGGATCCAAATGCTTTGCATGTTCAATTTGTGGCGGGCGCCGTGGCGGGTGCCACCCAAGGATTCATTTCGTCGCCGATGGTAAGAGAAGGGCAATTTGAATCTTTTTTAATCATATCGCCTTCAGGAGCTGCTCAAACTTCGCGCACAAATATGCCATGAACCGACTTCTTCAGCGGCACCAAAACGTTCATCTTCTTCGCCCTTGTCGATGGCACGTCAAATTTGGCGCGAAAAAGGCCTTAGGCATTTTAGCCGGTAAGCTTTATTTTGAAGAAGCAGATAAAGTTGAGCCTCAATCCACCTTCTCACATTTAATTTGAATTTACATTGCCATGTTGATTTATATAATGCCAAAAATCATTTAAACTCATTAACATTCATAGCGTTTGAAAGGGCACGAATTGAGTGTTCATTAGTGAATGCAAATCAACCAAAATACGGCTTCTAAACATTAAGCGGCCTTTTGATCACTCAGCTGAGGGACTGCCCGGCAATGGGCGTCTATTTTGCTTCCTACGCTTTTTTGAGGCGCAAAACGGACGCCGGAAGTGGGGAACAGCAGCGATTGTCCAATTTGCAGTTGCTGTGTGCGGGTGGGGCCGCTGGAATGTGTTCATGGCTTTGCAATTATCCGGCCGACGTGGTCAAGACGCGCTTCCAAGCGGACGATGCCTACTCAAACTGTACGTTTAACAAACATTCGGCACCAATAAACTCAAGAAATGCCCTCGCTTAGAATACTTGGGAGTCTTAATCTTGAATCATTTTGTAATCTCGTCGAATTTCAGATAGAGAAGTAATCAGAAAAGCCTATGCCGAGAATGGTTGGAGAACATTCTTCGCCGGGCTGGGACCAACTTTGATTAGGTAAAACAAAAACAGTAACAAATTGTCATTTTTAAATGATCCTTCAAATAATTGCTTCAAGGGCAATTCCAACAAACGCTGCAATTTTCTTCACGGTCGAATGGACCTATCGGATATTGTTGAAAGCACGGACAATTGATCAGAAAGACAAAGCATCAACAAATTTGGACCAAAACGTTTGTCGCGATCATGGCCCACCAACAGTGGCAAAATTGAGGACATCCGCCGCCGGCTATTTGTTCCCAATGGAGGCGGGATGCACTTTGCAGGAGCCGATGATAATTTGAATTAACGAAAATAAACAGAAAATGTGTTTAACTTTTTTTGTATTTATGTATCCATCAATCATCCTACGGCTAACAAACAATACATTTGCATTATTTTTCAACAATTTACCCATCTTTTCCGTGAGTTTGAATGGATTTATGATAGGCATTTTGGGAAATTTTGCTACATATATGGTGTTGTATAAAGGACATTCAAAAGTGTTAAGCTTCTGATGAATCAAATAATTGGAGACTTTCTTAAAAACATTTATGTTCAATAATACAAAATCAAAATAAGTTTAGTTAAAATAAATATTAAATAATGTTACAATTCCTTTCTTGGCACATTCCAAACATTTTAGGCTAATTATTGGCGGGTAAACAAATATGAAATCGGAGGGGCGGGGGGGGGGGGAATCAGGGTTTTAGTTTAATTATCTTCATTGAAATCTTTTTAAATGTTGGGAATTCACTTAAAATGATGTTTTTTTTGTTGTTGCAAAAACAGCACTTCCAAATCATTGCTGCCGCAAAATGGCCAACTGATCATCCATAGTAGCCCATTTCAACGCAAAGTGCGATGGTCCGTCGCACACAATTGACCGATCAGAGAATGGGATTAACGATGTCTGATGACCCCAAGCCAAATTCGTTGCCCCCAAAACGGTGTCATTTTTCGACCAAATGCTCACCTTTAAGTCTAAATAGTGTTTCAACGAAAGGTTTTAGACAAAAATATTAGCATAAGTTCGTTTTAGAACATTATCAAATGATTTACAATTTGTTTGGCTTCTTTTCGGTGGCATTTTCTGTTTAGACGTGCCAGCATCGCCGAGTATTGGTGGCCATTTCGTGGCTGACATTTAAGCGGCAGATCCGTTGCTTCACATTTGCCCCATTTTTTAGCTGATTCGGGGCAACGCGAACTTGTCCAGAAACCGGTCTGGAAATTTATATAAATGTTAGGATGAATTTGAGTTTTGTTGCCGAAAAATTAAGGCACTTTTTTTTGGTTAGCATTTGTTATTTCTTTAACAATAAAAACGCGGATAAATATGACATTGTGTAAAAATTACACCAATTTTCCACAAGCCGCGAAAGTTTGTGCTATTGTTTCATTTGAACATATACACATTCCAAAGTTGGCGCCGGCAATGCCAATCAAATTGTTCACGCGGTTCATCAACTGTTTGCCAAGATCGCATTTTGTTGTCATTCCTTCAAAGAATAATTATTACGGGTCGGCAAATGAGGCAAAATGGGAGTGAAAAAAGACAGACAAACGACAAGAGAAAAGCACCATTTGGGGCAAAAAAGTCCAAAGTGAAAAAGTGCCGAAAGGCAAAAAGCCCAAACAAAAAAATGCTAAATGGAAAAACCCCAAAGAAAAAGTTGCCAAAAAGGACGAAGCCAGACGGAAAAGAAGTGCCAAAAAAGAAGAAACCCAAACGGGAAAAGTGCCAAAGTGAAAAAATCTTAAAAAAGTTCTACAGGGAAAAAGCTCAAACGGAATGTGCCAAAGGGGAAGAAGCCCTGAGTACCTGAGTAAATGTCAAAAGTAAATGGACAAAGGGAAAGAAACCCAAAGAAAGAAGTGCCAAAAGAGATAAAACCCAAATGGGATGCGTCGACAAGGACGAAGTGCCATGTCAAATGGGAAAAGGCCCAAATGGAAGTGCCAAAGGGGAAGAAACCCAACCAGGAAGGTGCAAATGGATAATTGGCAAATGATTGTTTCTCAAATATGTGCATAAAACAATCATGGTTCCTAACGGTTGGAAGCATTGGTCTGAATATGCAGTGCCTCTGTGACAACTGACGAGACGTGGCACCCTTTGCCCGCTTCCGAAAATGTTTTTCCTTGAATAATAATTCTGGCAATGGTAACGCCCATAGAATGGGCCACAATGTCCACATATTGGAAGCCGGTGTATTGCAAAACCGCCTCCAAAAAGAGACGCATTTTGATAACCGTGGCACAATCAATTGACCTGAAGTGAAACTCTAAAAATGTTAAATATCATTTAATAAGGGTCATTAGTGTCACCGGTTCATTGCGTACGTCAAATTTCTGTTTCCGTAAGTGATGGCGTACATTTCTGCACTGGAATAGCCATTGTTGAGGAAGTATTCGATGTTGGCACTCCATCCCTGGGCCCATTCTTCGTCACCCTGCGCCAAAGCACCGTCCGAATTTCCATGGATAAAAATAACCGGACGATTTTTGAGCTTAATATTAAATAAAATAACAATATTAAATGTTGTTGATTTTAAGTATAAAAATAAAAATGCCTTTGTACTTATATATATATTCACTACAAATAAAAGCAACGAACAGTTTGACCTTCAAATTGCCGTCCCCCGTAACTATTCTGCGGGTTGGCGACCAATTTTTCCAAATGAAGCCTATCGTATCCATTCCTAAAATTTGCCGTCTCGCAATTCCAAAAGATTGGCATTACAAATCACTTTTTAAGCCATTCTTGAAAGTCGCTGGTAATTGGCCCTTTGAGTTGAGTGTACGGTAATGACGAGGCCGTGGCCGAGGCCGAGGCCGAGGACTGCTCTTCAGCCTCACAAACACGCGCAAATGAGAAAAATATAAAAAACAAAAAAATTAGGAAAGACAAAAAAAGCATTTTGATTTGAGGTATTCACTGCAATTGTTGGAAAATAGAATTTAATTACCTAAGAGAAAAAACTTTCTCAAACACAGAAAAAGAAAGTATTGTTCAGAAACAATAAGACAATTTTTAAATGTATTGTTAATTAGTATTATTATTCTAAATGTTTACTTTTGATTTTAGTAAATTAAATATATTTTTATTTAAATTCGTTACAATGCTAATAATATAAAAATAATCTGAATTTGCTGCTACCGGCTGGGGACAATTGCTAATTGAAAATGATCCGGTGCAGAAGGATGTTTATGCCCATCAATGATGAGCTAATGAGCGTTCTTCTATTTATATGTGTACTATAACGGGGAAAGACAGACGAAAGATTTTAAAAGTGTAAAATCTCTGTATTTATTTATTTTTCAAACATTTGCAACGATTGTTTTAAAAATCGGGGGGTTTTTGGGCTCGGAGTATGGTGGGCCCATACGGCGGGCGGGGTCCAAACCCGGGATGGACGCCGACAACCTCAAAAAATGTCGGAAGTCGGAAGTTTCTTTGAAACGCAGAATTCCGACCACCCTGGTCCAAACCATCAATTATGAAATTCTTTCAACAATTGTTTCCAGTATATACTTAAATATTCCATTTCATTAGTATTTCGAATCGAGTGCAAGTTTATTTTGAACGGTCCAACCCAACCCCCCCCCCTCCCCTAATTGTGCCATCGGCTGATTGCTTACATTATTCACTCAGTATTGGCAGTTAGCCCCTAACCTTCACTCTTTTACGTGAACAAACCAACAATTGAAAAAAGGCTAAAATGCCCATTTTATCGCAAAAAAACAGGCCATTGCCTAAAATCTGAGCCCTAGTGATTTCAAACGCCAGCTGTTTTAACAGCAAACAGAAACGAAATTTGACCCGAAAATTTGTTTTAATAAAAGTTCAAAGTCACACAAACCTTTCATTTTAAGCAAACAAAACTAAAGCATTTTGTCGTCTTTCTTTAAATTTCTCAAGATAGTTAAAGCTATCATCATTTTATATCAAATTTATAAATAAATGTTTTAATATTTTGCTTTTTATAACGAAATTTGGAAGCCAATCGGTGTTTAAAATTTGACAACGGAATTTACTTTTATAAAATTCAGTTTTGCTTCCGGTGTGAAAAAATGAGCCAAAACAAAGAAGAATCGCTGGGTAAGGAGCAAAAGGAACTCCGAGCAGTTCAACACGCCATGGAACGTCTGTTCAAAGCCCGAGATGCGAAAGGGCTTTCCGAGCTGTACACTCTCGATGCTATCTTCGCGAGCAATTTAAATATTATATTATAATTTATGCTTTTATAGGATGTTCACTTATTCATTTTTAATAATGAAAACATTTTTTTTAATTGTTGTTGTCTCCCAACCCAAAACCATCAAATTTTAGGCTCATCCCCCAATCAAAAGTCGGGCAGATATCGAAAAATTGTGGCAAAAGTTTCTGGCCACAGATACCGCTGAATTGCACGTAAATATTTAAAATAAAACAAAATTAATTTAACTTTTATTTATTTGCAAAGGTAACATTCGATGAGGTATATTTTTCTGGCGATTTGGGCGTCGAAAATGGCTCTTACAAATTTACGAGGTTAAAAAAACCCAAAATTTTGACAGAAATTTCCCAAATTTTAGCGGCGACGGCGCCGTCACACAGCAAGGATTGTTCATTCAAACGTTTAAGCGCGGTTCGGACGGCAAATGGCTAATCCACCACGATTTTTACACGTGTTGAAACGATGCAAAGGCAAAATTTGAATGTTCGATCAATTCTCGGCATGATTTTGCAGAATTGCTGTAATAAGAAGCAATAAATCAATCAAATTAGCTATAATTTACTACGAAAAAGTTAGCAAAATAATCAGAAATTTTTAATTTCCTACAGAATTCGCTTCCTTCACAATATTTTGATGACTTTTAAAGTATTTATTTGACAACTGTATTTGTTAAATAAATTCAATCAAAAAAATTTATAAAAATGTATTTAATGTACTAATTTTATTCTTAAAGTAGTTTTTCTAAGAATTGGTAAAAAAAATCGCTTCTCAAGTCAGCCCGCAAAAGGTCAATGCTTTTAAATGCCATCATTTTAAATTGCGTGGCCAAATGTCACAATTTCTTTAGCATCCCTGTTGATCAGAATTCGATTGGACATTAAAATATTTTATGTTTTTATAATATCAATAAAATTGATTGAAATTTATGTACAAAATAACAATTCAATAAAATTTGAAAAGATAAATACATCAAATTTGGCTGCATGAAACTCAGCAAGCAATATGATGCGAGCGGATTGGTCAATAAGGCCCAATAAACCAGAGAATAACAGTTTTAGTATTTAGTGATTTATATAATTTGTATTTTTAAACAGAAAACTGATCAATTTTGTTTCCACTGATTCGTTAATTAGTTTCTAACCTAACCTTCAATTTGGAGCCTTTATAATCATTGAACAATCCTAAAATTATAAAATGGACACATTAAAATTGGCATTTTATTGGCCGTTCAAAATCTTTTGGCCGTTCTTTCGTGTTTGGGTTGGCGCTACGCAAAATAAATCTTTGGCCGAGTTTCGTGCCGATTCGGAGGCGGTGCGATGTAATTTATGGGCTCCGCTACTGCCGATGCTAATCTTTTTGCGTAATATTGTTTGGAAAGCTGAAGTCACCTGAAAGGGCAATTAAATTTAAATAATTTATATTAAATTTATTTTTCTTTGCTTTGCTTCACCTTTTCCTCTTCTTCATCGCCGCCCCTTCGCTGCGCCCCTCTGACTGAACTGTTCCCGCTGTGCAGTCTCGAAGAGCTGCTGTTGATCATCATGCTGCTGATGTTCCGCACTTCCTCCCCGTTGCTGCTGCCCGCACTTAATGTTGGAGAACGGGCAATGCGTTCGCGCATTGAATCCGGCATCCAGTCTGAACGATTTGACAAATCATTTCAATTTCAATTTCAATTTTGTTACCGGCCGCTTCAAAAAGGTCCAATGCCTTTCCGCCGCCGTGTAAACATCCATCGCTGTCGTATTGGACAACGACCGGCTCATAGAAAAGCAGCACGTACAGTTTTGGGCCGAACACAAAAGCGAGCAGAATGGAGCCGGTCAGGTGCAACTCCAGCACTGTCAGGTACTCCATGTGCTGGACGCTCAGCTGTCACAAGCAATTTATGCCATTGTCAAATAATTTTTCTGTTAAAATAGGAACTATCCTTACCAAAGTGTGAAGAGCGGCCCACGCCGTCAAAATAAGAGAGCAAATAAGCGAGGTGATGAACAACCATTTGGCCTCCTAAAATGCAAAATAACACTTCAAGAAATTCAGAGGTTGCCTTGTAATTGCGCTTGATGCTCCGGTTTTGTGCCGATAGGAATAAAGCCAAGAACAAAAGAAAGAAAGTGTAAATTTGAGCGAGAAGAAAAAGTGCCGAAGAATGGGAGCACCGAAGAGCCAAAAAGGGAGGTGACGCCGTCGAGAAGGGCAATGGCCAAAATCCATCGGGCAGAAGCCATCGGAAACAAATCACAGTCTTTAAAATTTGAGTTTTTAATTTAGCTTATTTATTGAATATTAAACAATCAATTTGGTGAAGATTAAAATTTGAGTTTTAATTTAGCTTATTTATTGAATATTAAACAATCAATTTGGTGAAGATTAAAATTTGAGTTTCAATTTAGCTTATTTATTGAATATTAAACAATCTAAAATTTGAGTTTTTAATTAAGCTTATTTATTGAATATTAAACAATCAATTTGGTGAAGAGTATCCGTCACCTGAACAGTGACTATGAAGAATAACAGCAGCCAATAATTCCAATAGCTGATCTGCTGACCGACTTCCCCGGCGGCAGAGGAGGACAGCAATTCGGCATTTCGTAATTGGACAGCCTTTACAACGATAACGCCAAAGCAAATGGCGTGGGCCATGGCCGGAAGTGCAATTCGAAGAAGACAAAGCTAAAGGTCAGTTTTTTTAGTTGGCTTAAATCTCCCCAATTTCCTTCACATACAAACGGTTCGTTGGCATTTTCGGCGGTGAACAAAAAGGCACTGAGATGCATTGTGATGATGCCGAGCAGAAGCAAAATGCCAAGCGATTGACTGCCGCGAATAGTGCGACGCCAAATTTTGAATAAAATGCACGCCAACGTGCCAATGGCAATGGCACTGAGCAACGCGGACAGCGAAAGAAGAATGACACGAATTGCCCAGGCGACTTCACGGTCGACGGCATCGGCACCCAACTCGCGAATTTCCTAAAAGACGGTTTAAAATTAAAATTAAAATTTTCCTGATTAATATTTACAGGTTCATCGGCAGCATTTTCTCTCAACAAAAATTCGTCACTTTCAAGCTCAATTCTCGATCTTGCCGGCTCTCTTCGGAAGATGGAATTATGTCCAAGCAAAGCACTGCCATCGGCATCGAATTCACTATTTTTGGGGGAAAATATACATTTTCTTAAATAAAAGGCTATAAAAACATTATCACAACCAAAAGATTAAATAGTTAAGTGTAAAATTTGATAATTTAAAAAAATTTAAATTTACCTAATCATCAATGGGCATTTACAGTATGGGAATTTGCAGCGCGATATTACGGTAGCTGATGATGAATCACGAGTGATTGGAACACCGTAAGCGAACGGTCGATAATCGGCCAAAAAGTGTATGGGACTATTGGCCGCGGTTGGATTAGTCGGGAAATTTGATCCGGCCGGCGAATCGGCCTGACTTTGCGGCAAAGACAGATTGGCCAGCAGGGAATAGTCAAAATTGCCTAGAAATTAAAATTTGTGCAATTTTTTTTAGTTTTGTTAATTATTTTAAACAAAAAAAGGCTCCAAGTCTCAAAAATCGAGAAACTGGTTGAGTCAAGATTTGGATTACAGATTATTGTAGGTCATTTTTACCGTGATGATCGATTGGCATAAACTCATAGACTTCGAACACATCGGCACTGTCCTCTTTGGCACTTTTTCTCAAAAATTCACGCGTCAATTTTCGCCCGTTTTCAATGAATTCGTCACATAGTTTTTCTCGAGTGCAAAGCCTATAATAATTTTTAAATGTTTAGAAATAATCTTTCAAAAAAAATTGACTTTTTGTGCGCTCTGTCAATGGCCATCAACAAACGGTCGACTCCCTTGGCCAAATTGCCGGCTTTTGTCAGTTGGCCCATTCCCTTCACATCCAAACGCTCCTCCCCCGTGCACATTCGTCCATTGAAGCGTGAAAAACTGTTACGGAATCTGAATAATGGCATAAAGAATTGAATCAAATCAAATTAAATTAAATTTAATATTAATTAATTATTACAATGAACAATGCCAAGTGTCCTCCACATAGCGCCAAAACCACGGCTCGGGAAGGGATAGCGGTGTCACTGTCTGGAGCCAATCGCGAAACTCCGGACTTGTGAAATCCTAAACTTTTTTTGTTTGTTGTTGCAATTCCTTAATCGCTCGTTCACTCACTTTTCCCTGAAAAGACAAAGTCCCGGCAAATTGTGCCAAATTTGTGGGGTCGTGCAAGTGAAAATTGTGCGCATCGCCGAGCATCACATGAACAGTCGGAATTCCCGTGACACCACCGACCAATTCGTCCCGAAGTCGAGTGCCCATATAATCGGCAGTCTAAAGAAACCCAAAATGATCAAACATCAAATCATTTCGAAATAATTATTTCTCTTTTAAACAATAATGGAGTGGAGGAGGCAAGACCTGTTCAGCGGAAGCAAACACCAGCGTCACATTGGCACTTGGCGGACCAACGCCGCTGAAGCGTCGACGCTGCTCTTCTTCTGTGGCGGCGGATGCCTTTGATGCCGTAGAGCCCCGCTTTGTCTTTCTCTTCTCCGACGGCATTTCTTCCTCCCCCTCATTACTCCCGCCAACATTTTCGCGCCCCGGGGGATTCAACGCCGGTTCACCAACAATCGCCAAATCGGCCGTGCATATGCCCGCGGGGGACGCAATGCGGTCGAACTGTTTGAAGAGGGCGACGGACGAGGGACTCTGAAGGGGGGGGGGGGGGGGAGGGTAAATATAATAAAGAAATTTGAACAAAAAGGCCTATGAAATATACAAAACAACTTACGCTTCTGTCCAACACAACATTGACATATTGCCAATGCATTCGACGCAAAAACTGAGCCAAAGCGAATGCGGTCGCGCGATGGTTTGGTCCTTCGGTAAAAAGGGGTCCTTTTTGGGCATTTTGTGTTGGTTGATCAGTGCCAATTCCGATCACAGGGCTTGTTTCCGATTTTTGAAACATTGCTTCAATTATGCCCTCCTGTGGTACATCATGTTCGGCACCAACAATATAGCCTAAAAAAAGTTGTTACTCAGACAGATGGTTATGTTTACACCAAAACAAAAATTGTTTTTTGAAAATTGTTACAAAACGCTTTAAAAAAACAATGCAATTTTGACCAATTGTGGCGCCTGCGGGGACTGTCCAATTGCTTTCTGCCTGCGAAAATTTGTAGCAATTTCGTTCAGAATCGACAAGAAACTCCAACAGATCGCGTCCATTTGCGCATGTGTCCACCAACACGGCGCCAATGTCCAATGCATTGGCGGCACCCGAATTGAACAAAAGCGACTGGGGAGAATGGCGCCGTCGGAAAGAGGACATCTTTTGGGGGGTTAAAATAAATTTAATTTGTAACAAATTACAATTAATTAATTAATTAATTAATTTACCGCATGAACAAATGCCAGCGGAAGAGAAATTTGGCGGCTTCCCCCCGACTTGGCGGCGCCAACATTCGCCCCGCAATTTGGCCCTTTCAAATCAAACATTGCCGCAATAAAAAAAGGATAATGCTGGGGAATGCTCAGAAAAGTTTGGTCGGCGCGACGGCGAGTGGCCAAATCGCAACGATCGCCGCAATAAGCCCTTCAATTAAGACAAATTTGCATTTTAATACAAATTAAACTATTTAAATTTTGTCACCTAAATGGTCGGCACCGCGAGCGAAATTGCCGTAGTTTTTGTGGGACTACAAATTTTTCAACGATTCTTTGCTGCGGATCGGTCCGGTATTCCAACAGTCTGAACATTTAAGTCTGAACTTCCGGTCTGAGTCTTGCTTCCCGTGCCTGTACAGATTGTCCCCGTCTCTCCCCTCTCTTTGCGTCACAATTGCTTCAATTCCAATGCCCACCAGCTGAACAACGCCCTCCGGCGTTTCGAAAAAGCGCATTTCGCCCAATTGCTTAGCAAATCCGGGAGGCACGCGGGTCCCGCTGTTTGTTAGCCGATCCGATGGCGAAATGTTTAGCAACGCTGCGCGGATGGCGTCATGGCAGTCGGCAAAAGATGGATGCTTTGCACTTAAAACGGATTCCTAATGAAGATTACGATAAAATAAATTTGTTTAATTTAATTAACCATTTTTCGGTCAATTCCTGCTTCGATTGGACCTTTTCTGCCGCTCTCGCCAGTGCATATGTCAGCAAAATGGCCGCCTCGGCGGTGTTTGATGATCTGAACAAATTTGATCAATTATTAAACAAAATTGGGACTTTTATGAAATTGGTAAAACTTTCACCACATTTTATCACTTTCTTTTTGTCGATATTCGAACCTGTGCAATTTTGCCATTCTTTCTGCAGAAAGCAAGCCGTCCGAACAGTTTTTGCCTTTGACAACGGTCTCTTCACAACCGAACACTTGCTGGGCATACGCCCGCAAAAGCGTGTAATGTGCGTGGTTGGACTGCAAAACTCGTAGAAAGTACGAGCTGAACTCGTTCAGCTGTCGACGACGACGACGGATGGTCAGAAACTGAAAATAGCAATTTAAAGCTTTAATTCCACTTGGAAAAAGTACCTGCAGTTTGGCGTTTTGCCGCGATTCGCTGTCGTCGGGCAAAAAGTCGAGGGCATTTTCCTCCCCGTCCTCCTCGTCAACGCCGCCCTCCATTTCCGTGTCGAGGCCAATCCAAAGTTTTTGCAATTCTGTCAAAGCGTTCAACTCGCCAAGACGCGCATTGCGCACAATTCGATGGGAGGCGAGAGAAACAATAATTTTGGAGTCACTGGCCGAAAGAATTGCCGGGAGCATCGGATGGTCGATGGCCACCACCTTTTCAAAAATTAAAATAATTTAATGGACAAATTAATTCAATTAAAAGTATGCCTCAGCTGTTGAAATGCCTTCAACGCGAAGCTGTTCCTGCAGCATTGGCGTGTAGGCGTAGCCTTCCCCATAGTCAACAATCGAAATCTTTAAAAAAAACGTTAATTTATCTTTCTTTTTACAATTAAATAAATTACCAGGTCAGATCCGAGCATTTTCAACAGTTCAATTAGAGTTTTGGCGTAATCATTGAACAGCGGCGCCGTCGTGATGAATCGGCGCACATTTGCGTCGGCCAGCACTTGAGCGGAAGCGGCACTAAACGCGGCAATTGGCACGGAAGAAGGACGAAGCACTTGGGCCACACTCTCTGCCGATTCGCGGTCCTTTGGCATAATGACCCCTAAAGGCAAAAGGATGGAAAATAGAAAATAAGAAATTATTCAATTATTTTAAAATGTTGTCACGACTGTTTTAAATGTTTAAGAAATTCCTTTGTTTACCGATCAATTTCGGAGATTCAGAAATGCGTTTGGCTTCTTCTCCATTGGGAATACAGCCGCTGGGCTCGTGGTAGCCAACACTGTCCACAAAGCGAAGGGTTTGTGAAATTGCCTAAATTACTAAAATTAAAAACAAAACAAAAAATGCACAATTTTTGAAACCTCTTTAGGCCGAGAACATGAGTCACCAGCAAAAAGACCCAATTTGGGCCGAGCAAATTGGTTTGGTTCCGAATGTTTTTCTTTTTTGTTGCTGGGCCCTTGTTCATTCCAATGCGCTTAAATTATTAAATTAATATATTTTATTTTAGAATTAATTATTTAGGTAATAAACAAGCGTGCGTCTCATTAACTTTACTTAATGACTAAAATTAAACGATTCCCTATTATAAAAGCGTCAACAACAATTTTACTCTTTACCCAAAGCCCATTGAATTGCCACGACGTCCTGCACCGAAGAGGGGATCAGCTTCAGACAGTCTTGGCCATGTAACGAAAACGCTCCTCCAATTTGGAAATGGCCAGTCTCGGCCGGCAAAACTTTGAACGGGTCAAAAACGTCGCAATGGGCTGACTTAAATTGAATTGAGGAAGAGTTTTAAATCATTATGCATATTTATATTTATTCTTAATAATATATTTTTAAATTATTGAACATTTTTCACGTTGGCTTCTTTATATAAGCACTCACTTTATTCTGCTGATTGGCAGTGCCATCTTCGACCTTTTGCTGCTCTTCGCCGCTTTGCTGTTCATCACCGGCGGCAGTGTTCGCTGAACATCGCTCGGTTTGTATGCAAAATGCCAGAAACCATAGTTGAAGAAGAAATTTCATTTTGCCAAACTTGAATAATTTTGCCAACAAATGACAATTTGATTCCAATTAGACCATAAATTGTGAGGTATTGGATGAGTTGAGTGAAGAATAAATTATGCTGGTTTAGAACATTATTCTTGTTGTTAGCTCATCTTTTTGCTGTTGCGGAAATTTGAAAGGTTTTATTTAATTATTTAAAATAATTTGGACCTTAATAGCTAAGATTATTGTCTGCTCATTATTAACTAATCAATCAGCCAATTTGAAAACCTGATAAAAAATGAGTTTAAAAAAGATGGAAAAATGTTCGGTTGCGATACTTAACGTTGTCCGTCGGATGTACACATTATGAATTATCATTAAACGTTAAAGGAAATCCGTCGTCATCCGCCGGAGGCGTTACCGGAACTGTCAATTCCGATTAATAACAAGCGAAAATGATGATTACCCGACTACGTTTATAATTGAAATAGTTAAAATAAAGAGTGAACGAACGGTTGATTGGTTGGATGATTGGTTACTGATTGGATAAGCATTTTTTGTTTCAAGAAAATGAAAGGAATAAATTTAAAAAAGAATAGCGCAATTCCTCCCCCCCCCCCCACCCCGCTCTTTCAATTGCCAATTTTTCCGAACTTTGAGCGCCCTGGAGACAAACAAACTGGCCCCGCAGATTCCATTGCCTAAGTCCAGTCAACGCGCAATTGCTCATCAGCAGTTCATCGCCGTTGCCGTTGGGCAATTGCGCGCAAAACTGGATGGCTGAAAGAATAGAGCAAATACCCTGACTGATCGGAGTTGATCACCTGCAATTGCTCTGTTAAATTGGCCCGAACATTAAATGGAGGCGTGGGGGAGGGGGGCTAAGGTACGACCAAAGAGCAACACGTTCAGGCACACAATTCTTCACTATAATTCAAGAGAAGAAAGTATAAACAAAAATTTAAAAAATAAAATTATCAAAAAAAAAGGAAACATTAAAAAGCAAATGTTTGCATAGTTAAAAAATGATTTGGTTTTTTTGCAATAAAAATAGTTGAAAAACGAGCATTGTACACATTTAAATGGTGCTTAGACAAGACTATAATGGTTTGTTCCTTCCCCCCAGGGGAGGGGTGCGGGGGGGGGGGGCTTTTCATTAACGGTCACTAAACTGGCATTGAACAAAGGCAAATAGAATAATGACAGACGGAAGAATAAATAATAAATCGAATAGGAACAACAATTAGCACACATAAAAGGATGGGGGGGGGGCCCAAAAGCTGCGCATTCCCTCCAAACGGAGGGGCAAACCATCGGCCATCATTCATTCCATCAGTCGCAGTCAAATGTGATAAAAAAAGGGCGATGATTGAAGAGTTCTTAAATGTTTTGGGATGGCTGCGGCGACACTTTGCACTCTTTGAAATTATGATGATCAGAAGTGATCAGGATTGGGTGATAATGGAGCTGATCACAACATGCCCCGGGGCAAAGTAGCACTGAGTTCTGATCGAGCGTATTTATTATTATGATTTGTGCACATTTACTTCCCTTCCCCTGCCCCTCGTTCCAGACAATTATCACCGAAAGTGATCGTCCGCAGAAGCATGGAAAATTAAAATTGGGAAGAAAATCTATCATACAAAAATAAAATTCATTTCTGGATGAAAATGCAAAAAATTTACACAAAAAAGTGCTAGATTAAATATTTGATTGAAAATAAAAATATTTTCTGCATCAAATATTTGGGAAAATGCAAAAAAATACTCGAATTTGTTTGTTTGTTCTTTTTAATCAGAGCACCTAAATAGTTAAATCCTAACAGAAAGCACTTCAATATGAGAAAAAAGACTTGAGAGCTTTATTTGACCATCGAAAGAATTGATTAACCCAAATTGATGGGTGAGTAAAGATGGTAATGTTCCCCCAACGCCCCCACCCCCCCCCCTCCCGCACCATTGTCGAGAGCGTGAGAGGGTCGACAGTCTTTTCTTTGTTGGAGTTGAAAGCATTGTTAATGGGGGAGGGGGGGAGGGGGGGGGGGGAGGGTGGACTTTGACTGCTTCTGTTTGATCGGTCGGCGGTGGCTTCTTCTCTCATCCCGAGTGATCCGAGCGGCGAAGCCGATTCGATCGCCAAATAATCCAAATTGAAGTGGATAAAAATGATTGAAGCGGGTCCCCCGAAGTTAGGGTGAGCGGCGACGGCGGGGGGGGGGGGGGGGAATGGTGCAAAAACAATTTTGTAACTTTTATTGGACGGACGGGTTAGAGATGATGCATTCATTCATTTATTCATTGTTGAAGAGCAGAATAATTAACCATCTTGACGAGTCTTTGCTCCTCTGCTGATTGGATTAGCAGTGAATAAATGGATGCTCTCAACGGGTGGAGTCCCTCCCCCCCCCCCCACCCACCCACCAAGCTCTGACGAGATCGGAACTACGGATCAGCAATGAAACACAGGAACGGGTTTTACGTTTTTACGAAGGGATGTTGAAGCATATAAACGTCCAAAAATTGGATAAATTGAGCTGATTTATAATGAATACTTTCATTTTATGAGAAAATGTTCTCAAATTTTTGATATTTCACTAACATTTTTGGCGTGCAAAGGCGAATTCTTTCCTTAAATGACTGCGATCGTTTTGTTGGATTAAATCACTTAAATGAATGCCGGCCGGCTGATCGGATAAATACATCGTAAATAGTGAGTGACCCGTCGCGCATTGCTCGACAAATGCTAACATTTGTAAGCAATAAATTATTGCCTTTTTTTAGTAAATGACGAAGAAGTGAAGCTAGATCAAGAAATAACGCCGTCACAAATTTTATTAAGCCAAATGCATTTTATTACAACGCATAAATTTTGTGGCGTAGGGGCACATAAATATAAAATGGCCTTCAAAATCCGAAATGCGATTGCGCGCGACCATTTTTAGTTGGAAAATTTAGCAAAAAGATCGATTAGAATTGTAAACGAAATGGAAAATCGGGAAAGGATTTTTGAATCAATTCAAATTGTTGAGGAGAAGGCGACGGAGGGGGGGGGGGGGGGGGGGAATAATAACCGATGAAAGTGCAACAAATTAAAACGACAATTTTAGGCGACTCAACGAAACATTTAATATGCAAAAGCATTCTCTCAAAAACATTCAAAATACTAATTCAAGCTTTTTTTTCCGCAATTTTTACAGTATCCAGCATCAAATTGTAGGGGAATTTAAAGCTAACTTTCACAAGATCGCATCTTTTGTAAGTTAAAGATTTCAAAAAATTGTTTAATTGACTGAAATTAGATCACAGGATGAATTGATTGATTGTCTCGGAAAATAACCGAATTTTAAGTCAAATAAAAATGAGTTTCCGGGAAGCGAAAGCATTCATAATAGGTAAAATATGATTAGTGAGTGGGGCATGCATATCAACGCAAAACCGATCTTTGCTGCTGGGTAACGGAAGAGGGCTAAAAAAAGAGCTCTCGCCCCGAAATCGGACTAAAAGATCGAGAGCAGTGATCGGAAATGAATGGCACGGGCTAACCCAAATTCGGAGAGGAACGAACAATCTTCTGGGGGGTAATTGAGAAGAGTGGTTGGTGTACGGTAACGGTAGTTCGTGAGAAAGGGGCAAACGATCATTTTTTCTGAATACGAACGATTAATTCCTTAGCAGAACTGGATGAATATTAGGATTATTCGAATTTTCCTAGTAAAATTTGTAAAGTTTCAAATAATAAGAAGAGTTAGTAAAATTTGAATAAAGAATTAAACTCATTAAAATTTGAAAATTCCGGTTTTCTTTATTGTTGAACAAATTACTAGATCAAAAATCCTAATATTCAAATAATACGCTGACACATATACATAATGCCAAAAAAGGACTGTGCCGACCGTAACGGTGTTCAAATAGTTTGTTCAAAAACTGGAAGATTTAAAGACCCCCCAACCCCTTTTCTGTAATGAAACCGCCTTTTATTGATGTACGAGAGATTTGTTCCTTTTTTTGTCAATGAATTAATTGTGCAAAGAACGGATTGGTTGCTTTTGAGGGATTTTGGGGGATTTTTGGGGATTTTGGGGGATTTTTGGGGATTTTGGGGGATTTTTGGGGATTTTGGGGGCTTTTTGGGGATTTTGGGGGGCTTTTTGGGGATTTTGCGAATTTAATCGCTCCGATGCGACCGCCCGCCATTAACTCTTTTGCCCCTTTCTCTTAGCAAATTGCCTCGCTTTAATTCAACTTTTTGCGCTGTGTTATTCATCACAGCGGGGAAGTCGCTTCGAAAAAAATGAATTGGTCGTTACAGCAAATTCTGTCACTTTTTGCGTGGTAAATAATGCCCATAAAAGTGTCCTCCGCCGGTATTTGCGTCTTTTACCTTTTTGAACGGAGAGATTATCGCCAAAATTTGGGGGGGGGGGGCGCTCAAAATATTTCGAAATTGGGTCAAACATCAAAAAGGTGATGACTTTTTCGCTACACGGAATCATTCTCGAACGGATTTGGAAATGACTTAAGGGGACGTCGAATTATATTAATATAAACTTTTTATGCTTTTATTACTTATTATTTATCATAAAAAAAAGCGTCTTTTTGAGCGAAAATTGCATTTTGTCCAAAATGTTACTTTTCTGGCCCAGCAGTGAGAAAAAAGCTTAATTTCAGCCCTTCCGTTGTAAAGTGTGCTAAGTGCAACCAAACCAATAAAAAATGTAAGTGAAAGGCGAAGAAAGAAGCATCGATTTGGCAGAGCTTTTTTAATTGGAACGATTCCGGGAGGGCCGGGAGACGCCAACTGTGCCCGTGCCCGGGGGGCAGCTTCTTCCGGCAGATTTTGTTTGGAGGAGCTGCCCGAGAATTAATTGAGAGAAAATAATGATACAACGTAAATATTATGGGAATTTAATTGAATTGCCCTTTTTTATTTCCGCTGGCAAATAATTACATCAAAATCGCAAAAAAGGTAAATTCTATTTAATTAAAAAGTTAAAATCTATGTAATGTGAAATGTTAAAAATTTTTGTTTTTAAAGTTAAACTAATCTAAAGACAAAAATATAATTAACGAAAACAGCACTTATTTGTTAGGTAAAAAGGTTTTTCGTCCAGCCCCCGCGGGTTTGGTTCCAGAAAATCGGAATGTTCAAATTCTATTCGCCGTCTCTTCATTTGCATCAATTTGTAAATAGATTTGTGAGTCCGATTTCGCCTCAGCTTCGGTTTTTTGGAGCGGAATAAATACGCTTTTGGTGTTAAAATGCGCGAAAATGACTGCGTGGAAAATCGTGGATTATAAAGAGCCAACAATTTGCTAATTTATTGTCCGGAGATTATCTGCACCAAATCGAATGGAATGGAATTGATCGAATGGTTTTTGAAAATTTACGGAAAAGAAAAAAAGAAAGGCATTTTATGGTTGAATATAAATGTAACCGAATGTTTTTGTTAATTGTCTTCCAATTTTCCAGTTCAAATATATTGTATTTATATCGTCAGTAGAGATGAATTTTATTTTTAAGGTTTCGGGGTATTTTAGCAAAAATTCATAAAAATGTGTTTAAAAAAGTCACTTTTAAGCGGATGTAAAGTTTTGCTGAGCAAAATTTTTGCCTGTTTTTGTTAAAGAATTTGCAACCAGAATTTCAAATATGCGGTTGTTTGCGTTCGCCTTTTTAATCAAGCTTACATATGGCGGCGGCAGCCTTGCTTTAAACACATTTAAGGCAAAAGGAAAAAGTGAACAATATAAGCCATTTATTGCTTTTTTGTAGTGTTTACTGACTGACTAATTAGTAATTACGAATTGTCAATGTCTCTCAATCCTTTGGAATTGGGTATAATTTTTTACAACAAATTTTTGGACAAATTATTTATTGCGCGATGCATTCTTACCACCACACAAAATTGGGGGGGGGGGGTGGTTGGGTGGGTGTCATTTTGGGGGGTTTCTCTCTGTTCGTCCATCCATCAGCACAAAACCCCCCGAGCGATCGTTTGCTGGCGGAGGGGAAGGCGCCTCCCCCCCCACCTTTTCACCATTCCAACAAACTAAACCATTGTTTGCGGTGGGCTGAACCGAATGATGAAAATGGAATTACCCCTAAAAATGTGTAGTGATAATAGCGAAACTCGGTTGGTGGCAAATGCAAGCCAACCCGAGAATTAAAGTAAAAATGGTAAAATGCAAAAATAACCTTTAAATTATCCATTAATTGCAAACCTTATTTCACGTAATTTAAATAAATATTTTCATATAAATTACAACTCAGAAATCGTCTAAAGGCAAGTTTCCGTCAAACAATTTTAATATTATTAGAATTTGATTGGATTTGGAGGTCTGTTGAGGAAGCTTTTTTAAAAATCCGAATCTAATTTATCAGATTTTTGATATTGCTTATGGATGATTCGACCTTTTGACAACTCTGTAATAACAAACAGATCATTTAAAAATGGTCCACCGATCACCAAGCTAAGCAAATTCAATTTTCACCTTTAATGAAGATGCATCAATTTAATAGGAATATTTACATGTGCAAAAATGTTACTGACCACCGATCAGCTTTGATCGGAGGATTCTGTTCAGTATTTCTCGTCCCGCTCCTCCTCTTCAATTTTGCTCAGAGTCCTCTCCGTCTTCCGTCGCTGAGTCCGTTGCTTTTCGCCCGCCGGCATTTTCAGTACATGGCTATGGCCATTTTTCAATTGCTTCTCCAACTCCCCCAGTGATTTTTGCCTCGTTTCGGGCAGAAAACGCCACACAAATGCAAGCGCAATCAGTCCCAACAGGGCCAACAACAGAAAAGTGCTGGGAGAGGCCAGCAACTGATCAAATGCCATCGGAAATAAAAGCTTTTGGCACAATTTGTGAGATAATTAATTTGCTTAAACCAAAAAGTACGTTACTAACATTTTAAAAATAAGTCAGTTGCAGTTTCAAATCCAAAAAATCGCAATTTTTTAAATTTAGAGAAAATAAGCCCAGGGCATAATTGCTAATGCTAACAAATTTAAAAAAAGGGTTTTAGCGTACGTTTACAATAAAAGTGAGTGAATCAATTTGAGAAAACATTGGGGGGTCTCGTGACCTCTGCCCCTACCGATGCTAGTGCTTCTTATCAGTTCTATTTTAAGTCCAACATCTTAAAATGCTTGTTTATTTTTCATCGATTCTTGTCAGAGTAAATTTTACAAATCCAAAAAAACAATTTGCTGCCGCCATAATTATACAAATGAGAAGCTCATTTATTTCTTACCCAAACAGCCATCAATGACCGTCCCATCCATGCCAATCTCGCGGATGTCAAGCGGAAAATTTCGGCTAGCAAAATCCTAAAGGGTTTTGAATTTAATTTCATAAAGTCCAATTTAACAACTTTTCAATTATTAAACCATCTGAAAAATTGACTAATTTGGATTATTTAGAAATTAAAATAATTATTATTATATTTAAATTAAAAAAATTACTCGCTGACGCACACATTATGAAAAATGTTGCCAAAAGGGCGCACAGACAATAAAAGCGAACAATTCAGCCAAAAATCGGACCCGGGCAGTTTTGCGCAATCATTCATAATTTATTCACTAGGAAAGCAATCAAACAAAATCGGCATTATCCAAAAGCCTAAACAATTATTTTCTTAAAAAACTCCATTTTCCGTGTCATTTTGGCACGCTGAGTCATAACTTTTTTTTTTGCTTATGGCTCTTTTCTATTATAGCATCAACAGACACAAAGTGTTTTTAAAAGATACCAAAATGATTTATTTGATTAGCTAACAAAAAGATTGTGTTTTCTTCAATGCCGAAAAATGGAAAGATACCAAACAAATAATTCACAATAGGAACGAACACCACTAAATGACGAAAAACGATTAAATTGCAAAAGTTATACGAATAAAAACGGATTGTAAAATTTATTTTTTCAATAAGTAATAATAATCTGCTAATACATTAAATAGACCCCAAATTTCGGTCTTCCTTTTCTGTTCATGCGAACGTCTTCGAAATGCGTCCAATGTAATTGTTTTCAAAACTAGCCAAGTAAAGGTAAGCTCCGCCATCATCGCACACCTTAATTAGACAGACATTAGTCAGGTAATTAGGTAATTGTTTGGGTTTTTTTGAAATTCAAAAATGCCTGCGAAATGCGTTGAATAACTGTGCCTTCCGGGTCGTGGTAAGAGCGCACAATGTTTCCGCTTAGACCAATTTCCAAAACGATGCCGTAGGGCGCAAGAGAATAAACGTAGGGACGAAGCGAATCGGGCAGAAGCTTTATGAGCTAAACAATTGGACACTAAACTAACTAATGGATCGGGCATAAAATACTCACTTCTCCCAAGAATTTGCGAGCCATTGGCCAAGGTCCAAGCAAATCAAACCAGTCCGGGCTGTCCTTGCTGCGGTGGCCAAACAGTGCCACGTAAAAGGATTGTCGGGAGGCGGAAAGTCGAATGTTATCGGGAAATCCCGGCAAATTGTCCACAAAAATCACTTGACGACCCTTTTTTGGACCCGCATAATAATAACTGAAAGGATAATTAATTAGGCATAATTTTCAAAAATTGTTTCAGAAAATTTAAAAAGCCGATTTTGATGCTATTTGCGTTTTTTGAAAGAATCATTAATTAATTAATCTCCAAAAGAACCAACCGTTGAATCCGCGAACTTGCGCTTTCGCAGAAAAGAACCGACTTAAATGGGTTCGTTTTTGGTTAAGCAGCCGCAGTCCGTCCCGATTTACCTGTCTGTCCGGATGAATTTGGACGCCGTTCGCAAAGTTTAAACCGTCAACGAGCACTCGCAGTTGCCCAGTTGAAAATTTGTACTCAATAATTCTGAAAATCAAAATTAAAAATTGCCTGAGTAATTTTTAAAAAAAGATCAAATTCAATTAAATCTTAATTAAATTATAAATTCTTAATTATTAAATTGGTGTCTCTTTTACCGTGCGTCGTCGGCATGTTCCATAAATGCTAAAAGAAAGTCCGGCAGGCCAAAACGAGTGGAGGCATCGCTGAACACAATTGTGTCGTTGTCCGGAAAGTCCAAATCGTCGGGAAAAAGCATTTTTTTGCCATCCACCAACTTGGAACTGGACACCAACAGTTCCACAAAATCTAAAAGAAAAACAATTGTTTTTTGTTTGAATTTTTGGAATATTTTTAAAACTTTTCTCAAAATCAATGGCAAATATTCCCAAAATTGCATCGGCCGCAATGAACAAATTCGCGTTGTAACGGCGAAGTCCAAGAGACCGTCCGCAATATGGCAACGTTCGTCGTTCGCCTGCGTTTTAATTTTAGCAGAAAAAAATGAACAAATTTATGAAAATTTTATAAACAAAAATATTATTTATTTGATTTGTAAATATTTTTACCATCGCAATTTTTGTGTCCTGTCAATGAAACGCTTTTTTGGATTTTCCCGTCCACAATTTTTACGCATTTGCCGTCCTTAGTGCAGGTGTAAAACACATCTTTTGCTCATTATAAATTATTGCACAAAAATTAATTAATTAATTTTTACTTTTTTCGATAACAATCGATTCGGGCGCAAGAATTTGTCCTTCCAATAATTTGTCCAATACTTTCGGCTTATTTGGAGCCAACGGACCAATCAACGCCGGCGGCGGGGGCAAACTTTGGAATTTTTAAAAAAATAAATTGTTTATTAAAATGCCTTTTACTGAAATTCTTTTGGCTTAAAATCGTTCGAATTGAACCAAACAGCGAAAGCGAGAAAAGTTATTGAGGCGGGAAGAACGAAATGATTGAACAATGCCATTATTGCTTAATTATTTTAATATAAATAACAACAAAGAATATGTCTTTAATAAATAGAGTAATTATCAAATTTCAAAACACTAAAATTCGTGTAGAGTTGGGCGGGCATAAAAGAGAATTTTGACCAAAACCCAAAAACCATTTATGGGACGATATTATAAAATTATTCTAAGGTAAGTGAGTAAATGACTGAATGAATGAATGATTGGATTGCTTCGGGTGTATAAATACTCTTCTCTCACTTATCGTTGGAATTGTTTAAAAGTGATCGATGTGACAATAACGGCGACATTTGGGAGGCTATTAGGTATTTTAATTAATAAAGGTGCATTATCAAATATGACTTCAGAATCTAAATTGGTCAATTTCTCAAATGAAACATTGCAAAAACTTGTCATTAGTGGGCAAATGCTCCGCTCAGATTTCAATTTTCTTGTGAAATAAGCAGAAAATCAATTAACGATCAATCGCCCCCTTCCAACAGAAAATGGAGCCATAATTCGTTTCATGATCAACATTAAAAAAGCTTTTACTGTTTCGGATTTTACAGCGGTACGTCCATTTGGTTAGCTTACACGGGAAGGGTGGCACTTTTGCCATCGTTTTGTAGAACTATTTTGGTAAATAAACCTCATTTTATTTCTGAAAAGAGTTGCTTCCTGAAATTTCACTTATTTTGTTTTTCAATGTCTGCGCAAATAAAAGTAAAAAGCCCTTCTCTTTGTCAAAATTTTGTTTACTCAAAAAATATTTTATGAAGTCAGAAAAGCCAAGTTTTATGTCAATGGATGTAAAAGTAAAAAAATTAGAAAAAATTATTTATATTTTTGACAATGACTAAAATAAAATTACATTTTTCCATAATCTTTTTATTCTCCATCGACCGAACTCTTAAAATCTTCGAGCGTTCCAACTTTCCCCTCATTTTTGCAAAGCCCAACGCCGAACGCGCTTTATCGTGTCGCCGATAACTAAAAACAAGAAAATGCTAATATTACTTACAAATTAGTGTGTGCCAATATAGGTAATTTTAAAAAATATTCCATTTAATTAAACAATTTAACTTTTATTTCCTCAAAATTATTTTAAAAATTGCACCTTCGTTTCTGTCTTTCTCCCCGCTCTCATCCTGGCAGTCTGGCTGGTAAATCGCAATCCAAATGCCGTTGTGCGTTGTCTTCACGAACAGACGGGCGCCGTTGATGGAGCCGATTGAGCCGTGCGCGTGCATAACCACGGGGCCATATTCGCTAACATTTTATGAAAAAAACATTTAATTTCAATTTTAATATTCCAAAATAATAAATTGACCTGTTAATTCTTTCCATATTCAACTCGCACCATCCGTTACTCTTATGTCGGTTAAGCCAAATGTCCGGCTCCGAAGAGTCGTCGCTGTCGCATGACTTAAAAAGACGCAAATGTTTGGGTGAAAATGTTCAGCTTTACCTGTTTCGCTAGCGCTTTTTGCACTTTTTTGTGCTCGAACAGTTTGGACATTGTGTAAATGGTGAACAGACAGCTCTTCTCCTCCTCACTCAACTTCTGCAACGGCGTTGGCAGCACGGGCATGCACGGGTCGCCAGATTTTGGTGGCATTTTTGATGTGCCACGGCCATATACGCACAGAGGCGCCAAACAGCCGAGGGTCATTAACAATAGGGAAAGCGACATCTGATGCTATTAAAGTTTTTTATAAATAAAATAAAATAATTTAATATTTAAAAACCAATTTCAAATACATTTAAAAATAAATTTAAAAGATAGTGACTATTTGTAAGGCTCTGCGCTTTAAATGCTGTTCGAACAAAAATCATCAAAATGTCGAGAACATCCAATCACCTCCCTCCCGCCTTCTCTGAAGCTGATTCAATACATTCGAAGACTCACACAAAACAAATTCCTACGAATTGATCAACGACATTTCCTTCTTTCTGTTGATGAATCAACTTTATGAGGCCTTTTGCAATTTGTGACGACCTTTAGCACCACAATGTTAATATCGTTTTTTATTCAGTGATTTTTCGCTATTGACTCTTAAAAATGAATATGACAAAAATGGGATTTATTTAATTTATCGCTTTCGTAATTATCGCAAAGAATTGCGAAATTGCTTATGACATTTTGACGCATTTGCATTCCGTTGCCGTGGAAATTTGCACAAAACGCGCCTCCTCCCCCGCCCCCTCATCACAATCTTCCAATGTTACATTTTTCATCGGCGCATTGTCAGTAACGATGCTGCAAAAATATGCTAAAATTATGAATATTATGCAGCCTCAATCAGCTCATAATCAGTCATTTTGAATATTTAACCGAGACCGACCTTCTTGTTCTCGATGAGGAAATGCGTGCGTCCCAGACTGAAATGAATGGACGCAAATCCATCAGATATTAAGAGAAAACAGAAAGTATGAAATTTACAACAACAAAAAAAGGGGGCGGGGGCTACCAGAAGTGATAAAAGTCGATTTCAAAAACCCGCTTCCACAAATTAGCTTAGTTTAAAAAAATTCAAGTTGCCAAATTTTCGAGAATAAATTAGTATAAAGAATATTTTTTGCTCCCTAAAAACATAAAAAAAAATTAAAAAAGCATTGGCATGAATTAACAAGAAATAATTAATTGCTTGCTTCTCAATAACAGTTTAAATATCACGATTACCCCTCCCCCCCCCCCCCACCTCTTTGCTTCGGCACAGCCCCCGACAGAATGGCAATTTCACCTCTCCCCGGCACGACCGCCCGTTCCGATCAGTTTTCACCAGCGGACTCAGTCCCGGAATCTTTTGAAGCGAAAGTTCGCATTGATTTGCCAGTGCCACATTTTCCGAATGGTGCTGATCGTCCGCAGCTAAAACTGCGCATCGACCGGAAGAAAATGGGCGGAGCCGCCAAAAGAATAACGTTGAAAATATTAAAGGAAATAAATTCATTTATTGTGAAGAATATGTAAGTCACTGAAAAAATAATAATCGCAAAATGAAAATCGAAATGCTATTAATGCTTTTCCTTTAGACTTTAGTTATCCATTCTATGAATAAATTAAAATCGGCTTGTCATGTCGTTTAAACCTTAAAACATAATTCGCAAATAAAAAGAATTTATGATAATCGATTAAGTTGCTTCGCTTCGATTTGCAATATAAAATGTTTTCGCTGCATTTCTTTATCCAAAATTAAAAATTCATAATAAAAAAATAAATAACGATTTCAGCAGAAATCCTAAATTACAATCAATCTCATCCATATTCAAATTTGAAGAGTTAAACTCCCAAAAATCATTGTGCCATCGAATTGTGCCATTTGATCGTCCATTTCTGACCCTTCTCAGTGCCGATCAGTGCTATCAGCCCCTTGGAACATTCGATGTCCAATCGAAACTTTTTAGCATTGTATTCGAATTTGCAACCGTCCGAAAAAGCGGAAAAAAAACGACGTCGGACGATTTTGAGTGCACTTTCATTTAGGGAACATTGGCTAAAGTCGGGTTCAGTTGGGTAGCCGAGCACTTCAACACGGCCCAAAGCCGGAATTGGAATTATCTGCAAAATAATTCAATTTGATTTAATTAGCAATACAATTTACAAAAAAAAATGCCTTTTCACGGGGCGGCGAGTGGGCGTTGTAAATGGTCAATTCGGTGGCATTGCCCTCCATTTTGAATGAAAACAGAAACTGGTAGTAGGGATAGGTGCCAAAATCGCTGATCAACGACTCCCCGTCGTCCCAGAACAGTTGCCCTTTGGCCGACATTGTTTGGGGGTCTGCAATAAATTCAATTATTATAAAAAAACAAATATTTTTCGATATGAATTCTATTTAATTCAATTCTTTTTAACTAATTAGTTTAAAAAAGCATGTTTCTTTCACACTCACCCAAAGCAATTTTCAATTGGAGGGCATTTTGGCGACTCTTTTCCACCGTCGTTTCCGCCTTTTGTGTCGGAATGATTGCCCCGGCTTAACAAATAAGGCAATTCGTGTCGAAACCTTTTTTTATTTAAAATTTACCCCTCAAAAAGGTCGGCAAAGGCGTCGTCCTCGGCGCTTTCACCGTGTGAAAACCGCCGGTTGATATTTTGACGGCATATTTATGGGCATTGCTTATGGAATACCAAATGCTCCCGTGGGGGAAATACGCACGCACAGAGTCAACCTCAAAGATCAAAGAGAGTTTAGTAGCAAAAATGCCACGAATTTCTTCATTTTACCCCGGGGTCGAGCACCGGCACAACCAAAAGGTCGGAACCCCACAAAAATTGTCGGTCCATTCGGTGGGTAAACAAATCTTTTGAAAACTCAAAAAACATCGGCCGCACAACGGTTCCTCCGTGCATTGACGCGAGAAAATGCAAGCTTATTAAGGAAAGGAGGCTTCGTTAAGTGCCAAATAATTAAAATTAATGTTGAAAAGCAAAAGAATTTAAAGCGAATAAATCATTTATATTTAATATTTTTAAATTAAATTGTAAAAACCAACGTGTACAAATGAGGCAACAGCTGGTAACGGAACAAATTGGACACTCGCGACACATTGGCCACCGATTGCCACTGAGTCGGGTCCTGAGCTGCTGCATCGTCCGAATTGTGATTTCTAAACAAATATTTAAAATAATAAAAATGTCGAAAGAAAATAAAATTCAAACCTAAAAAACGGATAGAAAGCGCCCAACTGTTGCCAACGAAGGCACAATTCTTCGTTGGTATTCAAATTGAACCCGCAAACATCGGCGCCAATGTGAGGGATGCCTGATTTTCGTTGATTTTTATATTATTTCCATTAAATTTTGTAAATTTTCTACCAAAAACGTTAAATTCGATCAGCCCAATAATGGATGCCCGCAGATCAGCCCACCGTGCCGAATTGTCCCCGGTCCAATGGGTGCCGAAATGACCCGAGCTGACAAATGTTGAGCGTGTCAGCAGCTGGCTGCGCTTCCCGAACAATTCGTCTTTAAAATAATTTGAATTTATTTATTTTAATTTAAATATATTTATAAATTGTCCACCGAGTGCCTTTCGAGTCGCCACCATTTGTGACCATCCGAACAAATTGTGCGTGTTGTACAGCCTTTCCTTTCCTCTCATGCTCATGCCCAACAAACAAAGTGTCTTTTCACTTAACGCCGATTTGTCGCCGTATTGGTACACATTTATAGTCTAAAGAAATTATTAATAATTATAATAATAATAAATCCTTTTAAATAAAATCAAAATTCTCTAAACCCCTCACACATTTATAGTCTAAAGAAATTAAAATAATAATGCTTTTAAAATAAATCAAAATTCTCTAAACCTCACACTAATTTAATAATAATAATTCCTTTAAAATAAATCAAAAATTCTCTAAACCTTACACATTTATGGTCTAAATAAACTAATAATAATATTAAATAAAATCAAAGTTCTCTAAACCTCACACTAATTTAATAATAATAATTCCTTTAAAATAAAATCAAAATTCTCTAAACCTTACACACTTATGGTCTAAATAAACTAATAATAATATTAAATAAAATCAAAGTTCTCTAAACCTCACACTAATTTAATAATAATAATTCCTTTAAAATAAATCAAAAATTCTCTAAACCTTACACATTTATGGTCTAAATAAACTAATAATAATATTAAATAAAATCAAAGTTCTCTAAACCTCACACTAATTTAATAATAATAATTCCTTTAAAATAAAATCAAAATTCTCTAAACCTTACACACTTATGGTCTAAATAAACTAATAATAATATTAAATAAAATCAAAGTTCTCTAAACCTCACACTAATTTAATAATAATAATTCCTTTAAAATAAATCAAAAATTCTCTAAACCTTACACATTTATGGTCTAAATAAACTAATAATAATATTAAATAAAATCAAAGTTCTCTAAACCTCACACTAATTTAATAATAATAATTCCTTTAAAATAAAATCAAAATTCTCTAAACCTTACACACTTATGGTCTAAATAAACTAATAATAATATTAAATAAAATCAAAGTTCTCTAAACCTCACACTAATTTAATAATAATAATTCCTTTAAAATAAATCAAAAATTCTCTAAACCTCATAGGGCGGCTTATCAAAATGGGAATCCTTGCCGCTCAACGGGCATTGTAACGGCCGGAGGTTGTGAGTGTGTTCCGATGGGTTTTCGTTAGTGTTAAAGGCGGCTGGCTCGTTCATGTCAAGCCAAATTCCATCAAAAGAGAGCTGAATAAAAGTTTATTTATGTAATAAAATAAATTAGCCAATTATCACTTTTTCATGAAACGTTTTGAGCTCCTCTGACCACCTTAATTTAGCCAAATGTAAAAAACAAAATTTTTAAAATAAATTGCCATTTTTGTGTTTTGCCTTCAGGGTCCAAAAAGTCGGGAAAGGCCACATGACGATCTGGCCAAACAACGCTGAGCATTATCTGTCAAAATTTTAATATATAAAATTGCATTTTTAATTTTTAAATTAATTTTTGCCTTTGTTTCCTTGGCCATCGGGTAAAGACTTTGCACTTCCTTTGGCACCTGATCAAATCGTTCCCATTCAATGAACGAAACATTCGCCTCGACGGCACGTTTGAACACGTCATAATCAACTTGAACAGCCGGATCAATTATCGGCACAAATTTAAGGCCTTGCCGTTGCAACTCTTCGACATATTCGCCAAGGCCGCCCCATTTCTATGGAAGAATAAAAGAATTTTTTGGATAAAATATCAAAAATGACGAGACTGATTCAGTCGGCATGAGATGACAGTCACCTGTTGATCAACAGTAAAGTCTTTGTACCGTTCCATGTGGTCGATGTCAACAAAGACCACGTCCAACGGAATTTTTGCTGCCTGAATTCTGCCAATGGTCGCCTTCAAATCGTCCAAGTTTTTGTAGCCGTAACGGCAAAATTGGTAGCCGAAAGCCCAGTACGGAGGCAAATAGGGACGGCCGATCAGTTGGTTGTATTGGCGGACGACGAGTTCGGGGGTTGGGCCGGGGAAGAAGAAAAGGTCCAATTGACCGCCGATAGTCCTAAAAATGCGATAAAACAAAAATATTCAATTTTTATATTAAAAAAAGCTAAAAAATAACCGATAAACCAAATGTGGCGCTGGACCCGTCGTTATTTCCTGGGGATTTGAGTTCAAAATGAACACTCCGTGCGCTTTTCCGTCCGACTCCAAGCCCAAATAAAAGGGGTGGACACCTGGACTTTTTTGTATTCCGGCAATTTGTAATAATTTTACCGTATAAATTTGCGGAATTTGGTGAAAAAGGATACGGCGCTTGGTCTCTGGAAAACATTCCCCAAGTCGTGTACTTGCTGAAGTCGTGATTCAACTGCTGGTGCGCATTTTCGCCGAACCCGTAGATCAAATCGCTTGGCAAATAAGTGGCGATTTGGAGGAATTGGTCAGCAAACAAAAGTCCGCCTATTTAAATTTAAATTTAAACAAAAAAACAAAAAATTTAAACAAAAAACCTATCGATGTGTCCCAAATTCTTTCTCCATTATTTCGCTCAACAGTAAAATAAAACATTTTGTTTGGTGTTGGTTTTTTGGGATAAACTTTGACAAAAAGTTGTTCGCTTTCCGTCCCAATTTGTGCATCCAAATTCAATGGAAGTGGAGGCCGATAACTGAAATTTCCACAAATCTAAGCCATCTTATTTTAATTCTTTAAGTAATTTGTCGACCGTTTTTCGGCATAAATGCTGACATGGACTGCTGGCCCAAACTGTTTGATGACAAATTCCAAATGTTCAAAATCTGTTCCATAAGGATTTGCCGTCCCATTTTGTAAACGCGTCAAATGAAAATGATGTTCATTCGTCGCGCCGACCAAACCGTAGCCCGTTCCCGGCGGAAAATAACAAAGCGGAACTGTGTCGTGGTTCTGTAATGAAACATTAAAGAAAAAGCGGTCATTTTTGTTTGATTAGAAACGGACAAATCGATCGACAATCCCGAATAATCTTTTCAGGATCCTTTGGGATTCTCGGAGTTGGATAGAAAAGGCTCAAATCCGGTCAAATACCCGGTGTTGAGATTCCGTTTTAATCCTTCGGGATTCCAAAATCCAATCGGATTGGAGAAATGGTCGGGAGGGAGCCAGATTCGGAACCCCTGCCAAATTCCATCCAAAACTTTTCCAAAAAAGATCGATCGAGATCACGACGGTACCGCGGGATCTCAATTCATCCTGAGGGGCATACTGTAGTAGAAAATGCAGGCGTATCCAAAACATTTAAATGGTAAATCTGAAGATGATTGACTGACCCTGTCGTAGTCGTCGTCCCAAATGCATCCTCTGGCCAAACATTCGGATTTGCCTTCACCGAATTTGGGGGCACAATCCACGCGAGCATTTGGCTCTACCACAACACAATTCACAGCGGTTGAGCAAAAGTTCAGAAGGACCAACAATGGGAAGAAGAAGAAAAAGGTTAGGCTTAGGCTTAGGCTTAGGGTCGGTGTTATGCACTTTTTCATTTTTATAAAATATTAATGTTTTTCTGAAACAAGCACCTTTATGAGAAAGTAATTTTAACCAAAATAATATTTAAATTGCATGGAGAGGACCCCCGGGACAATTTTCATTTTTTTAAGAATTTACTCCACGTTTTATATGATTTGTTATGTTTTGTTCGCCTCAAGCTTTTAAAGAAAATTTTATTATAAAATATGCGAAAATGACATTTGTGTAAAAGGGTCATTTATTATATTTGAAAATATTTCTTTCAATCGATGATTTGCCTTCGCTTCAGTGTCGGCTGATTCAGACGGATGTTCACTGATTCATCACATAAAACAAATCCTTCTATTGCTGCAGGCCAATTTCATCGGCAAAAATCGATCTTTTTCAATTATAAATCAATCAAAATGGCCCTCAAGTCCTCTTTAATGGACCAGAAATTCATTTGATAAATCGTCGGAAGAATGACTGAGTACAAGTAACAACAAAAGCACAACAGGTGTGCAATCGAAGTTCAATTTTAGTATTTTGAGATTAATCGCATTTTACGAGACCATTCGAAAATTCGAATATTGTAGATTATGCGGTTCGATCAGGGTTGCCGAATCCAATAGTCAAAAATACGGACGGGCAATTTAACAATTTTTGTTAACGAATTTGAACAAAATCTTCAAAAATCGCAAAAATATGGCAAAATATTGCAAATCGTAAAAATATGGCAAACATATGGCGCGGACCCCCAAAATATGGCAAATGCCATATAAATATGGTATTATCGCAACCCTGGGTTCGATGTCGTTTAAACACTAAAACGCTTAACAACTAATCTTAATAGGAGTTAAACTTTTTCCCGTCCGCCGTCATTAAATCTTTGCTCCCTCCCTCCCCCCCCCCCCCCTCCCCCCCTTTTTCTTTACGCTTCCGGCGTTTGCCTCGAATTCGACTTTTGAAGTATTTGAGAAGCAATTCGAAGGCCAAAGCTCTTCTCAACTGGGCCAACACTTCTTTTAATTGGCCAACATGTGTTTGTTGGTGGCGCCATTCTCGCAAATAAAAAGCGACAGGTGCCCGAAAGCGCAAAACAAAACGTTCGATCGGCGCTTTGGGGCAGCCAATTTCTCGGATGGATCATTTTCATGGGCTTTGCTTTTGCGTTAGAGCTTAAAAATGAGATCCGTTCGCCAAAGTTTTGATTTTCCTAAATGACGCTAATTAGTAAGCCAACATTTATTTTGTGCCAATTTAAGCACAAAATGAGTGGCCATAAACTGCACAGGTCGAGTTCTTCTTCGTCGATGGTCGCGTGGAGTTCGCATTCGCCGGTTTTAAATTATTTCAAAGAATTCTCACCGCCGCCTTTTTTGGTTAAGTTATCTCGAACATATTCCGTGTCCGACATTTCGACATATGCGAACGCTTCGGATTACTTCAAGAAGCGGTGGTCGACGGCGTACAACCCGTACCATTACAGCCGGAAGGCATACCATTGGCCACACCACAGACACACGGCGTTGTTCCCGGTGATAAACAGCAACTAATCAATCAATTAATCAATCAATCAATCAATACATAATGAGACAAGACTTGTAGCTGTACTCTCTGCATGAAAACACCCGCTACTACTACGAGTCGCCCTTCTACACCCGGGCTCCGACCTGTTCTCCGGCCTGGTCATCTCCCGCACTTCCCCCCCCCCCATCAATTGAACACTTTCGACTTCATTAAGGGATTACTCCTCCAATTCCAACTATTACACGTACCTTCTTGACTCGGTGCGGCCAGTTTGGCGCTGTTGGCCCTACCCGCAAAAGAGTTCTTACTACGAGTACCGAACGTATTGGCCATGGCGGGAAAGCATCCGTTCACACTTTTGGTGAGGCAATAATGGATTCATTTTGATTTTTGATTTAAGGCACCGTTAGCAACAGAAATAGAAGAAAATTGATTAAAATTGCACAAAATGTCATTGCTGTATTTTGCAAATAAAATTAAAAAAATATTCGGATAAAAAAAAGCATAAATTTCCTTTTGCCATTTGAACATTTACGAGGATTTGTTTCTTTAAAGTTTAAACACTTTTGAAGGACTATTAAATCCAGATCACCACAATGGTCCGTCTCGAATATTTGTACTACAAAATAATTATAGATACTTTCATTTAAATCTTTAAAATATACTTATTTCTAATTATGAACACAATTAAACAAAGTCAATAAAAATGGCAACGGTGCTGATCAAGTTTTGGGGAAAAGACAGTTTCAACAGCGGCGATTGCTTGCAGCTCAAAAGCCATCAAATTGAAAGCTTTTTAAAATTATTATGTTTAAAAAATTCTTATTTAAATTTATAAAAGCAAAAAAAAAAGTATTTGCATACCTTTTCGCAAAATAATTTGAATGTACAACGAAAAATGTAATCGTTCAAATTATTTTGCAAAAGAAATCTTTAGCGCAGATTGTTTTATTTTTAAAATAAAATCATTTTATTGTAAAAAGCTTTATTCCCTAATTGCTTGTTCTTGTTTCGTCGGTCGCGTTTTTGTATTCTTTTATTGATTTATTTGTGAGGAGAAAAGAAACCTTCGATTGGAAGGGATTAATTGATCGATTACACTTTGTGAAAGTGTTCTTTTTATTCGACAATTATTCGATACATTTATTTTTATTTGCCTTTATTTAATCAGCAACACAACAAAATTGCAATAAACACCGGGGGGGCGATGTCTCCCGTTCCGTGTCCGTAAAGTTCCGTAGTTTTTTGGTTATTCCGTGTCCCGTTCCTTTACCGGTTGGTTCATTTTATGAAAACCGTTAAAAAAATTCCTTTTATTTGTATTTTTTTTTAGAATTTTTGCTGCAAATGTGCCAAAATAATAATATAAAATTAAAAAATTCACAAAAGTGTTTGTTGGCTCTGTTTGTCCGCGATTTTTTTTGTTGCCCAGCCAAATTATGCAAAATTATGGCCGACAAACGCAGCGAAGGAAACGCTGCCGGGTTATTGTCAGTGTACTGTTACAGTATGCCGATGGCACAAACACTCCTCGACCATTTGGAGTCTGTAGAGCAACAGAGGTCCGTCCCGTCCCCTCTACTTGCTAAAACATTAATAAGAGCTTCTCCGCGCAATTGGGGCCCCACAATATTTTTAAAACAAGAAAATGGACAAATTTTGTTGCGGTTGGATAAGCCTCGAACATCGAATTATAATAATATATTTATTATCCAAAAGTTCGTTTTTACCCTTTCAGCGCGGTTTTTGTTGATGCCGGCACTTGGCTTCGCTGGCGAATGCGAAGTCGCCAACTCTATGAGCTGTCCTTTTCAGCCACAAATTATTCCTCCCAAAAAATTGTATTTATTTTAATTTTAAACATTTTTATTTTAACCTCTCAGAATCGCTTCACTCGCATTTCATTTGTTCGACCGCTTCCAATTGCTTTCCAAAATTTTGAATTTGCAATTTTTTCTCCGTTTACGGCCTTCAATTTGTTTGGAATCTCATCAATTGGCACTGAACTGGTAAACGTCGTTCTCGAAGTCCGTTTAATTGACTAATTTAATACATTTTAACTTTATTTTTAAACATTTTAGAAGGCAAATCCTATCGAATCTGTCCAATTTGCTTCGACAATACGCATTAAATTAATTGAACATTGCAGCGATAGCCTTCCTTACGAATGTGCAGTTCAGCCTGAACAGGAAATGAGCAACTTTTTCCGAAAACCGCGGTCCTAAAATTTGATATTTCTATTAATTAAGTAAATTATTTTTAATGATAAAGATTGCTTTATGACGGCGATTTATTTGATATGTCTGCGAACCCTAGGAATATTCTCATCTGCAAAGTGAGGAGACATAATCTTTTATCTTAAGATATTATTAAACTAATTGCTTTTAATCTTTTATCTTAATAAACTAATTGCTTTTAATCTTTTATCTTAATAAACTAATTGCTTTTAATCTTTTATCTTAATAAACTAATTGCTTTTTTTTAATAGACAAATTTTGCATGCCATCCAACTGAAACTGCTGAAGGCGGCCGTCAAGCTCAACTTGTGCAGAGAGGCGTTAGCTGTTGCATTGAAGACCTTTCATCTTCCAATAATCCCTTCCCGGGCCGTTTCCCTCAGCTAAATGTGGCACAACATCCGTTTTTGCCACGCGCTTTAACGGAATTAGTGGGCAAATTGACAAAATTATTATGGCCATTGTTCGTCGATGGAAATGAATGGTAAATAAAATAAAAGTTTATAATTTATAAATATTGTTATAATAAACTGTTTAATATTTGTCGAATTAAGTAAAGTGAATCCGTTAATTCTGTTCCAAGCGAACTTCGAAAGCTCAAAGTTGGCCATGGAAAGCCTTTGTTGTCAATTGGACGTTCGTCTGCGAGTAATTGACTGTTTACAATTTCTGTCCAATGAAATGGAAGGACAAAGTTCCGAGAAAATTGTCCAAAAATTTAACGATGGTAAATTTAAAATTTTAAAATCAAATTCCAAAATTTTTAGTGCAAAAGTTTACGCCGTGCATTTGTTGGATTCGCGACGCGGAAGTGTTATTCCCGGGTGAGGATGCAACACAACGCCAAGGTGTCGTGACGTTTCAAACAATAAAATTGCTATTATTTATATTATAAATTTGTTATTTTTTGATTTTGGGTGGCCAATCCAAAGTAAGTGACAAACAGACCTATTCCCTAATAATGCAAAACCCGAACCCGGCTTCTTGAAATAATGTATTAATAATTTTGGATTTTAACTGCTCTTTATTACTCATTTCAAAATACTTTGATAATTAATTTAGATAAACTTGATGTTTTGATACGTTGCCTAAAGGCGGTGAAATCGCCTGCGGACACTCGATGGCCCTCCGTTTTCTTTTTGAACATTTCGCCGATGTTCAACACCAACGAAGTGCCCGAACGTCTCGCCAAAGCGTTCCATTGGCAATTTTGTCTCGAAGAGGACGACGAACGGATGGGGCCAGAAGAGCGTATGGAATATGCGAAATGGGCCCTGAAGAATGGGCCATTGGAGTGGGCAGAGGCGCAATTAGTCGACAAAGTGGTCGAAAGCACAAAGGTCATTCATTGGGATGAACCGGACTTGATCAGAAAACCGGTGATCACGCCACCACTTAAAGACCCAATAATTAGGCACAGTTTCGAAATATCATGATCATTTCTGCACCCTTTGGTCTATCTCTTTTTATCACCGATCAGGGTTTCTCTTTGCTGCAACTTATCAAACTGTTTGATGATGCCGAATGTGTTGCAATTGGCGAGCAACAGTCGTTTTCCCTGGACAATTTGCCCCGTCTCGGCTTTGAACATTTTAAATTGGCATTGAAACGATGGGAAACCGCGTCGGCGAGGAGGGAGGGCATTTCCGAGGTGGACATGGACGACATTGGCGGGTTGGACGATGCCAAGCAACTGCTGTCCGAAGCATTGGCCGAATTGGTAAAAACGTTTTCATCAACTTACAATTTATTGTCCGAATAATCTTTACTATTCACAATATTTCTTATATTAAAACTTCAGGTTAATGAGCACAATTCATCAAAAATCGGTGCGGAGTTTTTGAATAGACTGAGAAGGCGAACCGGCATTTTGCTTCATGGGCCTCCCGGATGTGGCAAAACGATGCTGGCAAAAGGTAATTAATTACTAATTAGCTGCTTTTGGAAAACTGTCACGAAATAATGTTTGAAGCTGTCGCCAATCAAGCTGGGCTCAGCTTCATCAGTGTGAAGGGGCCCGAATTGTTGAGTCAATTCGTCGGGGAAAGCGAGCGCAACCTGCGCGAAGTGTTCGCCAGGGCAAAGCGATTAGCTCCGTCGGTGCTGTTTTTTGATGAGTTGGACTCATTGGCACCGGCACGAGGCGGCAACTCGGATTCAGGCGGGGTAATGGACAGGTAAATTATTCGTTAATTTTACATTTTTTCGGATTATTTAACGACTCTATAGAATGGTCTCTCAATTTCTGACTGAACTCGACTCGTGCCAATGGAGTCGAAGCAAAGCTGTGTTCATTATGGGTGCCACAAATCGTCCAGACCTGTTGGACCGGTGCCTGCTCACGCCCGGACGGTCGTCGTCCGATTTATGCCGAAAATGCATTTGTTTATTTCAGCTTCGACAAACTCGTCCCCATTAATCCGGCCACAGATCTAAGCTCCAAACAGCGCATTTTGGGTTCGCTCTGCAAGAAAATTAAACTTGCGGACGGATTTAGCGTCAGAAACATTGTAATATGTACAGTATAACAAAAGAGAATTATAACCGGCGAACATACTGTATTTAATTAAGGCTTTGAAATGTCCCGAAACAATGTCCGGGGCGGAATTGGCCGGTTTAATCACTGTAAATTTACACTTTTTTAAACTGTCCGAAATTTTAGACAAATTTTGTCTTTTACTTTTAAATGAATTTTGATTTTTAGTCGGCTTCAATGAATCGATTGCGAGAATTGATTGAATTAGCCGAATTGGAGGGAAAACGCGATTCCGAAATGGCCCCAAAGGCGCACTTCGCTCTTTCCGAAAGACATTTTGACATGGCTTTGGCCGAAGTAGGAGACCAAAAACTATTTTAATTTAATAATAATTCATTAAGCATTAAAATTAATGGAAGTGTCTGTACATTTTAGATGCAAAATTGGCGGCCTTCAAAATGAAAGTGTTAAAAATGATTATAAACTAATCGGGCAATCAATCAATCAACACACAATTTTGGTCTTTCTGCTATCATATTCGGCTTCTCATGAATTTTGACGGAAGTCCAAAGATGTGTTGAGTGGTTTTTTAAGCACTTTTGCGAGTTGGTGTCCCATTCAGCGAGATTTTTAAATGCTCTTTTTTAATGACATTTGTTTCGTCGTTATCGTTCAGTTTGGCGCTTATCTCCAAGTTCATCGTTGGCCAAAAGCCAAGTCTTTTCAACAATTTTCTTAATTGGAAAAATTGACCGCCCCTTTCTGAAGTATTGAAAAGATTTAATTTAAATTTGCCAATTTTACTCGCCATGCCACCCCTCCCTCTCACCCGCACATGTCGCGCTGATTGAGTGTAAATATGTGAATGCCCGTTGTGTGTCCAGCGCTAAAAATATTCCTGCACATATCGTAGGCTAACTGTACGGCATAATTCTGTACAGCTACAGTATCGCTGCCAATTTGTTTGAGTGTTTGTGAAATTTGTTGGGGAATTGGCACATTTGACAGTTCCGCGATTTTCCTCAAACTTGCTGCACTCTTTAAATAAAGAATGTACAAAAACTATTCATTATTTTAATTATTATTATTCGCCAAGCTTTCTAAAAATAACCTTAAACAACAAAATTCCAGGCAAAATTGGAACAGAAATCCCAATGCTCCGACAGTCGACTCGGAACTGTTCAAACAAATTGGCGTCCAGAAAGAATTGGGTGACAATAAAGTCGGCACCGGCGTCCACCTTGGCCCTGTGGAAAATAAATTCAAAATTTTATAAATTAAATTCACCTCAAATATTCCATGCATTGGCCGTACGAAACTGTTTTGATCGGCGAGAAAATATGTCCCGCAACGGCCACGGTCAGTCGATTGTCGCCGCAAATTCCCCTGGCCCCTTCCAATTGGCGCGTCCATTTGACCAATTCCGTGGCGTAATGTTTCGTGTTGAGAAGCTGCTTTGGAGAAATGATTAAACAATTTCATAATGTTTTTTTAAATCAAATTCTTGGATAAGTCAAATCTCTGAATAATGGCTTAAACTGAAAAAGCGGATTTTTAAAATTATATTTTGTTTTTCTTCAAACTAAGAGAGAGCTTCATCTAGTTGAGCTAATTAGGAATCCATTGGCTATTCGCTCACTTGGCCATTCAACGTCGGCGTCGCCTCCGGCAAGTCGTCTCCCCTTAGCGCCATTATGTTCGGAATGCCATGGCCCAATGTCTGCTCCACGTGGCTCACCGACTCGGCCTTCGTATGGTCATTACAACAGATGTGCAACATCGTGCGCTCTTTTCCGAAAATGTCCGCCGTGGCGATAGCAATGGCAGACGAAGAGTTCAATTTACACAAATTTCCTGCAATTCAAAAATTTGTGCTAATTTTGCGTTTCGACTAAAAAATTCTTTCAAAAATTAAAAAGTTTGATATTCGTTTTTTTACAGCTATTCATTTACATAATTTTTATTTTTCGGAGCTAATAAAATATATTTAATTCATTTTAAAACCCACCGGGATCGTTACGTCTGGACCAGGTGATGTCCACAAACAGAGGCTGCGCCTGTTTCAGGTAGTTCAACATGTCGAAGAAATCCGACATATTTTTGGGTTGATCCTTCAACGGAGGGTAAAACTCCAGCGAAAAGAACGGGGAACATTGGCCCTGCTGCCGATGGCGATCGTTGATCAGAGACGCCAACATTTTAAGTGCTTAAATTAAGCCGCTTAAGGGAATTTCTCGGTAAGGAACAAATCCGATGATGGAAACTAGAGACCGGCGGGAGCGGGATTCCCGCGGGAAAAATGCGGGATTCCCGCCCCGCACGATCCCGCTCCCGCAAATTGTATTTTACCGGTCTCTAATGGAAACAAACAATTCACATCCGACGGGGACCATAAATGCATTGATTTTATCTTTCAGATCGATTAAAAAGTGATTGGACGAATGTTTTTTGTTTTGAAAGCTGGCTTTCATTAGTTTTCTCCTTTACCCTTCCGGGGACACCCAAGGGGCGGGCGGACGGACGGAACTTTCCCCCCCCCCCCCAATTTGTTTAATAAATAGATAGGCCCAAAAGTAAAATGATAAATGAAGTAAAGTTGAGAATTGACTTGCTTTAAATGATACAAAAGTCTGGTAAAGTGTCAAATAAATAAATAACTAAATAAGGCTGATGCAAAAGGACGAGTGCTGTGCATTATTCGCATTCACTCGGCGGCCGATGTTTTGTTCAAAATGATAAAAATAATTAAAAATCGGCGGTATTTATTTTGTTCTGTTAGGCACTGCTACATATTTGCACTATCTTACTTATTTTACTTAATAGGACGATTAACAATAAATAAATAAATGAATTGAATAAGCTTTTTCTTTCTTTCTCGCAAGGATTAAATCTTTGGCGTTGAAAGAACATTCATTCTTTGGATGGTCGCGTTGTTGGGATGGGTCGGGTCTTTGGGAATGGTTATGTCCGGGTGGGAAAACCCCCGGGGGTAATTCCCCCCAATTTGTTTGGAGGATGGGAAACTCCCCACATTCTGTTCATGTGAATGTGAATAGTTTTAGATGAAACGGTTAGAACATCAAAATATGTAAATTGTTTTATTTATATGAAGCGAACAAGAAAAGTCAAATCTTTGAACAAAATGTCTTTTGTTAAAATGAATCATTGAATTAATTGCATCGATTGCCAACAATCCTTGGAAAAAAATTACATGAAATAGAAATGTGAGGGTCCGGGCTGACCTTCGTGCGAACGACGATATTTTTTTGGAGGGCAGGGGGGGAGACGCTACGCTTTGGGAAGTTTTAATGATTTTGTAATGAAACTTGCTCCAAAATTACCGAATTGTTATCATTTATTCTAAACATTTTAAATAGCCACCCATTATCCGATTTCGGATATTACTGTAGATTTATATTTTGATGTAACAACTTTATAAATAATTCGATTTGTCGAAACTGATATTTTTGACCCGGGCCTGGTCCGGGTCTGATAAAGCTGAGAAAATGGGTACCCCCGGGCCCAAAATAAATCGGATGTAGCCACTATGAGATATTTTTTTAGAAATTGGACGACGATTTTGTTTCTCCGTCAAAGAGAATAAAGGGAATTTAAATGGCATTCGATGGGACAGTTCCATGTGAAACGGCACGAGCAAAAGGACAATTCCGAAAGTGTTAATTGCCGGCCCCCTCCGAAGGCGGGCTTAATTTGTAAGCAATAAAATTAATGGACTCAATTTAAGCAGCAACAACCAGCAAGTTCGAGCAGCAATTCTACTTTTGTTGTCGGCAAAAACAAGAAAACGGAACTTTTGACTGAATCGTGCAAAAAGTGTTAGCGCCTTTTAACTATTTCATATCCCAAACTTGTCCAATATGCTTTGCTTATCATTTCATTTACAACAACACGAAAAGAACAAAAAGATATGCGAGGCAAATTACCTACGTTTTTCCTCATAAATAAAGGTTTTATTTGCAAAATATACAATTCCATTATAATTAATAGCCAATCGATCAGCTGAGAAATGAAATCATATATTTGTGTAATATTCATTAATTCTTTGCCAATAATTACGCATATGTCAAGCAATTATTATGCATATTCACGTGAAATGGCAGCACATTTTCGACGACTCATAAAATATTCTTTTATTATACAAAGCACAAAATATTTTATAAAGCTTTTTTTTTGTCAATTCACAAAGCTATTTTAAGTTTTTTCAAAAAAATGTTTAAAATCGCAACAAAACCGGCGATTATATTTGCCTTTCTTTGCTTATTTTCTATGCCAAAGCGATTGGTTTTTGGAGTGAGCGACGGCGACCTCCGCCGAACAGCTCCAACTCGGAGAGGGTCAGCTTCAGCAATGGAAGACGGCCATGTCGAATATGACGATGATTATGAAGATAATATTCTGATGAATGAAAGCGATGCGCTGGACGATTGGAGCGATGACAACAGTAACAGCTCCTCGGGGGAAATTTGGCAAAATGACGACGACAACGACGATGATGACGATAACGTGGGGCAATCGACGACTGATGGTGAGTTAAGTTGTTCACGTCATTTCTTTAAATTCAATTCGATTAAATAAATTGCACCATAAACTTTTAAATTTAAAAAAAGGAGCCATGAGAAAATATGCAAATCGAATTTAACATTGACAGCTAAAAATATTGTTGTTTTAGAATCAGAAGAAGAAATAATATCCGAGAATAAAATTTCACATCCAAAAGGAGTTATAATCGAACCAATTGATGCAAAAAATAAAATAAAAATTCAACCCGAGCAAATAATTGATGCAAATGAACCCGAGGAAACAATTAACTCAGAAAAAAATATCAAAAAATATAAAAAGCTTGGTAAAGATTGTAAATCTGGCGCAAGCACTTCAGAAAACGGTTTAACATATTTAAATTCTCTAATAAATATAATGAACTTATCAGTTAATTTGTTTGAAATGCCAAAAATGTTTTGTTAATATTTATAGGTATATTTATTTTAATATATGCATAACTTTTCACAATTTGAATAATTCTTTTCTTTTTTAGTTATTTCGATTGGAAATCCGAAAAGATATTCCGAAAGGAAAAAGCGTAAATTTGTCGAACAATTTCTGACTTTGAAGGAAAAAGGCAAAAGAAAAAAGGCACAACAATTTGAAATAAATAAAAAATTTTCGGAAAAAGTCGGCAAAACCATTTCGACAATTTACAGATGGAAGAAAAAATTGGGATTGACTGGTTGGTAAAGAATAATTTACATATTTTTATTTTATTTTATTTTATTAAAATGAATTAAACATTTATAAATTGGACTTTGTTTAGCTAAAGGCGTCGAATATTCGACTGAAGAGAAGAAAGAAATGATCGGCAATTTTTTTCGATTGAAAGAATTATTTTCAAATAAAACGAAAATGTCGGCGCGTGCAATTGACAGCGAAGTTTCAAAAATAGTGGGAATAAGCGTCCCGACCATTTATTTGTGGAGGAGGCATTTGGGCATAACCGGTGCGTATTTTTTATTCAATATCGATTAATCGAAAATGCAAAAGCCCACCCCCCAGGGGCCTATTTCAATTTCCGTCGTATCTCCGATATGATGTCATATCGTGTAAAAAAACTGTTTCAATTCATCGTTTTCCCGACATCTCATCGTATTTACGATCATCGTGAATGCGATGAGAAGAAAATCGTAAGTACGACGAAAAATCGTAAATACGATTGAGTTTTGTTTCAATTCATTTTCAACGATACGACATCGGGTAATAAGTAAGATGTCATGAATTACCGTAATCAAGGGGAATGGGTAATAAAAAATTTTGCTTTACGCCAATAAAATAATTTGTTAGAAAATTAATAGTCGAATTCATTCTTTTTGGATGATTTTAAAGCCAATTTTTTTTTGCAAAATTTTGGAATTTTTTAAAATGTTCGAATTCGGACCCGGGGTTCGAAATTGCTCGAAATGGAGGTCAGATTCGAATTCTACGCACCCGAGTACCCCTAGAAACACATTTTAATTGACTTTTAAATTTTTTATTTTGTTTTCAAAAAATAGTGTGAACAAACTTTGAGTTCATTTGGATTAATCTATTTAAAAAATGGAGAGGAATTGATATATGATTTTTATACCATTGAAAAGAGGAGACTTAGTTCTATAAGAATTCTTTTTTTCATAATTTTTACTAATTAAATAAAATTTTAAATAATTTTTAAAGTTTACATGATGCGAAAACAAACGTGGGTGGAACCGCGTATTAAATTTACACGATTCCCTTCTTTGTTTCGTCGTATTTACGACGTCAAGTAAATGGAAATTGAAACAAAAAGGCATCGCATCATGCAAATAAATCGTGTGTTTACACGATGTCGTCGTACTTCCGATGATCGGATTTACGATTTAATTGAAACAGAATTGTCCCTTTTCCATGATTTTTAATTGAAACAGAAATGCATGATACGACGTCGTATCGGAGATATGACATCATATCGGAGATACGACGGAAATTGAAATAGGCCCCAGGGGAATCGGGACAGTAGAGTCTTGAGTCTGGAGGACGTTTGATATCATAAAAAGGACATTTCACCTATGTATATAGTGTTTCCGGGCTTTGCGTTAAAGACCGACAAATAAGCACCAAAGCGCAAATTCGAACTCCTAACCAAAAAATTGCCTAATGGTTTTCAGTATCCCGTGATCAGCCAAGTAGCTTGGCCATAGCATGGGGTTTGGCGCTACACCTTTGGGCTGGCGGGGGGGGGGGGGTAACTGTCTGTTAATAATAAACACATTTTAAGCGAATTGTCCACGAAATCGCTACTCAACCGACGACAAAATGCAAATAGTTGAACAATACAATGAATTAAAGACAACAAAACCGCATCTCCGACTTCGGGACGTCGCAGAAATGCTGGGAATCCCGGAAAGAACTCTCACTACGATAAGAAAGGAACTCTGTCCGGCAGAAAGCCCAATAATTTACAGTAAATTTAAAATTAACAATAATTTGTATTCTGCCATCAGAAAGACGGTCCATTTACTTGGAATTTGGCACTAAAGAGAACAAATGCGTCAAATGTGGCCATTTGTTTTGGCCGCTTAAAGCAAATAATGTAAAGAGACATTTGGCACTTCGTCACCCGGAATTGGTTGACCAAATTAAAGCTGAAAAGGATAACAGAACAATTCAAAATAAAATTGACACTATTTCAATTGACCACCGTAAGGTACAGTAAGTAATTGCTAAAGATTTTCTCATTTGTCGGCGTCGTCACTCTTTTCTTTCATAATTTAGCTGATTTTGAGCTCATTTGTAAAATGATTGGTTTCATTTGTTGATTGTTAATTGTTGTGATGTTTTTAATTTTACTTTGGTAAAAGCTTTTTTCATATCGTTTACCCGAATCATTACGAAACTTTGGACATTTCTTTATTTAGTAATTTACCTATTTAGCGCAATGCATCAAAAAGTGACGTCAAAATGCCTTCGACAGAATCCGAATTTTTGCAGAAACAGAAAATTGGCAGCGGGAGCAAAGGGAAGAAAGTTAAAGTGGAGGGCGGACAGAGTTAACAAAATTTGAAGAATAACGGCGAAAAGGCGCGCAATTGGAGAGAGAAGGGCCAAACTATGATATCCGCCGATTAACTATATTTATTGCTAAAAGATTCCGATATTAACGAAAAAAAATGTCTAAAATCCGATTTTCCGATATACGATAGGGGGATGGCGATGAAAATTTGAAAAGGCTCATTGGGAGGGCAAAAGCCCTAATTTTGAATAAGATTGGTTCTTTGGTCCTAGCCTCAGTGAAAAGTCGGTAGGAGAGCTTACAATTAGAGTCAAAGGGCGATTTGTAGAAATTTTATGGGCTCTCATTCCGTCATAATCGCTTTTGCTAAAATCCCCCTAAGGCGTTTTTCCAAAATTATCCCATTTTAGTGTATTTTGGGGTCTTCGCGTCTCTATGGAGGAGAGTTTAGAGGAAGGATTTCTTTTCCTTGGTTGTATCTTTACATATCGATGGGGGATTATAATTAGAGAAAATAAGTTGCGAGGAGTTTGTTTAAATTTTGTAAAAAATCTTTTATACCACAATACCAATCGCGCTCCTATTCAATACTTTTTGCCGTGACTGTTTATTGTTATAAAAAAAAAGATTTTTAAAAATAATGGAAGTGAAATGTTTAAAAAGTAAAAGAGAACACTTTCCGAGAAAATTAATTTCCAATTAATCACCAAATTAATTTCCGATTAATCACCAAATTAATTTCCGATTAATCACCAAATTCTGCGATTGTGTCCTCCAGCAACATCAGCACGCGATGCAGCAGTTCCGCCTGTTTGTCCTTTCGTTCGTTGGCGTTGTCACCGACCACCGAATCCATGTAATAATAGATGGAAGCGCCGAAGCACAAATACCTTTTGGAAAAGCATTTATTCATTCGCTAATGCCAACCCAAAAGCATTCATTCCCGAAAGCATTCATTCATTCAATCAATCCCCAAAGGCGGCATGCCCCCGCCCCCCTGGATACTGTGCCCTGAGTGTTGATTGACCTCTACATGTTCAAACGCTTTCTAAGGGGGTACATTAACTCCTTATTTGCCCTTTCTTACATCATGGAGAAGGGCAACGAGTGTTTGTACGCATCGCGCAACTGAAAATGGCATTTAAAATGATTCTCTGTTCTGTTCGCCTGCGCTTTGCCTGTGCCGTTGTGAACGGCGCCTCGCCTCCCAAATGATCGGCGACTTTTCGTGTGTAATATTCGAGCAGTCGGTCCGTGTTGTCGCGTCTGTACTGTCCGGAAGTGTTCAACGCCAGCAGCCGAGAAATGTCAGTGCATGGATTGCCGTTGTGCACCGTCTGCCAGTCGATGATCGCACACAATCGGTCGGTTGGCCTGCCATTGGCGTCCTTCTCCCAGAGAATGTTGGGCGACCAAAGATCGCTGTGCACAATGCACGCCGGGAAGCCTAACGGCCATAAACATAACCATAGGGCAAACCCAACAATTTTTGGGGACCATTAAAGTCGTTAATGAGCCAAGGCAATCGTCAGAAAAGATTTGAAAAAAACAAGCAAACACTTCTTTTATTTTCATCAGGGCGAATAGAAAAAAGGAAAACCCCGGCGGCGTTAATAGGCGCTAGCGAAAAAAATTCGAATAAACTTTTACATAAATTTTGTTAAGCAATTTTGCCTCAGCAGCCTTTGGAGACGGTTCGGTGGTGCCGAGCCACATTTTTGAATTGCCTTGGCTGGCTCCGCCCCTCCCAGCTGATGCTTCACGTACAGTAAGCAACTAACTGACTGACCGTATTTGGTCCCATTGTATGAAGACATTTCACAGTATTCAGCAGTGAACATTGGCAAAAGTCTGCGGATCAATGGACCAATTTGATTTGGCTCAATCTGAGAGATCGAAGAAAGTTTGGAGTTGAAGCTTTGAATTTGTTGCCTTTGCCAACTCTTCCGCCTTAGAACGCATTCCCTCAATAAAGTTGAGTCGCATTTCCATCGGAAATGGAGGCTCCCACTCGCAGTGCTTCCATGAAATGGAATGGATTTTGGAAATCTCGTCAAGAACTGCCAGCACGTGGGCGTCGTTGAACCCCGGGATGGTGGGGAGGGACACCGCGCGGGTGCTCATGTCCTCCATAATGATTAGCCCATTGTCTAAGCAAATTGTTCTGTTTATATAATACGGTCAAATCGAATTGGCCATTACTGTGATGCGGACTGTAATCGGAGCCAAAATAAAATTTGGGCAGTCGAAGAGATGAATCAAGTTGGGGAAGGCATTTGTAATAGGCAATTTCACGCTGAATGAATAAATGTAAATTGTTTTATACCAATTCGAATTTTAAAATTATTATGCTAATGTTTCACTTTGTGTGCTTCGATGAGAAATGTGCCAGACTCCTCCATGAAATCTTCGTCCATAAAGCGGTCCGGCGGCGGCTCTTCTGCGGCTTCAATTTTTGCTCGAATTGCATTTTTCTGTTCGACTAACGTTGTGTATTTTGGAGCCGGAATCTGTAGTTTTATTTAAATAAAATTCGGCTTTTCCTTTTCATTCTCGCCTTCATCACAATCGAACCCGGAAGTCCGTATTTGGTAGGGTCCTTCCAGTGCAAAATAACTTTTAAAATTGTTGACATAAATGCGGCACCGCCAGTGATGTCCTGAAATTAAAGGTAATTTTCAAATAAAATAATTAAAATTGGTTATGGATTGGAGTTGGAGTCGTTGACCCCCACGTTTGGGCCCCAAACAAAAATTTAAATGTGCTTATTTTCAAGAATGTACTTGAAAATCAACGTATTCGTCCTTGAACCCAGCCTTTATAAGGTGAAAGCTCTCTGGTTTAAAAACATTCGATTTTGGGGTCGAAATTCCGCGGAGAGTTCAAAAGGTGAAATTGTTTTTTCTGAATTAAATATGGATAATGTAAATAATAAACCGAATTTTGGGGCCCAAACGAGCCGCTCCCGCTGACTGCTGGTATGTAAAACTTATTGGGACTTAAACAAAACGAACAATGGCCTCAAAACTCTCCAACTGATTGGTCAAAAGCCATTCCGTCGATTTATGCGCAACTTCCGCACTTTCCGATTCGCAAGCGCGAATTTTGTCGAGAACAAATTGAATGGTAAAATTGGTATTTTTTATGAGTTTATTCTCCATTCCGGTTTGAACTAAAATTAGAATAATTAAAATTCGTTAGTGAATGGCTTAACAATAAAAATGTAATTGCTTTTTGATTGTGTCGTTCACTCGGCGATCGATTGACTGCTGATGACACGACACGTTCATGTAAATAAATAACTTCGGAGATAAGGGGGGGGGGGGGAAGGCCATGCTCAAAGTCACCCGTCTATTTAGAATACTTATGATGCATATTCGATTACTTATCAGCAAAGCATTCAATAATCATTAGAAAAATCATTAGATGAAATGACCGGATCCGGATAATCCAGTCCGGTAGGGTTCGGACGGGCGCCCGGGTCGGGCGGGCAACGGGCGGGCATTCGGCCGGGCGGGCGTCCGACCAGGAAATATTCGCTCCGGGCTAAAGCCCGGTATTTGCCCGGCAAAGCCCGCCCGGCCCTTTTTGGGTTGCCCGGGAAAAAGCCCGCTCGGCCCCAGACCGATTATCCGAACCCTACGGTCCGGTCACCGGACGTTTTGTAAATGAAAGGAGTTTTTAAAATATTTAATTTTAATTCTGTTTTAGCGCTCTCCCTCCCCATTAAGCGATGCGAATTTTGTTTATAACTTGTCTTCGGAATTTATGTGGCAGATGAATTTGGAATGATTCGACGAATAAAGGCAAAGCAATGATTGCCAGAAGCCATTGCCCACCCCCCCCCCCCCGCCCCCGCCGGCGTTGATTACCCTTTTAATATCCTAACTTATTTTGTTTGTTGTTCGTTCTTTGTCCCGCCCATATGCCCCCCATCCCATCCCTCCGGCGATTCTTTTTGGTGAATAAAGGAGGTGTTGAAAGCAAGGCGACGACAACTCCAGCCCCAGCGGCGATAATAAGCATAAATGCACATCCAAACATTGCTAATTCTATCCAAATGATGTGAATCAACAAATGGTGCATAGTTAGAAAGAAGACGAAATATTTTGAAAGATACCACAAGGCACGATAGCCCCTCGGGCGTAGGCTTTTGGCCTTTAGTGAAACTTTTTAGGTTAGTTTCTTTGTTACCAATGCATATAAATATTTATTGAAATGATTCTCAAGCAAATTCTGGTTTAGGTATAAATGAATGTCTTAAGGTTAGCATTTAATATGAATAAATAAATATATAACCAAATGGGAATTTAAGTGAAAACCTAAAAACTGTCAAAATGTGAAGCAAACAATGCCACGCTTATCATGGAGCGGTTTTGGGTGTCGGCTTCTACGAATAAATGTAAAATAATAAGTCGCAGCACACTTTTTGCTCTTTCTATGTGATGATGCCCAACCATTCGTTTGATTTATTTCAATTCGGCGCGGACGGCACGCACCGCGTCGACCATGGCGCGCAGTGCCGCCTCCGTCTCGGGCCAATCGCGCGTCTTCAGGCCGCAGTCCGGATTGGCGAACAGCCGGGAGGCCGGAATGTACTTGAGCATCGCACGGAGACGTGCCTTCAACTCATCTACGGACGGCACTCGTGGAGAATGGATGTCGTAGATGCCGGGCCCGACCATCAGCGGGTAGCCGAAGCGATCAAAGCAAGACAGCAGACTCAGATCTGAAGATGTCAGCGCCATTACGTCAACAAAAGATCGATCCTTTTATGAAAATGGAAATATAAAAATATTCTGAAAACTTTTAAAAATAAATTGCAATATTATTAATCGTTCGTTTATTCAACCAATCCACGGACACGTACCCGAACGAGAGCACTCTATGCAAAGAACGTCCGCGTCCAACTCCGCAATGTGCGTGAAAATGTCGCCAAAGTCGGAATAACACATGTGGGAATAAATCTGAGTGGAGTCCGCAACACAACCAGTGGAGATCTGAGCAGGACGGGAAGTGAACAATGAAATTGCAAAAGCCAACAGTTTATGGTTAACGTAAATGAACGTATCGACGAACTTTTTGGCCCAATCACCTTAAATGCCTGCACGGTTATGGTCAGGTAGTCAAAGTGATGGGCCGGGTCCAACGGAAGTCCTTCGCGGAATGCCGGCTCGTCCATTTGGATGCAGTTAATGCCCTCCTTCTCCAGCTCGGCAACTTCGTCCCGCAAGGCCAACGCAACCTAAAAAAGGCAAATTAAATTGATTAAATAATGTAAATTTATAAAAACGCAAAAATTGCCTGAAAAACGGTGTCCTTTTGTGGCTGATCGTTGCGCACGAAGCTCCACTTTAGGATGGTCATTGGCCCCGTCAGCATTCCTTTCACCGGCTTTTTGGTCAGCGATTGGGCGAATTTGGTCATGGCCACAGTCATTGGGCCGGCCCTTTGCACGTCCCCGTAAAGCACCGGAGGCTTAACACAGCGCGACCCGTAGGACTGAAATGGAAAACCAAAATTATTCACATAATTTATTTATCTAATTGTTTTAGTACCTGAACCCATCCATTGGAAGTGACGCAAAAGCCATGCAAATGCTCGGCAAAATATTCGACCATGTCATTACGTTCAAATTCGCCATGCACAAGCACATCCAAGCCTGGAACAAGAAGCCTTTATGACGAATGCCTCTCGGGGATATATCCCACCGATATTCTCCTGCAGGCGAATGCATCGTTCCGTCTCCGCGTTGATGAACGCCCAGTAGTCGGCGTCCGCCATTTTGTGTGCCTTGAATTTAGCACGCATTGCGCGCACCGTCGCACTTTGCGGGAACGACCCAATCGTTGTGGTGGGGAGAGACGGCAACTTCAAACACGTCTTCTGCTGCACAATGCGCTGGTCATAGCCCGTCTGTCGAAAGTACGACGCAATGCCAGAGGCCTAAAGAATGGACAAAAAATGGCTTAATTCAAAAAGCATTTATTGCTCTTCCACCACCTCAATGCTAATGACCCGTTTTTTGACGGGTGCGTTGTGTATCAAAGGCGACACGGAATGGTCCTTCAGAAGGGCATCGTTCTCTTCCAATGCTTTAGCGCAGTCGACACCGTTCAACAATTTGGCGATGGTTACCACTTGCTCGCACTTTTCAATCCCTGAAAATTGAAATTAAAATGTCCCTGAAAAAATATTTGTTATAATGCAATTGCTCACCAAATGACAGCCAATGGAGTATTTTGGAAGAGTCCAAGCCGGTCACCACTGTCTTCGGCACCTCCGCACTGTGTTTTTCCGCTTTGGTCGAGTAGGGCACGTGCAGTAGACTGCACGACGTGCTGACCAACACGCGCCCGGGCGCCAAGCGTTGAACCACACGCAGCGCCTCAGCGTGGCACTGACGCAACGGACTCAGCCAAACGTTGCGACCGTCGACGAGGCCCAAAGAGACAAAGCAATTGGGGGGCAACGCGGACAGAACCGGCTCCAATTGCTCGGGAGCACGGACCAAGTCAATGTGAATGCCAGTGCCTGAAAGAATGCCATTTCCAAATTAAATTCCCAAGTCGAGAATTTCAAATTAAAAAATGAAACATAATGCCAACGGGGGCCGTGTGTTTAAACTTTAAAGCACTCGTCGCGCATATGCCCTCAAGAAATACACCACCGACTAACCCTCAGGCAAATCCTTGACAATTTGCACATTCTTCGCGATGGAATTGAAATATGTGGTGAAGACAAGATGTGCCTTCTTCGCTGTCACTTGCTGCAATGTTTGTGCCATCTTTCGGAATGCTTCGTAATATGCTGGCGCCTCATTGTCCGCAAAAGTCAGTGAAAAAATTGGCTCGTCAATTTGAATCCATTTTGCTCCGGCATCAACCAGCGATTGAATGACCTGATTTAAGTGATTTTTGGTCAATTTAATTAAAACAATTTTTTGTACTTAAATGAAAAAATGGATTTGGTCTAAATGTTCCATTTGGGTTCGTCCTTTTTTATCACTGATCAGGAAGGGATGTATCTGATCATTTATGGGACCAGAATTCTGTTTTTATTAATAAGAATAAAATTAAATTGTGCATTAGGCTAAAAACATGCAATTCCCCCTCCAGCATTTACACTTTACCTGCACATAATGGGGCAACAGCGAAGAGAGCAGCTTCAGATTGGCCAGCTTTTGCTGTTCTTCCGTGGCCAATTCCTTCCTTTCTCCAACACGGCTCAAATGCAAAAAGGTCACCGGGCCCAAAAGGACGGGCTTTGTCAACAAATTGAGCGCACTTTTGGCCAACAAAAAATCCTTCAGCGGCTTGTTGAAGCCAACCGAAAATTTTTGGTCCGTGCTCAGCTCGGGCACAATAAAGTGATCTGACAAATTTTTGAAATAAAACTCAAATTTAACCCCAAAATTACAATTAGTGTCGAACCACTTCTTCATCGGTAATGCGGGCACATCCGCACCCTTCTCCTGAAGACCCCGCGCCATGGCAAAGTAAAGGCGAAGATGTGACGGTACGCCATTGAGTTCGGCTGCTGTTTTGTACCTGCGTAAGTTTTTGCACTGATTAAAACAGACATTGCACATGTCCTTTAACAATGGCACAATGTCCTTTAAACAATGGCACAATGTCCTTTAAACAATGGCACAATGTCCTTTTAACAATGGCACAATGTCCTTTTAACAATGGCACAATGTCCTTTAAACAATGGCACAATGTCCTTTTAACAATGGCACAATGTCCTTTTAACAATGGCACAATGTCCTTTAAACAATGGCACAATGTCTTTTAAACAATGGCACAATGTCCTTTAAACAATGGCACAATGTCCTTTAAACAATGGCACAATGTCCTTTAAACAATGGCACAATGTCTTTTAACAATGGCACAATGTCTTTTAAACAATGGCACAATGTCCTTTAAACAATGGCACAATGTCCTTTAAACAATGGCACAATGTCCTTTAAACAATGGCACAATGTCTTTTAAACAATGGCACAATGTCCTTTAAACAATGGCACAATGTCCTTTAAACAATGGCACAATGCCCTTTAAACAATGGCACAATGCCCTTTAAACAATGGCACAATGCCCTTTAAACAATGGCACAAAGTCCTTTAACAATGCTTAAAAATTTTTGTTTTTCACCTCGGCGGGACAGCGTTGAAGAGGCAAGCGCAGTCCAGCACGTGGTCATACAAAGAAAAGTCGCCGGATGGAATCAAATCAACGCCCGTTGCCTGTAAACATTTAATAAACGACGAATATTTTATTGTCTTTAAGCACCTTCAACTGTTGCCAGCGAAGGATCTGCAGCTGCTCAATGTCCTTCTCGAACTTGTCGATTGAATTGGTCAATTCGGCATTGGAAGACCCGTCGAATCGCAGTTTTGCTTGCTCCTTCCAAAATGACTCGACGCGCGTTTTCAACTCGCGATTCGGGCCCATTCGGCTGAAGCCGCATATTGAGGACAAAACTTTTGTGTTCGGATTGCTGCACATTACACAGCCTTTCTTTTTAGTAACAGTGCCAGAAACCTTGCTTAAATTAAATTTTTTTACTTTATTTACAATAAAAAGGAATTTCTTCAAAGGTTTTACGAAGTAAGCCTTCTCATTTTTTAAGACATGACAACGACATGAATGTAATTTTGTTTCGATTAATTAGGTTAATGAGTTTATGACGGAGTATGAAAAAGAAATTTCTTAAGTAATTTTTCGAAAATTACAAATATTATAAAACCTATTAGCATTTTTAATTTCCAAAATAAAGAATTGATGTGGGTCCTAAATAATTTGTTAATAATACTCCAAGATCTCTGAAAAACAATATTTGAGAAGATTATATTACGAATAAAAAGAATGGGTCGAAGTACAAAATTTGCACAGTGAACCAACCCAACCCATTCATTATGCCTTATGCCTTCCATTTCCCACACATCAGCACATTTTGTGACCGACGAAAGGTTATTTATACAAAGAAATGGAAGAAACGAGCGGAGATAATGGCGCGATAAGAAAAAACGATTTTGGGGGGGGGGGGGGAAAGGGGGGGGGGGTAAAAAGGGGGGGGGAATTGTTTTGGTGGTAGTGACCCATTTGGAAAATTCCCGCTTGGAGAAGAGATGCGCGGGGGCAAAGTGTTGGGGGGCAGATGAACATTAAAGATATGGGAAAGGTCCGGCGGGAAAAATTTTCAAAAATTTTAACGATGTGTAGAAAATTTGTCAAAAATAATTTACAACTTTTTGGTTCTGAGAGGGAAGTCGGCGGTGCCGATAGGTGCCGCCGTGGAAATTTTTTGAATTTTTGACTCGATATGTTAAGAAAATTGGTCCAATAATTACAAATGTTGCAAAACATTTTTGTGTCTTACAGCTCAGATAATATGTTGAAAAAAATGTTCAGTGGAAATTTTTTATTTCGACAGGTCCATAAGAGAAATTTGCAAAAAATTCAATGAATGATTTTCATTTGGGGGCATTTTTTTTTAATTTTCCAATATTTTATTGCAGGGTAAGTAAGCACTCTGCTGGTTACCGGGATCCAATGCTGACAAACGCAATTGCACCGCCAGTAGCGTTCTCTCGCGCTTAATTAAAATTGTTTTTTTTTTCGCATTTTTTTAAAATTTTCAAATTTGTGCTAAAGTTGAAGAAACTCCGTCGGAGTTCATACGGAGATGACAAAAGGTACCACGGCACAATAGTGCCTGAAAATCCAGTCGTTAGTTATTACACATTTTATTCAAGTTAATTTTAATAGAGAATATTTAATTTCTGATTACGATAAATAAATTTTAATCTATAAATCGTCTAAACAATGATTTTTTGAATCTGATTTTTATAAACATTGTGACGGATTGTGCCATTTAAATTTAGCCGTTCTTGCTGATTCCCATATATTAGGGGCATTTAGAGTGTAAGCCAGGACAGGAGTCTTTTAAAATTGGATGAATAAAATTGAAATGAATTTAAATGAATTAACCTTTTGACAGCGTCCCCCCCCCCCCCCCCCGCTGCTTTAATTTATACAAACATAAAGAGGCGCTAAAATTGGAAATGCATTTTTGCGATAGAATTTGAAAGAAAGTTGAAATTGGAGATTTTATAATATATACTACATAAATAAACCTTAAAATATAATTAATTGAAAAGGCTGTCACAATAATTAAAATCTGGAAACGACTGAAAAACTGAGATGATTTTGAACGCTTTTCTCTGTAAATTTAATTCTGAATTAATTCGAAGACTTTGAAGCTCTAAATTCAGAGTCTTTCACAAAAGCTCTTTCATTATCTTTTCATTTCTTACTTTACGAAATTGCATAATTTAATACAATCTTCAAGCCTATCTTTTAAAACAATTAGTGCCGATATTGAAAATCAATTTTTATTCAATAAAATGAATTATCTGATTTTTTATTAAACAGAGGGGGGGGGGGGGGGGGGCTTCTTTCATTTATCAATCCAAACATTACAATTTTGTTTCTCGCGCAAAGAAATGAATTTTCTGCCAAAAATAAATGCCAAATAGGCCGATCACTCAAAAGCTCTTTCCCTCCCCATAAAATAAGCAATCGCCGCAATCTTTCAGAAATTCCATTTGTTGCTGTGACAATGTTTCATAAGCCGCTAATTGTGCTGGTTGTTTGCTTATCATCGCATGCAACTCAAATATTTGGCGTTTCCCCTGAACTTGCCCAATCGTCGGATTCGGAGAAGAAACATTGGTAGGCATGCCAAAACCCATGTAGCATTCATTGCTTAAATACCTAATTAGTAATTACATTAAATCTTTTGTTATGAAGGATAATGCCCTTGTCGGATGGAATGCGATTTGTGCACTGTCAGGACGTCTATTCGCGAACGATGCCCCAAAGCGATGAGCAAGTTCAGCTTAAATGGATTGTGACGCAAAAGCATTGCTTTGGCGATGTGGCCAAACATTTTACTGCGCCAAATCGCTATTTCCGTCAGCTCCGCGACAAAATTAACGCATGGAATGCCAAGCTGGTGAAGGCGAAAAGTGCCGTCCTAAAAATTGGCAGTGGCGCCGCGTGTCCGAGCAGTTCAGAAACTTGTGTAAGAAATAAAAATAATGTGTTTATTTTATTGAATTCATTTGCAGGCAAAGGATCGCAAATGCTACCAATCCAGGGTTTTGTTGCGCAATTTCAAATTTCATCCAATTTCTTTAACCAAAAAAGATTTATGAATAAAATATTTTAAACTTTTGAATAAATTTCAAATTTTATGCTTAAATTAATTTTTTAAAAGCTTTTGAATGCAATTTGGATGGTTTTTCGTGCTCAAAACCTCACAATTGCGCAATATTTCCTGCAAAAACTTTTGAACAATAATGAGAAGGAACAATTGGGGGAGGTGAATAAGGCCATTGTAAATTAAAATGTTAATATTTTGAAATTCTCAGGTCATACAAAATTTGGAGCGACAGGGAAAGACTTTCGACCTGTCCAGATATGAGAACAAAATGAGTTCTTTAGCGGCGGATTTGGAGAGCATTAATTTACAATTGGAAGAGAAATTTAAATATTTTTTAGACAAAGTCAATGCTAAAAATGTATGAAATTAAAGCTCATATTTAAAATTATTAATTAGTTTATGCTTATCCAATTGCTTTATTTGTAGGACACCAGCTACAGAATTGACTATACGTTCAAAGACCATTCGGATATTATAAAAAACATCAAAGAAGAATTGGCCAAGGTTAAATTGGATTGGACGCGCGAATCCGACGGGTTTTGGACAACTGGTAAAATGCCTAAAATTCCAATTCTTTTTCTCAATATTTATAGTAATTTTGAAACATTCAGATATGCGTCCCGTTGTGCGCCAAACGATTTGGTTGGTTCGCCATGCCCAAAGGGAAGATAATGTGGACGAGAATTGGTGTAAGGACAAGGACGAATTGGCAAAGCAGGACTCGCCGCTGTCGGAGAAGGGCATTCGGCAGCAGTCGGAGGAGCTCGCAAAAATGTGGGGGAGTTGGGATGGATTGGGGCTCATTGTCAGGTCCTTCTTGCCCTTTACGGGACTGGAAAGAATTTTTTGGAATGAAAACGAATTGTCCAATTATTTGTTAAAATGTAAAGGTTCGCCAACATAAAAGTGGACAGACTTTTCGCGTCACCATTCAAACGGTGTCTGGAAACGGCACATGGACTTATCGGCGGCGAAGAAGGCGGACGGGGCGTCTTCATCAATGTCGAGCCGGGATTGTCCGAAGTTTGCAGCTAAAAACATATCAAATTTTGAAGCAATTCCAATTAAAATTTCCTCAACTTTCAGTTTCACGGAATTTCCAATATCCACGTCGGATTTGACGAACCTTCGGACTCGCATCAATTTCCGCTAATCGACCCTAATTACTGGCCAGTTTTTAACAAACGGTAATTCTGTTAACAATTAAAGCTTTTCCTTTAAAATCCCTTAAGAGCCCTTGTAACAATGGAAATTGAGCGACGACAAAGAAAAAGAGACGCCAACGATCACGACTTTGTGACGCTAAAAACCATTCGGCACATTTTGGAACGCAATTCAAACGGTGACATTTTGTCGCAGCAATAATAAATAAATACCCAATTATGGCAAATATTATTTTAAATTAATATTATTATTTTAATTATTTAGCCGAGAACATCGTGTTGGTGTCCCATATGTCCAACATTGGCCTTCTGCTTGAACTGTTGGGCGCCGAATGGGCGGCGGTGGGACAGGCGACCGTCAGCAAATTGGTCAAATACGAAGAGAATGTTGGCCATAATTTGGATGTATTGAAGCAATTCCGTGTGGAATACGTCAGCAGTGTAATGCATTTGTCGGAACGTACCGATGTGCATGCCCACTGAACCCCCCCCCCCCCCCCCCCCCCCCCCCTCCCCTCCAAGGCAAAATCCTAATAGGGATTTTCAGGGCCTTTGATCATGAATTCGACATTAGATTTGTCAAATCTGTTTATGCCACCGTGATTTTCATCAAGTACTCGATATTTTTTTACTCATTAAGAAAAGTTGCAGCAATTCAAAAAAAATGTGCGGAAACAACTATATAAAAGGTTATGAGGTGGGACTCAGTCAACCGGTATCCAAATGGTCTCTGATCGACTTGCCTCACCCCCAGATCGATCGGTTTAAACGCATTTCCTAAACTTAGGACCTTTTTTTCGTGCTCAGATCCTCGAGACAAAGCGACCGGTATATCATAGTGATGTTCGAGAGTCTCGAGTCAAGAAATTTCTTGGTTTTGGCTCTCGGTCTCAGGGTCATTTCTTGGTCTAGGAAAACGAGACTCGAGACCGAGACTTTTTTGCACGTTAAAGATTGATTTTTTTGGTGAGAAAAATGGTGTTTAGCAAATTTTAGGTACATTTTCCTAATTAATTTTTTTCCCCGGCGGCACCTATCGGCACCGACGACCCCCTCCCTTTCCCTAAAAGCTTAAAGTAGACTTAAGAAGGCCACTGAAAAAAAGACCTTCAAAATAATAAATACTGTTAATATTCAAAAGATATTTATTAAAATAAATTATTTAAAAAAACAATTTTTTAATTCACTTGAAAATTTTTCCGTTGTTTTTGGGCCTTTTTCCAGCTTCCGTTAAAAAAAATCTTTCCGTTTTTTAAAAATAAATTTTCGCCCATCCCTGATATGTACCCCTAAAAATCGACATTACAAATTTTTTTATTGAATTTTAAAAAAAATTCGAAAATCTCGGTTTTTTTGGCTTTCGGTCTCGAGATTATTCCAGGATCGCGAAAAAAAAATGAATAGAGTCATGTCGATCTGCGGAGGAATTTTTTTGTAAATAAACTACAAAATTAGTCAGTTCAATTTGTAAGTGTAAATCTGTGCATGTTTTGCCGAAGTGAGCGGGCGATAATCCCCGCCGGCGGCCGGCCGACTTTTCTCCCACAAAAACCCATCCAAAGCCATCGGAGAGACTTAAAGCCCGGCTGGCAGAAGGAAAAGCGGGGGGGGGGGGGAGGGAATGCCGGGAGTTAAAAAAGGCGGAGGCATTTGCCCGAGGCGAAACGACACAAATTTCCCCGACAACTGCCGTAGGCGTTTTGGTCTCTCCTCCTCCCCCCAGGGGAGAGTTGTTCTCCACTCCGCTTGAATGTCAATTTGTTCACGTAAGAATTGGTCTCGGAAAAACTTTCTTTTTTATACATTGCCAATTGAAAAACAGCCTAAAAGTTTATTGATATTTGTCAAATCAAATTGTTTGAATTTTAAATAATTAATACTTTTTGTTCAATTATTATTAAAAAATAACAAAAGACCGAACATTATTTTCTTTGAACATTAATGCCCCGAGTTTTACCAAATGTTAATAATTCTAATAAAATATCCTTTTTCATGGATAACCAAAAAACATTTTGAATATTTTACATTTGTGTTTTACCGGTTGAATAAATATCTTGCAAAATAATGATTTTCAGACAAAAATGAGGCTTATTTTGCCTGCCAACTGCGGCTTCTGAATTTATGCGAGCCCTGTTTAAAATATAAAATAGATTTTTTGAATGGAAATTCCCCGAGGAAAAGTTTTGGCCGAAAATTTGTTTGGCAAACTTTCGACCAGCAGATGAGGCCACCAAGCCAGCAGCGCAGCTCATTTTCTATTTTCCAATGCCAAAAAGAGAAAGTGAGCGCATTTTATAATGAAATATAAATTTCTGCCAAAATAAAAGAAACAATCGTTGCCTAATTATTATTATTCACAAGGTTTTTGGTCAGTCCCAAAAGTTCGATTGATTTTCGTGACAATTTATTTTTTAGTTTTATGTGCCCGCAATTTTAATTCAAATTTCAATAAATGTTATATGACCGCCGTCCTTGTCAGCCGTTATGTCGACCGCCGGATAAAAGGGATTTTATGGAGTAATTTCAGTGTTTTTAAATGCGATTATATTTCTCGTTAAGACATAATTAGGGGGGGGGGTAGGGGGGGGGGAGGGCTTCTCCTTCCATTTTGTTTCCTTTTGGTCATGGAATTTCCCAGACGTTGTCACGGATATCCGGATATGATATCCGCGGATATATCCGGATACGGACGGATAACGGATATAGAATTTCGGAAAGTCACGGATACGGACGGATAACGGATAATATGAAAACCCCACTTATCCGCATATATCCGCTGTATATCCGCGGATATCCGGATCTGGGATTTTGGAATGTCACAGATACGGACAGATAACGGATATGAGATTTTGAGCACGGACGGATACGGATACGAAAATTCGTATCCGTGACCACGCCTGGAATTTCCTACCATTTTTATTACATTTTGTGCAATACAAAAAAGTGTCAATTTTTTGGGTTTTGTGGCAGCCTGAGCATAACAACCTTTTAATTTTTTTATTAATAAATTATATAAATATAATTCCATTGCAATTCCCTGTTTTTTGAGGTATAATCCGGCAAAGTCCGCCAACGATTTATACCAAAGTTACGACCCAATGGTCGGCATCGGAACCGCCGGCATTTTGCTGCTTTTTATCACTTTAATCACCGCCAAATCGCTGCTGAGGTGGATGGTCAAACAATGGCGGCTGCACAAATACGCAAAACGGAGAAAAAAGCAGCAAAAGTCCAAAAAGGCACCGCAATTTTACTTTTAAATATTTGAAGCAATTTAAATGATTTTTTTGTTTTGTTTTTAGCTGGTGGCTATTGTTTCGGAATCCGCTGACAATTCGCTGGCGACGAATGCACGACGAATAATTACTCAAAACGCCGTTGGGCAACAAATGCACCCAAACGGAAACGTTGCTTTACGTCAATAATAATTTATTACTTCAATTTTCAATTCATAAAAAATGTTTATTTTGTTACTTTGAAATAAATTAACGACAAAAATTGCGTTAAAGTATATGTAAAGACTCGCTACCGTTGCCTGCATAAAAACTCAGTGACGTAAGGCTCGACGACATCGAGACTCTCGAGCACTGCAAGTCTTGGTCTTTGCTGTTTGACTTTACCATTGATTGTCAAATTTGATGTAAGCACAATGGCCGAATGAATGAATGGGCTGTTGCCCCCCCCCAAATCGGCGGTGGACAGTGACTGGACGGACGAAAGTCGGCTTATCCGGCCGACTCGGCCACAGCCACCAGTCAGTCGGGAGTCGGCTTGCGCACCTTTGGCCATGCGGTGCTTTTCCACAGCTTCCCACTGAAAAGAATTACCAACATTTATACCACTCACCCGGTGATCGAAAAAGGCCTTTGTCGTCGTTGCCCATTCACAACCACCAGAAGACAAAAAATAAAAACATGGATTTAATTGTGAGTTTATTCGACTTTTTAAGAAAAATCCAATCACAAATATGTAAATTAAAAAAATTACGATAAACTTTTGAGCGTCGTCAAAGTTTTAATAGTTATTTTAAATGGTTAATTTTCAATTTTCAGATTCCGATCGATGATCAGAATGAGAACTTATCGGCAAGCAGAAGGAGGAAACACAAAACAATTGAAAACGAAATGGCCAAGGCCAACGGATTTGTCGGATGGATGGACGGAATTGGCCAAAAACTGGCTGAATCGTTGTTGCAACGCAAAAAGAGTCGTCTCAAAAAATCGCGAATCTTTCAAATTCGCCAATTTTTACCAAAATGTGTGCCGATAACGCAGTGGCTGCCCGTTTACCGTAAAAATTTAATTAAAAAAAGTAAAACTTTTTTTGTTTTGTTTAAGGTTGGCGTGACTCATTTTTTGTGGATCTCTGTGCCGGACTTACGGCAGCTGTATTTTCAATTCCTACAGGCATTTTCACATTTCTCTTTCTATGAAAATTTTAAAAATTTAATCAGCTAAATATTTGTAAGAGTTTTTAATATAAATGAATAAACTAAAACCAAATAAATTTGCTGTAAAATCAGAAGTTTAGGCATTGCTCATGCTGGCATTTGTGGAGTTGCGCCTGTATATGTAAGCTTTATTTTGTTTGCTTCTCCCCAAGAGCCCCCCCCCCCGGCGGGGATGCTGCCGGATATGCCATAACGGGGGGGGGGCATGACTCATACAAAAGCTAAAAAAGTTAAATAAATTGCTTGAGGGGCTCTACACGGTCATTTTCCCGACTTTCTTCTACATGCTTTTCGGGCACTCCCGACATAATGCCCTCGGGGGCTTTGCGATTCTTTCACTGATGACGCGGGCCGCCATCGAAAAGGCTGATCGAATGTTGGTCATTGATCTGTCAATGTAAGCAATTAATGTGAACTGATCAGGACAGAACCAGGGCAAACTTCAAAAAAGGCACAAAATAATTATTTTGACTTCACTAGGCCGGCAGTTAATCAAACATGGCCAAATAATAACGGTTCGACGGCATTTGCAACTACAGTCCCACCATATAAGCAGCAAATGCTAAATGACGATCAGCAGACATTTAACGACACGTTGGCGATCATGAACAGCACTATGTTGGAGGACGGCAGTTTGAATACGCTAATCGATGAGGTCGGTTCTAAAATAAATTGCCTTATCCAAAAAGCCATAGTTTTCCAAAATAATAAAAATGCTCAAAAAACCCTCAGAACTCTCTGAACACATCGATGATCATCGCCGAGCTGAACTCCACCTTCGACAGCGTTGCCAGCACCTCCAGTAACCCGCTGCTCAGTGACCCCATTCAACTTTCGGTGGCCAACACGCCAATTGGCAACTCGAGCATGGACAGCCAAAGCAGACGTGAAATGCGAAACATCAAGCCAATTCACATCGCAACAGCAATTTTGTTTCTCAGCGGAATCTTTCAGGCAAAATTAACCCAAAAACTTTTTTGAACTATTTATTTATACATTTAATAAACAATATTTTGTTTTCGAAGAATACGGCCCAAAAATAATAGCCTTTTCGCGTTGGTTTAAGCTTTTTTGGCCAAGTTTAAAATAGAATATTTTGCATTTTGGCATATCGGTGCATATTTTGGCACTTTCCAAAAATACTAAAATAATATGCGAAAAAGCTTTAAATTGACTTTATTAGACGTCAAAAGAAGGGAAAAAAAAGAAATATTAACAAATGGTGCACTAAAAGTGCCATTTTTGGTGCATATAATCCGGGCCCTATTGGTAATGTTTAGATTTTGATGGGAATATTTCGTCTCGACTTTTTGTCTTGCTATTTTTCGGACCAAGTTATGAGTGGCTTTGTGCTTGGCGGATGCGTTCATGGTCCTATAATTTACGCTTATTTATTAAACAAATAAATTATTTTAGTATTTTTTTCACAAATTGGCGATATGTTGGGCATTCAACATTTATTGCCGAAACGCTCGGGAAGAGGCTATCTTTACGAGGTACGATTATTGGAACTTTTTGATTGGTTTATTTGTCCGTTTAAAATGGCACTTTTTCAATCGTTTTAAGCGAATTTTGGACATCAACACCAACTTGGGCAGCACTCACCCTCCAACCACCGTGATCAGCTTCTGCTCCATCGCCTTTTTGGTGTTTACCCAACAAATTTTAGAAGTGAATATCAATTTTAAACAAAATGAATTTTCGTATAATTTAGCCATGGCTCGGGACGGCATTTCAATTTCCGATTCCGTACGAATTGCTGTTGGTTTGTAAATAAATTATTAAATGGCCTTTTGAAAAGTTATTTAGGTCATTTCGTTAATTGATATTTAAAGGTCATTATTGGCATAACGTCGACTAATTTTGCGGACCTTTCAAATCGCCATTCGATTACGGTAGTCGGCAACATTCCAACAAAGTAAAACATTAATTATCCTTTGAGTTGGCAAAACTAATTTAAACAATTAATCTTTCTGAATGGCATAAATTCTTTTTAAGTTTCCCGCCGCCGTCGCTGGTCCATTATGAATTGGTGCCGTTTGTGTTCTTTGACGCCATTGGCATCGCCGTCACTGCGGTTGCGATGCATTTGACGGTGGTCAAAATAGTGGAAAATCGCTATCATTACAAAATCAACAGCTGTCAGGTGCTAAATAAAATTGGACAACAATTAAAAGATCGCTTTTTTATCTTTGCATTTTTTCAAAAATGTTTTGCCAATCGCCAGGAGTTGTACTCCTTGGGACTGTCCGGCATTTGCTCTTCCGCTTTCCCCGTCTTTCCGATCACTTCCATTTTTGCGCGAACTTTAATCGGAGACGCTGACGAAAACAGCACCCAGGTCCAAACAATTTACAAACAAACAAAGAATTTAACCGCCGTTCTTCAACAGATGACCACCTGTTTTTCCACACTTTCATTGCTCACTGTCATTCTGTACATTGGCCCGGTGTTGGAATATTTGCCGAAAGTATTAAATTATAATAAATAAAACAATTAAATTTACTTTTTTTAGTGCATTTTGGCCTCAATTGTGGTTTGCTTTGCTATTTGCATATTTTAGCAGTTCAAAATCCCCCCTTTCAGATGGTTTCCATTTGCACTTCTTTCACAAAATTTCGCGAACTGCGCGAGCTTTGGCCGCTTTTCAAAATTGATTTTGTAATAGAAATTTCGACAAAATTAATTAATAATAATATATTTTAATTTAATGTTTTTCAAATTTGCATGAATTTCTAAATTTTTAAATTACAATAAATCTTCTGAAATTTTAGGTAATTTTTCTGGTCAGTTTTTTGTTGACTGTTTGTTATGACATTGCCGAAGGATTGACATTTTCTGCGCTGTTCAGCGCCTTTACCATTGTCGTTCGTGACCAATGGTACTTAAAGCGTAAAATATATTATATTTGCATTAAGAATTTTACATTTTAATCTGAATTTTGAATTTTAGGCCTAAATGGCATTTTCTGACGCATGACGAAGAGTTGGACGAGTATAGAGAGATGCCGAAGGAGTTGCTGCAGCAAGTTGCAGATGAGGGGCACGCCTTCATCATCCGCTACGACGCACCGCTCATTTTCACCAGTGTCCACAAATTTATGAAAGTAATTAAAAAAATAAAACTTTAATTGTGGGGAACTTTTTGATTAGGTCCTACTCCAAAGTATGAAGCGATGGGAGCAGCTTACATCCTACAAAAAGTATCAGAAAGGGCGGTGCCATGAGAACGCTCTGATCATCGACTGTTCCGGCTTCCCATACGTCGACTTCCTGGGACTTCGAACTCTAAAAAAGGTTCCGAATTTACCAAAAAACAAATAATAATTTAGAACAATTTTAGGTCTACAAGGAATTTTCCAGCAAAAATATTGACGTGAAATTCGCTGCACCCAAAGGTACCTTTTTTATTTATAAATTTTATAATTATTTAAATTCCAAGCGCACCTCACGCGGATGTTCCGCCAAAGCGACTTCTTTCAGACGGTGCCCGAACAGAACGTTTTCCAATCAGTCAGGTGGGTATTATTAAAATGCCATCGTCCTTTACTTTATTGCCATTGGTTGCCGCCGTCCGTGTCCATTCTGATAACCCCAAAAAAATTAAAATATTCAAATTGAAATTGCTTTGGCAACTCATAATTTATTTCAATTTCTAACGATAGGCTTTCAAAATTTAGGCAAGCTGTGAATTCGTCGTGCTGTCGTGCCGAGAAATTGCGAGTTGATCAAAGGGCGTTGAAGTTCAAAGAAGAATTGTATTTTTAGGACATTTTGAAATTAAAGTGTCCACTTAAACATTTTGGCAATAATAAAATATTTTAATCTTTAAAGGAATTGATTTCTTACTATTAGGCAAAAACTTAATTTATTTTAATTTAAATAATATTTTACTGTCAAATGTTATCAATCGGTAATTCCAACATAAAGTAAAAGGCAATTAATGTTTATGACTCTTTTGAGAGTACTATGCGCTGATAAGTAAATAACGTCCAATTAATTGGTTATTCTCGACACAAATTGATGAAAATGATTGATTATATTATTATTCGGTTGGCCGCTAAGAATAGAAAAAACGCTTTTGGTTTTGGAAGCGCTAAAAGCATCAAAACTCTGAACAAAAAATGTTTGGAATCACTTTAAAATAATTTGCATTTGTTTATTCTGTTTGTGTAAGGCAACAAAATAATGCATAAAATATCATTTTTTTGTCACTTTACAATTGTTTAGATTTAAAAACAGAAAATTTTATCATTTTGTGGCGACTTGCGACATAAAATAGCAAAGCGAGAGAAGGCCGATGGGAAATTCGGCCTCTGCCGCTATTTCGCCCGACGAGTGGGACGATTTGCACCTCGAGAGCGGATGTGAGTTGTGGCGTAGCGTGGGAGTCTCGCAATCAAAACCAAATTCAACCTTGCTTTTTGAAAAAAAAGTCTTTTCGCGACAACACTGGAGAGGAAAAGCCCCCCCCCCTCCTCCCCAAGGGGGAAAAGCACCCCCCCCCCTTTCCCTCCTCCCCAAGACTGGAGAGGAAAAGCCCCCCCCCCCCCCCCCAAGACTGGAGTGGAAAAGCCTCCCCCCCCCCCTCCCCCTCAACGCTGGAGGGGAAGCTTCCCATTTATTTGAGAGCATTCTTGTTGAAGAAAGAAAATTTCCGGAACGGGAACAGTGAATTAATTCATCAATGTATGTAAAATTTATGAAAAGTGAGCAAAAGGTCACTCAAAACATTGCACAACCGATTCTTGGAATTGGCCCAACAGAAGGACGAAAATGGCATTGAGTTTATGTGCCGAGCCGACTTTGAGTCCATTCCCGATCTGTTGAAGAATCCGTTGGGCTCTCGTCTGATCGATGTGTTCTTTGTGAATGCAGAGTGGGTAAATTTGATAAAAATGCTTTTTTAAATGCAAAAAAAAATGTTCTCACATTTGTTTAAAGCGTCGGCGACCAGAAGCGCGTGTACTTTCGAAATTTCGTCAAAGTGTTGTCTCACTTCCGACCAATAAATAAGCACAGTCCCCATCCGTGGAATAGTCGGGAGGCGAAATTACAATGTTTTTTGATCTTTTGCAAATTAAAAAATGATACTAATTCTGCTGGTTTCAGTTGCGTTCACTATGTACGACTTGAACAGGTCTGGCACAATCACCAAGGACGAATTCACGGAAATTCTCATTGTGAGACGAACAAATGTTTTTATATTTATATATTTTTTAATTAAAAATTACATTAAATAGAGTTTAAGCGAATGATTGGTGGAAATGTGACCAGAGCAAAGGTCGATGCAATTGCGGAGCGGACAATGCACGAAGCTGATCGGAACGCGGACGGTTCAATTACATTTGAAGAGTTTTGTCGGGTAAAAATTAGTTAACAAAAACAATTAAAATATTTAAATTCTTTAGGCTATGGAGAAAACCGACATTGAGGAAAAAATGAGCTTCCAATTTCTCATTTGAACGTCACTTAAAACTTCCATTGCCTAATTTACTCGCTTTGTTCATTTATTTATCATTTTAGAGACCGCTTCTTCTTTTTTTGCTATTAGGTTATCACGAGAGAAGCCCAATAGCATTTATTTTGAAAAATAATTAGGACGACTTTTTAAATATAAATCAAGGATCCCATCGAAAGCTTTTTCGAACTACTAAGAACATTACTAAAATAAGAGTTTGGGGGTGGGCACCTTTAGGTAAAAACAAATTTTTTTAAAGGTTTTAAAATCTGATAAAAGATTTAGCCAAAAAGTGATCAAAACCCGCAAAAAGTTGCGGGGTAGTCTGGGAATTGAACCCAGGACCTCTCGCACCCTAAGCGAGAATCATACCACTAGACCAACTACCCGATGTTGTGATGCTAATAGGAGAAGCATTTAAGCTTTGTGATTCATAAGCCGCCAAAAAGTGATCAAAAACCGCAAAAAGTTGCGGGGTAGTCTGGGAATTGAACCCAGGACCTCTCGCACCCTAAGCGAGAATCATACCACTAGACCAACTACCCGATGTTGTGATGCTAATAGGAGAAGCATTTAAGCTTTGTGATTCATAAGCCGCCAAAAAGTGATCAAAAACCGCAAAAAGTTGCGGGGTAGTCTGGGAATTGAACCCAGGACCTCTCGCACCCTAAGCGAGAATCATACCACTAGACCAACTACCCGCTTGTTATGCCCCTTTATTTTATCCTTTTGTCTTTCTTCTTTAATTAAAAATCATCGCAACTTTTCTCTCTAATCAATTATTGCGCGGAGGAAAAGCGCTGAAGATTTTATATGAATGGAAACTGTCGGTTGCATTAAGTGGATATATTTATTGCTAACATTTTGTTAGTTATCAAATAACCATTTATTCAATAAATTGATGCTATTTTTGAAATTTATAGCAACTTTCATTTTTTCAGAGGCCTTATATTTTATTATTTAATATTTAAATACAAATTAAATTTAAGTTTTTATTTCGCGATATTTAAAAAAATCTTTGTTCAACATTGGTCTCCAACCTTTGAATTTGCCAAATTTCAAATTCATCTCAAAAAATATCTCAAAATGCTATTGCTCGTGAACGTTGAACTGACAAAACATTTAAGCCCTTTTCGGGGGGGGGGGGGGGGGTAGTCAATTCGATGAGTGCTCCGATTTTGTCATCGCTCTTCACATAAATCAAAGATTTTTGAATAAATTCAAAATGTTAAGGGTGATCAGCCGCTGATCGGCCTGCCTTCCCCCTTCTTCCTACGCCCTTTTTATGAATAAACGGACGAATGAATTGAACGAATTAATCAGAAGAATATGCACAAAAATTACCAATAAAAATGCCAAATGCAAGCGAACGAGGGCCAAGGCTTTTCCAACGCATATAAAAGGCTAACGAATGTAAGCATAGGCACACAATTCATTGTTCACTTCCTCGCCAATTCCTTCCAATTTCAGTCCGATCACTTTTTGTTCTTCGTCAAACCTCCGATCAAACTTTTCATCAACAATGGTCGGTCAAATTTTATTTATTACAAAGGTTTTTATCCGTTAATAGTCACTTTCTCGTTAATGGATTTTTCTTTTGCTTAAGGTGGAAAATCTTGAAAAATTCTCTTATTAATTTATTTTTTCTTAAAAACATCCTAATATTTTCTAATTCAGAAATTGTCTCTGTTCCTTTTGGCATTGTTCGGAATTGTGTTGATTTTTGTTGAGGCAAATGACTCATACAACAATGGATATGGTAAAAGCCATGAGCACGGATACGGTATAAAATACAACAAAAGACAAAGTTACAATTTAGTTCTCAACAAAATTAGGTAAAAAAAAGCATTACAAAAAGCACTACGGTAGCGGATCCCACGAGTACGGAAAGAAGAAATATAACCACCACGGTGGTTACGGCAAAGACTACGGGCACGGTGGTGACTACGATAAGGGGTCAGTTTTGTTATTATGAAATTTTTGGCAGTCATTGGGAATTACCATCCTTTTCTTCTGTTTTTAAAAATAATAAATAGGAATAACTAATGTTTGCTTCACAGATACAACAGCTACGGCAAAAAGCACTACGGTAGCGGGTCCCACGAGTACGGAAAGAGTTACGGTAGCTATGGGAAGAGCTACGGTGGAGACTACAAGGGCTACGGAGACCACAAGGGCTACGGAGACCACAAGGGCTACGGAGACCACAAGGGCTACGGAGACCACAAGGGCTACGGAGACCACAAGGGCTACGGAGACCACAAGGGCTACGGAGACCACAAGGGCTACGGAGACCACAAGGGCTACGGTGGAGACTACAAAAGCTACGGTGGAGACTACAAGGGCTACGGTGGAGACTACAAAAAATACTGAGGTCAGACGGCTGCTGATTGCGCACGCGACGCCAAATGAAGAATGTTGATCATTTTGCTTTCTTTAATAATAATTTGGCTTTATTCAAAAAGGGTGCAATTTGTGATCGATAAATTTCTGTGATTTTATTTGATTTTTTTACCATTTCTTTAAACCCAAAGCACCATAAATTGCTTAATTAATCAGCCAACTCTTGCGAATCTACCGAATGTCTAGATTTGGACCTTTGGACATAATTTTTATGGCGCCGTGTATTTTGATGCCACTAATTTACTCCCACTTTTCCCAAAATTGGGCTTCAACGAGGTTCATATAAAGGTGCCAATTTCTTTTTATGGTTTGTATTAATTTTGTCCATTCATCCAAAATGCGGGGGACGCGAAAATCCGTTTTTTTTTGTCAATTTCATGCTAATTTTTGTCGTTTGTCCGCACATTTGGCGCGTTTTCTTGTCTCTATGGTAACACGTTGCCGCTGTGTGCCGTCTCCAATGCGCGACCGTCCTTTCCCCGAGGGTTTACTCATTTTGCCAGGGGCGGAAGTTCTTGGCAAATGTCGGACAAAGGCTCCGAGAGAAGACCCCGGGGGGGGGGGGGGGGGATGAATCAATCAATGAATGGTCAATTAAATGGGAGACATTAAATGGGGGGGGGTAATGATTACTTAGACAAGACAGGCACACTAATAAAGTAACAACGACAACACACACAATGGGAGGACGGACGGCGTGTTGTCCCATCTTGGGCATTTTATTTCATTATACCCAATAAATAACATTTATTTAAGTTCAGAAAAAACAAATTTTTGTCATAAATGGCGTGTTTGGAGTTGTTCAACGTCTTCTTTTTTGAGGATTCACTTTACCAGTGGGGGGGGGGGGGGGGGGAGGGGAGGCGGATGAGAGGATTTTCGATATTTTGGCCCAAAGATAAAATAGCGAATATTTAATTTGTGGGGCAAAATGAGCAAAACTGTGGGAAAGAATAAACATGTCCTCACAGCGCACGTCTTTTAGCGCACAAATCCGCGCAAATCTCACCAATAAATTATATTAACGTTGGTTAAATGGCCTTATTTTTAATGAATTTAAATTCTTTTTTGATATATTTTTGGAATAATAATAAAGTCCGAAATATGCAACCAACCAAATTTTTTAGCCAATCGTCGTCACTCAGTTTCTTTTACATCCATTTTCAATATGTTTCCGCCACATTTATCTTGCAGAACCCATTCCCCCCCCCCCCCGCCCATTATAGACCCTTTACCCCACCCCCCCCCCCCCCCTCCTTAAACGTCCGTTCATGCCCCCCCCCCCCGATGCCATTTGTGCCTCCCCCCCTTCCTTATCCCCTCAGGGCTCAAGCGTATCCATCTCAGACCGCATCCAATTATTCATGCCCCGAGGGCAAAAAAGCGTCAATTTGTAAGAAAAAGCGGAAAGTCCTCTTAATTATGTCCCAAAGATCGATTCGAGTTGGAATTCGCCACTTTTCAAAAAATGGCGCAAAGGGAGAGGGAAACGGTCCTCGGGCCTAAAAACCAATCGGAAAATTTCAGGAATTTTCTTTTTGAATTTTTAATTAAAACGACGGTATTTAAAAGGTATTTTTAAAGATCAATACGCTTGACTCGAGAACAGATTAGATACAATCATTAAACACTAAATAGCAACTTTATTTAAGCAATACATATTATGTGCTGACACAGCCTCAACTAATTTTAATATTTTCATTTGCCGAATTGCGCGTCACTTTTGGCCCAAACCGGTGCTTTGCTTTTGAGCAGAATAAACGAAAGGAAAGCACAGCAATTTACGCTTTTACACTCACAATAATGGCATGCAAATTGGCACTGCAATAATATTCGTCGGCACTGCTTTTTAAACGCGCTAATTTGTAAGCGGCACATTTCCGGTTAGCATTAATCAAAATTCATCAATTTGTACTCAAAATTTTTGAAAAAAACTTGAATTTTAACAAATTTACTATTTCAGCATAAAATTGCCACAGTCTGTCGGCCATACGCCATTGTCCGAGGAGTAACCGCCGCTGTCGCTGCTGCCACGGGCAGCAACCGACACTGACAACGTCTCCAAAGGGATGCCGACAAAGAGGATGGCACCAACCGGCAATTAATGGCATTCCGGCTGGGCCATCACACACACAATAAAGGTATGAATGGTTCGTAAATAAAGATTTGTACAGTCAAAAGTTTTCATAGGAATGAATTTAACTCATTTGTCAGCGTACAATTTTTTGTCAAAGCGTGTGAACTTTTGTGGCACAAATCATTTAGTCGTTGCTTAATGAGAAAATTGTGCTGTTGGCACTTTCCCTGTCCGCCCTTCTCTCTCCTCCAATTGCGGCGTCCCCCCGGAAAAGGAAATCCAATTAAAATGCCTTGGGCAAAATGCCTTAGCATATTTCCCCCGAGGGAAGCGATTCTCACCCCGCGGAGAAGGAGAAGAGGAAAGAGGTCAGATTTCGGCAGCATTTGGTGCCATTGCCAAGCATTTCATGCAAACACAATTAGCGCTTTTTCGCGTTAGGTCACTTTATTTAGGCATAAACAAATAATTTTTATTATTTACATTTATTTTTGATAATGAAAAAGATTGTTCCCCAAAATATTCAGAAAAAAAACACTGAGATCAAAAGAATTGCGCTTATTTCAGCGATTTGATGGTTAATTAATTGGCATTTTTTCTCAGAAAATTTCAAACCTTTTTTAAAGAAGAATATTAAATGTCATTTATAGAAAACAAAGTTTGGCCTTATTTTAATTAATTGATTGTTTTATTCCAACTCTTTCCCTAAGTCAGAATGTTTTGTGAATTTCATCGAACAATTAAACGTTTTAATAACAATAATAATGCATCATCGACCACCGTTTTTTGGCGGTGCCGTCAGCGCAATGCACCACGGCATTAGTGCCGCCGCCCCCACAGTAACTCATCTGACCCCCCACCGCGTCCAATGCAACGGATTTAACCCGTTCCGCCGACGTAAGCAAAAGCGGCATTTTTAAATAAAAAGTTATTTTAACAGAGATAAATAAGCAAGCATGCGGTTACCTTTTTTGAAGAAAATGATTATTGGGTTTCTTTGAATAAAACCAAAAACATTTTTAAATAAAAGTCAATTGTACTAAATGGATAGTAAAATGATCTTTTACATTAATTGTTAACAATGTACAGCTTTAAAAATAATGTAATGTTGACAGGTAATTGAAGTTCAGTGATAAAGTAAACTTTTGGGGGTTCAGCTTATTTTTTGCTGGTTGTTGTTTTTGGGGCTTTATTAGTTACTACGCCTGCGGGGATATATAAATATTTTGTGACTTAATCACAAAATGGCTTCATCCCTCTCGCCTCTAAAGCTTATTAGCATCGATATTTTCTCACACTTTTTGCATCACTAAACCATCACAAACCAACAGCACATCCTCTCCCCCCCCCCTCCATATAAATACTAAAAAACATGCAAAACTGCCAAAACCCCCAAAAATTTTTATTGGACAAATGCAATTTTTTATATGCATAAAAATTTCCATGCCAACATGGCCAGCAGTAATTGTAAAAAGGAGCAAGAAGAAACGGCTGAGAGGTCGCCGGAAATTGGCGGAAATTTTGGGTTAATTATTTGGACAAATTCAGGCGGATTACACGGTCGCGAAACCTCACACTATCAACAAGCCGCATTTTTTGAGCTTGGCGCCATGATTCTCCAGAATATGTTCGGTAAAATTGGATTTAGTTTTAAATTTATTTTGATAATTTAAATACGCCCTTAGGCGCCCTCTCTTTTTTGCGGTTTCAAAAGGACGACGATCTTGTTGATCGGCTGTCCTATTTCTACACGTCCTCCTTCCTCATTATGATGGCAGTTTTGGTCAGCTTCAAGCAGGTGGTTGTTGTTGTTTTCCCCGAATTTAATTTGAAAAAACTTTATCGCTTTTTCACTTTCAGTTTGGCGGCCGGCCCCTGGAGTGCTGGGTGCCTGCGCAGTTCACTTCCTCCTGGGAAGCGTACACAGAAATGTTTTGTTGGTCTGAAAACACTTATTTTGTGCCCGTTGAGGAGGTATTAAATTTTAACTTAATTGAGTTTAATTAATTTAAAAACGGTTCAAACTCAGGACATCCCGGAGGACGTTGCAGAACGCGAGTTCCGCAAAATTTCATACTACCAATGGGTGCCTTTCTTTCTGCTCATTCAGGCAAGTGCAGGCAGCGTCTAGCACGGCACTTCTTTTGCATTTATTTTTGGAAGAATAAAAAATGAACAAAATGCCAACAAAAAAAACATTAATTTCAAAAAGCTTAAATAATATTTCCCTTCCAGGCCTTCCTGTTCTACGTGCCCTGCCTAATATGGCGGCTAATGAGCGACAAATCAGGTAGTGAAGCAGAGCTTTTTAATTTTAAACTTTAAAAAAGGTATTCGCCTGAATGATATTGTGCAGATGGCCACGGAGAAAGAGAACATCGAACCCGAATACCGTAAAATAATTCCAATTTAAGAAAAAATTATAATTTAATTTGCCTTAAGGCATGCGAACCATCGAATCGCTAGCACGGCACATCGAAGCCGCCCTCAGGCATTTTGCATTTCTGATAATTACAAATTAAAAAGCATTTAATTAAAATTTAAATCTGAAAACTTAAAGGTACCAGCACACGGCAACTTCCCGGACACAATACACTCTCCATCGCGTGTTCAAATGCTTTAATTTGCGCTATTACGAGAGCTATGTGACCGGAATGTATTTGGTTTGGCCAACCATTCATTTGAGTAATTAGCAGCCTTTTTAACATTTTAATTCAGGCCACTAAAGTGTTTTATGTCGGAAATGTGCTGACAAATGTAAGGCTTTTTTTAAAAATTAAATTCATAAAATTAAAGAAAAAATTAATTAATTAATTAATTACTTATATTTCCGTTGCATTTTTATTTTAGTTGTTGTTGGTCAACAAATTTTTGGAGACCAACAATTACTCCATTTACGGGTTGGGCGTTTTGTACGATTTGTTGCTGGTTGGCAAATCATGGACACAGTCCGGTTGTTGGGGGATGGCACACAATTGGAATATCATTATTATAATAATTATAATATTGACAAACCAATAATTGAAAATATTTAAATTCAATAATAATTATTACAATTTATGTGAAGGCAATTTCCCGCGCGTAACGCTGTGCGACTTTGAAGTTCGCGTTTTGGGGAACATTCAAAGGCATTCCGTCCAGGTTTTCGGAGACAAAAATTGATTTTTACGACTGAATTTGCCCAAAAAGTGTGTGCTGGTGATCAACATCTTCAACGAGAAGATCTTTATCCTGCTTTGGCTGTGGTTCTGCGTGCTGTTCTTCATCACTTTGTTCGACGGTCTCTACTGGTTCAGCGTGTCGTTGTTCCACAGAGACCGTTTTCGATTTGTCCTCCGCCATTTGGAGGTTTTTCAACCAATTTATGGGATCAAAATTTGCTAAATTTAGCTCACTTCCGACCCGGATCGGCCAGAACTGTTTCGTAAGGAGAAGCGAAAGCAAGTGGAGCATTTTCTAAAAGCATACCTTAAGGTTTTTTGTGTGAAAGGGTTAATTAAGAAAGCACCCATCAATTAGCTTTATTGAAGATTGACGGTGTTTTGGTGCTTCGAATGATCGCTCTTCACGCGGGTGTGATGTACTGTACGGAAATCACGGACGCATTATGGAAGCGCTATCTCTCCCAACACCCGGAGAATCTGATCGACGAAGATTCCGTGTTGATCAATTTCGCACGGTCCAATTTTTTAGATTATTTATTTTGGAATAAATTTATTAGCTAATAACTTTCTTTAGTAATCAGTCCATCCGACGGCGAATTGGCTGCAGTGCTTCTTCAGCATCGTTGGCACCCAATCACAATGGAACTTCCGGTGGCAGTGCGGGCCGAAGGGTCATCCAAAGGTTTTTTTAAATCATTTCAATTAATTGGTAATTTTATAAAAATAAAGATTCATTGTTAACTCATTTCAATTAATTGATAATTATAAAATAAATATATTCATTGTTAAATCATTTCAATTATTAGATAATTATTTAAATATATTTATTGTTAACTCATTTCAATTAATTGATAATTATAAAATAAATATATTCATTGTTAAATCATTTCAATTATTAGATAATTATTTAAATATATTTATTGTTAACTCATTTCAATTAATGATAATTATAAAATAAATATATTCATTGTTAAATCATTTCAATTAATTGATAATTATAAAATAAATATATTCATTGTTAAATCATTTCAATTATTAGATAATTATTTAAATATATTTATTGTTAACTCATTTCAATTAATTGATAATTATAAAATAAATATATTCATTGTTAACTCATTTCAATTAATTGATAATTATAAAATAAATATATTCATTGTTAACTCATTTCAATTAATTGATAATTATAAAATAAATATATTCATTGTTAACTCATTTCAATTAATAGATAATTATAAAATAAATATATTCATTGTTAACTCATTTCAATTAATAGATAATTATAAAATAAATATTATTCATTGTTAACTCATTTCAATTAATTGATAATTATAAAATAAATATATTCATTGTTAACTCATTTCAATTTTGATAATTATAAAAAAAATATTATTCATTTATTTCAGGACAACCCACGCACGACTCTCGCGCTTTCTCTCCTACCGCCAATCGCCTGGGTCCAGTGGCGGGACTCCATCGCCCGGAACGGCGGCGGCTGCGACGGGTGTCACCTACCGAACAACGCCGCGACACTCTGGTGGAGTTGAACAGGTACTTACTGAAAAGGTTGCTATTACAACACAATGTAAAGTTGTTTTATTTGTAACCTTTTTACTTAAATTATAACAAAAAGATTATACAATTCTTATTGTTAGAAGTAAACAAATTCCAACTCTTGTGGAGACATTGTCAATGTTTTAATTCAAATTTGTTGATAATAATTGAAAATCCAGAGAATTTCGGGTTAGGGCCGTCTGTCCCGTTGCTCGTCTCCGTTGCCAACAACGGGGCGAACTGTCGCGGAGGTTGGCTCGGAAACTCACAGCGGACAGTTGAGAAGGGTCGGAAGTCGGTTGCTAATCGGCAGCGACAGCTCCGCCGCCAACACCCAAGTGATCGTCACCCCGTCGAGCAGGTCAGCCAAAGGTACTTCCTCCACTCAGCGGAGGTCGGCACTAGCACAAATCTTTTAGCTCAAAACTTTGAAATCAAATCTCACCTAAAAGTCCGGTTTTAAGTTTTTTTCGGGACTAATTTATTTATTTCTATGCAAAATTCAATGTCCAATTTGTTCCCTTTTAAGGCCATCGTCTCGACAGGACAACCAATTGAAACGGAATCAGCAACTGCAAAACCGCAGTGAGGGGGACGAAATGGATTTGTGTGCCCGAAAGGAGGAGCGTCAAGGAAGTGTGGCCAGTTCGGAGCTCAGTTTCTTGGCAATGTCGCCCACTGTCAAACGAAAATTCTCCTCCAAAGCCTTTAATATTAAGGTAAATTATTATTCATTTTACAAATCAGCGGTTACCGTCGCCAAATCTTTAAACTTTAAAATTGCCTTCCGCTAATTGGCGCTTTCGTCTGACGACATATTTTCCATAAGGCGCCGCTGAAGAGTCCGCTGAAAGCGTTACGCTCTGCCGTTCTGTCCAAAAAGTCCACCGCCTCCGCGGGCAGCGGCGTGTCCATGGAAGAGCCTTCGTCGGCCGTGGCCAACCACCAGCAACACCACCACTCGTCCCCCGCCCTGCCGTCTTCCGCCCCCGCCCAATACCGTCGCAAGATCAGCTTTCTCGGCACAGCCGAAGAAACGGGCGAACTGCCGGAAGAGGAGGAAAGCAGACGCTCTCCGGCGGAAAGGAACACCGCAGGACTCTGACAGATTGATCAGTCTGATCACTCACTCACTGATCATGTTCCGATGTTGTTTCCATGTCCCAAGATGTTGTAATTGTATTGTATTAATGTTGATTTTGCCGTAATAAGAGCATATCTATCATTCGTTTCATTTGTTTGAATAAAATCAGAATTAAAACAGCTCGGTAATTCAGTATTTAGCACTCGCAGTGCTTTTGGTTCTGCAGAATTCTTTTTTCTCAGAAAATTAAACAAACAAATTTTTAAAATTTTATTCAATAAATTAAAGGCAACTTAATTCAATGATTATCGAATTCATTAGGAAGGCATTAAGGAGGAAATGGTCATGGGAATGATGAGATCGTTGAAAGGCGGGCAGAAGACATGGCACAAAAAATCCGAAATATTAATAATTTATATAAACATTATAAGCAAGAAATGTTTCAGGAATACACAAACAAACGAAAATGGGAAAAAATCGTCAAAAACTTTGACAAAATAAAGAAAAATTAATTGGAGGAAGCAAAATATCAAACGTCAGGACATTGCACAACATTTTATAGATAAATAAATTGAAACTGACGCGTAAGTTAATTTTATTTAATCCTTGATGAATCGTAAAATTCGATAGTTTCTTTTTAAATATAAATTTTGTGTTTGGATTTTAGAGAAACAATATTATTATTCCGATAAAGAAAAAAGTAAGCTGATCAAACAATTTTACGAGCTGAAAGAAGAACACATAAGAAGGGGCGACGGATCGTTTTTAACTGGCAATTTGCTCGATAAGAAAGTGGCACAAAAATTGGGCATTTCTCGTCGTCAAATTTACCTATGGAAAAAAGAATTGGGACATTTTATTTTTTGCGCAATTAAATTCCTTTTGAGTGTTTTTGATTTTAATGACAAGAAAAAATAGGGGCTATTTTATTAATAATATTATTATTATGTCAATAATGGTGTAATTTTTAAAGAATTTTCACATTCGAAATATTCCAAATTACCCCCCCCCCCCCTCCCCTCTCCCTCGGAATAAAACCTTTACATTTATTTACAGAAAGTATAAAACGGTACAGCGACGAAGAAAAGCGTAAAATAGTGAAGCAATTCTTTGAATTGAAAGAGAGGAATTTTGAAGTCGAGGAGAACATTGCGCGGATGCTGGGAGTGCTATAAATGGAGAAGGGAATTAATTGGCAATTAAATAAATAATAAATAGACGGATTCAAATTCATTGTCAGAACAATCAAATAATTAATCAATTTAACTTTTGTAACATAAATCCGTCATTTTACATTTTATCAAAAACATTTTTTGGACCAGATTATTTAAAATTTTTAAAAAATCTAAATCAAAAATTAAAAAAACAAAGTTTGCGAATCGAAGATTTAACAATTGTATTCTGAAAAGCTAGTCCGTCTGTGTAAAAGTACTGGCCTTCTTTTTTTGCGTTGTCTAACGGAATTTGGCAATTTGGATCATAAATCACAACAGTTAAGCCTCAGTCAGATCAGCCTCATTTCTCAGTCAGATCGGCCTCAATCAGATAGCGTCATTGTGCGTGTGAATAGTCTTTTAGGCTTTCGTAAGTTCACTCATTCATTTTTATTGCTTAATTACATATAATTCGCTGTTTGCTGTGCAATGCGAGTTAATATTTGTTCGCCCAACCAACCAAATCAAGTTTTCGTCTCAATTAATCTTTTTTGTCCAATGCGACCAAACCAATCCAAATAAAAGTAAATTAATCGACCGACCTCGCGCGGATTCGGCTAAGTGGATACTTCTTTTATATAATGATCAAAGATTCACACTTCTCCAAACAAAGGTCACAATGGAATGGATGCTGCGCAGTCTTTTTTCTGTAAAGATTTTAAAATAAATCGATAATTTAATTTTAAGTAAAATATTTAATTATATAAGTTTTATTCATTTTTAAAACATATAAATGCTTGTAAATAAAGGAAATTGGCCCAAACTCTCGAGACCCGGATCCCCCGGGGGTACCTAAATGGTCTGGTAATGGCAATCTTTGAGCTCGTCGTCCTTTCTTCCGTTGTCGCGGCAGCAAAGACGCATTTCCCGCTTGGGTTGGACGCGTGTGGGAAAAGCCGCGCTTGTTGGTCCACACCGGCCGGATGCGACTCGGCCAGCACATGCCAAGCGGTAACGGCACAAACCAAACAATGCGAGTTGATGAGAATAATCGCGCACCGTTTTTTGCAGATAGTGCGATGGCATTACGAAGATGAGAAGTTGCGAGTTGAGTTGCAGGTTAATGTTAATTAGTTGAGTTGCAGGTTAATGTTAATTAATGTTAAAATGTTTGTTTTGTAAAAGAGAGGCTTTTGCATTGCTTTAAGAATTGTTTGACATTATTTACATTTTGCTAAAGCCGCTAATTCTGGTCAAAACCAATTTATTTGAAGGCCAAAAGTGTCGAATCGGCGGCGGCTGTTGAGGCCCAATGGATGGCACTCGCATTTAGCGACGACGCGCACATGGCATTTAAATCATTTAGCTATTTCCTTTAATCGGCTGGCCCTATTAAGGGTAATGACACAGTTTTTGCGTGCCTTTTTGGCATTGAGGGAGGAAATCGTGCCGAACTTTCGTACAATCAATTGACTGATAATATTCCACTGGTTGAGGTAAATAAAGCGGCGTTTTAACATTATTTAATTGCTAAAGTTACCCGATCACTTAGGCTTCAAAACGGATGATAAGTGATCAGGAATTTTATACGAAGAAGGAATTGAACGGCTGTGCCTTCTCCGTCAATTATGCCAATAAACCAACAGAAAAAGATGAACAGAAAATGGTAAATGTTTTTTATCCTTCATTAACTTAAAAGCTCTTTAGTTTATATTATTAATCTTTTTACAACACTTTTATTTTAGTTTATATTATTAATCTTTTTACAACACTTTTATTTTAGTTTATATTATTAATCTTTTTACAACACTTTTATTTTAGTTTATATTATTAATCTTTTTACAACACTTTTATTTTAGTTTATATTATTAATCTTTTTACAACACTTTTATTAAAGAATTTTTTAGATTTTGCGCTTGAACGGCAAAGACTGGTGGCACGTTCTGTTTGCGCAGGGCCCAGCAGCGCGAAGCAGTAATTCTGTTGGAGTAAAATTGGCAATTCTAAAAACAATTTCAGCTGGCCAGAAAGACTTTCACATGTCGGTGCATAAAAGTGAACAATTGGTGCGCGTTTGCGAAGATTGCTCAGATAAATTTGCCGTTTTGCAAGGAGTCATGTGATCGATCAGATTAAATTAATATAAAATATTATTTAATCTGTTTCTAACGTGAAAATGTTAATATTGGCAAAATTATGCATTTTATGGACTTTATTTGGATAATATTATAAAAAATTAGGCGGATGATTTTTATTAATAGAATAAGCAACTTATTTTGTTCGCTTTTCTATTCGTTTTTGGTAAAATATTTGCATTCGTTTAGGTTTTTTACATTTTTAATTCGTCTTTTCTATCAATTCGCCGCCGTTTGTTTTTAATTCACATTGAAAACATTCCAACAGACAATTCAATAAATTTTAGCCCCCCCCCCTTCAAATCAAATCAAATCAAATCAATTTGTTTTGTTTCGTTTCGTTTGAGAGGGCCTCTCATAAAGTCTTAAGAGGGTTCGACGAGATTTTGACTTTTTGCCTCGTGAAAGTTAATTTTAATTTGGTTTTTGTCTCTGAAATTGTTGACTCCGTCCAAAACAGGTCAATTCATTCTTCTCAATCGTAACGTTATGTGAGGGTTGGCCGCCTTCAAAATGTGTTTGAAATGTTGAGTCCATAATCTTTTAAAGTAAATTTTAATATTTCTTTCGATATGGGCCACCAATTTTCACCCAAAATTTGTTTATTTGTTGTCGCGACCTTTTTGTTTCTCGGCTACAAAGTCAACTCGAAGACCAGCGAGTACATCGCCCGTCGCGTGTTCGCCTACCAACGGGAAGTGCCGCGACCGGACGTTCGGCCCCCCGAGGGACGGAGTGGGCGCGCCAAAAGCAGTGACAATGGCAAACAAATAATGTGCTTATAAACTATTTCAAAGTTTCAAGTTGAAATTTGTAGAGAATTTACAAACCTTTCATAAAATGCGTCAATTATTGAATTATTTAGTTGTATTAATGGGAAAGTTATGTATCATAAATGCGTGTGCAAATTGGATTATTTTGGCGAACATTGCGAGAGCAAAATGTTTTGTAACGGCTTTGAGCGGGAGATGAACTTGAGGCAATTTTATTTTAATGAAATTTAAATTATTTATTTTGTTATTATTTAAGTTGTGTCGCATGCGACGATAATTATTCTGGCGAACGTTGTGACCATCCAAAGTGCCGAAATGGCGGCGTCCAACACACTTCCGAAGTTTTTATTATTAAAATATTTAATATAAAAAATATAATTATTTTAATTTAAGCAACGCTGTCAATGTCTTCAGCCGTACAGCGGCGATTTCTGTGAGACGCTGAAGGTGGAGGATGTGTACAGATTTTACAATACAAAGGCAATAAAATGTTGGCAAAATAATTAATAAATAAATAAATGGACTTAGGCGGCCCTCGTCGGTCCGTTGGGCATTTTGACGGTTATTCCGATGCTGATCTGTTTTTATATGTGTGAGAAAAAAGCGCGGATCAGACAGGTAACAAATTAATTAATTAATTATACCATTAATTATTTTATTTATTATTTCCCAACTAATTTTCAGGTGGTCCGTATTCAAAAGTCGTGGTCAGAACAAAGAAAGGCTTCAATTCAATCGGCACACATCGCAAGTTTATTGGCGGAGAAGGCCTAATTGAAGAAAATCCTATTAAAAAATCTAATTTAAAGGTTCAATAATTTTTTAGAAATTCACTATAATTTGTTTGATTTATTGTATTGATTCTCTAAAAATATATGTTACAGGAAATTTCATGAAAAAGTTATTTCCATAAGACTATGAAACCCCGGTGTTGGGTTTCACATTGAACTTTTAAAAACAAATTGAACCGCTTGGCTTTTTTCTGTAAATGATTCTTCTTATTTATAACTTTCTAATTTTATCTTTTTTCTTTAATTTGGTTGAGTTTTAAAAATGTTATAGACTTTCAAAATTGCTGCGAAATTCCGGAATTAACCGATTTCATATATACCAATTCTAATCCTTTGAAATTTGAGCGATAAATTTAAATTTGTTTTTATGTTGGCACAATTCTTTTCTATGCCAATCCCACGCTTTCGTAGGTCTTTCCTTTTTGAGACGGAATTGAAGATTTATTGCCCCCTGGGAATTTCCTCTCCCGTCCATGGCATTGGCACAAATTCTTTTTATTTACCTTACTTTATTTTGTTTGTGCATTTGTTACGTTTAACATTCATTTTATTTAAATTAGACTTTACCAATTTGTTGGTTTGGTAATTTATTCTTTATTCGGCGGGACTTCCAACTTTTTCTTTAGTAAATCACAATTTTACGTCGGCCATTCGCTCATTTCACTTCCATTCTTTTACCTTTTGTGGTGGTCTCCACGAAATTTGGCACTTTCCGAGGCTGGCCAATTTTTTGTGCCTTCGTTTCCCACTCATTCATTGTTTGTGCCCGATTATCCGAGACTCAAGACTCATTCATTCATTGTCTGTGCCCGAAAGACTCATTCATTCACTCGTTCGTTGGCGTGCGCTTTAGAGGATTTTGTGAAATGCCAAAAATGGAAATGAGAGCATTCAAATTTAAAAGAATGATTATGTAACGTAACAAAAATAATATTACCCTCAACATTCCGTGAGCAAAGTGTTTTAGCCATTCTGCATCATTTCCAAGGCATAAATTACACTTCACACACAACAAATTATATCATTTGTTGCGGTCTTTAATGAAAGCTTAGGAATTTATTTGTAAAGAGAAATAAAGCCAGAAATTTTTCTTTAATTAAATTTTTTTAATTTCTTTTTCGGAAACCAGCAGAACGGATTCATCTCGACCATTTAAATACAATCAAATTTATTTGAAAAAAAAGGGATGACAAAAATAACTCCCCAGCCAAACACAATTGATTGGCTTAATTAATTAGGACTCAAAGAGCACAAAATTCGGTCGGCCCTTTTGACGCCCAATTTCCATCAATTAACATTTTTTATTTGAAATGTTCAAACTAAAACACCAAAAACTTATTTTAAATGAATACTTTTTATTAAATTGTACATTATTCCAAAGTATTGAAATTTGAGAAAAGGTTTTTGTTTTCTTCAAAAAGCAGCAGCCTTTTGGACACGTCACTTTCATTCTCTGATAAATTGCTCGTCAATCATTCCGTTCAAAAAGAAATTCAAAAGGACCTCTTTATCAGCCTTTTTTTCAATTCCCTTGAGCTTCTTCCATTTCGCATTTAAATACTCCGCATTTTCTTCATGTCAAGCGCACATTCTCAAATTTCTGAAAACACTTTCTCGTTTTATTATGTGAAAGGATTTTTGGGGGCAACATTTGCATTTTAATTAAAAAAACAAATAAATTATTCGTACAGATTTTTTGGTCAAAAAAAAATTCAATTTCCAAAAGTTTCGCGGAAAACAATAGCAAAATGCGTTTACAAAAAAGTGAATTTGCGTCGATAGGGAGGGGGAAATTCGACACAATGTGTGCCGCATACATTAGAATAAAACAAGACGAAGCACTTCCGCTTTCACTTCCGCAGAATGATGCGACGGATGGATGATGATGGACGATGGGGGGATTGGGGGGGGGGGGGGGGGGAGGATGGGTCCCCCCCCCCCCTCCGGGGTGGAAATGGGTCCAACTCCCCTCCCCCCCCCCCGGGGGGTGGAAGGGTGTCCAATCCCCCCCCCCCTCCGCTTAAGTCCTTTTGGCACTCAGCCGACGAAAATGAGAGTGCCAATAACCTAAGCAAGTTTCCGTTGGTATAAATAAATTGGGCAATGAGTTTAAAATGAACTTTTACCTTGGCATGGCCTGTTAAACTGATACTTCCATTGGCCATTTTCCAGAATTTTAATGTTTATCAAATTGTTTTTTGCGAATAAATGCGTATTTTTAGTACTTTTTTTGTAACTCAAAATATGGCGGCCTCCTTTTTCATTGTTCTCTCTTTTCCTTCTTTCACTTTCTTCGTTCGTCAGAATAAACACAATTTTGCCGTAAGTCCCCTCAACTTAAAACATCCCATAAATTTTTTTCGCTCGCTTCTCCACCACACCAATATTCCCCCCTCCCCCCCCCCCCCACACAAAATTGGGAAAGGTTTTCGGTAAAAAATTAATTCGCCCCCGGGGAAGGAACACATTCAGAATAATATCTGTGCATCCCCTCAAGCGTACATAATTTGGGTGCCCGACTTTAGCTATGATGCATATGGCTTTTGATTTAACCTTTTTATATTTATTTGATTCATTTTAAATTAGCCGTCAGTTTAGGCGTGGTCATTTACGGTATGTCCGATTTGCTCGCACTTTCTCAATGTTTGTTGGGCCCCTTCGGGGTTACATTCATTCATTGGACACAAACAAACGCCGGCGGGGAAAATGAATGAAAGAATAACCGAATATGCGCTGTTTGTGCTGCCTATTAGTCCCCTTTTGTGTGTTCTTCAGTGGCCTCAATTCAATTTAATTGTCCCTTTTGCTTACATTTATTGAGGTGCCCCCCCCCCCCTCCCCCAAATAAAATTTGGTAAAAAGGCACTTTGAGACGATGAAATTTTGGTATGGGCGGGGGGGGGGGGGGGGGGGCTGAATGGCAAAGTCGGGGAAGGGTCCGGTGGGTTTGGAAAGGCCGCTCCGATGGAGCGAATCCTCCGTAAACTTTGGGCAAAGAAATGTTCGTTCCCCTGACGGGTCCAATCTGAGCGCTTGGGCCAATTGTGTGTTTTACTTGGCCAAAATTGGGCATTCTTTGGAAAAGTTTGAATTAATTTAACACTCGGAAATTGAGGCCTATAAATTTGGCCATTTTTAGACCTTTTAACACCTTTAGGTCCAAAGAACATTCCCTTCCAAGCACGGAAAAGTGTCCGTTATTTCTCCCCCCCCCCCCCCCCCATTAGCGTTGGTCAGAATTCGTTTTTTTCATTTTCAATACTGTTTAATTCCCGCGCTTTGTTGTCATATTATTTATTTTTCCCAAGATAATTTAAATATTTTATTTTATATCATATGATTTTTTTATTCCCACACGTCCCAAAGATCAGTCCCCAAACGGCACACAATCTCTCATTTACAAGTGAACATTCAATTAAAAGCTTTAATTAGTTGGATTGAAACCACCATTTTCGTCATTTCGTCCTTTTCTTACGGTTAATAATTAATTTATGTTGGCTACGCATAATGGCGCAATTTTATGAAAGTTTTGCACCTTTTGTGCGTATTATTTGTTTATACTTGGAAAATGGTCACTGAATTTACTTTGGCGTCAGAATTCGTAGGGACAAAATGAATAACCTAAATTTATTGTTGCCATTATTGTCGTTATAAACTCTAAGAAGTAAAGCAAAAAGTTGTGGGCGGATCGGTGCCAACCATTTAAATTGGTCATTTGTGTGGGCGGCTAACGTGGGAATAAAAGCACGAACCTGTCCTCCCGCCCACCCATTAAAAGTTAATGATTAAAACAAAATTCTTTACGTGAAATGAAATTATTTTAATATTAATAATAATATTAACTGAAAATCCCTTCGAATTTCGCCCTCTCATACCAACGTTTTTGTGCTATTTTTTTGTGTTGATTCTGCGCTTAATTAATTAGATTTGTTCTGCCTTCGTGTTGGTCGCCCCGCGGCGATGAATGAATTAGGGCCCCAATTTGCCGAAATTGGCCTTCCCCCAATTAGTTGCAGCGGAAATTCGTTGTTACAAGGGCCAACAAATTGTACGGTGTTTGGGTTGGTTGGAATTGCCTTGGCCACAGGCATTTGGCCGCCTCTGGAAGAAAGTGACGCAAAATGTCAGCCAGCAGGTATTTTGCCTGCTTTAAGCTTTCGGTGCCAAAGCCCAACATTTCTCAAACCTTAAATTTGTTACAATTGCTAGCAAGTTATGATTTGTGGGGTTTGATTGAAATAATTGATAGAATTTGCCGCCATTTTTTGACGGTAAATTGAAACTGTTTAGGAGCAGGTTTCTGTTCTGTTCCTGCCTCGGGTTCCCACAGAACAGATGAGCTAGCTGTTCCAAATTTGAGAACAAAACGATTCAAAAAAGTTGGAAAATTCATTTGGTGACGATAAAATTCGCTGCATTTAATTTTGTCGTTCCCAACCAAAACTCAAAAGCACAAATTGTTCTTTTCGCCCACCTCAAAAAATTGTTCGGTGGCTCAGATGGCGTTTTGTCTCCCACCCCCGCCCAGTTTTTAGTTGACCGGCCACCATTTCTTCCCCCCCCCCCAATAATTTTAGTTCATTTTATTGGTACAATAAAAAGAATTCGCCCACCCGCTGGGTCCCTTCTGCGTGCCAATCGGAGACGGCAGGGCAAAAGCTTCTTCAAGGCGCTCAGACAAATGAATGTGTGCATAATTACGCTTGAGGCTTCTTTAGCCCACTCATTTGGCCCCAACGCCATTTGCCCTCGGGAAAAACCTTTAGCTCAAGCAAATGTCCTCCGGCGTATTTCCTGACCACCATGGAAGGAGAACATTTAGTATTCGACCCTTAATTTTGGGGTTGATTCATTCCTAAGGCATTTTAGGTGAAAATACCTATCTATTTAGGTAAAAGTTATGAAATTTCTGTTTTCAATATAAGGTTTTTGTAATTTTTAGAATTTTGTAAATTTCGCCAAATTAACACTTCAAACATGGAAGTCTTCGTGAAGGGCCTCTGTGAGGCGACTCCGGAACTTTTCGACCGTAATTCTACACTCCAATTGACAGTAATTCAATGGTTGGCCACCGTATCCCAATTGTACAATAACCATGTGCACGCTTACCTCTGTTTGCTCATTTGCCCGCTGGGCATCTTGGCCAATCTTGTCCACATATTGGCAAGTTTTGTTTTATTACTCAACAAACACATTCAATTTTCCAGAGTAAAAAAATAGTGCAATTTTATTTATTTTTTAATTTGTTATACATTAAAAATGAGCAAAACACTTTAAGGTGCTGACCAGACGGCGAATGCGACGTTGTGCCATCAACAATTGTTTGATGGGCATCGCAATCTGTGACATATTCACAATGTTCACCTATCTGGTGTACATTTTGTATTTCGAAATTTATGCAAAAATATACCAGACAAACATTAGGTAAATTTGGGGGGTGGGGGGGGGGGAATAATTAAAATTGTTCGAATTTTTAGCCATTTTTGGGCCACTTATTTGCACTTCCACGCGACTGTTTCTATTTGTTTGCACACAATCACTTTGTACACTTGCGTTACGATGGCGCTAATCCGATGGCGCGTGATGAGCCAGCCGTATTCGCTAATTGTGCAGCCGGCAACGGTTTGGTATGTTTTCATTAAATGAATATTAATTAATTACTTATTTGGCTAAACACCTAAATAATAAAAGTCAATATTTTTAACGGCTTTTCAAAACTTAAATATTGAAATTGTTGTTCCAAAATGTTATATATATTTATGCTAACTTTCGCATTGTAAATCTGAGAATTAAATATTTGTATAAAATTTAAAAATGTTTTTACCCACTCCCGCAAAAACGAAGATAAAAAAAATAAAAAAGAAAGTGCGACCCTGGCAGGGATCGAACCTGCAATCTTCAGCTCCGTAGGCTGACGCGTTATCCATTGCGCCACAGGGCCGATGTTACTAAAGAAGAATTTATTAGTCATCAGTTATGAAATTCAGTGAAAATAAAATAAAGGGTTTTATTGTTAGTGGGTTGAACAAGTGCCTTTTATTAAATGTTCATAATGATTTATTCTTCTTTTATTTTATTTTATTCAATTTTAGGAAAATCTTTGCACTTGTCACTGTGCTGGTTTGTTTCTTCTGTGTGCCAACTTATCTTGTGCACGACGTGGTCAAATTTCGATATGCTGATGGCACAACATTTTTCACGGTGGACATTTCGGAATGGGCGCGAACGGACCATTGTCACTATTTGAAGGCCAATTTGTTCATTATTGGCATTGTGCTTAAGGTGAGAGAGAGAGTGGCGGCAGAGAAACGAAAAGTTAAAATTCCCTCAGGCAATTCCCTGCTTTCTGCTTCTCTGGTTCACAATGGCATTGATGATCCGATTGAGGGAGAACAATGCCAAAAGGGCCCTTCTGTTGAGGGACAAGTGCAAAAAGTTGCAGAACTATGACAGAACAACATTCACACTCATTGTCATGTTGGGTGTATTTTTGGTAATTTAAAAAAAAAAGTAATAAACATTTAAATTTATTTTATAAGTTCAGATGACGGAATTGCCCCAGGGCATTTTAACCATTCTCAATGGCATTTACACCAACGACGTCCATTCCGTGTTTTATATGAATTTGGCCAATTTGTTGGACATTTTGTCGCTGATTAACTGTTACGTAGGCTTCATGGCCTATTGTTTTTTATGCTCAAAATACAGACAAACATTTGGGCTGATGATTCTGACCAGGCAATTTTATTATTTTAAACATTAAAAACTATTAAAATTAATTCTCAATTAATGGATAGTTTTCAAATTTTTTTCAGCTTGGACTCCTATCGAAAACTGGTGTGCCACGAAAAATATGGTCAACAAGGGCAGAAGCATCGGCGTTCACATCGCCACCATAGGAACTCTCAGAATGAGCTGTTGAGGAGGCCCGAGAACTGCACGCTGAACTTGGAATCCAAAGCTCCAATCTGTGAGTTCGCCACCACTGGCTCGGCCCACAGCAGCTCCGAAGACGGCTCGAACTGCTCCCCGCAAAGCCCGTCAAGTCAAACGGCGGAAAGTGCGGGTAAAGAGAAATTCGTTCTGCGAAGAAACATTAAATTTCAAGTCTTTAGGAAGGGAAACAAAGTTCCAACAGCAGCAGCAGCAACAGCAGTCAATGCTGGACATGATAGTATCACTGAACGGGGGTCTGACCGAACAGTTTTGCCAATCAACGGACACTCACCTGTGACCTGCCTGCCGTCAATACACAAAACATATTTATTGTAAAATTTATCGTTTAAATATCCTTTTCAAATAAAACTATTATTCCATTTAACCAAATTTTTATGGAAAAAAATTGAGCCAACAATATGACAAAAAAGAATATAACAAAGATGGTGAAAGATTGAGTTTGAGTGAATCAGTTTATTTACAGATTTAGTCGTTTTTACTTTCGCACAAGTGTCGCAATTAGATACTTTAACTTGGCCCGGGCTCCATTATGAAAGTGTCAGAACCGCCTCATCAGTGGCGGCGGTGTGTGCCGTCCGGCAGTTTCGGATTCCGTTGCGGCTACCGTACCCTCCTCCCGGCCGTTTCTATTCCTATTGAAGTGTCGCTGGTCTTGGTGTTGTTGTTGTTGAAGCTCCGTGCCGCGCGACTCGACCAGAATGCGTGGCACCTGGGTCGGTGCGGCCATCGGAATGTGCTGCTGCTGGTTCGGGCTGTTGCTGCAGCAAGGACAGCGCTCCACAGAGGAAAGACGACGCTGCTGCTGGAACAGCTGATGTCGTTGTTGTTGCTGTTGTTGTTGTTGCTGGTGTTTATAATTGTGCTGGTGATGGTTGAGCATTTGGACACAGCTACCGCCCGCCGTCGGTGACGGTGACGGAGGCACCGTCTCGTCGTTGAGACGCAAGGGAGGTACTGTACAAAGAGAGAAGGCAATTTAGAAATACGGTAGACTTGGAAACAAATTGTAAAACTTTAAAATGCACACACTCTCTTATGGGGTCTCTTTAAGAGCAACAAAATGTCTTTGAAAATAATTATAACATTTATATTTATAAAAAATAGAGAGAGACAAACACTTTAAATTTGAAAAACAGATAAAATTCCTTCTCTCGGCACTCTTCAAACTCACTTTTAATTGACTAATTTTCAATAATCTGTAATTTATTCAGCGAATGTTATTAATTAATCAGTTTTTTCGCAACTCACTCCTCGGCGCTATCCCTCCACTTTTGTTGTCTCCGATTTCTGGTTTGTCCATCGAAAGGGAGGGCATTTTGTTGGAAATTGTGGGGTATTTGGAAGTGGCATTCGTTCTAAGAGCCGAACGGTAAAGATTGCTGGAGGTGGGCTGCTGCTGGTGGTGTTGCTGGTACTGGTCGAACGACACGGAATGCTGCGGAACAGTCGATAATTGTTGGATGATCTGCTGTTGCTGAAACGTGCTGGTGCTGTGAGTGTCTATAGTCGCATATTGTGCCTCTAAAAATAAAATAGCTTAAAATTATTTAAATAGACAGCTAAGATCTTATAAGAAACAAAGGCATCAAACCGAAAAGTGCCCTTTTTTGACCGACTCCCCCCCCCCATTCGTTTGCCTTCCATTTGACGACTCATTAGCGTGCCCAGCAGTCGCTCAATTTGGCTTAGCTTCTCAAACACTCCGTCGATGTTTTTGAATTTGTCTTGTAAGTCCTCCATCATTGTGTTCGTCTCATTTTGCACCGAATGAAAAGCTTCGTCGGAATCGTCGGCGCCCCTCGTCGACTGCAAGCGAACTGACAAATGAAAACAAAAAAAGTAAATTTAAAATTAAATAATTCTAAATTCTCACCGGCATGCCTTTCATGCATTCGCTGCAACAATTTGCGGATTGGATGGTCTCCGGGGATTTCCAACTTTTCGTTTTTTCTCCGTTCGTCCAACTCCAATTCTCTCTTCACGTCCAGCACTTTTCGAAATTTCAGCTAAATTAAATAATTATTCATTTTCTTTTTGAAACTTCGAATTTGGCACCCGATTCGTAAGGTTATAAGTGAGGACCAAATTGCGAGCGAATGAATTGGAAAAGGCTTTGTAAAAGTTGAGCACTCTGAAAATCAAAAAATTCCAATTTATGAATTTAATTTATAAAAGAACGCACTGAAGCAAATGTTCCCGCTTAATGAAATGCTGAAAATTACAAAATAAAAAATATTAAAATGACAAAAGTCGCCGTTTTATGTAAATATTATTTAAATATGAAAAGTGGAAGACACTTTAAACAATTATTAATTAATTGAATTGGACCAAGTCGGAATAAGTCAGTGCTCGAACAATGCAAGTCGACTGTCCTGTTTTGGTATTCCTCCAAAATTCGTCGCCGAACACATCGCCTTTGCCCAAAATTGCGACCACTTCTTCGTCCTTAAATTATTCAATCGCCGTTAAATATTCAAAACCCGTAATTTAATTTTTTAAAAAACCTGAATCACTTCGAGCGAACCCTGCACCAAAAACCAAAGTGCGTCCACTGACTCGCCTAGGATAGAAAATTGGAAATAAAATGGCATTGGCATTCATAAAAATAGGCACAATTGGGAGAGGGGGGAGGGGGGAGGAAGCACCTGTGTGGTAGAGAAGGTCGCCTAAAATAGAAAAATATTCAAAAACTTTAAATCATTTTTAACCTGGAGCCGCGTGAATTGTATCCAAATTGGTGGCAAATGCTCTTTGGCAACCTTCGGAAGCCAACTAAATCGCATTTCAAGTTTTTTTTAAATTAAATTTAAACATTATTACCTTAAAACAGCTGTGCTCATTAAACACTTTTCTGTTCATGTGAACGCACTAAATAATTGTAGTTTTTTTTATTAGTTAAAATGTAAGGAAAAAGAGTTCACAATGTCCGCCCGCATGTCCTTGGGACAAAAGCTGAGCACTTTGGCTGTGTCGATGCCTTTGTTCATTGCCCAAGTGCTCTTAAATTCAAAAAATACAGTAATCATCTTGAAAACATTAAAATGTTACGGTAATATAATCGAGAACGCGTTCCGCCAGTTCATTTGGCACTTCTTGCAGTTTTATGAATTCTCGAACATCGCTAATCATCTGGTGATACCTGCAAATGTAAAATAAAATTTAATTGAAGTCTCAAAAACAGGCAAAACCTTTGAGTAGACGAAGTCATCTGCTGAATTATGGTCGTCATGTGGCCGAAGATGGCGGCGTACGAAATTGAGGAGAACATCATCATACAGCTAAATGAAATCATTTTTAAATTAAATTAATTGTTTAAATTGTTTATACTGTATTGGAAGACCAAAAAAAGACAGAAAAGCAAATTTAAATTCTCCTCACATGCCGAAAATTTTCTCATTCATTGTCGTGCTGGCAATGTTTCCGAATCCGACCGTGGACATGCAGGACATTGTAAAATAAAGGGCTAAAGTTTAGTTTGACAATAAGAATATAATTGAAATGAATTGAAAATTAGCGACCGGAAACGTAACATTGCGTCCGGTCCGGGCCCCCCACCAGCCGATTCAAAGTTGACGATGTTATATTAAATGGCATTTTGAGGTCGTAGGAAAGTCGAATTAGCCATCTAATAACAGTTATTAGATGGATGATTTATTAGCGAGTTGCAACAATGTGTAATAAAATTCAACATTGCAGCAATTGTCTAGTAAAAATTACCCTTCCGCCAACGGTTGGTCGGCGTAGTAAAACTAAAGTGGGGGAAAAATATTAAAATAGAAAATTTAAAATTTGACACCTTGTGCCGGGCCTCGTACTCGCCGATCACGTACCGAAAATGGAATATTTTTAATAGAAGAAATGTGTGAATTGATCAGTGATGGGCAAGCTCCGATTTCGAAGCTAACTTTGCAAGGAAAATGATCGGAGCCAAATAAATTCCCTCCGAAATCGATCGATTTCTAATCATTACCAAATGCAGGCCATCCAATGGGCCACCAAAACATATGCACAAAGCAATAACAAAAGTGTTGCCGCACCGTATTCCAAATAATTGTCCAATTTTCTGGCCACCCTTCCTGAAATTGTGTGATGAAAACGCTTTTATAATGGCATTCGTTCTGACCGAGCCTGAGCAGTCGAACAACCTTTAGCGCCGAAAACAACGAGGCTATCCTCTGAATGAATTCAATTATTCATTTAATTAAAAAGACTCAAATACTTCGTCGTCCTGTTTGAACATGTAGAAAATGTCGTAAGGCAGGCAGGAAAGGAGGTCGATGAGAAACCAGGACTTGAAATAATCTAAGCAATTTGTTTGTAGAAAATTAATCAAATAAATGATGAAATTCTTTACTCTTTCTTATGGCCTGAGGGTCGATGACGACCTAAGAACATTCATTTGATTTAAAAATAAAATAATTTGAACTCTGCGAGAACCTCTCCAACTGGACCCACAAAAGTGGTGTGGAAATTGAGGAGAATATCGGCAAAAAATATCACATCCACAATGGAGTCGAGCAGTACAACATAATCAATGCCTGAAATGGCAATTGTTCATTACCAAAATATAAATAAAACTGCAAACGGACCGAATGCCGGGGTGCCATTTTTCCCTAGAAACCGGGCATTGCCGGGTTTTGGGGGTCCATGCCGGGGTTTTGAATCGGTTTGTCGGGTTTTTGAGTTTTTCCGATGACATCCTTCTGACCTAGGGTAGCACGGAACCGGGGCGGGATTCCCCGGGTTTTGGTCCCGGAAAGTCCCGGTCCCGTGCTACCCTACTCTAATGACCTAATGGGAGCGGGTCGCGAGGACGAAAGGCGATGTTGAAAGGCACCATGAAGGCAGTGTAGAAGGTCAAGGCCAAAATTGACCAGTCCCAAACTATTTGGGTCATTTATATGTAAATAGACGAAACAAAAAATGTTTTACCCGTTTTGCTGGTGGAATAATGAAGAATTACTAAAGAAGTATTAATAATGGAATAAAAAAGTAAATAAAATTGGCTGAACCAAAAAAGTCAAATAAATAATAATTTTTATAAAATTTATTTTGCACTTAAAAACGCCAAACTGTGCGGCGATGTTTTTGGCGTTTCTTCGCGATATTGCGGGAGAACATCGCCTCCCAAGTTCATCAGCTGCTCCAATGAAAAATTCAGTATTAATCAGCGATTAAAATTTTCCGCATAATTTTTGAATATTTTTGAAATTCTCAAAAAATTGACATATTCTTCACTGACCTGTTGGAAATTTGAAGATTGAAGGCCCGGGTAGGCTCTGCTTTTAAGCAAATCCTTAATTTAGAAATGTTTTAGTGACTCTTTTGTTGTTAGCTGCTTGCTACCTTTGTCTCGATGTTGTTCGGCGTGAACTGCTGCCGGTATTTGGCGACCCTGGCAATTTGCAGAATCCTCGAAAGGCCCAGAACTGAATTCTTTTTTGTTGTTTGATTATTTTCTCTTTTTTGTTGATAATATTTAGTGCTGCACGAGACCTAAAATTTTTCCGAGACTCGAGACCGAGACCCAAAATCCTGAGGCTTTTCTCAAGTCGAGACCGAGAACTCTCGTGCAGCCTAATAATATTGCATCAAATTGCCAAATTCTCTCTCATTTGCCCTCACTTTTATTGTTTTCCCCCTCAAAGGGTTCTTTGAGCGGAGTGATGTCTTTGAACTGACACAAATACAAAACCACACGGTTTGCATCGTTTTTTATTGGCGAAATGTTCATCAGCAGCCAAAGGACAAATTCTGTTGCGGCGTAATTAAATAATTTAAAAAAAAATATTTTAATTTAATTTAAAAATTCCAACTGTTTTTTTTGCTCAATCCGATCTCAACTTGCTCAGTCTTTTCTGTCTCCATGGCATTTTGAATCTTTTGAATGGACGTCTTAAATTGTTTAATTGTTTATTCAATACATTTTGCACTTTTTATTACTTGGTCGGTATGCTCGCCATACATGAAAGACAATCTTAAATTTAAATTAAAAAATTATTATAACTTTTAATTTAAACTTTCCTATTTTTGGACTCCCCATTATTTTCTCATTATAAGCCTTCTTAGATTTGTGTTTGATTAATGGTCTCAAAGTCTCGCTAAAATAAGATTTCCTAAGAAATTGGTAGCCAAACAGTGAAACTTTTAACAACAAATACATAAATTTAGCACTTGGAGTGGCATAATGCTTAAACAAAAATTGTTAAAATTTTTAATATAAATATTTTTAAATGATTTTTTTACACAAATTAAATATTAAATGTTCCCTTACGAAGCATTTTTCTGCATGATTTCGGCCCGCGTGTAGCCGATCAACCTGGAGAAGCCTTCGTTACAGTACACAATGGGATAGTCAATAATTTGGGCGTTGGCCAATATGAAGCTCGAGTCTGAAATAATTGTTATTTTGAAAATAAAATTTAAACAAAACCGGTATTGTTGCAGCGTCGCACGACCGCCTCCAGGAAAGTGTTCTGCGGTGCGACCAGTCCCCGACGCGCAACCACCATTGGATGTCTGCCAATTAGCGCCCGAAGGGTTTTGGACAAATTAATTCCCGAGTTTATGCCAAACGAATTAATGCACTAAATTGTTTCCAAAAAAGCCATAGTGATTGAATCTGGAAACTTCTAAAACAAATAATAATGAAGAACAAACACAGTGAAAACGAAAACAAACCAAAAAAACAATACCAAAAATTTTGTAAAAAACAGTATTTAGAGAGATTAATCTCATCACTTGACGACCGACTTCAGTGGTGGATTGTTCTATTTTTAGATACCAATTAGCAACTTGAGCTTCTAAAAAATTAATAGAAAAAGCAATCGGCGGAATTGTCGTTTTTTGCTTACTGAAAATGGGGGATGTGGAGAGATTGAGCCCCGCAAGGTTTACGCGTGCATTTCCCCCCGGGGGGGGGGGGCATCGGGGAGGAATAATAATACTGCAGGGGTAAACGTAATTGTCGCGGCAGCTCTCCGCTGCTTTCCACTCACTTTTCCTCACTTCCACCGACCTTACCCCAACACATCCCGCGAAGGTAAGCATTTTTGGCATAAAATGCCGATAATGGCCACTTGTCCAACTCACACGGCACATCCCCTCGAGGCACAAACTGAAAAAGCAGAGGCAACCGACAGACGAAAGAGGAGGACGGCACCGCAGGTGTTTCAAGCGAAGAAAGGGATGTGCCACAAACATTTTGACTGCTAAGAAAATTAAAAAGGGCGCAAATGCAATGGAACAAAAAAAGAAAAAGAAAATTAGCCTCTAATTTTATATTTAAAACGAGCATATTTCCTCTAATGGAAGCGGTCGTTGAAAGAACAAAAAACGAATTATTTCCCAAAATCCTCCAACAGCTCAATTATTATGCATTCTGGCAGCCCCATAAATGCAAATTAAGCGACATATTCATACATTTTTTGCTGCGCTAACAATAAATTGAAGCGGCATAATTCGCAAAAAACCGAAACAAAAAAACTGTTGGGACACATCAGCCAAATTTGGGTTTAGCGGAGTCTCTCAATTAGACGCCAGACACCTGTGAAGTGCCCTAACTATTTTAAAACAAGTTAAATTGTTAAAAAGTTATAAACTCGTGTTTAGCGCAGAAAATTGGCGGAAAAGTCCGCTTAATTTGCTTTTGAGTGGATGTGACGGAATGCATAAGTGCCGCCTCTTGAATGGTTATTCTCAAATTCGTAAGGAATTGAGGTCGTACATCTAAAAGGATCAATGCTCGACGTTAAATCCGTCTCGGTTTGGCCACATATCCCCGAATTACGCAAACGGACGCTATCCTCCCCCTGGGGGAACTTTTATCAAGCCATTCATTGCTTATAAACTCGTCCTCCCCACCCCCGAGGGGAGATTCTTGCCTAGCAACCAAGACGAAGCCCGGGAGGTCCATTACACGGAACGGAAGGGGCACTCACTTCCCCCATAAAGCTGTGGTGGCCCTGGGGAGATGTGGCGACAGTGACGGCGGCAGGCAAACGGAGGGGGCGGCGGTGATTAAGCCATTCACTTATTTATTTATTTATTTGTGTATAAATAAAATTTCCTTCGATCACTTTTAATGCGTTTTGCAATTTAACTCAAAGTGATTTGGCCGGCGACGTCAACAATTAAAAATTTTAATATTTGGAATTAAAATGCCTATTTTTTTTGGTAGACTACCAAATATTAAATGCCCCTTTTGGGGAAAATGTCGCGGCCCCCCCCCCCCACCGGCAAATTGGACATAATAACAATAATATGGCAAAGGCCCAATGCGCAAAGTGAATTAGGCGTTAAAATCGGTACGCCGGAGGCAACAACGAGGAATTGGTGCCACGGGGCATTCCGCGGAATTGTGCCTGAGGGACTTTTCACTTCTTTAAGTTTTGGGCTTTGAGGGCGGTTATGAAAGGGATTAAAACGGCTTTAAAATGAGGGAAAAGGCGGGAGGGCGGCAAATGTTAAAACACGCACAAAAAGCGGCGGTGGCGTCTCCGACTTGGGGGGAGGGATTTGTGCAAAGGCACAGCGCCAAATGTTCAAACTTCGAACAAAATCTTTTAAACGTTTTAAACGAACCCAAAATCTTCAAAATCGACGAAAAACAGTAAGATTTGGGAGCTAATCGGAATTTGCATCGAATGAAACAAAAATTCATCACAATTGGGCGGGCGCCAAGATCCGATTGTTTGTCGTAAAATGTGGGGGGATTTCACAATAAATCCATTTGTCTCATAACAGAAAAATGTCGAACGATTTGTCGGCCGCCGCCGGCGTTCATTTCTTATAGCCAAATCGGTCGCGGTAATAATAGGCCAACCCGGCAAGACCGGCAAATGCCTGCAAAGTTTTGGGAAAGTTTTATGGGAAAATTCGGAAATAAATACCGCGAAAAGTCCGTAACGGGGGCCAGCCTCTGCCGGAAGCCATCGCCCCATTCGGTGGGTTGTGTCCTGAATTATAATTGCATTAAGCTTAATAATAATAATCTCTTCGGCTTGCCTTAAACGTTTGTTGCGCCGTCGTCATCGTTTAAAGTGAAAATTATTATTTCGCTTTTTAGTTTAGGCAGCAATGTCCGGAAGCGTTTTTTGATTGATCTTAAACAAATCCTAACCTATCAATTATCAAAGCAACGTTAGTTAAAATGTAAATCAATCGAAAATTGTATAAATAAATAAAGAAAGCCCCCCCCCCCAACAACAACAGAATAAGCAAAAAATGAAAGGCGCAGTGAATGGGCAGTGTGGGAGGGGGCGGAGGAATGTTTGTGTTTACGCCGCCAATTCTGTTTTCGAAATGTTAGCAAGCCAAGCACCAATGATCAGAAGAAACCAGAGAGACGAGAAAGACCGAAAAGTGTGTGTTTTATTAAGAGATCATTGTATGCATTGAATTATGGTTAAATATGTAAACATAATTACTTAATTAGTGGATATGAATTTTCAAAAAAAAAATGCTAAAAAGATTAAAATCAATTTAAATTGTGCAAAAGTTTCCGCATGTGTCAGTTAAACTAGGGTTGAGGCCCGAACGCGCCGTCGAGTCGAGTTCATTCGTTGGTTGTCTATTCAAAAACAAAAATAAATAGCTAATGTAAAATAAATTTGTACAATTTATTACATTTTTTTGTTGTTGCAAAATATGTAATCAATTCATCAATTTTTTTGGTAAAATGGTAAAATATTTATTTCCGGCATTGATTTACTCAAAAAAAGAAGATACAAATTCATTCATTTCCTCATTCATTCGTTGTTTCATTATCGTAAACCAAAGAAATGGCTCCAATCATTGCTGCCCATCTCCTAATTCTAAAACTTCTGTTGCTCGCCGCTCCAATTTTGATAATTGGCACAAAAGGTGGGTAATATGCACGGCCCTTACCAGTATAAATAGCCAAAATCAAATTTTAATTGAGACGGCATCAAAGAAAATGCCATTGCCGTCAAAGGCAAAGACACAAACGGAGAAGTGAGCGCCGGGGGCATTTTAGGAAGTGCCCGACGGATTCTCACGTGGGCACTTGCGCTAACAGCCCCTTTGGGTGTGAGGGCCGGGGTTGCTGGGAAAGAAGCCGGACGGCACCAAAACCCCGCATTGGCAACGCCTTCCGTTGACGGGAGACTTTTGGCTGGAGGGACTATCGGAAACGGCCAGCAGCCCCCCGTCGACCGGTCACAGTGGGCGTCACGAGGCAACGGCCAATCGCCGGAGGTAGAAGGACGAAATGGCAAATCAAAGTGCCGTTGAGGCCAACAAATTAATCCATTTAAACTTTTAGGGCGGTGGACCCTCTGAACGAGGGCCGGGCCACGTCATGAACAATGACGGACCATCTTCAAAAGGGCCGAGCCACAAACTCAAATAGGGCGTAAGGCGCAACACTTTGGCCTTCTCTGGGAACACAAAGATCAAATTCTAAGAAATTGTTGAGAGTTTTGTGAATATTCATTGTCGGATAAACAACACATTGATGCGTTTGGCATTTGCTTCTGGAAAGTTCGCTTCTGTTTTCAAATTCAATCGGACACCAAATCTGTTCCTAATTGCACAATTTGCTCCTCCACTAACAAATCACTGATCACTCACAAAAAGTGATTGAATCGGAAGAGTTGGGAGAAATAAATTGATGAAAATTGTTATTGTGATGATGAATTCTGTGAGGGGATGACCCATTTTCCGCAGAATAAATCCCCCGGACGGATTTCCTCCATGCGGACTCAGCACTGACATTAATCCCGACGACAAAACGAATTGCTCATTTTTTGTTTTCAATTACAACTTAAATTAGCGAATCTCTTCCAAAATCCGAGGCAAAGTTCGTAAATGGCTAAAATAATGTTTTTTGTCTGTGCCATTTTCCTCCTTTTCTTCTCTTTTTTGTCTGTAAATGCCAAAAAGAAATGCTTCAAAAGGGTAAGTCATTTTGGCCAATATTTAAAGAGAAGCGGCCAATCTTTTGAAGATGCACGGGTCGCGCACATTTGTGCCAGAAGTTGAGAATTCTGACGATGGAAATTCGTTGACGGAAGAAGCTCAACAACAACAACAGCAACAGCTGATGAAAGTGGGCAGCGCCGGTGGCGACGTTGGCACCACTTTTAGGCAAAAAGATCAATTTAACAAAAAAACAAAAAAATCAATTTTAAAGGATGGCTAAACAAGACGTGTACCTTTGGCCAACGTAATTTTGTCAATTGCAAAATATATTTGTAACTCCTTTTTTCAGTCTAAGTGACCGTGAAAAGGTTAAGAAGTTAAATTTAAAATTTAAATCTTTTTTCAGTTGATAATTCGAGACGCTTTCCGCCAAATTCATCGTCGATCGTGCATAAGGTAATGTGATTATTCTTTTCAAATTTAAATTTCATAAAGTTTCAACGAACTGAACTATAAGCCTTGGTATCATCACGAACGATGGTCGGAAGGAAAGCCTTACGTGGTGATTCGGAAGAGCAAAAAATTTTTTGGTTTATTTTTCAAGAAATTTAATTTGAACTGGAGATGCCTTTAGGCTATTCCGACAACAAAATCGAAGATGTAAACCGGAGGTCGTTGATTTATTTGTCGGAAAAGTCGTTGGGTCCACAGAATGCTGGCAACACTTCCAGAGGGATGGTCATGGAACAGCTGCTCAAATTTATGGGTCAGAGAGAATCCATTAAGCCTAAAATGTAAAATCCCTCAATTAGGTTATCGCGAGGAGTTTTTGCGTCCGGATGCCCCGTCATACCTTAAGCCGACCCCCGGCAACACGCGCCCCCCACCGCCCACTGAACAGCCAAAGTTCTCAAATGAGCAGCTAATGTAAAAGGCTTTTGTCTCTCCAAATTACCTAATCAAATAAATATTCCCGGCTTTTCCTTAGGTGGCCCTTTGACCCCGAATCGATCACAATGCCCGCGATTGCCGGGGAATGGTTTAAGTTGACCATTTACTGTCAGGCACGACACGACTCTGACATCGGTGCCGGCCAGCGCTCCGGCATTTTGACCAGGTGAGACAATTGCTGATCAGACAATTAAAGAAAGTCATTTGCAGGTGGGACGCAATTAAGCTGAATACGATGTATTGTCCGCAAAAAGTCGGTTACGCAGACCCGCGCATGGGTGGGTGTGGACAAAAGTTGATGATGAACCAAAAATTTGTTGGAATTTTCGTCCGTTTGGGAGCCGGGACGGAAAATGAATGGCCAGAAAAGCCTCTCCCATTTTATGCTTTTGTTTAGGGCCTTGTGTTGTTCCAAGGAAGAAAGTGTGCAAAGAGGGCGACGCTCAATTGTCCAATTATGCGGGCAATAATGCCATAAGCAAACGCGACATTTCTGGCGGATGCACAAATCTTTCAAAATTGCAACAAAAAAACGCCAAAAGCAAAAAGGACAAAATAAAAGACATTGAGACGAAAAAAGTTGACAAAACGGC